>OX493266.1:1392262-2784524 GCA_950370525.1 Bellardia bayeri | reverse complement strand
GAATGTGTTAGTAAAATAGCCCCTTGAGTATTGGAGATTAAATTCGTTATGGCTTTTTGTATTGCTACAAGCCAAATTTTATAGGAATTTAATTTTTAATTCTTTGTAAAAAGTTGTATTTTTAAAAATTATTAAATACCTATTGTTAAAATTACTCTCCAAGCGTTGCTAATTTGGCTACATTTAATAGAAATTTAAAAGCTCTAATAAATGTTTAACTTAGTAGGAGACACATTTTTAAAATTTTTACATCTAAATAATGAAAATCACTTATAGAATTTGGCAGATAATACTTTAATTATGTTAAATTTTATTTCTTCCAAAGATGAGAATTTGTGTATATAAAACATGATGGAGATATTCAATTCCTTCTTAAATTTCTAGAGGTTTCAATAAAGTATTTGAATCTTTCTACACAAAATCAAATATTTGTTAAGCATTTCAAATTTCAATAATAAGAAATTTTAATGGTATTTCTAAATCCTTCTGAAAGACAAATATGTGGTAAAGCCTTATTAAGTTTTGTCGAATGAGGAAACTGTCTCATGCTATGGACAGAGAATACATAATCATTGGTAGGGTCTCAACGCCTAATGGACCAAATTTTTTGTCAAAATCTTATCAAAATAAAAAAATTATTGTTGAAGTAATCGATTATATAAAATTTAATACATATAAAGAACTCACCTTTCAAGGCATTCTAACTCTATATTTGATAACATCCCAGCATACCATTCTAGGAGCGCTCCGAAAAAGGAGTCAGAAAAGAGTCCAACAAAAGAGCATTTTCGGAGCGCTCCGAAAAAAGGAGTCAGAAAAGAGTGCAACAGCGAAAGAAAAATTTGCTTGTAACTGTCCTGAGTCGGCACGCAGTATGACTCAGAAATTCCACTTAATTATTTGTGTACCAAAGCGTTGTTGTCCTGTTATTTGTGCTTTGAACAAAAAAAAAACATAGCTGTACCACACAAGAATGATAAAAACAAGATTACACAGAGAACAACAAAAACCTCATAAAAAGCCTCTTTTCTGACATTATCTAAGAACTCTTTCAGAGCCCAAAAAACCCTCATAAAAGACTCTTTTCTGACATTATCTAAGAGCTCTTTCTGACGGACCATTTCCGAATGTAATGACCCTCTTTTCTGAAGGTTTTCGGAGCAATTATGATTGTTTTTGGGCTCATAAAGAGCGTTAACGCTCCGAAATAGGTGTCAGAAAAGACTCTTTTCGGACTCATATGGCTTGCTGAGATTAGTTAGACCGATTGCCGTTTTATTTGCACTATATATGATACTGGCAACTCTACTAAACTTTACCACGCAAATAACTTGACGAATTTGTTTTTGTAATCGAACTCCAAAAAACACGTTGCTTTTTCTATTGAGATTTTGCTCTTCTCTTCTCATACTTTTTTGATACACAAAAACTCACTACCAACAACAACAACATTTAAATGAAAACCGAAGTTAAACATGCTTGCACCCATACTTGTGTACAAAGCGATTTTTACTAGATAATAACAACAACTAAACACAACACACACCAATGGAATTACTTATTATTGCATACACACTTTGTACTATGATGCTACTTTTTTTGCACATGATTTATTTCAATAAAAACCTTATTTTAACAAAGATTTTTAAAAACTTTGATATTTTATTAAATTACATTAAGATATTTAATATTTTATGGATTTTGTAAGAATTATAACACAATCACTTTGTTTAAATTGATGTTAAAGACGGACGATAATTTAAAACGACTAATTTTAATGGTGACCGGGAGAAAACTAACATTTATTGCAAGTAGAGCTGCCAAGTATTATGTCATGTTAATAGTTAAAAGGATTTGGTTAATGAGGAGATTAAGTTCAATGGATTGGAGACAATGGTAAATTAAACTGATGAAAAAGTGTTTGAGAATGCATTGGTAATTATTGAATATATGTACATACAGTGTGAAGCAAAACTTTCCGTATATTTTGCATTAATGAAGTCAGGTAATGAAAATAATACATATAAATATATGTAGGTATACCTATTATCATATAGGTACATATGTATGTATGTATATGCATTTTTTTTTATTTAATTGAACCTTATTCTAAATTATAATGCACAAAAACTCACATAAATTGCTTGAAAACAATAAAAAAAATTCATATTCGGACACTTTTGTACAAAAAATAAACATTATCACGATATTGCTCTGTTAAAATGCAACGAAATTTCACTCGTTGGTTTTTTTGTTTGTTGCGATCTCGTTATCAAGCTTTGATAGCTCTATTTGTGCATTATTGTTTGACCTGTGAAAAGTAAAAGTAAATCCACGGTAAACGGCGTATAATAATAACCAAGGGGGTCAATCAAGACCGCTTATTCCCATGACAGCCGGTTCTACTCACCGGAATGACCCAATATCACTCAAAGGCTGTCAACTCAGCAATTACTGCTGTTACAACAACAACCAAGACTGCTTTCTGATGGTGATGCCCGGCAGATTGAACGTTTGCTATATAATAAAGACATCAAGACCCTGAAAAATGCTGCAAAAAGTATTGGTAAGGATGTCAGTTCCTGGGCGGTTAGACGCGCATTAAATAGAATTGGTTTAGTAGCCAATGTGAAAAAGAAAAAGTCAGGACTTTCCGATAAAAATTTGAAAAAAGCCTTCATTTCTGTGAAACCAACAAAAATTGGACAGTAGATGACGGGAAACGGGTTATTTGGAGCGACGAAAAGAAAGCCAATCAATAACAGTCTGATATTAAAGAATACTATTTTCAGAAATCTAGTATATTAAAACTAATGAAATTAATGACAAATCGAATCTTGAAACTTGTTAATCTTTACTATAAATTGACCCACAAGTTTAGGTTATTATTAAAACTTTTTTCAAATTTTAGCTATCTTAAGTGATATCCAAAGCCTTTTAATGATTACCAAACTTTTGACATCGAATAATGATTTTAGCTGGTTAGGGTTGTAAATGAGTTCATTTTTACATAACTATATGTATGTTGAATTTTAATGAAACTGTATCAAAGTCTAAATTAACTATTAAATGGCTTTAATACATTGTGTAAACATTGCAAATCCTTTTAACTATTAACATGCCATAATACTTGGCAGCTCTACTTGCATTAAATGTTAGTTTTCTCCCGGTCACCATTAAAATTAGTCGTTCTAAATTATCGTCCGTCTTTAAGTATAATATAAATAAAGTGATTGTGTTTTAGTTCTTACAAAATCCATAAAATATTAAATATCTTAATGTAATTTAATAAAATATCAATCAGAAGTTTTTAAAAATCTTTGTTAAAATAAAGTTTTTATTGAAATAAATCATGTGCAAAAAAAGTAGCATCATAATACAAAGTGTGTATGCAATAATAAGTAATTCCATTGGTGTGTGTTGTGTTTAGTTGTTGTTATTATCTAGTAAAAATCCCTTTGTACACAAGTATGGGTGCAAGCATGTTTACATTCGGTTTTAATTTAAATGTTGTTGTTGTTGGTAGTGAGTTTTTGTGTTTAAAAAAGTATGAGAAGAGAAGAGCAAAATCTTAATAGGAAAAGCAAAGCATGAAAAATTAGGTTTACAAAAACAAATTCCTCAAGTGTTTTTTGTATTTAATAGAGTAATAAAGTTTAGTAGAGTTGCCAAGCTTATATATAGTACAAATACGGTAATCGGTTCGGGTTCGGTCTAACTAATGTAATAATAAGGTAAATGTAATAATATATGAAGTTAGAATGTCTTCAAAAGGTGAGTTTTTATTTAAAATTTTATATTAAAGACTTATGAATAATTTATTTTGAAAATTAATTTCTCAAAGAAAAACTATTACTTAAACAATTATACCTATTTCATTTTCGAAATAAAGGTCTATAGGTAATTGTTTTTATTTTTATATTTATTAAGATATTTCGCTACAACAATGTGTAGCATCTTTATACGATATAATTTATTTTGAAAATTAATTTCTCAAAGAAAAACTATTACTTAAACAATTATACCTATTTCATTTTCGAAATAAAGGTCTATAATTTGTTTAACAATGTGTAGCATCTTTATACGATATATATAAAGATAAATGGCTTTTTCGGATGTGGTCCTTATATGGGAGCTATGACCAATTATGGGCCGACTACCATAAAAGTTAGTACAACAATTTATTTACCTATAAGGATTATTTATGTCAAATTTTAACATTTTGACATTATTTAACCAGTTTTATACGTATTTAAGTGAATTTTGGAAGTAGATTTTATATGGGGTCAATGGTCAAACATGGACCGAACTAAAACAAAATTCGTTTTGCGATTTCTTTTGACATGAAAGTTATTCCTGCTGAATTTTGTATTGATATTGCAATTTTATAGGCATTTATGTATAATTGAGCAATATTTGGAGAAGATTTTTATATGGGGTCTCTGAGAAATCATGCACCTATTATTACTATTTTCCTCACATTTTGCAAATTATAGCTATCTTAAGTGATATCCAAAGCCTTTTAATGATTACCAAACTTGTGACATCGAATAATGATTTTAGCTGGTTAGGGTTGTAAATGAGTTCATTTTTACATAAATATATGTATGTTGACGAATTTTAATGAAACTGTATTAAGGTTTAAATTAACTATTAAATGGCTTTAATAAATTGTGTAAACATTGGAAATCCTTTTAACTATTAACATGCCATAATACTTGGCAGCTCTACTTGCATTAAATGTTAGTTTTCTCCCGGTCACCATTAAAATTAGTCGTTCTAAATTATCGTCCGTCTTTAAGTATAATATAAATAAAGTGATTGTGTTTTAGTTCTTACAAAATCCATAAAATATTACATATCTTAATGTAATTTAATAAAATATCAATCAGAAGTTTTTAAAAATCTTTGTTAAAATAAAGTTTTTATTGAAATAAATCATGTGCAAAAAAAGTAGCATCATAATACAAAGTGTGTATGCAATAATAAGTAATTCCATTGGTGTGTGTTGTGTTTAGTTGTTGTTATTATCTAGTAAAAATCCCTTTGTACACAAGTATGGGTGCAAGCATGTTTACATTCGGTTTTAATTTAAATGTTGTTGTTGTTGGTAGTGAGTTTTTGTGTTTAAAAAAGTATGAGAAGAGAAGAGCAAAATCTTAATAGGAAAAGCAAAGCATGAAAAATTTTGTTTACAAAAACAAATTCCTCAAGTGTTTTTTGTATTTAATAGAGTAATAAAGTTTAGTAGAGTTGCCAAGCTTATATATAGTACAAATACGGTAATCGGTTCGGGTTCGGTCTAACTAATGTAATAATAAGGTAAATGTAATAATATATGAAGTTAGAATGTCTTCAAAAGGTGAGTTTTTATTTAAAATTTTATATTAAAGACTTATGAATAATTTATTTTGAAAATTAATTTCTCAAAGAAAAACTATTACTTAAACAATTATACCTATTTCATTTTCGAAATAAAGGTCTATAGGTAATTGTTTTTATTTTTATATTTATTAAGATATTTCGCTACAACAATGTGTAGCATCTTTATACGATATAATTTATTTTGAAAATTAATTTCTCAAAGAAAAACTATTACTTAAACAATTATACCTATTTCATTTTCGAAATAAAGGTCTATAATTTGTTTAACAATGTGTAGCATCTTTATACGATATATATAAAGATAAATGGCTTTTTTGGATGTGGTCCTTATATGGGAGCTATGACCAATTATGGGCCGACTACCATAAAAGTTAGTACAACAATTTATTTACCTATAAGGATTATTTATGTCAAATTTTAACATTTTGACATTATTTAACCAGTTTTATACGTATTTAAGTGAATTTTGGAAGTAGATTTTATATGGGGTCAATGGTCAAACATGGACCGAACTAAAACAAAATTCGTTTTGCGATTTCTTTTGACATGAAAGTTATTCCTGCTGAATTTTGTATTGATATTGCAATTTTATAGGCATTTATGTATAATTGAGCAATATTTGGAGAAGATTTTTATATGGGGTCTCTGAGAAATCATGCACCTATTATTACTATTTTCCTCACATTTTGCAAATTATAGCTATCTTAAGTGATATCCAAAGCCTTTTAATGATTACCAAACTTGTGACATCGAATAATGATTTTAGCTGGTTAGGGTTGTAAATGAGTTCATTTTTACATAAATATATGTATGTTGACGAATTTTAATGAAACTGTATTAAGGTTTAAATTAACTATTAAATGGCTTTAATAAATTGTGTAAACATTGGAAATCCTTTTAACTATTAACATGCCATAATACTTGGCAGCTCTACTTGCATTAAATGTTAGTTTTCTCCCGGTCACCATTAAAATTAGTCGTTCTAAATTATCGTCCGTCTTTAAGTATAATATAAATAAAGTGATTGTGTTTTAGTTCTTACAAAATCCATAAAATATTAAATATCTTAATGTAATTTAATAAAATATCAATCAGAAGTTTTTAAAAATCTTTGTTAAAATAAAGTTTTTATTGAAATAAATCATGTGCAAAAAAAGTAGCATCATAATACAAAGTGTGTATGCAATAATAAGTAATTCCATTGGTGTGTGTTGTGTTTAGTTGTTGTTATTATCTAGTAAAAATCCCTTTGTACACAAGTATGGGTGCAAGCATGTTTACATTCGGTTTTAATTTAAATGTTGTTGTTGTTGGTAGTGAGTTTTTGTGTAGCAAAAAGAAGTAGCATCATAATACAAAGTGTGTATGCAGTAATAATTCATTGCTGATTATTGTTGTTGGTTGGTTTTGAGTTTTTGCACAACAAAAAAAGTATGAGAAAAGAAGCGCAAAATCTTAATAGGAAAAGCAGAGCAAGAAAAATTTTGTTTACAAAAACAAATTCCTCAAGTGTTTTTTGTATTTAATAGAGTGAGTGATAAAGTTTAGTAGAGTTGCCAAGTTTATATATAGTACAAATAAAACGGTAATCGGTTCGGGTTCGGTCTAACTAATGTAATAATAAGGTAAATGTAATAATATATGAAGTTAGAATGTCTTCAAAACGTGAGTTTTTATTTAAAATTTTATATTAAAGACTTATGAATAATTTGTTTTGAAAATTATTTTTTAATTTAATTAAAACTATTACAATACCCCTTGTATATGTAGTACGAATATTATTAGGTAGGTATACCTACATAGGAATATTTTTGCTAACGATTAAGGATAAACAAATGTTTCGAAAGTTTTAATTTTTTCAACATTAATTTAGAACTGTGTTTATATTTTTGCTAACGATTAAGGACAAACAAATATTTCGAAAAAGTTTTAATTTTTTCAACATTAATTTAGAACTATGTATGTATGTATGTTTATAAGGAAAAATAGTACCTAGGTATGTAATAATAAAATTTGTACAAGATTTTTGCTTGAGAATGAAAGTACGTACATACATACATATGCTTATTGAAAAAAAAAATTGTTGAGCCTTAAAAAAGCTGCAAAATATTTTTAGAATAACTGCAAGAAATATTTCTATCGTGAAACTAGTGCATATACATATGTACATACATACATGTGGGTGTACCTAGGTATGACATTGGTTAATAGTTTTATATTTTTAGTATTTCTGCATATACCTACCTAGCATGTAAATATGGAAATGGTACATACATACATATTTATTAAATAGTCAATTGGAAATACCCTTTAACCAAATATTAAACACTGGTGAAAAGTTTAACTGAACTTCTCTTTCTTCTTTATACCTACTCTTTTGAATAATTGCCTAAAACAATAACCGCCTTAGGCTGAAACTCCATGTTTATTTCGAAAATCTCTATTGGGCAATCTTAATAATGCCGCCATTTTTACGTAAATAAACCATCTTCGTGTTAATACATAAATTCCTTTTTATTTCACTAACAAAAAATGCTCTTATTTTCTTAATTTCATCCCCTCTGCCTTGAATACCCTCCCCTAACAGAAGCAATCCAACCATTGATAAACAAACAACACTATTAAACGGCAACAACAAAAATACTCTTACAGCCTAAAGAAATACACAAACAAATATTTGAAGTATGAGAAGAGTATACAAAAATATCAACATAGTTTATTTAAACGTAAACGAGTAAGAATGAGAATAGTATTTAATGTGGTAAGAGAATCTTTAAGGATTTTATAAATATTTATGTTGTTGTTGGTTATGTATGTATTTACATACCTATGTACATTAAACAAATATATATGTACATACAAACACATACACATAATAAGAAATACAAAAATTACACTGGTTTTAGGACTAGAATATCTTATTCTGTGTTTTAGTGCAAATTTTATTATCATTTTATATGAAAGGCAATTTTACGACCAATATAATTTATTTTAAACGTTTTGAAATTACATCTAATTTTGACCAATTATAATTGATGTAATTAATTACCAATTCTTTGCATAAGTTACAGAGTTTGTCTGATTTTCATAATACTCTTGAGCAGTGTTGCCATTTTAGCAATTTCAGTGCTAGATTTAGCATTTTGTTTCTCGAAAATGCATTGATATTTTTAAAAATTATGCTAAATGCTTTTTAGCATAATTTGCTTGATAAAAAACATTTTTTTCTCGAACAAATTTTTACTTTTTTACTCCAAAAAATACTTTTGTCGAAATAAACAATAACTTTAATAATATTTCAACTAAATTTCTTTCGGTGTGGTAAGTAAATGAACACGGAAATTTTTGAATTAATATATGAAATGTAATTTATTAAAACAAGTCAACAATTGTTATGAACAAAATTAGAAAAAACTATAATTTATATTTGTAACATTTGAAATAAAAATTGTATTGTTACATTGAAAAAATTTAGCACTTATTTTTTCTTCTGTAGAACATTTTAGCACTTACTTTTTCAAGTTTTAGCATATTTTGAAATTCGTTTTCTGGCAACACTGCTCTTGAGTATAATTTAACAATTTATAAAATCAAAACAACATTTTTCCACAGAGTATAAAAAAGGGTATGATATAAGGTGAGGCTTTTTTGTTTGAATTTGATCTCAATAATATTATTTACAAATGATTTATGACTGGCATAGTAGACCAGTAGACTGGCAAGTGGACCAATTATGGACTGATAGCTTCTAAATCCAGTATCCACTAATTTGGTTTCTATGTATTTGAGGCTTATTTTGGTGGAATTTCATCTCAATAACGTTATTTACAAGAGTTGTATAGTTGTTTAGTATGCTCGCATGTGGACTTAATTCGGGAGCTATTGCCAATTATTGACTGACAGTTACAAAATCCAGTAGCATAATTGCCGTATAACCAATATTAGTATGATTTCTGGATTAAAATTACAGATCTATATAAAAGTTGGTTCTATATCGATATTTATGAGACATTTTTGTGGGTTTATTTGTTTTTCGGAAATGGTTCTTATATGGCCGATCTTTTTAAATTTTGGAACAGTGATTTTTATGCATATGAGAATATTTCAAGTCGAATTTCAATATAATAACGGTATATTTAGTATTAACGTGGATTTCGGAAGTGGACCTAATATGGCGGATATAGTCAAATATGGACCGATATTCTCAAAATCCAGCAGTTTGATTTTGGCATGTATGTAAATGATCCGTGTGAAATTTTGGATCGGTACCTTTATTTACATATAAAAGATTTATGAGTATTAAAGTTATTTTCGAACGAGGGCTTTATATGAGGGATAAAGTTAAAAATGAACCGAAATTCACAAAATTTTGTGGGATGATTTTTGTATATGTAAATGATCTGTGCAAAGTTTTGAGTCGGTACCGATATATATAAAGATAAATTGGTTTTTCGGATGTGGTCCTTATATGGGAGCTATGACCAATTATATGCCGACCACCATAAAAGTTAGTACAACAACTTATTTACCAATAATGATTATTTATGTCAAATTTTAACCGATTAACATTATTTAACCAGTTTTATACGTATTTAAGTGAATTTTGAAAGTGGACTTTATATGGGGTCTATGGTCAAACATGGACCGAACTAAAAAAAATTTCGTTTTGCGAATTCTTTTTACATGAAGGTTATTCCTGCTGAATTTTGTATTGATATTCCAATTTTATAGGCATTTATGTAAAATTGAGCAATATTTCAATATTATTACTATTTTCCTCACACTTTCTTTTGTTATCATAAAAATAACGTGTACAAAATTTCATGGGAATATCTGCAATATATTTATAAAAATTGAAAGAAAAATGTTTAAAAATATAAATTTTTATGGAGGTTGCCTTACATTTTGATCCATGTTCTACTATACAGATTTTGAAGATTTTCAATAGCAAACTGCGTAGGAGAACTACAAACGGTTTTTTGTAAACTTTGTTTATTTCGGTTGTGTCGTTTTGACGTGATAGTGTTTTATACAGACAGACGGACATGGCTCAATCGACTTAGAATTTCGTAAGGACCAAGAATATACATATATATCTTGTTGGGTCTCAGATGAGTATTTCTCAGTGTTACACATGGAATGACAAAATTTAAATATACCCTCGTTCACCACTTATGGTGGTGGATGGTATAAAAATAATGCAATATGAAGTAAACCAATCAGCAAATAATATTTTCAAGGGGTGAGAGTTTTAAGGGAGAGTTTATAATGATATTATATGTGAGAGGTAGAGAGAGGGGGAAAGTAGAGATTAATAATAGTAATAGTAGGAAAAATGATAGTGTTGTATGAGTTAAATGTTATATATGTACGTACATAACCTTTAAATTAAAAGTCTAATGGCTTTAATAAGGCTTTTAAAATTTAAAGCAAAATGCTTTTAAAAATTACTTTGTTTTGAATAACATATTTTAATGTGTAATTAGGTACTTACAGTAAATGCAAATATCTTCTTTTTAAATACACGAATCTCTTATTGATTAGTGGAACTTTATAGTTATGGCAAAAAAATTCATATGAATTTAAATTTTTATTAAAAATTAACTATTTTTTTAAAAAAAATTATTTTACTTTTTGTGTTACTTCGAATAAAATTTTTGTACACACTACAATTTATTTGTTTTTTTCAAACAAATTGTATATTTAAAAAATTTTCTAATACTCGCAAGAGGAATAATTCTTATTTAAAAATTAACAATTTAACAATATTTTAACATTTTCTTTTTCATAGTTTTTACGTAGTTTTTATGTAGCGAAAAGACCTGCAAAACTTCCAGTAAAAGATGACACCCGAAGAAATTATTAAATTTGGCCTTCTGAGGCATATTTTTTGGGGAAACTTTTTAGAAACGGAAACCATTCTCAAACACCAAAAGCCCTTAAAGACATGTTGCAATGCTTTAAAATCATAATTGAACGTTATCTCTTCTTTGCAATGAAGAGACAATGAAAACTTTAAACAAGTCCAACAGTGCAGACTCATTTAAATTGGACTGATAACAGGCGTAAGATTAGAACTTATATCCAATTGATCTGTAGATCAAAGAAGGAACGTTTTATCAATCTTATGGAAGCAATGTGAAATATGTTACCACAATGATTTTAGATTAAAAAATTTATTTCAAAGCTGAACTCTTAAAAATTTGGGGTATGAATATAAACAATTTGATTAAAACACACTTTCTGGGTTAGTTTTGAACTGGTTAAAAGCACTTGCAATCAATGGTGATAAATTTGTTTATATGTATTTATATTTTTATACCCACCACCAAAATGTAACAAGAAGTCCATATATTCTGGGTTCTTATAAGATTCTAAGACGATCTAGCCATGTCCGTTCGCCTGTCCGTCTGTTGAAAGTGCGATAGAGCTTCGAAAAAAATCATAGAACAATTAAATTTTTACTAAACATTATTTGATCCACCGAAATGTTTGGTATTGAAAATGGATCCAAATTCCTCGATATTTTCAGGTATTTTTTTGCTATTTTCTTCAAATATAATGCAGATAATATCATGAAATTTTACACACTTTAATTTTGTTATATAGGGGTAAGTCCTGTTGAAAATGGTAGGAATCGGTCCACGATTTCTCATAGCTCCTATATAAATGACTTCCCGGAATATGCCTTTATTGTACATAAATGTCTATAGGAAAGTCGTATCCATAAAAAATTTCTGCAATAATAAGTTTCATGCAAAGTGAAATCTCAAAACGATATTTTGTTTGCATCGGTCCATATTTTGACATTGTCCCACATAGTCACTTAAATCTTTTATAAAAATCACTATCAAGTTGAAATTCAACAAAGAGCGTACTTGTATGAACTTGCCAGGAACATACAATTAGCAATTTCTCGATACATGACTGCAACGATCGATGTAAAGAGCTGGAGCTATGTAATCCCTGCCATCTATAGCTTAGTCAATCAACAAAGCGCAGGACAATTATTAGATCAGTAACCAACCGTTTTAGCTAGTACCACTAATGCCAAAGACAGAAAAAAATACGGGCTTTTTAATCACCCAGCTTTCTGTGACCCCATCCAAGGCACGTTTGCCACCTCCTGAGCACATAACCATTGCCACCACTACTTTCAATAACTTTGTCGCTTAATATGACTCAGAGAACAATACCAATAATTAAATTCTAACCCGTTTCGAGCCCGTGCAAGCTCATCGCATCGGTGTCGCCATATAATGCGATCGCCACGAACAGCGCCAAGGTGATGGACATAAACACCATGATATATTACCTCCTGGGGGAAAAGATCATAACGACAGAAAAACAAATTGAGAAAATTGTCCCAGTATTATTCATACACACAGAGAAAAAATAATGTTGTACATGTTTACCACAACAATGTCAACATTTTTACAAGTTTTTCAACAATGTTATGGTCACTGTAATTATTTTTCTGATTGTGGTAACCATAATATGGTTAAGTTACGATTCAAATGATTACTACAATCATGTATACGATTGACGTAACTATGTATATATTTGTTGCAATCATGTTTATGATGAATTATCATAATTTGTTGCTCTTTGATTATGATAGAGAATACCATAATATGGTTTAATCTTTCATCATACAACTGATCACCATAAACATTACATAATTGCTATAATCATATATCATGGTTGCAGAAATCATATAAATAATTACGGTGACCATAATATTAAAAAAAAATATTTAAAACTGTTGAAATAGTTGTGGTGAACATGCACAAATATATTTTTTCTCTGCGTGTTCAATTATGTATATACATACATATGGACATAGATGAGGAGGATTCAATGCATTACATTCTATATAACTGGCCACTTTTCGACAAGTTGAAGATCTGCAACGTCAAAGATGTTTGCCTGACAACTCCAGTTACAAGATTTGTAAATGATACTAAAAGATGCATGGGCGTAAGGATAATGTCAATATCATGATGTTTTAAAGCCTTACAAATATTTTTGAATTATTATCTTCCTGCTAGCTCTGATCTGATTTAAAAATTTTTGAAAATACGAAACAAAAAACTCCACCACAATGATAAATAAAGCAAAATATTTCGAAAAACTGCCATCTGTTCATGTTCTATTGACAAGCCAACACGTCTGAATTGTATGACCACAGCTGATGCCAAGATAATTTTATGCCTTCCATTATGATAGTTATTTACCACCAAAAAATAAAAGATTCATTTATGGAAAACAATAAACATTTGCAGGAGATAAAACATTAATACATATGTATATAAACTCATATACATATGTATGTATGTATGTATACGCTTATATTTCATATATAAAATATTTGCCAAAAAGGGTTGTTTAATTACTGTCGAGTTTTGCTATTATTAATGAATATTTGGTCATCTTTGTGGCCAGTTATTTTTTTCATTGTTAAGATTTGTTTTTAGTTTCTCAATGAAAGGGTTCCTGTAATCCTTTACAGCCCTTGATTATTTTCTTTTTATACCCTCCATCACAATAAGCGGTGAATCAGGGTATATTTAAATTTTGTCATTCCGTGTGTAACACTGAGAAATATTCATCTGAGACCAGTATATATATTCTTGGTCCCTACGAAATTCTAAGTCGATTGAGCCATGCCCGTCTGTCTGTCTGCCTGTGTAAAACACTCTCACGTCCAAACGACACAACCAAAATCCACAAAGTTTGTAAAAAACCGCTTATAGTTCTCCTACGCAGTTTGGTATTGAAAATCTGCAAAATCGGTATAGTAGAACAAGAGCTATGGATCAAAATGTAAGACAAACTCCATAAAAAATTTATATTTTTAAACATTTATCTTTCAATTTTTTTTAAATATATTTCAGATATTCCCATTAAATTTTGTACACGTTATTTTTATGATAACAGAAGAACGTGTGAGGAAAGTAATAAGTATAGGTCCATGATTTCTTATAGCCCCCGTACGAAAATCTTCCCGAAATATTGCTCAATTATACACAAATGCCTATAAAATTGGAATATCAATACAAAATTCAGCAGGAATAACTTTAATGCAAAAAGAAATTGCAAAACAAAATTTTTTTTTTAGTTCGGTCCATGTTTGACCATAGACCCCTTATAAAGTCCACTTTCAAAATTCACTTAAATACGTATAAAACTGGTTAAATAATGTTAAACGGTTAAAATTGGACATAAATAATCCTTATAGGTAAATAAATTGTTGTACTAAATTTTATGGTGTTCGGCCCATAATTAGTCATAGCTCCCATACAAGAACCACATCCCAAAAAGCCATTTATCTTTACATATATATATCGGTACCGACTCAAAACTTTGCACAGATCATTTACATATATACAAAAATCATTCCATAAAATTTTATCCCTCATATAAAGCCCTCTTTCGAAAATAACTTTAATACTCATAAATCTTTTATATGTAAATAAAGGTACCGATCCAAAATTTTACACGTATCATTTACATAGATGCCAAAATTAAACTGCTAGATGTTGAGAATATCGGTCCATATTTGACTATATACCCCATATAAGGTCCACTTCCAAAACCTACGTCAATACTAATATACCGTTACATATAACGTTAATATGTTGAAATTCGACGTAAAATATTCTCATATGCATAAAAATCATTGTTCCAAAATTTAAGAAGATCGGCCCATGATTTTTCATAGCTGCCATATAAGAACCATTTCCGAAAAACAAATAAACCCACAAAAATGTCTAATAAATATCGATATAGAACCAACTTTTATATAGATCTGTAAGTTTAATCCAGAAATTATACTAATATTGGTTATACGGCAATTATGCTACTGGATTTTGTAACTGTCAGTCAATAATTGGCAATAGCTCCCGAATTAAGTCCACATGCGAGCATACTAAACAACCATACAACTCTTGTATATAACGTTATTGAGATGAAATTCCACCAAAATAAGCCTCAAATACATAGAAACCAAATTAGTGGATACTGGATTTAGAAGCTATCAGTCCATAATTGGTCCACTTCTACTATGCCAGTCATAAATCTTTTGTAAATAATATTATTGAGATCAAATTCAAACAAAAAAGCCTCACCTTATATATTACCCTTTTTTATACTCTGTTGTGAAAATGGAAAAATGTTCTTTTAATTTTATAAATTGTTAAATTACACTCAACATTATTTTGAAAATCAGACAAACTCTGTAAATTACAGTAAGAATCGGTAATTATGTCAATTATAATGGTCAAAATAAGATAAAATTTTAAAATATGTAAAATAGATTACTAAAAAAAATTTGCACTAAGACTAAATAGAAAACACAAAATTAGGATATTCTAGTCTAGTGTAGTTTCTGTATTTCTTATTACGTTTAGGTGGAGGGTATTAAAGATTCGGCACAGCCGAATATAGCACTCTAACTTGTTTTTTTTTTGGTTTAATGGAAAAGTAAGAGGGATGTTTTCATTCTCAAATGCTTGTCTATTTACATACATATGTATACGTATTTTGTTTTGGTTTATAAGTTTGTGTTTTTTTCCATAGCTAGATATTGACCTTATATTATCAGTTGTGGTATAATTTTATGTCTGCTGGCCTGTTTATCTTTCAGTGTGTGTTCACACTTACCATGGTGTTTGATATGAGTATAAAGAACTCTTTTTCGGGTTCTCTTAACCCCTCGGAATATTGTTGACATATTTATTGTCAATTTTGTTATAACTTCAATTAAAACTAAAATCGATTTCTTTCTTTTAGACATGTCTAAGAATTTTTGATTTATTTATGTTTTTTTTTCATTTTCTGCTGAGAAAATGAGGGAGTAAATTTAATTATTGGAATGTAATTTTTGGTAATTTTTAGTTGTGGGAGGGGATGTCCATAAATGGAAAACTTAAAGGAGACTAGAAATATGTATGCTTTAATACAAAAAAGGAAGATAGTTATACTGTACGCTCCTTAGAGGTTTATAACTAATTTGGAAGTTCATTAACGATTGGCGATATGCACATATCTTAATGAAATTTTATAATAATAAACTCAGGTCTTCTGAGTTAATTTGTATTTACATACATGGTTTCATAGTTGGAATGGTGGCTAGTGACAGAATTTGGATAAAAAATCTATTTTTCAATTTTGAAGGTCCAGAGACCAAATTTGAGGAATCGGCTATAAGTCCCCACTCCAGCTATTATGCCATGTAAATAAGCAAAACCTCAGATCTGACTGTGTGGAATTTCATAAAGATATCGTTTGTCGTACACGAGCTACCGTCTAATTCCGGTAGTTATCGGGGAAGGTACAACGAGGACTTTCAAAACCCAGTCTTTAGCTTGATTTGATGCGATGCAAATATATTTTATTTATATATCATTTGGAAGTTTATTAAGTAAGTAAGTCAAGGCATTGTTTTCACTTTATAGTAAAAAGCAAAAAAAAAATCTATCACTTTTCTAACCATACTTTTAAACTAAATTAGCTCCACTTCACTGAGTAATCTTTAATCTGGAACTGAATATTGTCTCTTAACATATATAATCTTTCTGCAAAGAAAAATAATCCCTAAATTACACTTATTATAAATATTTTGACATTTCTTGTGGCCTTTCAAACTCCATCACTAATTCTAAAGGTTTCTTATTTTACTATTTATTTTTCTTGTCTTTAAAACGGAAGTGCACTCTTTTTTCAATTGAAACAAAGCTAAGTGCAAAAAACAATAGCTATTTTTTAACACTGGGTAATGAGATACTGGCTATTTGTAAAAATAAAATTAAAGGAAATCAGTTGTGTGATTTATCTTTCATTTGAAATCAATGTAAAGATTGTCCACAATGTCAAAATTATGGCAGTTTTAAATGAAAATTAACTCATATTTTTTATTTTTTTTAGAAGGATACAAATAATACAAGTTTTTATGATTTATGAATAACGTGACCATGCATTACACTTTTGGCGTGATTATCCCGTTTTTTGAAAGCTCATCCCGCCTAGATTTAATAAAGCGCTTTCAAGCCAAATTTTCGCTTCTTACTGTTTGTTTGTTTTTTTTCCTAATTTTAAAGAAAATGTGCAGAGGTTGAAAATAAAAAAATATATGTATAAAACAGTTTTTTGTAAATGGGCGCTATATGGGAGATATCACCTATTATGGACTGATCATACAAAAATTTAGTGCCATGATTTCTGTGTTAAACTTTATCTCGATATAAATAGTTTTAAAAGTTTTATGGAGGTTAAAGTGAATTATGGAGAGGGTCTTATACGGAAGTTTCGACTAATTATGGACCGACCATTGTAAAATAGGTATCATGATTTCTGTATATATGAAAGTTATTTGTGTTGAATTTTATTTGAATACCAACCAGAGATTCGTGGTCATTAAAGTGATTTTCGGAAGTGGGGAGCCACGACTAATTATGGACCGATCATCATTAAATTGCATCATATTTGTATGTATGTTTGTATAAGAAACATATTTGTGTTTAATATGATTTGGATACCGACATATTTAAGAGAGTTATGCACTTTAAAGTGACTTTCAGAAGTGGGACTTATGTAGCAGTTATGATAAATTATGGACCGATCTGCACTCCTATTTCGGGAGTACATTTGTATGGGGGCCAGGTGAAGTAATGGTCTGGTTTCCATCAGTTTCAATCCCATTTGTCATTGGGCCGAAAAAATATCACGTATAAATTTTATTGAAATATCTTCAAAATTGCAACCTGTACAAGCTTTACATGGACGGCTAGCCAGACGGGCGGACGGACATCGTTAAATCGACTCAGGTAGTCATTTTGAGTCGATCGGTATACTCGGGTGTTGGACCAATATTTATGGACGTTACGAACATCAGCACAAATGGTGACGTGGGGTATAAAAACTGTGGTCAACTTCTTTGAAGTCGTAGGCGATAAATTTAAGAGGTTAGAATAAAGATTTTAAGCTTGATTTATATACACCAATGCCCCGGTTTGCGTCGCTTCAGTTTTCGTCTTTTTAAAATTTCTGTGGTTTCGAAGTTGCATCGTTTTTATTTCAGTTTGCGTCGCATGGTTTGCATCGTTAGTGCTTCGTTTGTACAAAGCTAAAACAGAAAAAGGGGATTTTCCGTTTAAGTCTAGTGCAAAAATATATGTATGTGAAGGTTGTCTGCTGGTTGCAGGTTGAAATTCGTTTCAAATTACATTTGCTGAAGTGAAGTTTAATCTAAATATTTTACAACAATGAGTCAAAAAAGAAAGCAAATAAGCTTAGAACAAAAACTGATCATTTTAAAACGTTTTAAATCAGGGGAAAAGGCTGTTGATATTGGAAGAAGCAATGGACTAGTCCCTTCTACAATGACATCAATTTGTACCAGAGATAAAATTAAATAAAAAATTGCTAAAACCGAAACATCGTTACATTAGAAATGAAAAAAATGAAGTCACTTCTTAACATTTGAAGAGAAGATCAAAATCAGCGAAGAATGCTATTAAGTCAAATGGTAGTTCAAAAGAAAGCTTTAACTTTGTTTGAAGCGGACGAAGATCGCAGTTTAAAAGTGTCTAGAAATATGACAGACGCTATCAATTGTTATAAGGACATTTATTTGCATTGTTGGATTTATTACAATCCAACAAACAAAAATCAGCAAGATTGACAAATTCAACCGTAGAAATGGTAATCGATTTATGTAGATGACCCAAGCTGAGAATAAAAAAAAAATTAAAAATTATATATTTATATTAAGAGTATGAATTGGTATGTGTTATTTATTATTTCAGATAAATTATGAATCTCAGAACCAATTAAAAAACTCAATAGAAATGTGTGGAAAATCGTGCTTCGGTTTGCGTCGCATTTCTCCGCTCCCAATTAATGACGCAAAACGGGGTATTAGTGTATATCTAAATACTGATATATTAAGTAAGTTTGATAATTTTAATAGTTTGTTCTTTCTTATTTAAAAACAATAAACCCATTTTAATTTAAGTATGTATGTTGCAAGACACAAAGGACCGATCTAACAGAAAGCAACTCCCAATTGGTTTCAAATACTTGGAGTTTAAATTTGATACTTTTCTTAAAATTCTTTAACATTTTCTAAAAGTTAAAATGGGAATTGACCATTGTTTCTTTTTTTTAAATTTATTCATAACATGTTTCAATCTCCATCGCAAGCCATTTATCATTAATCATTTATAAAATCGTGTGGTTTCTTTCAGTTACAGTTAAAGTTTCATTTTCATTCAGTTTTTACAAGAATTGCTACAACCGGAACAGAACTTCATTAGTCAGCAAAAAAGAAAAATCAACTGTTTATTGAGAAAGTAAATTGTGGATATTTAAAATAACATTTGGCACATGTTTATTAAGAACAAATCATTAGTTATTCATTTAAATCTTGAAATGTATTTACTTACTCGTACCCACTATAGTTTAGTGCTGTAAACAATTAAATTGGTCATTTCATAAGTGTGTTGGAAAAAACAGGCTTTGTAGAGAACATTTAACTCGATCTTTTTTGAGTTTGTGTGTTTTGAACTCCCTGCTTTGAGAAGGCTTGGCGAGCATATGCAGCTGAAATATCTAAATACAAATCAGATGTATAAAAAGGGATTGTTAAAGGATTCTTTGTGCCAACTTAGAACAAAAAAAAAAAAAACACAAAAATTAAATAAACAAATACACGAGCTGCTCGTACGAGAGCACTCGTGTAGGAGTCATACGCTCAAAACAATAATATTTTTTTATGGAAATCATAACCTTTCCCTTTTCAGCTAAGAGTTTGTGTTTGCATTGGCAGGATCATTAATTCTCGAGGGGCGTTTGCACGCGTTACTTGCTTGAGCATAACAATTGTTTTGTGCTGTCTTTTTTTTTTTTTAGATATTTTCCATTTATGTAGATCTTTGTCATGTGTTAAAAATATTGCTTAAAGTTCTCATTTAATACATAACATAATTTGTAATTTAGTTTTGTGGCTGATTTTTGGGCTTAAAACTTTATGAAAATATTTTTAGAAGGCGCGTTTTCTGTGGCAAACATAAATAAAAAGGCACGTGTGATTTTCATGAAGGAACATTTAAGGAATTTTGTGTATTTAAAGCCAGTAGGGTTTTGAAAAAGCGCATTGGGATGATTGGGCTTTGGTTTCAATGTCATAGCCATACACCCATGCATCGTCACCAGTTATGACCTTCTTGAGGAAATCTGGATCGTCGTTGACGGTGTTCAACAGCTCCTGAGCGATGTCCATGCGACGTTGTTTTTGCTCAAAATTTAGCAATTTTCTCTGATAGTGATTCCACGATTATCAAAAATCATATTCTTCACTGTTTCAATGTTTTCATCGGTTGTTGACGTGCTCGTGCGACCAAGACGAGCATCGTCATTGACATCTACTCGGCGTTCCTTAAACCGGTTATACAACAATTGAACTTGTGTTCTGCTCATATATTATGTCCTGTGGTTCCTAGTAGGAACAAAGGGACGCTGCTCATACATTGTATATAATAGTATATAATACATAAACATACTACTTATTACCCCCCGGGCGGTTATGAATTATGTAATATATTTTGCTTTAAATATAAAATAAAACATTTTTTTTTTAAATATTAACTGTTTACTTTATATTGACGCTCACTGTATGTACGAATATTAAACCATTTTTTTGTATGGTTATTAGTTTTTCCTATTAAAAAATCAGAAATTCTGAAAATTTAAACCATCAGTCATAATTTTGTTTTTATCGAGATTAACTCCTTAACCTCTTTGGCTTTATGTGTTTAAAACAGCCTTTGTTATTTTCGATTCTCTATATTATTTAGCAATTATTATTATTAAAACAAAGAGTTTATTGTTAAATCATTATTGCACATACTCGTATTGTTTTGTGTTGGCTGCTTGTGAAATATTAAGATTTCTAAAAAACTGATTATTCATAACTATGACACCTTAAGGACATCAAAACGCTTGTTAGCCATTAGATTTTTGTTGTTTTATCTGTTTCTGTTTTGTGTGTTTTTTACTAATAAGGGTTGTAACACTTGAGTGAAAAAACTGGGCGCTCTACGGGCGGTAACACATTTGATGGCCAGGTTTATGTACGTGTGCCAAAAAACAACACAAAATGTGTTCTATAAAGGAAAAACAGCAGGTGTAAAATTTCAAATTAAGTTCTTTTCTTTAACATATTGTATTGATTATGATATTTATAAGTATAGTTTGATTGATTTGTAGGTTTTGCTAGGTTTCAGACACAAAAAACCCACAATGAGATTACACTGTATTTGAGGGAATATTTGATATTTTATTTTATTTGCATATTTTGAGGAATTATTTCAAAGCAAAGAAAAATATACAATTCAAAAAACGAAAAACATATCCATAAATTTAATTATATTCAACTATTTTTAAGAGTTTATGGCCAGTTATCTGGCCATATAGATATTCATGCAAAGTAATAAACTTTTTTTAACACTTTTCCTTTAGGAAACATTTAAAATTATCGTTTTCAAATGCTGCTCACATATATAATACATCTTACGATCACATTTGCCATCATACATTTGATAAACAGATCTGCTATAATCCAAATATACACAATTCTCGCCACCATTATTATTGTCCGGTTGACCCGTGCCCCATTCGGCATAACCAAAACGACGACCAGTTGAATACCAAAAGAAATCATCCTCCGAATCTTCATCGGAACCGGATAACCACCATATGCGAGATGTACCATAAGTTGCAATCAAATAGCTTGAAAGATCTTGCAGATCCTGCTTGATATCAAACGAGGCCAGATAGCCACCCAGGGAACGACATACTAGATAGGATTTGTGCCAAGAGAGCTGTAAATTAAATAGCAATATATTCATAATATTTCCAAGATTTTTTTTTGGCAAAATAAAATACCTTGCTGTGACCAAAGTGATAAGTTTTATTGCCCACTTTTGTAAATGAATTATCCAGCGGCTGGCCCAAAAATACTGAAAATTTCAAAAGGATTAATATAACTCTTAATATATTCAGAATTTTTAAATACCTGGCGATACTGTGGCCATTATATAGTGTTTATATTCTAGCTGTCCCTTGGAAATTGTTGTAATAAACAAAATTATATAGAATTTTAAAAAGTTTAAACGCATTATAAATCACTTCTTATCAGTTCAAGCTTTCATTGAAGAATGTTTTTAGAAATTTTGCTCTGATTGTGGATTAATTCTTAGGTAACAACATTTAATCTCTTGTCTATCTAATAAAAGAGAGCAGCACAGTAGTGCATTAAGTTACAATTATTGCTAAAAGATTTATTAACATAAATATTTCAAATTGCGCTCTCAAAAATGCCAGCTGTAAATCAAAGCATGTCATTAGACCAGAGCCAGATCTAGCTAGAAAAAATAAAAAAAATGTCTGGCAACATTCCTTCTGATCGTTTAATGAGCTTCTCAATAAAATAGATAACTGTAATTCATGTTTTTTTTGTGTTTAGCTCTGATTAGGAGAAAGTAAGCTTTACAGTTAGTTGTTGTCCACATGCCAGAAGATATTGGTGAAAAATCATCATTTCACGAAAAAATAAATCATAATTTGGAAAAAAATTAAAATTTTTAGTTTTTATTTGTAAAACACTACAAAAATAAATAAATAATTCAAAATTTAAGTTTATTACGTTGATTGGTTATCGGGTTTTCTAGTCATATTTTTACTCAATATACTATTTATAACCTACACCACCATAGTGGGGAGGATATATTGGATTTGTGCTGATGTTTGTAACGGCCAGAAATATTGGTCCAACACCCGACTTAAAGTATACCGATCGACTCAGAATGACTGCCTGAGTCGATTTAACGATGTCCGTCCGATTAGTTAGCCGTCCATGTAAAGCTTCTCAAGGTCGCAATTTTGAAGATACATATTTCAATAAAATTTATTACGTGATATTTTTTCGGCCCATTATTTCACCTGGCCCCCATACAAATGTCCTCCCGAAATTGGGGTTTACTGAGTGTTTGAATTATGCAAGTATCCAAACAAATTTCACCACAAATGAGTATTAAATGAAGCCAAATCACATCTACAAATTTTGTGAAGATCGAACGATAATTGATCATAGCTCCCATATAAGCCCCACTTACGAAAATCACTTTAAACAGCATAACTTTCTGAAAAATGTCGGTATACAAATAATATTGAACACAAATATGTTTCGCATATATACAAATATGTAATATGGTAGAATTTTATGATGATCGGTCCATAATTAGTCGTAGCTCCCATATAAGGCCCACTTATATATATATATATACAGAAATGTTATAACGGTCGATCCATAATTAGTCAAAACTCCCATATGAAACCCTCTCCGTAATTTTTTTTAACCTCCATAAATCTTTTAAAAGTATTTATATCGAGATAACGTATAACATATGTACATAATACTTATATGCACAGAAGTCGTAGCTCTTATTTTTTGGATGATCGGTACATAACAAGTAATATCTTCTATATAGCGCCCATTTCTTAAAAACTGTTTTCTACATATACTGGGTGTAGGCTATAATATGGTCGGGCTTGACCGACTATACTTTTTTTTACTTATTTTAGTTTCTCCTTTTAGCATTTCTTAAGCTTTAATAAATGACTATCAATTGCATTTTGTGTTTGTTACATAAATATTAAAATTTTATAATTATAAGACCGTATTTTATGTGAACAATACGAGATAATTTTCAATTGTACATGTTTTTTAAAAATTTGTTTCATTATGAGAGAAAATTGAACATATTAATGTAAAAAACTACAACATAAGAATGTCACAATGAAGGCACAATTAAAACCTAACGATCATTACTCAATTAAGATCATTTAACGCCAAGACAAAGACTAAAATTTCAATCGCCCAGTCAATTAAAAAAAAAACAAAAGACTCACATTTAGTTAAGGCTACACAATGCTAAATGGTTTTCCAACTAACTTAAGTTACAGTAACTAAATAAGGAAAAAAAAATTATCTCTGATGACAATTAACATGCAAATGCCATATCACATGGAGAAAACTAAACGCTAAACAAGTTACATTGCTATACCTATAATCATTAATCACATGACAACAAATTACATGTTCCAAAAAAAAAAAAAAAAGAGAAGAAAAATGGTTACAAATCATTTAGCAATCACTCGTAGTACAGCTAAATAACCGGAACCGAAGATCATTAGCATTTTCAACAGTAGAGGGGGAGTACTAACGTACTAACTCAGTAAGAGATCATTTTTGTGTTAATCCTTTAAGGACACATGCTGCAAGGATTTAAATAAACAAGCTATACATACATATATTTAAAAGACATACACAAAAATTCTTCGAATTTTCTTACTGCTGCTGTCTCTCTCTGTCTGTCTCTGTTGTTTTTATATTATTATTGATATTATTGCTTTTGTTTTAATAACTCTTTTACTGCTGTATTCAAAAAAGAAAACTTCAATATTAGATATAAAATAAATATTTATCTAATGACAATTTCTTGCTTACTTTTTTCCAACTTACTTACTTTATATAGAGTCCTGTTTATTTTTTCTTTTAAGCATACAAAGGACACGTGGTTGTAGTTTTCATTTCGTTGAACACTTTCACTAGGATTGTTTATACAACAGTCAAGGGGTTACTTGAGTTAAATCAATATTTATATGATGATTGTTTTGGGAAATTTGTTGGTTTGTGTTTTCAACATTTTCTTGGATTTCAAACACTAAAATTGAGGTTCGAAGGACCATTATTATGAAGGCATAGAATCGATAGCTTAAAGAATTAGTCAACAAATTTTAATTGCATTGTAATTAGCTGCTTGTAACTTCTTAATTAAAATAAGATAGATCACTGAAGTTATCGATCATAAGAACCTGATTAATGAGATTTCTTCCAAAGATTTAAGTTAGATACAAAGTTGACTAATCAGGCAAGATGCTAACGGTATGTGATGTTAATATTACAACCCAATAGCGAATTTCTCGTTAAGTTGTTCCTTCGCCGAGAGATCGTAAAGACTTTCAACGCTGAAGAAAACTTTATACATCAATTGGTCTGAAATTTAAACATACTCTAAGCGTATGTAACAATTAAGGAACAAGTCTTTTTTAGAGAAATGAAATGAAAATCTAACATAAGAATACAAACAAGTAAAAAAAGTATAGTCGGTCAAGCCCGACCATATAATACCCTACACCCAGTATATGTATAAAACAGTTTTTTAGAAATGGGCGCTATATGGGAGATATCACCTATTATGGACCGATCATCCACAAATTTAGTGCCATGATTTCTGTGTTAAACTTTATCTCGATATAAATACTTTTAAAAGATTTATGAAGGTTAAAGTGAATTACTGAGAGGGTCTTATATGGAAGTTTCGACTAATTATGGACCGATCATTATAAAATTAGCTGTCATCATTTCTGTATATATGAAACTTATTTGTGTTGAATTTTATTTAGATACCAATATTTTTAAGAAATTTATGGTCGTTAAAGTGATTTTCGGAAGTGGGCCTTATATGGGAGCTACGACTAATTATGAACTGATCATCATAAAATTGTACCGTATAATTTGTATACATATGAAATATATTTACGTTCAATATTATTTAGATAGCAAAATTTTGAGGCAGTTATGCTGTTTAAAGTGATTTTCGGAAGTGGGCCTTATATGGGAGCTATGATAAATTATGGACCGATCTGCACAAAATTTCTAGATCTGATTTGGCTTCACTACCACTATTTGTGAACCCAGACATACTTCACATGATTTAAATTGATTAATTTTAATAAAACAACATTAACGTTGAATAATAATTTAAACTGTTGCACTTTATGCCGCCTTTGCATCTATACATAATCTTGGAAAAGAGGGAAGATTAAAAAACTTTCAAGTAGAGACAATGGAATGGAGAGTTTAGATCGAAGTTCCTAGCATTCGAACATTTAAAATAAGTTGTCAATTGAATGGGATCGTACAATGTGAAACAGTTTTTGGAAAGAGAATAAGACACTCAAAATCTTTAGAAAATCTTGGAAAAGAGGAAACTTAAAAATGCGGAATTTTTACAAATCGATTCGATTATATTTTGAAAGAATTACTCAAGATGGAGGCCAAGATGGAGTCATTTTTCGCATTAGATACTGGTAACCGGTTAAAAATTTTTTGGCTGGCCTGGGCGATTTTTGTATTCCGCTTCAAAATCTACACTTTTGAGAGTTACAAAATTAGGCAGGGCAAAAAATGCATTCTTTTTTTTTCAAATTGTCGTGAAAAGTCGCAACCCTCTGACTGATAGTCCGGTACACTATCGCCATGTATATCGGGGCACCTAGTCTTTGAAGAGATGATTAAGTTTAAATCGGTGTTAGTATCATCAAACCTTGAGAAGTTCGGCGTCCACCACAGTTGTTAGAGAGAAAATAAGACATTGTTGTGATAAAAATATGCGGGGTTATCAACTTTTTCATTAACTCTCTTTAATCCTGGATAAGAAGATTATGTTTGAAAATTGAAGTTAGTATCATTGAGATAACTTTAAGCAGTTTGATGTCTTTCTCATTGGAGTATTTAACATCGTGCAAAAGTTATTCAGTTTATATTGGTTAAAGGCTTTCTAAAATCATTTCATTATCTAGGAATGTTTGATATTGTAAAGTTAGAAAAAATTTAGCGGGAAAAACCATTTGGGTTAAATTGCATGATGTTTATAATCAAGAAATTTCAACTATTTATTTAAGTAAATTCTATGAAAAAATAAAAAAAAAATAAAATTTTGTCTGAAATTTTTAAAATTTTTGAATTTAAAAATTTTTGGTAACCCATTGAATGCGCCTCTCAAAGGCCTTTCATATGATACCAAATTTGCATATAGTTCCTTTGAAAGAAATGTGAAAAAATCAAAAAACCTCTAAAAAGGACCTTTTTATCCTTTGATCCAGCTCACCAAATATTGACCCCAGGACAAAAAAATTGAGAAACGTAGTCTTAAAATTAATCAAATTTTCATATTAGGCGGGAACATCCGCAACTTTATTTTAGGGCCATCCTAATGTACATACATACTATATGTATGTATGTATATAAATTCTGTATACTTTCTTTTCCATACATACTCGCACATGTTGCAATGGTTTTGTGGTTCAAACGATACCTACATATGTATATACATTTGCTAATTTTAATCCATGACTGTTTAAAAATTTCATTGATCCAAAGATTAAAATAATTTTTAAATGAAATTTTAAAACCTACATACATATGTATGGATTTTGACAAACACAGAAACAGACGGACAGTTAAAGGAATGCACATGCCCACATATTTTGCCTGCTCAATAAGGAACTTTTGTAGGCGTGTGCTTTGCGAGATCAATTGATCTTATTCTTTAGTCTCTGCTCTACTTTACTCTACTCTTTTAAACACTCTCACTTTGGCCATTAAGTACTTAAGCAATTGAGCTGCTTTAGCGTAAGTATGCAAGTAAGTACGTAACGAAAGGTAAATTTTGTAAACAATTGTGCTAATTAAAGCCGCCATAATAAAATAGGCTTGACTATTATGCCACTCTTTTGCTCTTCTCTTGTTGTTGTTGTTGTTCTGACAAGTTATAAAAGACTTAAGCATACACATGCATTCACACACACAAACATATTAGCAGGTATGCATAATTTATGTTTGTCTCAGCCAGTTTAACTAAATCCGGTAGCTTAAACGAGTTAAAGGAACTTGAGCGGAACTTAATCCCATAAATTTGGGAAAAATACGAATTTAATCAGGTTAATCAGTCAGGTAACAATAAAATCACACAATTTTTGTTTTTAAAATTACGTATCAAGGATGATCGTAAGTAAGGATGATTAGGAATATTGGGTAAAAGAGATTATAAAGATGGTGGATTTAAAGTAGACTATATTTGAAAATCTTGCCTAGTCTGAGAGGCATGCAGCGATTAAAGCGCGACATTTTAATTTAATCTCGAACTGGATTTAAAGCGGACTTTAGCTAAAGCAGACGCTCGCTCCTTCGATTTCTAACGGTTGGATCAACAAGCAAATCTATGTACATATGTATATTTAATCTCTTTCATATGCAGTTTGACCACTAAGTCGGGTCGTGTTACAATTTGTTTCTGTCATTCGCTTTAATCAGTTTGTTTTTGATGCAGCTTTTCGTGTAAATCTGATTTTAATTCCCTACGGATTTAACCGGTGAAATATTGCATGTGCGTTGCCTGTTCGCTGTTTAAGTATTGTACATATTTGTTAAATAAAATCAAGATTACCTTTTATAACAAAGTTTAATTTAAATCCCATAGTGATTAGTTTTAAAATTGTAACATAATGGGTTTTGTATTTTCAAACAATTGTTGGGAAATTGATTAAGGAAGTTAAGGAGGCATATGTCAACATGTGTTTTAAAGGAAGTTTTGGAGAGCAGAAGATTTTACTATTCCTTAAAGTATTTACCAATACGCAGCAATCTATCTCATTTCATAAGAAGAGTCTGGAATAAGTGTTGCTTTGACGTTTGGATTATTTGAAAGAGATCCTTGTTTGATCGTTGGCAAATTTGTAAGACACTCGTGGACACTATTGTACCTAAAAATTTTTAGAAGTCCAGTGATTTGAAATATCATGTTAAATGTTTTTAAATACGACTTTGGAAGTCATAATCATACAACTCCAGAGTCCTAAACTAATAATGATCATTGAATTCTTTGAACTCTTAAACTAATAACGATCATTGGATTCATGGCTTTACAAGCCATTAAAAAGAAATTCGCACAACTCACAGAGGCCAAAACTAATAATGACCATTGGCCTAATTCAACAACAGAAGAAGTCCAGTGATTTGAAATACCATCACCAGAATGGTAATGGCTTTGGAAGCCATGGAAAGGAAATACATAAAACTCACAGAGTCCTAAACTAATAATGATCATTGAATACTTTTAACTATCACTCTCTTAAACTTTGATTCATTGGATTCATGGCTTTGAAAGCCATTGATTTTCTTCAATATGGAGGAATAAAATTAGGATCAGTTTCAAATGAAATGAAGAGTGGTAGAGTGACTAACATTCACAATCATCCTACGATC
Organism: Bellardia bayeri; assembly: GCA_950370525.1. NCBI lineage: Eukaryota > Metazoa > Arthropoda > Insecta > Diptera > Calliphoridae > Bellardia > Bellardia bayeri. Next base: position 2,754,967 of record OX493266.1, on the reverse strand, counting down.
ATTTTTGGATGGAGTGCTTAGTGGCAAGCCACTAATACAATTTAAATCGACTTTAAGAGAGTAACTATCATTCGCTCTAATATAGATCAATAAATTTAGGATCAGTTTTAAATAAAATGAAGAGTGACAGGGTGATTAACATTCACGATCATCATCGTATTGGGTGGAGTGGTTAATAAGGATCAATAAAATTAGGATCAGTGGTAGAGTGACTAACATTCATGATCATTATATGATCAGTTTTGAATGGAGTGCTTAGGGGGAGACCACGTATTCTACGATCGAGAAAAAGGTTATAAATGTCCATATAATTTTTAACTACCATCAGGAACAGCCTGTTTCTCAATATTAAACGAATGATTTCTAAGTGAAGAAAATCTGTTTTGAGTTTCATTAATCAACTTAATTCGAACTGTTGATTTTTTCGAGTATCGTTAAAGATTTATTAAAACTTAACTCATTTCATATTTTTTCTTTTGCCTTATTCCTGACATTGTCTTTATAAATATTGTATGCAATAATCTTTTAAACATGAGATTTTCACAAATGATAATTTTAATCCTTCTGGCCAATAGAAAGTCATAAGTAATTCAAACAAAATAAATAGAAAAACATAATTCTAATAAATTGAAATTAAAAGTAAGAAAAACGCTCACATCAAAGAGTTACACCAAATATCAACATGTGGGAAATGTCTTACTAAAACGTTATTGAAACACAAAAACTACCGTTAGCTCTTTATTCACAATGTCACCTGACTTTAAGCAAACAGACGTGCAAACAGGAAACAAAAGGAGACATATTTTTTAATGTTAAATATACACACGATGACTGACCACTATAACTTTCGCAAATAAAAACTGAAATATAAAAGAAAAAGAATAAACAAAAAATCTGAAAAATCGCCGCCAAAAAACAAATGACCACAAACGTTTAAAACAACAATAGACGACAGGACACACAATTACGGTTAGTTAGACTAACGGCATACATATGATTGAGACATTATGAGCTGCTAAAAAAGATCTTAAAAGATCAAAATGCCACCGCTGCTGCAAATTAACGGGAATTGTATTGAACAGACAGACTCAAGAGCATAGATTGTGTGAGAGTAAGAACATTTCTTTTTTGCATATTTTCTGCTGAGTCAACTACAACAATATAAAGTCTTCAGATACCGCTGAGGTCACACATGTGTGCTTTGGCTTGGCTTGCCTTGTAAAAATGCTACTATTCTCTCACATATTAGTTGGAAAATTATTACTTTGTCTTGATGTTTAGGCATGAAATTTTCACAGTAAATGTCATTATTTTGCAAGAATTTAGCAATGAGAATTCTGAAATTTCTTGAAAAAAGGAAATGTTGAGGCAAAAAAAAAAATAGCAATGTAATAGAGTTCATTGTGTCAATTTGTTTGTTTAAATATTTAGTAAATCATTAATTAAAAGGAGATAGGCTAGTTTCTTCTTTTAGAAATAATATTTTATTTTAGAAATAGAAGATGTGGATGGGAATATTTAAAAATATTTATTAAAGATCAGTTCTGAGGAAAAATGGTTTTAGTAGGGAGAATTGAGAAAAGGTACATACATGTACAGTTTCCCCAATGCTTAGGGGCTCATACTGTAGTCTTAAGATACGGTCACACTTGGCAAATATTTGCCGAAAAAGGCGTAACCACTAAATAACATATATTTGAACTCGTTTATTTATTAAAAAAAAAAAAACTTTTCTTATTTAGGACAAAGCACAACAAATATTTAATTTTAATTTATTTGATGCTTTATTTCATCTCGCAAAACTCTTGTAAGAGTAAATAACGTCAAACAAATGTGTGCCTAAACAAGTGGTGCTGTAGCTTAATTGATTAGCGCATTTGATCATTAAGCATGAGTTGGTATTTGTGACCTGGGTTCGATTCCCAGCCGCTACCACTCAAAACAACATCAGTTTCTGATAATTATTAGTTTTCTTTGTATCCTATCATAACTAAAATTTATCACAGCGCCCTCCTTCGGTGGTATAACATTGAAACGCCACCGAAGTAAAATAATTAAATAATGGCTATAGAGCAAGCTTTGATTAAAGCGCCTACTCACTACCAGAGGTGCTGCAATAATGTACTAATAAAAAAAAGAACGCGCAATTACAGTGTTGTCATATGAAAAGCTTTTCTCTCCTTTCACCACCAATTCTTCTCCCACCTATCCCCTTTCTAAAGAAAGTAACACAATTAATTAATTAATATGTATATAGGCATATTAATTGCCTGAATTACAGCGCCCCTGGTGTTAAATTGATTTATTATTTTGTAATTTTTTTTATTATTATTCATTATTGCGATCGTTACAAACGTATTACAGCGCAACTGGCGTTAAACTTGTACATTATGTTGTAATGTTTTTTGGGCGATATTTCTTTCATACAAAACCTCACTCGCTGTAAGAGGGCACCCATATCTTAGTCCTGTTGCACACTCTTCAGTTTTAGCTGATCAGTTTTTGTTTAGTTCTCTTTTGAACTTGCCATTTCATTCACACAATTCAATTTGCCCTTTGTTTCGGTGTAGAGGAATACAACATCGATTGACATTCGAAATCAGGAATTATGAATCCTTGATAAGAGCCAGAAATTTTATGAATATTTTAAATATTCAACAAAGTGAAAAATGCAAAATACTAGACCATAGCTTGGAAACAATAACCAGGAAAGGACAGCTACGAAATTCTAAAAGCATATAGACCCATAACCTTAACTACATTCTTACTGAGAATCTTGAAGCGAACTTTGGACATAATGTTTAAAACACAATTACCAGTCAGAGCAATGAATTTAAAACAACACGCCTTTATAAAAGGCAGATCCATGGGGATAGCTCTACAGGAAGTTAAAATAAAGCGTGTTCCATTTCGAGGTTCCCTACTTTAAAAAAAACACACACACAGATAATTCAAATGGTGAATGTTTATTTTCATTTGAAAGAACATTCTTTGGCATTTATTTTTTGAAGATTATGTCTATCAAATGTTGGCCGTTGCTACCTTGCAGATGGTCTATGCGTTGAGTCCAATTTTTGATCACTCGTTCGAGCACTTCGACTGGTAACTGGCGAATGATTCCATATTCACAACAAGTTAAGAAACAGAGTATAAAACAGGGTATAAAAAAGGGATATAAGGTGAAGCTTTTTTGTTTGCATTGTTCTCAATAATATTATTTACAAAAGATTTATGGGTAGCATAGTAGAAGTGGACCAATTATGGACTGATAGCTTCTAAATCCAGTATTCACTAATCTGGTTTCTACGTATTTGAGACTTATTTTGGTTGAATTTCATCTTAATAACGTTATTTACAAGAGTTATATGGTTGTTTAGTATGAAGTGGAACTTAATTCGGGAGCTATTGCCAATTATTGACTGACTGCTACAAAGTCCAGTAGCATAATTGCCGTATAACCGATATTAATATGATTTCTGGATTAAAATTACTGATCTATATAAAAGTTGGTTCGATATCGATATTTATTAGACATTTTTGTGGGATTATTTGTTTTTTGGAAATGGTTCTTATATGGCAGCTATGACAAATTATGGGCCGATCTTCCTAAATTTTGGAACAGTGGTTTTTATGCATATGAAGATATTTCACGTTGCACTTCAAGATAATAACGTTATATTTAGGATATATATTAGTATTAACGTAGATTTCGGAAGTGGACCCTTTATGGAGTATATAGTCAAATATGGACCGATATTCTCAAAATCCAGCAGTAGATTTCGGAGGTGGATCCTTTATGGGGTATATAGTCAAATATGGACCGATATTCTCAAAATCCAGCAGTTTGATTTTGGCATGTATGTTAATGATCAGTATAAAATTTTGGATCGGTACCGTTTTATATAAGAGATATATGAGTATTAAAGTGATTTTCGGAAGAGGGCTTTATATGGGGGATACGGTCAAATATAACCCAAAATTCACAAAATTCTGCAGAATGATTTTTATGTACATACATATATGTAAATTATATATACAAAGTTTTGAGTTGGTACCGATATTTATTATAACATATAAATGGCTTTTTCGGATGTGGTCCTTATATGGGAGCTATGACCAATTATGGGCCGAACACCATAAAATTTAGTACAACAATTTATTTACATATAAGAATTATTTATGTCAAATTTTAACCTTTTAACATTATTTCTACCAATTATATACGAATTTAAGTGAATTTTGGAGGTAGACTTTATATGGGGTCTTTTGTCAAACATTGACCGAACTAAAAAAAAAATTCGATTTACGATTTTTTTTTTGCATGAAACTTATTCCTGCTGAACTTTGTATTGATATTCCAATTTTATAGGCATTTATGTATTATTGAGCCATATTTCGGAAAGAAATTTGTATGTTTGCTATAAGAAATCATGGACTGATTTACTAACTGTTTTTATCACAGTTTGTCCTTACATCGTAGAAATAACGTATACAAAATTTCATGGGAATATCTGCCATATATTTACAAAAATTGGAAGAAATTTTTTTTTAAAATATCAATTTTTTATGGAGGTTGTCTTACATTTTGATCCATAACTCTGGTTATACAATACCGATTTTGCTGATTTTCAATACCAAACTGCTTAGGAGAACTATAAACGGTTTTTTGGAAACTTCGTTGATTTTGGTTGTGTCCTTTGAACGTGAGAGTGTTTTACACAAACAGACAGACAGACACGCACATGGCTCAATCGACTTAGAATTTCGTAAGGGCCAATAATATATATATATATATAATATATGTACATATATATACTTTGTTGGGTCTCAGAAGAGTATTTCTCAGTGTTATACACGGAATAACAAACTTATATATACCCTCATTCTCCACTTATGGTGGTGGAGGGTATAATAACATGACAGCATGACACGACTCACACGTGATCTATAGAAAAACTCCACTGTATTCTCCCCTACTATGGGTATTAAAGGAGTGTCTTTTTAAGAGCTTTTGGATTTAAAAAAACACATACAATTTAGAGAAGTATGTATGTATATGAAATCTTTATTTGAGTCGATAGGACGATCTATAAAAATCAATGTTTAAAGGTGATTTAATGTAAATGTTATTGTTGTTGATGTTCCAGTGCGCCAACCGTTGAGGGCTTGTTCTTATAGATATGAGCCTTAACATAGCCCCACAAAAAAATAGCGGAAAGACTTTAAATCTCACGATCTAGGCGGCCAATTAACCGGCCTCAAACGTGAAATAAACTGTTCACCGAACTCGAATCTCAATGGGGCCATTGTTTCGCTTGCTATAACAGCCATTATAAACCAACAACCCCTTTTTCGTAACACCACCAACGCCATCACCAATTACGTGGTTTCCCATAATGTTTAAAAATGTCTGCTAAGTCAGGGGAGAGTCTATATGTAACCCTTATTATGTTTTAATAATGGTTGTTGGCACGTAATGAAATATCATAGCCCGATATACATTCCTCTCGTAAAAGGGTTGTTACTTAATCGTTATTGCAGCAGTGTAAAGTTATTGCGGGGGTATAATCTTTTATTAAACTGAAATGAATATTAATTCAAATTGTATGTGAACGAGTCACGTGTTGGGAATTTATTCAAAAATTCATTTATTGCAAATGAAACATGGCGTCAAAATAAAGTTAACATCACATATTATTAAGAGACTTTTGTTTTCTTCATTATATTAATATAAATAAATTAATTTATATTAATATAATAAAATTATCTTATATTTTTACTAGCTAGCTACTAGCACTTAACCCGTTAGCGAAGAACGTTCAATACAAATATGAGAATATTCAAGTCTTGTCTTTTGTAAACTTCCCAGAAGTTTAAAAAATACATTTTATTTTAGGTTTAGAAATTTATTAAATAAAGATGAGAGCGCCACAAAAAGCACCTCCAAGTATTCATAGTTTACTTAAAAATGTACGAGTATGTTCATAAATGTTGAAAATAACAAATTCACAATTTGAAGAAAGAAAAAATATATTTTAAGTTAAAAAATTCAAAATTTGTATACCAAAACTATCGCCAGAAGATAAAATTTCTTTCGTAAACATATAACAGAGAAATGGTATCCCAAATACCAATTCAGAAGAAAGATAAAATCCTTTTTAGCTTCCTTGTAACGTGTAGTTAAAAAAAATCATCAACATAGCATATGTATTTATCAATACTAATCAAATACACTTTATCTTATGTTATAATTCCCACACAGTTTAGGTAAATATTAATATAAGAAAATATCCATAAAGCGAGCAAGAATCGAAGTACTGTTCCCGAGAAAGAAAGCACAACCAAACGAGGCCTAAATTCTTACTTCTTACCGTAGCCGAAGCCAGTAGTTAGCCGATCGAGAGCCGAAGTATTTATGTCGTTGGGTTGTAGTTTTAGTTAGTTCTGAGAACTTCTTAGTTAGCCGACTAGAGCTGAAGAATTTATCTCATCGGATTGCACTCATATCTATTGTTGTTTACTCAATAAGTCATTAGCCCATCGAGAAGCATTTACATATCTTGTCGGATTGTGTTTTAGCCACATCTTAGTTAGCCGACGAGAGCTGAAGAATTTATCTCTTCGGATTGCATCCATAGCTTTCTTGTTCATCTAATAAGTCATGAGCCGACCGAGAGCTCAAGCATTTATCTCGTCGGTTTGTATTCCTTAGTTAGTCATAGTTAGCCAACGAGAGCTGAAGAGTTTGTTTCATCGGATTGCACTCAGAGATATTATAGATATTGTTGTTTACCTAATAAGTCGTTAGCCGACCGAGAGCATTTAATCAATAAATGATCTGGTCGTATTGAATTCCTTAGTTAGTTTTAACCACGTCATAGTTATTGTTAACAGTCCACGAAGTCTTGACATGAAGAAAAAGGAGGCAACATGTAAATAGAAATTAATAAATAAAAATGATAATTACAGCAAATTTCGAACTACCAGGTAACACTGGTTAAAAGATTGATGTTTGTCTGTTGGCTAGCAGGCACCGCAAGTGGTGCAGAGGGTTAGAACGCAAAGAATTCTGATGAGAGAAAGTGGTGTTTCTCGAAACATACGTAAATTCAACAACCCAGGGGCCAAATTACCGCATTCGTGATCGAATGAGCTATCGTATCGAAAAATTATTTCGATATCGAAATTATGATAAAATGTACTAAGTTTCTAGCTCGATATCGAATGCCATAATCTCAAATAAGAAAATTACGATATCGAATGCGGTAATTTGGTCCCAGGTTCGAATCCCAGCCAAGAAAATTATCATTAACAATTATAATAATAAAAATTTTTCAACTTGTAAAACAATTCCTACCTTCATAAAAATAATTTAATGAAAATTCAATTTAATGAACTCGAGCCCGACTAAAATAAATATCAAAAATTAAAAAAAAAATTTACAGTTCGAATAAAAAATAATAAATTGTTCTTAAAATTTAGAATTTTTAGAACACTTCTTAAGGATTTATTAAGGATATATAAGGGAACAAATAGTGCATAAAAACTGATGTCAATACCTCTCACAGTTTTTCTGTACCCGCGATTTCAGTTTGGTCGGATTTCGGGAGAAACTAATTTTTTGCCATATTTTAATGAATAAGCTTAATTTTTTTAGTGTTATAATTTCCGAAGGTTTTACTCAAAACGGACAACATTAACCGTTAAATTTTGAAGGTCAAAGGACAAATTTTGCTATATATGAGATTTCTAATAGAAAGTCAATGAAATGTTATAAATTTTTGAGCCGACTTTTATTAAACTTAAACAAATTATATTTTACAGTAAAAAGTGTACAATAACAGCGCAAAAATCCAAATTAACCTTTAAACGCACTTGGGGCTAAAATTATTCCAAAATTCGCAGTATTTTTCATGGTTTTTAAAAGTTTTTTTAAGTCACTCTATAAAACAAAATGTTTATAGTGACACACTACATTCTACATTTAGAAACACGAAAGTGACAATTGACTTCAGTCTGCATTACCTGTGATGTATAAAGTAATCAAGCAATCTCCCTTTAATTGAAATAAAAACACTTGAACTTTATATGTTAGCCAACTAATTATTAACAGATTTTCAAGTGGTACAAAATTAGGCATTTAATATTAAGATAATTATAAAAGAAAACTTTCATTGCCACACCACAATTTCTAAAGTTATTTCAAAGAATTAGTTTTGCATATTTTCCAAAATAATTCGCCAAGATCTCTTTAAGAAAGTGTATTGTGGCAATAATTAATTTAGAATACTATAAATTACTATAAATTATTGAAACAGATTACAGGCATTTGTCGCTTTCGCTCTTGGAATTCTGCCACTTATTAAAGGTTTCTGGGGTTATAACATTTGCCTGATTAAGCTCAGCATATATTGTTAACCACAAGTCTTTAGGATTTTCCAATTTTTCTATAACCATATACACAGCATCTAGACATTCTAGTTCCAGATCTTGTTGGGAATTTATATAACAACGCAATATAGGTAGGCAAACCTTTTGAAATTTCTCTAAATCTAAACTATATGATGACTTATCTTTCAAGGCAAAGTTGGTTAGGATGTTGCTTAAATTATTGATAAAACTTCGATCCGCTAATGCTATATTGCCATTGATGTAATCTATTATGACATGCGGCTGGCAATTTTCTTTCAACAATTTTTGTATATGTTGCATTACACGTTTTTGTAAAGCTTCAGCAGATTCTTTGAAATGCATTATAATATTAACTGGTTTATTGGCATCTTCTACAAACTCAAATTGCTGGCTGCTTATGAATTGATACACCTCCGTTTCAGCCATAAAATGACACCATTTCATGCCATTTTTTTGCCACAGGTTGCGGGTAAAGCAGGGACCTATTTCACGGGTACTATAGATTAGTAAAGACTTTAGAAATTTTTTCTTAAACGTGGGCTCAGCACTTTCTTTTAGCTGTTCATTCCAGAGATCATTTACACTTAGGAGATTTTTAACCAGCAAAGGCCCGGTAAATTCGAAAATATACAACCATAATTCGGGTATATCCACTATTAAATCGCTGGCTATAATGGCGAAATTGCTATAGGCCACATGGAATTGCTCGAAAGTTAAATATTTATGTTCTAGCAGGTATATCACCAGCTGGGATAAATGGCGCCTGTTTAAGGTTTTAACATTGGCTAAATGTAAATAATCTGTTAGTATATAATAGATCAAAGAACACCTTAGAGTGTGTGGCAAACGTTTTATGCAGGAAACTGTGTCACTGTCTATGGATTTTGAAGTGGAAAAATTTTCCAAAATTTCATTCACGACGGACTTAATTAATTTTAAGTCGTCATTGTTAGGTTCTTTAAAAACTGCTTTAGAATTAGGGCTGTTGCATTCCCTGGAAGTTAAGGTGTCCATTTCTTCACGATATTTTGTTTGGTTGTGGGACTTTTGTTTACGCTCGTATTGTTGGGAATTGCGGAAGTTTGCTTCTTTTTTTGAACAATTTTCTCTTGCTAGTGTGGCTTTATTTTGTTGGCTTTTAGCCTGGCTGCCTGTGCGATTCCTTTCGTGGTCTAGCTGTTGAAAGTTTCTGATTTTATTGGCCTCCATAGTTGGCAAAGCGGCAAAGGAATTCGCAGCACTTGTAGCTGACTTCTGCCATTGAAATAAGGAAACATCGCCCATTTTTTTGTTATTCATATCGACTTTGGTTAGGCCCACCAGTTTACTGGTGTCTACAGCCTGTGCGGAACTTTGTAAGCTAGTGTTCAGCTGGCTTTTGTTAGCATGACGGTTAGCAGGTAACTGCAAACGTTTAGTTTCTTTTAGATTAAGTTTTCCTTCACTAAAACCCGCCTGGCAACGTTCTGCACGTTTCAACCCCCCCGAAGTTCGTTCAGCTTTCATCATTATTCTACTTTGCGGCAGGGTGTTTGTTAAGGATTCTGTATTGGTGTTTAATGTTTGACTGTTCTTATTTATCTCCTTTTCGATTTGTTGCATGGTCTTGGGTATCTCATTGCGTGTGGACTGCCACTTCTTTTTGCGCAAATCAATGACATCCTGCAGCATAAATCTTACACGGGAAGAAATTTTGTTATTCTCAGTTTTACCAGCTATGTTTTGCATGCGCTGTATAACTGTTTTCAAAGAGTATTTGCGTTCATCTTCTAGTGACAGCCAGGTTTGCTCAAATTTCTCACCCACTGTGGTTAAAAGTTTGCACAAACATTCCAGCATATCTTCGTTACAAGGATCCTTGACCAAGGTATGTATACAGTTGTTTATAATATTACCGCTTAATATGGATATTTGAAAAAGTTCGCCTATAAAACGCACAGTGCCGCCCGAACGTCTGCGTATTTTACGCTCCTCTTCGCTTAGCAAAGCCTTCAGTTCTATTTTCTCATTGCTATCCAGACAATTGTCATACTTTTCCTTTAGAGGTTTAAGTTTCTCCTCTTTGGCATTGATTTTGGTGACATGGTGGGTAAACTCTTGTTGAGTTTTGTTCAGTAAAGCGTTGCGAAAATAGGCCAAATTTGTTTTAGTAGAACTCTGCATGCGCTCATCGCTGGCCTTAACTTCACTTATCAAACGTTGACACAATTTGGCATAGGACAATGAAAAATTGGGCTCATCGATGGCCTTTTCGAACACCAAATTCATAACGGCCTCCATTTTGTCCATGGTATCGATTTTAAGCTTTATTATTTGCTCCACTAGGGGTTCAAACTTTTCGGGTGTGAGCTTATTTAAGATGCCTCTAACATGTCTTAAAAGTTCCTCCTTTTCGGCAGGCTTATTTAAGCTTGTTACATCTGTAGCTGTGTTCAGAACTCTGGGCTTCCACGCATTATCGGCTTCATTAAGTTGCACATCTTGATTTAGTGACAAATTTAAATATATCAAAGGCTTTCCTTTGTTGCGATTATGCTGATGATGATCTGGTATGGTTGCTGTTACTATGGAGCCAGCTCCATTATTGCTGCCACGATTTGTGCGGAAATTTTGTTTCATATAATTATTTTGATAGTTTATATAGCCATTGTCATTGCCTCTAGCTGGTGCTGGCATAAGGTTTACATTTTTATGGTTGCGAGCTGCAAAGGCGGGCATTAAATTGAGCGGCGCAAATATTGTGCAATTTGTACAAATTTCTGGCTGCATGCAGGACTGTTTAGACTGGCGTAATTGCATTAATTGTTTACGTGTATACTGCTTAAGATCTGTATGACCTGCAGCCAATCCCGGATGTTCATTGTAATCCATAAAAGGTTCCTGATTTACAGATTCAGCCTCAGTTTCCTTACTATCAGTACATGGATTTACTGTTAAAATGGATGGAAAGTAGTTAATGATTTTCATATTTATTTTAGCTGAAAAACTTACCATTTTCCGAAACCTCTTGATCTCGAATCAAGGCTTGATCTTCAAATACTGAATTTGTATTAGTATAAGATTTATCATCATCATAAACTTCCTGTACAGACTCCCGTTCAACAGCTTGAATTCTCTGAAAATTTTCAGCTTCTGCGTCCTTTTCTATTCCTACTAGATTTTTCTTGACAACTTCAGTTAGTTCAGTTTCTGTCTCTATTTCTGCAGAATCTATTGCAACACATCCTTCTTGATTTGCAGTAGACATTTCATTGCCTTCTTGATGAAACTCCTCCAATAAATGTTGAGGTTTTACTGGTGTTTCTTTTACTGCTTCATCAAATGCTGTTGCAAGAAGTTCTTTCGAATGTGGTACGATTTCTACACAAGCATCATGTGTCCTGGCTGTGACAATCGTTGTTTGTTCAGCCTGCTGAGTGGCATCTTTGTAATTTCGTTTTATAGCTGCTACTGAAACCTCTCTAACATATTCCTCATTCTTTTGGTATTCCTGATTTAGCACTGTTTCCGAAGATTTGGATGACTTGATTGTTTTCTCTTCCACAAACTGAGTTTGTGAAGTAGCTGTTGCTGTGGGGGGAAATGATAATTGCTTGTCGTTGTTTAAGTCCTGTAAAATATTTTGGTTTGTTATGGGATGTATGATTTGTAGAGCATGAGAGCGCAATTTCCCTTTAATTTGAGGCTGGGTTGGTGCCATGCCAGCCACTGCTGTGGGTGGAGCCATATGGTTATTGCCCGACAAGGTATCCGTAGCAAAAGTCATACGTGTAGAGGTGGAACTTACAGTTGGAGCAGATAATGTACAGCTGCTGGGTACATTATTAAAGCCATAGGATATTTGAGCCGGAGTTTGTTGCAAAGGAGCCACTCCAAATGTTTGATTAGCTGGGCTATTGGCCACATTTAGCAAGGAATTGTTGGGTGTTACTGCAAATGTCAGGGCAGCATGATTACCAGTTGCTGCAAAACTGCCAGGCTGCAGAGGCATGGCTCCTATGATGGTACTAGAATTAACGCTAGGCTGTTGCTGCTGGGGCAGCTGAGGCACATAATAAGGATAATAAACCTGGGGATAAAATTGTGCTGGATATTGACATTGTTGCGGATTTGGTGGACGGGTCGTGAAGGCCGTCGCATTAAATTGACTCATTACCATGCCCGGAGGTAGAGGTGGAAATATGGCGGCTGTTGGTATGTAACGATTTCTCGGTACAGAGTTGGTAAAACTTTGCTGTATATTTGCACACCCTGCCGCGGAGTGATTTATTCTGGCCTGTGTTGTCTTGTTAATGGCTTTCGGCGGTCCATTGTATATATTTTTAGATTTTTGCGATTGCATTTTGTACAAAAAATTGTGTTTTTGTGTTGTAAATAAAAAAATAATAAAATGTTTTTAAAATAATTTTTTTAAATTTTAAAATTATTTGACAGTTGAACGAATTGAAAACTAAAGAAAAGTAAGAAATGACACTATAAATATTAATAAATAAATTTGAAGGAAATGTGTTTATACGAGATTGACTACCGTTACCGGTATCGTTTTATTTAAAATAACCAGACCGTTGAACTAAAGTTATCTCTAAAATACTTAGTCTGGCATTTAAAATTAACTTCGTGTAATAATTCAGGTCTGGGAATTTCAAACCAACCGGGTTAAAACGTGAAGCATCTTTGTTTTCAAAAAATTACGTATCAATGATGTCGCCGTTACAAAATCCGTATCAAACGTGAGTTGTGCTATTGGGTGGGTTTCATGCAAAGTGAAATCTCAAAACAATATTTTGCTTGCAATGGTCCGAAAATCACTTAAATGAACATAAATCTCTTATCAAAATCACTATTAATTTAGAATTCAACAAATATAATCCAAATACATATATAAATGGTAGTACCAAATTATATAATGATCGGTCCATATTTGACCGTAGTCCCCAGAACTAATCATGTTTTTTAACAGAATATTGTTATTCTGTAGTCTTAAACGTTGTAGATATTAAGAATAATACATTAAAGAGCCATATCTACTTTTTATTTTCTTTGTTTATTTGAACAAAAAATTATGTTTCTTAAGCTATGTATAGACGGTTGTCAGATCATACAATGTTGTCAGATCTAGCAATGTGCTAGCAATGTACTGACATTAAAAATTGTTAGCACAATGTAAATTGTCAATGCTTTTTCTTACAACGTTGTAAGATCTGACAACCGTCTATACAAAGCTTTACAAAATCTCTATGGTATTCCAAATTTTATAAACAAACCAATTATAACCTGTATATAAATAACAAGGCCAAAATTATTATATATAAAATCCAGTAGTTGTTCCAGCAAACTAATTTCATTAGTAACTTCTTCCTCATCCCTGGGTGTAACTATAAAAATAAATTCTTCTTTATCCGTAGTAGTTTCAGTTTCGCAAGTGTCATATGCTACTAAATCGTTCTGTATAACAATTTCTGGTAGTTTTTTCTCTTTATTCCAACCTAAATATTTTTTAGTTTTCTTTATTTGGTAGTCACTTTCATCAATCTTTTGCCAGATAAAGTGTTCATCTTTTTGTCTTAAACTCAGGATTTCTAGTTGTGGTTTTTCTCTTCTCGGATTTATTTCCCCTTTAATCAAGTGGTTTAATGGCAGACTAATTAGATAAATACTAAAAAGTAGCTGAGTTGACATGTTGTTAATATTTATTTATTCCAATAATGTGCTGAAAATAGTAAAATAATACATTATTAAACTTATGTGAATATTTAAAAATTATTCAGTTTTAGTTTTTGATTTGATATGTTATATTTGAAACCGTATAATCAATATATATATATATGTATCAGAGTATAATAGAGGTGACAGAAGGGGAAAGAAAATGTAGTTTTATACTTGTCTCTTTCTTTGAGAACTGCCTTTTTGTTTTCTTTATGTTACTATTTTTCTGACGCAATAAAATAAAATTCATTTTTGGCTAGAGTATTTCTGTATTGTTTGATACAATTATAAAAAAATGCATTTATATCATTATTAAAATTTAGTAAGTTATTAAAATCACAAACATATAAAAAAATTTAAATTCAAATCTTCTCACTCAAATTGTTTTGTATATAGTGCTTTGCTTTTTCGCATTACAAATTTACTACCAGAAAATAGTTTCTTTCTCTTTTTAATAGAACTGCCTTTTCAGCTGATTGTAGCGATTTTGAAACGCCAAAATTTCTTACTTTCTTACTTGTTTTTAATTATAGTTGACGAAAAGCATGTGTCAGATTTTTAAAAATATTTAGCATAGCATACTGTTGGAAAACCTTGACGAAATGCCGTCTTTAACATCTAAAGAAATAACAAAAAACATTATTTTGTTCAGTAAACTATGTAAGTTAATTGTTGCATCAATTCACAAACCAAAAAAAAATACTTTTCGTTTGGTTGGAAGAGTATGAGATACCTGCTGAAATAGTCTATTTAGATTTACCTAAGTAATATAGTTCAGACTTATTTTAACTAAGTCTCGCTGTCTAGTTTAAGTAATTTAACAACGACGACTTCGAACATTAAGGGACTCCTTACATACTCATTAATTAAATTAAAATGCAATTACAAAATTTTTTAAAATGTTTGAAAATGTCATTTGTAAAAATCTTTATACTTACATAGAAACATGATAAACTCTCTTTCAAGATTAACCAAAGATATTATTAGCATTGTGATTATTTGCTGAGTCAAAACAAGTAAATCCCCTTTTTGTATGTGCGCTAGTTGAGGGTCCTTTGAAATGACATGTAACACCAGACGTAATCGTCCTGGCTGTGAAAAAAAGGCGTAGGGGCGAGACAAAGCATACCCAGACAAAACCACTCATTTAGGCGAATAATGAGCATGCAAAAAAAAACGAAGTAAATTATAGATAAAACCACAATCTATTATGAAGATGTTGAGATTAAGACTTAACAAAAATGAAATACTAAAGCGTAAAAATACTTTTGAAATCCTGTTTGGTTATTAAAGCATTGTGTAAAGAACTAAAACAAAAGAATTATAATATATTGTACATACCTAACAACAAAGAACAAATACATATAATTGTCTAAAGACAATTATTTGTTAAAATGATGTTGTTGACTTAAGATTACGAAAACTCCAAGAGACAGTGTTTTAAACACACAGTTTAGGAAGAAAAAAACTTAAGCCCTAAAAACAACAAATTCTAAACATACCAAAGCAGTGGCAAGTGCAGTGTTACCTTAAACTAGTAGATATATGTAGGTAGTTACAACAATGCTTGATACAAATTGTAATCTTACAAATGAGCCTAAATCCTGGTTAGTTCGAAAACTGCTAAGAAAAACAATTGCAACATTTTATTGATTATTTGTTTTACAAAGAATTCATAATTGTTTTTTTTTTTATTTCTTTATTTTTTAACAACATGATTTAAATCGTAGACACCTCTAACACATTTTAGCTTAACACCGGGTGTATCCTGTAGACGACCCACACGACACAACACTATATTGTGCTCTTGTAAATTGTGACCGATGCCGGGTATATAGGCCACCATTTCTTTGCCAGTTGACAGACGCACCAGCACACATTTACGGTTCGCCGAATTGGGTTTTTTCGGTTTTTTTATAAGTGTCTTAAGCACTACACCCTTGGCAAAGGGTTTGCCGTCTAATGGTTGCCGTGGTGGGCGTTTCTTAATATGGGGTCCCGTACGATGCATTTGATAGAGTGAAGCCATTTCACGCATTTGCTGGAGAAAGGAATTGTTGACAACTACAAGTAATAGAAAGGAAATGAAATTAATTATAAGCAAAATAGTGTTAAATAAAATGATTTTCATAGAATAAAATCATTTTTACATTGTTTAAAATTAATAAATTTATATAACTACTGGCCCACAACTAGACACACTCTGTTTCGTATTGATGGCGATTTGGCAGTTGACATTTATTCTTCCCTAAGACGTAAAAAGCTTTAATAGAGTAACGTGACTGACTGACTGATTGACTGACCAATTCATTCATTAGAGCTCAGCCCAAACCGTTAAAGCTAGAAACTAGAAAATCGGCTAATGAATTCCTTTTTTTTTATCATATAAGAGGCTAATTTCTGAACCGCCCTCGTAGATTCACTAAATACGGATTTTTGGAAATTCGGATTTTAAGGAGGAGAAAACGGGTAAAAAACTAATAAAGCTAGAATAAAAATTTTAAGTTTATCTGGCTCTAGTTAAAAAAGAAGAGGACAGGTGTCTGGTACTTTTTGGAAATTTGAAATTCTAGATGATCAAAACAGGTAAAAACGGTAATCGAAACCTCTTTTATCCTTCGTATCTTCTAAATAAAACACTTGAATTTTTTTTTAACTTTTTATTATTTATTTATTGAATCTGCCTTTACTTCATAGGCCTTACAATAAACGTGGATTCACCCATTTGTATCGAACAAAAGTTGTTGGTATGAAAAAAAATGTAACCTACTGGCAATTCAGTTAATTTTTGTCCAGACAAAATATAAAATTAAACCAATTCAAGCTGAGAGTTGTTCGTAAAAAATATTTTCTCTCTTTCAAAAAAAGAGACGTCAAAGTTCATATGAAAAAAACTTTGTCCAGAACGAATGTGTGAATCCACCTTAAGTATTCAAATCTTATACCTAAATCTTAAAAACTATTTGCTCTCAATTGAGAGAGCCATAATGGACAAATGGGCCTTAAATTAGAAGTGTGGTAACTCAGCTCTACGAAGTCTTGTTTCTGTTTGAGTTATCGCAAGCGGGTTAGGATGGTTTTGCAACTTCAAGATATATTGCTCGCCAATGGTACTTCTAAATCTCTATGTATGTTTTAATTCCATATATACCATGGTGCTCCCGTCATGGTCCTAAGAATTTTCCATTGGACCCTCTGTATAAGATGAATACTGGTATAATTGCAGTTCCCCATAATTGAATTTCGTAAATCCAAATTGGTTTTAAAACAGTCTTATACAGGATGACTTTACAATCAAGACTTAATTTAGATTGATCGTTAATTAGCCAGTGCAGATTAGAAGATTTTAGTATCATATGAACCCTATCTCTATACATACATATGTATATGCCAAGGTATGTGACATGATCAGACTGTGGGATATTCACATTCACCCCTATCGTGAATAAAAATTCCACATGAAATTTGTTCCCTTTTCACTTTTTCCTATTAAAATTCAATGTTAAAAAAATAAAAGGGAACAAATTTCATGTGGAATTTTTATTCACGATAGTGGTGATTGTTTAGTGCAGCAGATGGAAAATAAAATTTAAAATACATCAGATTAATAAATCAATGAAGTAAATCAATGAAAAGCAGAAATCTTTTCGGTACTTTTTTAAATTCAAATTTTCACAGTTTAAAAATTGTATTCTTTTTAGGTACTTTTTTGTGATAACCTATTTTCTCAATAAAATGATCTAGAAATATTATTCTTCAGTTTCGGGGCTTACAAATAATTACAATGACTTATGTTTTAATTATTTCTACTTAATGGCCAAAACTGGTAAAAATGGTTTCCGTAGAACCCTTTGTATCCCGCTGAATACATAATCATAGAAATAAAAATAAAACACTTATACGGAATAACTCAAGAAAGCGCAGAATATTTGTTTGGTACTTTTTGAAATTCGGCCTAAAAAACGTAACAATGGTACTTTTTTTTATAAAATTCATTTTCTCAATTAAAATTGCATAAAATATTATTTTCTAATAGTCTTTATTACCAAAGCTACGGTCACACTTGGCAAATATTTGTCGAAAAAGATGTAACCACTAATAAAAACAAAAACTATTTTTTTTTAAATATTCGGCCCAATCACGAATAAAAAATTCACGGGAGTTTTTTCCTTTTTGATTTTTTTATGAATGGGAAAAGGGAAAAAACTTCCGCCGAATTTTTATTCATGATTGGGCTCATTAATTAGTTTTCATTTGGCGTCGATTTTTCTGTGTACCAGTATTTATGACTTGACTGGGTAATTTTACTTTTTAAAAATTTATAATCTTTTAACATTCTTTGATATATTTTTTTAAGAGAAAAAGTACAAAGTGGTACTTGAGTATGGTACTTTAAGTAAATATTTAAACATACAAACGTAGTTAACGAGGTAGCAGGTTTAATGCAGTTTATTTTAATATATTTCTCGTAATAAACAGTTTCTAATTTGTGTTAACCCTAAAACACACATCCGGGTACAAATATATCAACTCGAAACTATTTTGGCTATCCCATGTTGGTAACCTTTTTTGTCAATACATATCTATTGAACCAGGTAGAATATTTGATGACCCATTTGATGAAAATATAATTGAAATTAAAGCATTTAAACATTAGAAAAAGTCAAAATAATCTGGTAGATTCAAACGTGTTTTCGTAGAAAAAGTTGGGTATGCATCGTATGATTAAAACAGTAAAAGTGCGCATCATAGTTAGTCTTAGCCTAACATGCATTTTTAAAATTATTAAAGAAGGAAGTTAAAATGACAGTCAAATATTCATAATTTCATTCATAATTTCCTTCCGTTTTGCTGCCTTAACAAATTAGAATTTTATTATTGTCAATATTTATTTGATACGTAAACATGGCTCTTAACCAAAAACCTCAAATCATCATCGTCTTTGAATCGTCTATAGAGCAAGCATCCAGCCAGCTGTATTTGAAATCATATCTACAACCCTGCCTGCTACTTATTGTGTGTGTGGCCATCGTGCTTCTGAAGCATGCTTGGCAGACGCCAATCAATTTCCAGCATTTTTAGTTTTTCTTTAACTTATTTTTCAATAAGAAACATGCGACAATTAAACGTAGCGTTTAGTAGTAGCGATGGGCAAAAGCAGGTGATTTTTCATTTCATACGCCCTCAAGTGTGTGATTGTAGAATAAATTGGAAAGTAGCATGAGTAGACATATTTTCTTAATACATATAAAAAAAGGTTTTAAAAATGACAAGTCTTAATTTTTAGAGTGGGGAGTTGTATATTAGATCTGAATAAATATGGTTTTGATTGTTTGTTTAGAAGCGTGTCAAGCACGATTTACGGTTTATATTTGATTGGGATGGTCAAGATACACGGTTTAAAAAATGAAAAGAAATTGATATTTAAGAAAATTATTGTTTAGTTAGTTGCTGTTACTATTAAATATAATGATTTTTAATGAGCTTTAGGTTTTGATTAAAATAAACACATAAAATTTAGAGAAATGTATGAAATCTTTATTTTAGTCGATATAACGACCTTATAATTCAATGTCAAAAGATAACTTGACCGCGGCTACGCTTCAAATGGTTCATACGCTGGCTCCAATTTTATTATATTCTAACCAACAATATTAGTGCGTCAACCGTTGCGAGCTTGTCCCTATAGATATGAGTCTTACATAGCCCCACAAAAAATAGTCTAAAGACGTTAAATCGTAAGATCTCACCACCCCAAACACCCAAGAGCAAGTTTGCTCTCTCAATTGGATGTGACACCGTCTTGTTGAAACCACATATAAAACCAAGACCAGTATCATCCATATTGGGCAAAAAAATTTGTTATCAGTTCGCCCGCCAATCACAGTTACATTCTTGCCTTCATCGTCTTTTAAAAAGTACGGTCCAATGATGCCACCGTCATCCTTACCAAATAGTGCATTTTTCGGGATGCATTGAGTTCTTGCAATGCTTTTGGCTGCTCTTCACACCTTCGGCGCTGAACACAATTTTTCTATAAATAAATCAGATCTTCATCCAACTTTGCCAATTCCCTTCGCCCATTCACCAAAAGTTAGCCGTTGTAGTAGGACGTGTAACTTCAATTCTTGCACTAGCTGCATTTTAAAAGGTTTTACAACCAAAATCACGAATCACTATCAGATGCTGATGACATTGGCATATCGTTCGGCTCATGCCAAGCAATTTTTACAGATGTTTTAGGCATGAAACGTGTGGCAGTGAAGATTGTTCCAAAATTGTAAAATTTTAAGCAAAAACAACGTCACATGGACATCGCTCAGGAACTGTTGAACATCGTCAACGACGATCCAGATTTCCTCAAAAAGGTCGTAACTGGTAACATCCCAATGGAAACGTCCAGAAGAGCCAAGACCAAAAAAAGCACGTCAAGTTCGGTCAAATTTGAAAGTTTTGCTCACTGTTTTCTTCGAGTGCAATGGCGTGGGGCATCATGAATTCTTGCCACAAGCTCATACGGTCAATAAGGAATAATACCTTGAAGTTATGCGCCGTTTGCACGAAGCAATTCGCCAGAAACGCACAGAATTGTGGAAAAACCAATCATGGATTTTGCACCATGATAACGCACCAACTCACACATCGATGCTTGTTCGTGAGTTTTTGCCTCAACTACCGTATTCACCGGACTTGGCCCCCGCTGACTTTTTCCTCTTCCCAAAACTGAAGACACCGATGAAAGGAAAGCGTTTTGCTACGATTGAAGAGATAAAAGAAAAATCGAAACAGGAGCTGCTGGCGATACAGAAAAGCGCGTTTCAGAAGTGTTTCGAGGATTGGAAAAAACGCTGGCATAATTGTATTATATCTGAGGGGGATTACTTTGAAGGGGTCAAGATAGTTATTGATGAATAAATAAATACTTTTTGAAAAAATTTAAAATAAATTTTTTTGATCAGACCTCGTACAATATTCAGATTATTAAGGCTATAAAACACAATGCAAAATTACTTCCCACCTATTAGGATTTTATATTTATTTTTTTTACAAAAAGCCAAACATACAACATGACAGATGATATCATTCACAAAAATAAGATAATCTTTCATTATTTTAGCGCTATATTCCTATAAAGATTATTCCTTGCAATATATCTTGTATAGGCAATTTTTTATGACATTAAAACTTTATACATATATTTCGTAGTCATTATTAGAAAGAGCAATTTCCCTGACTCTTCATACCCACTTGAAAATGTAGCTATGCACTTTTTAATTGTCAATTTCAAATTAATACATAGGTATGCATATGTGCAGTAATACATATTATTATTTTAGTCCAGATGATTATTTTTTACAAAGAGAAAATGACCCTTCTCTGACTGTTCATACTGAATTCAAAGCGTAGTTTTCTTCACAGTTTTAAGCTGTCAATGTCAAAGTGACAGGTAATAAAAATATACGTACGAGTATGTATGGATATTTGCAGTAACATATATTATTATTATTATTTTACGCCACCACAATATGATTTTTAAAAAAATTAAAAAAATATATATAATTTAGAACAACCCCCTTCGAAATAGCCATAATTCAGGTGTTGCAATTTGAAACAATACACTTCTCTTTTTCCACAGATTTTCACATTCCTACCAATTCTCAAAAAAAAAGAATAAACTACAAACGTCAGAAAAATTTAGCCTTTTCAAGCCAACTTTATCATTATTATTAGACCAGTTTTAATATTCTATTTTCCTTTTTCAGTTTTCAATTTCACATGCAAATAATTCATTAATCTCTGTGTGGTTATTTAAAGTTGTCAAAAAAAATCATATGCATCTCTATTGTTTTTCTATCCCTTTTTCTTTTGTTACTGTTACTGTTTCGGTTTTTGTTTATTCATTTTAGTCCTGAAAATAGCAAAAGTGCATATGAAGGGATTAAAATTGTTGCTGGTTTTCGTTTTAATGTGCCATCGTATTTTTTCACACAATGGGTGGTCATTATGAGTTTGAATAGATGGTCAAACATGTGTGTTCGTGATTATGATTTTCAAATAAGGAAAATGTTTTTTAACTGATTATTACGTTTTATTAGTTGACTGTACTTATAAAAACATCACATTGAAAATATCTTTGTAGCTGAAAGATAAGAGAAGCGCGTATCTTTTTTAATATTAAGCTTATAAATTACGTTTAGTGTGAAGATCCTGCTTTTACGTCTGATCTCTTTCAAAATGTGTGCTTCTACATGGCTCCATTCACTTATTATATTTAGCACTAATTTTTCTTCTTTGTAAAAATTGAGGATTTTCTCTTTACATACAGCTTTCTTAAGATTTTTTGTCACACGTCTATGAGGTGCGTTAAGATCTTTACTCTCCTTACTTTAAAGATTTGTTTATTAATCTCGTCCCTGATAGAAAACAGTGGATTTTTATGTTGCCATTGCTGCTTTACTAATAACAGTCTTGGGTCATGCTAATTGACATACAGTGGTGGCCATATAATATATATTTGTTCATATATTTTAAAAATTTAGTTCAACATATTAAAACTAATACATAACTAGAAATAGTAAAGTAACAGATTATTATTAAGTTTAAAATAAAAAGAAAACATTCACAGCATCAACACCATTTCAAGGAAATAAACTTAAACACCAAAAAACGCAATATCAAATTGGTCACATAATTAGAAACTAAAAAAAAAATATATGCAAAAAACCTTGGTGAGGTTTAACAAAATTGGAAGGGCATATTCTCAAAGCAATACGGTTTCGTTACATTTTACAAATTGTTTTTATATTGATGCTGATCCATTATTTCCTGAACTTGTGCAATTGGACCCACACCACACCAAAAAAAAAAAACACCCCAGACCATAATCGACCCGCCACCGTTTTTCACTGTAACGTGAATCATTTTTCCACGGCGTTCTGACTCAGTCTCTTATTGTCTCTTATTGTCCGTGTGTATATTTCTGAGCTTATTTGCTATCGAATTTCAGCCTTAATTTCGCGCGAAGATAAAAATGGATTTTTTTACTGGCTGTACAAATAAATCTTCTGCCAAAGTGGTCTTTCGTGTCCTAGCTGGGGTTGCAAACTCCTTTGTACTTTTGTACAAGTGAATTGCACCAAATACTATTTTTTTAAGCAAGAAAACTTTTGTGCAATAGGTGACATTGAAAGTTTTTCATTTTGGTAATACTGCACAGTTAACCGTCTCATTTCTGGAGTACATAACTTGTTTTTGCCCATTTTCGAAACTAAATCGTATCAAAATTAATACAAGTTAATCTATTGTTTAACAAATTATACTCACTTTGTCACTAATATTTGGTAAAATTTAAAAATTTACGAAAAAAAATACACGTTTCTAATTACGTGGCCAGCAAAAAAAAAACAATTGTGAAAATAATATTTTTTTTTAATTTAACTTAGAACTCAACGTGTTGTGTTTATTGTTTACTAAGTGGAAATTTTCATTATAACATTGAAGGCCCTCTTTTATTTCTATTTAGTACTAAACTAATGATCTAACTTTGTATGACGTAGGAAATTTCAATCATATTTGTTTTATTTTTTTGCTAAATTTATACTATAAATATTGTACTATGATTTTTTTAACCATTTTAATTTTGAACAGGAATTATATCACCTTGATTTATTTCACCAATAAAGAAAAAATCATGCAAAGCTTTTTATATAGGATTTTCCAAATTCCAAAAACCGTACACACCATAATCATTTTAATTATTTCACCTTAATTTTTGTTGTAAATTTGTTGTTGACGACTTTGTAAACAAATACTAATTTTCGGGAATAGTTAAGCCTGAAAATCCCGGGATTTCGGAATTAGGTTCCCTACAATTCACGTATCGAGTGTCATAATCAATCTAATATATAAAATGTTTGTAGAGATATTTAGGGGTATGTGAAAACACTAGTTTACCCAAATGATCCAAGCTGGCCTTGTGGCAAGCACATAACATAAATAATTAATATGTTTACTAAACATTCCAAGTGGTAAAGTAATATATTCTATGTTTAAGTTTTAACTTAGTTATGTCTGAGCCTTTAATCGGTCTATAGTGGGATTATTATTTACAATTTACTAAAGTTTGTATTAAAGCATTCAAAAAAATTCTCCAAAAAAATAAAGCTTGATCTAGTATGTTCAAAACTTTGCTCAAATTGTTTTCTAAAATGACTTTAGGAAAATATGAACACAATTTTTTCAATATTTTCTTTATTGATAAAACATATTTTCATGTTGACGCAAACAAAGACCCTTTAAAAATAACCCTGAAACAATACTTTATTTGAAATCATTTCCCTAAAAGAAAGGGTCAGTTTCCAATAACATTATGGTTTGTTAGAAAACTACACACAACAATAAATATCAATCACAAATCACAACTAAATATAAACTAAAAAAACTGTTGTTTGTTAGTAAAAACCTCAACAGTTTGTGGCAATTATCCAGAGAAAATGAAACAAATGCATACAGCGACAGATACATTTGCCAGTAGGCTCAGCTCAATCTTCTATTGACAGTTGTTTAAAGATTTTCCACAGTGATTAGCTGAAAGTACAAAAGTACTTTCGCATATTGATTTCTATTATAACAAATATTATTATTTTTTCGCTTACCAATCATTGTTTCATTGTTTTTCTTTTTTTTATTATTTTGTCTTTTGTCATCAAACGATCACATTGGCGAAATGTGAAATCAAAAAATGGGAAAACATATTTATGATTATTGTTTTGTCCTAGATACATTTGTATAGGTTTACCTCTATAATTCATATTTTCTCAAACCGTTATGTATTTATAGGTATATACAGTTTTATATTCATTTCTGTTGTACATATTTGTTTCCATGAGTTATTTACCCATGTGGCATCTGTCGACGACCATATTTGATTAAAGTGTAAATCGTTTATATTCCATGTTTAATTTAACCCTCTTATTTGTTGTCTAAATTGTATGGTGTTTCGTGCACTTCCTACCCTCAGTTTTGCACGCGTTTGTCACACTTTTTTGTTAATATGTACATACATATATTTTTTCAAAATGTTTAATATACAGACGCCCACAATCCAATTTCATTTGATCAATGGTTAAAATGGTTGCTTTTGTTGGAACAGTTTTTCAACTAGACAATTTTCCTTACAATATGCAGTATTTATAAGTAAAAGTTGTAAAAGTATATCGTAAAAGCTGATCGTTAGGGGCTTTGACATATGAAAATTAGTTTAATTTTCTTACAGTTGATCCGGTAATTTTAAAGTAACCCATTGCATCTTTTCTGCCAGTGAATACCTATCCAATATTTATTATAATAAAACATCGTAATCTAGTTTTATAATTGTTGCTGTATTTCCAGCCCTTGGCCGAATGTTCGGGTGATTTCGTGGGAATATCATGGGAATGTAGAATTCCAAGGCAAACACTTACAAACTCGTAGAGTTAAACAAGGAATTTATCAGAGCGGGGTTTTTACCACTCTAGTTTAACGACTACTCTCCGAGCCTCCATAGGCAATAGAAGTGATTTCATATGCCGACAACTGCAGCTTAATGGCTAACAGCCGCAAACTTGATGACATATGCGGTCTGGTGAATTTTTATCTTGCAGAAATGAACAACTTCTTTAATGCCGGCAACTATTGCCAACAAAGTCTTCGGCAAACATTCTTCACAACCTAGACATAGAAGGTAAAGCTGAATCTTGGCATCGTAATCGATAAAGTACAAATTCCGACTGTGAACCATACAAATATGATCGGGGTCACTTCTGAAATCCTTTACCACTTCAGCTCTTGCCACTTGCCAATCACACACAAATTGTGAAGTAAAAATCAGGTTATTTTTCAAAGCCCTAGCCGATCAGCTCATCGTTCTTAGATAAAGGCTTCCTATTGATCAATTCCGTGTGGTCACTTTTGTTAAGCGATATCTTGTGGATAAACATTCAAAGCTGTCAAAATGTTGTCTTAAGAACTATAAATAATAGCGGGTCATCACCTACACGATATTTTCCTATTTAACCATTAACCTGTTCGTTTGCACAAAAGTTTTGTACTAGAACGACGCGTCTTTAAAAATATGTAATAGTTTGACGTTGTAAATGCCAATGAATAGAAATCAATGTTCTGGTGTTAATCCCTAACTCGATTCAAAAACGAAAATTTGTATGACAAATATATTGTAAACTGAAAGTATTTTCTTTCGAGTAACCACTCTGCTTCTTAAATTTTGATATGCTAAACAGCTTTTAGCCCAAGATGAGACACTTGCAATTGCAACTTAGTAACTTTGGGAATAAAATTTAAAAATGTTCCAAATTAAATAAACAGCAACTACATATGTACATACATACATACTTTTAATACCAATTAATTTTTATTTATCACCAAATTACTACAGTTTTTAATTGTGTGCCAATTTACTTATTTATTTACTAAAATACTGAGAAATTTTTGACTGAATTTGTTTATAGTGGTGGAAAACATCGGTTTTTTATTTCTGGCAGCCTTCCCCGGAAACATGATTGCTTTTTTTATTTGATAGGTATTCCCGCAAGAAACAAAATTTAATATGTTTACTGTGTTTCTTTAAATCATAGAAACCGTACTCGCTAAAATGCCATATTTTTACAGATTTGGAGGATCCTGATTGCCAGATGGCGGTCAGGCCGCCAATAGGTTTTTATTATGGGAAAATCAGGCAATGAATTCTAGGCGAGACAAATAGGGCCTGGGAAACCGAACGGACTGCTGAGTGTCAAGGACGATATGGCCGGTGCTTAGGAAGTCCGACTCGGAATCGTTACTGGGCGAGAGCAAGGTCTGCGTAAGAACCATGATAGGCGTTATCACGGGCCATTGTCTGATAGGTAGAATGGCAAGGATAATGAGATCTGACTTGTCAGACATGTGCGGGTTATGCGAGGACTTAGAGGAACTGGAGACGATCGAGCACATTCTGTGACATTGTCCCAGGTTGCAAGTTAGCAGGTTGAGGTGGCTAGGCAGTAGATTCATAATCTCAAAGGATTCGTAATGAATATGGCCTGGCTGCGCAACAGGGGAAGGGGCTTTGTGAGGGTTTAGGCGTTTCGCTCTTGAACGTACTAAGTGTCTCATATCATTTCCGCAAGGCATCACAATGGACCGTATTGGTCTCTGGGTGATGGTGTGGGGACAACCTCACACCGGCCTTCTAACCTAACCTACTGTCTATTCCTTTTATTAACTTTTTTCTTCAACTGGTAAATTACGTTTCGGTGCGTGACATTCTATTTTATTACTATATTGTTTGTTCTCCATAACTAGCGTAAAAGAAATTTGTTCGTAAACATTTGAATTTTATTTAGGGACTTTACCGAAATATAAAAGTACTGCCATATGTACGAGGTCTGATCAAAAAATAACCGCCATTTTCAAATTTCGTGAGTTACGTATGTTCGATTTTCGTATTTTTTTTCTGTTATGTTGGTACACATGTCTGTTATATATAAATGTTGGTAATGTCAGCAATTTTGGATTGTCAGTTTGTTTTTGACAGATAAAAAGTTTTGGTGTGCTCTTCGGTTTTTTACTATTCGAAAAAATGGATCAAAGAAACTGTATTAAGTTCTGTGTAAACAATGAAATTAAATGCGCAGACATTTGAAATGTTGACTGTGGCGTTTGGCGAGTCTACTATGAGCAGAACACAAGTTCAATTGTGGTATAACCGGGAAGGAAGGCCGAGAAAACGTCAATGACGATGCTCGTCCTGGTCGCACATCAACAACCGATGAAAACATTGAAGCAGTAAAGAAAATGATTTTGGATAATCGTCGAATCAGAGAGTTTGCTGATGATGTTGGCATATCGTTCGGGTCATGCCAAGCAATTTTTACGAATGTTTTAAGCATGAAACGTGCAGCAGCGAAGATTGTTCCAAAATTGCTAAATTTTGAGCAAAAACAACGTCACATGGGCATCGCTCAGGAGCTGTTGAACATCGTCAACGACGATCCAGATTTCCTCAAAAAGGTCATAACTGGTGACGAATCATGATGTATGGCTATGACATTAAAACCAAAGCCCAAATCATCCCAATGGAAACGTCCAGAAAAGCCAAGGCCGAAAAAAGTACGTCAAATTCGGTCAAATTTGAAGGTTTTGCTCACTGTTTTCTTCGACTGCAATGACGTGGGGCTTCATGAATTCTTGCCACAAGGTCGTACGTTCAATAAGGAATATTATGCGCCGTTTGCCGAAGCACAGAATTGTGGAAGAACCAATCATGGATTTTGCACCATGGTAACGCACCAGCTAACACATCGATGCTTGTGCGTGAGTTTTTGGCCAGAAACAAAACCGTTATCATGCCTTCCCCGAACTGTCTTAAACCAATATACATAACTAAATATCTAATAAAACTAAGTTCCTTCATCTCACATTTCCAGTGATAAAATAAAATCCATTAAAATCTACATATTTTAAAATGTTTATTGGATTTCTGCAATTCTATGTGAAGATTTCATCAATACAAAGGCAGACTTTGAATACATAACTAAGTGACTAGATCGACAATTACACCATTAATTAGAAAATATTAGTGCTTATAGGCCAGAGGATATCTTTTGCTTCATCAGGGAAGTGGATTAAAGGAGAGGTATAAAATGTCAACTTTTTAATACATTCGGTATTAAAAATGTCCATATTAAAACAATTCTAACAGTTATAAAATTTATAACAGTTTACGGCAAATAAGATTTTTGTAATTCTAATTGGATTTGATTAATTTCTATAATTCCAAAAAATCGTATTAAAATTCTGATAAAACTGAATGTTATAACTTTATATTAATGTTTTTAATTAATAATTATAATTTGTTGAAAACTCTTATGCTCCTAAAAAATACTTTTTTCACAATTCTACATTGTAGGGTACCACATACATATGTACATATACCTATAAATAAATAAACTTACCCTGTGCTGTCAATTGTTTCGTAACGCTGAAAGTTTGTCTTAAGAAATTCATGTTGATTACTAAGAATTTCACGTTGATTTAAAAAACAAATAACACTGTTTAAAGTTTATTTAATAAACTTTTGTAATAACTACAGTTTCTTTGAACTATTTAAGATTTTAATACAAAATGAACTTAAAGAAATTAAACCACAAAACTGCCCAAATAAACATGCAGTCAATAAAAAAGTGTAGGACAGAAAAAAAACAAACATCTGTTTGACGTATGGTTAATAGAGTTACCAGGCTTTATTAACAAATTCTTGCAAAAGGTTGGCAATTAAAGTAAGAGAAATCAACCGCAGTCATGATATTGCCATGTAAATAAACAAAATATTGTGAATCTAAGCCAATTGTTAGTATTTTTAGCGCAAAATAATTGTATTTGATTTGCTTCTGTACAACGAATTGTTAAAAGTGCTGATTTACAATGAAATTAAAAAATTTGGGTGATTTGCTGGTATTTGATGCATTTCCTTTATTGTTTGAGGTGGGTACTTACTTAAAT
This sequence comes from Bellardia bayeri, assembly GCA_950370525.1. Classification (NCBI taxonomy): domain Eukaryota; kingdom Metazoa; phylum Arthropoda; class Insecta; order Diptera; family Calliphoridae; genus Bellardia; species Bellardia bayeri. Next base: position 2,725,309 of record OX493266.1, on the reverse strand, counting down.
TTTGATGATTTTGTGTAAGTTTTAAATTTTTATTAGCCTAAACAAAAAATTATTATAACCCATTTGCTGCATCTGGAGGAGCAAACTTTACCTCAGCAATTGCCCATGATATTTACCACCCAAAAGCTTGCCGAACAATTGAGAAATTACTGTGAGTTTAAAAAGCATAAGGTAGGCAAATAAATAATAATAAAGAAAGTGGAAATTTTTATTATAGATTTTACATGCATTTGAATTTCAGTGCATCAACAAAAGTAATTTAGTTGTCGTAAAACCTTATGAATTCATTGACATTGTACTCGAACGTCGGCTCACTTTACAAATATTATTTTGTGCCTCCGAAGAGGAAGAATCCAATAATGTGATGGTCTTAATAAGAGAAAGTATGCATAACACCATTTACAAATCTCTTCCAATTAATTCACAAGTTTCATCAAATTTCTCTAGATGGAAAATTAAATTATATATATGGAGGAAATTTTGTAGATATACGATCGGCATTATTAAATGATACATTTGCCTCTTGGATATCACATGGCGTGGACAAATTATATGTCAACTTAAAGAGAATGGAAGAAAATCATATGTTTAATGATATAGATCAAATGCAAAAGGTTTTAAATGCTATAGATGATATTATGAAGTAAATATTAAAGTGGAGAAATGTTCAAGTTATTGTTATTTATGTTCTACTTTTCATATTACACAGATGCAATCGTGAAACAAAACTGCATATGCATATACCTTTATTTGGATATGAACATTTTATTTTAAAATTAGCCGAACGTTTTCCCAAACGTTTAAAATATACAAATCTTAAACAGTTTTACATGAAACTTAACGACGACGATCCTCAAATTACAAGGCATTACCTGGAGAACACTGATGGTGATGCAAGAATAATATTACATGCAGATGAATGTTCTCCTTATCAAGCTAATATGTGAGTGATACGGTTCCTAAAGATAGTTTCAAGTAGTTTATATTTTATTATTTTAGAAAGTTTAAGAAAACCAAAGAAATCACTGTAAACATTTGCCAAGATGCCATTATTTGTAAGAATTTTGAGATCTACAATAACAATGGATACTATGAATTATTTTATAGTCCTGAACCCTCACCATTTCATTTGAAATTATTATGTATGCTGGTCAAGCCAAAGCGTATCTTTGGCATAGTGGATACTTTCAATAACAAATCAATTGTACCGAAATATCTGTACGAACTTTGTGAGGGAGCTAAGGAAAAAATAATAAAAAAACAAGAAAGAAAATTAAGGTATGGTGAAAATTATTATATGAAATATGGATTTCTATTAACAGGATTGAATAATTTTTCTGGTTATTTTATGCTAGTGACGCTTTTCAATTGTCCGGTAATAGTAAACAACAACCCATGACAATAATTGCGGGTGCTCTTTCTAAGACAACTAAAAAAACGGGACCTTATTTAAGTGATTCCGAAAGTGATGATGATACTTAAAAGAAATGTCTAGTTTATAAGTAAGTTTTTAAGTATTAAAAATGGAATATTAAAAAAAAGACATTAACAAGTTAATATTATTGGAAAATAATTTGAAAGTCTGTTTTCTAAGAAGTAGAATAAGATTTCACAATTTGTTTATTTTTATTTAAATTTTCTTTCGTTAAAAAAAAAAACATTCAATCAAACATTAGCGTTTTTTATCAATAAATTCTACACAAGAACTTAATTTTCTCAGAGTTCAACATCGTTATTTAAAATTACAAAGGGAATTCCCCTTGACAATAGATTTTGCAACGAAACAAATACGTTGAATTGTGTAAATTAAATCAGTTATCAAAAACAAGCGAATTGTAAATAAACCGGTTTATAGTCTTCAAAATAAATAAAGTTTTTTTCTAATTTTATAAATACGAAGAACACGTCATACGCTTTTATTTTATTAATTTCATAAGAAAAACACAAACACTGATTGTTAAACGCAGTAATCTAAACAACTCGCAGCAGACAACTTATTATTTACCAAATTAAAGACTTTTCTCCACAATATTAACCAACATGGAAACTACAAAGGAAAGCCCAGACGAATGTGTCCCAGAAAAACCGAATGTATCCATTCTAATGGTGGGCTTAGATGAGGCCGGTAAAACCACTGTGCTGTACAAATTGAAACTAGACCATATTGATTTAAAAATAATACCCACCTTTGGCTACAATGTGGAGACAGTGCAATTTGAAGATACAAAATATACATTTTGGGATATTGGTGGCCTTAAAACTTTACGTTGTCTGTGGAAGTTCTATAAAGAAAATATAGCAGCTGTAGTTTTTGTTGTCGATGCTTCAAACTCTGAGCGTTTTGCCGAGGCAAAAGATTTTCTACACACAGTAATGTGTGATGATGATTTGTGTAATGCAATGTTATTTGTGGTGGCGAACAAACAGGATAAGCCAGATTGTGCCAGTGATGAAGTTTTGGAACAGCAATTGGACCTGAAAAGTCTAAAGCAATCATGTCGCCTTGTCAGTACTAGTGCCTTTGATCGCGAGAGTCTTAACAATATTATGGTGCATTTAAGAGACATGTAGTTATTTTGAAACATATATATTATAAGGAAATACATATATTTAATTATATTTATATTGAAAAGTGGTTTTAATTAATAATCTTGCTATTGTTTATTAATAGTATATAACAATCACAAGCCAGGATTTGGCGGTGTTTATTTATTTGTTTTATTTACACCTCTATTTTTTGCTAGTTAATATTCACTCAAGCTAATATGTATGAAATTATTATTATATTTATTATTTCTGCAATATGTATTTGTAATTTGGCTTATTTTTTTAGTTTGTGGTTTAGAAACGTTTTATTTTGGAATTGATTCGGTATTTCGGCAGCTATTACAGTTATCGAAACGAAGTTACACATGGCTTAGATGAAGTGTTTTCGAGTTGAGTTTTATGGCATCGGGAAGCGGAAAAGGGCTAGTGGGTAGCCCCTCAAAGTATCTCACCTCAGATCTCTTATTTAAAAAAAAATCACCAGAAATCCATTTATAATTTGACTGAGCAGAAATTTGAAATATGTATAAACTTTCCTTGAGAAGATCTACCCAAAATACGCTTACGAGTACATGTGTATGTTATCTCTTTTAGTTCAAGAGATATAAAAGTTTATTTTTTTAATTTTGCTCGATCTCTTTTAGTTTTTTTTTAATATGCGGGGCACGCAGTTTCAAAAATGTTCTTAAAGATCAGCTATATGTCATAAAATTCCAAATAAAATTAAAAAAACTTGCAAGCATTTATATCTTCCCTAAGATATATGTTTAGTAGATTTACTCAAGGACTATTTACATTTTAAATTTCAGACTATTCGGATCATAAATGGATTTTTGGCAATTTAAATTTTGGAGGGGCCACTAACGATGCCAGAACTCAGCTCCAACTCATTTGAAATACGATATCTGCAATCGCTCCCTAGATATCGAATTATTTAAAAAAAACATTTCTAAACCACTGACACAGGTCAGCTTCAACTTCCGTGGCCAGGGTGGTTATTGTGTATTTCGAAATACAATTTAAAAAGTATACAAATTCGAACGATTTTCTTTTCGAATCGAAATACACATAAGGATTTGCCCTTATTTTTTTTTAAATGTGTCGCTCATCATGCTCATTAAAAATTTTATTTGGTGCCTTTCTGTGTTTGTTTGTTATTAAAAAGCGGTGACGAGTTTTTGTTCTTTTAGTTTTAATATACATATTAAAATGTACATTTTTAAAATAAATATTTTTTGTTTGTTAGACTATAACATTTTTTCTTTTAAATGGCACCAATTTCTTTTATAAGTTCCTGTTAATTTTTTTTTTATGGGACTTTGAAAACAAAAAAATGCTACTACATAAAATAAGCTGTGAGCCACTGTAGTAAAAACCATAACATAATTGGAAGTAAAAGCTCGACAGCTTTAAATTTTAGAGATTAGTTTACATTGCCTTTAGGAAGTATATTTTTAAAATGATCAAATAGTTTACCAACGAACAACATTTAGTTAGTTGACTTTTAACTAAATAAATTTTTGCATTTTTTTATTTTTAAACTAAATTTGGATTTAATTACATGGACAAAACTATTTAAATATACTCGTGTAATATTCCTCTTCCAAATCATATAAATCCATGGCCATCTCATCTCTGAGTTTTGTTAACTTTTTATCACAATCTCTTTGGGTGGCGCGAAACAGTTGTGAATTATTGGCAATTGCTTCATTGACCGAATGAAAATCATTTAAAATCAAATACTGTTTGATATCGGAAACTAATTTAATTAGAGATTCACCAGCTCTCACTAAAATTAAATAAAATTAGAACATTCAAAATTAACAGACCAAAAATACTTACCAATATTAGCAGCACGAACTTGCATCTCATAAGTGTCCTGTTCACATTGAGTTGTTTTAGAGATCTGGGAATCACCCTCACCACGGGCCAGTTTAATGATTTCTAAAAAAAAAATAATTCAAATGATGATTAATAAATAACATTTTGATGTTCAATATAATTTCATCATTTATCTTGTGCACTATGAATTAAAAGACCACGTCAGTTAAATGTATTTTTATTTAAGACTTATAGTAAGCTAATTTATAGCGTATACTTTTAACAGTTTAATTTAGCAACTCGCCAAGTAAACAACTAACAATTTGAAAAATTGTGTACAGATTAATTTATTAGATTCACAACAAATATGGGTTTAATTATATCAAAACTTATGGATAGTTTTTTGGGCAAACAAAATGTGCGCATTGTTATGCTGGGCCTAGATGGTGCTGGAAAAACTACAATTTTATTTAAACTTAAATTGGGCGAAGTCATCTCTACTATACCAACCATTGGCTTTAATGTTGAAACTGTGGAATATAAAAACATCTCTTTTACTGTTTGGGATATTGGTGGCCAGAAAACCATACGGACTTTGTGGTATCATTATTTTCCCAATACGGCGGCCGTGATTTTTGTAGTGGACTCATCTGATGTGGCACGCATTGAAACTGCTAAGGAGGAACTACATGAAATTATGCAGCATGACGATTTAAGAAATGCCGTGCTGGTTGTACTGGCAAATAAACAGGACATGCCTAATGCTTTAAATGTCAGTGAATTGACCAAACAATTGGAACTATCTAGTTTAAAACAAATGTGGCATATACAGGGCACTTCTGCTACTAGAGGAGAAGGTATTTATGAAGGCCTGGATCAATTGCGGGAAATGTTGCGTCGCAATAAAAGCAATTAATTTGTAAAATTTAAGCAGAGACTTAAGCAACAAATAATTTTGTATTATTTATTTAAGATACATATAAGATTTTGTACTATCGTGAAAATATAATAAGTGAAAATATACAAATACCTATAAGAAATTTTTAAATATTTTATCTAACCGAAATATCTTGTATGAAATATCCCGTATGAAAATCTTTAAATTTTCCACAGATAACTTCTTATTGTTTTATTTAATTAACAAATACTATAAACAATTATTGATACTTAATAAAATCGTATGACTAACTTTAAAAGCACTCACTCTTAGCATTTGCATAAAGACAACAACATGTATAAACAATTTCACAATACTTATCGCAAAAATCTGCCCAAAGGTAAATAAACAAAAAAGATACAATTTTGTTATCAAACAATAGATACGATGTATCAAAATTTAACACCACTAATCGATTAGTTCCTATAATACCTTCAAAGCAATTATATCGAAGTAAAAGACAATTTTTGTCGCGATTATTTTGCAGTTGTCAACAAGGGGTTTTGATAATGCCGGCAAAACTACTCTATTGTATCAACTAAGAGGAAGAAATACAGCCCACCATTGTTTTTCATCTGGAGACTATAAGCTATAATCAATATTTTTTAAAAATTTGGGATGTGGACTTAACACTAAAAATCGTGTTTTATAGCAGTAATAATAAAAAAAAAACAAGTAAGAAAGTATAGTTGGTCAAGCCCGACCATATAATGCCCTACACCCAGTATGTTCGAGATATTACTTATTATGGACCAATCATCCAAAAATTTAATGTCATGATTTCTGTGAATATATATATTATAATCGTTAAACTTCATCTCGATATAAATACTTTTAAAAGATTTTTGGAGGTTAAAGTGAATTACGGAGAGGGTCTTATATGGGAATTTCGACTAATTATTTACCGACCATTATAAAATTAAGTGTCATCATTTCTGTACATATGAAACTTATTTGTGTTGAATATTATTTCAATACCAACATTTTTATGAAATTTATGGTCGTTAAAGTGATTTTCGGAAGTGGGCCTTATATGGGAGCTACGACTAATTATGGACCGATCTTCATAATATTTATAGATGTAATTTGGCTTCATTTACCCCAATTTCGGGAGGGCATTTGTATGGGGGCAAGGTAAAATAATGGACCTATTTCCACCAGTTTCAATCCAATGCGTCCTTGGTCCGAACAAATATCACGTACCAAATTTTATCGAAATATCTTCAAAGTTGCGACCTGTACATGGACAGCCAGACGGACGGACATCGTTAAATCGACTCAGGAAGTGATTCTGAGTCGATCGGTATACTTTAAGATGGCTTGTGCAAATGTATGAGGAGCGTAAAACAAAATCGGGATTGTATTTAATAAACAATACAGGCCATGATCAGGTACTTACCTTCGAAGTTTTCCAGCATACTTTTGACATCATCTTTGAGACGCACTTGATACGATTTCAATAAAGCTTCTTTAGATTGTGTTATAGACCGATTTGAAGTCATTTTTCTTAATATAAAATTACAAAAATGCGTAAACAGAAATTGCGAATGATAAATTTATTGTAAATAATGTGCAGCTGTGCGTTTGTTGCCAACTTTCTGTTACCAAATCTACCACTGTAAATATGCTTTTAATCAAATGTATTAAAAATCACTGACAAAACAAGTAAATTTATTGTACTTAAACATTCTAATAATTTCTTTATTAAATTAAGTATTTATGATTTTGGTAATTATTTAAGTTTTAGGTCTTTTTAATAAAGACATTTTAAATTTTATTTCAATATTTCGCTACTCTTCATTCGAAGTTTTCTAGCATACTTTTGACATCATCTTTGAGACGCACTTGATACGATTTCAATAAAGCTTCTTTAGATTGTGTTATAGACCGATTTGAAGTAATTTTTCTTAATATAAAATTTACAAAGAATTGCGAATGATTTATTTTTTATCCTGAAGAAGCTACTCAAAGAGTAGCGAAATATTGAAATAAAATTTAAAAATTTTTTATAAAAAAGACCTAAAGCTTAAATAATTACCAAAATCTTAATACAAAAAATATATAACTCTGAAGCTACTTTTATCTAATCCTGGTGTTTAAAGTAGACAATTTTGGACATAAGGCTCTCGCTGTCAATTTCAATAGACTCGTTGACATATCAATACACAAAACAATTTATCACTAAACATTTCTTTAGTTAGATGAATGACCATAATATCTACCCAATTTTATAATGTGTGTATGTGTTCTCTATATGAATTATGCTGCCCAAATGTGAATCTCATTTTTCAATAAAATTTAATGGCATGTATTGCAGGCGGCCTAAAATTATGCGCTCCGAATAGCTATCGTTTGGTCAATGTAACTAACGTTAATCAATTAAGGAGATTGGGATAATATATGTCAAACAATATAATAGACTGCTTGTTGTCAAAACCCTCATCTCTTTCATTGTCTCCAATTATAAATAGAAGTAGTTTTAGATTTATAAGTATTTCGTGCAAACTCTTATATTTTAAAATAATATTTAAGGTCTCTAGTTTATGTTTGAAATCATTTTTAAGTTTTCCACGAGGAAATCAAGATTTTTGGAGAATGTTTCGTTATTATTCAATTTTTAAACATTGAGATTTATTATTAAAGTCGTTAAATGTAAATTAAGGTAAGGTATACAATAGCAAAAAAACATTACCAGAAAAAACCACTATATAACAGCTCTGCAATAAAACTCTATTGTGAATGCTTAAATAATATTTATTTTGACAGTTAGTTTTGTTGTTGCAAATTGACAGTTTGATTGGGTATGTGTTTTTAAGCAAAAATTTCAGTAGCAATATTTATTAATACTTCTTAAATTTATTTGTTTTAAGGATATAACAATAATGGCAGTGGCTCGTCGTGATATTGCACCCTTCCTACAGCGCCTACGTGCCTTTCTATTGGGCGTAAGTATTCCTAGAATTCGCAAAATATCCATAAATAGCCCGGTTGTGGTTATGTAAGGTTGCAGCTACAAAAGGATTTTTATATGACCATTTTTTTTTGTTATTTTTTAGCGTGAACACACTTTAGCTTTGCGTTTTGAAGATGGTGTAGCCGACCGTACACAACCACCTCCAGAGGTACCCGGTGGTCCAGCACATATTCTATCTGCCAACTATTATTGCACCCGCGACCCTCGCCGTTTAGTTGATCCACCAATTGATTTGGTACAACAAAAACTGTTGGGTGGCGATAAAGATGCCAAACCTGCTAAATTACCTACTCCAGGACAAGTTTACAAATGGGATTAGTGTGAAATAAACATAGATTTGTTAAATTTTAGTTAATTTGAAAGTGTTTTAATGGTTTTGATGTTGCGTTTTTAAACTCTTACAAGAAAGAGGCACGAATGAAAATTCATAACAAATAAACACAATGAAAACTGTAAATAATATACATAATGTGTCCAAATGGATACAAAATATTTAAATTTTTTTTAAAACTTATTTGGGGGCCTCCTTTAACTTTAAAAACTATTGTGCCTTATACCTACATACATATGTAAAACCAAAGTTGTTTAAAGAATTCAAACATAAAATATCATGTTTTATTTTATCAATTTCTCACAATAACCAATTAAATAAGAGTTAACACACATACATACATATTAATTTACAGAATTTAGTGTTATTATATGTTCTTAAGCCAATATATGTGCACCCAACTTTAACAATAACCTTTTATATTTAATTTGTGTAAAACTTAATAGTCTCGCAGTTTTATACCCATGTGCATACCTGTTGACGAAGTCAAACCTATATTAAATAGTCTGTCCACTTCGGGTCCCATGGGTAAAAACTCATAATGGCGCAAAAGACAACTGACAATTGATTTCATTTGCAGCATTGCAAACTTTTGCCCAATACAATTACGAGGACCAGCACTAAAAGGCGCAAAGGCATATGGATTAATTTTCTCACCATTAGCACAAGCAAAGCGTTCTGGTAGAAAATCATCGGGATTAGGAAAGTGGTCAGGATCTCGACAGGCGGCAAAAAGCAATAAAATAACTGTGGTATTGGCGGGTATAATTTTATCATCTAAATTATATTAAAAAAAAAAATAAATATACATATTTAATAATCTATAAAAACCAGCGACGTTTCTTACTTCCTATTTTATGATCTTCCTTAGTTATTCTGCCTATAGCTGGCGCCGGAGGATATAAACGCAATGATTCCTTAATAACACATTCCAAATACTTGAGCTTTTGAAGTTCTCTCATACACACTGGTCTAGTTTTGTCGGGACCAATGATTTGCAAAACTTCATCAAATGCTTTTTGTTGTACTTCTGGATGACGAGATATGAGATAAAAAATGTATGATAAGGCATGAGTTAATGTATCATGACCTCCGAATGAAAAGGTATCTACTTCTTCGCGTATCTCTTCATTCGTTAAAGGTTTTCCATCGATGGTCGCTTGCAATAGAATGTCTAAAAATGTCATGCGTTTCTTAATGCCCAGTTCGTTGTATTCATTTTCTAGTTAATAGAAATGTAAATTTATTAATTTTTGGAAGAATCTAGATTTACAGATAACATATTTATGAAAAATAATTAGATTAAGTCTTTTTTCTAGGAAACTGGTCGCAATGATTTCTAAAAAAAATGTATTGTTGAGTATTTCATGGAAGGTAATAGTATAAAAAGTTTGTAAGCAAAATGTGGAGGAAAAGTTATCTATAAGTAACTCCGGTAGTACAGACTTCTATAGATAAGTGAGAACGAACAGTTTTATATAGAAAAGGGTAAAAAGATTTGATCGAAATGTTTTGTACAGAAAACTTTTTTTTTGTTTATAGAGAGTTATCTTAAAGTTGTATTTATAGACAAGTCTATTAGTGATGTCCAAAGTAATACTTAATTATTCTATTTAATAAATCTAAAATTTTTATTTACCATTCCTTTGAAAACATCCATTTGTAGATTTCATCAATTCAGAACGTCTTTCATTGATAATTTTTTTGGTAAATCCATGTAAATGTTTAACATTTTTTTGAAGTGTACGATACGCTTTAAAGGATATTAGCTTGAAAGTAATATCGAAATGCTCTATAGGCCTTATATAGCGTTCACACACAATTTTAGTTAGACTGTTGTTGAAAAGAAGAAACTTTTATAAAAATTACTTTTGCAAGGAATTCTACGCCTTTTCAAGTTGAAATAGAGAAATTTGATATTGAGAAATAACAAATTGAAATTCTGAAAACTAAATTAATAGTGAGAAAAAAACAAATTGTAATTTAGAAACACAAATTAAAATTAATATTGAGAAAAACAAATTGTAATTAAGAAATGTAAATTAATATTGAGAATATGCAAATTCAAATTGATATTGAGAAAATAAAAATTGTAATTGAGAAATTAAATATTGCATAAAAATTTTCAAATATATTTTTACATATTTCAGTTACAAATCTAATAAAATTTTTCATTTCTCAATTTCAATTTGTATATTCTCAATATTAATTTACATTTCTTTATTTCAATATCAATTTGTATTTCGTATTTTCAATTTGTTATTCCCCAATATCAATTTGCTTTTCTGAATTTCAAATTGTTTTTTTTTTCTTAATATAAATTTGAATTTCTGAATTTTAATTTGTTATTGAGTATATTAGGATTTTTAAATTTTAAATTGTATTTTCTCAATTTCAACTTAAAAAGGTGTAGATAGGTACTTATGTATTAGGGAAGCCAAATAATCCCGAATCCCGGGATTTATTTAAAAAAATCCCGAAGAGTGAGAAAGGATTATTTATGAAATCAGAATACAAGAATTTTCTAACAATTTGTCTGCAAACAATGTAAACGATCAACTTCATATATTGGTAACAAAATTAAATCAAGATTCTCTTTAATATAGATACCTTAATATTTTTAAGAAGTTTTTTCGATCGATAATATTCTGTTGCTTTTAAATTAATATAAAAATTAAAGACGAAATGACACATATTATTTTTGTCAATCTAACATTTCAATATAATGTTATTATGTTTATCACATGGTGTAACTATACAAGGTGAGTGCAGTAGCAAAGCTGACTTACTTTGTTTACAATTTACTTATGCCAAAAATAATACTTTTTCAAGTGCTTTTGACAGTAGTACATTATTTTACACAAACAAAATGCCTGTTGTTTCTGTTTTGTGTTGTATTTGTTGTCGATTTGCACTCACCTTGTATCACACTCTAAATGCAAAAGGGTCACAACTCAAAATTTTCCAAAACTGGGGGGTTACTCTCTATTGCGATGCGAAAGCAAATGCTGACTTTTTTCCATAAATTAATTCAGAGTACACATCTCTAACTACTGCAAAAATTTCTTTCACATCAAGAATGATAAAATAGAGATTACGCCATGCGCATGATTTCCCGTTATGTGACGTAGAAGTTCCATTCTAAGGGTTACCAAGAATGTTTCATGTGTTAGAATTAAAATTTCTTGCGAAAAAGGTATATTTTATGAGAGAGTTGGCAACCTTGCAATTGAAATCACTTTGAGAGTTCTAAAAACTATTACATCGGGTTTTGATAAAATAAATAAATTTGACATTGCATTTGGCGATAAATTATATTTAATTAATTAAAAACGTTCATTGTCGTGTAAAAAAGTGTAAAAAAGTGTAAATAAAAGCTATTTAAAACAGAAAAACAAACAAACAACAAAAAATATAAACATGAAGTGTGCAGTGAGCAAATGCAAGCAAAACAACAGTAAAAAAACAAGTGAGAAAAAATTAGCCAATAGAAACACAGAACGTATGACGTCACAGTTCCAACATGCGTAGAGTATTTTAAAATTTTACGCGCGTTGCCGTAATCTTTATTTTTTCATTCTTGTTTCACATCACTATCTTCTTTAACTGAAAAAATACAGTTATGTCTATTTTTATGTTAAGTGTGTTGCTTGTGCACGATAAAGCTTTTTGTCTCTCCTGAAAGTTTTAGTATTTTGAGTTGTGACCCTTTTGTATTTAGGGTGCGATATGTAAGTATTTTTTTTTGAAATAAATTGTTATTATTTATAAACCAATATGAAATAAAAATCCCGGTATTTACATTTCTGAAATCCCGAATCCCGGGATTTTAAAAATCAGTATCGTTTGGCATCCCTAGTATGTATTAAATGTTAAGGTTCAAAATTAAAATTTAAGACAAAACAAAATAAGAATAAGAATAATAAAAATTATAATAAATTAACACTTGGGGTGAAAATAAAAAATAAATGTAGGTATCACACTATTAAGATAAAATTAAATGCCAGTTTACCTCTTTATAGCCTCTGTATACGCTATACCTTCAGGACTCTGGGCAGACATTTTTACACCCATAGCCGTTTCAAGTAAAATATCCAAAGACGTTGAACATGCCACAGGTAACATATTAATAATAGTTTCACCATTGGCTTTATCTCGCAGTTTATCCACCATAACATGTGAATGTTTGTCAAATGTTTCCACAAATTGTTCGAGGATTTTCATATTAAATGAAGGTATAAATACCTTACGACGTTTTTGCCATTTCTCATCCTTACTTAATAGCAAACTATCACCCAGCCATACTGATAATTGGTCATATAAAAATGGTTTCTGTATGAAACGTGTACTACTTAGTATACTCTCCATATAGTCTACATCTTGTATAACTAATACACATTTGTTCAGGCACCACAACCGATAAACTTTGCCATACTTTTGTAGCCACTCTTTATGAAAATCGAAAAGTTCTGCAATTTAAAATTTTATGATTTTTTTATTGTTTTTTTTTCTAATTATATATTTTTTTTTGTTTGTTATTGTTAAAGTTTCATACTTGTCAGATCTATTTTTATTATTGTCCATAAGTGGCCTATTAAGAGCGGTGTATATTTGGGACCACTTACACCACTTGCTTCTAAAACTTTATTTATACGTTTTTTATCTAAATAATCCTTTAGTAAAAGAATTGTGAAAACGATTAAAATGAATTCGAAAATCATTTCTGCTTTTAGAGGATTTAGTTTGATTTAGAGCGTGTCTGATAGTTGACTGTTAGTTGGTTTGCAGTTGTCTAACGTTTATATAAAGTTGTGTCTAATAGTTGACTGGTATGTACATAGTTGGTTTACAGTTGACAAACGTTTTTTTTAATAAATTTGCTGTATCAATTGGTGGTAATTATCAAAGAAAAAAACTTTATTAAATATGAATGAAAATAAACAGTGTTTTATAGGTGGCGAACGTTTTATGATATTTAAAAAATCTTATCCAGTAACTCATTTTATAAAACAAAACTAATAATAAAATGTTGAATGTAACATTACCGGAAATTTTTTCCTTTAGGAAAGCTACGTTTACTCGGACTCGGAGTAAAAATTAATAAATTGTCGTGAAGAAGCTTTTAAATAAATATGTAAAAAGTAATATTTAAGATCTTAAAAACTATGCGAGTTCTATTATTATGTCTTCTTTTTCTTCCAAAAGTTCTTAAAATTAAAACCTCCAATTAGTACATGCAACTTCTTAATACACTTAAATGTTTTAGTTTGAACTGGATTTTATATTTGATAAAACACTGTATTCTCCATGGTGAACTTAATTTACAAGGTGACAGCTGTCATGGTGTAAATGTAACTTAATTATAATTTATTTCAATTGTTCTAATTCAGTTGAATAGGCTTATTAAAGTTTTTGTTTAGAAGAAATCATTTAGTCCAACTTCGCTTAAAGTCCACAAAAGTTGTGCAACTATAGTAGTGGACTACAAGCGAAAAGTACTTTATTATATACAGTGGTGGCCATATAATTAGAAACAATGCTTTGATATTATAAGATCGCTGTGTAGCTTCTTTAAAGATCTACAGCCTTATGCAAAAAAAAAACTGATAGACTCTGTTAAGAAAAATTCTTTATTCTTCAAATAATTTAAAGCAGCTACATACCTACTTTTAAGTGTAGTTAAAATATTTTATTGTTTTGGGAAATTTTATGTAGATTTTTAAATAAAAAATGGATACATGGATATATTTTTAAAATGTATATATTTTTTATTGCGAAAATTAAAGATTTTTGAAAGCATTCAATGAAAATAATTGAAATTGTATGCATTTTTTACATAAAAAGGCTTAAGTCGGTTTTAGTGAGTTTTAAATTCTGAGTAATATAAAAAAAGAGTGGGCGGGGCTCCAAAGTTTGTAATATGTTTAGCTATATCTGGGGGGGCTACTGCGTATTTCGATTCGAAAGCAAGAGCTTTCGAAATACAATGTAAAAAGTATACAAATTCGAATGATTTTCTATTCAAATCGAAGTACACAGTAACGATATATATATATATATATATATATATCAAATGTTAGGTATTTTAAAGACCTTTTCAATATATAACATGACCTACTTATATGAACCATCTATACAACAATTTCAAGAAAATTATTTTTTGATCCGATATTTTTTCAAAAGTCTAGAAAATTCCGGAAAAGTACATATACATATGAGTATGTATATAAACTACAAGAAACTAAGCTTTAATTCAAGGTATAATATAATCGTGAAGGTAGTATAGATCCGGAGATATTAAAGAAAGATGATGACATTTCACCATAAAAATTACAATAAATTTGTACTATGCTTAACCGGTGTTCTATATCTGAAATGGGTATAGCTTTCCTGGCCGCCTCAATGTCTTCCCACAATTCATTTAAATTTTTGCTGTTTTTCCCTTCCAAACTTTTCTCAGCTTCGTTCCACAAGTTCTCAATTTGATTGAGATCAGCGTAGTGTACTGGCTTTTTTAAAACATTTATGTTTTGTTCCTCTAAACAACGCTTCACAAGTCGTGAAGTGTGTGTTCGGATTATTGTCGTGTATGCGAGTAAAATTCTATAATAGCGGCAAATTTTCTGCAGCGAATGGTATCAGTGTAGGAGTATTTTCTTATATATTTATTAATAAGAGCGCTACAAAAGTTTTTTTAAATAAAACAAAAACGGTTTTGCATATTAATGAAAATCTTTATTCCTGTGAAAGTACGTTTGATGTCATTATGTAAGGAACTCGATTTCTTTTGCATGGGCATGCTTGCAGAAGTCCAGACGCTGAACCCAATTTTCGACGGTTTTCAAGCATAAATCGGCCGATACTGCTGCAATTTCACGTTCGATATTCGTACAAAGTTCATCAATCGTCGCTGGCTTGTTGGCATAGACCAAAGACTTGGCGTATCCCGACAGTAAATAGTCTAACGGCATCAAATCGCACGACCGAGCCGGCCAATCGACTGGACCATTTCGTGAGATAACACGTTCTCTAAACTTGGTTTCCAATAAATTGGTTGTGAAATTCGCTGTGTGGTTTGTGGCGTCGTCCTGTTGGAACCACATGTCCTCCAAGTCCATATCATCCAATTGGGGCCAAACAATTCTGTTAAGCTTAGTTAACTGACAGCCTTGGATTTGCCTTAATATTTCTTAAAATTTAAAAATTTATTTGGTGCCCTTCTGCCTTTGCTATGGATTCCGGATTTTCATAAATGAAGCGCTCAATGATTTTTTGGACTGTGGAAAACCATTTCTGCCATTTTGGTTTAAAACCAATTCTCGTTGTTGTATTGTTGTACACGGACTCATTAGAGCTATTTTAAATTGACATTTGACGTTACAAAATAAGACTCACAATTCAACAGAAACTATTGAAACTATTAAGTAGAAAAAGCAGAAAAGACGAAAGACCAACAACGCTGCATTGAGTTAAGGGTACAGTGGAAATTGACTACATAAAATAACTGTAACATTTTTTTTTCTCGTTTTAAAATATTACAATATACAATAAATGTTTTATAATAGATTTTCTTTTAAATGACACCAATTTATTTTCTAAGTTCCTGTTGGTTTTCTTTTTATGGACTTTTGAAAACAAAAAAATTCTCTGCATAAAATAAGCTGTGAGCTACTGTAAATTATACACCTTCTAATTTAATGAATTGCAAATATGATTTTTATTAAAGTTCATGGAAAAATTTGATTGTAGCCACCGTCTGAAGGACCTTACAAATTTCATCTTAAGGTACGGTCACACTTGGCAAATATGCCACAAAATAAAATATTTTTCGTTTATTTCTTAAAAAAGAAGCTTCGTTTATTCAGGACAAGACACAACAAATATTTAGTCTTATTTTATTTGATGCTGTTTGATCTTGCAAAACTCTTGTAAGAGTAAACAACGTCAAACAAATTTGTGCTAAAACAATTGGTTAAGCTTTTTTGAGTAAATATTTGCTATATGTGACCATAGGTTTACTTAAAAAATAATTAAGCTTAAAAATAAAAGATTGTACATATAACAATGTAAAATAAATCGTTTCATTAAACCTTGATCCTACGACTGCAATTAACAATTTTCCCAGGTTTCAAAATATTTAAAACATAATTTACTTATGTATGTATAAATAAAATTTTAGAATTTAAGACAACTAAAAGTGGTTTTAGACGGTATGTATTTTGCAGTGCACTTGTCAGTTTTACGATACATGTGTAATTGGCATATCTGTCAAAATTGGCAGTTTATAATTTTTGCTTTCACACGTCGATTTTTAATTTTAATAGAAGAAAACAGCTGTTTTTGTTATGATTATTTTCGCGGGAGTTTTGTGTTCTTACAAATAAAGTTTGAAATAATGGATTTAGAAAATGAAATAATTGTTACTTGCAGCAATAATAATTTATGAAAATTAATTAAGCAAGAGTTGCAGAGAAAACGTGCCATATGGAGCCAAAATATTTGCATTAAGTTAAATAAAAATTAAAATGTATAAATACGTTTTTTTAGTCT
The DNA here is from genome assembly GCA_950370525.1 of Bellardia bayeri. NCBI lineage: Eukaryota > Metazoa > Arthropoda > Insecta > Diptera > Calliphoridae > Bellardia > Bellardia bayeri. Next base: position 2,708,149 of record OX493266.1, on the reverse strand, counting down.
TTTGTTTATTTTTTTTAAATATTAATTACAAACACTATATTCTTGGCGCCATATACAATTGACTTGCAAAACAGCTGGTGCTTTGTCAAATGAAAATAGAACATGCTCTAATTAAAAATTTTACACTGTAAATGCAGGCTGACATTTGCAGAAGCATTTTTGTTTTGCTTTTACACGACGTGTATGCATTTTGCTATGGAAAATTTGACAAAATACATACCGCCTAATACCACCTTAATTAACGTCGTGTGGTTTAGAAGCTATCTCAGAAGCTATACAGATATCGTAATGAAACGTGGTTGGAACTGAGGTGTTTTCGAGTTGAAAAGGCAGCCGTGGGATAACCACTGTGTGACGTTTATAAGTATTTACAAAATAAATATCACTTCTTTTCAAAATTTACGAGGTCTTAATCCCAATTGTATGCCATTAGCAGAACGTAAAATTAGGTTTAATACTGGTATAACTTCGGCACCCAATGGCAAAACTTCAAAATGGCGTAGAACACAACTAATGGTAGTTTTCATTTCAAGCATGGCAAATTTTTGACCAATACAATTACGCGGTCCTGCCGAAAAGGGTACATAAGCAAAAGGGTTGATATTATCGGAAGATGCACTGTAAAAACGTTCCGGATTAAAATCATTGGCCTGGCAAAAGTAATCAGCATCTCGACCGGCAGCATAAAACAGCAGAATAATATTAGTATTAGCAGGTATGGTTTGATGACCTGTAAATAAACATCATTTCCTTTTTACAACTAGTATTATTAATGACATTTTGAAGTTAGTTTAGATACCTATTTGAATATCCTGCAAACATTCTCGTGCAATAATGGGCACCGACGGAAACATTCTCAACGTTTCCTTAATAACAGCCTCCAAATATTTTAAATTTTGTAAATCTCTCATTGTAATGGGTTTGTCTTTGTCGGCTCCCAGAACCTCAACAATTTCCTCAAATACTCTTTGCTGTATTGAGGCATGACGTGATAGCAGATATAAACAAAATGATATGCCACTAGTAGTGGTGTCATGACCCTCAAACATAAAGGTATCAACTTCTTCACGTATATCCTCTTGGGCCAAGGGTTTGCCATCTACCGTGGCCTGCAGCAGAACATCTAGAAATGCCATACGTTTCTTTTGGCCCTCGGCCAAATCATTTTGGGCTGAAAATTAAAAAAATTTAATAATTTAAATTTAATTACTTTTTATTGTTTTACAAAAGTTTAACTTACTTGAAGCTGTGTGTTTTTGGGAACCCATTGCTGTTCTACGATCATTTATGACTTTATTGGTAAAATCATGCATGATTTTTACACTTTTCCTTAGTTTGAGATAAGAAGGAAATGCTAACAATAGAAAGCTTATGTCAAAGTAAAGTGGAGGTCTTACGGCACGTGTTGCAAGTATGTCGGTGGCACTATAAATAATAATAGTTTATTTCTTTTAAAATTTTTATTTTTAACTAAATAACTCTTTTATTAAAGATTGCAATAACCCGAGACTTTTTAATTTCATAAGAATATCCAAAAGATTCGTCTCCTTATTAGGTGCCCCTCAGCACCTTTTTTAAAAAAAGTACGTTTCTAGTACTATTTTTTGTTTTGTTTTAGAAATATAGAGTTTTTGTTAAGAAAATCATATTTTAAAGCCATTTTTCATCTAATAGCAATTTCTAAAATATTTAAAACAAAATTTTATGAAAAATAAGCATTTTGAAAAAGTACTTTTCTACTATTTTTTGTTTGTTTTAGAAATAAAGAGTTTTTGTTAAGAAAATCATATTAAAGCTATTTTTCATCTTATAGCAAAAAATTTATAAAAATTAATTAATTTTCAAAAAAGTACTTTTCTACTACTATTTTTCTTATCTAAAAATATTGTAAATTTATTATGATAAATATATTTTAAAGCAATTTCTAAACTATTTAAAACAAAATTTTATGAAAATTAAGCATTTAAAAAAAGTAATTTTCTACATATATCTTTCCTTTTTAGAAATATAGAATTTTTATTAAGAAAATCATATTTTAAAACCATTTTTACTCCAGAAAGGCAACTAGTTTATAAAAGTTAAGCATTTTCAAAAAGTTCTTTTCTACTACGATTTTTCTTATTGTATTTGAATTTTTATTATGATAAAGCAATTTCCTTAAATTTTGCATTTTAAAAATGTACTTTTTTAATAAAAGTACTTTTCTTCAAAAATTGCAGTTAATAATTGTAATCATATAAAAGATAAATAATTTTGCAAGCAGCATATATGAAATGTGCTAATCTCATGTCCAACACTGCATGTAAAGACAATTGTACATGCACTTCTAAAAATTGCTACATACGAGTAGTTATATGTAAATTCAGCAACCAGTTGTGAATCTAAGATATATGAAATTTACTGTCTGTCAACCAGAACTGTTGTGTAATTATTAAAAATTGTATAAACATTGTAAACATTGAAAACAATTTTCTACATTTAAATATTATTAGAGAAATTATCATTTCCTCTAATTAATTTAATGGGTTTATAATCAACAACATAGGATATTTTCTTACCCCCTTATTCAAAAACGATTATTAAATTTAACAAACGTTTATTAAGACAGATTTGCATATAAAAATTTGCTTAATAAACGTTTGTTAAATTTAATAATCGTTTTTGAATAAGGGGGTTAATCTTCTGGTGAGTAATAGATAGTGTTGAAAAAAAACTAATAAGAACTTTTGTTAATATTTTAAAAATAAAATGTAAATGTATGTATGTATGTCAAATTAAAGCACTACTGTATGGTAAAGGAAAATCATAATCAATAACATAACATTCTAACTTTATGTCTCACATAATACGAGTATTAACATTTGGTAGAACTTCCATCAATTTTTAACTCATCTTTGCACCTACGATTTATAGATTCCACATATCGCTCCTTAAATACAAATGTCACACATTTCAAAAAATATCAAAAATTATTGTTTTGCATAAAATGCTTCTTAAACGATGAAACTTTCATGTTTCGCTAAAACAGCCGTCATTTTATGATCGAAAACACCCGTAAACGCAAAACCGTTAGTTTTGTTTTCTAGTAAAAATCATAAAATAATTAAAATTATTAATAAATTGAGTACTTATCAATTTGAAATTAAAATTATTTTTAAAAATGACGCTCCTGCATAATTTGCTTATTTTGACTTGTGGTGCTTTTGTTATTAAGTAGCGATATACACCAATACCTCACTTTGCGTCTGGGTTACGTTCCAAAAAAAAAACACGACGCAAATAAAAACGATGCAAACTGAATTAAGATTTTCTATGGCAAACCATGTAAAGATCGATCTAGGGTTACGAAAATAACGTAAACGTAAAATAAATTTCCTCATAGCAATTGTCTGTATTACTACCACTAGCATTATCGTTGGATAATGCTTTACTTTTTATGCCATCAAATAAGCTTTCATCGTTTTAACATCAAATAATGTTGCAGATTTTGCAAAAATTTAAAAAAAAAATATATAAAGAACTCAAATCAACACAACCTCCAAAATCTAACGACGCACAGTGAAAATTAGTACTAATTAAGCAGCGACGCAACTTCGAAAAAAAAACACGCAAAAACGAAACGACGCAAAACGAGGTATTGGTGTTTTGAAATACATATATGGAATTTCATTTATTCTTGATTTTTTTCTCACATAAAGCTTTTGTTTTTAGGTTTATTATCCCCCTATTTTCTTTTTTAGGACTCCCCTAAAGCTGTTCAATAGGTTTTAAGTCCGGGTATTGTGTCAGTCACTATATAACATGAATTTTTTTTTGCTTAAAACAAGACTTAACTGATGTGTATGTCTGATTGATGTAATAATAGTCCTGCGTGAATTTAGATATCAGCGGCATTTCTTTTCTGGCTATCCAATAATTTTTTTGCTAACATAGAGTCCAAATGAACATAAACATTAACGGAAGAGGTTCATTTTACGTTTTTGTTTTTGGCAAAACCTGGGATAAAATTCTTTATTTTGTAGCTTTCGGAGAAAAGTTTTGCTATGAGAACCAAACGAATTTATCTTCGCTCAACTGATCAAAGCTTATTACTCCAATTTTTTTTTTTGCAGCAAAACACAGACTATTTTTTATTAACATTCAGTTTGCTCTATAAAGTTATCTTCTTTTCTTGCTTTTAACCAGTTTCTAAGTCTAGGATTGAACCATGTCAGTGTTTTTCACTTCCTGTCTTATGTCTCTGATTTTTCATATCTGTGAATTGCTTGAAACCCCTTTGTTTTCAAACAATCCATTAGTTTCGTAATTTCACCCATAATTTTGCAAAAAAGTTGTTCTGAACCAATATATAACTAGTGCCGAAGAACTGTTTCCTTAAAAATCCTATAGAAGTATTTAAGAATGCTAACTAAAGCTGTCAGCTAAAAAATCTGAAGTAGTTTTGATTATTTTAAAACAAGTTCTAAAATTTTCCTGGAAATAACTATCATTAAAAGTCGCTCTTTTAAAATTATTAAAAAAAACTTCCAAATATTTTATTGTCACTTTTATGTATAAAAAAAGTACTTGGTTGTTTTTTCGCTGGAATCATTATCATACATAAAAATTAACTTTAGATACGAAACTATTAATTTAAACTCACTGTAATAACTTCCAACTGTTTTAAAATTTTCAATTTTTTTAAGTTTTATATTAAAAAAATCATTTGTTGTTCAACTTACTCTTTTACCGCCTTCGCATATGAAAACTCGGGATTCACCTGCGCATTTATTTTCACACCCATTGCCGTTTCCGCTATAATATCCAAGGCCGTTAGACACACTATGGGAAAGACATTGAAAGCGGTCTTGCCATCTGCTTTCGCTGACAATTTTCGTATTAAAACTCGACTTTGTCGATCGAAAACTTCGACAAATTCTTCTAATATCTTAAAATGATATGTTGGTGTTAGCATCTTGCGGCGGGCATGCCATTTAGGGCCATAACTTAGCAGCAGACCATCGCCCAACCAACAAGAGAACATGTCGTATATAAATGGCTTTTTAATTAAATGTTGACTGCTCAATATAACTTCAAAGTATTTGGGATCCTTAATTACCAATACTACACGTTGAAATATCCATAAATGAAAGACTTTACCGAAACGTTTACCCAGGCGTTCGAAAAGGGCGAAGACATCTAGAGGTGACAGAAAAGATAAACATTTAAAAATACTAGAATTCTCAAGAAAAAAGTGGAGTTTCTATTCAAAAAATTCCACAATATTCAAATTGTTTTCAAGTCGTATTTCATAACTTTATTCTAGTATATTATACTTTCAATTATTTACTTAATGTGTCATTTCCTATGGTCTCTATAACATCTCCTATTATGGGCCATGTATACCAAGGACCTGGTATGCGAGATTTTTTTAATATCTCATAACGTCTTCTTTTAAATAAATAATCCCATGTTAAAGCACAAACTATTAAAATAGCAACAATGAAAAGCCACATGTTTGTTTAAATTTATAATTTAATTATTTATTTTCAAACACTTTATCAACCGTTGTTTAGTTTTGTAACGTTCCGTTTAATCCGCTTTTACTAAATATTTAATGTTGTTTCACAAAATACAATTTTCTAAATGATTTCAATAAACCGTAATTAGAATGATTATACATATGAATACTTAGTTTATAATTAAAACACAATAATATTTATGTTTTTTATTTAATTATAATTTGTTAATAATATGTAGTTTTTTTTTATTTACTGGAAAATGTTTACAATTTCACTTGCTAAGCTTGAAAACATAAGTTTCAAGATTATTATCAAGTTTGACAATAACAAAACAATAACAAAACAGATCAACTTGTCTCCAATGTGAACTGGGTTAATTATTGCAATATTTATTTAGTTGCCGGTTGATAACAGTGTTCAAGTTCACTTGTCAAATTCACTTTCATATAGAGAATATCTGTGTAATTAAAATACAGATTTACAGTGTGTCACGCAACTTTACACAACTACATTCTAACATAGAATTGTAAAACCAGGTAAAAATTTTTTTTCATTTCTGCAGTTGATAAATTGTATAAATTGGGAAAATACCAAAAAAATTGTAACAATGTCCTTTTTTGTTTAGTTGCAATACAAATTGCTGGTCATAAAAGTAATTTGCATTTGGTAATTCTAGTTAATTTTGTTGGTTTTCTTAATTGTTCTTGGAAATTAAAGGATTGCTCTTAAAAGGACACGTCAAATGGTTTTAGTAATAATTTTGTTCTTATTGTGTACATGCACACGATGACGATCTTTGCGTTAAAAAGACCGAAGGAAAAATAATTTAATATTTCCGAAGCAATAATTATTTTACAGCTTTAATTAACTAAAACAGCTGATGAGCAAACAACTTAAAAACAAGCACCACAGAAATGGCTGATGCAATAAATGAGCATAAGCATCAGCTGATTTGCATCAGCATCGCAAACTAATCACAGATGCGCCTCAGATGCGCAGTGATGCATTTCCGAAAAGGACCTACAGTTCAGGAGATATAAAGATTTATTTCTTTAATTTTGCTCGATCTTTTTTAAAGATATAATAACAAAATTTAAAACTAATATAGATCCAAATATCCTTAAGTTAATGGCATTTTAAAATTTCCCTTTTAGTATTTCAATTCCTTTTAAGGGAAATTTTATTTTTGGAGAGTTTTGCAAAAGTTTTATTATTTTTAATGCTTATTATTTACATTACTTAAGATAAATTTTGAATTTTTATGAAAATTTCCCTAAATTAAAAAATTCCCCAAGAGGGAAATTTTATTTAACAAATGTTATTTATAACTTTTATAATTTTTGAAACCTTTTTAGTTGATATATCACAAATTTAATAATCTTTTTAAAATGTCCCCTTTGAAACAACAAATTCCCTTAAAGGGAAATTTTAATTTTTAGCTAGTTTTTTTTAGATTTTTAATTACTTTTTTTTAGTTTTATAAAAATTTGCCTAAATTTAAAAAAAATCCTTAAGAGGGAAATTAAATTTCTAGAGAGTTTTTCAGAATTTTAATTGTTTTTAATACTTACGAGTATTTGTAATGCATAACATATATTTTCAACTTTTATAAAATTTATTTATTTAAACACAGTGTGTAATTTGTAGGTGTCGTCAGAACTTTGTTTATTTAATTGTTTAACATTTACTGCCTATACAAGAACAATGTCCACTTTATTTTGAACCATGTTATAGTTTTTGATAAGATAATTTAAAATCTACTTATATTTTTAGGCTAGTTAAACATGATTTGACTATAACTATTAATAACTATTAAATAAATAAATTTTGAAGAATTTTTGTTGTTTACACAAGTTTGAAGCATTTTGAAGAAAATTTCAATCGTTTAAATCTAGCTTAATTGTGCATGTCTGTCAAAATTGGCAATTTACAGGCAGTTTATAATTTTTGCTTTCACACGTCGGTTTTTAGTTTCATCTGACATAATCTTTGTTATGATTATTTTTTTTTTTATTTATTCTTGTTTCCTTTTTCTTAAGTATTCTTTACATTATATATAAAGTCCCAGCGTCCAATTGACATTTGTGCGGGAGTTTTGTGTACTTGCAAATATACATAGTTTGAAAAAATGGATTAAGAAATGAAATAATTTTAACTTGCAGCATTATTGCAATAATAGCTTCTATAAAATAAAAAAAATTAAGCAAGAATTAAAGAGAAAATGTGCCATGTGGAGTCAAAAATTGTTGTATTTAAGTTAAATAAAAATTAAAATGTATCTATAAATACGCTTTTTTTAAGTACATATTTAAATACAAATTTATTGTTTTGTTAAATACAATTTTTTTAAATAAAAATTTGATGAAACACAAACACAAATGCAAATAGAACATGCTTTAATTGAAAATTTTACACTGTAAATGCAGGCTGACATTTGCAGAAGCATTTTTGTTTTGCTTTTACACGACGTGTATGCATTTTGCAGTGTAAAATTTGACAAGCACACTTGAAAATACTTACCGTCTAAAGGGAGCTTATAGAAGAAGCCATTTCCTGTGTTTTCACAATGAAAACTGTTTTTGCTGTGTTCACTTTTAAATAAAATAAATAATCGAAATTAGAAAAGCAATAATTATTGCTTTTATGTTGAAAATTTATTTTACGTTATGTAAATTGATAGTAATATGTTTATGCCGATTCGGCATCACTTTTTCCATACAAATTTGGGAGTATGCCTGAATGGGAGTATGTAATTGTTAAATGAATGTGATAATTTAGTAATATGTTGATGTCTTCATGCCTGTATAATAGTTGTGGTTATCAGAAACAGATTAGAAGCAGATAAAAAAATCACTATTTGAGTAATTTGATTATTTGTACGGGTTATTTTTTAATTTGTTTATAAAATTCAAAACCCTATTAACTACTTTAGGAATAATGTCATTTTCAGATTTATGTTACAAATTTTAATCATTCACTTAAACATTTAAACAATTTAATATAAATTATTATAAGTTATTTTGTTGTTAACAAGTTAAAACAATTAAAACTTTTAATTTTACTTTATGACTCAGTTTAAATAATAATAATTATTAAACGCATTTAATTATAAAACGAATGTAAATGTTCTGACATATAAAATCGTTTTACAATGAGTTAATAAAAAAAATATTAAGATAATGTGTGTTAAATTATTGAAATTTAAGTGAAAATTTACTTTTAGTGTGACCATCGGCCCTAATTTTGTAAAACAAAACGCCACAATTTTCTAAGCGTTGCGTTAAATGAAATTTTGCAAATCACGGCTGATTCTTACGTTGTTGTTAATACAACTGTTTAAAATTGTGTATTTTGTAAAACGCAACGCTAAATTTGTTATCACTTGCGTTGTCAAATTTAACGCCATAATTTTTTTGACGTTGGTTTTAAAAAAGTATAAAATATAAATATAAAATACTACTAAAATTTTTCTTAGGGCTGAAATGGAAAAGCATCCAGATATGGCTCGTGGAATGTCTAATTTTGACAGCTCAAAATATAAAAATATAATTATAAAAATATTGTAAATCAGTGTTATTTTACTAACACATTATTCGTTAAATTCATGATAGTAGAGCGCAGTTGAGACTTTTCAATAGATATGTCTAGGACGCTTGAAGAATCTTCATCATCCGAAGAAGAAGTGCGAACATTTTTTTACCCCTGGGTATCTTTGTGTTTATAATTATTTGCTTAAAAGCTTTTTTCTTCACAATTTTAAATATTTTCTTGATAAATAACCAAACAGAATTATTGAACAGCTGATAGGTTTGTAGCATTGCCAATTCAAAATAAGTGTAGCTTAATGTACATTTTTATTTTAAATTTCAGTATCAAGATTTACAATGGCAACATTAACCACGTAATAATTTGACAGTATTTTAACAACGTAATATTTCTGCGTTCGCTAAACGCAGTGATTACAAAATTTCATATTTTTGGTGATGCGTTCGCAAAAGCATAGGTGATGCGTTGAAAGCAAGTGATTTACAAAATTTGGGCCTTAATAATTCTTAAAAAAGCAGTTAAATTGTGTCTAAAATAATTTACAATTTTAAGAACATTTTTTAAAAGAAAACTTTTGCTTATTTTACAGCTGATCAAACCGATGATTAAGGTTAATAATTATATGCATGAACATTTGCGTCCTTTTTAGTTTCTGGGGAACAAATAGCTTCATATGAGTAGATAATTAATTCTTTGGGTGATGTGGTGGACTGTATGTCATCGAGTTGTGGTCTAAAAAAACGCCTTTGCCTCAATAGTTTTATAATCAGGTATGTGATGGAAATCAAAAACGAAAACGAGTGAGTTTTTGAAGTTCATTTTAAAGTGTTTCTAATCAAATTTTTAAAATTTTTGTTTTAAGATTCTCTTTAATAGCAAATTATCTTTATATTTTGTGGTATAAAACTGTTTCAATACAGAAATATTACGAAAAAATTAACTTCTAAAACTCACTCGTTTTCGTTATCGATTTCCATCACATATCTGAATATTCAAAATTGTATGGATATTATACATTAGATGTGTAATATATATAAAAAAAGAGATTTTTTGGCAAATATTTTCTCAAAAAAGCGTAACAACATCAAATAAATTAAAACTAAATATTTGTTTTGCTTTGGTCTAAATAAGAAAAGTTTTTTATTTAATAAAAAAAACGAGTTGAAATATATTTTATTTAGTGCTTACGTATTTTTCGGCAAATATTTACCAAATGTGACCGTACCTTAAGACTAGTTTATTTTGCTTAAAAAATGTATAGCTTTAAAAGCCACACGGGCTTTTCCTTTAATCAGTATTGTAAAACTCTAGGCTTAAGTCCCATATTCATGCCAGTTTTTGAACGTAATATAATATTAATTACTGGTTTAACATCTGGTCCCAGCGGTAGCAATTCAAAATGGCGCAACATTTTCGCTACAACATATTTAATTTCCAACATGGCAAACTTTTGTCTAATGCAGTTGCGTGGTCCCGCCGAGAAGGGTAAATAGGTAAAGCGTTGGATTTTTTCCTCACTGTTACTGTCAAAGCGTTCCGGTCTGAAGTCATTGGGTTTAATGAAATAATCCGGGTCTCTCATAATCATGAACAAAGGTATACTTAATTTAGTATTAGCGGGTAAGCTAATATCACCTAAGGAAATTTGATATGAACTTGGTATGAAAATGAAATATGAACTATTATGAACTATAGAGAAACACTTACCTACTTTTACATCAGCTTCAATTTCGCGTCCTATAATAGCACCTGGTGGATATAATCTCTGACTTTCCTTTATGACACATTCCATATATTTCAGATCTTGTAGCTCACGATATGTTAACGGTTTATGTTTGTCAGTGCCTAAAACATGTGTTATCTCCTTCACCAGTTTCTCTTGGATCTCAGAATGCTGGGCTATCAAGTAAAGAGTGAATGCCATGCTACTGGCAGTAGTATCATGGCCACCAAACATAAAGGTATCAACTTCTTCGCGTATATCCTCATTGGTCAAGAGTAAACCATTCAAGCTAGATTGTAATAAAATATCTAATAAAGTCAAACGTTTTTTGACACTTAACTCGCAATCCTCAGATTGCTCAGCTGTGAAATTAGCAAACGTTTTGTTTAAAAAAAATGTTCTTAACATTTTAAAAATTTTCATAGCTTACTATTCAAAGAGTCATCTTTCAGCGATTTCTCAAGAGCTGCACGTCTTTGTTCTATAACTTTTGTGGTGAATTTATGCAAAACTTTAATGCAACGTTGAGTTTCTTGATATTCTTTGGGTTTCATTAAACGGAATAGGAAATCTATTCTTTGTAAAGGCTTAACAACACGTTCAGCCACTATCCGGGAAAGGCTATAAAAATGGTTTAAAAAATAATGCTTTAAATTGATGTTTTAGGCGCAATTTGAAAAAAACTTACCTTTCTATGGCTTGGACATATTCCAAACCGGGATTTTCTTGGGCATTTACTTTAACACTCATGGCAGTTTCTGTATGGTTTAAAAGTAAAGAAATTGTTAAGAATTTTACATAATATGTACAATTTTAAAGGACTCAATATGGTTCAGTTTTAGCTTTAAGTAGAGGTTTTTATGTAACTAAATTTTAGTCCAATTGTAGCTTCATTCTTATGGCATTGTAAAGTTCAATTTAAGATTCAATCATTGGTCTATATGTAGTCCAATTTAAGCTTTACTCATTATCCTTTATATAGTTCAATTTCAGCTTCAATCATAGGTCTTTAAATAGTTAAATTTTAGATTCAATCATAGGTCTTTATGTAGTGCAATTTTAGTTTCAGTCATTGGTTTTAATGCAGATCAATTTCAGCTTCAATCGTATATAGTTTAATTTCAGCTTGAATCATAGGCCTTTATGTAGTCTAATTTTAGCTTCAATCGTAGGTCCTTATGTATTCCAACTTTAGCTTCAACCATTGGTCTTGATGTATATAAATTTCAGCTTCAATTGTAGGTCTTTATGTAGTCTAATTTTAACTTCAATCATAGGTCTTTATGTAGTCCAATTTTAGCTTCAGTCATTGGTCTTTATGTAGATAAATTTCATCTTCAAACGTAGGTCTTCAAGTAGTTAAGTTTCAGTTCAATTATAGCTTCAATCTCCCAGACACTAGCTCCGTAATTACCCTATTATGGATCCTCTACTCACCCGCTATAATATCCAAGGCACACAAACACACCGCCGGAAATATATTAACAACTATTTTCCCATCAGCCTTCTCGTACAATTTCTTCACCATAACACTGCTCTGCTGATCGAAAATCTCCACAAATTGTTCCAGGATTTTGAAATGGAATGTGGGCGTTATAATCTTGCGTTTCGTATACCATTTATTGCCCTAACTCAAGAACAGACCACGACCCAACCAACCCACCAGAAAATCATATAAACTGCTCTTTTTAATCAACTGCTGGCTACTCAGAATTGCCTCCAAATATTTGGGATCCAATATAACCACAGTCAATTGATGCAGCATCCACAAGCGATAAATTTTACCGTATTTTCTTTTAAAATCACTAAACGAATCAATGACATCTAAAAGGTAAAATTATATACGTACATATATTGGTGAGTTTTTATTCTAGGCGACTAATTGTGTTCAAACTTACTATCGCTATTAATATGTCTCACATCCATAGTGTTGCCTAATATAGGCATTGCATTAGGTCCCAGTATACGGGATTTCTTCAATACATCATTACGATGTCTTTTATTGACATAGTCCAACACAAACAGTAGGGCTATTAGGCAAAAGAACAATTCTAAATACATATTGTTAGCTTATGAGTAGAATTACAACTAATATGCTCATTGTAAATAACATGTTTAAATAGAGACTCACCTAACTTTTGATAGTCAATTGTTAAACAAAAGGTGTATTATTTACATATATAGACTGAGTTTTTCCGCTTAAACTTGTGATTATGCAGTGGTTTTCTTAATTTAAGAACTTTAGTCATTTGTATTGGTGACTCATTGAGAAATATTAATGACCTTCTTTATTAACACTGTAATTCATGGTCTAAGTTTTAGAATGACATTATGCATCATATCATGAATAATTGCTATATGAGTATATATAAATTCTTCGTTAAACTACTGAATATATATAGACCTTAAAATCAAAGGAAGTTTATAGTTCAAAAGTTCCTAAGCAAACGTTCTTGTTAAGTAATTGTATTTTCATTATCGCGATATAACATGGATATTTACCATATCATATAACGTGTTGCGGCATTATTGAAACCACAAATCGTTGAAATCTATTTAAGGAAATTTCATACGTTGTATTTGCTAGGGATATCCTATGACTGCAGTCGAGCACGAACAGATCTGCGACAATATTCTCGCGCACTATGAACATGTTTTTCTTATTTTATTTTTGAACCAGGACCATATTCCACAAAACAATTTATCTACTTTTCGCTTTGCTCTTAGACAATGTTTAATCAATTTGCAAAACTTTATGTTCCTCAGAACTATAATATTAAATAATAAATAAGCTGAAATTGATAAGTTTAATTTGCAAAGTTTTTGAAATTTTTATATTCTCTTTGCAATTTCTGTTCTACATACGTTTATATTAAAAAGAGTATATAACTGGAGCTTTCAAAATGTTAAAACGTGAGTTTTTGTTTGACATTAGTGAAGAAGAAATTATAGACACCGAATTAATTTTTCGGCACTACAAAACTTTAATTTTAAAGAATGCTTTCGTTTAAATCAAATCCTAGTTAATGTCATTTTAAATATAATTAAAGAAACATATATGTAGTGACATTAGAGCTGAATACACAGCGTCATATATCATATTTTGTCGGCTGAGAATCAAGTACTACCACTGACTCGGAAATGGTTGCCAATACCATGAAGTTTCAGCTACACATGGTGTTGCAAAATAAAGAGTTTGCACATTGTATTTAGCAATGCAAAGAGAAAAGAGATAAGAAAGATGATTAAATGCTTTGTGGAACTACTTTGCACACTCACTTTGCTATAGAGTGCAACAACTTTACAAAGAGAGCAAACCTAGAAAAATTCGAAAATATTTAATCTGTTGGTTAATTCCTCCAGCCGGTGTCATGTGCTTGCGCGAGCTTCAAACTATATGGAGTTTATCCAGTGAAACTTGAAGCTGACAGAGTCTTTTTCTAGGTGCATTGGATTGGTTAGAAGACCTGGGACTTGTTGCCTTACCACAGATAAGACCAGATACGACATGGCCAGTCATGCTATTAAAATTTTGCTGACGATCCGTCTTGGACAAGTTCATCCGCAGTGTTCTCCCGTCTTTAGCAGTAGTGGTAGGTCAGAGCACTGTTGCGATTGCTAAGAATAGTTTTCGGTCATGCTAATTGAATAAACTATGGATGGCAGGGATTAAATAGCTTAAGCTATAAGCAGGGTGCTCGTTAGCTTAATCGTTGCAGTCATGTACGAGAAATTGTAAATTTTAAGTATCTTTGCAAGTCATGCAATACTATGCTCTTTACACCTAATACCGTCGCTTTACTTCAAAGTGGGATAGCACTTTATGTTCGTTCCATCAGCAAAAATGATTGCTATGAGGATAGGCTCACGGAACTTGCTCTAAACTTCGTATATTTTTGAGCTTAGCAAAAAGTCACTGGAAACACATTTGGAGAATAAAATACTGTTTATTCACTGGCCAATTGAATAGAAATGGGTGGTAAATTTCTGATGTGAAATGTTCCCGATAATGACAATGACGCACGAGTTTCACCCAGAGCTGAATTACGACTGAAGAACTGTATAAACTTACAAAGTGTCAACTATCCTTTCTGTCTACGGAAGAAGTTCATAAGTAGACTTTAAGACATCGTTCTTACTCGGAATTTGTTATCAATTTTCTTTCATAGGAGATGTAAACAGTAAGTAAATGCAATGGAGTGAGAGAGAGAGAGAGAGACTTTAAAGCATTTGTTATACATTTTCTTTTATAGGAGATGTAAAGAGTAAGTAAATGCGAGGGAGTTCAGCAGATTTAACACAGTTTTATGATTCTTTGGACACTTAATTAAATTAAAACACCAAAAGCTTCTTAATCTATAATATTTATAGCTTCCAATACTGGCAACATTGAGTCTCTTTTAAGCGTAAAATTTGACTAAAAATTAAGAGGCTATTATTTAAGTTTTTTAATATAATTTTTATTCTTTAACTACATATAAATATATTTAAGTAATTCACAAGATAATACTATTTTAAGCTACCAGCCTCTTACAAATCTCGGGGTCTAAGTCCAACATGTATACCAGTTGTGGAACGTAAAATGAGATTAATTACCGGCTTAACATCGGGACCCAAGGGTAACAATTCATAATGACGCAACATTTTCGATAAAGTACTCTTCATTTCCAGCATGGCAAACTTTTGGCCAATACAATTGCGTGGTCCCGCCGAAAACGGAGTATAGGCAAAGGGATTGATTTTTTCAACGCCTGAGCTCTCAAAACGTTCGGGTTTAAAGTCATCGGGATTTGTAAAGTAATCGGGATCACGTAAAACCATGTACAGGGATAAGCTAAGATTTGTTTTAGCGGGTATGGTAATGTCGCCTAAGGAGATTGAAATGTTTAGTATGAATAAATGTACTTTATTGTGAATAAATGTACTTACCCACTGTTATATCCTCAGTTATTTCCCTGCCTATAGCAGGCACTGAAGGATATAATCTTTGACTTTCCTTTATAGCACATTCCATATATTTCAGATCTTGCAGCTCACGATATGTGACTGGTTTATTTTTGTCTGTGCCCAAAACCTGTGTAATCTCTTCCACCAGTTTCTCTTGCACATCGGGGTGACGGGCTATCAAGTAAAGAGCAAATGATATACCACTGGTAGTGGTATCATGACCCTCAAACATAAAGGTGTCAACTTCTTCGCGTATATCCTCATTGGTCAAAGGTAAACCATTTACGCTGGACTGCAGTAAAACATCTAATAAAGCCATGCGTTTTTTGGTATTTAATTCGGAATCCTCAGTGTCGGCTGTAAGTTTAAAGTTTTTATTAAAGCAATATTTTGTTATTTAAAGTATATTGTAAAAGTAGATATTTACTTTTCAAAGAGCCAGCTTTTAGCGTTTGTTCCAGGGCCGAGCGTCTTTGTTCTATAACATCTGTGGTGAATTTATGCAAGATTTTAATGCAACGTTGAGATTCTTGATATTGTTTGGGCGCCGTTAAACGGAATAGCAAATCAGTTCTTTGTAGAGGCTTAATGAAACGATTGGCCATTATGCGGGATAAACTGTAAACAAAATATCAGGAAACTTAGTTTCAAAATAATTGCTTTGTAGGCAAATTTATAGATGTAACATACGTTGATATAGCTTGGGCATATTCTAAACCAGGCTGTTCTTGGGCATTTACTTTAACACCCATGGCAGTTTCTGAAATAAAGGTTGCAGAAAATGTTATATGAGTTTAATATGTTGTAAACAAAGTACATATTAGTTTTTGTAAACAACCAAATTTTGTTTGAAAATTTATTTATCTTAATCTCAACATTATCTCGGTTATAAAAAAATTTGTTTCATTTAGTTTATGTATACAGAAAGAAAAATTACATTCTACAATTAAGTTTATTTTTCGCAGTTTTAGCCTAAAAACATATGTACTTGAAATTTCAAGTACGTTTTTGCTAGTTCATCTTAAAATCACAGCAAATCGGAATTTATTTCAAAAGGAGATTTTCTTAAAAGAGGAATAATACTCTTGAGTTGAGTAAAAAACTCTTAAATTAAGTCCAATTTGTTCTTAAATCAAGAATATAATTCTTAAAACGAAAATTAAGCTATATTATACTTAAATTAAGAAAAAAATCTTTAATCAGTCAGATAAATTCAAGCTTAAAACAAGCCGAAAATTCTTAAATCAAGTACGTGATCTTTAACACTTTGATTCCAAAAAGGTTTAAAAAATGCTAAAATCGAGAATTCCGTACTTTAAAAATCTATACTTGAATCAAGTATTTTGTACTTGATTCTAGAAAATCCGTACTATTCACACTGCTCCGTATTGAATTGAGTACGGTTCATTTGTTTTTTTTTTTAGTATAGGTTTTAAATGTTATCATTGTTATTTTCATATGCCTTATCTTTTTATTACATGTGATTATAACTTGTGTCTGCAAACATTAAAATGGCAAGTCATGAAAGATATAAAAGATAATACATTGATTTGTTGGTGTGCTTGAATTATTACGAGTAATTTTTTAATTATTTTAGCATGTTTAAATCAGGTCAACCTTTGCAAGTGCTATATTATGAAAAAAGTTAAAGTTTATTGGTCTTTTTATGTTTATACTTAATTTTCATGTTATTTAGGTGACTTAAATAATGTTAAACATTCTATAAAGCAGAAACCAGGGTTTACTGAAATTATTTACATTGTTTACATAATGTCAACAAATGTAATTTGTATAATTTTTAAATATTTAAGAGTCATATTTAATATTTAAGTTATTAATTTTCTAATTAAAATTAAAAATTTTGTTTTTTTACATTAAATACATTGTTTACACAATTCATTTTCTTATTACATTGTTTACCTTATGTACAAATTTGGAAACAAAAATTAAAAGATTGTTTGCTCATCGAATTTGATGCGTTACGTATGTTTTGCAATATTTACATTGTTTACCCAATTTTTTACATTGTTTACATAATTTCAATATTTAAAATTTAAGTTATATGTTAAATCCCTGCATTTCTTAAGCATGAACAAGTGTAGTAAAGACTATTATAAATTATTTACATTGTTTACTTTATGTAAACAATTCAACAATTTGCTAATAAAACGGAATTTTTAAGTTGTGATGTCTTCACTTCAAGGTTTTATTTCAGAGTAACTGTTCTTAATATAATATACAATTTGTGTATAAACTATATACATACATACATATACTTATTTATGTTAAGAGGTATGTTCAATGGATGTTAGTTTACATAGAGTTGTAACCTATTCCCTGTTAAGGTGCAAATATAAATATACCACATAAGTAAAATTTATAAAATGCAATTGTTTATTCTATTGTATTTTTTTCTCTGCCTTACATTGCTTACCTTATGTAAACAATAAATTTTAAGGTTATTTTTGCTAATATTTGAAACATTTACTTTGTTTACACAATTTTTTACAGTGTTTATATAATGTTAACAATTACAATTTTAATTATTTGTTTAATCCGTACTTTTTTTTAAGAAACACTTGTTTCTTAAATTATTTACATTATTTACATTATTTACCTTATATAAACAATTCAACAATTTGCTAATTAAATAGAATTTTTATCAAAAATTACTGAAATTCAATTGTTTACTCTATTGTATTTTGTTTACTCTATACCTTATATTATATAGCTTATGTAAACAATAAATATCAAGAAAATTTTTTCAATGAATTTTATGAGCTATGTTTATTTTTGTAATATTTGAATTACATAGTTTCGTTGTTTACTCAATTCTTTACATAGTTTACATAATGTCAACAATTAAAATATAAGTATTTTTTAAATCGCAGCATTTTCTAAACATGAAAAAGTGTGAAAAGAAAATTTTCGAATTATTTACATTATGTAAACAATTCACTAAATTGTTAATTAATGTTAATTTTTGTTATTATTATTGTTATGTATAACAATATTTTTTGTAAATTTTAAAGAAATTTTATGAAAGTTTTAGGAAAATCCCACAATTGCTAAGTTTCTTAATGTTAAATCAATTATTTACATTATTTACATAATGTCAACTATATAAATTAATGTTTTGATTTAAAAGCCTGTGTTTTGTAAACATAAAAAGTGTGAAAAAAACATTTTTCAAATTATTTACATTGTTTATCTTATGTAAACAATTCACTAACTTGCTACTTAAAAAGAATTTTTAAGTGAAATTCATGAGATTCAATTGTTTACTTCATTTTTACATTGTTTATCTTAGTAAATCATTTTATTCTATTTTCTTCGACCTTTTTTATAATTTTTATTAAATAATTTTTAAGCTTGAGGTCACTTTTTTGTTTTTTTTTATAAAAGATTTTTTTATTTTAATATACAATTTCCTCGATAAATCAAAATAAACAAAAAAAAAAACAAAAAAGTGACCTCAAGCTTAAAAATTATTTAATAAAAATTGTTTATCTTATGTAAACCATTAATTTTTTTAAATTTAAAAAAAAATTATAAAAGTTTTAGGAAAATCCCACAATTGCTTAGTTTCTTAGTGTTAAATCAATTCTTTACATTATTTATACAATGTCAAATATACAAATTAATGTTTTGTTTAAAGAACCTGTATTTTACAAACATGAAAAAGTATGAAAAAGACTATTTCTAAATTATTTACATTGTTTACCTTATGTAAAGATGTCTACTTCTACTTTATTTACTTTCTTTATGTAAACAATTCTAAAACTTGAAAATTTAAAATAATTTGTAGGTAAACTGTATGACATTCTAATTTTTTTCTTGTTTACTTTATTATTTGTATTATTTGTATAAATTAATTTTCATGTACTATACAAAATTAGCACAAAATTTTTAATAGAAATTATATGGTCAACCTTAGAAACTATTCAAAACTGAAGTTTTTTATATTACTTACATTGTTTACATTATGTAAACAATTCTAAAATTTCTATATTTGAAGATAATTTCAATTTAAATTCCTAAAATTTTATAATAATTGTAACAATTTTCTTATCAGTTGCTTATCAATTGCCACATTTTTTACATAGTTTACACAAACAAAACAATTGTTTAAATCCCTTGCAGTTTTGCAAAAATCACAAAGTGTTTTACAATGTCAAAAATACATTCTTTACTCACTTACCCGCTATTATATCCAAAGCACACAAACACACTACCGGAAAGATGTCAATTGCTGTTTTACCATCAGCCTTCTCATACAATTTCTTTGCCATCACCGCACTTTGCTGATCGAAAATCTCTACAAATTGTTCCAGAATTTTAAAGTGAAATGTGGGTGTTATAATCTTACGTCTCGAATGCCATTTCTTGCCCCAACTCAACAGCAGACCGCGGCCCAACCAGACCAACAAAAAATCATATAAACTACTCTTCTTAATCATCTGTTGACTGCTCAAAACGATTTCCAAATATTTGGCATCCAAAATAAATACACTCACTTGATGCAGCACCCAAATGCGATAGATTTTACCATACTTTCTTTTATAAACGCGAGCAAACTCAATGAGATCTAAAATAAATGAGTATGTACATACATATGTATGTATGTATTTTTAAAACATTAAGTAATCATTTTAAAATAATTTGTTTTAAGCACTTTTCATACGCACTATCACTATTAATATGTTTGATATCCAAGGCATTGCCTAAAATAGGCAAAGTTTTCGGTCCTGGTATACCCGATTTATCCAATACCTCACTGCGATGTTTTTTATTGAAATAATCCCATACGAAGAGCAAAGCAATCAAGCCCAATATTAATTCCCAAATCATGTTATCTGCTGTAGAGCTCAAATATTACTGAAAGCCACTTGTGAAGAGGCTCGTCTGAATATGCAATTTTTGAGATTAAATATACCGGCGTATGTGGACTTTGATAGCAGATAAAATTTTTTTGCTTAATCATTTATTTCGATTGTCTTTTTAGATAGTGTTATGTATTCATGTTGTTTGTGGGCTTGATGAAATGCATCTATATTTTTTAAGAGATACAAGGAACATGTTATTCTCTTAATGAGCGCGTAATACTTTTTGTATTTGTTAAAAATAAAACATTAAAAGAATTTTGATGCATTCATTAATAACAAAGTTTTGAGATACATACATATGTATGTGTACATTATTTAAAATCTTAATTTACCAATGTTTAAAAAATTTGAAATTAAATGTTCAATTCATAATGCACGCTTTTTCGATTATTAATTATTTGTTTTTCAAATGCAAAATAAAATATTTTAAAATTTTTTTTATGACATTAACTGTCATACGAGGTCTGATCAAAAAATAACCGTTATTTTCAAATTTCGTGAGTTACGTATGTTCGATTTTCTCATTTTTCTCTGTTATGTTGGTACACATGTCTGTTATATACATATGTATGTTGGTAATATCAGCCATTTTCGATTGTCAGTTTGTTTTTGACAGATAAAAAGCTTAGTCGTGTTTTGGTGTGCTCTTCGATTTTTTACTATTCGAAAAAATGGATCAAAGAAACTGTTTTGTGTAAAAAATTAAATGAAATGCGCAAGGGCATTTGAAATGTTGACTGTGGCGGTTGGCGAGTCTACTATGAGTAGAACAAAAGTTCAATTGTTGTATAACCGGTTTAAGGAAGGCCGAGAAGATGTCAATGACGATGCTGGTCCTGGTCGTCAGAGCAGGTCAACAACCGATAAAAACATTGAAGCAGTGAAGAAAATGATTTTGGATAATCGTCGAATCACTATCAGAGAGGTTGCTGATGATGTTGGCATATCATTCGGCTCATGCCAAGCAATTTTTACGGATGTTTTAGGCATGAAACGTGCGGTAGCGAAGATTGTTAAATATTGAGCAAAAACGACGTCGCATGGACATCGCTCAAGAGCTGTTGAACATTGTCAACGACGATCTAGATTTCCTCAAAAAGGTCATAACTGCTGACGAATCATGGATGTATGGCTATGACATTGAAACCAAAGCCCAATCATCCCAATGGAAACGTTCAGAAGAGCCAAGACCAAAAAAAGCACGTCAAGTTCGGTCAAATTTTAAGGCTTTATGAATTCTTGCCATACTACCTTGAAGTTATACGCCGTTTGCGCGAAGCAATTCGTCAGAAACGCACAGAATTGTGGAAAACCCAATCATGGATTTTGCACCATGATAACGCACCAGCTCACACATCGATGCTTGTGCGTGAGTTTTTGGCCAAAAACAAAACCGTTATCATGTCTCAACAACCGTATTCACCGGACTTGGCCCCCGCTGACTTTTTCCTCTTCCCAAAACTGAAGACACCGATGAAAGGAAAGCGTTTTGCTACGATTGAGGAGATAAAAGAAAAATTGAAACAGGAGCTGTTGGTGATACCAAAACGCGCGTTACAGGAGTGTTTTGAGAATTGGAAAAAACGCTGGCATAAGTGTATTATATCTGAGGGGGATTACTTTGAAGAGGACAAGGTAGTTATTGATGAATAAATAAATACTTTTTGAAAAAATTGAAAATAACGGTTATTTTTTGATCAGACCTCGTACTAAAATGTAGAAAACTATAACTCATTATCTGCAATCGTGTACTACACTGGAAATTAATGATCTTTCGGATGTGGAAACGCCAAAAAACTTAATCCTGCATTTGTGCTTTTCCCGTTTAGTTTCATAATAAAGGGTGATTTTTTAGTAACTTTCTATTCGAAAAGACTGTTTTTAGCAGCTCGTGTTCCAAGTTACTGTTAAACATTTTCAGTTTGGTCTATAATTTGACCACGAATTGACTAACAAACGAACAACACTTGCAGATTATTAAATTTTATTATCGAAATTCATGCTCGGTTAAGCAGTTACGTTTTGTGACGAGGCTCCTTTCTGGTTGAAGGGATACCTAAATAAACAAAATTGACGTATTTGGTATAAAGAGTAGCATCTCGAAAAATGCACTGTTTGGTGTGGATTATGGACCGTACTTTTTTAAAGACAACGAATTCAGGAACGCTACTTTGAATGGTTACAAATTGTTTTTGTCCAAAATGGAAAAGCTTCATTTGGCTGATATGTGGTTTCAACAAGACTGTGCCACACAGCACGCGAAACAATGGCCCAATTGAGAGGCGAGTTCAGTGAACAGTTTATATCACGTTTAGGGCCGGTCAACTGGCCACCTAGATCGTGCTATTCTATTCGACTATTTTTTGTGGGGCTATGTTAAGGCTCTATAATCTTTAACCAGATTGAAGGTATTTCTGTCACCCATTTCTTTTTAATTTTATGTGGTTTATTTAAAATCTTTTATAAAATTTATTTTCCATACATACATACATACATACATGTACATATGTAAAATTTTTGTTTAATAATATTTTCTCTAAAAACTATATATAATTTACATATTTACAAATACTAACTAAAATAAAAATCGCCAGATTTAAGTCCTTGAATTTCAGAATCTATTGTCTATAGAACTCTAGGTCTAAGACCAATATGAACACCGGTCGATGAACGTAAAATAATATTAATTATAGGCTTGGCATCGGGACCTAAGGGTAACAATTCAAAATGGCGCATCATTTTCGATATGGTACTCTTCATTTCTAGGATGGCAAACTTTTGACCAATACAATTGCGTGGTCCGGCTGAGAAGGGGGCAAAGGCATAAGGATTTACTTTCTGGCTAATATCCTCAGCAAAGCGTTCGGGTTTAAAGGCATTGGGTTCAACGAAATAATCGGGATCACGCATTACAGCGAAAAGATTGATATTAACATTGGTATTAGCGGGTATGGTAACATCGCCTGTTCAAAATTTCAGTTAAGTTTAGTTTAAGTTTTACTAGATTTAAACGCTGACTTACCCACTACTGTGTCCTCGGTAATTTCTCGACCAATAGCCGGCACTGAGGGATATAATCTTAGAGTTTCTTTGATTACTAATTCCATATATTTTAAATTCTGCAAATCTCTAAAACCAACTGGTTTATGCTTATCCGTGCCTAAAACGTGTTCAATTTCCTCCATCAATTTCTCTTGCACTTCGGGATGACGGGCTATCAAGTAAAGAGCAAATGCTATGGCACTGGTAGTGGTGTCATGGCCCTCAAACATAAAAGTATCAACTTCTTCGCGTATATCCTCATTGGTCAGGGGGGTACCATTAACCGTGGACTGCAATAAAACATCCAGTAAAGCCATGCGTTTTTTCGTATTCAAATCAGCATCATCATCAGTTTCTTCTAAAATAAAGTTTAAATTAAAAGATTGTTAATAGTTGCTAGAGGTATCGTTTGGATTTAGTTAGTAAGTTTTTACTTTTAAAACTGCCATCTTTAAGGGACTGTTCCAGAACCACACGACGCTGTTCTATAACATCTGTGGTGAATTTGTGTAGAATGGAAATGCAGTGTTCAGTTTCTTTAAACAATTTTGGTGAGGTCAGGCGAAATAGGAAATTGGTTCGTTGCAGAGGATTAAAAACGCGATTGGCTGTAATTCTAGACATACTAGGATAGCAAAAATAGTTTCATAATTAATGCTTATTTAAATGAGAAATATTTCTATTTAAATACTTACGTGGCAATGGCCTGCACATATTCTAGACCTGGTTTTTCTTGGGCATGAACTTTTACGCCCATGGCAGATTCTGAAAGGTAGACAAGAAATCGTGATTAATTTTCAAATATTTTTATTTGAATCTTAAACTAGTGATCGCAACTCTTCAGAATAGAAGGATTATTTGAAAGTAAAACTTCAAAATATATGAAATCATTTCAAAACCGCAAACGTTAGACGTTGGCAGTTTGCCAACCGGAACCGATTATTTCGTCACTAAATAAAAAAACTCACCCGTTATTATATCCAGGGCACACAAGCACACCACCGGGAATATATCGATTTCAGTCTTACCATCAGCCTGATCATACAATTTGTTCACCATAACATTGCTCTGCTGATCGAAAATCTCCACAAATTGCTCAAGGATTTTGAAATGAAAGGTGGGTGTAATAATCTTGCGTCTCGAAAACCATTTCTTACCCCAGCTCAAGAGCAGACCACGACCCAACCAACCCACAATAAAATCGTATAAACGACTCTTCTTAATCATTTGTTGGCTGCCAAAAATCACTTCCAAATATTTCACATCCAAAACAAAAACACTCACTTGATGCAACACCCAAATGCGATAGATTTTGCCGTATTTCTGCTTACACTGTTGCACAAACTCAATCATATCTAAAATTTAATTTTAGAAACACTTTAAATATATTTATTTAAATATTTTTTTTTTATTTATTTCCAGCTCACTTTCTGTATTAACATCTTTTATGTCCAAGGAATTACCCAATATGGGCAATGCCTTTGGTCCGTGTATTCGAGATTTGGCAAACACATCATTACGATGTTTTTTACTCAAATAGTCCCAGACGATCAGGAAGGCTATTAAACACAAGATTAGTTCTATGAACATATTGTTTGATCGTCGTGTAATAGCCACTAACTGTGTTTGGTCGATAGTCTGGAGTGGTTTTTATGTTTTCTGTTAGACAGACATTTACGTTTAACGATAAGAGTGCGTTCAGGTCTATAGCTAGGGATGTACGAAATCGTGTGTATTAGTTTTTTTTTTGTTGTACTGATTGATTTTTGTGCGTTTTTTTTGATAATGGGTGAGTTTATCGAGTGCGTTGCTTTTTTTATTTTGCTGGCGGATGTTGCTATTAGCATTTGGCATTTAATATTTAAAAGACTTAATTCATTGGAAAACATGATTTGAAGTATACACATTGCTCAGAATTTATGCCAATAATAAGGAGCAAAAGAAGTTCAAAATATCGATTATCACTTACGAACACTCTCAGCATGAAACACTAGAAGTGTTTTAACTGTGAACTCCACTTAATCTGATCTTGTATTTTTCTCCTTAAAATCTTGTATTTTCTTTTGAATTGTCATCTTTAAAATTTACCATGGAAACGGTGTAAAACCGATACCTCAAAGTAACTGGGTGTTATTCTGAATTCAAAGCTGTTCAGGAAACCTTAAACTTGGTTGTAAGTGTCTAAGGTCGATACATCAAGCTCCAAAAGTAGGAAATGGTCTTTTCCAATTAGAAATACTAAGCAACGATGCAATGAAAATTGGTCATTAGGTTTGGCTTTAAGAAAAGTTAAGGAAGTTAAGCCTTTATCAATTTAATATCTTAGACGCAAAATAAGTCTCTATTTTTTATAGTTTTACTAACAATAAGGGAATAATATTCCGATTTATGTCAGTACATTGCTAGATCTGACAACATTGTATGATCTGACAACAAGCAATACATAGCTTCAGCTTAGAAAATTCTTTCGAAGTGCCTGATAGAAATCTATTATGGGTCTTTACACAACATTTAATATTGTTCTGTAAATAACTATTTTGGGTACTGAAAATTGTCTTGCCGATAAACTGACAAAAACGAAAGGAACCCATTTGGTTGATGAGGTTCACCGATTAACTGGTGTTTATTTAAGTATTTTTCTGGAATGCCGGGCATTAAATCTGTTATGACACGACATTCAGTACGAGTATTGTTCTGGAATTCTCGGATTCTCTGAAAAAGATGGCGATTAGGACTTTTCTGGCTACTGAAAATTGTCTAGCTGATTTACTGGCTAAAATGAAAGTCCCGCATTTGGTTGATGAGGTTCACCGATTGGCTGGTGTTTATTTAAGTTTTTTCTGGAATGCCGGGATTTTCTGAAAAAGATGGCAGGCTATGAAATCAGTTATGACAGTTATGTTCTGGAATTCTCGGATTCTCTAAAAAAGATGGCGATTAGGTCTTTTCTGGCTACCGAAAATTGTCTAGCTGATTTACTGGCCAAAAGGAAAGACTCGCATTTGGTTGATGAGGTTTTAGTCTTTCAGTCAATTGTCCGCCTAGATCTTGCGATTTAACTGCTTTAGACTATTTTTTGTGGAACTATGTTAAGATCCATATATATGTGGATAAGCCCGCAAAGGTTTACGCACTGAAAGCTAATATTAAAGAATTTATTCCTTAGATACATGCCGATATGTTGGAGAGAATATGCCAAAATTGAACCCAGAGTATAAAACATTTGAGGCGTAGCCGCGGTCAAACTTTGCATTCACATTTTTTTAATGCTTTATGTTATTTATTTTATCTTCAAACTAACAATAAGTGTACAAATCTTAATACTAAAAGAAGACCGTGCTGTACCCATACTTCTCAAAATCCCGCTTCCAATAGCAATCAACGATAACTAATTCATTACTTATTATTTATAATATATAGTATCAAAGCAGTTTATTTTCATACAACGAAGAACTCATTCAATTAAACACCTGACCCTTTTAACCTACTACACACCACACATACGTTTAGTTCCAATTTACACGAAGCAATTTTTATTAAACAGATTGCAGCAATTTTTTCCTTGAAATTTCTTCGGTATTCACACAGTATACTTTATTCAGCCCAATTGTACTAAATTCTTTTCCTTTTCTTTTAATATTTTTTATTAAAAATTAACAAAAAAAAAACGTACATAACAATTCATTTGTACTAAGTACTTTATTAATGTTTAAATTTCGAAAGGTACATAAAAACTATATTAGTTGTTGAGATCTGAATACTTCTTGCTAACAAATTCTTACTCATGTCTAAATTGTAGCAGCACGAATTAGACTTCAGCAAATCCATTGTTTGTATTAGATTGGAGACAGGCGAAACTAACCGTCTGTTCCTCTCTTTGGTTTCTATTATATCGACATTTGCCGATGAATGTGAAATGGAAAATATCAGTAAACATTAGTTTTTGATTTCTGATACCTTCGACCAAAAAGTCCAATACTATTGTCGTTTTTTAAAGACTTAATAATTTCTATATCTGCCAGCGCTCGAAATTGGTTGTTTATAGATTCAATATTTTTATTCTTATTAGAAACAATTTTAATATTAATGGTACAATGCTAGAAGTTTTACCCGAAACAACATTTTCTGGCGCAAACTTGTTAAACCATAATAACATTTTATTATTAAAATCAACTTTTGCTTTTAAGACTTCGCAGAATTTGAAGTAAAATTGTTTTGCAATTTCTTTAAACTCGATAACAATACTATTTGAAATATTATTTAAGGATATATACATATATATATACATCAATTTCTGTTTCACAATAAAATAGTGCTAAATTAGTGCAATTGTACCAACTTTTGCATTCCTGCTTTGCATACACATACATATGTGTGTCTCTCTTCTTTCTTCTTTTACAAATGCGTGTATACAGTGTTGCCAGAAAATGAATTTCAAAATATGCTAAAACTTGAAAAATCAAGTGCTAAAATGTTCTACAGAGGAAAAAATAAGTGCTAAATATTTTCAATGTAACAATACAATTTTTATTTCAAATGTTACAAATATAAATTATATTATTTTCTAATTTTGTTCATAACAATTGTTGACTTGTTTTAATAGATTATTAATTTAAAAATTTCCGTGTTCATTTACCTACCACACCGAAAGGAATTTAGTTTAAATATTAGTAAAAGTTATTTTTTATATCTCCAAAAGTATTTTTTGGAGTAAAATAGTAAAAATTTGTTCGAGAAAACATTTTTTTTATCAAGCAATTTATGCTAAAAAGCATTTAGCATAATTTTTTAAAATTTCAATGCATTTTCGAAAAACAAAATGCTAAATCTAACACTGAAAGTGCTAAAATGGCAACACTGCGTGTATACTATTGTATTTTTATTTGAGAGTATACACACATTTGTATACACATATGTAATACAAATAATAGAGTAACACGAAATGCTAGTACATACAATCAAGAGTCCAAGAAACGTATACAAATTCGAACGATTTTCTTTTCGAATCGAAATACACAATAACCAAGCTTAGCTTAAAGAATTGCTTCGTGTAAATTTGGACTTAGACTAAAGTTCAAATAAAAAGAAACAAATCTATAAAATTGGTGTATATGTTTATATTATGTTTATTAAGTTTTTAAAACGTGTACATGTTAATATTATCTGGCATATTATCACTTAAATATTATTTAAAACCTTATTTATTGCTATCAAAGTGTTTTTGTTATTACATATTGTTAAGTTGTTATAAATTTGTTTTTGTTGGTAAAACTTTTTATAATTTGTGTGGTTTCAATAGGACGGTGCACATGTTACACAAAGAATTTGTTGTCAACCAAATTTCTCGATCGCCTAATTTCATGAAATTCAGCTGTTAATTGGTTGCCCGATCAAGCGATTTAACAATATTAGATTACATGTTGTGGGGCTAAGTTTACAGTCTTAAAATACTTTTTGAATTATTTCTGGCCATCAATATGTTTTCAGAAGTAGATAGTTTACGATCGAACAAATGAATTGGTTAACAACTGACATCCGAAAAAATACATGTCTACAAGTTACATTTGGTCATAAAAGGCATATTTGTGCTTCCAAACAAATATACCGTAGAATTCATCTCGACTAACGTCAGTCGAACATGGTTCATATTTATAAACAAACAATGACAGTTGAAGGATTAAAAACTCTTTAGCCAAGTGAAACTACGGTATATTCGAAACAGCTAGGAGAACAAATATTTCAGTTTCAACTACATTGTACATTAGGGTGGCCCCAAAATAAAGTTGCGGTCCTTTTTAGAGGTTTTTTGATTTTTTTCACATTTCTTCCAAAGGAACTATATGTAAATTTGGTATCATATGAAAGGCCTGTGAGAGGCGCATTCAATGGGTTATCAAAATATAGTAGAGAACCAAGCTATTGCAGTAGCGCTAATTTATCTGAAAGTTTGTGTGTAATTGGTGTTTTACAAAAGAGTGCAACTAGTATGATGGAACTATATTTGGAGAACACAACACGAAAATTTCATACAAAATATAAAAGAACGAGTGCAAAGAAATTAATTAAAAAACAAGTTATAGTGCAATATTCGGCTGTGCCGAATCTTTAATACCCTTCACCTAAATGTAATAAGAAATACAAAAACTAGGACTAGAATATCTTATTCCGTGTTTTCTATTTAGTCTTAGTGCAAATTTTATTATTATTTTATATATTGTTTGAAACACAATTTTATCTAATTTCGACCATTTTTAATTGATGTAATTACCAATTCTCAGCATAATTTACAGAGTCTGTCTGATTTGCATAATAATCTTGAGTGTATTTTAAAAAATTAAAAGAACATTTTTCCATATTCACAACAAGTTAAGAAACAGGGTATAAAAAGGGTTAGATTATAAGGTGAGGATTGTTTTGGTTGAATTTGATATCAATAATATTATTTACAAAAGTGGACCAGTTATGGACTGATAGCTTCTATATCTAATATCCACTAATGTGATCTCTATGTATTTTAGGCTTATTTTGGTTGTTTAGTATGCTCGGAAGTGGAGTTAATTCGGGTGCTACAAAATCCAGTATCACAATTGCCGTATAACCCATAAATCTCCTATTATGTACATACATATGTATGTATATGTATTATTCAAGCCAACCTCGTTTTTACAGTATTTAGCTGACACTAGCTTTAACAACTATTAACTTAATTATTTCATAACATGATACACGCTTTATAAATATTTGAAGGTTCTTAAGTTCATTTTCTAAAAGCAACAAAAACAAATGAAAATAAATAAAACTATAAATAAACTGCTAGTAAGAATGGCATGCAATAGTTTGGCACCATAAAAATATATCTATGGGGAAACTGGTTTATGCAGCCTCTCTTGAACTTGAATTCTAAAAATACAAACCACTTGAGTTGAGATTTGTTTGGGAGGTAGCCGGTTTTGAATTTATCACAAATTGTTGAGATAAAACTGGAGTAGAAGAAATGTAGAGAAGTTGCTCTTAAACAGTATTAGCATTACAGATGTTAAATGGGGGGATAAAAGTACAATATTATATTAAACGAGACTATAGACAAACTATAGACGAGCCTTAGTTGAGGTTATAGACGAGATTTAGTCGAAACTATGAACTGTAGAGGCGAATGTAGACGAGACTATATATAGATTAACAAAGCTATAGACGAGACGAGTGACAAAAGTAGAGACTATACCAGAGACAGTGCTAAACTATACATCAAAATATCTTGCTTTGATGTGCAGATATATTCTACTGGTTATGTAGACATTTGTGTCATAACCGCACTGAGATACAATATGAGTTATAATATCGCCAACCGAGACAGAGACAGATAAGAAGAAAGTGTTTTAAATTAAAGATAACTGATCTTATTCTAAGCACCGTAATCCCATTGAAATTTAAATCAAATCTGTTCTGCCTATCACTATAACTGTAAAATATTTCCAGAAGGTATAGAAATCTGTCAGTTACAAGCTCCAATATATCTCTCTAAAGATTCTTAGAGCCAGTGATAGGCAGATCGCCGGCTCTAGAATATTTCTCATATGGAAATTTGAAATGTAAAGTTAATGGATTTTTCTACAGTTGTTGAACGTTAAATTTTTATAGCTCAAAACTAATTAAATACTTAAACTAATTACTAACTACAACGAATTATTTAAAAAATATGAATTAATGAGTTCAGTAAAAGTTTAATGGATATTTTTAGTGAGAGCACAGACGTAAAGTCTACTGTGTAGGACACATATCACTAGCTCTAGAATATTTCTATATGAGAATCTGTTTATACCAACTTGAATATTGAAACGCAAAGTCTACACTGTGAGAGCCAGTCATTGACAGATCACTAGTTTTAGAATATTTTCTTTATGGAAATCTGTCTACTACTAACTTCAATATTAAAACGTTGTTCAACATGAAATTTTTAAATTATCTAATTAATATGAATTGATTAAAAGTCTAATAGATATTTTTATTAACTGATAATAACTATAATGAATAAGAAAATAAAACAATTATTACTTATCACTAATTATCACCTCTGAAATGTTTGTGCTTTATAATTTCGAATAAGGTTCAATTAAATAAAAACCTACATAGTACTAGCTGACCCGGCAAACGTTGCTTTGCCTTTAAATTTTATTTTTATTGGAAAGAATTCATGCCAATCGGTCTATTATAATAAGAAAGGCCACCAGTGCCATTTTTGAAAAGGGACAGTGTAGTTGAATAACCTAGATACCGACTGCAGCGCCATCTGCCGGGCTGGTTTGTGAATGTAAACCATCCATGCAAAAAAAATGTATTCAGTGACATACACACGTACAGTAGAATTATATACATAAAGAAGATTTGTAGGGGAGGTACCATGCGTCTTTATCAAATCCCGCCCATATTTGCAGCAGCACTTAAATACTGACTGCAGCGCCATCTGCCGGGCTGGTTTGTGAATGTAAACCATCCATGCAAAAAAAATGTATTCAGTGACATACACACGTACAGTAGAATTATATACATAAAGAAGATTTGTAGGGGAGGTACCATGCGTCTTTATCAAATCCCGCCCATATTTGCAGCAGCACTTAAAAAATGCACACCAAACCGACGTACCACATGTTGTGCAAATACCGTTATCAGGAACAGAAATAATAGATTTTTAATTTGTGGTTTGTATGGGAGGTACCACGCCCCTTTGTCCAATTGGACCGAATTGTTAATCTAAACCACCCTGGGCGCCACCCAAACGCATACAAAAAAATTTATGCAAATCGGTCCAGCCGTTTAGGAGGAGTTCACTCACAACACACGTACAGTAGAATTATATATATAAAGATATATGATAATACATATACCTATACCAATTTGTATTATTTTTATTACCTTACTTCCTTAATGCAAAACATCCGGACAGTTTTGCTTCCCACTGTATGTATGTATGTTTTATTAAATTAATATTTTTCTGTTCAGTAGTTTTACTCGAATGTAACAAAACATACATACAGCCACCTACACGGCGTATGAGTTTTTTTTTTTTTTTTTTTTTTGTACAAAATTTCTCTTAAAAAATTAAGTTCTCTTTGTCTCTTTTAAAATAAATTAGAGCTGCTATGTACATTGTACATATTTCTTTTAATTACAATAATTAAAACCGTTTCTCTCGCTGCCTTCATAATTGGAAATTTGGCAAAACATTTTAGTTATCTTTCTCGTCGATTGGTCTACGGTTGTATCGCTGCTCCAGCTACAATAGTTGAACGTTTTTGTTAATTTTTTTTTCTTGATTTTGCTTGTCTAATCTAAATGTGGTGCACTTTATTACTTAGCGCTTTTATTCTAATAATAATATGGGATTATTTTAATAAAAAACATCGCAATGAAATTCTAAAAAAGTCCAATATTTATGGCGGTCTATCGCTGCCTTTAATAGGAGGTGCTCTGCGTATGGTGGGCACCAACTCACAAAGTGAGTCCATTCAGTTCAAATACAAAAGTTAATTACTTTTAATTACAGTGTTTTATACTATAAATTTTACACAGATGTCATCGATCGTTTGCATTTGTTTGTTAAAGAACATGGCAAAATGTTCCACACTTGGGTTCTGCATCAACTGGTGATATTTTGTGCCGATCCTAAGGTCCTAGAAACTCTGCTCAGTAGTCCCGTGCATATAACAAAGAATAATGTCTATGACATGTTGTCCTTATGGCTGGGAGATGGTCTACTTATGAGTACGGGCAAAAAGTGGCATACACGTCGCAAGATTATAACGCCCAGTTTTCATTTCAAGATATTGGAGGAATTTGTGGAGATATTTGATCGCCAAACTAATGTTATGATCAAGCAGTTAAGTACTAAGATCAAGGATGAAAAAGTGCCAGTTGATATGTTTCCGGTTGTGTGTTTGACAGCTTTGGATATCATAGCTGAGACGGCGATGGGAGTACAGGTTAATGCTCAGTCGAATCCGAATATTGGTTATGTGCAATCGGTTAAAATGTGAGTAGTTATAGCATTTCCTTTTAAAATTTAAGTATTAAAATTGGACTAAATAAAGACCTATGATTCAAACTAAAATTAGACTACATAAAAACCTACGATTAGATTTAAAATTGGACTAAATAACACCTACAATTGAAGCTAAAATTGTCCTATATAAACCCCTACGATTGAGGCTAAAATTGAACTACATAAAGAACTACGATAGAAGCTAAAAGCGTAGCATTTGTTTCAAGAACTCAAATGCTACACTTCCACTATCTTAACTCTTTCTGTTGAATTGTAAGTATTGATTTTTTTTTTTGAATAAACAACTATTTTATCCCTTTTCAGAGTAACCGAAATCATCTCAACTCGCCTACGTAAACCTCTCTGGCGCATAGATGGTCTCTTTAAAGTATTTGCTCCCCATGTTCATCAAAACATGATGAAACACATAAATCTTATGCAAAATTTTACCAAAGGTGTTATCGAAAAACGTAGAAACACCCTAGAAAGCATATTCAAACACACGGATACTGAAAAACCCCAAGAAATTGATGAAGATGATAACATTGGTGGCAGAAAACGTATGGCACTTTTGGATCTTCTCTTGCAAGCCTCGGTGGAGGGAAAACCTCTAAGCAATGAGGATATACGTGAAGAGGTGGAAACATTTATGTTTGAAGGACATGATACCACCACCAGTGGTACATCATTTGCTCTATATGTTATATCCAGACACCCCGAGGTGCAAAAGAAATTATTTGCTGAAATTAGAGAAGAAATTGGAGATGATAAAGACCAAGCGCCCTCATATAGACAATTACAGAACTTACGTTATATGGAATGTGTTATAAAGGAATCAATGAGATTGTATCCACCAGTACCCATAATTGGAAGGTATTTCAAAGAGGATACAGATTTAAGTAAGTATGCGTGATTTTTTTAAACAAACTGACTGATTAGTATTAAAAAGTATATCTTTTTCCCTAGATGGCACTATTATACCCGGTAATTGTCATTTAAATGTTCCCTTATTTGTGGTCTTACGCGATCCTGACTATTTTCAAGATCCCAACGATTTTAAACCCGAACGTTTTGCTTCTGAAAATCCTGAAGATATTTTTCCATTTGCCTATACACCCTTTAGTGCTGGACCACGCAATTGCATTGGTCAAAAATATGCCATGCTGGAAATGAAGAGTGTTATAAGTAAAATTTTGCGTCATTATGTATTGCTGCCTATAGGACCTGAAGTAGTGCCGGTATTGAGTTTGATTTTACGTTCCAAAACTGGTGTACATATGGGCTTAAAGCCGAGAGTATATGAAAAGTGATTTATGGGTATTATTAATAGAAATTAGAAAACAGTTGTGGTTGTAAAACCTTTTAACATTTATATTGTAGAAAATTTTGCATTTTAAAACTCTTAAGACTTTTAAATTTTTATTGAAATTTGAGAAGTAGGGAGCTGAACAAAGCTCTAGAAGATTTCTTTATACAGAAATCTTTCTATCGCTAAGTTCTTGAATGCAGAAGTCTATTTATCACGAGCTCTGGAAGCTTTACTATGTAGAATAATTGGGAGCAGTCTCTCAAGGTATTAAGTGTCCATCAATTTCTCTTCATCATCATCTTTAGCTGCAAATGCACACTTTATTTGAATCTGTATGTAAAATTATACAACCTGTTTATTTACTGATAGATATAGAGCAGAAGTTCATAAAGAAAATTATATGTGTTGATATTTACAGATACATAATACTCCTCTCAAGCTTTTAAACTGTAGCTACAGCGATATCTCTAGACAATGGACGCTGTACTTTAATATTAAAAGCAAAACTACTAGCTATCAAATTAGGGGACTTCTACCAGGTTTTACTGTTATTTGTTTATTACAGATAATGATCAGTGTTGTCAATTTTGAAATTTAAAAACGCACCAAGTTTAGAATTTTTTTTTCTTGGAAATAAATAATTAACTTAAAATTTTCTTTAAATGTTTCACCACACAACGCATTTGATAAAAAACGAACAACTTTTACTACAGAAACAATTACTATGAAAATCAAAAAGGGACAGCAAATTTTATATAATGAAATATTTAGTTTTCTTCACATAATACAAAATATATCTAACCAGAAGACTGTTTTACTCTGTGCATATGAATTGGTACGTCTTAAACATCGTTGTTCTTATTGTTGTCTGTAAAAATGATTGTAAATAAAATTTTGCACTGTTGAATGAAATGGTATTGGAATAGGTGTATTTTATTATACAAAGATTTTGTCTTAAATTGAAACAAAAACTTGTGTTGAATTTGCTTTGGTGGCATCAAAAATTAAAAAACGCAACGAAAATAAAAAGCACATTGCGCACCAACTAACGAATTTTCCGCACAAAAAAAATAAAAAAGCACTAAAAATGTTGTGAAACGCACCAAGTTGACAACGCAGATAATGATGCTAAAAAGTTTCTCTTACAAAACAGAAGAGAAAGATAGAGAGAGAGTGAAAAAACTATTAGATGCTGAAATGGAGAGTATTTAAGACTTAAATTTTAAGTATTCTCAATGATTAGTAGCTGTTATTAAAGTAGTATGGAGCTGAGAAAGTATCTTTTAGAATGTGGAAAAATAATCACATCAAAAGAATTTGCGCTCTCTTAAGTAATGAACTAATGGAAGAGAAAGAGCTATACAAGTTTTTGTTTAACTTATTTGCAAATTTAACCCTCACTAAACCCATACAACGTCTTATCTCTTAGTGCATATAATTTTGATAATGAAACCTAAATTCTTTACTTTAAAAGAGTAGCTAGTATATAAAATAAAACAAATATTTAGTTCTATATTTATATTCGTGAAGAAAAGTTGTTGTGTTGCGAAATTATAAAAACTTTTAGCGCAAGATGTTTATAGAAATTCTAATAGTTTTATTAACTCTCATGCTATTATGGGATTATTTGTCGAAAAAGAGACGTAATGATATGTTGAGTTATATGTCGGGACCCAAAACTGTGCCCATATTGGGCAATGTTTTGATGTATAGAGGTCAAAGTCCTGAAGGTAAATTTTATATTGGTTTAGCTGAAAATATATCTCATTGTGAGGGACTTATTGACATTGAACTTGAGCTTTGTTTGACAGATATTTTATGTTGTAATTGAATTTAATTTTAGTTTCGCGTTTTAATATTTTTTAAATAACATACATATTAAATTTAACAGTTTGGAACACAATTTTGATTATTTGTTTCGAAATATTAGTAGTTTAAGTGAAATTTTTAATTTTGTTATTAAATGGTTTATCAATTTATAATCTAAAATCATTTATAATGCATATATGTATTTTAAAACGGCTTAATATGCACAACAGTGACAGACAAAACAATTAGACAATTTTACACTCACTAATAAATTTGTGTATATTTTGAACTGTTACATATATGTAGACATACGCACAGTGGTTTAAAAACGTTTTATTTTGGAAATAATTTGGTATCTCGGGTGCTACTAAAGGTAAAGTAATGAAGTTTCAAATGGGTTGGAGCTGAGGTGTTTTCGAATCAATCTACAGATTAAATAAAACATTTCTAAACCACTGTAATACGTTTAATAAAACAACCGGTTATTCTAATAATCGATTAACTATGTATGCGAATATTTTCACAATATTTAATAAAATAATTATAAAAAATGTATTCGGGTACCAAATTATTTTATGTTATGCGATTTATCGCCGCAACTCTGCTGACGTTCTCTTTTAGCTACCACGTACTCTCCACTACGTACTTCATCTATAAACTCGAGTCGTAGGAGAAATGTCGCAGGAAAAAGTTACGGCGTGTTAACGCGCTGTAAGATGAAGGTTTCAGCATAAATCATAAAATAATTAGTTATTTTAATGCTATATTATAGATTAGGCACTAATTAAGTGTGATACTCTATAAAAAATTCCACATTTGCAACGAAAATTTATTTTCCTAGCTTCCCAACTTTAATATTATATATTTCAAACTCAATCTATTACTTTATATCTACCAGAGATCATGGAATTCATAACGAATAACAAACGTAAATATGGCAAACTGTATCGTGTTTGGATTCTGCAACAGTTGGCCGTCTTCTCCTCCGATCCCGAGGATGTAGAAGTAATCTTAAGTTCTCCCCAGCACATAACTAAAAATAATCTTTACGAGCTGTTACATGAATGGCTGGGCACTGGACTGCTAATGAGTACTGGCAAGAAATGGCATTCCAGGCGTAAGATAATAACGCCCACCTTCCACTTTAAGATTCTAGAACAGTTTGTGGAAATTTTCGATCAACAAAGTGCGGTTATGGTGAAGAAATTGTACAAAAAAGCTGATGGTAAAACGGCGGTAAATATATTTCCGGTGATATGTCTAACAGCTTTGGATATTATAGCGGGTAAGGAAGTCTGAATAAATCCTCTTGAAATTTGTAAAAACTTTTTTTAATATTAAATATATATAGAAACTGCCATGGGTGTTAAAATCAATGCCCAAAATAATCCCGATTTTCCTTATGTTCAGGCGGTTACAGCGTAAGTTTTTTAAATGATTTTTTTTTATTGTCTAGTTAATTCTTAATAATTTTGTTTCGTCTTAGTGTTACCAACATTATCTCCAGACGTTTTATTAATGTTTGGCATCGCATTAACTGGATATTCCGTTTAACGGCTGCTGAGGATTACAAACGTTTGAATGCCAGCATTAAGCTGATGCACGATTTCACCGAAACTATCATTATGGAAAGACGCCAGGCCTTGGAGAAATCTCTTAATGAAAACAACTCTTCCATAACACAGGAAAATGAGTTTGGCGAAAAGACACGCTTGGCTTTGCTAGATGTTTTACTGCAGTCCAACATAGATGGTGTCCCCCTGAGTAATGAGGATATACGCGAAGAAGTGGATACTTTCATGTTCGAAGGGCACGACACCACCACCAGTGGCATATCCTTTGCTTTGTACTTAATCTCCCGTCATCCTGAAGTGCAACAGAAAATTTTCGAGGAAATTGTAGAAGCTTTGGGCAACGATAAAGAATGCCCCGTTACATTGCGTGACTTGGGTGAATTGAAATATTTGGAGTGCGCAATCAAAGAATCGTTGCGTTTATATCCTCCAGTACCCATAATAGGTCGCTATTTCACGGAAGATGTGATTATTAGGGGTAACAAAATACCAGCTGGTACTAATTACACCGTTGGCATTTATGTGAGTCTGCGTGATCCATTGTATTTTGTGGATCCTGATTCTTTCAAGCCCGAACGTTTCCTAGACGACAGCACTAACAAGATTAATCCCTATGCTTATATACCCTTCTCGGCGGGTCCGCGTAATTGTATTGGTCAGAAATTTGCCATCTTGGAAATGAAAAGCACTATTAGTAAAATTTTGAGACATTTCGAATTGCTGCCTTTGGGACCGGAAGTAAGACCCATGATGAATTTAATTTTACGCTCAGCTAATGGCAATCATATGGGTTTGAGACCACGGAAATATTAAGGAAAATTAAACGAAATTTTTAATAAAAAATATTTTAATTATCTGGGTATTAGATATATAATTTTTTGTAATTAAAACGATATTAAATTAAAAAAGAATGAAAATTATTATAGTTCGTAGTTCATAACGTTGCTTAATTTTTTTTTCCAATTACATTGAACTTAAAAGTTTTTTCTAAATTAATAAAACACACCAGTCCGTATTCCCACTGTTTTGACTCTACCTTTAATTTGAACATTTTGAATAGAAGAGATATCCCATAGCATCCGATGCTGCCTTATATGAACATCAAGTATGATTTTCTCTACTATTTTAAGTAAACAAGAGGATCCGTATTTCAGTCGGTATTCCCATTGCTTTATCCCTAGTTCTATATTCAATGCTAGATCATAAATGCATGTTTCTAGATTTACTTTTAGTTTGTACATGTTGAATTTTAGCGATATACAATGTTACCAGCCATTGTGTGGACCTGATAAATATTTATCACATCACATAATAAAACGTTTCGTCAAGATCACACTGGGAACTGGTTTTTTCCAGCAACTATACAACCACAAATTTATAATGATGACACCAACACATTCCAGATAATAAAATGCGCATACATAGATATTTTAGAAGTTATAAATTTAAGGTTAAACAGGCAGCCAACTTAGAATTGAAATTGACCTGGGTTTCCCATGTGCCCCGTTATGATACTTGCAAGGAATGGCTCATGGAGTTAGATAATTATCTAATTTAATATAATTATAATTCTTTATAGCTGACCAGTTTTAAGTCAATTATTTTTAGGCATTCTGTTGCACTTATAAAGCCTTCTGACATCCATCCCCGGTAGATTTGTCAAAATGAGCAGTATAAATTCGCCCAGATTTTCTAGTCACTGGTTTGTCAGGGCTGGACATTAACAAAGGAGATTTCGTGCAGTTTTGTTCTCTGTTTCATCATAACAGCTTTTACAGAAGTCATTATAAAGTAAATTTAATCTCCTAGCATGCACACCAATCAGGCATGTGATCACAGCTACCACATTCCATAGCAGATCGTATGAAATGTTTCTTAATATTGCAATCATAATTATCGACAATATTGTCGTCGCGCACTTGATCTGAAGTGATCACCTGGTTTTTGTTGAATTCATCATGAACACAAGGTTTGTACGATTAAACCGGAATTCCAACCATTCGATCAGTCTCCTCCTGTTTTAGACAATAAAAACATGCTGGCGATTTGAATTAAGTATGCAACACAGGTCAATCGAAATGTTGCGAAAACATTTATACAACACATCAAAAAAAAAAAAAAAGGAAATTAATTTTATTATTTTTATTAGTCTTTCTTAAATATTAATGAATGAATATTAATCTGTGGTTCAAGAGTATTCAATCACTTGGTTACATAATATTAAAACATTTGTGCTATTTGATTTAAGGCGAACAATGATTTATATGAAAAAGTTAAAACAATAAAAACAATTAAGCCAAAATTTTAAAAGATAAAAAATACCATTGTCTGTTCAATAACTAAAAACCTTTTAATTGAAATTAAACCAAAAACATTAAAATTTTTAACAATTTTAATTCATAATTTATTGTGTAGATCGATCTACATAAATAAATACTCAGGGGTGTCATAGAAACCAATATTGTCAGAATTGGTTTTAAAACCGACAAGAAAAAAATACTTTGGTGTCATATGGCATTGCTACACGTTCAATAAATATCATGGTACTAGAAATATCTCGATATTTATTGAACGTGTAGCAGTGCCCTATGACACCAAAGCATTTTTTCTTGTCGGTTTTAAAGCCAATTCTGACAATATTGGTTTCTATGACACCCCTGACTAATTCAAAATAACATTATACCTACTAGATCTAGTACTAACATTATACTAGATCTAGTACTAGTATAACATTATATTAGATCTAGTACTAGTATAATGTTATTTTGAATTAGTATTTGGTATTTGAATCAGTATTTATTTCTGTACAAATATTTTACACTCATCAACATATTAATTTTCCCATAACGCTGCCGTCACAATTATGTTTGTTGTTTAAAGCATCACAACTGGGCCGTTATGCACACATGTGTAACAACAAATCCCCTTAATCAAAAATGCTAAACTATTGTTTTCTCTCTGTTTTTTCACATGATGTGCAATTCGCTTTTAGTTTTGTTACAGCTATTACAACAATAAGTTGTCATTATATTTAACGGCAAATAGCAAAAATAATATTAGAATATTTTTGGTTGAATAAAAATAGAATAAACGAAACACGTTACAACAAATAGACATCAAAATCACACAAACGTTTAAAACAAACAGTGGAATTGGAATTTAATGGACAACTAACAATAAATTCGTGACTGAATAATAAATAAATTGTTTAATAAAATTTATTGATAAATTTATGACAAACTAGTGTAAGCGGATGAGTAAAAACAAACATTTGCATGCACTTTGTAAAATCTGCTGCAAGAATACAGAAAACAATAGTTAATAAATAGAATGTGCTATCTCCTCTATAAGAATTTTAGTGATAATAAAAAATTATGTTAAGTTAAGTTTTATTTAAGTTTATCGAACTGCAGGCCGGCTGCAGTAAGCTTAGCTAAGCTTACATAAACTTATATTCAAAATAATTTTTGTAAATTTTTTTTTTTTAATCAAATTTTCAATAATTTATTTTATTAAACAATTATATTTTATTTTCGAGATTAAGGTCTAATATTGTTTTTATTTTTTTTTTATTAATTCCGATATTTCGCTACAACAATGTATAGCATCTTCAGGGAAACAATAAAAAACTGTGTTTAAAAAAATATGATATTGTTTACCTGAAGATGCTACACATTGTTGTAGCAAAATATCGGAATAAATAAAAAATAAAAACAATATTAGACCTTAATCTCGAAAATAAAATATAATTGTTTAATAAATAAAAAGGTCGAACAATCAGTAAAATAATCAATAATTTATTTTATAATAATTGTGTTTGTTATTTATTCATATTGTTTAAAATGTAGTTATAATTCAAAGGTAAATTAAAATGTAATTAATATTATCACTTATATTACATATGTATGTACATGCCTACATTACGATTTACTAATAACCGCTGGCCACAAGGTCAAATTGTTGTCAATTTGTTAGCAGCTTGTTGTTCTTGTTAGCAGCTGTAAACAACATTTAACCAAACTCGTTATGTTTCAAGTAACATGTTGCTAGCAACATATTTAGTGTTGAAAATAGATGTAACAGTATTATTGTTCGAATAGCCAGTGCTACCATATATGCAATTTTTATTTTTTTAACACTTTAACCCTTAACACTTTATGCCCTTATTCACAAAAAATTAAAGTAGACTTCAAATGTACTTTAAGAAAATTTTGTATGAAAATTTTGTCTAAATGCACACTTCAAACCTACTTTTTTTTATGAAACGGGTTAAATGTATGTCAAACTAATGTTTTCGGGCGATACAAACATCTGCATCAAAGAAATAGTCTGCCTAGTGGGGAAGCATCAGTTGTTGTTAGT
This sequence comes from Bellardia bayeri, assembly GCA_950370525.1. Classification (NCBI taxonomy): domain Eukaryota; kingdom Metazoa; phylum Arthropoda; class Insecta; order Diptera; family Calliphoridae; genus Bellardia; species Bellardia bayeri. Next base: position 2,665,414 of record OX493266.1, on the reverse strand, counting down.
CAGCTGGGCTACTGCACTCACCTTGTATAGTTGCACCATGGTATATTATATACCTATGAAAGTTATAAAAAAATATAAATATAAATGAAATTTCCTAGTTACACTATATCATTACAACTGTATATTTTATAGTCAAAAATAGTCACTAAAAATTGATTGTTATCACTAATTGAACCAATATAATTATTGAATTTATTATTAAAATATATTCAGTAATTGGACAGGCAGAAAACAGTTTAATGGAAAATTGTTTAAAATATTTTTCTCAAAGTTTAAAATTTAATTAAAAAAAACTCGGCAATAGCTTTGCCTCAGACTAAAAATTTTTTAAAGTGAAGTCCATTGACAACTTTATATTGCAAGGATATTATTAGATTTTAAGTGAATTAGACAATATCAGTGCTTCTTCCTTTTGTAAATTTAAATTTTTAATATTGTTGAATTAGTTTCCTATAATTTTTGTAATACAGAGATACTGGTACGACATTAATGTTCGGATCATGAAATATGTAACAAGAACTTTTTCTGTTTACATTAATTAAGCTAATTTTATTCCATTTCCAGATAACTGAAAACCTTTACTTTACTATTACTTTTTAGCTTAACCGATGCAATGTGGCTGGAAATTTTATTATTCGTGGTCTTGGTATTTATAATCGATTGCTTGGCTCGCAACTATGCCACCAGAAAGTTAATCAATGTACCTTTAGTATCTAAAATACCCATATTTGGTTGTGTTATGGCCCTATCTACTATAACACCAGATAGTATGCTTTTAACTGAAGCTATATTTAGCTAAATTTAAAATGTCTTTCTTTCTCAGATTTTCATATAAGGTGGCCTCAATTCATTGCTCGCTTTGGCAAAACATTCTGTGCTCTCACACTTGGTAAGTTGATCATTGTTACCGTGGATCATCGCATAGTGGAGTCTCTGCTCAGTAGCCAGGATCATTTGGAAAAACATTTTCTGTACAAATTGCTCAGTATATGGTTAGGGAATGGTCTATTGCTGAGTACTGGCCAAACTTGGCACAAAATGCGTAAAATTATAACGCCTACGTTCCATTTTAATATATTGGAGCAATTTATTGAGGTCTTTGATCGTCAAACGGATGTTTTCGTAGAAAAATTGAAGTTGCTGGCAGATGGTAAACGAGTGGTGAATATTTATGAGTGTATGGGTTTGTTGACTATGGATATAATAGCAGGTGAGATTGGGATTCTCAGTAGAGGAAATGGTGAAAATTATAAACCGATTTTTTTTAAGAAACTGCCATGGGTGTGACAATAAATGCTCAAATGGATTCAAAATCAGAATATGTTAGGGCTGTTACAGAGTAAGTTTTAAAAATTATATTTTTACAATAAAAACATTTGATTTAATACCAATATTAAGATCAGATTTATTACCTATATCATATCATATATTAAAGACTTTATAATAGTTTTATTTTCGTACTCCTCCCTCTTTAGAGTTACCGACATTATGGCCCTACGTTTTGTCAGACTTCAATTGGCCTGTATACCTACTTTTAGACTCTTGGCGCCAAAAGTCTATCGCCTGCAACAAAAAGATATTAAAATAATGCATGAATTTATCGAGAAAATTATAGCCGAACGTCAGCAATCTCTGTTAAAAGACAAGGAGAAAGGCAACATACAAGATCACAACAATGATCCACATGATTTGGGACTTAAGAAACGTATGGCTTTACTGGATGTCTTGCTGCAATCCACAGTAGACGGTGAATCCTTAACTGATAAACAAGTACGAGATGAAGTCAATACTTTCATGTTTGAGGGTCATGATACCACCACTTCGGCTACGTCGTTTTGTCTTTATGCTTTGTCGCGCCATGCAAAGGTGCAGCAGAAACTATTTCTTGAATTGAGAGAATATTTTGGCGATCAATTAAATCGTGCCATAACATATAAAGATTTGCAGGAATTAACCTATTTAAATTGTGTAATTAAGGAATCATTAAGATTGTATCCACCAATTCTGGCCATAGGACGTTGTTTAAATAACGATTTGAAAGTGGGTAAGTAAAAGCAAGTTTCGAAACAAAGAACCAGTTAAATATTCCAACTTCATTTCAGATCAATACTGTCTGCCTGCCAACGCTAATGTTATTATTTTACTGTGGGAAATGCTGCGTGATCCTGCTGTCTTTGATGATCCCTTAAGCTTTCTACCCGAACGCCATCTTATGAATAATGCCCGTGTAAATGCATTTAGCAATATACCTTTCAGTGCCGGACCCCGTAATTGTATTGGACAGAGATTTGCTCAATTAGAAATGCGTACGATTATAATTAAAGTTATCCGGAATTTTGAACTGCTCCCCTTGGGCGAAGATGTACAGCCGTCAATGCAAATTATATTGCGTTCGAAGACGGGTATAAATTTTGGTCTTAGACCGCGTAATTATGAGAAAAGAACCATGGTAGATAGTGTTTAGTGATTAAATGAATTTGTTAATATTTGTAAATAAATATTTAAAAAATTGAGTTTGTTTTAGTGGGTTCATGGTGCAACTATACAAGGTGAGTGCAGTAGCCAGCTGACTGTTGAGTTTGTTTACAATTTACTTATGTCAAAAGTAATACTTTTTCATGTACATATTTTTGACAGCAGTACATTATTTTACACAAACAAAATGCCTGTTGTTTCTGTTTTGTGTTGTATTTGTTGTCGATTTGCACTCACCTTGTATATTTGCACCATGAGTGGGTTATTTTAACAATTAGATTAATTAATTCTTAATGAAAATGTAAAGGGATTTTCGAAACAAAATAAAACAAAGAATTTATAAAAAAGTATTAAAATTCAAATTTTATTGTGTTGTAGAGAACGTTATAGGAGAGACAATTGTCTGGTTGCCGCAACTAGATTAAATGTTAAATTCGTTAACATTAGCCTGATATTATCCTTTGCAAAGTAGTACAAGTACAGATTACTACTCTCGATTCTCTACTATAGGCGAAAACTGGACTCACCGAGATGGAATACAATTTTTGAATCAGCGGTATAGGCATAAGAGAAGGGTTTAAAGACGCCTGTTCACACGCAAAAAAAAAGTAGTACATACGAAGAAAGAAAGGCCAGAGTGTGAGGAAATTGAGATTCAATACGATTGGCATAAATCCAAAAATTCTATTAAAAAAAGTGGCAAACTAATTTCCAATTCCGGTCCATTTAACAACATTGGGCTATTGGGAAATAACATTCAAAGCGAAGTGGTACTGTAGTTCTTGACAAGAAAAACATGCTGGCGATTTGAATTAAGTATGCAACACAGGTCAATCGAAATGTTGCGAAAACATTTATACAATTCATCAAAAAAAAAAAAAAGGAAATTAATTTTATTATTTTTATTATTCTTTCTTAAATATTAATAAATGAATATTAATCTGTGGTTCAAGAGTATTCAATCACTTGGTTACATAATATTAAAACATTTGTGCTATTTGATTTAAGGTGAACAATGATTTATATGAAAAAGTTAAAACAATTAAGCCAAAATTTTAAAAGATAAAAAATACCATTATCTGTTCAATAACTAAAAACCTTTTAATTGAAATTACACCAAAAAAATTAAAATTTTTAACAACTTTAATTCATAATTTATTGTGTAGATCGAACTACATAAATATATACTAATTCAAAATAGCATTATACCTACTAGATCTAGTACTAACATTATACTCAAATAACATTATACTAGATCTAGTACTAGTATAATGTTATTTTGAATTAGTATTTATTTCTGTACAAATATTTTACACTCATCAACATATTAATTTTCCCATAACGCTGCCGTCGCAATTATGTTTGTTGTTTAAAGCATCACAACTGGGCCGTTATGCACACATGTGTAACAACAAATCCCCTTAATGAAAAATGCTAAACTATTGCTTTCTCTCTGTTTTTTCACATGATGTGCAATTCGCTTTTAGTTTTGTTACAGCTATTACAACAATAAGTTGTCATTATATTTAACGGCAAATAGCAAAAATAATATAGAATATTTTTGGTTGAATAAAAAAAGAATAAACGAAACACGTTACAACAAAGCAAAATAAATTGTTTAATAAAATTTATTGATAAATTTATGACAAACTAGTGTAAGCGGATGAGTAAAAACAAACATTTGCATGCACTTTGTAAAATCTGCTGCAAGAAAACAGAAAACAATAGTTAATAAATAGAATGTGCTATCTCCTCTATAAGAATTTTAGTGATAATGAAAAAGTCTGTTAAGTTCAAAGTTTTATTTTAGTTTATCGAACTGCAGGCCGGCTGCAAAACACAATAGGTTATAAATAGAGTGTGCTATCTTCTCTATAAGAATTATATTAGTAATAATAAAATAGTCTGTTAGGTTCAAAGTTTATGGAAATGGAAAATGTTTAATCTTTTTGCGAGGGTCGTACTGAAAATCTTAGCTAAGCTTACATAAACTTATATTCAAAATAATTTTTGTAAATTTTTTTTAAATAAAATTTTCAATAATTTATTTTATAATAATTGTGTTTGTTATTTATTCATATTGTTTAAAATGTAGTTATAATTCAAAGGTCAATTAAAAAATAATTAATATTATCACTTGTAAATTATATATGTATGTATGTACATGCCTACATTACGATTTACTAATAACCGCTGGCCACAAGGTCAAATTGTTGTCAATTTGTTAGCAGCTTGTTGTTCTTGTTAGCAGCTGTAAACAACATTTAACCAAACTCGTTATATTTCAAGTAACATGTTGCTAGCAACATGTTTAGTGTTGAAAATAGATGTAACAGTATTATTGTTCAAATAGCCAGTGCTGCCATTTATGCAATTTTTATTTGTTAACACTGCGCCAAAGATTTAAATGTATGTCGAACTAATGTTTTCGGGCGATACAAATATCTGCATCAAAGAAAGAGTCTCTGCATAGTGGGAAAGCATCAGTTGTTTAGCAAATCGTGCTTACTTTTATATATTTTTTTTGAAGTCACTAGAACTGATTGTTATCACTAATTGAACCAATATAAGGGGTTTAATTATTATTTAAATATGCATATTCAGTAATTGGACAGGCAGAAAACAGTTTAATAGCAAATTGTTTAAAATATTTTTCTCAGAGTTTAAAATTTAAATAAAAAAAACTCGGCAAATTTATTTGCCTCAGAATAAAAATTTTAAAAGTGAATGTCAGTGGACTTTATATTGCAAGGATATTATTAGATTTTAAGTGAATTATATGATAATTTAGACAATATCAGTGCTTCTTCCTGTTGTAAATTTAAATTTTTAATATTGTTGAATTAGTTTCCTATAATTTTTGTAATACAGAGATACTGGTACGATATTAATGTTCGGATCATAAAATATATAACTGTTTCAAAAAGTTTATGGGGAATCCAGTTTTTTTGAGAGAAAATAAGAGCTCTACTGCTAATTTTTTATTTCTCAACAACTTTTTCTGTTTACATTAATTAAGCTAATGTTATTCCATTTCCAGATAACTGAAAACCTTTACTTTACTATTACTTTTTAGCTTAACCGATGCAATGTGGCTGGAAATTTTATTATTCGTGGTCTTGGTATTTATAATCGATGTCTTGGCTCGCAACTATGCCACCAGAAAGTTAATCAATGTACCCTTAGTATCTAAAATACCCATATTTGGTTGTGTTATGGCCCTATCTACTATAACACTAGATAGTATGCTTTTAACTGAAGCTATATTTAGCTAAATTTAAAATCTCTTCTTTTTTCAGATTTTCATATAAGATTGCCGCAATTCATTGCTCGCTTTGGCAAAACATTCTGTGCTCTCACACTTGGTAAGTTGCTCGTTGTTACCGTGGATCATCGCATAGTGGAGCCTCTGCTCAGTAGCCAGGATCATTTAGAAAAACATATTTTGTACAAAATATTCAGCATATGGTTAGGGGATGGTCTATTGCTGAGTACTGGCCAAACTTGGCACAAAATGCGTAAAATTATAACGCCTACATTCCATTTTAAGATATTGGAGCAATTTATTGAAGTCTTTGATCGTCAAACGGATGTTTTCGTAGAAAAATTGAAGTTGCTGGCAGATGGTAAAAGAGTGGTGAATATTTATGAGTGTATGGGTTTGTTGACCATGGATATAATAGCAGGTGAGAGTGGGATTCAGAGTAGAGGAAATGGTGAGAATTATAAACCGATTTTTTTTAAGAAACTGCCATGGGTGTGACAATAAATGCTCAAATGGATTCAAAATCAGAATATGTTAGGGCTGTTACTGAGTAAGTTTTAAAAATTATATTTTTACAATAAAAACATTTGATTTAATACCAATATTAAGATCAGATTTATTACCTATATCATATCATATATTAAAGACTTTATAATAGTTTTATTTTTGTACTCCTCCCTCTTTAGAGTTACCGACATTATGGCCCTACGTTTTGTCAGACTTCAATTGGCCTATATACCTACTTTTAGACTTTTGGCGCCAAAAGTCTATCGCCTGCAACAAAAAGACATTAAAATAATGCATGAATTTATCGAGAAAATTATAGCCGAACGTCAGCAATTTCTGTTAAAAGACAAGGAGAAAGGCAACATACAAGATCACAACAATGATCCACATGATTTGGGACTTAAGAAACGTATGGCTTTACTGGATGTCTTGCTGCAATCCACAGTAGACGGTGAATCCTTAACTGATAAACAAGTACGAGATGAAGTCAATACTTTCATGTTTGAGGGTCATGATACCACCACTTCGGCTACGTCGTTTTGTCTTTATGCTTTGTCGCGCCATGCAAAGGTGCAGCAGAAACTATTTCTTGAATTGAGGGAATATTTTGGCGATCAATTAAATCGTGCCATAACATATAAAGATTTGCAGGAATTAACCTATTTAAATTGTGTAATTAAGGAATCATTAAGATTGTATCCACCAATTGTGGCCATAGGACGTTGTTTAAATAACGATTTGAAAGTGGGTAAGTAAAAGCAAATTTCGAAACAAAGAACCAGTTAAATATTCCAACTTCATTTCAGATCAATACTGTCTGCCAGCCAACGCTAATGTTACTATTTTACTGTGGGAAATGCTGCGTGATCCTGCTGTCTTTGATGATCCCTTAAGCTTTCTACCCGAACGCCATCTTCTGAATAATGCCCGTGTAAATGCATTTAGCAATATACCTTTCAGTGCCGGACCCCGTAATTGTATTGGACAGAGATTTGCTCAATTAGAAATGCGTACGATTATAATTAAAGTTATCCGGAATTTTGAACTGCTCCCCTTGGGCGAAGATGTACAGCCGTCAATGCAAATTATATTGCGTTCGAAAACAGGTATAAATCTTGGTTTTAGGCCGCGTAATTATGAGGAAAGAACAATTGTAGATGGTGTTTAATGATTAAATGAATTTGTTAATAATTGTACATACATATATGTATATTAAAAAAATTGAGGTTTATTTTTATGAAAATATAAAGGAATCTGTGAACATATCATGAATAATAATAGTCCAACATTTAATTGTTGCTGAAAACCCCTTTACACCTACATACATATTTCTAATATGAAAAAAGAGCAGTTCTTATAAAAAATATATTTATGCGATTTTTTGCTGAACGATTTTTCTTTTTAATTTGTAGATTATTTTATTTAAAATATTGAACGAAACTGCAATTTATTTTTTGCGCATATTTTAGGATTTCTTTCGCTTTGAATTTATACGTTTTATTTTAAATTTCTTTACTACCACTCTTTCATTTTGAACCTATCAAATGGCAGCACCTTTTTTAAGTGTAACTAAATACCTTATCTGGTAGCTTAAAATTTCGTCCATACTTTATTTCTTATGGCAACTATATTTTGCAACCTATACTGAAAGTATACTATAGCTGTTTCTTTCTAAATCAATAAGAATAAAACACAGTTGCTTAAAGAAGTATTTTTTATATTTTTGTGAAAGGTATATGATTTTAAAACATTGCTAATAAAAAGAAGTAATATTAATAATTTTGGTTTCATTTGTAACTTTTAATTTATGTCTGTTGTGCTTTAGTTTATTTTAATTTTAGCTAATGTTCCTTTATTTATTTTCCGTACTTTTTAAAAGTTTAGCTTTAATGCCTTTTTATGATAACCCTGCTGCATATGCTAGTTTACAAGTGTTGTCAACTTGGTGCGTTACGCACCATTTTTGGTGCTTTTTTAAATTTTGGATTCGAAAAATTATTTAGTTGGTGCGCGGTGCGCTTTTTTCTCTATTTTGATGCGTTCTGAAATTTCAAAGTTGACAACGCTGGTATCTCTAACAAACGAAATAATAATTCCCATATTCTTTTTTTTAAAATACAACGACCCCGGTTTTCTTGTAAGTAAAAATAAAATTATGAGAGTGCATGAAAAGAAAGAAAAAAACAAGGTATGTGTGTGGGTGGTAGTGTAAATTCTAGCGGAAAAAATTTGTTTGCTCGTGTAGTGAGTGAATTTAAAAATGTGGTAAAAAATCGTGGTGAGTATAGAAATTTGTGGTGAGTTTTTAGAAATCCACCGCAAAAACTTTATTCCAAAATTTTCAAGGTAATTGAAGAAAGTTTCTACAGCATAACTTAAGGATGTAAAAAATATTTGAGTCAACCTGTAGCCAAAAAATCAAACAAGATGATCCAATGTAATATTATCATCCTTGTTACCAGTGTTGTCAATTCCGAATAGCATATATTAGTATTTTTACTATTATTTCTACAGCTAAACCATTGTTGATTATTAACATCTATGCTAGTATTTAAGTTTGTTAATAAACTCAATATATGTACATTCATAAAAGTCATAAATACTAGTTCTAAACTCCGATGTCTTTAATTTATTAATAATACTATGCTATCTGATATATTAAAATTTATTCTTAAAAATATTTTGATCTCATCCCAATTACATAGTAGGATTATTATTGTTAATCAATGTAATTAATGATAGCCTTCGCAACAATTTTGTTTCTATGCAGAAGTAGTATCTGTTCATTTTGTGAAAAACATATGAAATGTATCTGGCAACATTATTTTTTAGCAGCGAAATAATTAAAGTGGAAATTGTTTCACGTGGAATTTTAAATAACAGTTGACTGTCATCCAAAGCACATACACATAAATTTTTATCGTTGATCTGTTTTTAAAATGTTAAAAAAAGAAGAAATTAATTTTATTTACATCTGGTACAAAAAACAAATTTGTTTAGTTTATTTTTGTTAAGTTTTTTATATTTTATAAAAACTGTTATAATATTATATTTTTTATGTAATATTATTTCAATAAACTTTTATTACATAAAAAGAAAATCTAAATTTGGTGCAATTTTTTTTTTTCAAATGGCGCGTTTTTTTCTCCTTGTTGGTGCGTTTTGAAATTTAAAAGTTGACAACGCTGCTAGTTCATTTTCATTAGTACCATTTTTCGCTTGGCACGCGCGAGTTATTCCCTCTTAGACAACGGCTTAAATTAAACAATTTGTGTTTAGTGAAAAATAAACAAATAAGAAGAAAATTAAAACAAATTTTATAATTTTCATACTGCACTTTGAAGGAGGCAGTAAATAATCTACTGAGTTTTTTTTTGGTGTGTATATTAATAAAACAAACAATTTTTTTCTTGAACATTTATAGAGAAAAATTGCAAAAACGAAAAAAGAATTTGTGTAAAAAGGGGAAGCAAAAAGTATATTTAATTGTGCTAATGGTGGTGGTAGCAATAAGAATTGTGTATTTTTCTTGTTGGTTTTCTGCGAGGGTGGTTGACAGGGAAAATTAAAAATGCTAAATAAATCAATTTTCCCAGCAATTTAATAAGTTTAAGAATTTTGCTTATGAATTTTTTGCTCAATTAAAAAAAATCACGTTTTTAGCAACAATAAAGTTAGTTAAATAATAAAAGTGGTGATAAACAGCCTTTAAAAATAGGCCGCAAAAAAAATGAAACTGCAAAGAGCCCAAAAAAATAGCGAAATGTGTTTTGTGTGTTTGTTGTGTATGAGAGACTTTTTTGTTTAACTTTTTTTTTTTTATTAAATTTCGCATTTTCTTTAAAGGCTTTTGATACAAATTAACTGTTTTTGTCAATTTAATTGGTTATTTTATGGGCTGTTTTTTTACTCGTGCTAATTCTAGTTTTGCGTCTACTTTTCCTTTTGTTTATCTACTTCCCCTTTTTTGCATTTTCTTTTATTCTTTCTGCCGGTTTAATTTTTTTTGGGTTGTTGTTTTACTCTTTAAATTTCAGATCGTTTGGGAGTTACCACTTGTTTTATGTTTTATTAGGGAATTTATGTTTATTTTTGTGTAACTTTTTTTCAAAATTTAATCAAAATTTTTTTTTATTTCTTTTTTTTTTTGTTTAATTTCTAGTTAATAAGTAACATTTATAATTAATTGAATATGTATGGACAGAATATAAGAAACGTTACATATGCTCCCTATGGTTATAATGGTTATAGACAAAGGTATTTATTTGAATTACATATTTTGTTATTTATTTTTAATTTCTTTCATTTATTGTTTTAAAAAGTTCATTTTTTGGTGGTTAAAGTAAAACAAAATGTACTAAGTGGTGTGAAAACTGTGTAACATGCTGTTTATGACAATTATACCCTACACCACCTTAGTGGGGAGGGTATATTGGATTTGTGCTAATGTTTGTGACGCCCAGAAATATTGGTCCAACACCCACCTTAAAGTATACCGATCGACTCAGAATCACTTTTTGAGTCGATTTTACGATGCCCGTCCGTCCGTCTGGCTGGCTGGCTAGCTGTCCATGTAAAGCTTGTGCGCAGAGTACAGATCGTAATTTTAAAGATATTTCGATAAAATTTGGTACGTGATACTTTTTTGGCCCAAGGATGGAAGGGATTGAAACTGGTGGAAATCGGTCCATTGTTTCACCTGGCCCCCATACAAATGTCCTCCCGAAATTGGGGTTTACCATTAATAAATGTTTGAATTATTCAATTATCCAAACAAATTTCATCACAAATGATTACTAAATGAAGCTAAATCACGTCTACAAATTTTGTGTAGATCGGTCAATAATTACTCGTAGCTCCCATATAAGGCCCACTTCCGAAAATCACTTTAAAGTGCATAACTCTCTCAAAAATGCTGGTATCCAAATTATATTTAACGCAAATATATTTCATATGTATGCAGATAATACGGTACAATTTTATTATGATTGGTTCCGTAGCTCCCCTATATGGCCCACTTTCGAAATCGTTGAGATCATACATTTCTTAAAAATTTTGGTATTCAAATAAAATTTGACACAAATAAGTTTCTTATATACAGATATAATGACACTTAATTTTATAATGGTCGGTCCATAATTAGTCGAAACTCCCATATAAGATCCTCTCCGTAATTCAACTTAAGCTCCATATATCTTTTAAAAGTATTTATATCGAGATAAAGTTTAACACATAATATTTATATGCACAGACATCATGACACTAAATTTTTGGATGATTGGTCCACGATAGGTTATATCTCCCATATAACGCCTATTTCTGAAAAACTGTTTTATACATATACTGGGTGTAGGGTATTATATGGTCGGGCTTGACCGACTATACTTTCTTACTTGTTTTTTATTTAAAAAAACTTGACAATTTTATAAGGATTTAACAAATTTATTTTTTTTTGTTTTTGCTTAACTTTTTTTTTATAAATTTGAAAAACTCATTTGAATTATGTTTAGTTTGTAGGCTAAACAATTTAGCTGAATATTTTTCTTACCATTAAGAGATTAAATAGTTGTTAAATTTTACAACTATATTGTTTAATTTCGTCAAAATACCTTTTTGTTTGTAATATTTTTTACAATATTTGAATAATTTTTGAAAAGCAAGAACTTTAATAAGTGTAGTTAAGAAAACATTTGGTCTAATACTTTATCTTTAGCACAAACATTTGTTCATCCGGAATTTTAACATTTTTAGAGAAACAAGTGTGTTCATGTTTTGTTAACTTTTTTCTTAATTAAATAAAATAATTAATATAAAATAATCAAATAGGGCTTTTAAAGGTGATAAAAATGTAATATAAAAATGTTTTGTCGGCCACGCCTATTTTATATTTAAAAGTTCCTTATATCTAAATTTGGATCTCAGCTCAGCTGTGAGACTAAAGTCTGGTAACTCATGGTGTCATAGGAACTATGGTCACTCTACTAAAACGAGATACAATAAAAATGCTCATAGTAACGTTAGATACAGAACATCGAAACTATTTTTCGATATGCAATTCTCTATATGTCTCCCGTATAGGAATCTATGGCTAGAAGGACTATCCCCCGGTAGAAGTAAGCAGGATTTATACTGACGGCTCCAGGAGGGCAAAAAGAGTTGGTGGTGGATAATTCATTGAAGAATTTTGGGATCAAATTCTATTTCATTCTATTTCTGTTCTACTCTTCCAGCAGAAATTTCTGCCATAAAGCTGCTAAAAATTGGCTGAGGTATTATCGAATATCTTGTTTTTTAATATTAATTCACAAACACAAACTGCGAAGCTTTTGGCTTATCTGCACAAAAGACCCAGAGTCTTTGGCGGGAATCAAACCCGCAACCCTCTGACTGATAGTCGGGCACACTATCGCCTAGTCTATCGGGGCACCCACTGTCTACTCGACGTCTAGATTCAATGCAGAATGCCGGGAGTCTCTAAATTAGATAGCGAAACATTATAACATAACGCTTATATGGGTCCCTGGACATACTACTATACAGGGGAACTACATACATATGTATGTATATTGCTGATGAAATGGCCAGAAGAAGTAAAATGATGACAGAGAGGCAATTGACCCCTTTACTGGTATTACTATTACGAGTCTTAAAAATATATATTCAGAAAGAACTGTTTAGACTTGCTCAGGCAAAGTGTTCGAATGAAATCACTTGTTCTATCGCGAGGTTAATTTGGCCCGTAGTTATAAAGGCACGACGAATAATATAAATAAGGCTTATTGTTTCTGTATCTACAGGGCAATGCATTTTTGGAACACGCGCCAGTAGATTAGGTCTGCATTATAATGATTACTGTAGACTGTGTTATAATGAGTGCTGAGTGATCGACCAGTTGTTTACTAAAAGGGTAACACAATGGGTTAAACTTAATGGACCCAAGTGAGATATTTCTAAGAATGGCTGACCATGTGCCTAACCTATGGCTAGATTATAAGATTATAATGTTTAAACGTTATCAAGAAAGATCAAACAATTTTGGAATATAATGTGAAAAAGAGTGTTTTTTTAAGAAAATTCGGCTTTTATTAAAAAAACACAAACAATTTAGAGAAATTTCAATTCTTGCACCAGATGTATTTTGAAAGGATTTAAGCCCAAATTCTTCCACAAAATGTTCCATGTAGTGGAGTAACAGAGGCCCAATTGTTGCGAATGGCGCCGAATCGATAATTCACGGCCATCAACAATACTGTTGAATACAGCTACGATATTTTCTCTACGTATGCGTGTTGTTCGTTTAATGTCCAGTAATGTAAATTTGGTGCAAAATTTAGTCACAAGATGCCGAATAGTCGCCTCTGATGGATGTACAAACTGACTATAAAATGGAAGAAGTACACGATGTTCTTTTTAAATCGCACAGAAATTTTCATAATAAAATTTAATAATCTGCAAACTTTGTTTGTTTTTAAGTCGATTCAGGGTTACATTATAGACCAAACTAAACTTGTCTAACAGTAATATGTTACAAGAAAACATTCCTGCCAAAAAGAAAGTTACTAAAAAAAATCACCTTTACTTTTGTTTTTCTTTCCTAAATCATAATTAAACATAGCGTTGTTCAAAGAAAGTTACACTAAAGTATCATTATTATTCTCTATAATTTCATTTACTGTTTGTCAAATTAAAGAAACAAAGAAATTTTGGAAATGTCTTGCTATTTCCTTTAATTTCTTAAATTTACTGGTCATTTTAATAAATTTATTAGATTGTTGATAAACTTGAGGAATGTTGCATCTTACAGTGAAATGTTTAGACTAAAAAACATGAAAATGCTTTGAGATGAACTGATACACAAATGTTTAAGGAAAATCAGAACAGAATTTCAACAAACATTTGCAAAATGTTAAGAAATCTTAAAAGCAATAAATAAATTTGTTTGAATAATTTATTATACTTTATTAAACTTCGCTTTACTGAAAAATTTAAAAAATTCCTATGCTTGTCGGCCGTTCCCCCACAACTTTATAGACCAGCCAACCAGAAATTATTGTCTTAAATTAAATTCCCAAACAAAATAGTCTTTTTCCTTCTGTTCCAAATAACAAATTCAAATTTGGCCGGCAAATCCACATACATATGTATATTAATTTTGCTTAATCATTACAAATATTTTAGTAGCATTCATCTATAATTTTGTTGATGAATTCTTTGTAATATTTTTGCTGTTGCTCCTAAAAGTATTCTTTTAATTCTTTTTCGTTTTATCGATTAGCAGCTGCTTTCACACAAATAGCAAAGAAATTCAGTATAATAAGAAGAAAGAAATACACACTGCTGGCTACACAATTATTTTATGTTTGTATGAATAATTTCTTCATATCTGGCATTTCATTTAATATTTTCATTACAAACTAAAGAAAAACTAACAAAATAAAACAAGAAATCCTTATCAAAAATTCTTTGGTACATATAATAATTTTATTTGTTTGAGAACATACACACACACACACACACACACACAGCTACCTACACGAACAACAAGCATTTTAATGAGGATACACCCTACACAAAGGAAAGTCGAAGTATGACAGTCAGGAAGTAAGATGGTTTATTACTCTTGATAATATCAAGCATAAGCACGCTTACTTACTTATTTTCCTTGCCTTAAAATGGAAAAACAAAAACTTACTTAACGAATTGTTATAATTTGTTTAAGCATGCAATAAGATTATAGTTATGCATTTTCAAATTATAAATTATTTAAATTTAAAGACTTTTTTAGGGCATGGAGAATAAAAGGTCTTTATAACGATTTTGTATAAATAAAAGAAATAAAAGAATTGGAAAAATTCTTGGTATACAGGTTGATTAATCATTAATGTTAACTTAAAGAAATGACAAATTCTTAAAAGAAGCTTTTTTTTTGTAAAATCAAATAACTTCTTGTATACAAGCTTTTAATAATATGACCACATGCTTGTCAATATCTATATAGGGCCAGAAGGCATTAATCCTGTTGCTTCACGCTAACCTCTGTGATGACAGAATTACACTGATTTACAGCGGCAGGCTGTACTCCGTCTCTGCAAGTATTGCATTCATGCAGTATTCTGCGATCGTTGTATTGATGACGTTTGTTTAAAGCACAAATAAAAAAAAAACAGAAATGCAAAAAATAATGACAAATAAATCAACTTAGAAAAAAAAACAAGCAAAAATACAAAAAAAGAAAAAATTTAAATAAATATCAGGATTTTTTAACGGTTATTCACAAATCCGATAAAGAATTTCGACGACTCACGGTTAAAAGACATTTGTAAAAGGCAAGCTAATAGTAACAAAAATCAAATCTATAGAATACCAAATAATAGTCAAACAATTTAGATTTTATATAAAATCTAAACGATTAATCGCATAACCGTATAATCGGTTCAACGAATAATTCTAAATAAAAAAAGAAAATTTTTAAAAGTTAATTAGAAAGTTTTAACTTTTTTATATTTCTAGGATTTTTTCCGCTAAATTTGTATTTATTAAACGAATATAAGACGATTAGCCGGAAAACCGGAAAAAATTAATCGATTAATCCTATAAATACTATGCAAATCTATAGAAGACAAGATAATAGTTAAAAAATTGATTTTAAATAAAATCTAGACGATTAATCGAAAAACCGAATAATCGGTGCAACGAATAAATCTAAAAAAATTAAAACAAATTTTCAAAAAATTAAGAAAAAGGGTAAATTATTAATATTGGTATGATTTTTCCAATAATTTACATCTATTCAAAGAATTTGAAACTAAATATTGAATTTTGAAACATTCGTAAAATCGTTTCAAAAATTATACGATTGTTCGTAAGAAAATTTACAAAAATGAAGCCGAATTTCAAATAGATTTCATTTAGAGGATTTTTTCTGTAGATTTACAAATTAAATTCTGAATTTTGGAAGATTATTCGGTAAATCGATTAAAAAATTATTCGATTATTCGTAAGAAAATTTTTCAAAAATGAAGCATAATTTTTGATAAATTAGGTCCATTCGGTGGTCCTTTTGTTTTGCAGATTTTGATACTAAATACTAAATTTGGGATGATTATTCGGAAAACCGTTTAAAAAATTATACGATTATTCGTAAGAAAATTTACAAAAATTAAGTAGAAATTAAGAGTAGAAAATTATAGGTATATAGAGGATTCTTTTTCTAAATTTATTAATATTTAAAGAATTATGAACGATTATTCAGAAAACCGATTAAAAAATTATTCGATTAATCATATACAAATTATGCAACAAATATACCCTTTAATATTCGTTCTCAACTTACTGAATGTATGAATTGCTTATGTACATGTTGTTTTGTTTGTACGAGTATATTATTTTTTTGTTTGCCTACTTTTAGGCTGTGATTTTTGTTGAAAGATTATAATTTCTGTTTTTCATTTTTTCCATTCATGTTATATTTTTTTTTGTATTTTTGTCTATATGTATGACTTTTTAAGTATGTGGGGGTGTAGCTATAGATAAATGTGAATAAATAAAGTACAATATCTAAAAAATTGTAGAAAATATTAAAATTGAAGGTGAAAATTATTAACATTGACAATGGTTATTATTTATTGCGAATTATAGAAAAATATTGAAAGAGAAAAACAAAAGACTTTCTTTGACTTTTTAAGATGATGTTTTTGTTGTGTGT
Organism: Bellardia bayeri; assembly: GCA_950370525.1. NCBI lineage: Eukaryota > Metazoa > Arthropoda > Insecta > Diptera > Calliphoridae > Bellardia > Bellardia bayeri. Next base: position 2,648,462 of record OX493266.1, on the reverse strand, counting down.
GGTAAAATAATTTTTGAAAATCAATTGCGTTTTTTTCTTAAGAATTCAATAATTTGTTTTGTCTAGCAAATAGTGTTTTAAAGTTTTGTGAATTATATAAAGTTATATAAAAAGTAAATTATTTTATAATAAAAAGTATAAAGAAAAATCAATAAAAAAAATAATAACTTGTTTAAAAGTATCAAGGAAATCAATCATCTTAACATCAATTACTAAAACGGAACCAGGCCATTTGAACGTTGTATATAGGATTAAAATATTCTCTGTCACATCTACATTGACTTCTAATTTATTTGAGACGTCGGGAAGTTTTTAAACAACTTGAATTTCCAAAATGTATCGGTAAATATTATTAATAACTTGTAATAAAAATATTTTAATATGTTTCATTTTAATTGCTCTTTGTTAAAGATTTATTAACAATAATGATTTTCTTAAATTTTTCTTTTAGTTTCAAACTGTTACATATAAAAAAACAACTTCCTTAGAAGCAAAACAGTAGTTGAATTTGCAATTTTCTCTTAAATACTTCTAATATCACATTTTTTTACCATTATTAAAATATTGCATCATTTTAATTAAACTATTTGCTTACGACAGTGCTAAAGAGAGCCAAAACAATCAAAAGGAAATCTCTCGATTATTATTTGCTGTAAAATTGAACGAACGAACACCCAACTCAAAAAACAAATGCAAATAAAGCAGAAAAGAAAAATACGTTTAGAAAAGTAGAAATCAAATCAAATTACATACTTAACAAATATTTGCAATTACTTCAAGTAGAAAAACAATTGAGCGAGAATTATAGTTATAGTTGTCTTCATTGTTCTTGTCTATGGGGCTGTGTAATAGTTTCCAACTATTATTTCTTTTAAATGTGTAACAAAGAATATAAATTGTGGGTATTTACAAACAAACGAAAAAAGAATAAAGATACGCGATTGGGGTTTTTTTGTAAATCTGAACTAAAACTAACAAGGGAAAGACAGGGTATTAAAGGAATTAAAATGTTAAGAATTTTATTATATTAAATATGAATATAACCTGTTGTATTCACTTACAAGTCCGGGCATAAGAGGATATAAAGAGGCCTAACATTCCTTGCGTAATACATAAATATAAATCTCTAAGGCCCCATCCTGATTAAATATTGAACCGATTTATCTTCAACCGAAATTATAATGCAAAATTTCATTAGTTAGTCTGGCTAACCTAGCTCAATCCAAACCGTATTAATATGATTCTTTCAGAGTATTAATCTTTGTCCTAAGTTGCTTGGTATTAAAAATCAGCAAAATCGCTTCAGCAGAAAAAATATTTTAAACCAAATTGTGAGACAACCTCAAACATACATATATTTTGAAAGAAATTTTTTTATTTCAACATTGATATTGCTGCTTAATTGTTGTTGTTATGTGTGTAATAGTTGAATTTTTACATATCAAGCATATTGGGCCTTTTCGGAAATGCATCACTGTGCTGCATCTGATTCGCAGTATGTTCGGAAAAGCAAAAGTTGGCATCACTACAAGTGTATTATGTTCTAAGCAGCTGTGAAGCAGCTGATGCGCAAACAACATAAAAACAAGCATCACAAAAATGGCTAAAGCTATGTATAGATAGTTGTCAGATCATACAATGTTGTCAGATTTAGCAATGTGCTAGCAATGTACTGACATTGAAAAATAGTTAGTAAAAGGTAAATTGTCAATGCTTTTTCTTACAACGTTGGAAGACAAAAAGTTCACACGGTTGTTAGACGTTTTCTGAACATTTTTTGGACAACGTTGTAAGATCTGACAACCGTCTATACAAAGCTTAATGCAATAAATGAGTATCAGCTATATCTGCCAGATTTGACGATTTATCATAATTTTGACGATTTTTTTTGTTTCAAAAATAGCAAAGTGACGATTTGACGATTTTTTCATTGAAAGCGACGATTTTCTAAATTATTAAAATTTTCTATCATTTGTTTGTTTTATTAACGATTTTGTTACAAAATTCTCTCTTTTTTTTGAGACAAGAACTATTTTTCTCATTTAATATCATAAATTTAAGAGGAACATGACATATTTCAAAAACAAAACTAAGTAATAGTAGTGTTTTCTTAATTACTCACAATTGTTAAGCTTAAGTATAATAATATATAAATAAAATAATATTGAGTCAGGATAGTATTTATCTGTAAACATAAAAATAAATTTTAAATGCTGAATTCCATAAACTAAAATTTTTGGAGGAAATAATTTCTGAATTTCTACAAAAACTTCTCCTATTTCAACAAAACATCGAAAGAGTATTCAGCCAATTTAATTTAAATAACAAAAATACGGAATTTTTTGAAAATCAGTACCTGTATATGATGGATGAATTGGATTTTATACTCAAAATACTTTATGTGGTCAGGTCGGCATGTCAACAAATATAATCTAAATATTCGTAAGAGAATTTTTTAAAGCATGTTCGATTTGTTAGAGCATATTTTTAGGGTTTATACGGCATATGTTTGCTTATTATGATATAAAGAGCCTATTTAAACGTAAGAGCCTTTTAAAAATCAAATTTTTGAACTTCTCCATATACATATTTTAGATTTTATTATATTCCCTAAACTCAATAAGATCCCAAAAGCTGTTGAAATTCTATTCCGCAGCCTACTTTGCATTTTCTAGCACTTTATTTGATCATAACTAAGAAGCATGCAAAAGTTGAATGGGACATGACATATGTTGAAAGTCTTCAATAGGGAAATTACAATTTGTGGTTTATATTATTTCTTATATTAGTCTGACAAAATATCTTAGAATAAAAAATGAAATCACTCTTTTATAACTCAACTTTTCAATGAAGACATTGGGCAATAAAATTACTTAAATCCTTATAATGTCTATATACATATATTATATGTGTCTGTAAATTAGTGTTCATACATGCTAAGTGTAATTGTATTTACACATACTCATTCGCATGCCCCTTTATAACTCCGCAAGAAATGTCCTCGTAAACAACAGCTCTGTGAAAAAAGGAAATAATGCAATATATATGCAAATAAAGTTAATAAAATATTATATGTAAAATAGCTTTATGTGTTTACTGAATTGTTTTTTTTTTTAAATACTTACATACGTATGTGCATAAAACTTTGTCGAAAAAATCCCTTACAATGACTTGTACAAATAATCGCACAGGTGAGAAACATGGGTGTTGTTAAAGGTTGTTTAATTAATTCCAGTACAAAACAATTCAACTACCCATTAAAAACTACAACGACAACAACAGAAATCTTTTAAATATAAAAACTACATTTAAAGGTATTTGAAACTACAACTAAAAACTTAAATACACAAATAAAAATTCAACACAATAACGGTAGCAGCACCAGCAACAGAATTTGTTTATCAACAGAAATTTGTAAAGTATACTTATAGGAGAGTTGTGTTGGCTTTAACAGAAATATTTACTCGTGTGTTTGGTTTGTTTGTGTAGGATTTTAGTCTGGTATTAAGTTGGCTTTTTTTACAATTTACAATTAAAAACACAACTTGATTTCACAAGTTTTTAAACCTGTAACAGCAGACATACAGACATATGTACATACACTCCATATAAATAGCTGCTAATGACAGGGTTGGGAAAGTTTTTTATTTAAGCAAATTTCAAATTTTAAAAACTTAACAAAATTTCATTATCTAAAAGAAAAGCATTTGAATAAAGTTCTTGTTAGATTAATTTAACCAATATAAAAATTTATTTAAATTAAGCAAAATCTGTTTTAAGGATATTTAAGACTTATCGAAACTTTTTAAAAGTTGATTTTGTTTATCTTAACTTAATTCCAATGATAATAATTCTAAAAAATTCGTTATTGTAATCCATTATAAAAACTTGACGCAACTTTATTTTCTAAACCAAAGAAATTTTAATGAAAATTTTGCTCTATACCTTTAGCTTAAATAATCTAGTATTGGAATTAAAATTTTAAGATTCCTAAAACTTAACGAAACTTTGAATTTTAAACGAATTTATAAAAACTTTGTTTTGTTTATCGTAACTTAATTCTACTAACTTTTTTATAATTCAAGGTTTTTTTTTATTATTTCTAGTTATTTTAAAAACTTAACGAAACTTTATTTTCTCAACGAACCAATTTGAACGAAAATTCTTCTTTATTTACAAAGCTTAAATAATCAACTACTGAAATCTACAAAAATTTGTAATTTTTAATAATTTTTAAAACTTAACGAAAGTTTAAATTTTGAATGGAACTTAATAAAAACTTAGTTTTGTTTATTAAAGTTAACTCTATTAAAGTACTTTGTAATTCAACATTTTTTAAATAATTAAAGCCATTTTAAAAACTTAACGAAACTTTATTTTCTGAATGAAAAAAATTTCAACGAAAATTCTCCTTTATTCACAAAGCTTAAATAACCAACTATTGAGATCTACAAAAATTTATAATTTTTAAGGATTTTTAAAACTTAACGAAAGTTTAAATTTTGTTTAACTCTATTGAAATACTTTATAATTCAGAATTTTTTAAATTAATTTAAGCTATTTTAAATATTTAACGAAACTTTATTTTCTGCATGAAAAAAAAATTTCAACGAAAATTCTGCTTATTACAAAGTTTAAATAATTAAATATTGAGAACTACAAAAATTTATAATTTTTAAGGATTTTTAAAAATTAACGAAAGTTTAAATTTTTAATGGAACTTAATAAAAACTTAGTTTTGTTTATCTAAGTTTAAATCTATTGAAATACTTTGTAATTCAACATTTTTTATTAATTTAAGCCATTTGAAAAACTTTCTTTTCTGAACGCAACAAATTTTAAAGAAAATTTAGAAGTACATAATTTATAAAGTTTTAATAATCAACTATTAAAATATATAGAAATTTATAATTTTAAAAGATTTTTAAAACTTAACGAAAGTTTTAATTTGAAACTGACATTACAGAAATTTTGTATTTTACAATATAAAAAAATTATTTTTTAACCATAATTAATTTAAAGCAGATTTAATATAAACAGAAACAAGAGACAAATTTTGTTTATAGATTATTTAAAACTTTAGATTTTAAAACCGTATAAAAAGTAAATTTTAATTACTGTCTTAACGAACAAAGATTTTTTAATATTTTCCTTAACTTCATTCAATTTCCTTTCAATGCGTCACTTCTTTATTGTATGTACTCAATGTTCCATCTCTGCTGAATATAACAATTATATACAATTTAAGGAGTTGCAAAATATTTACTGCAATTTATATGTTTGCAAGTAAATTTCTATAAAATATATAATTTATAAAGGAAATTTATATTGAAATTACATTTTAATCACAAAATTTCATCACAATGGCACATGATTCTATCCAGACATTCGATTCCATGAAGAGTTAACTTCGGTTAGCAGCCGCTCCCATTCAATTCACTTTCAATTCAGTCACTGCTGATATAAGTCAATGGGCCGATATATCGGAGAGTTCAATGGAGATAGACGATCCCACGAGACCCTTTAGGAAATATGCTCTATATTCAAAAGGGTTCAATATAATCGGCTATTGTTTTGTTCTTCGCTGACATCTAAATTAGAAAGAGTGTAAGGGAGTTGCCAATATTATTCCGAACCTAGAATAATGCCCGTAATTAGTTTAAACTGTTATGTAATTTCATTGAAGATGAGCGCCACTCAAGGATTGTTTTCATTCACTAAAGCTAGAATTCCAATGTCTCAACGGCTTTTCGTTTGTCAGAATGGACATTTATTACAGTTTTTGAGATGACAATCCCAGCCAAATCAAAATTGCTTTAAATTCCAGGATTCTTGATGATCACAATGACGTTTCGTTTGAATGAATAAACATTCATAACAATTTAGGAAATGATAATCCCAGCCGAAACCCAATTGCTTTAAATGTCAGGATCTCTGCCTTCTTGAAAAGCAGCTCAATAAAAAATTGCAGAGATTAGGCGCCTTCTTGATATGTAAAGATTGAAATTCCTCACAAGTAGCTGTATAAAAGTTATTAACATTCCTTTTTTCTATCTATTGTGCAAATTGATTATAAATAAACATTTTCGAAAAACAATGCATTAACAACTAAATTTGAACGATTTTCTTTTGAAATGAATTAAAAGATAAGCGGCCAGAAACAGCATTTATCCAAGCTTCAAGGGAAGGTAGTAGTTTCTTACATACATTACAATAGGAGATATATTCGCCTTTCATTCTAGTTGTTGCCACTCCAATGCAAAGTAATACGGATGAAAATAATATTTTAACCAATTTCCCTTGAAAGCAATTGAATAAAACATTTTAGTCCCCAAACTCTTGTACCAAAACATGTCATGAATGCTCTAATTCTCTAATAATAACAATAACAAATCTCAAGACATTGTTGCCACTTTCTTCCTTTCTCTCCTCTCTCGCTTATAAATTATTGTGTCTTTATCTTCTTTGGGGAATATAATGTCTTTGTAATTGTATCCTTTAATAACCACTGTCATTTTATCCAATTAGAAAAATAGCACAAAATATCGAAAAAAAAAGAAACAGAAATATTTGTAATAAACAAATATTTAATCTAATATAACAAACGCGTGCCATAAATATTACAATGTCTATATAGCGTATATTTGTTATAGAAATATTTATATTTATACATACATATGTACATATATATTTTTTACAAATTATAATAACAAAAAATAGCTACATCATCATCAGTAACGAACGTTGTTGTTATAGCTGGCCTTATAGAATTGAAAAAAAAATCGTGATACAATATTTATTTTATCATATTTACTAAGGAATTTCAGTCATTTATTGTAATTTTTTTGTCTGTACATACATATTGTCTATTTGCTAGTCTTAAGTATTTGGAGTAAGTAAGATGGTTAGAAAACAGGCTGAACAGAATGTAAAGGAGAGCAAGAAATTAATAATAGCAAATTTGTAGCTAATGTTTGGAATAGAGGAAGGAGTTCAGTTTTCAAATATGTGAGAGGCGCTACAATAGTCTCAAGTTGATTTCTTTGCTAACATAGAAAACAATGATTATTTTTTATCATTTCGTGCAGGTATTAAATATTAAACAACATTATGCGATGTTTTTTATACTTTTCAATCAATGTTCTGAATCTAGGGCTGATATTTTTTGTTATTGTTTTAGCAGCATAACAATTTACAATTAATCTGGGGGTTCTGCTAGATTCAGTCCAAGTAATTGTGCTACTTCTACCACTTTTTTTTATTTTAGTGGTCGTAGTGATAGCGCGCTATCATCTAGTGGGCCCACGACTTTTCCAATCCACCCTGGGACTGCGTCAAAATTTCATCAGGATGGGTGGTCTATTTTGTTCTTAGCCTCATTTTGGGCTTTGCCAAAAACTGTCTACTCGTAATCTTGTGTGTTTTTTTTATTATTATATTTAGTTTTGTGTTTTTTTGTTCATTTTTAGTTAAAAAGCTTTAAGAACTAAAACAATCTTAAACTATTAAACTTACAAAAACAACAAGTAAACCAGTGTTGCCACTTCGTGGGTAATTACCCGAATTAGGTGTAATTTTTATTGTTGTGACTTGAGCGTGGGTAAATTCTTCTAGGTGTAGATCAGGTGTAATTTTAAATTCTTTTAAAACACTACTTTTCCATTTTAGGATTTTCGTTTTTAACACTTAAGCTATACATATGTACATACATATATCCTTCTTTTTCTGGCTAACTAAATTAAAATTACGAATTTGATGTTTTTCTCATTTAAGTTGTGTAGATCATGGATGTTTCTTTTTTAAAAAATACTTCCATCGTTTAATATAGATATGCAAAAGCGGCCTCTTAGATTTCGCTAAATATGAGTTTTCATAGTGATTTAGAACCTGAAGTTCATTGTCAAAGGTATTCAAACTAAAAAATAATCTGGGGGTAGATATGTATGTTTCCAATGTTAGAAAAAGTAGTAATTTTTATTTTGCCATTTTAAAAAGCTTCAGTTAAAAGAATATTTAGCAGCCTTAACATTTGTAAAACTGATTTGAGAAACAGACTGTCGTCTGAAACCATTACGGAAATTCTTTTTACTTAAGCAGGTATTTAAAGGAACGGCAATAAAGATTTTGAACCTACCATAAATATGTATATGCAACCAAATGTGGAAGTAGAGCTTCTTCTTATTAATTTATTTAAAGTTTATAATGCTACTTTTGTTAATTTGTTTTAAGTTACTATATAAATATGATATGACTAATTTGATCTCCTTTAAATGAATTTTTTGTGTTTTTTAAAAGTTTTCAATAAATTATAACGTAGTAATTTTATGCAAATCGAGTAATTTTTCTTCATCTAAGGTATAATTTTGAATGTTGCTGGTGGCAACACTGAAGTAAACATACAGAAAAAAAAAACACATACACAGCCATTTATTTACTGTTACTCCCCGCCACCATGTAAACATTCGAGTAAGAGTACGAGTAGTAATAATGAGAACAAAAAAGGGCGCCATGTTTACTTTTTCTGGATTTCTGTTTTTGTTTCTCTTGGTTTTTGCTTTTGTAACAATACAATGTAACAATACAATTTTTATTTCAAATGTTACAAATATAAATTATAGTTTTTTCTATTTTTGTTCATAACAATTGTTGACTTGTTTTAATAGCTTCATTTCATAGGTATATAATTTAAAAAATTTCCGTGTTCATTTACTCACCACACCGAAAGAAATTTAGTTGAAATATTAATAAAAGTTATTTTTTATTTCTCCAAAAGTATTTTTTGGAGTAAAATAGTAAAAATTTTTTTTTTTATCAAAAAAAGTATTTTGTTTAAAGTATTGTTTTGTTTTTTGGGCTCATAAAGAGCGTTAACGCTCCAAAAAAGGTGTCAGAAAAGACTCTTTTCGGACTCATATGGCTTGCTGGAAAGTGTTTAAATGGTTTGTACCCAGCAAGACATATGAGTTCATGATCTTTATGAGCCCAAAAAACAATCATTATTGCTCCGAAAATCTTCAGGAAAGATGGTCATTACATTCGAAAGAGCTCTTAGATAATGTCAGAAAAGAGTCTTTTATGAGGGGTTTTTTTTGGGCTCTGAAAGAGCTTTTAGATAATGTCAGAAAAAAGTCTTTTATGAGGGGTTTTTGGGCTCAGAAAGAGCTCTTACATCATGTCAGATAAGAGTCATTGCAAAAAATTAAAAGTTCACTTTTTTTTTAAGCAAATTTTTCTTTCGCTCCGAAAATGCTTTTTAGTTGAAGTCTTTTCTGACTCCTTTTCGGAGCGCTCCGAAAATGCTCTTTAGTTGGACTCTTTTGTGACTACTTTTTCGGAGCGCTCCTAGAATGGTATGCTGGGTATTAGCATATCTTTTGTTTCTTATTGTTTTATTTTACATTTATTTTTTCTGTCTTCCTTGTTGTATCTTTTCTGGGTTTACTCTTTGTCAAGCTTGGGCAAATTAATCATATACAATTTTAAAATCAATATAAATCTATTTTCTTTTGTTGGCATTATAGGAGTGTTAAAGTTTTCAATTAAGGAAAAAGAATTTTTGCATAATTAAGTTGTTAAATGAAATAAAGAATTTTTTAAATATTTAAATAAAAAACAAATTTAACAAAACTTTTAAAATTATCTAAAGAAATAAATAAATTTAGAGAAATAACAATTCAAAACTTTTTAAATTTTTACCAATATTTTTCCATATTGGTAACAACAAATATTTTAAATTCTCTGTAGCTTTGTTTGCGTGTTTATTTTCCCATAAATATTTACTTGTGTGTGGCTTTTAATAAACAACTAATTAAATTTTTATACATACATATGTATGTATGTACCTACATATATAATAAAATGAAATGCAAATATTTACTGAAACATTCATACGTATGTAAATATGTACATACATGTATGTTTACTCTATGTATTTCGAATATGACATCAAAATCATAAACATATAATTAATAATTTACAATATGACAAACATGTGTTAATCAACTATCACGTGACCTATAGACTTCAACAGCTGACTCGTCAAATTGTGGATGGTAAAAAACAAGTTCGTTATTTATGTCATAAAACTCACGTAAATGTTTAACTTTAAGTTAGAGAGACGGTAGAACGACAAAAAGAGAAAGAAGCCCCTGCATGTTTTAATAAATTTTATAAACGTTTTTTTTTCTGATTCTATATTAAAATGTAAACATTGTTTTTTTTTGTATAACAACAACAATTATGCAATAATTGTTGACAGTTAAATTATTGCATAATTGTTGTTGTTATACAAAAAAAAATTTATAAATGTCCAAAAAAGTTAAAAGGGTAATTTACGTAAAGGCACTAACTAGTATGTTAAATAAAAAGTATAGCAGACTTTTAGGCTCAAACTATATTAATGAATATTGTAGTTTTTTTTTTGATTTGTAAGTTTTGTTGATTTAATTTTTATAGCGAATATGATCGATTCTTTTGATTTACAAAATATAGTTTGTTGATACTTACTTTTTTTGAACTTTTCTCATGTTTCAAAAAGTTTTTTTTTTTTTGTGTTTTTCATATGCATAAACATTTTATTTTTATAAAATCATAATAACAACAACAATTATGCAATAATTTAACTGTCAACATTTAAAAATGTCAGAAATATATTGAGTTACTGCCAACAAAATAAATAGGAATGAGTTTTGAATGATTTTTATCAGGCAACAAATGTTTAACATTATTATTCAAAGCAGACTTTTTGGCTCAAGCAATATTAATTGATATTGTATTGTAGGTTTTTTTAGGGTTAAAAGACTTGATAGTTTAATTGTTATATAAAATTTGATTGATGCTTTTAAATTAAATAAATATTTATCAAATAACATTTATACTTGCTAGTCAGTTTGTTTATAACCCTCTTTTTTATGTATGTAGGTATATTAAAATATAAAAATGTTTTAATTATTTAGTTCTTTTGGTATAAAATCATAATCATAACAACAATTATGCAATAATTAAACTTTCAACATTTATAAATGTAAAGAAAGTTTTAAATTATATCAAAAAGTTGAATAGGAAGGAGTATAAAATGATTTTTTTTTGTATTTAACTGAAAAAATTATAGCAGCCTTTTTGGCACCAGCAATTTTAATTAATATAACTGTAGGTATTTTAAATATAGACTTTAGCCTGTTTTCGTAAGACAGCTAAGTTCCTTATCTAAATAAAATCATTCAGTCCTGGGTCAAATTGTTCCTAAAATTTGCCTATAAATCAATATTTTGATTAAACTGAGTTTTTTTTTTTGCAGATGCAACAAATATAGAAAATGTAACTAAATCTTTATTTATTAACATAGTACCTTTAAATTTACTACGTAGATTAAGTCTTTAATTTTAAATAATAAATTGTTAACAAGTTTAATAAAAGTACAATATGGAATCCGGGAATTCCAAAAATATTTAACTAAATCCCAGATTGTAGTCACACACAACATTTACGTGTCGTGAACGTTAATTGGGGCCTCAAAGTTTCCTTTTAATTTTTTTAATCTTTCAAATGTAAAATCGTTTATTTTTTAACTTAGAAAATATTTAGCTTTATAACTATGTGTGTGTGATTGTTCAATTAACAAAACAAATTTGAGGGAAATCGGTTAAAAATTCCGCTTGATGTTTAAAAGAGGTTAACATTTTGAAATTTTTATTTTTAAATGCGTATAACTCAGAAACTATAAGACGTATAAAGCACACGTAAGCATATTTAAAGATCTAGCGGAGAACTTTTAGAAAAGAAATCTATCGAAATATATGTATTTACATGCCAAAAGTGTCTTAATTAGAGCCCCCATAGCTCCGCCCCTGAATGTTTTTTGGTATTTATATTTTTATCTTAAACATTACTACGCCTTGTCTACGCCCTTGTATAGTTTTATTTCAATGGGACATGTTTTTTTAAATGACTGATTAATTTCCAAAAAGTTTCGACTCTGACCCACTGTGCTATATTAAAATAAAATTTTGTTTTATATAAAATTAAAATTTTGCAATAATTTAACTGTCAACATTTATATACATATGTCAAAAAAGATTTGGTTTTCACCAATTCATTAAACAAAAAAGAGTTTTAAAGGTTTCTTATAATTCAACTAGTATTTAGCGTACAAAAATCATAGTATACTTTTAGGCTTAACTAATATCAATTAATATTTTATGTTTTTTTTTATAATTTAAATACTTTATTGATTAATTTTTGTATAAAATTAGATTGCCTTTTTTGCATTAAACAAATATTTATTAAATTTCATTTTCTCTTTGTTTTTTTCTGATGAATTCCCTCAAAGTGTATTTGATTTCAAACAAAAACAAAAAAGTTCATAATCTTGAAACTTTAAAGTGTAGTATACACACTCTATATGTTTTGTTAATAAAAGTTTTATTTTATTTTTTTTTTTAGTTTTTACCGATTTCATTTTCCTTTTTTACCTGTCAGTAAAACTAAACATTTTCTTGCACTAAACACTAAAGGCCATTTAACCTAAAAATATGTTTCACACCAGAGAGAGTTTTTTGGAAATGAAAAGGCAATATACTACACTACAAGAAATGCCAGGCAAAATTTAACAACAATTGAAACAAATCTTTGTTAAGTATAAATATCTTTTCAGTCTGTTTAAATTTCTTGACTTGTACTAAAGCCTACTTGTTTTTTATTCGCTCAAATATTGTGCATTTTTAATCCTTCGAAAATTATAATAACATAGTTCTTTATTTCTTTCTTTCCTTTTTTTGCATTTCATTGAAAAAATTGTGTATTTATTCAAAAAGTAGGTGTTGCTTTAGTTTATGCAGTACAATAAGAATTTATGGTTTATTATTATAATATTTGTGTATTTATTCGTGTATAATAATAAAGTTTAAATGTACAAGTGTGATGACAGGGCATAAAGACTTGAGTTTATTTTTATTCTGTCTTTCTGAAAGACCTTTTTTTATGTTTATTTGTAAAGGACTTAAGTCTAAAGTCCTTTGTAACTTAACAATAAGTGCATACAATAAAAGAATTGGAGGGAAAATATTTTCAATATTTGGTTGAGGAAAAAAGCATGGGTAATGCAAATTTTGGGTGACAGACAAAACGTTAGATTATAGCAAACTTTATTAACTCCTATTGTAGGCAGTTTGTATCTATATAAAGATCTATTGTAGGTATTTTAATAGTCGTAAAGTAGGCTTAATCCTAGTATTTTTAGAGTCTTGTTTTTAGATTACATTATTTTTAGAGACTTTAGATCTCAGTTCTTTTTTAATTCTTAGAATAGCATTTTCGATATATTAGGAGTCATGAAGATTAACTTTAATCGTAGGAGTTTTTAGATCTTTTTAGAGTCTTAGATTAGTTTCAATCATGGAACTTTTAGAAGTCTTTGACTGTCCTCAATCCTGCTCATTTTAAGAGTCTTAGTTTGTCCTCAATCATGGTCATTTTAAGAATCTTAGAATGATTTAAATCGTAGTTCTTTTAAGAGTCTTAGATAGTCCTCAATCATGGTGCTTTTAAGGGTCTTAGATTGTCCTCAATCATGGTCCTATTAAGAGTCTTAGATTGTCCTCAATCGTGGTCCTCTTAAGAGTCTTAGATTGTCCTCAATCGTGTTCATTTTAAGAGTCTTAGATTGTCCCCAATTCTGCTCATTTTAAGAGTCTAAAGCTAGATTTACACGATTGAAATTTTCTTCAAAATACTTTAAACTCGTGTAAACAGCAAAATTAGTTATTAAATAAATAAATTCTGAAGAATTTTTGCCTTTTACACGAGTTTGAAGCATTTTGAAGAAAATTTCAATCGTGTAAATCTAGCAATTTTGAAGAAAATTTCAATCGTGTAAATCTAGCTTTAGTTTGTCCTCAATCGTGCTCATTTTAAGAGTCTTAGTTTGTCCTTAATCGTGGTCCTCTTAAGAGTCTTAGTTTGTCCCTAATCGTGCTTATTTTAAGAGTCTTAGTTTGTCCTCAATCGTGGTCATTTTAAGAATCTTAGAATGGCTTTTTTAAGAGTCTTATATTGTCCTCAATCTTTCTCATTGAGTCTTTCTAGTCAGTTGTAAATAAAATCTTAAAAATTCCCAAAAGTTTTGTAGTCTAATCCCCCAAAACTTACTATTAAACCCACGTTGTTTCCGCATTATAATTTTTCGGTTAACCACATTATTAACCTTCTCCTTTTTGTGTTCACCAAAAGACACGCAGCATTTATGATTTTGTTTCAAGGAATTTCGTTCAATTTGCACACAGAATTCCCATTCACTAGACAAATTAGTTTTTGGTTGAAAAATCACGCAATAGTACTCCTAGTACATTGAAATTAAACACAAATAACAAAAAATATCTATAGAACAAAAAAGTTTTATCTATAAACCTCTCCGGGAAATATATAAATTTTGGTTTTTATTATTTTTTTTTGTTTGTTAGTTGTTGGTTTTTCTGTCGTAAATGATAAAATCAAGTCATTATGAAAAAGTTTTCTTTTGTTTTTTTTTTTTGGCGGCTTAATTTTTTTCCTCTGATGTTTTTCACTTATTTAGTTGTTTGTCGGTTGGATGAGTAGTTGGAATTGGTTGGAAGGTTGGTCGGTTAGCTGGCTGGCGGGATGGCGGCTTGGTTGGTTGCCTTTTCATTACTATAATGTAAAAATGAAGTAATTTAGGTCAAGTGCTAAATATTATGTTTGGAGAAGAGCAAAATATTATAACAAGGATACTGGGGACAAAATCAACACAGGGGAGGTTGTTTGCTTAAAAGGATGGCTTTTGAAATGCCAAAAAAAAAAACAAAGACTGACGCCAATAAAGATATTTATCCTTTCGACAAAAAATATTGTTACTATAGTAAAATATTTATATAAATCAAAAACCAACAACTAAAATTGAGAGTACACAACAACAGCAGCAGCAGCAGCTACTACTATTAGTCATCATCATCCATAACAAAAGGCGTGCGTGCGTAAACGCAGTGCAGAAAATAGCTAACAGTGATTTTTATCATTTTATAAAATCTTCATATTTTGTCATTTTACCAAAACCCCTTTTATTCACATAAAATTAAGTTGCTTTAGTAAAAATTAAGTCACAAACCTATGTATCTTGTAGTAGTGTTTATTGCTTTTACATACATATTTGTCCTGATCCACTACAAAACCTGTAAAGGCTAAATGAGAAAACCAGTTTTTTAACACTTAAATGCGATTATTGGTTCTATGTGTAAATGTTGGCATCATCTAATTAGACTAAATTGAAATAGATTAGTAGGTGTTTTTAGAGGCTTACATTGAGTGTCTTAAAGTAGCTCCAATCCTGGATCTTTACTTAGTCGTAGAGTAGTACAATCGTGGTTCTTTAATGAGTCCTAGATTAGCCTGGAACCTAGATCTTTTTAGAGTCTTAGATTAGCTGCAATTGTGGATCTTTGACAGTCTTAGATTAGCTTCAATCGTAGTTCTTTGACAGTTTTAGATGAGATTCAAGTGTGGATCTTTAAAAGTCTTGGATAAGCTTCAATCGTGAATCTTTGACAGACTTAGATTAGCTTTAATCGTGGATATTTGACAGACTTGAATTAGCTGCAATCGTGGATCTTTGGCAGTCTTAGATTAGCTTCAATCGTAGTTCTTTGACAGTTTTAGATGAGATTCAAGCGTGTATCTTTAAAAGTCTTGGATAAGCTTCAAACGTGGGTCTTTGACAGACTTAGATTAGCTTCAATCGTGGGCCATTGGAAGAATTAGATTAGCTTTAATCGTGGATCTTGGATAGTATTAGATTAGCATCAATAGTGAATCTTACCTTCAGTCATGGATCATTGACAGTCTTAGCTTCAATCGTACACCTTAGTTTCAATCGTGGGTCTTTTACAGACTTAGATTAATTTCAATCGTGGGTCTTTGACAGTCTTAGATAAGTTTCATTCGTGCTTCTTTGAGAGTCTTAGATTAACTTCAATCGTGGATCTTGGCTTCAATCGTGCATCTTTGATAGTGTTAGATTAGCTTTATCCGTGGATCTTTAGCTTCAATCGTGCATCTTAGCTTCAATCATGGGTCTTTAACAGACTTAGATTAACTTCATTCGTGCTTCTTTGAGAGTCTTAGATTAGCTCCAATCGTGGATCTTTCACAGTCTTAGCTTTAATCTTTGACAGTCTTAGATTAGCTTCAAACGTGGATCTTTGACAGTCTTAGATTAGCTGCAATCATGGATTTTTAAGAGTCTTAAATTAGCTTCAATCTTGGATCTTTGAGAGCCTTAGATTAGCTTCAATCCTGAATCAATAATCTGAAATTAGTTTCAATCGTGGTTATATTTAGTCCTTAGCTTATCTTTAATCCTGGATCTTTAGAGAGTCTTAAAGTAGCTGCAATCGTGGTTCTTTGTATTGTTTTAGATTAACTTCAATCCTGGTTCTTTTGAGAGTCTTAAAGTAGCTTCAATCATACACTCCCAATTTATTTTCCCATTTTTCGCTTCAAATATCTTAAATAATATTTTGCAATTCACTTAATTTTTAAAAATACCTGCAATCTTTTTCTTTTTTCTTACTTTTACTTGGCCACAAACAAAAATCTCTTGAATTTAAAATAGTAGCAGTAGAAAAAAATCTGCAAAATAAAACGACAGAAGAAGAAAAACTACTACTAAAAGGGGTTTACAGTTGGTAAAACATGATATAAAATGTGTCAAGGCCTTGACATACAAACATTTACTCTCATGTACACAGAATACAATAGTTGAGGGAAAAAAGCAACAACAAAGAAATATCCACATCCCAGTTAAAGCAAAAAACAAATATACAAATAAAAGTACAACAATCTGTAGAATTGTGGTACCCACAGTTAAATTATACAACAAAAGATACACTGGCATATTTAACAAAAGCTGTAAGCTTGGACTGAATATAAGAGGTTGGTAACAGAAATGTTTAAGTTAGAGGACGTCAGAACTGAAAAAAAATAAAGCAAACAATTTAATGGTTAGAGAAAAAACCACAAGAAACAACAAGGATAAACAAACAAATGGAAAAAAATAACTAAATTTAGAAATAAAACTTCCGGTATTAGTTAAATATGAATGTGGGTGCAACAATACACTTACACACTCTCTCATTACAGGTGCTAGTGTAAACCATGTGTCTTGCATACACACTTGCAAACGTTCTCACTTTCGCTGCACTACTCTCGCACCACACACACTTACACATACATACACTTATTTCCGTTTCCGTTAGCACACATGGCTTGCTAAACTTCCGTTTAGTGCTGTGTAGTGTAGAACTCTTACAACTTGCCAAATAACAAACAAATGACTGAAATGTTGTTCCTTTAATGTTTATAATTAAAAGCCTATTTTTGGGCAAAAAGTATTAAGTTGGTAAGAGGTTTTGTAACAAAAACTATTGATATACATATGTATATTTTTCTTGAACTCTCTGAAAAGCTAATAAGAAAATTTCAGTGAATTTTTAAAATCAACCTATAGCCATTTGGTCCATAGCATGCTAAACTCTTTGAAGTTTTCTTCATTAATTGCGTCTTTTAATTGATATTGTACTTCTTCTCATGTTACCTGCATTTACTTATGACATTATCAACTCAGATTTTGCTACTCTGTGTAACTACAAATAAAACCAGACCTGCCAAAACCAGTACTCACTTAACTACTGCCCAACTAGTGTTTCTGGCTCACTCAGACACCCACTGCACCTTTTGCCTGTCTATTCTACTGTAAACTTGATATAAATAAAAGCAAGTATCTAAAGGAATTAATTAATTAAAAAAGTATTTGATAGCTAAATTAGAGAAAACATATTTTAACATTCAAATGAGAACAAAATCAATTGTGGATTTTAGAGTCTTAGATTATTTTCAATCATGAATCTTTTTGAAGTCTTAGATTGACATCAGTCGTGGATATTTTTAAAGTGTTAGGTAACTGCAATCGTGAATCTCATTAGTGTTAGACTTGCAACATTGGTGGATCTTTTAAAAGTCATTCGTGGATTAGGTGTAATCGTGGATCTTTTCAGATTCAATCGTTGATTAGCTGCAATCGTAAATCTATTTTTCAAATCAATCGTGGAATCACGGATTACCTTCAATCGTGGATATTTTTAGAGTCAGTAGTGAAATTTTATAAAAGTCAATCAATTATTAGTTTCAAACGTCAGTTAGCTTCAGTCTTGGATCTCGTTTTAAAGTCAATCATGGATTAGCTTCAATCATGGAATAGCTTCAATCGTGGATCTGCTAGAGTCAACAGTGTATCTCTTTTTAAAGTCAGTCGATTATTAGCTTCAATCGTGGACCTGTTTAGAGACAATTATGGATTAGCTTCAATTGTGGATTAGCTTGAATCACGGATTTGCGGATGTTTAGAGTCAATAGTGGATCTCTTTTTAAAGTCAATCTTGGATTACCTTTGATCGTAAATCTATTTAGAGTCAATAGTGGATCTCTTTTTAAAATCAATCATGGATTAGCTTTAATTGTGGATTAGCTTTAATTGTTGATCTGTATAAGATTAGCTTCAATCATGGATATTTTTTAAGTCTTAGACAAGTTTCAATAGTGGATCTGTTTCCAGCATTGGATTAGCTTAGATCTTCTTAGATTTATGTGCTTGTTTTAGTTTCTACTCCTTTCCATCTCTGTTTACACAGATTTTTGTTAATTTTTTTTTTTTTGGTCTTGTTTAATATTCAAATGTGTACTGCGGTTATTTGAAGTATTAATGCCAAGTACACTTTCTAAAGAGTCCACCTCTCTTACATATGCTTTTTTATTTTCATAATTCTTTCTTCTTCCTTAAATTTGTTAAAGATGAAAAATAAATAAAACCTAGTAGGATTTAGAAGAACCTCAAAAACTACCTACAATAGCAAGAGCAAAGACTGAATGAATGAAAGAATTGTATGAAAAACTAGCGCCTTAGCATAAATATTACAATTATGCTAAATTCTTTTATGCTTGAAATCTTAGTTATAAAAGAAATTTATGTAAATTTTTCCTTAACATTGGATTTACATACAAAAAGAAATACAAAACAGAGAAGAAATTTTTGCGTAAACGTAGGAGGATAACATGAACAGCAGAAATAAAGTAAAAATAAATAATCATTTAATACTATTTATAGGTCTAAGTACAATGGGCTTTAAGAGTTTTTTTTACCTTTCTTAGCTTGACTTATAAAGAGCTGAATCTATGCAAATTATTTATCAGTACTACTCCTGCTTTAAAATTACTTAGTTATATATTAATTGATGTAAATTATCACTTTCTTAAAGTAAATGTTTGTGGAAATTCTTAAGTTTGTGTAATGTAAATCCTGTAAAATTCACTACATGTTTAAAAAGGAAGCATTAAGACATAATTTCAAGTAATTCGTCTGTAAGATATTGAAAGTAACATGTTTATTTTATATGCTTGAAAAATCATAGTAGAACATAATAGGAAATATAAAACAATGTTCGTTTCCCCCACTCCAGCTGCTACCCTAGAACTCTTTCTGTTTTCGTAACAAACATTTCCTATTCTTGGCTTTTGAACTTCTCTTCTCACTCCTCCCCTCTCACCCTTTTTTCTTGTTTTTAAACTGACATATAATTTGTAAATTATGTTGTAAATATGTTTCCCATATGGATTTTTTTTTTCAAAAGATATTTAATTGTTTGTCTTTTTCTTTCCTATGTTTCTAGTATATTACAAACATTTTTAAACAGGATATGTTTTAAAAGCTGTTTGATTTTGCATGACGACAACATAAAAACAATGACAACGACAGCAAGAGAAATATGAACGGGAACATTACGAAAAATGACATAGAAAACTCATAAATAGAGATTTGTGGAATATGATAATAAATAAATGAATTAAAAAAGAAAACAGAAAATCAAATTTAAAAATTTGTTTTTAAATTCAGTTACAAAATGTTGAGTGGGGATTAGTATGGTTCGTCTTCCATACAAAAAAAGTTGTGTCAGTCACCACCTAGGATTACAGATAATGCAAAAACAATTTTCTTATTTTTTTGCCACGCCTACAAATACCGCCCTTTTAGTAATTTCATCACTGTGTCGTTATTTTTTAGTCCGATCATAACATTTTGTATACCGGTAAATTACTATTGCTTTGCAAGCAATAGTAAATTATAGAGGAGATCTTAAGTTTTCATGATATATATTTCATTTCTAATCACCCTGTCAATTTTGAACTCCTTGAATGTCAAACAATTTTGTGTAATTAAAAATTCTTTAAAAAGTCATATAACTTTTAAACTATTTGTCCGATTGAAAAGCAATGTAGGTATGTAGTATGTGAAAATTATAGAAGGGGTCATAAGCTTTCATAATATTTCATTTGAGTAAAGATTTTATCAGAATTATGTATTTAAGTTGTTATTATTATTATTATTTTATGTTCAAAAAATATTTTAATTTTCTGGTTTAAAAATGTAATTTATTTCTTCCCACTATTACTTTTGATACTTGCATTTAATTGCAAAGTAAGTTTATTTTTGTTGGTGTTCGTTTGTCATGGTTAAAAAACTTCAAATTTTGTTTAACTATATTTTTATAGTAAAACTGCAAAATTTATTATCCTTTTTTTCTGTAGTATGTCATTGATTTTACTGTTTTGTTGCTGTTGTGTAGCAAAACTATTAAGTGGCAGACTAAAAGACGCCACAATAAAAGCAAATATTCTTTCTTACTAGCTGTGTATATTTTATGACAAAATAATGTTACTAGTGGCACAATTCAAGCAAAAACTAAAAGAAAAAAAAAACAAATAGAAATACAATATTTTTGTTGGCATTTAAACAAAATCTTCATCAAAAAAGAATTTAGGTTAAAAGTTACTGTTGAAAACGTTAACAAATTGTAATTTAACAACAAGTAACAAAAAATATAATAAAATTAAATTAAAAGAAAGTAACTTTCTGTTTTAAAATAACTATAAATTTCTTTACTTCAATGCCTTGACATACCTATGATCTTTAAAATTATTTTATATCCTATTTTTAACTCAGCTTCCGTTACTCCCTCATACCTATTTACCCGTTATCTTGTGTGCTCTTGCATTTATTTCTATGGGAAATTTCTTGTTAAATGATGTTTCATTTTTAGCTGCAATAAGCCGTTAGTTCTTGTTCTTTTATAATAAATATGCTGATGTCTCTCTCGCTCTCTCTCTCTCTCTGGCTCCCTCAGCCGCTCCCGCCATTTTGATTTCTTCTTTTATTTTGTATTCATGGGATTGTTTATGGTTAAATTTCATTTCAATTGAAATAATAAAAATAGATTTCCACAATTGCCTTTCTCTTATTTCAGAGTGTCCCACTGCGGTCCCCACATGTAGCAACACGTTCAGGGGCCAAATCACCGCATTCGATATCGAGTAAAAATTATCGTAATTTTCTTATTTGAGATTATGGCATTCGATATCGAGCAAGAAATTTAGTACATTTTATCATAATTTCGATATCGAAATCATTTTTCGATACGATGCTCATTCGATCACGAATGCGGTGATTTGGCCCCAGGTTGATGGTTGCTAGTGCATGAACAATTTTTGCATTATGGAGCAGTTTGAGCAAAAGTAATTTCAGATTTTTTTCAAATAAATACTGATTTTTCATCAAATGCCAAACAATTTTTTAAACAGTTATTTACAAACAAACAGCTGTTTAGTGAGATTTTAATGCAAATTAACGCTGTCGTCTGTCTACGCTATTAGACAGAGTTTTAAAAGTTCGTAAATTTGAAAACTTAAAATTAAGTTATTCTTGAAAGAAAATTAAATTAATATAAATTAACATAATATAATTAATGAATTTTAATAGGAAAAATATGAAAAGGAAATGGAATTTTTATTCACGATAGGGGTGAATAGTAATAAAAATAAAATAAACAAAAAAAAAATTTAATAAAAATAAAAAGAAATTGGCCTAAGCTCAAAGAAATAAATTTGTATGTCATTTTAGATAAGTTCGAAAATTTCGAAGTTGTTTAAAACACTGAAAAAATATTTCGTTTACAATTCCACAGTGATTTAGGTACTTAAAATATTTTTTTAGCTAAAACTAAACAAGTTCGAAAAATTCGAATAGAAAAATTAAAGAATTTTTGTTAGAAAAAATTCTTTAAAATTGTTTAAAATTAATTTAAAAATTATTTTGGATGTTTTTAGCTAAGTTCGAAAATTTTGAAATTAAGTTCGAAAAATAGAAACCTTCCAAATTACAGCATTTTTTATCTGAAACATGATTAAGAGTTGTTTTAAATTATTTGTAAAGGCTTTTTCCCGAAATGAGCAAAAAAAGAAAATTTCGAAATTTAAAATTCGAATTCGTCAAAATTTTGTAATTGTTTAAAATTATTTAATATATATTTGAAAGTTCAAAAATTTTAAAATTAAGTTCAAAAAATTTTAAATGTAAATACATAATTACTTAATTTTATATCAAGAGTTTTTGCAAATTGTATGATAATATTTTCAATAGGATTTTTTTAAAACTGAAGTTTGAAAATTTCGGAATTAATTTGGAAAAGTTCAACTGAAATTACAACGTTTTAATGAGAAATATGATTGCAGATTGTTTTAAATGATTTAATACGAGTAGTCTTTTTAAAACAATTTTTCATCATGTTGGCTAAATTCGAAAATTACGAAATTAAGTTCAAAAATTAAAAGATGTTAAAAACCTTTAAAATTTAATTTCCCAATTAAATTGCAAACAATTTTAGCATTTCTATATATTCTAAACTAATTTTGTGTCATTTTTAAGCATGTTAGAAATTAAAAATTCAGCTATTTTTACGAGAATTATTGTGAAAAATCATTTAAAACTTTTTAATAATTATTTTGAAATTGTTTAAAATCTTGAAAATTAAATTTCCCAACTAAATTTCACAAATTTATAGTTCCATATTTTCTAAACTAATTTTGTGACATTTTTAAGCATGTTGGAAATATTTTAGTTTAGACATTTTTATACGAATTAGTGTGAAAAATCATTTAAAACTATTTAAAGTTATTTCTAATCGATAAATTTGTGTAATTATTAATTAATTTCAAAATTAAGTTTGAAAAATTCAAAGTCGTTAAAAATGTTAAAAATTTAATTTCCAAACTAAATTTCACAAATTTATGGTATTAAAATTACATAAAATATTCGAAAAATTCGAAACTTAAAATTATTGTAAAAAATCATTTCAAGCTTTGCGATAATTATTTCTAATCGGTTTTAAGTAATTTAAGCAATGTTCGCAAATTTCGAAATTAAGTTCGAAAAATTTAAAGTTGTTTAAAATGTGAAAAATTTAATTTCTACACTAAATTTAACAAGTTCATGTTATGAGAATGTCACAACATCAATTTCATGACATATCTATTAAAGTAAGTTCGAAAATTCGATATTAAAGAAAAATTATCAATAAAAATTTTTAATAACAATTTTTTCATGTTGTAAAAATAATTCTTACCTTCAGTTAATTTAATGAAAATTAAATTTAATAAACTCATGCCTAACTAAATAAATATATCAAAAATTGTGTGATTTTAATGAAAACTATTGTAAAAAATCATTTCAAACTTTGCACTAATTATTTCTAATCGATTTTAGGTAATTTAAGCAATGATCGAAATTTTCGAGATTAAGTTCGAAAAATTCGAAGTTTTAAAAAAGGTTGAAAATGTTATTGCTTAACTAAAAGTAAACAAAAATAATAATTTATTCATGCCATCTTCACCAATTTTCTTTCACTTGTATGCATCAGCTCTGGAAATTAAGCAGTTTTTAATTTAAACATGAAAAACATCTCAAGCTACCCTCGAAATTACAATTTTTAGTAAAAAAAAAAAAACATTTATTTATTTCATTTAACATATATTCTCTGTATATTATAGAGTGTGAGTGTGGAGAATATTAGTATGATTACACATTTCTGTTTTTGCAAATGCCTTGTGGTAATAATTGTTGTTGCATATGTTAAGGCATAACATACAGTACAGCTTTGTATTTAAAGTGATGAGTGTGAGCCTGTTTTTCTCTATAAAACAAAAGTGTGTGTGTGTTGAATGTTGAGGTTTTCTGTTATGTTGATATTGAAACCTCAAAATTGTTCAGCCAATTGAAATTGAAATTCATTCACAGAGAGGGTTTTATAAAATTAAAGCAGCAGCATTATTTCCCCTAACACAGCAGTAGCAAATTAACACCTAAATTAAAGCAGTAGCTTTTGTCTAAAAGGCAAGAGAAGGCTATAAATATATACTACATATGTACATATGTATGTATATACATATATATATATATATTGTGTTAATACTTAAAGTTGTTGACAGCAGCAGTGAAAAGTAATAATGGTGACAACAGAAAGTTACTTGAAGGTCAGTTAACTGTCAAACTAATTAAATGTTGTACAAAAAGAGAATTTGTTAACATTTAAATCTGGTCAATTTGGTGGTAACCTCCTTAAACACTCTAACACTCACTTCACATGCATACATGCACACGCACATAACACTTGATAATTTCTTTTGCACATAGTTCCATTGTTTGTCATTATTTTACAACCCCTTCTCTTTGTACACACTCTATAGAATTATCTCTTTTAAATTGTCATCTTCAACATGTTGTTGCCTGTGTTTTCCCATTTAGCAGTAGCCCGTCTGCTACAACAGCCACCTCCTCCCTCTTTATCAATTCGTTGTGCTACAACATAGAACAACACAAATCTATAACTTGTGCTTTACTAGCCATGAACTTTTTTCTTTACGTTTTATTATTTGAAATTTCCATGATTTTTTCGATATTCTTTCGGCTTAATGTTTTATACCTACATACATTTGTATTATACATATGTATTTATGTATATACATATTTGCTCAATTTTTGTAAATCTCTGTTTACCCTCCAATGGCCAGTTGCATTGCAGAAATGAGACTTTGAACAAAAAAAATATAATTTTTCACAAGCATTGATTTGGAAAATTGTAAGGAAATAAACAAAGTATTACAACAGAAATAAAATGATTTTTTTTTTAATTTTTCTTTAATTTAGATAAATCTCAATTGTGATGAATACAATTTTGTATCCAAATTATATACAATTATAAGAAAAATGAATAGAATTTAAATGCAAACAAAATGTTTGCAAAAACTATGACAATGTACGAAGCAGGTTCGAAAGCAGTAATGTTGAAAAATGTGTCAAAAAATTTCAACAAGTTTGTGAAATGAAGGTACAAATTGTGATTTATAAAGGGATTTTCATTTTACACCTAAATGTATGCTTCAAAATGTGAAAATACTCTAGAGATTTATTTAATTAATAAATTTGAAGCAATAAATAAAATGTGTTATTCAGTTGAATTCATTATGCTGATTAATTTAAGAAAATAAAAGATAAAAGTTTCAAAATAAAGTTTAAAAATTCGATGTTATTTAAATGGAGATTTTTAACAGATTTTACTATTTTAACTGTTTCAAAATCGTTTCAAATCGATTTTGAGCAATTTTATCAATGTTCGAAAAATTCAAAGTTGTGTAAAGTGATGAAAATTTACCCCCTTATTCAAAAACGATTATTAAATTTAACAAACGTTTATTAAGACAGATTTGCATATAAAAATTTGCTTAATAAACGTTTGTTAAATTTAATAATCGTTTTTGAATAAAGGTGTTAAAATTTTAACCAAAATGGAACTAATTTACTGTTGGTTAATATTTTTAAACCATTTAAAATCAATTGGGAGTAATCGAATTAAGTTCGAAAAATTCGAAGTTGCCTAAAATGACGAATTTTTGAGCAAAATTCGGTATAATAAATGTTTTTCACCATATTCAAACAATTTAAATCGAATTTGAGCTAGTTTTACAAATTTCGAAATTAAGTTCGAAAATTTCAAAGTTGTAATAGTACCATAAATTTGAATGAAATTCCAAGTGTTTCCATGATTTACATACCAATCTTAAAACCATCACATTCGAAAATTTCGAAACTTGAAATCGAATCAGTCTTATAAGTAAATTCTTTAAAATCATAGAAAATTGTTGAACTTTTCATATTTATTATTAGATAAAAATTTTCATTTGGCTTGAGTTCATTTTTTTTTAATTAATAACTCGACGAATACCATTGTAAATTTATATTTTTCTAGACAAATGGCACACTGGAATGAATTTTCTACCCTGCCAAGGGCGTCATCAGCAATATTTATTGTCCATGATCTACTTGTAAACATATCTATCGCCATTTATTAAGAAATAGAATTCGGGAATTAACATACTTCTTATTACATGTTTTGAGTTAGAACGAAATTTACTTATGTTTTACAATGTGTGTGTATTTTGAAAACCGAAATTTAGTCATTTTTGTGAGTAAAAATTAAAAAAAAGTTTTCTATAATTGAAAACTTTCCGAATTGAAACCAAGTCATTTGTTGTGAGTAAAATTTGTAGAAAAAATTCCTTAATTTTAAACGAATGATTTGTTGAAAATTTGTTTAAGTCAGTTATGAAACAAACTACTTCCAAATATAATTGAACTCCGTGACATGCCAGAACATGTTTTATTACTTAAGTTTGTCTTTGTTTGGCTAGCGTTGTTTTAGATTTTCTTTTAGTTTGTTTTTATTTATAATGATTTTTTTAACATTTATTGTTTAAATAACTTTTGTATACAAATCAACTAATCATTTATTTTTTTTTTCTTTTCTTTTAGGTAAGTTTTTTTTTGGGTTATCTACTAACATATTAAAATATATTTAAGCCATCAATAAAACAAGTAAGTTTTTTTAATTGCAAGCAACTGAATTGATTTTTCTTTGCTCTTTTATTAAAGTTTTTCCAGTATTAGCTTTTTGCTCCATTAATTGTGCTCTTTGGCATTAAAAACTTTGACTTTGTTAAACCAAAAATTGACAGAATTTACTCAATAACTTTTTATCATAAATATTGATTTTAATGTTTACCAACATTGTTATGCTTATCATTTATTCTCTTGGTCCTGCTTCATTTATAGAATTAAATGACTGAGAAAATTTACACTTTGCTAAAAATAAAAATGAACTTTGACTGACTTTTTTTGTCCGAGAACACAAAAGGGAAAATATGCCAAAAAGTAAAAGTGAAAGTTTGTGATTTAGAAATTCTAATATATATATACATACACACTTACATATATATAACATCGACATGCCCTCTTATCCTCTTATTTAAGTCTCACAATTATAGTTCTTTTTTTTTTTGTTTTTTAATTAAATTTTTATTATAAATTATTATAAAACGAATATACATGTTCCGCCTCAGCGCCAGATTGGCTTTATAGAGGCTTGTTGTTGTTGTTCTTAATCATAACTAATTAGTTTGTATGGAAGTTGTCAAGCTTAATAATCTAGACATGACCATTTTAAGACAAACTTCTTGCAGTGCCCAAAAATTGATTCATACAAAGTTTAAAGACTTTCACAATTATAAGTCTTTAGCTATTATAAAGTAAATATTTGCTTTGTATAGAAGTTGCCATGCCCACTAATCCAATACTGCCCATTTTTAAACAAACTACCTACAATAATAACGAAATAAATAATGCAAATATCAGCGGCTTTCACTATTACAGTTCTCTAGATATTCGTTAAAAACTATTCACTTTGTAAGGGAGATGTGCCACGCTCAGTTGAAATTATACATATTTTGTGCTAAATTTTCAAGGGTTAACTTTGAATTTTAGAACTCAACTCCTAAAAATAGGCTTTAAACATTTGATTTGCTTTAGTCTATAGTCAATTTTGTTATCTATTGAATCATACAGCAGTTGTTGGCTTTTAAAAACATTCAAATATTTGTATTTTAATTTGAGCAAAAATTAAAATAATTTATTTCGGATTTTGGAGATTAATCCCTAAAAATAGGCTCTGAACTTTGATAAATTATTAAAAATTGTAAATTGTTGTTTTTCTAAAACATTAACTCTTTCTTTGCTTAAGTTTAAAATCCATATTTTGTGCATAAATTTCAGAAGTTTAATTTGGATTTTAAATCTCTACCCCTAAAACTATGCTTTAAGCAATTGTGTTGTGTGCTATATATATGTTAATTTTGTTTGAATTTACTCAAGTTTGCTTTACTTAATTATTCATACATTTTGATTAAAAATTTAAAATGTTTTTTAAGACTTCAATTTAGTATTCTAATTACAAACATTTATTTACTTCTGTCATAATTAATAGCACAACAATTCATTATGAAGTAAGCAGTAAAAGTATATTTACTACTAATACTCCTTTTTATGTAATAAAAATGTATTTTTAATGCCCACTAATGTTAAGTAACCCAGCAAAGAACTTTTTGTTCCAAAGAAGCTTAAATAAAGTAGGATTTGTTAAACGAATATAGAGTGAAACTGGGAGGGAGGTTCTCAGTTTTCTTGTATTACTTATTATTCATTATTGAGACTAATTGTGCTCTTAAAATAATAAAAGCAAAATTCCTGTAGATCGTAGGACTGTAAAGAAGTCAATTAATCTCTAGTAGCCATTTTACTAGTCCTAAGTAGTTAGTAAACTCCCCAATAGAAAATTTGGAAACAATAAGTATCAATTGAATCTATAATAAAACTGACTTGATTAGCCACTTTGAAATATGTCTGTCCTAGAAAACACTTTTTAAACATCACTTGGAAATAATAGGATCTTTAATTTCAGCTGTATGACCTAGTATCTTTCAGAAAATGTAAGCTGCTATTTAACCAGTCCCAAGTAGTCTATTAACTCCGCAATATATATTTTTAGATCATCAAGTTTCAATATAAAACTTTTATTCACTATTTTACAACAACTAATGACAAAAAAAGGGTACCTTAACTTAAATATAACTAGCGTCCCCTTTAAAATATTTGACTGGGTTATATAGGAAATTTTCTATCTAAGCTTTAATACTTAAGGTACGGTCACACTTGGCAAATATTTATTCAAAAAAGCGTAATCACTTGTTTTAGCACAAATTTGTCTGACGTTGTTTACTTTTACAAAAGTTTTGCAAGATCAAGCAGCATCAAATAAATTAATACTAAATATTTTTCGTGCTAAGAAAAGTTTTTTTTAAATAACTAAACGATTTCAAATATATGTTATTTAGTGGTTACGTCTATTTCGGCAAATATTTATCTAGTGTGACCGTACCTGTATGCATAAACAAGTTAGAGTAAATTGCTTTAAAGAACTTGTCTTAAATTGTACAAACTAACAAATTTATATTTTATAAACTTAAAATTTACTTCCACTAGACTCTACCACTCTCTCCCACTCCCGCTAACTATCATCATAAATTCATAAATTTTCTAAGCAGGTTTCTATGTCTGTATTATGGTATTATAAAGTTTGCCTTAAGGTATGCAATTAATATGTGTTTTATATGATTATGTCATGATTACAATTACAAATATAAGAACTTTAAAATGTCGGAGTAAATAAATATGGATTTATTTGGATTTTAAAACATTGTAAGATGTAAAATGTTTAAATTATTTATTGTGTAAAATTACAATTATTTGTTAACAACTGAAAATAATTAAAACAATTCAAGGAAATACATATGTAAAAATGTCCATACAATTGATTGCAAAAGGCTACTTTCACATAAGAAAATGCATTAAAGTCAATGAAAATTGAAATAAATCATAGAAGTGATAAGACCTGAAAGGGCAGCAAAACTTAATTATAGCTTTTACTAAGGATCATGTCGCATTCGCGAGTAAAATCAAGAACTTTTTAGAATGTCAATAAAAAATATAACAATTAAGCAGCTGAATCGATTAGTTAAGTTGAAAGTCCTGTTGTATGGGGCTGTATGTTGTTTCTTCGGACATTGGTGCCAAACTAGAAGCACTTAGAGACCTTCAAATAAAACGAAATCGACAGTTTCTAAAGTTTTTCAATTGATGCTAAATATGAAGTTTATAAAGACCTGCAACTGGAGACTAATCTAAACTAAAGCACTTTTATTGAAGCTAAATTGACAATAAGTTTTAACTAAATTGGCTGTAAATAAAGAGCTTTCATTGGTGCCAAACTAGAAGCACTTAGCGACATACAAGTAAAACGAAATTGATAGTTTCTAAAATTTTTCCATTGATGCTAAATAGGATGTTTATAAAAACCTCCAATTGAAGCCTAATCTGAAATAATTAACTTATATTGAAGCTAAATTGCTGATAAGTTGACTGTAAATAAAGAGCTTTCATTGGTGCTAAACTAGAAGCACTTAGAGACCAACTAGACACTTGAAGCTTGAATTGTATTTGCATAAAGACCTTCAAATAAATATAAATTTTAATTTTACAAAATTTTTCAATTGATGCTAATTAGGAAGTTTATAGAGACCTGCAACTGAGCTATTGGAGCTAAATTGACAATAAGTATTTGCTACCAATTGAACACCGCTCTGATACTGATGCTAATTGTTCCATAACCCAGACAATTTGGAGGAAAATTATGAAAGAATTTTCGACAGACTTAGCTCCTAAGCTTTTTAAGCTGACAATAACTCTGGTGAAAGGCCTGTATTATTGGTCTAAACTTGATGAGTTTTCTGTGAACAAGATCACTGATTGTTACTGATTCTAACTCTATTTCCCATATAACTTAAAGAAAAAAGATAGGAGAGTTTTCGAGAGGCCTCTAGGGTTCTAAGGTCTTTCTACCTAATGACACAAAAACGGTTGGTATCGCAATCGTGTGAAACTGATAGCCTGTTAAAACGTGCGGTTTGATAAGCTGGAAATAGCTTTTGATTTAAACTGGATGAGCTTTATTTGAACAGTTCATATGAAATATTGTAACGTCTTTGAATCGAAAATTCTTACATGCCTAAACATAATTGAGAGATTTTTTAAAATAATTTAATAATGCGCCTAAAGCTATGCTTTGTAGCTAGAAAGTAGTAAGTGGACAATATTACACCATTTTGATAGCGAATGATTCTTGCGTTACCTAGGAAATATTGAAACGTCTTATAAGCGTAAATTCTAACATGCCCAAACATAATTTCAAGATTTGTTTAAAAGAATATAATAGTGTATCAAAAGTATGCTTTGTAGCTAGAAATTAAAACAAAATTCTTTTATTAACAACTGTAGCAAATGTGTAATCTTCAAGCATTAACAGTATATTACTTTTATACAAAATTAAATTGTATTAAAACCTGGAAGAAATTGTTATTTTCAACAATTGTTAAAAATTACTTATTTAACAAACTCCTAAAAGTAGGCCACAGAAAAATTATTTACCATCAAAAACATCTTAAAAGTATCCTTAAGTTTTGAATTATAAAATTTTCTAACAATTAACAACATCTATAACAATTTAAACACAATTTTTTAAGAAAAAGCTAAAATTTCTCATAATAAACTTAAATTTCTTTTGTACAAGCACGAAGCAAGTGTTTAAATAAGTGATGGTTGGGGACACTCAGTATTTACTTGTTTAATAAGTGTGTGTTTAAAATTTCTTTGTATAGTGTCTGTTTTTGAAATCAGCTAGTTGTTGTATTTTATATATTTTATATATATTGTATATTTTTTTGGGATAACCACCAAAATATAAAACACACACCAGAGATTATAACCTCTCTGTGATTTTTGTGCTAGATTTTTTTTGTATTGTAGTTGTTTATTTACATAAGTGTATAACTAAAGAAGATGTCATGTTGGGTGTTTTTTTTTCAAGTATTAAAAAGCAGACATTTTAGCAAACATTTTGTAAAACAGTTTTGTGTTTTTTCTTCGCTATTTTTGTTATAAAGACATGTCTACAATATAATTTTCACGTTATTTATTTTTAATATTTTCCTTAAATCTTTGCCGCCTCTTGCTTTGATTCAGGCCAGCAGATTTTATGAATGAATGTTGGTTGTTGTAGGGTTGTTTTAGGGGTTTCATATTTTATTATTGTTGCTACTGTTTTCCACGCTTTAGTTGTCATGTGCTGCAGTGCGATATTCTCGCGTAAGTTTTTAGTTTTATAAATTTAAATGATGATGATTATGACTCTTTTCATAGTTTGCCAAGAGTAATAAATAGTCACGAAGAGTATTGATTTCTATGTTGAACAATTTTAAGTTGCTTGTTTTAAACATTATTTTATTGGTTTTTTATTTTTGGTTTAAATGATAAATTTCTAGAAATTTTTGTTATAAATAATATTTTTAAGCTTGAAAGTAGACTTTAGATTTGTGTTAAATTATTAAGATTATAAATAGGCTAAGGTTATTAGTTAAAAGTGCCGAATTGTAAATTTCTGATAAATTAAGGGTAACAGTTTTATTTTAGAAGTAATCAATTTAAGTTAAGTCAGTAATGTAGCTTTAGTTTAAACATGAACATGAAAAATTCACAACTAAAGCCTAAAAATATGCAATAAATATAAAATTTGTTAGGGAAATTATTAATTATGATGGATTATTTTAAAGTGAAACATACTGAGATGATTTATTAATTTGTATCTACTAATATTTGAAGCTGTTATAGTTAAAGCCTAAATATATGCAGTTGAAATACATTTTTAAAAGTTTTAATCTGCTTTTATATAAGCAAGCGTAAGAATTGTTATTTTGTTTCAAAAACATTTATTTCTACTAAAGTTTTAAACTCTTACAGTTCTCTCTTTTTTGAAGTTTCAACCTGAATTTCTGTAAGAAAATTATGAAATTGATATTCTTAAAGCTTAATTACTGATTTATAAACATTTATCTGTTTATATTAGTACATATTATTTTTTAGACTTTTGAAAACATGTTTTACTAGCAAAATACAGTTCAAATATTGTCTTAAAAGTTTAATCCTGAATTTATTCATATAAGAAAACAATAGAATTGTTATTTTATTTTTAATTACTGATCCATAGCCATTTCCCTGATCATACTAGCGGTCATTACACATAGTGTTGTTGAACTGTTCGGACGTGTTATTTTTAGTGCGGCTGAATTTTCGGTGAAAAAATCGTAATAGGTGAAAAAGTGTAATAGCTCGAAATAAAACAAAAAGTTAAAAAATAATTCGTAATAGGTAAAAATACCTACGGTAAAAAAAAAAAAAATAAAAAACATTAAAAAATAAAAAACATTAAAAAAAAAAATAATAAAAAAACATTAAAAATCGCATAAAAACTGTATGAGTGTTCCTCTCAGATGTAATTCTGAGAAAGAGCTTAGCTCGACTAGAAAATCTTTATGGATCTCTGAGGAAGAATCCTTAAAAAAATCTGTGGAGAATCTTCTCACTACAAGAGCCGTAGAACGGCGCCGTTCCTGTTCGCCCAATATAGTGATTTCATCAGATGATAAAACATCAATATCTTCTACATCAAATAGTG
Source organism: Bellardia bayeri (assembly GCA_950370525.1). Classification (NCBI taxonomy): domain Eukaryota; kingdom Metazoa; phylum Arthropoda; class Insecta; order Diptera; family Calliphoridae; genus Bellardia; species Bellardia bayeri. The sequence goes on along the minus strand of OX493266.1, from coordinate 2,615,058 downwards.
CAGTCAAACCTAGAAAACAAGTAGGTATGGATAAATACGTCACAGTTCTTAAGCGACAGAGGAGCCCGACATCTGCTCAAACGTCATCAAATTCAAAAGCTCCCAAGACCGTGAGTATTGACAATCCAAATGATCAAAACAGGTTTGCTCTCCTCCAGACGGATGATCCAGAACTTCCTAAAAAAACGTTTAAGCCCCCACCAATTTATCTGAGAGAGCCCACTTCCAGTAAATTGGTACAAGGAATTGTTTCGGTAATAGGTGAAAATATGTTTAGCGTAACCTCAATTAAACATGGAAATATCAGCGAAACCAAAATTCAAGTGAAAAAGGAAGATGACTTTCGAAAATTGTCCAACCAGTTGGAGAGGGAGAGTAGGGATTTCTATACCTACCAGCTGAAAAGCGCAAAAGGACTCCAAGTCGTTCTAAAGGGTATAGACCCAGATGTTGATCCTGCCGAGATAAAGACTAGTTTAATGGAAAATGGCTTCAAAATTAAGAACATAACGAATATTAGAAACCGTGAAAAGATTCCTCAGCCTATGTTCAGGGTGGAATTGGAACCCGGAGATATAGTCTTAAAGAAAAACGAGTCCCATCCCATCTACAATCTGATGTACCTTCTGCATCGTAGAATCACCGTGGAAGAACCGCATAAGCGTCAGGGACCCGTCCAGTGTCTTAATTGTCAAGAATTTGGTCACACTAAAGCATATTGTAAATTGCCGTCAGTTTGTGTTGCGTGTGGGGAACTACATACAACTGCTCAATGTGATAAGTCGAAAACCGACTCAAAAATCAAAAAATGCAGTAACTGCGGAGGTAATCATACCGCAAATTATAGAGGTTGTCCAGTTTACACTCATTTGAAAGGCATAAGGACCAACAAGACGTCAGTATTACCTGTTCATCCACAACAGCCTAATTTTGCATCGAGTAACAATTTTCCTCAATTGTTACGGCCCACTAGTCATGAAAACGCGCCTAGTTCTAGACAAGTTTCTTACGCTAACGTGGTTAAATCTAATATGCCAGGTTTGGAGCAGGAACCTAAATCTCAATATTACGAGCCTAATATTAACACTCTAGAGACTACTTTGCAGACACTTGTCCAAACTATGAACACTTTTACGACCACTATGACATCCATGATGCAGGAAATGCTGAAAATGCAATCCACTATCTTACAAGCAATTTTAAAGAAATGATTTGTTTAAAAATTTGTTTTTGGAACGCGAACGGCCTCCGCCAACATAAAAACGAACTGGAACACTTCCTGATGGATAAGCAGATTGATGTCATGATGATTGCTGAAACTCACTTGACGGCGACAGGGTACTTCAAAATTAATGGATACGTGTTGTATGATACTAAAGATCCCCGCGGAAGAGCATGTGGAGGTTCGGCAATTCTTATAAAGAACAGAATAAAACATTATTTAATGAACAACATATGTGAGGATTACCTACAAGCAACAAACATTTGTATTGAATTCTGTCAATACAACTTTGTTTTATCATCAATTTATTCGCCGCCTCGATTTTCAATAAAAGAACATCAATACTACAGCTTCTTCAATTCCCTTGGAGCTAGATTTTTGGTTGCTGGTGACTTTAACGCCAAACACACATTTTGGGGTTCACGTCTAGTGACCCCGAAGGGTCGTGAACTCTTCAACACCATTGCCAAAATGGGCTTAGATGTACTCTCAAGCGGGCATCCCACCTACTGGCCGACGGACCGACGGAAGATTCCCGATATTATTGACTTCGGAGTAGTGAAAAATATCCCTGTAGAATCGATACAAGTGGAGCCTTCATTAGACTTATCTTCAGATCACTCTCCTTCTATTATTTCAATGCGTTTCCTTCAAGGGTATGGCTCTCCATTTCGGGACATGTCTAAATCCAGAGTAAGTTGGATAAAGTATAAAAAGTATTTAAGTTCCCACTGCACGGAAAACGTAGTGTTGAGAACTACCGAGGATATTGATGGGTCGATTGGCAAGTTTACTGAGGACATACGAAGAGCTGTGCATCACGCTTCCACATATGACGTTGAATGCAGAAATAGGACAAACAGAACTTATTTCGCTGAACTCGAACATCTCCTGACAGAAAAAAGAAGAGTTAGAAGAGAGTGGCAAATTCACAGGTCTCCTCAACTGAAAGCTAGGCTACGGGAATGCAGAGATATACTAAGAAATTTCTTAGAAACCCAAAGAATGGCTTCACTTAAATCATACTTGGAGGGAATTGACAGTTCCCCACAATCTGACTATTCGTTATGGAAGGCGGCACGAGGTTTAAAAAGACCAGTTAGAGGAAAGCCTCCTTTGCGAAATCCGATTGGTGACTGGGCTAGAAACGATTCCGAGAAAGGGACTTTATTTGTTAACCATTTGAGAAATGTGTTTACTATAAACAACTCAAATAATGCAACTGAATTGCCACCACTCGTTATTAGACCTCCTGTACCTCTAAGACTTAGCTTTAATGATATTCAAAGCGCTATTGGTACTCTGAACCTTAAAAAAGCTCCAGGTATGGATAAAATCAGCAACAAAATGCTCGTGGAGTTACCTCGTGTAGCTAGAAGAATTATTCTCTTTATCTTCAATGCTATTTTACGCCTAGAATACTATCCTGCAGATTGGAAGGTATCTATGATTACCATGATTCCTAAGCCAGGGAAGGACCTCACCAAAGTAGAGTCATATAGGCCAATTAGCCTACTGCCGACAATTTCAAAACTGTTTGAAAAATTGTTAATGGCTAAGTTGATTCCAATTCTGAACGACACTCAATGTATTCCAAATCATCAATTCGGGTTCAGAGCTAAACACAGTACCATCGAACAAACACACAGATTGGTAAATGTGATAAGACGGTCGTTTGAAGAGAAAAAATACTGTTCCGCGCTTTTCATTGATGTTTCCCAAGCGTTCGACAAAGTCTGGCATGAAGGTTTAATGCACAAAATAAAATTAGCTCTGCCTGCTAACACCCACAAACTTATGAAAAGTTATTTATATGGTCGCAAATTTACAATCAAAGAAGGCGATTTTTTAAGCCCCGCTCAGCCAATTGAAGCAGGAGTACCCCAGGGTAGCATACTGGGTCCTACTTTATATTTGATTTATGCATCCGATATGCCGTCAGACCCCAATATACATACTTCAACTTTTGCTGACGATACAGCCTTTATTAGCGTTCATAAGGACCATCAAATAGCATCACAGAATTTGCAGAATTATATTTATAAACTAGAGAATTGGCTTGAGCTTTGGAAAATCAGGGTTAACGAACAGAAATGTATTCATATAACTTTCACATTGCGAAAAGATACCTGCTCGTCCATCAGAATAAATAACCAAATTATTCCGCAACACAATGAAGTCAAATACCTCGGAATCCACCTCGATCGTCGTTTAACCTGGAAGTCTCATATTGACGCAAAACTTACACAGATGAGATTAAAAGCAGTGCAACTTAATTGGCTAATCGGCAGAAATTCTACATTAAAGTTGGATTGTAAACTTTTGTTGTACAATGCAATTCTAAAGCCAATATGGTGTTATGGAATACAATTATGGGGTACTGCCTCAGCATCCAACATTGAAAAAATTCAAAGAGGTCAAAATAAAATTCTACGTATAATTACTGCAGCTCCATGGTACGTTAAAAATTCTCGAATTCACAAAGATCTAGGCATTCCTTTGGTGAAAGACGAATTTACAAAATACGCCTCAAAATATGTCAGCAAACTTGAACACCATCCAAACCCACTTGCACGAGACATCCTTAACTTTAGTGGCCATGTTCGGTTGAGAAGGAGGGATACCCTTGCTTTAACTCAAACGCAAAACAGATGACTGGATCAGTGGATGTAAATTTTTTTGTAGTATCATAATATTTTGTCTAGCACTGGCTGGACTTATTATTTTCTTTTAGTATTAAGATTCGAAAACTTATTGTCATTTCAATATCTGAAGATTCAATAAATAAATATAATGTATTATAAAAAAAAAAAAAAAAAAAAAATACTAGCGGTTTAGAGTTATAAAAACATTTTTTACTACTAAAATTTGAAAACAGTTAAAGCCTAAAAATAGGCAGTTGAAATTTATTTTCTGAAGTTAAAGTTAAATCCTGGAACTGATATTTTAAAAGCTTAATTACTGATCCACTGATCACAGCAGTAGTTTAGACCTTTAAAAACATTTTAAACTATTTCAGTTAAAGCCATAAAGTATGCAGTTAAAATAAATTTTTAAGTTTCAAATCCAGTTTGTATAAGCTCCATTTCTAATTCTCTGATCACATTAGCAGTTTCACATAATTTTTTAAATTCTCCTCTACTGTAAATTCTTTGCTTTTAATTTTTCTTAGAAACTTCTCTTTTGTTTTACAATTTTTATTGTATTTAATTAATATGTACGTTTATTATGTCGTACAGCCTGTGCTTAGTGTTTTGTTAACAAACTCTTATTTGTAGCATATTTTCTGGCTGCTGCATTAGTTTAATTAATTTTTACTATACAAATTCTTTATTAACTCAGATTGTTATCAAAATTACATGGTGAAACAAAAATTGTATTAAAAATTTGTTTTTAAAGTAAATTAGCTATAGATTTGTTTTATAATACATTTAAAGCATAATTTTGGGCAAAGAAATAAAAGTAGATTTAAATTTATGTCTTAAAACAAAAAACATGACATTTCTCTAATTTTTCATACAATTTCCAGGCTTAAAAAAATGCGTTTTAGTTTAATTGAAATGAAATGAATTCTTTACAATTGTGTTGTATAATACATTTTTTTCAATTTCTCTCTTATTTAAAGCCAACCTAGCAAAGTTTAGGTCAATGACTTAATTTGTAATTGCAGCGCCCGTAAAGTAAGTCCATAATATATACTAAAGTCCGACGTTTTTATATATGTGTATACATATATATATATATATATTAGATGCCATTTAAGCCGCTTAAGGCAATGCCACTAAAATAATATGGCAAACACAAAAAAATTTTACAAATAAAAATTCTTATAAAAATAGAACTAAATTAAATAGCAGCGAATGCTGACAACACAGAAACATTGGTATTAAAAGCCAAAAACAACACAAAAGTACGTAGGAAACTACATCGTGCCAAATGTTTTTTTAGACACATACAATAACAGCTAAAATAATATAGAAAATAACTAGTTTTTTCTGTTAGTTTCTTCTAAGCGACTGCAAAAATTAAAAACGATAAAAAAGCTTTACTAATTGAATTGTTTTTGAAATTAATTAAAGGGTGGGAGGGAGAGTTTTTGCTTAAAAAATATATTTTAATAAAAATTACACATTTTTGAACAACTAAAAGTAGGCTTCAGTTTTTAAATATGAAATTCTTAATGGCCAGCTGCTTTTACAACCATTATTTGTGGTATTTAGTAAATAAAATCGTTTTTTATTTTTTTTTTTAGGGAAAATATTTGTATAAAAAAACCGATTAATCGGGAAATATTTACATATATAAAAAAAAATGAAGCGCTTAAATAAGCACAATAATGTATAATATTACCAGAAAACGGAGAACCTCCACCCCTTAGTTTTACTTTGTATTAATTTCATTAGTTTATGGCTAATTTTTGCAATTTTACTTAAACAAATTCTTTTACTTTTTTGCTTCTTTAAAAGTTATTTTTCTTTGTTAGGCTACTTTGTACATTTTTGTATGCAAAAAAAAAACATGTTTATTACACTATTACTATTAAAAGTAAATTTACTTTAACTGCTTACTTCATAATGAAGCTATTAATTATGACAGAAGTAAATAAATTTTTGTTATTAAAATATTAAATTGAAAGGCCTTAAAATCAGTTTAAAATTTTAATCCAAATGTATGAATAATTAAGTAAAACAAACATAACAGTAAATTCAAACAAAATTAACATATATCACACAACACACATGTTTAAAGCATAGTTTTAGGGGTAGAGATGTAAAATTTAATTTCAACTTTTATGCATTAAATATGGATTTTAAACTTTTTTAAAAGACAACACTTTAAATTATTATTCAATAGTTAACATTAATTATAGGTTAAAACAACTCTGTTATTTTAAGCTCTAAAATCCTAAATCAACTATTTTAATTTTTGCTCATTAAATTAAAATAGAAATAGTTGAATGCCAAGCTTTATGATTTAATAGATAACAAACTTGACTATAGATTAAAGTAAATTAATTGTTCAGAGCCTATTTTTAGGGGTTGAGTTCTAAAATCCAAAATCAACAAAATATGAATATGCATACATTTTTTAAACTTAAGCAAAGAAACAGTTGATGATTCTAAAAGACAACAAAATTATCCATGATTTTATAGGTAAGGAATTGTACTATAGGCTTCATTTTATTTTGTAATTTTAACAGTAATATTTATTCTAAAAATTGCGAATAATTATGTTTTTTGCAACAAAAAAAAAAAAAAAAAAAAAAAAAAAAAAAAAAAAAAAACCAACTCAAAACCTCAACTTTTATGGAAATTCGGTTTTTTGTATGCGAATAATTAATAAAATTTTTATTTTTAAAAACCCATTCATTTTTGATTATTCAATAGAAAAATTACAAGAAAAAACTTTTTGGATAATTTTAACAGTTATTCGGTTTTTTATTCAATTACATATTTAAAAAAAATTATGAGATTTCAAATTTATTTTTCAATAAATAAAATTTTCAAATAATTTAATAAAACTTAACAATTATACATATTTTATATTCGTTTTTATGTAAAAATTATTAACCGAAAACAATTTTCAGAAATTTGATCGATTCTTCAAATTAAATAGACAACAAAACATTAATATTTTTGTTATTGATTTGTTTAGAAATTTCTAAATCGGGCTTATTAAGGTCATGTATTCTATGCAAATAAAAGATTATTTCATAATTTATTTTTCCGACGTTTCGTTGGAGATTCCCAACATCATCAGGGATATTTTATTAGATCTGGTAGCATCAAAATGAATATACAATTGAAAAATAATAGTTTAATAACAACAACGATACCTTAGTTCTACAGGAATAATATTACTCACATATAATCTTTCGTCAATAGTTTTGCATTTAGAATATTTTATATACATTTTGTTTTACATAAACACAACATAAAACATAAATTTAATTAAACAAAACAAATGCAAAAATATAAATAAAATAATATCACAGTATAATTAAATTGTATTAAACTAAGTATCACAGCAGTAAAATCAAACTAAAATATTGCGATTGTATAAATTGCATTCGTGTTGTTTTTGTCGTCTTTTGTATTTAAAGCATTCGTAGCTCTTTCCTGAATCCTCAAACTTTCCAGTGTAAATCGTTTATTTGTTCTCTTTTCCTTGTCCAATATTTTAACGTTTGTGAGATCGGGTAGATGTTTTTCTTCAACACAGTGTGTAGCCAGAGCTGTAGTCATTTTATTTCTCTTTATGTCTATTTTTGATTCCCCATAAAATTACCAAATTGAAAAAAAGTTCACATCTCTACATTGAAGAAAAAAATACCCCTTTTTGGTTAAAAATAACCAAAACGGCAAAAAAAAAAAACAAAATATTATGCAGCAAACATTAACGTATGTACATACCTATGTATGCTAAATGTAAATTTTTTTTAAAGCAGAATAAAATTGAAATAATCTTGAGAATTTTTTTAATTTTTTTTTTGTTAAGCAAAAACTTAAACATTAGTAATACATTCACCTTGTTTGGTATCGCATACTCTCTCATCCAACAACAGCTGCAGCAGCATCACGGTTTTTATCAACGTTTTGGGTTCGTAAAACGTTAACACGGTTTTGTGCATTTTTAGGTTCAACTTTTAATGCTTTTTGTTGTTGTTGTTGGGTTTTTGTTGAATTATGTCAAGGCCTTGACATACTCAACTTTTATGTATGTATGTACTCTCACACTTATATACATATACATATGTACATTTATATATACTCTTGCAAAACGTAAACGAAAGGCTTATACCTAGTAATACATAGAGACAACAATTATTGCATCTTCTTTCGCCTCTCGCTGCTGCACTTGCCTGCTATAGTTACAGCAGCAGCTGCTGCTATTGCTGAATATTTACCATAAAGAATATTATTATTGCCAGAATAACTATGTACTACAACATACAACCATCGCCACCACATTTACAATCAACAACAGCTACAAAATGCATTCATACGAGTATTTATTTACTACAGTCGTTTTTAGGGTTTATAAAAATACACTCAGAATTCAAAATCAGGCCTATGCGTCTTCATCTCTTTCAAAGCGATCGTAATTGCTTTATAAATTGTTTTATTAATAGGCTCGAAGAACCATAAGCCTTAATTCATGCTGGCCTTTAAATATTGTTCATTAGTTTTTATGAGTTGGTTCGAAGGACCATAAGCTAATAACTCATCATCAGTTTTTAAGATAAAGAGAGAGTGTACTCTTTCTTTTTCAAATCGATCATAACTGCTTTATTTATCGTTTTATTTAGAATTCAAAAATTCAAATGTTCAACTTTAAATATTGTCCGAAAGATTTTAACCCAGCCAATGACATGGCTTCCTTATGACATTTTCGTCTCTTTTTAGACCGGTTTATGAGTCGGTTCGAAGGACCATAACCATAATAAATCATTAAATATTGTTCAAAAGATTTTAACATTGGCACATTCTCTCTTTCAAATCGATCATAAATGCTTTATATATGGCTTTATGAATCGGTTCGCTGAACTTTAAATATTGTTCAAAAGATAACAGCCAATAACAGTCTCTGTCTCTGCTCTCTCTTTAAATGTTTTACAGATCATGCTATAGGTTGGTTCGAAGGACATTAGCAGATGTAATTCTTAAAATAAAACATATTACCAATTTTTCTTATCCCCGCTTTTTACTAACATTTCTTTCCAAGTTTATTGCCATTTTTGCTAGCATTTTAACCAAATAGTACAACATTCCATACTTTGTTATGAACTACTTATTTAGTTTATTTTTGTATTCTAGCTCGGATTTTTTTTTTTTTTTTGTATTTATAATATTTTCCTTTTCTCTCGGTATTTGTGTCTGTATGTACATTTGTAATGCTTAAACTTGTTTAAAATACCTTTTTTTCTGTCTCATTTTAAAATTTTTTTATTATATAGTTTTATTTTTAGAGATACTACTTGCTTGCCTCTACCTACCTCCCTTTTTCCTAAACCCACTTTCTCTTTTAGTTTATTCATATAGTTACTTCCGCTTCCGTTGTTTTACTGGGCGTTTTTGTTAGTTTGTGTTAGTAACGTAGTTTTAGTAGCAGTTTCTTTTATAAAATTGTTCTATTCATTTATTATTTTTTATAAGCAGAAATATTTTCAAGTGGTCATTTGTTTAAAAAATATGCTGGTTACTTTTTTTTTTTTTTTGTAAAAATTAATAATTTGTATTCATTTTGTATATATTCATTGTGAAAATTCTTTTCAATTGCTTAGTTTATTTACCTTGATTGTCAATGAGTTTTTACTTTGAGCGTTTTGTAACAATTGAACAAATATTTTTTTTTGTTTTTACTTTTTTTTTAAAGGTATTAAAGTTAATGGTCTTTGAGAAGAATTAAATCAGCAGAGTTTTAATAAAACTGTAGTTTTTGTTTGCTTTACAGTTGGTTTTATCAATCGGATTGTTTTTAGTCGTTTCGAAGGACCATAGGCATATCATTGAATATTGTTCAAACAATTTTAACACAGTTATTGATGTGGCTGTCTCTATCTTTTAATTCGAACATAAATGCTTTATAGATCGTTATCTGAAATGGCTAGAGAACCATTGGCTTCACTTTAATCAGCTCTCTAAATATTGTTCAGTTTTGCAGCCAATGGCATGACAGGTCTCTCGCTCTTTCTTTCAAATCTATCAGCATAGCATTATGCTTACTGAGTCGTTTCGAAGGACCATAAGCATATCATTAGTGTTCAAAAGGTGTTTGACTGTGTCCCACTCTAGCTTCTTTTCTCTTTCAAATTGAGCGTAAATAGTTTTAGTTTTTTATGAATCGGCTTGTAGGCCTATGTCGCTCATTTTAGCCTAAATGCGGTTATTATATATTGTTTGATAATAAATTTTGAATTCAATGAGCATTTCTGTGTTTTTAAGCACTTTCAGAACTATAATCTATTGTATAATAAACTAATTAGTTACTAAAAACTATTGATACATCTCTACAGATATTTTAAACATATATTTATATTGCATATTTATTTTATGAAACGGTAAATAATAATTTTCTCAAACAACATAATAGGCCTAATGCCCTTGAAAACTATATAAGTTGGCACAACTTCTTAAGAAATTTTACAGTTGAATTTAAAAGCATTTAAACCTAACATGACAAAAGTTGAGGGCTATTTTTAAAATGTCTTAGAAACTAATCTGAAATTATTTCTATACAAATAAATAAGGTTATATTGTTTAATTTTGATACATGTAACTACATAATTTATTTTAATGGTCCTTCGCAGTTGACTCAACACATTAAAAGAGTTGTTTGCATTATGTTGAATTTCCTGACTTTATACACCAAACTATTGTTTATGTAGTTTTAACACTGTTTTTGTAATAATATCCCCTTTTTAGCTGTCTTTCTCGGTTTCAGTTCCTCAATGTTGTTAAGACTGGTTGTCTTATATTATAGGCCTTATATCTCCCTTAAAAGCAATACATTTTCTGATATTATTATTTACTGATATTCTTTATATATCTTAGTTTGCCTTGAAGTGGAAAATTGTTAGATAATAAAACCATAATAAAACATATGGAAATTTAACTTACTAGCTGTACCTGCTGTCGTTACACGTTTCGTAGTTTATTGTTTTGCTGCCTGGAAATTCTATTGTAATCTAAATAGTCAACTGCATCATCCTGTTTCAAAGTCACTCAGACCGTCGCTATGTCTAACTATCTGTACAAAGTTAACAACAGCATTCATTCATTCAAACATTCCTTCATTTATCTCTGCTTTTGTTTCTCTGTTTTGCCATGAAAGAGAAAAAAACCCAAGCAGCACAAACATTCGTTGTGATTTGTTCTTTTAGCACAAAAAGAAAAGATAGAAACAAACTGAGTTAAAGAAATAAAAAATCGCTTGAAAAAACAGACATTACAACACACAAACAAAACGAGTGTGTTTATGATTGTTTGACATTGATACGTGTATTGTGCTCCACTGTATCTTGCGTCGTACAATTTTCTATGTTATTGTTGCTGCTGCTGCTGTTACGTTTTGTATGGTGGATTTCACATGATTTGATACGTTTTACATTTCAATTCATTACCTTCCCTGTTCAATCAATACGAGAACGAGGTGTGGAAAGCGGGTTTATTAGAGAACAATTGAAAGTCATTTTCATATTTACTGTCATTGTTTCTATACTGACTGTTTAGTTTAGTTTTGTGTTGCCACATTGTGATAGTTTCATAGAAAGCAAAGTAAATTTAATTATGTTGCAAAATGAAAAACAATTTTCACGTTGCACATGCATCAGCAGCATGCCTCATCAGAACAGGAGGCATATCTATATTTGCTTTTCATTACATGTGTATTTGAGAGTGTTTGTTATTTTTTTTGTATTTTCATAGGTTTTGAGTTGGAGTTTCCATTCAATTCCATAGTAGACATTTGTGGGAATAATTGAAGGCATATTTTAAAACAAATTTAATTAAAACAGTGTCAATCATTTGTTTTACTGTTAACCATAAAATGGTCATTCGAACTTAAGAAAATTTTGGTCTGATTTATGAAAACCTTGCTGCTTCGATTTAAAGAAAATATAAATAGCATTTCCCTGCACCCATCAGTTCGCAATATATTAAATAATAGTGGCTATATTCGACTAAGAAGAAGGGATGCAACGGATCTGAGCCGAAGACAAGAAGGAAGAATTTAATAAATAAAATAAATATTGGTCAAACAATTTTCGTCCGGCACTGACTGGACTAATAATTGAAATTTTTTAGATACAAGATTTGAAAAACTTATTGTTAGTTCGTTTTAAATGAAGATGCAATAAATAAATGAAAGTACAAAAAAAAAAAATTCCATGCAGTTAACCATAAAATGGTCCTACGAACTTAAGCAAAATTCGGTCTGTTTAAGAACTGATTTATGAAAACCTTGCTTCGATTTAAAGAAAAGCTGGTTACTATTTCCCTGCAGTTAACAATAATATGGTCCTTCTAACTTAAAGACAATGTTAATCAATTTATTTTCTTAATTAATCTCATAAATCTATGTACATATATAAATTATAACCCTGCATACTTTTAGGCTATACACAAATTACCTACCCAACCACATTTTTCAATTTTTTATAAATTTCATCAGCAACAACAAAATCCTCATATATTATCACAATTACACAAATGTGTATCAATTAGTCAAAAGGCCAGGCATAACTCCTCTACAATATTTTTCCATATATCCATATTATTTATGTTTTTTTGTTGTTACTGCCCACGTTTTCAATTTTAAAGTATACTTTAGGGCTTTAGGAAATTTTGTTTGCCATAAAATGTGTGGCTAAAAGCTTCAGGAAATATTGTAGTAGAGTATTGTAGGTAAATTTCTCAAATAATTTAATATCTAACATACTTTCTAGGTAACTAGAAAGTTTGTGTTTGTGTTAGTCATAGTTTAGGGCGTTTGTAAAAGCTGTTTAAATTGGCTTAAAGCTGGGCAAATGTTTACAGATTTGTGATAATTGATTTAGGAAATTAATATATTTAAGAAAAATTTAATTAAAAAGTGCTTTATTTGTTAATAACATTTAAAGTGTTTTTATAAATGATTTTTTTTTTGACAAGCAACTAAATACGATGCGTAAAACATATCAAGCAAAGAAGTTTACATTGTTTGCTTGAATCATAGATAGTTTTAGAATTTCTTATAAGCTTAAAATATAGATTTTATAAAATATCAAATTAGCTTCAATCATAGGTCCCTCTTGCGTTTTAAATTAGCTTCATTCTTAGGTGTTTTTAAAGTCTCAAAAAACATCAAGAAGTGGCTTTAATATGCTTTAGGTATGTTCATTGCGTGAAATTGTCTTCAATCGCAGGTATTTTAAGAGCCTTTAAGTAGCATCACTAACCAATCGTAGCCCTATTCAGAGTATTTGCTTTAATTGTTTGCATTTCAGAGTCTCTCAATTAGCTTCAATCGTAGGTTTTTAAAGTGTCTCAAAAAAACTGCAGTATAAGGAATTAAATTAGTTATAATTGTAGGTATTTTAAGTCTCAAGTTGACTTAAAAACTAGTTATTTTAGAATTTGTTATCTAATTGTAATCGTCTATCCAAGTCTTAAGGTAGCTTTGGTCAATAATCTTTCTAGACTAACAGAAATGTCGATCTTAGATCTTATTAGATTTGTTTGTTTTATGACTTTAAATTAAAATTAATGAACTCAAACTGAAATAAAAAATTTTCTCTAATAATAAATATTAACTCCCTGGCCCACGATGACGAACGATAACGTTCGCTTAGATAAGACTTAAGACACAAACTTGATTGTGAAATAAACAAACTTGATTGAGTAAAAAATAGATACGATAAAAAGTTTGTGTTTTAAGTCTTATCTAAGCGAACGTTATCGCTCGACATCGTGGGCCAGGCGGTAAAATTTAAAAAAAAAATTTTATTAAAAAAAAAAACACAAGTCTCTAAAAATTAACAGTTTCAAAGAATCAAGAATCAGAAAATCCTTTTAGAGTCTCAATAAACATTAATTGTATATCCTTTTGGAGTCTTAAATAAAGTCAATCGTGGATTGTTTTAGAATCCCAAATAAACATTAATCGCAGATCATTTTAGAGTCTCAAATAAACATCAATCTTTGATACTTTTAGAATTCTAAATAAACGTTAATCGTAAATCCTTTTAGAGTCTTAAATAAACATTAATCGCAGATCATTTTGGAGTCTCAAATAAACATTAATTTTAAATCCTTTAAGAGTCTTGACCGTCGAAACGATCTTAACCTATTCTCAAACTTTAAATTGGTAAGAACCTGTCCTTTCGTGGTATGAAGGCTAGCAGAACTGGCGCTGTGTAATGAACCAAACGTAATGTTACGGTGCCCAAATTAATCGTAGATCCTTTCAGAATCTCAAATAAACATATATCTAATTTCATTTCCAATCGCAAGTGTTTTTAAAGTCTTCCAGCCGCTTCAATCACAAGTATGTTTAGAGTCTTAAAGAAGTTTCAAATGCAGGGCTTTTCAGAGTTTCAAAGTAATTTCAATTATAGTAACTCTCAAATAGACATCAATGTAGGTCTCACTTTATTTGCAATCGAAAGTATTTTTAGAATTTCAGAGTTTTAAGCTACTTTGAGTTTTTTTGAAAGACTCAAATTTACTTCTTTCAAAGGCATTTTTAAAGTTTAAAAGTTTCATCATTTATTGTTTTTTTAAAAGGTTTAGAAATATTTTTTAATTTTTGGTGTTTTAGAATCTCAAACTACTTTTAACTCCTAGATTTCAACTAAAAGTAATTTTAGATATTTAAGTAATTTCTGTTTATATTCTCTTTTTAACTTTAATGCTTCATACATAAATTTTCTAATCCCAGTTTAATTGTTTCTGGTAGCTCAAAAATTTTTTTTAGTCATTTTTAAAAATGACTTCTTTGACTTTTTAAATAATAAACATTTATAGTTGTTTTAAAACAGTATAGTCAAAGAAAAAATTGCAAACAAATTCTTTAATGACTCAAATAACTTAGTACACATGATTTAACTTCTATATTCTTACCCATACATTTTTGGTAAGAGCCTAAAAGTATACAACAAGTTTTATTTTTTGCTAGATTTTCCTTATCTTGCAAAAACAAACTTAACAGAATTGCTTACACAAAAATAAAGGGAATTTTTTACACCCATAATCACTTAAACCAAATGAAGAAAGTTAAAAGAAAATAAGGAAAATTATTTAATTTTATAGTTATGAAGCTAGAAAATACTTGATTAGGGTTTTTTAAGTTAATTTAATAAAATTAAATTCAAAAAATGTTGCCTAAAACTTAAACAGTATTTCATATAATTCTATTAAGAGTTTAAAGATTTTAAGTATCTTTAACAGCCAGCTAATTCATAGATTGTGGCCTCTCCAATTGAATGTTTAAACCTTAGTCATTAATTTGGTTTTCTAACCCTCCACCCAAATTATGGGTAGTATTAGCTTGATTTGTTTTCATCTCGATTTCCGTAGATATTTATACAGTTTCCTTACAACTGCTTTCTGTTGGTCTAACAAACTGCCGCTAAGGTTTTCTTATTGCTAAGTTTTCTGTAACTGTTATTTCTGCTTAACCCAGCAAACTGCTAACAAGACAAAACAAATATTTTCATATTTACTTCATTAGGTTATTTTCAAAACACCTGTATTATTGCTTTTTCCGTTTTTTTTAGCTGTGTTAATATTAGTTTTAATTATTAATTGGTTTAGTATATTTGCTTTGGGTTTTGGGTCTTGTATTTGGTTTTAATTTCGTTTTTAACAATTTCTCTTTGTTAACAATTTCCTTTCGCTAACGTTGGTTTGTTGATATGCTGTTGAGGTTATCCCACAAAATATGCTATGCTTTTTTATAAGTTTACGCCTATGGTGGCGCCAATAGTTATACAATCATTCAAACACCAATCACACTGCCATTGCCAAACATAAGATGCCTAGTAGGGCTTATACAAACTTGTTAATATTTATTTTAAACCATAAACGACTATAGCAAATGTTTCTCCTGTTGGAGGAGAATAATTTACAGTTGTGGACAAAACAAAACAGAGACTTATATTGCAAGATATTTTAAAAGTTTGTAATTAGCCGTAAACATAGTCTGAACGTAGCTTCAATAAATAGTAGGTGTTTTAGCGTGTCAAATTAGATTTTAATTGAAGGTCCTTTAAGTGCTTTAAAGAAGCTTCAATCATAGTTATTTTTAGAGTTCTTTAAGTGCGTCAAAGTAGCTTCAATCGTAGGTTTTTTTTAGAGTAATTTAAGTGCGTATGGCTTTTTAGGATATTTTAAATACTTCAAAGTAGCTACAAGTGTTGTTATTTGAAGAGTCTCAAAATAGCTTCAGTCTACTTTGAAGCACTTAAATTACTCGAAAAAAACCTAAGATTCAGAATCTCAAAATAGCTTTAATCGTAGGTTTTTTAGGGTCTCTAAAGTAGCTTTGATTGTCTTTTTAGAGTCTCAAAGTAGCTTTAATTATAGTTTTTTTTACAATCTCAAAATAGCTTAAATCGTAGGTCTTTTTACAGTCTCAAAATAGCTTGAACTGTAGGGCTTTTTAAAGCCTCAAAATAGCTTGAATTGTAGGTATTTTTACAGTCTCGAAGTAGCTTCAATAATAGGTCTTTTTAGAGTCAATAGAGTTAATTGCAGGTCTTTTTAGAGTCTCAAAATTGCTTCTTTTTAGAGTTTCAAACATGCTTCAGTCACAGGTCTTTTTAGAGGCTCAAAATAGCTTTAATCGTAGGTCGTTTTAAAGTTTCAATTATGTATAAATCTTGAATCCTCCATCATCACAAGTGGTGACTGAGGGTATATAAAAGTTTATCATTCCGTGTGTAACATTGAGATATAGTCATCTAAGATCCAAAAAAGTAAATATATTTTTGATCCTTATTAAATTCGATTCGAAAGTCTGTTCAATCGATGCCGTCAGTCTGTGTAAAACACTCTCACGTCCAAAATAAATAACCTAAATTCACAAAGTTTACAAAATAACATTTAAATGCTCCTAAGCAGTTTGGTATTGAAAATCAGTAAAACCGGTTCAATAGTACCAGAGTTATGACTTCACAAATCTGAGACAACCACCAAAAAAAATTTATATTTTCACATATTTTTTTTTTTTGTAATTTGTGTAAATATTTTGTAGCTAAAGTCATGCAATTTTACATAGATTATTTTTATTATTCTTAATTTTACATTATTTCAACCTACACTGTTGGCTCCTCAGAAATTCTGCCGTTTTGGTTAAACCAAAAATGTGTTTTCAATAAATACGGAAAGTTGGTTGGTTTGGTTGGTAATTTGCTTAGGATGAGATGATATATGGTTATAAACTTATATTTTTTTATTATTTCCAATGATTTTGTTTGTTTTTTATTATATTTTGTTTGAGAAGAGTGGGCAAACAAAAGCTTTTTATTTAATTAAAAAAAATTTAAGTGTATTAAACTAAATTCAACTGTATTCTTGAAAATACAAGTTTTGGAAAAACGAACAGAAATTAATGAGTTTTTAAGCGATGACGTTATTAAATAATGCCAGAAACATTAAACAGAACAGTTTATAAACACATTTTGCAGGAATTTTTAATGGTATTGAAAAGGAATTTTTGTTTTTATATCCGAAAAGGAAGCAACTAAAAAATAAAGTTTTATATACTTTTAGGCGCTTCAAAAACGGTTTAGTTTGTGTGTATTATTTGCATTTGTAAGCCAAAAAAGTAGCTGAAATTATGTTATTATTTCCCCTAAATCTGTATTTTCAAGGTGCCGGTTTTAGCAAATATTATTATAACATCTACTTTTAGGCGCCTTAAAGACCTAAAACTTTCTCTTTGTTTGCCAATGTATTGGTTACATTTTCTCCCCTAAAGGTCATTCATATTTCAATTTATTTATATATATATGTATATATATATGTATATATATATGTATATATATATGTATATATATATGTATATATATATGTATATATATATGTATATATATATGTATATATATATTTTTTTTTTTAAATTTATTTTTTTAGTTTAAAACATGTTTATTCGTTCATGCATATATTGTTTATATTTTGGGGCCAGAAAACAACAATTTACTTTTGTTGCATTTTGCCAAAATTTGTAAATAATTGTAGACAAAAACTTAGTGAATACTTTTTAGGCGCCTGCTTAAGGAAATTCAAACAAATTTGCACAAATTTTCAAGCCAACAAATTTAAGGAAATTTATTTCTTATTTACAAGTCAAGGTTAAATAATTTGTCACAGTTTTTTTTTGTACTTGTTTGCTTAGTATCCCTTCTTATGTCTTAACAATAAAATATTGTTTATAACTATAAGGCCGTGTAACATTAAATAAATTTTTGAACCTTAACTTACCTTTTTATGGCTATTTTTATGTGTCAGTTGATGTTGTTTCTTTATTATTATTACTGTAAATCTATTGACTGTTATTGTTTGTGTAGTTTTGGCGTAAAATTTCCATTATCCTGTCATTACTTTTGCTTTTTTAAGAGTTTGTCGTTTAATTTTTTTTCTTTTTTTAGCTGTCAAAAACTATATCAATATTTTTTTTACTTGTAGGTTTATATACATATTTTATAAGAGTCTTATGATTTACTAGCCCTGAACTTGTTTTGCTTTATAGCTCAGTCACAATTTTGTGTTATGTGTGTGTTTAGTTGACTGCTACTTTTATTTTATTATACTTATTTAGTTTTTTTTTTCTACGTATATAAAGCTTTGGCAAAGTTTTTTGTGCAATGTTTCCAATGGTGTTTTATTGTAAAGTAAATTCTAAGTTCTTAAAATTGAATTCAATTTATTTTATGCTCTCTCAAATGTTTTTATGCTTGTATTTTTTATTTGTATTGTGTCTTAAAACGTAATCCTAAAGGTATGCTTCAGTTTTTTTTAATAGTTGCTATTAAAATGGCCAGAGAACTACTAAACATAAGATTTGCTTATTATTATTAAGTACGCTTTAAACCTAAGTCTTTTTATAATACAAATTAACTACAATCGTATGTGTATAGAGTTTTAAATTTACTTTTAACCTAGGTCTATTTTATTGTCTCAATTAAGCTCCAATCTTATATCGTATTAATTTCAATCCTAGTTTTTTTTTGAACTCATTTTAGGGTCGCAAATAGACTTAATCAATTCTTTTTAGAGTCTTAAATTAACCGCAATCGTTTGGGTTTGATCGTCTTAAATTAACCTCAATCATTTGTGTTTGATCTTTTTTTCTACCCTAGATCTTTTTGAACTTCTTTTAAGGTCGCAAATGTGCTTCATTCGAAAGTCTTCTTGGAGTCTTTAATCCTTAAACTAATTGGAGTCTTAAAATAACCTCTATCGTTTGGATCGTCTTAAATTAACCTCAATCATTTGGGTTTGATCTTTTTTTTCTATCCTAGATCTTTTTGAACTTTTTAAAGGTCGCAAATGAGCTTCATTCGAAAGTCTTTTTGGAGTCTTTAATCCTTAAACTAATTGGTGTCTTAAACTAACCTCTATCGTTTGGGTTTGATCGTCTTAAATTAACCTAAATCGTTTGAGTCTAATAGTTTTGAAGTCTAAACTTAACTTCAATCCTAAATCTTTTTGAACTCTTTTTTTGAAGTGTTTAATCCTTAAACTAATTTAAATCCTAAATTAGACCCACGCTTAGATCTTTTTGGATTTTTAAACTAGCTTTAAACGTACATATGTATATCAACCATAAATCATATCTCAATTTCAAATAATCTTTAATCGTAGATCTTTTTGCTGCCACAAACTAGCTTCAAAATCACACCTTTTTCAAATTGTTAAATATCATGCAATCTCAAAACTTTTCAGACTATATTTACTGCAAATTATACTAAAATGCAGAAATCGTTGGAATTTCAAACTAGCTTTAACTCTACATCTTTTTGGAGTTTCGCATTACTCAATTCTTGATCTCTTTAGAGTTTAAAATTTTGTATTTCTCTTTAGAATCCAAAATAGCTACAAATACAGCTTAATTTTATTCGTCGTTTTATAGAGTCTCTAACTAGCTTCAGTCTTTGATCTTTTTGGAATCTTAAATTTACTACAATCATAAATATTTTGGGGGTATCAAATAGGATCAATCTTCTTTTCTTTAGATTTTCTAATATTCTCATATATTCTTCAGAGTCTTGAATTAGTCTCAGTTTCAAATTGGTTTTAATTGTACATATTTTTGAATGTAAGTAATGTAAAGTAAACACCTCGTGTTGATTGCGGCTACGGCTCTTTAGAATTATATTTTTCTTTTGACGCTTTGCATTTTATTTTGACGCTCACTGTAATTGTAGATCTTTTAAAGTTTCAAACGAACTTCTTTTAAAGAGTCTTAAATTAGAGTTAATCGTAGGTCTTTTAGCTTCCTACATAGATATTTTTAGAGTCTACAGTTAGTTTTTTTGTAGTTTTAAACATCCTAGATTTTATTCTCCTCAGCCCTGTGTTTCAATTACAGCTCTTTATACGGTCTCAAACTGTAATGACATGAGCCTCAATACTGGGTATTTTGGAATATAAAATAATCTTCAATCCTTCATCTTTGGAAGTTTTAAAAGAGATTTAATCCTAGATTTTTTTGTCTTAAATTTCCTTTAATCTTAAATTTTAGAGTCTGAAATTTCATTCAAGTGTAGTCTAAGAACATTTTGTAGAGTTTAATATAGTTTGAAACTAGCTTCAATCCTAGATCTTTTTAGATTCACACATATGCTCTAATCCCAGGTCTTTTGGAGTTGCAGATTAACATTAATCGTATATTTGCTTTGAGCCTGTAATTTCCTTCAATCTTAGCTCGTTTGTGGTCTGAAATTCGATTCTGTTTTTATAGAGTTTCTTAAAAGAACTTAACACTAATTGTTTATATTTCATTAACTCAAAATTGCTATAATTGTTAGGATTTTTAGAGTCTATCATAAGATTAATATATAATATATACATACATATGTTTACGAAGTAGCTTCAATTTAATTTTAAAGATTTTAGTCAAACTCTAACGATCATGTTTTGGAGCCTCAAATGGATTCTCAACTGGGCATAAATCGTCTTTTTTTTTATAGACTGAAAGATGTTTAAAATATATGTATGTCATTCCAGAAAATATCAGCTCAAATTAGTTGCCAATTGTTGATATTTTTAGTGTCATAAATAAATTTTATGCTCAAATATTTTAAGAATAAAAAATTAGCTTCAATTGGAAATCTTTTTAGAGTCTGAAATTAGCTTTCAGTGCAAATTGTTTGAAAAGCAACATTGCTGTTGGCTTTCTTCCTTAAAAACTTATTGATTTTCCAATTGGATCCGAACGTTGTTAAATTCTGTAAGAGCACCAAATAAATAAAGCTGTGAAAAACACTTGGAAATTGAAGAAAAATATACAACTTTCTAAAAAAGATGTATGAAATTTAATAAATATCATAAAAAATTATAAAGTTTATGCAATTATTATTAAATTAAACGTTAATTGCTTTAAAAAACATTTCAAAACATGCAATTTTAACAATAAATTTCATTAATAGAAGATAATCAAGGAGAAATTAACCGTTATATTTACTCTTGCTCTCTCTGTTTTATAAGCTGTTGTTGTACTCAAAATGTACTCAAGCTATTTTTGTTTTGTTGTTGTTGAGTGAGTTGGTGTGTGTGTGTGTGTGTTTGAATGCTAAGAAGTGTGATGTGGAAATTTTCACCTTTTACCAACATTTTTATAACAGCAGCATAACGGTATGTGTGAGTGGTTATACATACATATGTATGCATACTGCATTTGTAGTGTGTAGAAATGTATGATGGCGTCTCCATTTGTTGGTTTTAAGTGTATGAGCGAGTGTGTGTGTTGGGTTTATTTGTTTGTATGAGCGTAAAATGAAGGATGTTTTTGTATGAAACAATCAGCCGAGTGTAATAAAACAAATGTTTGTGTTTTTTCTGATTTTTTTTTTTCATCTTGTGTTGATTTTTTTGCCATTTTATTTCTCTTTCTCGTTTTTATTATTTGTTTTTTTTTATTATTTTATTATGGCAAACAAAGCAACAGAAAAAAATAAGGCTTTCTGTTGAGTTTATTAACCTTTAAGAGAGAGTTTTTTCTGGTTAGCTTTGACTTGCTGTTACATTAAACATAAATTAAAATGATTAATTTTTCTGTGTTGTGTTATTTAAAACAGAACTGTAGAATATTTATTAATAAATTAACTTTATATTAGAATATCTATTAATAAAAAATATTTGTTTTTCTTTTTAGCGGCGAACGTATGTGGCGTATGAGTCATTCTCTGCCCTCCGGCATGGTATGTTTGTTTTTATATTAAAAAATTTGTTAAAAATTTTACGTTTCTTTTTTTATATATAAAACAAGTTTTCCTACAATTATTATTATACTTATATTATTATTTTATGATTTTCTGTTTTATTTACTGATATTCAAGTTCAAAGTTTTTTGAATGCATTTAAAATTTGTTTTTGGCATTTTTGATGATTTGATGACTTACATAAATCAATTTTGTTTAATTGAATATTTTTTCTAAAAAAAAAAATAAAAATAATTAAAAAACTTATAAAATACATGGGGCACACGCTTTTGTAACCCTTTAAGTTTATTGAACAACAAATTTAAACAAATATTTTTACTTTCCCCGAAGAATTATACATTAAAATATTTAAAAAGAAAACACTTTAAAACAAAAACAAAAACAAAACAACACACACAACTCTATTTAACTAATTTTTAAACAAAATTCTTTAAATACAAATTTTAGTTTTTAAGTTTATCTAACAAACTGAATAAAAGCGGCGGCGAAAGGATCAAAAGTAATAAAACTAATTGATATAAAAATTTGTGTGATTCTAAGATTTTAAAAAACGAGGCTTTAAATTTTTTTGCTTTTATATAGAATTTTCTTAATTTTAAAAGCAATTTCGGTTGTTATTAAAATTATTTCAAATTTTAAAATACTTTTCTAAATTTTGAGTTTTAATATGGAATTCTTTTGCTTTCTAACTAGTTTTCACATTGATTTATATTTGGTTGCTTTAATTAAGGTTTCATTTGAAAGGTTAAAAATGTGATTTAACCTTTTCTTTGTTTATAATGCTTTACAAATCTGTCTCGAATCTAAATCTAATCTTTTGATTTTCTGAACCTCCTTTCCGCTACGCCTCGTTTTTATGGTGTTTTGACTATTTTCTCTTTTAATATTTTTTTTAAATTTTATTACTTTTACACAACAACAATTACACTTGTTTTCATTTGAAATAAATACCAACATGTTTTTTGAAATGAACATTTTTTTTTTGTTATTCAAAACTTTTTTTATAAGCTTTTTGTTAACACTTTTAATACTTTAATAAACCACTTTACAACACCTACTAACACGTACTTTTTTATATTAAATAAACATTTTGTTTTCTAAATATTTTAGACATTGTTTCCCAAATAGTTTTAGTTAGTGACAATACAATAAAAACTTTCTAAATTTTCCAAAAAAAATAAAGGGTGATTTTTTTTTTAGCAAATTTCTTTTTGGCAAGACTGTTTTTTAAAAGAAATTATAGTCGTAGTCCTAAAAAAATACATACGCTTAAGTTAATCTGCAACTCCAAAAGACCTGGGATTACAGCATATTTATGAGTCTAAAAAGATCTACGATTGAAACTAATTTCATACTATATTAAACTCTACAAAAAAATCTTAATAAAAATCACATTTGAAGCCAACATTAAGCATTAACATTACATTAAAGAGCATTAATTAAAGAGCTACACTTAGAGAAAATGTGTGACTCCAAAGGATTTAGGATTAAAGGAAACTTAAAATCGAAAAAAACTATGATTAAATTGCATTTAAATCTTCCAAAATTAAGGATTGAAGATTATTTTTGATACCAAAAGATCCAGGAATGAAGCTACAATGGAAACAAAGGATTTAGGAGAATAAAATCAATAAGGTCTAGAATATGCTAATATTGTTTTAATTAAATAAAAGTTTGAAACTACAAAAGATCTAGGATTGAATTAAATTGGTGTTTTAAAAAGTTAAAAGATTAAAACTAATTTGAGATTCCAAAAATATCTATGCAAGAAGCTAAAAGACTCTAAATATCTATAAGACTCTTAAATAACTATAAATGAAGTTCATTTTAAACTTCAAAAGATAACTGCCCATAACACTTAAGTCTTTAGTTATATGGAATCACGATCTATGTTTGTGATTCCTCGCCCAGAGGCTCTGCCTTAGTATGATTAGTGCTTACAAGTGGCAGTAGTGCTTACAAGTGTGCTTTACATTCTGCATTTTTTTTTTTTTTTCAATATTGTGAAAACTAAATATTATGAGAAGCTTTATTGAAAGTAATGAAATTATGTACTGCTTCCAAATTGTAAACTAACTTATGAATTACTGCTGTAAGAAATTATAAGCATATATCTTTGTGTGTTTATTGTATTGTCACTGTGGAAAACATAATCTGAGGTAATTTATCTTTAGCTCTAAAATTTCGTATTACTTAAAGTATTCTTAGTAAGTAGTTATAAATTAGAACTATACATGTTATTAATAAAATATTTATAAATTTAAATAGTTTAAACTATGTATCTAGCTTAATACTGTCTATCATCAGTCTAGGAAGTTCTTGTAGTTAAATATTATTAAATTATAGTTTCAATTGGTCCAAAATTACTACAAAATTGTGTTAAACTTTTGAAATTACTGCAAATCATTTTGAGCTTATTTATCCATAATATCCTTAAGTTTTGTAACTTCACTAACTACAGCTTTTTATAATTTCCCGTTTATCTAACTAATCTAAAGAGTGGTCAGTTTAAAACTTTGTTTATATTTTTCTTTAGAACAGAGATAAAATATCTCAAATCTTTCTCGTTTATCTAAAATATACACAATGGCTACTTAAGTAACTTTATGTAATCTAAACAGCAGTCAGTTTAAAACTTTGTTGTTATTACTCTTTAGAACAGGGATAAAATAACTTAAATCCTTACAGGTAATCTAATATGGACACAGTGGCTACTTTAGTGACACTAAGTAATCTAAAGAGTGGTCAGTTTAAAACTTTATTTGTATTTTTCTTTAGAACAGAGTTAAACTAACTGAAATCTTTCTCGTTATTCTAATGTATACAAAGTGGCTACATAAGGACTCTAAGTAATCTAAAGAGTGGTCAGTTTAAAACTTTCTTTATATTTCTCTTTGAAACAGAGTAAAAAAAATAATAAAGTAAAAAAAATATTTCTCGTTAATCTAATATTTATACAACGGCTACTTTAGTGTCACTAAGTAATCTAAACAGTAGTCAGTTTAAAACTTTGCTTTAAAACAAAACAAAATTTTAAAACAATTAAAAGTTGACACAATTTAAAAATTTGATTTTAAACAAATTTGAGATAAATCTTATTTCTTAAAGAAAAAATAAAGTTGGCTTTTTGTTTGAAAACTGTTATTGTCAAATTTTCATTAAATCATGCTTAAATATTCGACGAAGCTACTGTTTCAATTATTCTTTTGTAATCTACAATTATGCTGGTTTTAAATTTGAGTTTTTTAATTTCAAGTTTGAACATAGTCTTTATACATCTTGCTTCGCAAAAGGCCCTTTATATTATAGTCCAGATACTTGATTTATATCAAGTAATCTACAGTTGAATCAATTATATTGTGATTTTCCTTAGTGAATTGCAGTGAAATAGAAGGGACACAAGAAAGGTTTGGTGCTTGGTTACTCAGCGGAAGAGACTGGTTTTAGTTTCCACGTAGAGGGCAAGTTTTAAACGTTTAGATAATCTGTGCAGCATTCCGCTAGTTATGGCCGATTAGTATCACACTCTTAGCCATTTAATCTGAAACACAATATCGTGCAGTTAAAAGGGTTCTAGCGGATCTCAACATAAATAAGTCTCCTGGGCCAGATGGTATACTGGTCTTAAAGCAGTCTTCTTTGACACTAGCTCGTCCATTAGTTAACCTTTTCAGCATTCTTTACCATGCCGGTGAATTTCCTATGTGTTGGAAGGTTGCTAGTTTCTGAAAAGTTTAAAAAAAAAATTCCAACCCTGAAATCGCATACGGATTTTGTATAGAACGCTCAATGGGAGAGTCTTCTTTACGGAAAAAATGGTGTCGTTGAATTCATCGTTTTGGCGAAAGTAAAGTTGTGGCACTAGATATTTTCCAAGGCGTTCGATAGAGTCTGGCATGGTGAATTTTATCGAAATTTATTGCTTTAGGTGTCAGTGATCACTAGTGTCCATTAAGTTGTTCCCATTGTGTTAACTTCTCTGACGTCGGTGATAACTTCTCGCGATTTATATCGAGCTTTCTTAGAAATCTCACTATACAAGTTGTTATAGTTGGGATCTCATCAGACGAGTTCAAGGTTAAATTAGAGCTACCGCAAGGCTCCTTTCTTTCTCCTACTTTATTTCTTATCTTACTAAATGAACTTCTTCATCAAACTTCCAACCCTATTCTTTTGCAGATGATAGCAACATTTACCATTGATATCCATTCAACTATGGACCAAGCCCGTCGAAGATTGGGCCAATGAGCTAAAATATGAATTATACACTTAACCAAGATCTCTATTCTATAAATAAAGCTGTGTTTGTACGTCATTATTTAAAATGAATTTATTAAATTTTGAATTATTTAACAAATGACTTAATACCTTTAGAGTTCTGTAAAAAATTATTATAGCTTTACCATGATTAGTAAATTTTGATATTGGATATTTTTTTATGTCAAATAATTTCAAGAACCATTTTTAAAAAATAACATCATTGTTGTGTAAAATATTAAAGTCAAAGTCTGAAAAGTTTCCAAAAGTGCAAGCGTTCCTTAAAAATTATTAAGGAAAAACACAGATAACGTAGAACAGTTCTATTCTAGTCTAGTAATATAACAAAATACTTTGCTGAGTTTCCGAAGGTAATATGTCAGACTTATGTATGAGTCTAAAGACCTTCAGGATAATTTGAAAGATCTTTGCAGCTGTCGAAATAAATAAAACTCTAACAGGAACATAAGATAAAGAAAGCTTAGATAATGTAAAGTTATGAGATCCGATTCAGTCTTCAAATATGTCAGATTTATAAGTCTAAAGTCCTGCAGGATCATTTAGAAGTTCTTACCAGCTGTCGATATAAATACAACTCTCACAGGATTATAAGATCAGCTTAGATAATGTTATATGAGATAGGCAAGGAGAGACTCTCTCACAGGCGAGAGGTGTCATCTTTCAGTATCTAGTGTTTAAGTAAAGACCAATCAAGATCTTATCAGGACAATTTAACCCTGTTAAATAATTGCTTTAAACCACTTCTGCTTGTCTGTGAATTCCCATTCGACCAAAATAGGTTTCTTCTATGAAATATACAATTTAAAATTTTCTAAAGCAACTAAACATTTTTTATTCCATCAAACTTTCACCTTCAACCTACAATTTAAATTAAATTTATTTGTAACCAGTTTTTCTATACAAACAAAAAAAGTTTCCTTTCCTTTTTTTTTTTTTTTTTGATCAGATAAGCACTTTTTCTAGTGATAAAAGTTTTGCCATTTTTTATTTGTTTCACAATTCATTTAATTCTACTAAAGTTTTGCTATGTTAAACAGAAGAAAGTTTAAGTTTAATTTTTGCAAATAAAAAGGTCACATGTATTTATGTTAATGCGTGATTTTTTCTCTCATTTACTCAAAACCATACTATAATTTTTCAAAACGTAAGAAAAGAAATACTCTAGCTAGAACCATAACAAAAAACCATCATTTACCAATTAAAAAATCATTAGCATTTAACAAAGTTATTGTGTATTTTACTAACTTAAATGCTAGTAACTCAAGCGGAATCAACAAAAAATTTGTTACCATCAACTGGCTATAATTTCGTATTAATTAACCGAGTAGTAGGAAGGAAGCTTCACAAAAACAATAGCAACAAAACCCAACAAAACCTTACATATTAAACGTAAAGTTTCATTACATTTAACAGTTTTCAATTTAAAACTGTAGAAACAGTTAAACAGCGAAAAAAAAACCCCAACAACCTCAAATGGCGATAAAAAGCAACATGTTACTTGCAATAATTTCATTTCGCTTCACTTCATTCATTCATTCATTCACTTGTCAATGTTCATTTCCACGAGCTGAAAATAGGACAAAAAAAAACTAACACACACAATTGGTTTGAGGCAGAAGAGGAGAAACTAGGCAAATAACAGCAACAAGGAAAGCAACAATCTTTCTAAATGTGTGTGAGTTTGAGTGTAAATGTGTGTAATAATTATAGTAATGTGGAAAATGTTATTGTTGCTAATGCTTGGATTTACATTGAGGAAGAAATAAATAGCACGAGTTAACATCTCGAAAGCCTCTTTATTCTTATAACCTGCCCTTATGAGAGTTCTAATTACAAGGTCACTTTCAGTCCAGAATGACTCTTACAAACTTTGTGCTATCGTACAGGATCAATTTCAAACCATTAAGAAGTGGTAATTGAAAAAGAGCAAAATATAAATTTAAAAGCTATTCACACTAAGTTCACTCCTGATACTCCAGGCAGGGGATAGCTTTGAATTTAGGATGACTCCTAGATATTTTGCGCTGTCGGTCGGTCAATTCCACCACATTAGGAAGATTAAATTTAAATCATGGACATGGAATCATGGATTGCCTCGCTAGTCGAAACTGATATTGCAATATCGTTGTACCAGAAATAATAACTACCATCCGGAAAGACAGCTTGAAGGTGGTTCAGTATTTAAAGACAGATTAAACTAGGATTTAGCACGAAATCAGATTCATTGGATACAACGTTTTAGGAATCACGGACAACGTCTCGATACTTTATTTTGATATTGCATCAACAGTTCTATATAAAAGAATGAAGTGGATCCATACAGACTATTTGAAGGTGATTGCATATTTAACGTTTCAGTTTAGTCTCGGTACTTGTTTTCAATTCTTCTGTATTCAAAAATGGATCATACTAGGATTAAGCACGAAATATCGGATTCACTTTGGGATTTTGGGAATCACGGACTACAAGGTCTTTGAAATAGATTTTGAATAGGGATGAATGTCTTAAATCCGGTTGTTCAGTATTCAAAGAGGAATCTCAGTTGAAGATAGGGCCTGGTGTCTTCACAGAGCAGATTGATACTCCGATTCTTTCGGGCTGAGATCTTAGTCATTTTGAACTTTTTAGAATTGACAATGACGTACGTCACCAGGGAAAAGAATTTAACTGAGATCTTTGTGGCTCTTTATGTTCACTGTCTTTAGGATAGAAGGTAAGGTAACGTAAAGAAATATTGTGCAAACTTTGCTCTTCTCCGTTTCATCTCCATACTTACTAAGTATTGAACTTAAACTAAAATCTTGGTGGTCTTGAAAGTCTTTGAATTGATAATGGCGAACGCGACTAAAAAGTAGATAAAACTATGTATTTCCACTGTCTGAAGACTTGTAGTTTTAGCTACACAAAACATAACTACAAGCCTTCAGACAGTGGAAATAAATAGTTTTATCTACTTTTTAGTCACGTTCGCCACAAAATATTGCACAAACTGTTTGCTCTTTTCCTACTCCTCTCTATACATCCTGAGTATAGTTATTGTTCTTTGCAAAACCTTAACTACATATAGCATGTGGTTGTTGCTATTTGTGTTGTAGTTTAAAATATAAAGTTTCGACGAAGAAATCCTTGAAAGTAGTTGATTCTTTATTATTTTTTTTCTTCTCTACTTTTAAAACTGAGTACATTAACATAAGAGGCAGGCAGCCAGTGATGATACTTTTTACCTTTGATCCTAATGACAGTCTCAGTACAAAGGTGACAATATAATACACGTCATTTTTGTTTCTTCCTTTACATTTTTTACAAAGTTTTTTTTTCTCTTGTCATACCAAACTAAAGTAAAACTTAGTTTAGTTGCAGTTTTTTTTTTTTTTATAAGGTTTCATATTTTTTTAAACTTTTTAGATGCTATTCATATGTATTTTTGTTGTTTTGTTTGAGAAAAAAAGCAAAGGTGGAGTTTGAAGTTTCTTTTATGGCGTGTAAAAAATATTAGTTGGGTTTAAAGTTAAGATTTATGTATTTGAATACAAGAAGTTTAAGAAAGTATCATTAGCTTAAAAAGAAAAAACAAAAAACTCGTTCAAAGATGAGGTATGTTTCGTAAGGAGGAAACTAATTAAAAGGTATTGTGGTTGTTTCAAAAAAAAAAAAAAAACAAGATTTTTTCTGAGAGACATTTGTCTAAAACAGCATAATTAAAGATTTGTGCATATATGTATGTCCTTTGTGAGTGCAATATTTTATTGTTACAACAGCTAAAAAAGCTCTTTAGTTTTAGAATCAATATCAGGCTGAATCAATAGGAGACTGAGTTGTGGAAGAACCATTAATTCCGTCTTGGTAAAAAGGACCATCATTATGCAAATTCTATTAGAATTCCCTTTGATATATTTATAATTGGCCAATATTTTTCAAAAAATTAAATATCTCACACTCCTGGGGGAAATTCTATAAAAATGTTGATCTATATAAACGACATTATTAGCCTTCAATACCATTTATATTCGCACTGAACCAGTTCTTTTAACAAACTGTAGTCACTGCTTATTTGTTTAGGCAGGAATATTTTGCACATAATAAATTATCAGAAGCTAAATAATTGTTGTGATTAATCACACCTAAATCCCAAGCAGGTTGGACTAATTCGCTTTGAACTTAATCAATTATCTTAGGACAATCAAGAAAAATATGAGCCTTCCAATTCAGCAGTTATATTTTGTGCTCAATATTTTCTTAGGATTCAATTAACAAAAGGACCCCTTTCGCACCTAAGCCCCAAACAATAAAAATAGTTTGGGCTGGCTCACTGTAAAAATATTCAAATTATTTTAATATGCCTTTTTTAAATTCTGAAAAAGGAAGTAACATCCTTATAATAATTTATCAGAAGAAATATGCTTGTCGGCTGTGTTTAGCAAATGAAAGGAAAGATCAAACTTACTTCTGGGCTCGTTGGAACAAATTCATTTTTTGCATTGTGATAACATATTATGTGCAAAACATAACTGTTTAGGTGCGAAGGATCATTTTTGAATCAACAAAATTTTCTACTGTTACAATAAATATACTTTATGAATTAAAATCATTAGCACTTTATCATAATGGTGCGAAGGACCACATCTTTCAATAGTAGCTTAAAACTTAAAACCAAACCTAAATACCACCCTAATCTCTCGCTCTCTCTATCTGTTCTCTCTCACATGCAACAGTTTTGTCTGTCTGTCTGTCTTCGAACGTTTGTAATCTCACTGGCAACCACATAATCCAAAGGACACTAGAGGTGTCACAATCATACCATAAAGTAGATTGCAGCAATTTTTTCTTCAGTCTTTTTCTCTACTTTTGCTTTCATTTTGTCTTAGTGCTGCTGTAGAGCAAAAGTTTATTTTAAGTTTTTGGGTTTTAGTTTTTCGTAGGAAAATCAACAATGTTGTTGTACTGGAAACTTGCAAATTTCTAACAACAAGTATACATGAATATTAGAGCGCATTTGAACTTTTAAGATATAAAGAACTTTACAGCATCTTTTTTTATTTGTTTGCCTCTGTTATTTTTATGGAATTAATGGCGTTTGACGGGCTACGTAATGATGTTAAATGAAAAAGTAGATACATTTTTAAATGTAAAAAGATCATAAGTTTTGGAGTTAAAATTAAAAAAAAAAAATATGAATTGAAAAGAGTTAAATAACAAGTATAGTTTTCAGACTATTAAAAAAGTTGCAGAAGATTATTGATAATTTATCTTAAATTTCAAGAATTATTGAAAACAGCAAGTTGTAAACTTTTACTAAGAAGGACCACAATTAGGCTTGTGCATATATACTACGGTTCAGTTATTTAAAGGCACTACAAATTCCATATTTAGCAGACTGTATCTTTTGCACTTTTTGTGAAATTGTGCAAAGTTAAGAAACTATTAATATTATGACCTATTTCTATTTTAAAATTCTGCAGTCGTTTAAAAATTGCAAAAGATACTGAATATACTGCTGAATATGAAATTAGTGCCTTTAAATAAATCAACCGGAGTGTATGTACTATTTTAAAACTATTGAAATGCAAATTCACAGTATATTTTCCTGGTTTTTAAACAAAGTTTCTTTTATTTATTAGGGTGATTTCTTTTAGATGTATAGAACTTTAAATTGTCAACACTTTTTTAACTAGCGGCCATTTTATCAGCTATCAAGTGATTTATGTTTAGTTTGGCTTAATATTTCAACATGAATAGACTGACGCTTGAACAACGTTTCCAAATTGTGAACGATTGACCACTTGAAGGACAACATTCGCCGCATTATTGCCGAAATGTTGGAAAAATTCGTTGAAAATTAAACCTCCAGATTAGACTACGTCGGAACCACCTGTAGTGATCATATGCTAGAAGTCATATTTAAATTATAAATGCCAGTAGTTTATCTTTAGCATAAAGTAAATTTCATGTCAATTTAAAAAAAATCATCTTTGTTTTATTCATTTTCAAAGTTCTAGACATATACAAAAAAAATACCCTTTATATTTCCTGCTATATTAAATTATATGTATTTGTTTCCTAACTATTTTAACCATCAATCATAATTTTCCATTTGTCAGCCAACTATTCAAATATTTTTAACATTGTGTGTATTAAGAGAAATTCTTGCAATGAATACTCAAACAATTGTGACACATGTAAATTAGTTACAATTGTATTCGAACTAGCACAAGTTTTGTATATTAATATCAACAACGAGAATAAATTGAGATAAGTTGAAATGATTTTAATGCTATTTTAATGCGATTAAAAAATTCTTTAGACATCGCTAATTGTTCAAATTATGCTTCTTTAGTCAAGCTTTCACAAAAAATCTTTAAAAATTTGAAATTTTGCTAAAAAGAAATTTGGTCCTTCCTTCTTAAAATTCCTAAGCAGTGACAATAGTTTGTGATGGTAGTTAAAATAACTGGTTCACTGTTAATATATTCAAATTATATTAATAAGGCAATAATCTTAGCCAAATCCTTCCAACTAAATAATTATATTTTGCACTTAATATTTTCATAATATTAAATTAACAAATATGGTCCTTCGCAGCTAAGCCTTAAACAACGAGAATAGTTAGTGATAGATGTTAAAAGAATGAGTATGTACAAATAACACAGTCCAACAGGGCTCCAATTCCTCTAACTCACTTTTTTTTGGATCAGCTCTAGTTTTCGAGATATACATTTTTTAAAAATTACGTAGTTACACGATTTTGAGTAACATAACTGAAAAACAGTTTATTTACCTACTTGGTGAAAAGAAAAAAATCAAAATTTACCTACAATATTACCTTCATGCTGCCCTAACATAATATTTATTCTACTCACTAGTTTTGGAGATATAGCCGAATATATGAATATATATGTATAAATTTTATTTAAAACATTTTTTTGTTTTTCAAAAATTTATAAAAAATAGAGATAATAACAAAAGTTTAAATTTTGTTTTGCATAAAATGCCATATTTCTTGTTAATATGGACGCAATAATTATTATTATTAATTTTGTGAAACTACAACGTGATTTTTGCTTGTTGTTTTACAAAAATTTAAAAACAATCAATCAAAAATACCACATACATACCTCTGTGTACTGTTGTACGAGGTCTGGTCAAAAAAATAACCGTTATTTTCAAATTTTGTGAGTTACGTATAGTCGATTTTCGCAGTTTGTTTTTCTGTTATGTTGGTACACATGTCTGTTATATAGGTTGGTAATATCAGCCATTTTGGATTGTCAATTTGTTTTTGACAGATAAAAAGGTTAGTCGTTCGGCTCATGCCAAGCAATTTTTACGGATGTTTTAGGCATGAAACGTGCGGCAGCGAAGATTGTTGCAAAATTGCTAAATTTTGAGCAAAAACAACGTCGCATGGACATCGCTCAGGAGCTGTTGAACGTTGTCAACGACAATCCAGATTTCCTCAAAAAGGTCATAACTGGTGACGATGCATGGGTGTATGACTATGACATTGATACTAAAGCCCAATCATCTCAATGGAAACGTCCAGAAGAGCCAAGACCGAAAAAAACACGTCAAGTCCGGTCCAATGTGAAGGTTTTGCTCATTGTTTTCTTCGACTGCAATGGCGTGGTGCATCATGAATTCTTGCCACAAGGTCGTGCGGTCAATAAGGAATCCTACCAATCATGGATTTTGCACCATGATAGCGCACCAGCTCACACATCGATGCTTGTGCGTGAGTTTTTGGCCAAAAACAAAACCGTTATCATGCCTCAACCACCGTATTCACCGGACTTGTCCCACGCTGACTTTTTCCTCTTCCCAAAACTGAAGACACCGATGAAAGGAAAGCGTTTTGCTACGTTTGAGGAGATAAAAGAAAAATCGAAGCAGAAGTGTTTCGAGGATTGGAAAAAACGCTGGCATAAGTGTATTATATCTGAGGGGGATTACTTTGAAGGGGACAAAAAATTGAAAAAAAACGGTTATTTTTTGATTAGACCTCTGTGTTTAATATATGTCAGATAAAGAATTGTGTTTATGTGTATATATGAAATTAGGACCTGATTGCTTATAATATATTTATATTAAGAATATACTCTAGCTTAACTAATTAATATACCTAAAGCTACCTACACATTCCCCCCTTCTCCAAATCTATCTACTATATTTTACTAAACCTTTGTATATAAACCCAACTATTTACACTGGCGTGCAAAACTGAGTGCATGTTCGCTATGATTTTACTTCAATGGGGCATAAAATGATAAATAACGAAAGAAGTTTTTTAAAATTTTTACCATTTATTCTTTATTGTATTAGTCAAAATCAAATTATAGAAAGTGATTACCAGAATTAGCATCTTAAAAAAAAATGAAGTAAATTGACAAAGAAACTGAAAATGAGTAATAATTGTGACAGAACAGTGAACACTCATCCAGTGAAATTGCGCAGAAGTTAAAAAAGTGTCAACGAAGTGTGATTGTTGTGAGAAAACGACATAATGTAGCTTCTGTGCAGAATACTAAAGGTCGTTCCAGACTATTAAAACACTGAGACGCTCGATTAATGATACGCGAGATAAAAGAGAATGGTTCGAAAACACCTAAACTAGCTGCTTATGTTGTAAAGAAAAGCGTAAGTGAATCTCATCTCTACCCTTTAAAGAATTTGTGATCGATATTGAAGAGACGATTAAAAAATCACAATCGAGCGCCCACCAGTATAGAGGAGCTTTGGAACCGTGTTAAGGACGAATGCGAAAATATTCCAAGTGAATTTAAAGAAAACTTGGCGAGGCGCACGAGATGCGTTATTAAAAACAAGGGGTTATGGATACCATACTAAAAGTACGGTCACACTTGGCAAATATTAGCCGAAAAAGACATAACCGCTAAATAACATATAAAGCGTGATGCATTTCGAGGTTTTCTACTTTTTTAAAGAAAATGTTACAGAAATGAATATCATTTGAAAGAACATTCTTTGGCATTTATTTTTTGAAGATTATGTCTATCAAATGTTGGCCGTTGCTACGTCGCAGATGGTCTATCCGTTGAGTCCAATTTTCGATGACTTGTTCGAGCATTTCGACTGTTAACTGGCGAATGAGACACGTAACGTTTTCCTCCAAGGCCTGAATCGAGTTTTAGACTTTACATATCCCCTTAGGAAAAGTCTGACGGTGTGATATCACACGATCTTGGTGGCCAATCGACCGGTCCAAAATGTGAAATTATGTGCTCACCGAAGTGTTGTTTCAATAAATCCATTGATTGATGCGATGTGTGGGAAGTGGCGCCGTCTTGCTGAAACCAAATGTCGCCGAGATCACGAGCTTCAATTTCAGGCATCAAATAATCATGGCACGATAACGGTCGCCATAGACGGTTACGTTCACACCGGCATTACTTTAAAAACAATTTGGATCGATGATTCCACCGGCCTACAAACAGCGTAACCAGCTTTTTTGAGTAAATATTTACCAAATGTCGTCGTACCTTAAGAAAAACATTTTTTAATGGATGCTGGAAAACCTACAAAACTCAGTTAATTGCTTTGGTTGCTTTGGTTGCTTTATGTTTGTTACGTTATCATTACTTTCGATATTATATATATTTTTTTTGCTAATACAATAAAGAGTAAATGGTAAAAATTTGACAAAACTTCTTTCGTTATTAATCATTTTATGACCCTTTAAAGTAAAATCATATCATTTTTGACTCTTACATAAATATTTTAAACACCTACTTACACAATCAGCCTTATTATGAGTGTCGTTTTCTTTTTACGACAACGACTCTTTCGTAATAGATTAAAGATAAAATTAAATTTGTAATAGAATAAAGATAAAATTAAATTTGTTTCTTTAATCTATTACGAAACAGTCGTTGTCGTAAAAAGAAAACGACACTCATAATAAGGCTGAATATCATAAATAATTCAAACAATTTTTAATTAGTTAATTAAAACACATTTCAGTTGGTTGTTTTTCGTTTCGTTAATTAACACAAAACAAATTTTAATTAACTAATTTCCTGCTAATTTTATAAGTTTTAAACATTTAATAAAATACGTTTTAAAAACTACAATACAATAAAACTCTTATTATAAAATAAAATTAAACATAAACATCAAACAACATTTTCTATTGAGTTAATTTAGCTGTGATTTGGAAATTAAAATTTGTTTAAAAAAAATCTAACTAAAATAACTTTAAATCCCGCTTTAAACATTTTATTTTTAAAAATCAAATTAAATCATATTTTTTATAGTTTTTTTTTTCAAATGTAGTTGCATGACGAAGTAGTTTTATAAATATAAAATATCAAAATCATACACCATTAAATCGTTTATTAAACTTTCGTGTTTTGTAGTTTGTTATGTTTGCAAAAATGCACAATTCATTCATTAATTAATTTTCATACTGTTTTAACCTTTTGAAATGAAATATAAGGGATTACACCATTTCCTAAGCACCATAGAAAAACTCAACTTAGAAATAATTCCAATGACTTGCTCTCTACTCAAATCTACCCCAAAGACCTGATGACACTCCTGGACTTTCTGTCTTTCGTTTAAAATTGTACTCTGTATTTGCTGCCTAATCCATACATGAAGACTAAACCTTGTCATTACCTCAATAGAGACAAGTAATTCAAAAAGCACATCATACTTATCCTATTAAAAATCGAACAAGGATAGCAGTATTTAACATTTAACCATCTACTGATTCACTCACCTTCGCTACTTCCCAGCCTTATATTCCTGTTAATAGCTGCGGGTTACTGATCTTTAGAAATTTAAGATTCTTTAATCAATCGAATGTTATAAGTGAGATCATAGCAGTGTAAACCATTCAATGTAAATATTGTGAAAAGAAAAGCCGATTTAGGTAAATGTGCCATCTTCTGGAGAAGCAGAACCAAGGAGACACAATTTAATATAATATTCAATTTCCTTAAACCGTCTATGGGTTCTGTCTCTATAGCTAATTCCCAGACATATATTTCTATTGTTAGCTGTGGATTGCAGAACTTTAAAATTTCCAGAATCTTTCATGAATCGAATGGCATCACGGGCATCACAGCAATAGATCTTGGTCTATGTAAATACTGTGGAAAATGAAAAGCCCTTTAATTCAGTGTCAGTTTTTAGGCGATTCCTATGGTCCACCCTGACTTCTTTCAAAAAGAATAATAAGCATTCAGGAAGAAAGAAACGATAATGTTAGTTTGATACAAGAGCTTTAATTCAGACCTCCTCCCTGTCATTAAATCAATAGAATCTAGATCTCAATTAGCAATAGGTTTCGTCAGGATACTAAGAGGGCTATTGTTACAATAGCAGGATACTAAGATGCTATGTTAACAATAGGCATCTTCCCCATTATTTATTGAGATTGAAAAAGTAGAGATAATGATAATGCTGGTTGGGAACAATTTAGGCTTAATTTAGACTCCCCTTTTTTAAGGCAACCTGGTCTTTAACATTGTAAATTTGAGTATAGACTGATGACCTGTTCCATAGAGTCTCGATATCATGGACATCGTTGTCGTTGGACCTTGTTTCGCACAGATGAACTCACATCTTCTCTGTTCGATGAAAGCACTACATCACAGAATCGGTTGACTTCATCATCTATGAGTGAGGCCAAACAGAGATGGTTCCCACCGTCTCCTCCACTTCTTTATCGTGGTTCAATTGCTAAAACATAGAAAGAATAGAAAGTTTTCAGTGTTTCAGGTCGAGGAGGTAATATTTTTTTCCATGTTCGTCTATGTCGACAATGAAAGCGTTATAACACATAGTCTGTCAACCTTGTTATCTATGTGTGGACGGATATGAGAAGAACTTAATCAACTTGAGAACATCCATATGAAACCACAAAGAAACCTTGATACAAAAGCTTACAGGTGCCAAAGACCCCTCTGGTCAACGGGAAGCCCATATGAGAAGGACTTAATCAAATTAAAATCTCATTTTGTAAACGCTACTGTTTCCTCTTAGGTCTTGATTACATTTAAAAGTTTATTAATTAATTAACGATTATCAAAAAAATTAACTTGTAATTGTAAATTTGAAGCCATATTGACTTAAAAGTTTGTAGGTCCTTAAGCCCCCTCTGAGTTACAGGTCAGTGGGACTCCAGCTCATTACGGCAATACGAATTTGGGATCTTGCTGACATATGAGCTTAATTTTAAAAAATTCTAAAAACTGAAAGCAATTTTTTTCACATATTGACACAAAAGTTATCTGGTTCTGAAGGCCCCTTGAAGTACAGTATAGATTTGAACCTTAATTATATAAACAAATAATACTAGTAAACAGATCTAATAAACTGTTCTTTTTAGAACTAACTTTTAAAAATCTATTAAAGCCATATTCAAACCAAACATTGCAGAGTGCTTAAAGAGCCCCCCTTTGACACTTATGTTATATAAAATGTTTTGCTATCAATTGAGCCTTAATTATATAGACAAGTTATTCTACAGCATAGATTTAATAGCTATTTTCTGTAGAAAGAAGCTTCTAAAAATCAATTTGAAAGAAAAGATTACAGGACCCCCTCTGGGGACACAATTTCTTAAAATCTAATAAAGCCATATTGAAACCAAAGGTTACAGGGTTCCCATTTGGGGACACAGCTTCTAAAAATCTACTAAAGCCATATTGATTGCAGAGTGCTTGAAGCCCCTTTTGACTCTTACATAGGTTATATAAAATGTCTTGCTATCAATTGTGTCTTAATTATATAGACAACTTATTCTACAGAATAGATCTAACAGACATTTTCTTTATAATGAGCTTCTAAAAATCAATTAATAAAACGAAAGATTACTGGGATCACAGCTCATCTATAAACAATTATTAATCACGAAATAAGGAAGTTAATTTTTTACTTGCTTCTAGGAAATGGTTTACTTACATTTTGTAAATTATTTTTTACTTTTCTTCTCTTTAACCCTTTTGTTTTAAAAATATTTCATTAGTAGAACCAACCACCTCTTTTTAAATATATAATAAAGTTTGCAAGTTGTTGTTGTTGTTGTGGTGATTGTTATAATTTCTTTACATTTTATTTTTATTATTATTTATTGTTAAATAGTTAATGTAAAGTGTGTTGTAATTTGAATTTTGATTTGCCAACTTAAAAAGAAACCAAAAAATAAAAAAAAAAAACTAAAGAAAAAAAAAAAATAAATAAAAATATTGTTACAAAAGTTCTTGAAAATGTACAACTTTAACCACCCCCCACTTTTTCCTTTAATTGTTTTTAAACGGTTTTGAAAATTTTGCAATTAAAACAAATAAACCTCTAAAATCGTATGCGATTTGCAACAAATTGTTTTGTTTTAACTTGTTTTGCGAAATATGCAACAACAAACAAAAAAATACTACTACTTATAAATATAATACTGCAACGATTAATTAACAAACAAAAATTAAATAATACAATACAATAAAATACAAAAAAAAAATTACCCAACAGTGTAAAATAGACAAAAGCGCCATCTACAAAATAAATGTTTCCAAAATTCTTTGACTTGATATTTCAGTCACGTTATGCGTTTTCACCACAGGACACAGATTTCACCTCATCGTATCCAGGTCCCTCAGCAATGAATCATCGCGGCGGCCGTGGTGGCGGTGGTTATAATGATTTTTCAGGTGGCGGCAGTGCCATGGGCTCCATGTGCAACATGGCACCGGCGATCAGCACAAATTCCGTGAATAGTGGGGGCGGCGATTGTGGTGATACACAGGGCTGCAATGGTACCAATCTAATTGTGAATTATTTGCCTCAAGATATGACAGACCGTGAGCTATATGCATTATTTAGGACGTGTGGTCCCATCAATACATGTCGTATCATGAAAGACTATAAGGTAAGGTTTGCAATTATTTATTATATTTAAGAATGTGTTATGGAATATTGACGTTATGTATTGACATTATTAAAAGAAGCAGTCAAACACCTACAATAATCTAATTTTTTGTTTAATTTATTCAAATTTACAGTGGCTCGCAGCTTATTTTATGCAGTGTTTTTTTTTTGTTTTGTTTTCAAGGTTTCATAAAAAGAAAACTAACAGGAAATTGAGGCCCTTAATCTAATTGAGATCATATTTTGTAAACGCTAATGTTTCCTCTTAGGTCTTTATTTTTTTTTTTAAAGAGAAGTAACACTCAGACAATTAATATGCCTATATACTAATTAATCAATTGTGTTACTTTCTTTGGAAAGGGGATAGGTAGGAGAAGAATAGGTGGTGAAAGGAGAGAAAAGCTTTTCATATGATAACACTGTAATTGTGCGTTATGTTTATTAGTAGTACAGTATTGCAGCGCCTCTGGTGGTGAGTAGGCGCATTGATTAAAGCTAGATTTATAGCCATTATTTAATTATTTTACTTCGCTGGCGTTTCAATTTTATACTACCGAAGGAGGGCGCTGTGATAAATATTAGTTATGATAGGATACAAAGAAAACTAATAATTATCAGAAATGATGTTGTTTGAGTGGCAGCGGCTAGGAATCGAACCTAGGCCACGAATATTAACTCATGCTTAATGATAAACGCGCTAATCAATTAAGCTACAGAACCCCTAATTACATTTAAAAGTTTTTTTTAATTAATTAACAAGTATTTCAAAAATGAATTTGTAAAAATGTAAACAGTTTGCAGCCTTAAGCCCCCTCTAAGTTACAGATCAACGTGACTCCAGTTCATTATGGCAATAAGAATTTGAGATATTGCTGATATTTCAGTTTAAATTTTAAAGACAACTAAATCCAGTTAACATTTGTCTTAAAAATAAAATTCTAAATCAATCAATTTGTCATCATACTGATACAAAAGTTCACTGGCTGTTAGGTTCCTCTGTTACAAATACAGTAGAGTAGTTCACCATCCATACAAAAAAAAGTTGTGTCAGTCGCCTCCTAGGATTAAAGATAATGTAAAAACAATTCCAGAAATATTTTTTTTATTTTCTGCCACGCCTACAAATACCGCCCTTTTAGTATTTTGTTTAGCGACACTATTCTTAGTCCGGTCATAACTTTTTGTATACCGGTGTTCATGGCTCTGTAAGGGCTACATTTTTGTCCCTTATCATTTTTTACTACCACGTCAAATTCTAGTCATTACTTTAAAAAAAAAATTTGGCAAAACGAAATTTTTTTCTGGAACGGTTTTTACAATCGGCCCAATCATGAATAAAAAATCCGCGAGAGTTTTTTCCCTTTTTATTTTTTTAACATTGAATTTGAATAGGAAAAATGGTAAAAGGAAAAAAATGTCGCAAGAACAAATAATTTAATTTTATATATCGATCGATATTTCATTCAGCTTAGTTTTCCTTTCCTGGCGGAATCAAAAATACCACCCATTAATTTAAAGTTTTCGAAACCCATGCGTGCCAGCATAAAATAAGCTTTGAGCCACTGTATCTTAACACTCCTGGAACTAAAAGTTCTCTGCTAAATATTAAATCCCTTGACTATTATTTGTTTATTTTATTTTGCTTTAAATTAGTATTAAATCTACCAGTAAATCTAATTCTCTTCAGATTCTCTTTCTATAAATGAAAAAAAAAAAATGATCAACTGTCAACAATATTCTATGACACATACAATTTAGCACTGACATTAGTGTCAACATCAAAATATTATCAACATTATTTATTCTAAAAGTTATATATACGCGCAGGTGAAATTTTTTGTTAGTAGCAAAAGACTGAGCACAACAAAAACTGAACGGAGTAAGAAAAAAGTAACAAAAGATAAATGAACATTTAAAAAGGGATTGTGGAACTTTGTGGTACTGAAATTGTATTAAAATTCTTAATATTTTAAGTTTTTCATTACTCTTGAGTCCAAAAAGATCCCTGGTTATGGTCTTGGGTATATAATTTGTACTAAAAGGATTATCGACAAGAAATTTGTTTTCCAAATGACATTTGACATATTTTCGGTCAACATAATCATCTTTCTAAGACCGCTGTTAAGAATTTTGTAGATAAATTTCAGTCGACTTGTTCGCTACGTAATGTGTCAACACCAACACGTTTTCGGCCGTGTCGTGTTAGTGAACATACATATATCCAAGCCGTAAGCTACAGTATTGAAGAAGATCCGAATTTGCCAATTCCGAAACTAATATTCGGCCTAATCCGAAGCAAACCGAAACTTCTAAAATATACTATTATGTTTTTTATAAAAGAAAAACATTTATTTTAATTTTATAACATGTTTAGATAATTGTAAGGTGCCCTAAAGTACCGACACTACTACATAAATTTAGTTTTATCATCAACATTTTTTAAAGGAACAGTTTTTACCGTATGCTTAAATATTATACCGTAAAATATAGATTTTTGTATTTTATTTGTTATTACAAAAACGTGTATCACCTTAATCTGTGTTTTTTCTTTATATGTTTCGGTATTCGAACAATTTTTGGCCGAAACCGAATACTCGGTCGGACTCGAAAATTGTTGCAATATTTTTTTTTTGTTTGTTAGACTATAACATTTATTTTCATTTTAAATAAGACCAATTTCTTTTTTAAGTTCCTGTTAGTTTTCTTTTTATGAAAATTTAAAAACAAAACAAACAAAAACGCACTGCTTAAAATAAGCTGTGAGCCACTGTATATTCACAATATTTAAAACCAATGTTGGCTACCGTTGCTAAAATAATCGAACATATTGTTAACTTTTAAGTACCGTTATCGCTATTCTAAACGTTACCGAAATAACAAAAAATAACGTTACAGCTAAAAAACGTTTTCTTTTACATTAGAGCTTTGAATTGGTGGAACAAGTCGGTCTTAGTGACATTGCTCAAAAAGAAATTTGCATCAAATAAGACTTTTAGAGGGTGATAAAAATAATATAAAAATTTTTTGTCGGCCACGCATATTTTTGAGTGCGCGGGTCTTTAAAGTTGAAAATGTATGAGCCTAAATTTCGGATAGTACTGGTTGTCGGATAATTTATAATACATTAAATTAAAGGTATTAAACATACATTTCCAAAGATATATGTATGTATATCACGATTATAAAATATGGACTGCCTATAGGTTAAATCTGAGGAAAATATTTTTTGACACGATTTTTTTAATATATCTAAAAAATCGTAAAAAAAAGTCTG
Organism: Bellardia bayeri; assembly: GCA_950370525.1. Classification (NCBI taxonomy): domain Eukaryota; kingdom Metazoa; phylum Arthropoda; class Insecta; order Diptera; family Calliphoridae; genus Bellardia; species Bellardia bayeri. The sequence goes on along the minus strand of OX493266.1, from coordinate 2,571,474 downwards.
TATAAATGGTATTTTAGTTTATTAATACTTAGTTTATGAATACCTGAAATTGAAAATACGTTTGTTCTAGCATGTATTTCATCTGCAAATTACGAATTTCAGTTCCAATTCAGAAAAAAATACTCCTGGAAAGCCCCAGGACAAAAACAAGGAAGACAGTCCGTAGACGGTCTTAGTAGCTAAACGGGGAAAAAACCGTTTTTTTTAATACTCAACTGATGACCGTCTATAGACGGTCTTAGGCGTAAAAGGGTTAATATAAATAACGAAGTATGATATGGGTCTGTAGGTTTCATAATCATAGATTTTTAAGTTTTGAAAAATTAAAAAAAAAATATTTTTCTAATAAAATGAAAAATTTTTTTTCGAGCTCGAGGCCAATTATTTTTAAAAAATATATATATTATTTATTAAATTATTCGTTCGAAATTCCAAAATAGTAGGCCATGTTATATATCGTTGGAAAGGTCTTTAAAATACCTATGATTTGATATGCATATATACATATATCGTCTAAAAACGAAATGCAGTTTTCAAAATATAGCTAAACCTATTACAAAACATATTACGAAATTTTTTTATTTTACTCACAATTTAAAACTCCGCTAATGATAAAATTTTGGAAGTGATTTGAAAAATGTTCCTAAAAACCACTTTAGCCGAATTGGTAGCCACCAACCTCATCCTCAATTTGACAGAGATTGAATTGTAATAATTAATCTCTTTAAGAAAATTTACTATTTAAACACATTTTAAACTCAACTCAACAGCTGTTCAGATTTTATTGTGCTCAGCCTGTTTGTATAAGAAAACTTATTTAAATTCCTTACTTTAAATATTAAAATAATTTTTTGTTTTTTTTTTGTTTAATTTATTTTCTCCTCCGTCTTTTTCAATTTACCCGCACCTACTCACTCACTCGTATAACTAAATCTCCATTGATTTTGTTATCTCATCACGTTAAATTTAACAAACTGTGTGTTGGCTGGCTGGCTGGCTGGTTGGGTGTTCTTTGGGATGGGGGCGATACAACAAACCTAACAACAATAAACTGAAAATTAAATGAAATTGCAACAGACTGGCTACAGTTTTGGTTATGCTTTTGTTGATTTTGCTTCCGAAATTGATGCCCAAAATGCGATCAAGTCATTAAATGGTGTTACAGTAAGGAATAAACGTTTAAAGGTAAGTGTATGCTTTTTACTTCCTCTCTCTCTCTCTTTATCTTATTTTGATTTTACATTTAAGTATTTTTTTTTTAGATATTGTAAGTATTAACTTTTGGTGGTATATAATTTAATTCAATTGTTGCAAGTAGTTTTCCTTTTTACAAATGGTATAATAAACCATTAACACAAGAATTGATTTAAATTTTTAATTGAAATCAGGTTTATTCAACTTCCGTTTCCTTTTGGTTCTAGCTACTTTAAACTGCTGTGTGTGTCTTGATTGTTACAAGGACCTGATAAATATAAAGGAAATGTTCTGTTGCTGTTACATGCTCAGTTACATATTGTTATTTTAATTACTTGAACTCATGTCGCTTCTGTGTCTGTGTGTTTGTTTTACAAATTCCTTCTTTTACTTGTGAACCTTTTTTTATGTATTTTTTATTTTTAACATTTCTTCTACAAAAATATTCTTGCCATCGTTGTTATCCTTCAATATTTTATGTTTAAATGTTTTTCCTTTCAGTTTAATTTCTGCCAGGAGTGAATTTTGTTTAAACATATTCGTTTCCTGTCTTTTGTTTGATATTGTATTATTCAGGGTGATAATAAAAATGAAACAGATAATATTTGGAGAGCCATCTCTATATGGTGAGATGAACGACACACTCAGGGAAAATTGGATATAAAAAGTTTTCTTAATACTTAATAATTCGAACAAGTCTCAGTCTGAAAAAATATTCCCTCGTTGACTATTTACTGCTTATCAAGGCAATATATTTCAGTTATTTTCCCTAAATCTCAAAAACAAATTCCATTATCTTGTTGACCGCTAAAAACAATAAGGACTTTATTGACATGGATTCAAACTTGCTGAATTTTGTTTTTAGTGTTGTTTCACATGTTCCAAGTTGTTCACACGCGTATCTTCAATTTTAATGCTCAAGTTTCTGGTTTTTCTTGCAAATCAACATGCAAATAATTTCGCGTAGATTAAGATGGAGAAAATAAAAGAAAAATGGAATAAGAGAATTGTCTCACCCAAAAATACTTGCCTTGAAGAGTCAGCATGGAAACGTGTGAAAGCGGACATACATAGTTTCATGTCTAGCGAACATGTTTTCATCAAGTTTAAACATGTCTAAAATTTCCTAAGTAATGCTTAATAAATTTCCATTTTAATAGAAATAGTTTGTAGTAAAAACTTGGTAAAATTCGATTGGTTTCCTAAATAAAATCTCTTTTACTACCTCATTTTGCTGAGTGTACTTTTATGCAATCCGTCTTATTGCCAGCAAAACCTCGTCATCTTCAGTTTAATGTTGGTTAATTTATATGATTTATGAAGATTCTCTTTTTTTATTATTATCTTTTTATTACATATTTCATACCGACATATTACGATACGAATTATTATTTAATTATGTGTAATAACTTCCTTACTTGGGTTAAGGATTAAAAGACACAATACACGATTTAAATTAATTTTAAATGTACATATTCAGTTCAAGGCGTCAGTAAATAAGAGATGCTTTACGTTTTAAACTTATAACAAGTACTTTTTTGGAGCTTAAAAGGTGGATAGTCAACTTTGAAATTGACACACATGTAATCCTCCGTGGATGTCGTTATGATACCTGAATGAAATAGATCAAATAGAAAGATAGTTTCCCATAGCTGATCAATCTAAGTTATTCATCATGCCAACCTAGATCTACAGCCACAGTTAATATAGATTCATCGATTGCTAGATTCAAACTGGAGAAGATATCTGAAACATATGGAAATTCCAATAGTGGTAATCTTGAATAAGAAATAACTGTTTTCGCTTCGTTAGACATGCAGAAAGCTTTAGTATGGTTTGAAGGCGATCTTCCAGGACGTCTAACGCAGCGACAACAAGGATTCATCGAGTCGACCTAGATCTACAGCAATAGTTCCTATAGCTATATCGGGACTCACGTAGATATTCAAGATTCATCAAATCCTACGGTTTCTATTGGAGTTCCTACAGTTCTGAAATCCAAACCCATGATTGAAAGTTTCCGAACTAAACGAACGAAAATCTATTAGATAGTGGAATAGGAATCATTTTTTTTCACTTCGATCAGTACTTAGTATATTACGAACATTTTCATTTCATAAATCATTCTTTAGGGCTTTTAAAATCTTACATTGCTTGGAATGAAACGATAAATCATTTGTCAAAATCCCTATAAAATATCTAGGGTATGTTCAGTGGTTTTTAAGCAGTAAAGTACGTGCAATCAAAATAGTTGAATATTAAAATGCTTTAAAGAAACATTTTTAATCATTCTATAGAGCTTTTGAAACTCAGTTATTCCTTAAAATAAAACAATGAATCACTTAACAAATAAAATTAAAAATATCTAAGGTATGTTCAGTGGTTATAAAGGAGTAAATTACGTTTAATCAAATTATTGTTAATAATTGTGTTTAAAATGCTTTCAAGAAACATTTTAAATCATTCTTTAGAGCTTTTGAAACCCACTTATTCCTTAAAATGAAACAATGAATCACGTAACAAAGTTATTTTAAAATGTCTAGGGTATGTTTAGTGGTTGCTTTGGCACAGTTGGGTATGTTTAATCAAAGTATTGTTAATATTTGTGTTTAGTAATATTTGCTTTAACATTTCTGCCACCAGTTCTAACATTTCTTTTACTTTTACTCTTTGCTGGCCACTTTTTCCTTTAATATCAAATCAAATTAAATATTTCTACTAAAATTTGAATTTGTGTTTTATGTTTTTCTCGCCACACGTTTACACATTTTCGTCTTCATCAATCATTTAATACAACATTTATTCAATTATACATACAAATTTCCCTCACACCCATTGTGCAGTAGTGCTATAACTACTACGTTCGTTATTTGTCATACTTCAAAAATTGTTATGGTGTCCCCGTCCACTCGTGTGTGTGTGTATGGAGCAAAAGTAAAACTAATTAATCTTAGTTCTATTATTACTCTACTGCTACATTTAGCAACCAAAAGAAAAAAGAAAACAAACCAGAGAATAGCTACTTTAATCACTTTTCTTCATATAAATAAAATTGTGGGTGTTCCAGCAAAACATTTAGCACTTGTAGTAGTAGTTTGCTTTCCCTTTAGCTTTTAGTCTGTGTTTATTTTTTTAAGCTTAAACATAACTAAACTGTAGTGTAGTGTGGATCAGAGTGTAGAGTAGAGTAGAGTGAACTACTAATTACTTAAATTGTCACGCTTAATGGCAGCCAATTGGCTACTCATTTCACCTGATGTATAACACTCAGTGCAGAGTTAGAGTGAAGGTACGTGAACATTTAAACATCAAACACGTGCAATGAATTTGGAAGATTCAAATTAACGTGCAAGAAAAGTGAAATGAAAGAAAATAAAACATGTTAATAGATAGGAGATTTTCCGTTTAGCAAAAAGTTAAAGAATCAAATAACAAATAGAAACTAAAGTGAAAGTACAAAGAATTTTCCAACATTGACCTAAAATTATAATTTTATGTAGAATTGGACCTTGCTGTATGATTTTTATCAGATCTTTAATCGTTTTCTCCTTTAAAATCCCTTCAGTGTTTAACATATTGTAGTTTGATCTAAAAACGTCTTGAAATTTCGTAAATATCTTTAAAAAATATTTTTAATTATGTCAAGGGCAGCCTATTTTGAGACCCCACAGCTCCGCCCATTTTAAAAACTTGAACTCAAATACTCCTTGTTTACGTCCTTGCGAAATTTTAACTCAATCAGAACAGATTTATTTCCAAACTATTTCTAATACTATCCCACTGTGCAGTTTAAAGTCAAAGTTAAATTTTTCACAACTAAAACTCAAATACTCCCTGTTTACGGCCATGTGAAATTTTAACTCAATCAAACCAGATTTACTTCCAAATAATTTCGAATACTGTCCCACTGTGCAGTTTGAAGTCAAATTTAAATTTTGTCTAAAACTATTGGTAAGCCCTAGAGCTAATGTTTATATTGCTAAATGTCTCTATGGCAGGAATGCGTTGAAATTGCTTAAATATAGCTGCCTCATAGATATCAGCCTAATCGCTTTAGACATTACAAATATTTCATGTGTGTGAAGATAAATTCGAATTTAACTAGCACAGAAAAAAAACACAATTTTTAATATTGATAATGTTAACGGCAACAGAACACTTAACAGTCAAAATACTTGCATTATAATACAAAATTATATCTGAATTATAAATCTGAAATAATTTCAGAAATAAAAAAGTAACAAAAAAGTAAATGGATTGGATTTGAAAAAATGTAATATAGATGGAAAGGATTTGTGACCATTTTGGAAACAGGGTGAATTGTTTGCATACTACACCATATAGAAATGGTGGTCCATGGAGTACTTGATCGAAGTGTAATAGTGGGATATCTCAAATAATCTTGGGATCCGAGTAATATGAATTTGAAAATTTTAATTTTTTTTTAAAAATTCTAGAGATAATTTGTGACCATTTTGGAAACTGGCTTAACAGTGCTCTGTTTATTGGGTGTTTCAATACGAAAAGAAAATCGTTCGAATTTATATATATTTTTTACATTGTGAAGGGTGATTCATTTCCAGGTTCCCTAATTTTTTGAAAAAAAAAAAAAAAAAAAAAAATCAAATTTAATGGGGAATGTTTATTATCATTTGAAAAAACATTTTTTGGCATTTATTTTTTGAAGATTATGTCTATCAAATGTTGGCCGTTGCTGCGTCGCAGATGGTCTATCCGTTAAGTCCAATTTTCGATGACTCGTTCGAGCATTTCGCATGGTAACTGGCGAATGACACGCGTGATGTTTTCCTCCAAGGCCTGAATCGAACTTTAGACTTTTTATATCCTCACAGGAAACGTGAAATTATGTGCTCACCGACGTGTTCTCTCAATAAATCTATTGATTGATGCGATGTGTGTGTGGGAAGTGGAACCGTCTTGCTGAAACCAAATGTCGCCGAAACCACAAGCTTCAAATTCAGGCATTAAATAGTCGGTTATCGCCATTGACGGTTACGTTCGCACCAGCATCATTTTTAAAGAAATATGGACCGATGATTCCACATCTTGACAGTGTGCTTGACGCGGTCTATTCGGTTGAATATTATCCAATAATAAATGCTGGGTCTCAAAATGAATGATGGTGTTGCGAATAGTACGCTCAATGGGTCGATTATGTTGACCATAAGTAATAAAGTTGAACGATTTGTAAACGTTGTTCAGGTGTAAGTCTTTCCATTATGAAATGTCATGACAACATGACACGACTCACACGTGATCTTTTAAAAAAGGCTATTGAATTACAATAATCCCCCTTTTGACTGTAACATTATCAATGTTAAAAATTGTGGTTTGTTAATTGTGGCTAGTTAAATTCGAATTTATCTTCACACATATAAATATTTCTGCTTGAATTTCTCAGGCCAAATTCTTATATGCAACTTCACTTCAAAGTCATATTCTTTCTAAAACTTATTTTGAAAATATACTCCAATAGCTTCAATATTAAAGACTCCATCATTTGCAATGTCGCGATGGTTCGTATTTTTTAATATGGAGTTGATCACTATATCTCTATCCGAATTGCGTAGTCTAGGATTTGATGTATAGATGAAACGCAACGATTTCCATTACTCTTCCTTGTCTCCTGTAGATTTTCTCTCTCAGAGTCATTATTAAATACACCTCCTCCACGATTAAAGCCTATGTGTATACGTATGTCCATTATCAGATTGGCTTAGTTGTCGTATATATCTAATAAATTATTCATAACTTTCTCTTTTCTTCAAATTCGCAACCCATTGTATGTTTGCCCATCAAAAATCAAAACTTTCTTGTGGCAGCATTTAGATTTTCTCCCAAGTTTAGAGACAATACCACATTTTCTTTTAAATTTCTTTTCAAAACTATCCTTAATTATTGAATAATAATTTTAAGATTTACTTCAAAAATTGGAAACGGAAGTTTATGTTAAATAAAATTATTAATATTATAATTGCTGGAATAACAAATTGTATGTTTAAAGGTTTCATATGCCCGACCTGGTGGTGAAACAATCAAGGATACCAATTTATATGTTACCAATTTACCGCGTACAATCACCGATGACGAATTGGACAAAATCTTTGGTAAATATGGCAATATTGTACAAAAGAATATACTTAGAGATAAATTAACTGGTAAACCAAGAGGTGTAGCATTTGTCAGGTGAGTATTTTTATATACTATATATATGTATATTATTTAAATATGCAAATGGAAATTTGAAATTTCTGGTGGAATGTTTAATTGTTAAACCCACATAACTCGGGGCTTAATTTGCAACAATTTTTATTGTGCTTATTTCTAGGACAATAAAATGAGTGTTCCAATCAAATTCTTTGCAGTCACACGATTGACTAAAATTTTATAAATTTGATTGCACAACGATAAAGGGACAATAATTGCTGTTTATCAGTCACACGATTGTTACAATACGGCAGCATTGCGGCAAACAGCTGTTGTCTTTAATTGCAAATTTTGTTTTGTTTATTAACTTACTACAATATAAAATGTAAATCTAAAAAAATTAAATAACAAAAGTTAAAATTATTTCTTCTCAAAAGAAAATTGCAGCTGCAATATTTGAAGTGTATTGATCGTATGAGCCGTCTTTAATGGGTTAAACACATACAAATGTCAGCTGGACAACATTTGTAGTTTGTCAATAAAAATTATTAAATATTAGGGAAATGTAATCTTCATGGTGCAACTATACAAGGTGAGTGCAGTAGCCCAGCTGACTGACTTTGTTTACAATTTACTTATGACAAAAGTAATACATTTTCAAGTATTTTTGACAGTAGTACATTATTTTACACAAACAAAATGCCTGTTGTTTCTGTTTTGTGTTGTATTTGTTGTCGATTTGCACTCACCTTGTATAGTTGCACCATGGTAATCTTGGTTTGTGTACTATTGACAAACAGCTGGATATTGTCCTGCTGATATGGGACAAAAAGTATGATAAATAAATTGCGACTTGAGAAGTTACGAGAAAATTTCTAAGAATTTCCATTTGTGTATTTATTTACGTGCTCCATAAAATATTTAACACTTTCTCTTTTTTTTATATAGATTCAACAAGCGCGAAGAAGCGCAAGAAGCCATCTCAGCTTTAAATAATGTTATACCTGAAGGTGCTTCACAACCTTTAACCGTACGCTTGGCCGAGGAGCATGGCAAAATGAAAGCTAATCATTTTATGAATCAATTGGGCATGGGTCCACCTGCTGCTCCTATACCTGCGGCTGGACCTGGCTACAATAACATGGTGCATAGAGGTAGACACAATAAAAATCGTAATCAAAAATCACATCCCTATCATAATCCACAGAAATTCATTTAAACATTTAAACAGCCACAAAACAAAAAAAATAAATTGTTTTTTGTTTTTTTTTTCGTTTTTTTTTTTGATTTTCTTTGTTTGATTATTATACTCAATTGAAAACAGTTGAAATAATTATATTATACTAAATATAACAATTTATAAATGAAACATTAAAAAACTAAGAAATTTTACACAAAATTTCTGAAATGAATGACAACTTTTTTTTTATTATCTTATATTAATAATATTGAAATAATATTGAAACAGGCATAAATAATATTACAAACTTTACAAAATTGTAATTAAACGAAAACGTGGGTTTTATTAATTTTAATTAATTTTTATTTTTTGGTCTTCTCAACTGTGTCACTCTTGAGGGAACAGTTTTTATTAGAATTATAAACAGATTTAAGCTAAGAGTAAAATATTGAAAACAAGTTTTGAAAATGAAGGGATTTAACTTAAGTTTAATTCTAAATTTTGTTAAGCTTTATTAGTGCTAGTTTAATTTCGAAGTGATAGTTACAAAACAAAAGGCCTTTTGTTTAATTACTGTTAATAATTCAATTTATTTTATGTAATTATAACAATACAAATAAATTTTTTTTTGAATTGCTTTTCCTGTTTTATATCAGGGCCTTAAGAAATTATTATTAGTTTTCCAAATTATTTAATGAAAAAATTTATGTTGCATACAGCTGTTTAAAGTTTGTTTTCAACAATTGTCTCTTTAACTTTCAATTTTGTATTGTAAATCATTAAACCCTGTGCTTTTCAAAACTTGTTGTCACAACCGATTTATCTAAGAAACAAATATTATAACAAAAGTCATGTTTTTAAACATAAACAAATATTCAATTAACATTTTAAATTTACTAATATGTATGTATCTATCCTCTCACATGATAAAACTTGAATACATATATAGAAAAATTTAAGATTTAAATTACAAACAAATCAACACATTTTGATGTTTAAAACAAATATCATAGAAATCCTAATAAATCCCTTCGATTCTAATACCTATACTACATATATTTTAAATAACATATAACCCTGTCGCAAAAAACAGTTTGTTAATAACAATTTTATTAATTAAACCAAAAGAAAGTGTTACAGTAATAAGTTACAGGAAAAGTAGATTTATATAAATCAAACCCTATAAGGCAGTTGGCAACGTTTAATGTTAAATTTTAGTTCTTAAATAAAATTCTTACTTCATTAATAAAATTTTAATTGTAGACAAAATAAGTAGTTTGTTAATTGCCGTAAAGTTACAGAATGAGTGCCAAGAACAATTAATTGCTCAATTCACAAGTGTTGTTGTATGTTGTATATTGTATGATACAACTACATATGTGATTGTGAATACAATTTTGAGTAAAGTCGTATGTTTATATTGCCAAACCTTCAAACTTTACAAAAGAAATATGTATGTATATTTTAAAAACAAATATACAAAACATAAAATAGGAATATTTTCCAAAATTAAGGCTCCGATTGCCGTTCACAACACTAAGTATTTTAATGTTGTATGTTGTAAACTGCGATTACGATTCACAACACTTATCGGCTTAATCATAAATAAATGCATGTTGTATTGTAAACGAGACCACACAACATTTTACTGTTATGAACAATAATCGGGCCCTAAAACATACCGTAGAATTCTCAGCAATATCAATTCATGGCGAAATATAATTTATCGAAAAATAATACAACATGTTGGTAATGTTTGTACTGTCCACTCGCAATAATATGAACTAATGAAAACAAGGGCAGTTCAAATTTTTGGGATTGTTCATACAGTCGGACCTCGTTTATGCGACCGTTAACCCCGATTAACCGTGATGGGCAAATATCAGTATATTGTTTTTGTTTGCAATGTTTTCAAATTGTTTGCATCGATTAACCGGTAAACACGGTTAATGACAGAATTTGTTTATTAATTTCAAATTCATACATACAATATAATAAACACGAAAACGGGGAATTCCCTTGTCTGCATAATTTCAAATTCATACATACAATATAATAAACACGAAAACGGGGAATTCTCTTGTTTGCATACGCTGAGTCAGAAGCATTTACAAGTGATTAGTTTAATTTTGAAATTTGGGTAGTACAGATGATTAGATCTAAATATGTACATATATTTAGTATGGCATCGTTACCAGTGGTAAAAAGTTAAAGAAACGTTTTAAATGTATTCAAAAAATGTATTCAAAAAATATTGTGAGTTGTAAAATGCTAGTACAAGTTTTAAGAAGAATTATTTTTTTATGTAAATGTTCACTTGTTAAATAATAAAAATAATAAAAAAAAAACTGTATAATCAAAATCGTTATTCGATTAACTGTGAAGATCGATTATCCATAATGCTTCTGGTCCCGACCAACACGGATAATCGACGCCCGACTGTATTTACAAATTTTAATAAAACCAAGTCATTTACCTTGTATACATTATTTCACCATGTATTAATTATTAAAATGCTTTGTTTATAAATTTTATTTTCTTGTTTTAAATTTGTCTTCCTGTCACTCAGATAATGAGTGTTACCGTTTGGTTATTTTTTTTAAATGAAATGAGTAATTTTTTTTTGTTTCGATACATATGGTAACTTTTTCAAGTATTTAAATTTTCATACAACCAACGTTTCATAAAACCAATTGTAAAAATGTGGTAAAAATTTTCCAGTGTTTGTGATAGTATGTACATATATGTACATTATGTTACAAAATGCCTGTTGTCTCTGTATTGTGTTTTATTTGTTGCCGATTTAAACTCATCTTGTATAGTTACACCATGGCAACAACTATTGTAAATTCAGACAACGTACAACTCCTACGACACTACAACATCACTTGTGAATTGAATAAATGTTTTGTTAGAGTTTTTAAGCAGTGTTTTATCTTTACTTACAGAAATTTGAGACAAAAGCTTTCTTATAAGGTTTTCTTTCTTTTGTAAGTTTTCTCGAATTTATACTCCAACATAGCATTCGCAGCATTTAAACTATTCGTGCAACATGTCGTTACGTAGGCACTTTCTTTTTTAAGAAGTTTGCAGTTGATCATTTAATACGAAAATTCGACACGAATGTAGCCTCAGTACAATTGCAGAAATACGTTTTTAAATGCGTTACTCCGGCCAAAGCTTAACAAACCGCAACAGACGACTTATGTAGGTGCTTTTAATAGAACATATTAGTTTCCCTTAGTTAGTGGATCTTTGAACATTTCGTTCGGTGTTAAATAACAACACAGTTCCTTTATATTGGCAGCTGAAACTATAGCGTTATCGTTCCCACGACAGCCGGTTCTACGCACCGGAATGACCCGAGATCACTCGGTCAAGGGCTGTCAACTCAGCAATTACTGCTGTTACAACAACAGCGTTTTATTTTCGGTGCTTTTAATTGAACCGTTTTGAGTACCTTTTTGTCTAGTAGATGGCAGTAAGCTCGTTTCTCTCATGGAAGAAGTACAGAAAAACTGTTGCCAATTTTAATACGCTTGGGATTGTTATATCTTTTGAGCATTGTTGCAGCAGTTCATCAGTAACAAACGCCTCTTTACAAATATAGCGCCAGCTGATAGAAATGTACTATTGTGAATAACACAAATTTTCACAATAGCGTTTTTTCATCGAATGTGCAGCATAACAACAAATGAAAATTCGTTCGATAAGCATTTTCGAACACAGTCGAAAATCGAATGTTGCTTATAATAGGCACCAAAACCTCCCTGAAACAGTTTATACATTCTATAAAGGGTACAGAGAATCTACTAACTCTTAAAAGAAATCTGTTCTAAGGCCCAACACACCTCAATAAAAAAAAGTTTAAGGATTTTGTTTAATTAATTAAAAATTAAACATTTTCTTACTGTTTAAAAAAACTAATAATAAGTTTAACACAAAAATCTCTAACCTCTAATTAACATTTAAATGAATTTAACTCGTAACACACATTTAATCACTCAAAAAATATTAATATTTAACTCAAAACAGTTCAACAATTAATTAAGTAAACCAGTTAAATTAAAGATTTTTGAAATATTTAACTCAAATACAATATACAAATATATATGTATAAGAAAGAAAAAGTAACAAACATTTATTAAATATATTTAAAGTCTTGAAACATTTAAAATAACATTTAACACAATAAAAACCATAAAGTTTTGTAAAGAGATTTCTAAGGAAAGTAAATCTTTCCCGGTATTCTTTTTAAATTAACTTTATTTACATACATACATATAAATTATAATAAACAAAATATTTAGATTTACTATAAATATTAAAAACAAACGTTGGGTCTGGATTTACATACATACAACAAGAAAAAAAATATTTAAAAAGAACAATATTTATATACATATATACAGTGAGTTTGTTAACACTACAAAGCAGACAGACTTAAATGTAAGAAGTTAACAGCCTGATCAACCGATAAACCTCTGTTAAGCAATATTCTTTAAAGTATCATGCAAAAACAACTTTTAGCTTACAATACGTGTGTTAAAGCAGTGATAACATCAAATAATTTAAAGCAGCTGCATAGTACCTTGTTTAAAGTGTAGTTAAAATATTTTATTATTTTAACAAATAAAGTTTTGTGAATTTTTATGTGGATTTTTATACATGTATACATATACAGTGAAGGACTAAAGTCTACATGCAATCCCATGTAATGGTATTCTGAAAAAAGCACTCAGTTATTCAATAAATTAATGATACAGTTTTTTTCGAAAATCATTTTTATTCATAAAAAAATAATAAAAGTTAAAAATTAATTTGTCCTTTAACAAAAAAAAACCCAAAATAACAAAATATGGTATGACAAAAGTGTACATACAGTTCAGAGATTACTAATACTATTTAAAGACATGGTGTTTTGGTACGTTTTAGTATTTAGTTGGTCCACCACCATTATCTATTACAGCCTGCAGGCGTCGTGGCATGAATGAAACCAAATTGTTCATCTCTTCCATAGTCAATTTGCTCCATGCCTCCGTTAATGCTTTTTTTTAATGATGTTGTATCTGTAATTCGGTTTGCACGAATTTTTCGCTCCAAAAGTTCCCAAACATGTTCTGTAGGATTTAAATCCGGACTTTGTGAAAGACTCTTGAGTTGCCTGGGCGTGTAAAATAGATGTCATTCCTTTACAATTAGTGCAGTATGCTTGGGGTCATTATCTTGTTGGAAAATCCAACCATCCAATATCCAATATCAGCGTTGTCAACTTTGAAATTTCAAAACGCACCAAAATGGAGCAGAAAAAAACGCGTCATTTGAAAAAAATCGCACCAAATTTAGATTTTCTTTCTTATATAAAATGTTTATTGAATTAATTTTACATAAAAAAAATATAATATTTTTGTATTATAAATATAACAATTAAACGTCAAGTTCGTATCTCTTTTGTTCTCTTTTACCTTCTCATCCAAAAATACTTGCTGCCTTGACGAGTCAGAATTGAAAAGTGTGAAAGCGAACTAAGATATTATAAAAAATATTACACAAGTTGTATTTTTTGTGATTTCTTATTTAAAAAGTTAAAATTTATGCATTTTGATATGTATTGTACAAGAGACTATATTAACTTGAATTTTTTGTTTTCGTTTAAATAAGAATTACAAAATACTATTAGAAATAGTGACTTTATTTTTGCGATTTTTTTTGACGATTTTTAAAATTGGAAATGACGATTTTTTTTTCTTTTTTATGGGAATTTTGACGATTTTTTCCGAAATTCATCTGGCAGCCCTGCGTACTAGTACTGTTTGTGCATATGATTTTGTGTGTTAGCCTTAAATTGTCTGTTAACCAAGATGAACTTCAGTCCTCAAATAAGATTTTTTTTTGCATAAGGATGTTAATGTTTAAATAAATTGAAAATCTATTTGAAAATGTGTTAAAAGAAGTTATTAAGAAAATATGCGGGATTGTTGTGGAATCTGATTATTATCAGAATCTGTAGTGTAAGCCTTTTCAACGACAATTGGTTCCTTTAAAAATTTTAACCACAAAATTAACCATTCTGCTATTCACTAACGCTTTAACGATTTATGTTGACGTTTAAAGTCAACTGTTTCAATCAGCTGTTTTTTTTTAATCAAATAAATTGTAGTTTATTAACGCCAACATTCAAGGTACGGTCGCATCTGGCAAATATTTGCCGAAAAAGACTTATTTAATTATTAAAAAAAACTTCGTTTATTTAGGGCAGGACACAACAAATATTAAGTTTTATTTTATTTGATGCAAAACTCTTATAAGAGTAAACAACGTCAAACAAATTTGTGCTAAAACTATTACATATTTTTAATACCTTTAGTTGAAACATTTTCAAATAATGTGATTTTTGTTTATAAAACCCAAACTTTTTGCAATAAGAGTTTCCTTTGTATTGACAAAACTCTCACTGTATATTACCAACATATATACATATACACATAACAATATGTATTCAATAATAATACTAAACAAAAATTATTAAATTAAATATTCATACCAGTTTTCTGTAGAAATTTAGTAATAAAAATATTAGTTACTTTAACAAACAAAACAAACTATAAAGCGGTTTTTTTTTTGAAATATTTTTTTTACAGTGTGCTACTGACAGCCAGAAAGTGTGTGTTTAAACAATTTTTTTAAATATAAAGCTAGCTTCAAAAGAAATTATTTTCAAAGCTTGTTTAAAATCAAAATAACCTCCTACAAAATTGTAAAGAATAAAAATTTCTCTTTTATGTGAACATGTGAAAAACTCAACGGGAAGCCATTTTTTTGTTGTTTTTGTTGTTTTTTTTTATACTCTTCTTCTAGCCAACTCAAAGTCTCAAAGAGCGAATAAGGTGGGCGTGGTAAGTATACGCCAACCGTTATTTAAATACAACTCAAACAAAGAAAGGAAAAGAAGTTAATAACCTCTAATATCGGTACCGTTATATATTATTGATGAATCTTCCCTCAATATTGTTCCAAAAATCTTTGTAAATATATATTTTTTTTTTTTATTTTTTTTATATTTTTTTTAATAACAGCCATCAATGATTTATGAAATTGAATGAAATGAAATTGAGTGTTTAAAAATTTATATTTCCCTAAAGGAGGTGAGAATTATTTTTGTTTTGTTTTTTTTCTATACTATATACCTACATATAAATATATCTATTTTTTTTTTATTTTTTTATATATATGACTTAATAACAACTAAAAACACACACCATATTTTTTTTAAATCTATATAATATGTTTTTTTTTTAACGGTAACGACAAACGTTAACAGTTGTTAAACATTTGTAAATGCCTTATTTGGCAGAAATATAAAAAGCTTTTTTTTTACTGCATGTACTTGTACATAAATTGATATCTTTTTTTTTATTATTAAAAGAAAAAAAAAAAAACATATAAATATCTATTTTTATTATTTAGTTCTTTTATTCGACCTTTTTCAATATTCTTTAATTTCTTTTTCAAGCAATGAGGTTACTTTTAATATTTATATAAGAATTTTCAGTTTTATTATTTATACTTCAATTATTATTATAATATAATTTTAAAATTGTAAATCCCTGAAGAAGTTATCCATTGAGATAACGAAATATTGGATATAAATATATAGAAAATTTTTATATAAATATTAAAAGTGACCTCATTGCTTGAAAAAGAAATTAAAGAATATGTATTTTTTTGTTATTTAATTATTTTAGTTTTATTTTTATTAAAGCACATACGTACATATGTAAGAAGGTTTTTATATAAGTTGGATTTTAGAAAAAAGTTGAAAGTTTTTGTAATGAAAGAGTCTAAAGTAGACCACCAAATGTCTACAAATGTTAGTTCGAAAATTCGAATTTGAAATAGAACAAATTTTTTTTAGAAACTTCATGCACCCAGCTAAATACTGAAGTTTGTTCTCCAATTGATATTGAAATCAGGGGTCTAAGCGCCGCATACGATATCGAGCAAAATGTTGGCATTATGACATTCAATATCAAATTCCGTATGAGGCTCGCAGAATTTCACACAGTTTGTCAAATTTCAAACTCATTTTCTTATCAAATTTATAAATGAATATTGAATATTTGTATACATACGAGGTCTGAGCAAAAAATAAACATTATTTTCAAATTTTGTGAGTGTCGTATGTTCGATGTTCGCATTTTTTTCAGATTTCCTCAAAAAGGTCATAAGTGGTGACGAATCATGACCGCTGACTTTTTCCTCTTCCCAAAACTGAAGACACCTGCTATAAAATTTTACTGCATAGGCCAGTCCATAAAAGATTATTTTATCTGAAATTTTGATATTGAGGCTGAGGCAAACTAAAGCATAGCAGAGTTGGATACCCTTTAATTAATCCTGCCCTTTAACACAATTTCTTTTTAAAATCCAATTTAACTAAAATAAATCCTACTTAAAACAAATGTGCCAAGACAAACAAAGTGTCAACAAACAGGATAAATTATAAAATTTTTTGTTTTTAAGTTTTAAAATTTTAAATTTAAATCATTTAAAAAAAAAAACTAAACTGTGTAAAAATCAAAACTAATTCTTAATAATTTTTATTTCTCTTGCATGCTCTCACCTGTTTGGTTCCTGTGACTGCTTTGCGGCCAAATTCAACAATGGAATTGGAAACAAACAAACAAACAAACAGCGTACAACTACTCGGGACTTTTGGATGGTTTTTATCGGAACAAATCGTATCATTATCCTTATTTATAATTCAGCCAGACTTTAGTGTAAATAATTATTTAATTAAATTAAACTTAATAATAATTTAGAATTGTGTATAATGTTAGGAGAGACAAAACAAATAATAATTATAATAATAATAACAACAATTAACAAATTGATCGACTAATTTTAAATTTAATTTGACATGAATAAATAATTGTATTAATTACTTTGTTTAATGTTATTTAATTTATGATTTTTAAATTTTAAGTTAAATATAATCAGCCTTATTATGGGTGTCGTTTTCTTTTTACGACAACGACTGTTTTGTAATAGATTAAAGAAACAAATTTAATTTTATCTTTAATCTATTACGAAAGAGTCGTTGTCGTTAAAAGAAAACGACTGATCTGATTAAATATGTTTTATGTGTATGTATTGTTTAATGTATTATTAACTTAAGTGTGTTTATAGTTTATAGTTTAGTTAATTGTTTAGTCTCTATTATTCATAAATTATCATTTTTTGCTTTTGTAATTAATTATACACTTCTTTATAGTTTACTTTTGATTTAAATAAAAACAAAGACTGGACATTTATTTGAAAATATTCAGCCTTATTATGAGTGTCGTTTTCTTTTTACGACAACGACTGTTTCGTAATAGATTAAAGAAACAAATTTAATTTTATCTTTAATCTATTATGAAAGAGTCGTTGTCGTAAAAAGAAAACGATACTCATAATAAGGCTGATTAACTTTAAACTTTTGATTGTTTGTTTTTTTAGCCTTAATTATATACTTTCTTTTTGTCAAACACATTTTGTTAGAAAGAAGTTTTCTTATGAAATCTGAACTGATCTTTTGGTTTTTAAAACTTTACTAAAGTGTTAAGGTGGGTGGATTCACCCATTTGTCCGAACAAAATATGTATTTGTTTGTTTGACTTTTAAGAGAGAGAAAATATTTTTTAAGAGCAACTCTCAGCTTGAATTTTTGTTTAATATAAAATTGCCATGTTATCCCACGATGGATTCTAGTAAGTCCCAAGTCCTTTATATAGAAAGTTGGAACGCTTTAATTTTGTATTAAAAAAATTTATAGTATGTGACCAATGCACTAAATCCTTTTAATAAACACCTTTCGTCTAATAAACGCCCAAATTACTGGCAACTCTGCCAAATAAATCTTTAGTTTCTACGCGTACGCCTCTTAAACACGTTGTTCTTAATTTCGCTTCGTCTTTTAATTCCTTTTATATATAGTTAAAGTGTAGTAAATTTTGCAAAATTAAACAAATAATAAACGTCTTAATGTAACTGAATAATAAAGTTATTAACTTTTATAAGAATCAGTGTTAAAATCAAGATTTTATTCAAATAAATCAGTGAAAGAATAGCCACCATCGCATACATACAAAATCATTGTGTTTGCAATAACTCTATTGTTGTTGTGGTTGTATTCAATTGTTATTATTGTTTTTCTATACAAAAGCCCTTTGCACATGATTTTGTATGTATCTTCTAAAATTGATGTGGCCTAATGCTGTGTATTAAAATGTGTTGTTGTTTAGTTTGTTGCTAGTAAAAATATAAAGAGCAAATAAGAGCAAAATTAAAATAATAAAAGCAGAGCAAGAAAAAGTAAACTTCATGTATGAAATGAAGTTATGTTTTTGATATTTGTGCGTGGTAGAGTTGTCAATTATATAAATAGTGTAAATAAAACGGAAATCGGTTCGGGCGTTTAATTTAAAGATATGTAATAAGTTAATTTAATTTGTATTTATGGTAAGTTTTTTATGCAATTAAAATTTTTATTTATACCTATATGTATGTAGTACATATACATATGTATATATATAATTGTAATAACAAATCTTTAAGAAAAATAAATAAGAAGTTCTCTTTTTAATGCAAATTTTTAAATGTTATATTAAAATATTGATAATAACTTATACTCATTTGAAGTGATAATGTTTATTTTCATGTATTTAAAAGATATAATAGAAAAATCTGTAATATTTCGTAAAATAATTATCTTTCAAAGTAAATATTTCTATTATTAGGTTCTTCTTGTTACAAATTTGTAAATATATATAGGTATATTAGAATTGCTCTCAAAATAAAGTTAAAATATAGAATAGGTGGACAACTCTTTTAAATTTATAAATTAGTTTTTTTAATTGCTAAAAAGAAAAATTATTATAAAATTTATTAATATGAAATTGGTATTTATTCAATATCTGTGGACTTTAACACAAAACAACCTCTTTCAAAAACTGCAATTTTACAGGAAAACGAAAAAACTGTTAAAATATCTAACAACTTTGATTTTGAAATATTCGGTGAAAAGCTTAGTGTTAAATTTAAATACTAAATTGAAGTGAAGATTTCAATAATTCTATTCTAATGCCAGCAGATATTCAGAAAAATTAAGAATAAAAAATTAACTCACATTACACAAGTTGTTTTGTTAACGTTAATGGTTTTAAACAAAAACGTGATTCATATTTTGCGCTTATCTCAAAGCAAGTTTTTTTTTTTTTTTGTTAAAATGGAACTAATAAAAAAGTAGAAATAGGTTTTTTTTAAAAATATTATTATTTTTAATATAACATATGTAATATTAAATTCAATTCAATTAGACAATATTGGTAAAAAATTAAACAAATTTTAAGTTTAACAAAAAAGCATTCAAAATGAAGGAAATAAAAACTGTAACTCTAATATTATTATTTAATACCTTCATCTTCGTCAAGGTATGGGTGAACTTCAGTGGGGATATCACCTTCCGCCTAAATATTCTGATTAGAACTGTGGTAATTTGTACCAATTAATAATAAAGCATATGTATCTAATAAATCTTTGTTTTTATTTTGTGATACAGGCAAAGCTGAATTGTAGCTTGTGGCCAATTGGGGAGATGGTTCTTAACGACAACGCGAGTTTATATCTAGCATCTGAAATGACTCTTCTGGCTGGTAAAATACAACCGTGTGTTTATTTTGACATTTTTGTTTTTTAACGATATTTAATCAATTATGTATTTGTTTATAACGTATACAATACATATGCATACATATATAAATGAAAGAAATCAGTTTCCTTTTTTGTAATCACATAAATTGTTTCTGTTAGGTTTTGAAATTAATTTTTTTGTAGAAATTGAAACTTTTTGAGAGCTCCCAACTTTTGATATTTTATTGTAAAGCGTGATCCATTTCGAAGTTCTTTACTTTTTTAAAGAAAAAAAAAAAACACAAAAAATTCAAATTTATTGGGGAATGTTTATTAACATTTGAAAGAACATTCTTTAGCATTTATTTTTCGAGCATTTCGACTGGTAACTGGCGAATGACACGCGTGATGTTTTCCTCCAAGGCCTGAATCTAAGCGGGTTTGTCCGCATAAACTTTAGACAAAACTTATCAAAAGTCTAACGATCTTGGTGGCCAATTGACGGGCCCAAAACGTGAAATTATGAAGTGTTCTCTCAATAAATCCATTGATTGTTGCGATGTGTGGAAAGTGGCGCCGTCTTGCTGAAACCAAATGTCGCCGAGATTACGGATTTTAATTTCAGGCATGAAATAGTCGGTTATAACGATAACGTTCGCCATTGACGGTTACGTTCGCACCGGCATCATTTTTAAAGAAATATGGACCGATGATTCCACAAACCACACCAAACCGTTGTTTTGTGCTGGACGTGGTCAATTCGGTCGAATATTATACAATGAATGAATGCTGGGTCTCAAAATGGGTGGTGTTGCGAATAGTATGATCAGTAGGCCGATTATGTTGACCATACGTCAACAAGAAACACATTCCTCAAGGAACGTGAATTTTCGTAACAAACTTGAATGATTTGTAAACGTTGTTCAGGCGTAAGTCTTTCCATTATGGAATGCCAAACAATACTAAGCATAAATAACATGACAGCATGACACGACTCACACGTGATCTGTCAAAAAAGGCTATTAAATAATGTATCTCTACTTAACTCAGCTTATATTTAAACGTCTGTAACATTTCAAATTTTGTTGCAAAATGGATTGCTTTTCATAAGATTTGTATGAAGGAGGTACCCAGGTCCTTATCGTACAAAACATGGAGGTTTTTTTTTTGTTGATCACATAAGGGGGTCGTGGGGTTACTGCGTTATTTTTCAATGACAAGCAGCATTGAAAAATATAGTAAGAATATTAGCATTTTAACACATTACTTGGTGACACTGTACTAGATAAATAAAATAAATAAAAAATTCAATTATGTAATTTTTAATATAAGGTCAGTTATATTTCAAAGATAACTTAATGATAATAAATTTAATATTTTCTACATTATTTTATTCGTTTTTATCTTTTAAATTTTTTACTTAAGGTACGGTCACATTTGGCAAATATATGCCGAAATAAATGTTACCACCAAATAGCATATATTTGAACTCATTTATTTATTTAAAAAAAACTTTTCGTATTTACAACAAAGCCCAACAAATATTTAGTTTTAATTTATTTGATGCTGTTTGATCTTGCAATACTTTTGCAAGAGTAAACAATGTCAAACAAATTTGTGCTAAAACAAGTGGTTACGCTTTTTTGAGTAAATATTTGCCAAATATGACCCTATCTTTAGTATTTTTAAATGCCTGTTTGTTTAAATTTCTTTTTATATTTTCAATATAATTTCAATCAAAGTACCTAGTGAAAAACAAAAATTAAGCTTAAAAACTTTATAATTTAATACAAGTTCTACTAAGGTTTTAAATAAACAAATTATTTAAACAAAGAAATAATAATTAAATAAATAAATAAAATAAATTATTGACTGATTAATAACAACACAAAATATTTGCTAGATTATTAAATAAAAGAAAAACAAATAAATAAATTATATATAGAATTAATAATAAATATAGAATATAATAAATTTAAAAAACAAAAAAGAAAACAAAGTCATGCATAATTTTCATACTTAAACATTTAGTAAACTTTAATTATTTCATTAAAAAAATTTAACTAAACTTTATTTAAATTAAAGTAATTAGCGTTAATTGATAATTTATTAATAAATTTATTTGTTATAAGTTGTTAGTTATAAAAATCTCAAGTGATAGTTCTCAATGAAAAAAAATACATACATATGAATAGCTGGGCCCTATTCTACAAAACCACCAACATATCAACTTTTCACTTTGCAGTTATGCAATTTTACATCAATTTGCAAAACTTTATGTTACTCAGAGCAAAAAATTTTATAAGCGTTAAGTTGAAATTGTTAATTGTAATTTGCAAAGTTTTTGAAATGTTTATATTCTCTTTTCAATTTCTGTTCCATGTACGTTCTCTTGTGCAAAGTTTAAAGTTAATATTGAAAGTAGTATTTTGCAAAGATTTTGTGGAAGTTTTTCAAAAATTTGCAAGGCACGATCGCTTTACAAATTCATATTTTTCTAACTAAAGAAGCTTTCAAAATGTTAAGCGCTGAGTTTTTATTCGACTGAAAAGTTGCTAAATTGTTTGTAGGGCCCAGGAAATTTTTAAATAAGTTTTTAACAAAACTGTTTTGTTATTATAAGTTTTGTTATTTATAGTTTGTTTTATATTTTTGTTTAACAAAAAAACTGACTTCCATAGAACTTACCATTAGCTTTAGCATTTAAAAAATAATTATTACAATTAAACAAACAAAATAAATTAATAAAATTAGAAAATTATATACAAAAACACTAAAATTGTTATAAAAAAAGAATTGTTGAAACCAAAATCCATGTTAAAAAGTTGAAATTTTTTGTAAATTATTAAAAATAAAAACAATTATTTAACAATAAAAAAAAAGAAACTTTGTAAAATATTAACTTTTTTCAAATAACTACAAAAAAGAAACACTTTTTTACTTAAGAAAAATATTAAGAAGAAGAAGTTTAAAAAAATATATAAACAACGTCAACTGCCCATATAAAGATTTTTAAAGAAGTTAAGACCGATATAAAATTTAAATAACAAAACAAACAAACAAAATAATAACTAAAATCTAATTTTAATATTTATATATACATAAATCTATATATAAACTGTTAGTGGATCAAATTATTAACAAATTAATTAATAAAACAAACAAAACATAAAAACAATTAATAATTAATTTATAATAACAAACAAAAAACACAAAAGCAAAAGCAAAGTAAAAACCAACACTATTTATAATACTGTAACAATAACAACGTATTATTATGATAATAATTTATGTAAAACGAATTTTTAATAAGAAAAAATATTTAAAAAACAAACCCTAAAATTTAGCAAATTCACAAAACTTTAACAAAAACTAAAAGGTAAATTCACAAAGTTTTATGTTTTAAACATTCAATTAAATAAATTACCTTAAGTGAAACAACAACAGAAAAATGTTTTCAAATTAAACGACTCAATTATTAAATAATATAAACTAAACTGCATTATTTATAAAATAAACAGAAAATAAAAACACAAATATACTTAAATTTAAACAAATTATTAATAAGTTATTGAAGCTAACAAAACCCATACTACATACGACTCTGTACTCTTAGTGTCCAAACTTTAAAAATGTTTCAAGTCGTTTACATTTTATCCTGTTGACAGGCCCTCAATTTCTTCATTTCTTTACCCGCGTGAACAAAACACACCGAGAAAAACATACTTTTATGAACAGTTGTATAAAAATGTAAAACAAAAAAAAAAGGCATTAAAATACGTATTTTTGCAACTATGTATACATAACGCATTTGTTGTTTGCAAAATTATGTTACATATTTCATTTGCACAACATTAATACATACATATGTATATAATAAGAAAATTATTAATATTATACATTATATAGTTTTTTCATTCCTAAAATCGATAAATTTCTTGGTGCCAAAACGAAATATTCTACTAATCGGGCTATATAGTTGCCTTTTTCTAAAAATTAGCCGTTTTGAAATCAATACTTCAAGAAGAATGGGACCGAATTCCGGTAGCCTATACCGCTAGTGAAGTTATTAAACAAAGGGGTTAGATTACCATTTTTTAATTTTGTTTAAATATTTTCAAACAAATTTACTTAACCTTCGTTTTGGACACTAAAGAGTCATACATACATATACATAAATACATACATATACATATAATGCTAACAAAATATAGTTTTTAAATTCTAATATGTTTTATTAGCTGCTAAATAAAATTGATTCTAAGTCTAAATATATATAAATAAATAATTACAATTAATGAAATCATAATGATAATGATAAATACATATAAACGTTAAGAATAGTTTAATAATAATAAAAAACTAAACATTCTGTTTTATATTGCTGGTTATAATTTTGCAAAAAATTAATAATAATTTATGATTTAAAACATTCAATCATACATTTAAATATGACTTGTTTTTAAAAATGTTCATTTAAAATTTAAATTTGAAGATAAATATTGAAAGTAATTGAAAGCTAACTGCTCAAATCAAAATCCTATACAAAGAGCGGCTCCACAGAGAGATAGGGAGAGCTAAATAAAAATGCTCAGCTTGAATAGAATTAGCCAGGATACGCGGCGGCATTTTAAACTAAATTTTCATGATCAATGTTTTTTTTTTATTAAGTTTAACTTCAATTTCTTAAATGAACTTCTTTATATTATTTAATTTATACATAGCTTAATTTTCTTAAATTTGTATATTATTAGTAAAAAAAAAACAAAAATTAAGAAAAAAGAAAGTATACTACAGAAAAGACTTGAAAATTTTAATTAAACAATTAAATTAACAAACAAAACAATTATGTATGTACACGTATGTATGTATTTTACAACATTTACAGCCATTTAAAATTTTAACTAAATTCCAATTAACAACATTAAATTCATACTGAACTAATGTCTGAAGCCAGCTTAAAATATTTGATAAATTACATACAAATCATTTAACCCAGCAAAATTGTTGATAGCTAAACAAGTTTGAATATTTCAATATTTTAAAAAGAAAATTTAGGGAATGCACAGGTTTTTAATAGGACAATTAAAGGACTTTTATAATTGATTCTCTAAATGTAGTATTAAATTGAAAGGTTGTGGCTTGACAGCAGTCATGGGCGAAATTGAAATTTTCCAGCACATAAGCTTGGCCACAAAATTCTGCTTAGTCCGCGTTCACACTCTTCAATTGTGACTCTTTAAGGCAAGTTTTTTTTTGGGTCAAAAGGGAAAAGAGAATAAAAGCTGTACAAACTTAACGGTACTAGTAAATTGTCTTATTTCCTTTTGTTTTTTTCTTATCATAAAAAAAACTAAAATTTAATTGATGCGTGTGAATGAAATGTCAAGTCCAAAAGATAATTGAAGAAAAACTGGTTAGCTAAGACTGAAGAGTGTGGAACAAGACTTACGATACGTAGACACACGTGCTCCAGGGTTGGTTTTTGAAACATTGAGTTATTTGGTATAATTACAAAATACTTTTGCATCAAAATTTTCTAGATGAAACAGATAAATATATGATTTAAGTTACTATTTGTATAATAGTTTAAGCCAACTTCATACCACCATGATGAGTTCAAATCCCAGCAAAAATAAAGTGAACAAAATGAAGGGAATAAGAAAAATATTTCGCGCGAAAAATATTTTCACAATAAACGAAATTTTGTTTGAATGTGAAATTTTGCACAAACATCATTCCCCAGTGAATTGTTAAAAAAGGGGGGAAACATTTCATGGGAAATATTATTCACGATTGCAATTTGGGGAAAAGGGAAAACATTACGAGGGAAAAATAGGGGTGATTCTGACATGAATCAAATACTAAAGAATGTAAACAAAATTTCCTCTGCCTGCGCATGACGTCACAGGTTATTTTTTCCGTGTAATCACATGTAAAAAATAAATATTGTTAACAATATTTTAAAAGAAAAAAAAATTTTTTTTTTTTTTTTGATTTAAAATAAAACATTTAATTATTTATTATTTTATACATATTAAAATGTATCAAAAAAATTTAACTACATTTTAGTATTTTATATATGTATGTATTATATTTTTGTATGTTTCCGTTTTTCTTTTTTGTCTCATTCGCTAAGAGTTGATTTAGTTGTCTTATTTGAAAAAACATTTTCTATCGAAAATAAGTGTTTTAGCTTTAATAGTACTTGACACATTTATATCCTTTTTTAAATACTCGTTGCAAATCAGGAGATTTTCACCATTCAAAGATTTGAGTACAGCTTCCAGATTTTTTTTTCTTGGACCATCACTCAGGGGACGACCGTAGGGCACTACTTAGAGAAGTTTAATTTTTGTTAATACAAAACATCTTCACTTAACATAAATCATTCCCACGACAGCCGGTTCTACGCACCGGAATGACCCGAAATTCCTCGGCCAAAGACTGTCAACTCAGCAAATACTGCTGCTGCAACAACAACAACAACTTAATATAAATCAATGAGATCTAATGACAGGTTCCACATTGAATATGTCATTGAAAAGGTCAGAAACATTTCAAAATTATTTACAAATTTTGGAATTGGAAATTGATATTTTGATTTTAAAGCTCAACAGATGACAGATGAAGAATTTGTTTTACTTAAACAAAAAGTTGTAGTTTTAGATCCGGTTAAAGTAACAGCGAAGGCGTTTGTGGCAGTGATATGAAACTTTGCCGATGTTGCATTTTTATTTACCCCCTGGCCCACGATGTCGAACGATAACGTTCGCTTAGATAAGACTTAAGACACAAACTTGATTGTGGAATAAACAAACTTGATTGAGTAAAAAACTGATACGATAAAAAGTTTGTGTCTTAAGTCTTATCTAAGCGAACGTTATCGTTCGACATCGTGGGCCAGGCGGTTAAGCTTAAAGAGATATTAAAAGGTAAACTGGTGAAACCAGAAATCAATAAAAAGGGATGATTTACTGAAAATTTTAAAAATTTCTTTGAAGACAAACCAAAATTGAAGAGTGAATTTGTTAATGAAAAAGAAATGTTTATTGGAAATACATAAATGAAATTCGTTTCATTGATTGCAAAACGAATGAAATAATGAATATAATTAAAATATGTAAAAGACCCCGCCCCCCCTCTCCCCAACAATATCAGCAAATAATGATATGGAATCGAATATTGAATAAGAAATATGTGTACAATTATTTGTTTCGGAGGGTGGTAAATTAACAACAAGTGTTGATTGTGACTTTGTAACAAAATAAAATCAAGATTCTCTTTACTTTAAATGCCCTAATATTTTTAAAATTTTTTTAAAAGCGTCCTGTAACCAATCAAATAAACACATCAATCACATAAGTATGTAGTTGTGTTCGTGCAAACGTTATTTTTCGAAAATCAAAAATCAAAAAATTATTTTGACGACAGCAGGGCAAAATAATTATTTACATATAAACGTGTGTATTTTATTGCTGATTGTTGTACGTGGTGAGACGTACAAATTTCCTTTAAAGCTACAAGCATACGATAGTCACACATACGCACTGATTGACGTGTTTATTTGATCGTCTCCAGGTCGAACGATAATACTCGTAATCCATTGCTTTTAAATTTAATATAGAAATTAAAGATGAAATAAAATATTATTTTTTCTCTATCTAATTTTCAATGTCATGTTATTATATTTTTAAATTATTAATGGTTTATAAAACACAAAATTTACTTTATAAACTTTTAGTTAATTTAAAAATTATAGCTATTAGGACAGAAAATGTTTGTTTTCAAACATACTTTATTTATATGTTTTTATATAAGTTACTTTTTTAATAAATATGTAGTTTTTATTATTAATAAACGAATTTGTTTTAATATGAAATAAAAATCCCGAAATCCCAGTATTACATTTTTAAAATCCCAAATCCTGGGATTTTCAAATCCAGTTGTGCTTGGCCTCTCCAATGTTTTGTAAAGCGAATTCACTTGATTTACTTGTTTAGCAGTAAATGAGCAGCTATTAAATCTTAAACACAGAACTAGTGCCGTGATTGGTTACTGGGAGAGAGAGAGAGATCGTTTCTAACTAGTTGTCCTAGTATTCACATGATTAACTTGTTTAGAAATAAATGAGAAGCTTTTAAATCTTAAACACAGAACTAAAGCAGAGATTGGGTACTGGGGTGTGAGGGATGGTGGTTTCCACTTACTTGTCCCAGTATTAACATAGTTTACTTGTTTAGAAATTTATATCTATGTCTATGTGAAAGCATTAAACTTTAAACACAGAACTAGTGCCGAGAATGGTTACACGGGAATAGTGATTGGTAGCTTTTAGTTGTCAAGGAAAATAACCCCATTTTCGACTTTCTGTAATATATAACTGAACTAACACAAGTAAACTGTTGCTTTTAAGAGTCTTAAACTTTGCTGGGTTTACTCAATCATCCTTATATCTTCAAACATTTTTCATAATTTGTATTTATCTATTTATATATCAGTTATTACATTTCATTTAATTACCAAACTTGAAACTAAAACTAAACTCCTCTAGTTATATTTTCTAAGTTAAACTCAATTAATTAATATATAATAACAATAACTATAATAATAACTATAACTATTCAAATCTTTTTTACAAACTCTTAATAACAAATAACAATAAAAAAACATTAAAACAAATTTAAAAAAAAACTTAAAAAAAGTAAAAAAACCAACCTCCCAATTTATAAACTTGTTATATATAATGTATCTTTATAAATGTTATATACAACTAAAACAAAACTATATATTCCAATTATATATTATATTATATAAATAAAACAATAAAAAACCAAAAAAAAAAAAAAAACAAATATTTACAATTATATTTAACTAAACAATGAAAACAAAAACCAGCAGATTTTTTATGTCACAAAAAAAAAACATTTAATTAGTAAAAAAAAAACCAAAATGTAATTAATAAATCCTTTACCTAAAACTACCTACATATAAAACCACAGAAATAATAATAAACAAATTCTTAAAAAAACCATTTTCAAATTATAAAATAAAAACAAATTGAAATGTGAATATAATTTTGTGTAACTACTTTTCCAGCAATATTAAAAAAAGAACAAAGAAACAAAAAAAAAAAAGTAAATAATAAAAGATTAACAAAAGAAAAAATTAATAAAAAGAAAATTTAATTACAAAAATTATAAACAAAGCTTATTATTTAAACAGAAGATAAAATAGCAGTTCAAGCAATATAAACAATTTACAGTGGCGGCCATATAAAACATATGTAATTCCATTCTCAACAAATTAAAAACTTTTAATGTTTATTTTTTATTTTCTAAACGTACTTTTCCCCAATACGTAATTTGCTATTTAATGTCTTAACCCGGCTGTTAGTAAATTCTTATTTCATTTATTTAGTAACCACTTATTTGTGGTGAAATTTGTTTGAATACTTTCATAATTCAAACATTTATGATCATTTCGGGAGGAGATTTGTATGGAGGCCAAGTGAAATAATGAACGGATTTTCATCAGTTTCAATCCCATCCGTCCTTGAACCAAAAAAAAAATTTCACGTACCAAATTCTATCGAAATATCTAAAAAAAAATTGCTAGCTGTACTCTGCGCACAAGCTTTACATGGACAGCCAGCCAGACGGACATCGGACGGACTCAGAAAGTGATTCGGTATTATTTAAGGTGGGTGTTGGACCAATATTTATTTATCCCCACTATGGTGGTGTAGGGTAGGGATGTTAACTTCAAAGTTCGCTGCTAGTTCGCTCTTCCTATGATACACACCCTACCGATGGAACGTTTTCTAAGTGTCCCAATAAATTTGCTCTCAAGACATAGTATGCCATACTTGTTTGTAAACAAATTCACGACATGTTCTTTTCACATCCATTAAGACCTTGTAATTATATTTATTGTTTATTTTGCACAAAAAAAAAGAAAGAAAAATATCTAAACAAATTTTCATTAACATGTTTTTTAGCGGCTTCAAAAGGAATTTTTAATACATAAAAAAACATTAAATACCAAAATTTATTATACACAATTCCACAAGGTCTTTGTTTGTTTAAGAAGTGTTTATTTGTCTTATTGTAGAAAATAAATAAAAAAAAAACAAGTAAGAAAGTATAGTCGGTCAAGCCCAACCATATAATACCCTACACCCAGTATATGTATAAAACAGTTTTTCAGAAATGGGCGCTATATGGGAGATATGAACTATTATGGACCGATCATCCAAAAATTTAGTGTCATGTATTCCGTTAATATAAATATTATGTATGTTCTACTTTATCTCGATATAAATGCCTTTATTATGGAGGTTAAAGTGAATTGCGGAGAGGGTCTTATATGGGAATTTTGACTAATTATGGACCGACCATTATAAAATTGGGTGTCATCATTTCTATACATATGAAACTTATTTTGGTTAAATTTTATTTGGATACCAACATTTTGGAGAGAGTTATGCTCTTTAAAGTGATTTTCGGAAGTGGGCCTTATGTGGGAGCTACGACTAATTATGGAGCGATCTTCACAAAATTTGTAGATATGATTTATATTCATTTATTACTCAGTTGTGGTGAAATTTGTTTGGATATTTTTATAATTCATACATTTATGATCGTTAAAGTCGGGAGGACATTTGTATGGGAGCCAGTTGAAATAATGGACCGATTTCCACCAGTTTCAATCCCAGTCGTCCTTGAACCGAAAAATATCACGTACCAAATTTTAAAATTTAAATTTGCTACTTGCACTCTGCGCACCAACTTTACATGGACAGACAGCCAGCCAGACGGATATCGTTAAATCGACTCAGGAAATGATTCTAAGTCTATCGGTATACTTTAAGGTGGGTGTTGAACCAACATT
Organism: Bellardia bayeri; assembly: GCA_950370525.1. Taxonomy (NCBI): domain Eukaryota; kingdom Metazoa; phylum Arthropoda; class Insecta; order Diptera; family Calliphoridae; genus Bellardia; species Bellardia bayeri. The sequence continues at coordinate 2,540,366 of OX493266.1, read as the reverse complement.
TATGGGCGTTACAAACATCAGCACAAATTCAATATACTTTCCCCACTATTGTGGTGTAGGGTGTAAAAAAAACTACAAAAATATTGTCATTTTGTCATCAAAAAGAATAATGATGCTAATGATAGCGCAGCTGATGAAAAATTGTTTTTAAAATTTTTGTTTTTGGGAATTTTTTTTCTCACTAGTTTGTTTGTTTGTTTTTGTTGCTATTTAGTTGTTGAATGATTTTATTTCGTTTGCAAAAAAGTGAAATAAAAATGTATTTGTATGTACAGTGAAGGAAAAAACTCAACATACCTACACCCCTTGATGTATTAAAATTAAAAATAACAATTTTTAAAAATATTTAACAGCTCCTAAAACCATAAATGGCTAATAGAAAAGAAATTAATATTTTAGTGAACAATTTGGCGGTTAAATTAAGAAAAGAAAATAAATCGTATGAAGAAATTGCAAAAACTTTCAAATTAAGACGTCCTACGGTGCAGAAAATTATTAGAAATTATAACAATACCAATACGAATAAAAACAAACCGCGATCTGGGAGACCAAAGAAATTATCCAGAAGAAATATTAAATTTATCCTTAAAGAATTCAACAAAATACATACAAATAATCGCTTCAAAATTGGCGAAACAAAGTACTAGAATATTAACAAACAAAAAATAAGTTTGTTAGATACAGAAAAGAAATTTTCGTTCCTTATGAATTTTTTTTCTTAGTTATGTAAATAAATGAATTCTTAAAAAAAACTGCGTATGTATGTGGGTGTATGTAAAGTTTTTACCTTCAGTGTATATAAAAACAGCAAGACGTTTTTAGAATAGAGACAAAACAAAAAAAAAAAAATGCCACATATCCGAACATACATACATATACATATATAAATTAATAGAATTACGTTGTCTACGAACTTCCGCATTGTTAGTCATCGAAATACATAGATAGTCGCCATTTACACAAAGCAATTTTTATTGAAGAAATTTATAAAATTTTTTTCTTGAAATTTCTTCGGTTTTTACATAGCACAATTCTTATTGCTTAAATCGCTCGTACTTTTATTTAAGAGTATACACAAATTTGTATACACATACACAATTTTTTCCTTGAAATTTCTTCGGTTTTCACACAGCACAATTCTTATTGCTTAAATCGCTCGTATTTTTATTAAAGATTATACACAAATTTGTATACACATACACATAATATGTATATGTAGTATTACAAATAAGAGATTAACACGAGTTGCTAGTACAATCAAGTGTGTACTCGTCTAAAAGTAATCAGCTAACAGAGAAAAAAACGCACTAAGCTTAGAATTTCTTTTTTATTGAAAATGTTCATTGAATTAATTTCACATTTCATTTCATAAATTCTATCAGTCTAATTCATAAAAACTTATCAAGGGTTTATAACAATCTTATAAAGCAAATAAACATACAAAATTTGCTTTATAAGCCTGTTATAAACCTTTGACAAGTTTTATGAATAATAATGTATAAAACTTTTTAAAAATTATAATTTTTAAATAAACGAGCTAATAAAGATAATAATAAAATTTAACTCACAATATGGTAATCCGAACTGATTTACTAATTGCTAAAAAAGGGGCTAGTTTTAGTACATATTTGGTACTTTTTTTTAATTATTTTTGTTTTCTATTTTAAGTTCAGTAGGCTATACAATAATTTTTTTTGTACATAAATATGAACTAAGAATAAATTTTTCAAATCTTATATCTAAAAAGTTTCAATTATTAGTCCAGCCAGTGCCGGACGAAAATTGTTTGACCATTATATATTCAGCCCAATCATGAATAAAAATTCCGTAGGAGTTTTTTCCCTTTTCCCATTTTTCCTATTCAAATTCAATTTTAATTTTAAAAAATAAAAATAAAAAGGGTTTTCACTCCCGCGGATTTTTTATTCATGATTGGGCCGATTTTATTTATTAAGTTGGCATTCTTCCTTCTTGTCTTCGGCACAGATCCGCTGTATCTCTTCTTCTTAGTCGTATATAGCCACTATTATTTAATATATTGCGGGCTAATGGGTTTGAGTGTACTTCAAGCTTTTTAAGTGTTTTTCTGCATTTTTTTTTGGTTACCAAAGGCACGTTTAGGTCTTTATGAATATTCGAATTTTTTATATACCAGGGGGCAATTGTGATCATTCGCAGCAATTTATTTTGGCATCTTTGAATTCTGTCTGCATTTGAAGCTGAGGCTGTTCCCCATAGCTGTATTCCATAACTCCAGTTTTAGTTATGTGTTGTGATTTTGAATTGATTAATATTTTTATTTTTGTTTTAAATATTACTACAGACCCGCTCAAAATATGGTGTCAATTTCTTTTGTGTATCTACAATAAGGTTAGTCTAAAATATGTACTTTTCAATTTAATTTATGGGTTAGCACTCACTTTCTGAATCAATTGTATGTAAGTCCATTTTAACAATTAAATATTTAAATATATTTTGAAATATTAAATAAAAACAAAATAATAGTACGTGTCTTTAGAAGCCACTATTACACAGAAATATTTCCATTAAAGATATATTTCTATAGAAAAAAATCCTGAGCAGCATCAATTCTATAGAAGTGTGTTTGAAAAAGAGTCCTGAGCAGACTCTATTCTATAGAAATGAGTCCTGAGGAGACCCTATTGAGTTTTGAGCAGACTACATTCTATAGAAATGGATTCTAAGCAGACTCTATTCTATAAAAATTAGTCTTGAGCAGTCCCTATTCCGCAGATATGCGTTTTGAGCAGATTCTATTCTATAGAAATGTGTCCGGAACAGTCTCTATTCTAGAAAAGTATCTTTAGCAGACTCTATTGTATAAAAAAAATAAGTTGAATAAACTAAAATAAGCAGAAACTTCAAAATATCTTCGTTTCCATTGCAACTTTTATAAATATTTCGACAAGCATATACTTAAACAAATATAAAAAATATCTAAACACAAATACAAAAGTAACAAATCTAATACACTCTAGGTGTGATTTTAAACATTAAGGGATCTTTAGGTCTCAATATCAATTCGGCAATCAGCAATAGTTCCTCATTCTTATTGCCAGCATAGTCCAGTTCATAGTGACGCAAAACATTTGTCAAAACAGTCTTTATTTCCAACATGGCGAATTTTTGACCAATACAATTGCGTGGTCCAGCCGAGAAGGGTATATAAGCATAAGGACTCATTTTGTCGGTGGTATAGTCCATTTCAAAACGTTCCGGTTTAAAGGTATTGGGTTCGGGAAACAGTTCCTCTTGACGGCCCAAATGTAATGGAGAAATGCCAATGTTGGTGCCGGCGGGCACAATTTTACCATCTGCAAAAATAAATTAAGAGTATTTGTTATATAAGTTCAGAATCATAAGGACGATTTACTTACTTATCTCACACTCCTCTGTTACTTTCCTGCCCAGCAGAGGCACAGAAGGAAACATTCTCAATGTCTCCTTTATGCACAATTCCACATAGTGTAAATTATTAAGATCTTCATAGCTAACCGGCTTCGATTTATCCTTACCAAATACTTGAATAATCTCTTCGAAACATTTCTGCTGACATTTCGGATACATGGCCAGATTATATAAACAAAATGTTATGGCTGAAGAGGTGGTGTCATGACCCTCAAACATAAATGTATCCACCTCTTCACGTATATCCAAATTACTTAAGGGTTTACCATCAATTTCCGACTGCAGTAAAATATCCAGAAACGCCATTTTACGCTTTGAACCCACATCATCGATTTGGGTTAGTGTTTCTTTGTCCTTAGCCCTTAAGAGTTCTTTACGTCTTTGGACGATAATCTTTTCAGTGAAACCGTGTAATATAGCCAGTGCTTTCTTTTCATCGCGTGCCAATTTGGTGAATTGATAGGTTAAGTTGAAGCGATATAAAATATCGAACATGCGCTTGTGCAGGACGGTAGAAATTCTAGAAAAATAATGTTTATTTTATAAGAAATTTTGTGTTTGTATAGTGCTAGATACAAACTTACGTTTTGACGGCTTTTACGTATTCAGAGTCCGCATTGGTCTGAGCATGTACGGAGACACCCATGGCAGATTCTGCAAATAAAAAAGGAATTTATTAAACTTATTAGTTTGTATAAGATTATGACAGATAATTTAATAGGCTATTTTTAAAAATTTAAAAAGAAATGTGTCATGAGCAGACACTTTTCTAAAGAAATATGTCTAAAGAAATTTGTCTTGCGCAGACACTTTTCTAAATAAATGTGTCTTGAGCAGACACTTTTCTATTAGAAATGGACACTTTTCTTGCAATAAAAAATCATACTCGTACATAATCCATTTTTTACTTAACAATTGAGTCTTACCACAAATCGTATCTAAAGTACACAATTTCACCCATTCATACAAATCTAAGCCTTTAACGGTTTGCATGCGATATTCCCGTTCCAAATTTTTCAAAAATACACGAGATTCTCTTTCAAAAATCTCTATATTATCATCCAGACCTTTAAAATGAAATGCCGGCGTTATGACCTTTCTACGTTTATGCCACTTTTTGCCACGACTCACCAAAAGACCCTCCTTCAGCCAAGGCTCCAAAGGTAAATATTCGTCTGCCTTGTCATTGAAACGCATGTTGGCCAAGACAATTTCCACATCTTTAATATCACTGAAAACCATATTCAATTCAGGACCCAGCCATATTTTTAGGGTATTACCATATTTTGCAAAAAATTCATTAATAATAACGATATTCTTGTAAGCAGGTTGGCCAATAAAATGATGGGCATGGCCCAATATAGGCCATGTAGGAGGACTGGGTATATTGTGGGTAATATCGATTAAATATTTGTATTTATGGAAATACAGAAACACGCCAATCAGTATAGGTAGCATCGCAAAAGCGATGAACAAAGTTAAAGAAGAGCTGCTAAAAAGTTCCAGCATAGTGTATATGATTCCTTAAAGAACTCAAGCCGAATACTGAGGGCTGGGGAATTACTTAGCTATATAATTTATTTGGTGTGTGTTTAAAATTAGTTTGGTTAATCTTATCGTTAGGGATATTATTATTGTAAGTAAATTGTACTTGAGGTATAAATTATGTAGGAGAACTGATTAGGCGCTATTAATGACTAATCTCTAAGTTTTATTTCGTTTTAGGGAAAACAAATGCAAACCCCCCAAAATAAATTCAAAGTCCTAATCTTTGTTTATTTAATAAAATTATTATAAGTAATTTGTTTATGACATATTTGGTAAATAGAAAATACTTATGAAATACAAACAAATAATTTCAGTCTAAACGAAGTGCAAAGTAAAAGCAGAAATCCGGCTAAATATGTATGTAAAACAACTGAGATCTTCTTAAATACTGTTAGTATTTCAAATTTCACCTCACTCGGCTCGTAAATTGATTTTGGTGACGAACTTTGAGTGGCCACACTTCCGCCTGCGATGCCAAAAAAAAACCTGTAAACCAACTCCAAAACACCTCAGCTCTAACCATGTGAAATTTTGTTACGATATCTGTTATAGCTTTAGAGACACTGAATTATTTCCAAAATAAAACGTTTCTAAACCACTGTGTCTTGATAATGAAGAAGCCGTTACTATTTAATTTTTTTGCTTGGACCAGCACTCATGGTACGCCCCCTACTCATGCAATGCATTGCGTTGGAACTGGGAAAATAGGTTATGGGAGGGTGGATATAGGGAGTAAGTAGTGTTTGTGAACATTTGTTTTGAATTTTTCTATATTGAAAGTGGCAGTGTTAGTTTATTCCACATACGGACAGTATAGCTAAAGAACGAATTTTTCCTGTAATGTGTTGTGCGATGCACTGTTCAGTCGACCATGAATGGTTGTGCCCTGACTGAAGAACATGTATTACGCCAAAAAGTACGTGTTTTGGGAAAAAGTTCAGTAGAACACATTCCATTATAGTATCGATAGAACAGTGAAACATAACCCACATTGCGACGATGCTGCCATGAATCAATGGAGTTGGTTAACCTACTATTGGTTACTACTCCAAACTAGACATCGAAGCACCGGCCCATATATACTGCCTATGATGCCGATAAATTAAATGAGTTTTAAACTTTTAACTAATTTTTTTATGTTTAAATTTTAACTTTAAAACTCAAATATTATTAATAATAATATTTTCTATTTACCACATATAACATCCAAGGTGCACAAACTTATCAGCTCATACAAAGCTTTTTCGGCCGCCTTGCCACCGCCCTCTTCCACTGCCTTCTCCAATAGCCCAATCATTACACGCGATTCATTTTCAAAATTGTCTATGAACTGTGGTAGAATTTGAAAGTGAAATGCCCCTGTTATCAATCTACGTCTCTTGTGCCATTTACGACCGCGCGATATCAGCAGACCCTCCTTGAGCCAGGGCTCCAAAACCTCATACTCTTTAGCCTTTTCATTGTGCGTAATGCCGCCTAATATGATTTCAATATCTTTCAAATCACTGGTAATAAGATTTAATTCCGGTCCCAGCCAGATTTTCATATATTTCTTATCGGTTAGATTTTGCTCACTCAAACTCCAAATGCGTTGCAGCATCATGTGCGCGGGTACACCAATAAAATGATAGGCATGACCTATAATAGGCCAGGTGGGACCGCTGGGTATGTTACGTGTTATCTCGATAATACGCTTGAATTTGGTAATATATAAAATTAGACCATAAATAAAGGCGGAGACAATGAATATGGCTATACTCGTTAAGAAATATGCCAGAAAACCGAACTGTAACTCGTCACCGTACACCATTGCAATGAAACTGAAGTGCAATTAAAACAGAAATTTAATTTTAAGTAGAATTTTATACAAAATCTAAATATGTATGTATGTATAACTGAAAAGTACATGCAAAATTTGTGATAAGAAGATTTATATGTATGTATGTAAGTAATACACTTAAGCCTCAATTAGCATTAGATTAAAAAATAATCCGTCTTGATGAAAATGGGCCTAAATGTGATTGAAAAATTTTCATGAAATTTAAATAGGTTTGTCTGTGAAGATAAATATGATTTAATCATGCAAAGTGTACAGAATAATTGTGTATAATTTCAAGCTAGTCTTTGCAAAACGAATTTATGGTGTATTTTGTTGTAAACACTGTGTCAATTTGTTGTTATGTATTAACATTTAAATTTAACGAACTTTAAACTTTCGATTAAAAAATGTGTAGACTATTTCTATAAATTGTTTAAATGTATCAGACACCGATATTAATATGTCCGACTATGAATGATAAATTGAAAGGGCATTATTCTATAATAATAATAATAACATGATACAATTTGAAATTGTATACATACAATTTGATAATACAATAAATGAAAGCATCTTTCAGTCCGTTATCATAACTTGGCGGTGCAATGCTGACACTAAAATGAGAAATATCGCTTATTTTCAAATTAAATACCCAACAGTAAAACTATGTATAGACGGTTGTCAGATCAGACAATGTCGTCAGATTTCGCAATGTGCTAGCAATGTATTGACATTTTACACGGAGCATTTACATTTGTATCTAAAAATCAAGCCAAAATCAAACTGCTGGATTTTAAAAATATCAGTACATATTTGACTATATCCCCCATATAAGGTCCCCTTCCGAAATTCATGTTAATACTTATATGTATCTTAAATGTACTATTATTTATTATTATTTACTATTATTTACCTACTATTAGTTAACCTGGGATATCCTGATATGATATGATATGTTCACATATGATATGTACGTACCACCTCCGAAACACAAGTTAACCCTCAATAATGTCAAATAAATACATATCACGATATACATAGAATCATAGAATCTAGAAATCATACTAATATCGGTTATACGGCAATTATGCTACTGGAATTTGTAGCTATCAGTCCATATTTGGCAATAGCTCCCAAATTAAGTTCACTTTCGAGTATAACAACCGACTCTTGTAAATAACGTTATTATTATTTTAACCAATTCACATTACATTTAAGTCCATAATTGATCCGTTTTTACTATGCCACCCACATGTGTATCTCTTGTAAATAAGGTTATTGATATCAAATAAAATTCGCTGAATTCGTAAAATTGTCTTTCAAATAATATGCATACTTATGTATGCATAAAATGCAAAGCTATTAGTATTAAAAAACACTGAATAAGAATATTATAGTCCTATAACCAGTGTAGTTTTTGTATATCTCATTATAATTAGGTGCAGGGTATTTAAAATTCGGCACAGCCGATGTTGCACTATAACTTGTTTTTTTATTATTTTTAAATAAACTGATATGTAACATACTCGTATTATACACATGTATGTAGGTATATGACAACATCGTTTTAAGCGGCAAAGTTGAACAAAATTCTACTTTGCCGCGCGACCGCTTACAAAGCCCTTCCACTATTAATGTAACATCCTCAATAACCAAATCCTTTCAATTAATAACACGCCATAATACTTGGCAGCTCTACTTGCATTAAATGTTAGTTTTCTCCCGGTCACTATTAAAATTAGTCGTTCTAAATTATCGTCCGTCTTTAACAACAATTTAAATAAAGTGATTGTGTTTTAATTCTTACAAAATCCATAAAATATTAAATATCTTAATGTAATTTAATAAAATATCAATTTAAATAAAGTGATTGTGTTTTAATTCTTACAAAATCCATAAAATATTAAATATCTTAATGTAATTTAATAAAATATCAATTAAAAGTTTTTAATAATCTCTGTTAAGGTTTTTATTGAAATAAATCATGTGCAAAAAAAAAGTAGCATCATAATACACAGTGTGTATGCAATAATATGTAAATTTGTTGGTGTGGTGTTTAGTTGTTGTTATTATAATATTTAGTAAAAAGCCCTTTGTACACAAGTATGTGTGCAAACCTGTTTGATTTTGGTTTTCATTTAAATGTATGCATTGTTGTTGTTGGTGGTGAGTTTTTGAACAAAAACAAATTATGAGAAGAGAAGAGCAAAATCTCAATAGAAAAAGCAGAGCAAGAAGAAGTAAAGTGTTTTTTTTTTTTGGTGTTTGTTTCAGTGTTGCCACCAGCAACATTCGGAAAAACAAGCTTTCTGAAAGGGTCACGCAGAACTATTAACTGTGCCAGCAACACAATGAAGAGTCTTTGTCGGATTATTAATGAATGTCAGGTAAATTTGTCCAAATTAACCATAAGTAGAGTAAAGCATTAAACACATTCGCTGCCGCAGGCTACCGACTACAATATTTCAAAAAAAAAAATACACACGTTTATATGTGAATTATTATTTTAACATTAATTTTTGAAATATTGCAGTCGGTAGCCTGCTGTAGCGAATCTGTTTAATGCTTAATAAAAAAAAATCCCAGACTATTACTCGATTAATCTGTTGCCTGTGTCAAGACTACCTATTATATAAACCTAGAAAGACTATTACATAGGTATATAAATTTTATAAATGGTAGACGTAGCCATAAAAGCAACAACAAATTTGTATTATGTACTTGTATGATTAGCAAAGCGTTTCCAATTAGTTGTCAACATTGGTAGTTTGTAAAAACAAATCAACTCAAAAACATTAGAGGATTGACAATGTGACATTTCTCAAAGATAATTCCAAACAATCACGATCCAGCTAATTATTTACAATATAATATGTTTCTAAACCATTGTGCAGCTGAAAATCTATTTTCCACTTATAACAAATTAATAGATTAAACAGTTAGATTTTTTTTAAGTGAGACTAATTTACACCTCCCTGACAACTATAATTTAACATCTATTATTTTCTACTCACCACAAATAATATCCAATGTCACCAAATGCAGCCAATGATCCATATTCACAATACCAGCTTCACGTTGCGCCGTCCGCTGTAAATTTTGCAAAAAATCCCGTGTATTACGATCGAATACCTCAATGTATTGTTGCAAAATATTAAAATGAAATGCTGAAGTTAAAATCTTTCTGCGTTTAAACCATTTCGGTGGCCTACTGATGAGAAGACCATCACACAACCAGTTCCTTAAGAAATCATATTCCATTGATTTCACCAACAAAGTATTAGAACTCAAGACACACTCAGCATATTTAATGTCCATCATGAAAATCCCAAATATAAATGGGCCAAACCAAAAGCCCACCGTTTTGCCATGTTTCTCGATAATATCTTGTATAATGTAAATTATATGTTCGGGCTTAATGCCCACCAACATCTGGGCATTACCCAGTATGGGTATTCTGGGTGGTATAATAAATTGTTTGGATAAATGACGTCTACGCGAAAGACTCTTGAAAAATGGTCGTAAACGTATGACCAGCATACACAGTATGCCTGCAAACAAACAAATAAAATACATTGCAGTTGCTGGAGACGATGTTTTAGGTTTGATTTTAAAATTGCAACTAAACAACGTTTGAAAATAATCACTTTTTAAGGCGGCAAATACATAATAATAAACAATTTTAATTGATTATTTTTTTAATCGCTAAATACTGGTACTGGTTGCGAGGGTCAAACATTGGGGGCAGGTTTGTAGAAAACTTGAGTTGCCAACGGAACTATAATCCAGATCACGTGTAGTTGATGTTTAATTGTAAATTTAATTGTAAATAAACAAAAATCTTAATGAAAATAGTGGAATAGCTGTATCGAATTTAAACTATAGGTAATTAAAATGTTCAGTTGTTAGGTTTGGATATACCATGTCAAATTTATACATATACATAGATATTCTGACTCTTTTTAAAAAAATGTTTAAAGTATTAAAGTTTCTTAGGATTCCAATTAACAATTCTTATTGTTAAGACTTTAATTATAACCCTCGTAAGATTTTCAATAATTTATTAAAAATCATTTGCAATTTTAAAACTACTTTTATGACCTTTCATTTCAAACTAAATTCATATTAAATGTACATATATTAAAGATTTGTACCCGTATTAAAGTACAAAGAATACCTCACGGTATTATCAAAATGGTTGTCATTTGAAAGCCTGATAACTGCATAATATCTGCCTGTCAACTTGAATCGAAAAGAAGGCACAGTACTTTCAAAGAAACACTTCGGACAACAAGTTGCTATGTGGAAAACAAGCGAGAGCAAGTATTTTTTCAGCATTTGATAAAATCGAGTGGTACCAAATTTTAAAACAGATTTTTCAAAATAAAATCTAAAGATAAGATCTTCTCATACCCCACCACCTGCTTAATACACTCCGGCATATATACCCACAAACGCACTGACTCACACTGACTAGTATTGCAGAAAACTAGCTGGTATACCGGTATACAATGGTTACTGGTATACCGGTAACCAACAGAACCACATTTTAGGACCAGATTATAAATACTTTTCTGGCTGCCACTATTTATTCAAATAACCTATTTTAAATACATGATCAATTACCACTAGGCTTCGTGCTTTCTCCCACTATATTTCTTAATTTTCTATACGACCATCTACTTACATACTCGTATGTCGAATTGTACAATATAAATTTATACAAAGTATTGGCATGACCTTTTCCCATCTTTCTGTCAATATTTGGATTCCGCACATCTTTTGAGACCAATAAGGAATCAAGGCAATTCTGATTACCAGGGGCCAAATTGCCGCATTCGTGATCGAATCAGCTATCGTATCGAAAAATGATTTCGATATCGAAATTATGATAAAATGTACTAAAATTCTTGCTCGATATCGAATGCCATAATTTCAAATAAGAAAATTACGATCAATTTTACTCGATATCGAATGCGGTAATTTGGCCCCTGTTCTGAAGTGAAGAGAGAGAGAAATAGAGTGTTCCGCATCTTGTTCGTTTTGGGATATAAAATTGTTTTTAATTTTCTAAAATGTTGTTTTTAAAATTTCGAAAAATTATCAAAAATACAATTTACACTCGTATATTCTACAGGAAAGTTTTGTTTTAAAATCTGCAATTATTTGCTATGAGAGAAATCAGACTGATGTTTCTATTCTAATAGAAACGTATGTTTATGAATTTAATTGTGCCCAGTTTCAGCCCATTCAACAATACTGGACTATTGTCAAAAGAATGTTAAAGAGGAAAGATATTTAATAATAAAATAAAACTGATGTTTATAACGCCTAAAAATTTTAATCTAACACCCTGCTAAAAATAGATTTCACGCACAATGTCTGTGCGTCTGGCTGTTCATGTAATAATTGCGCGCAATTTACATGCCACAATTTAGAAGATATTTCAATAAAATTTAGTATGTGAAATTTGTATTCTTTATGATTTTCTAGCGTTTTTAAGCGCTACATTTAAACACTGTATTATATTTATTATTTAAGGCAGTATTAGAAAAAAAAATATAGAAAATGATTGTTTTAAATAGATATATCGCAGAAATCAATGTTCAATATTATTGAAAAAATATTAAAAAGCAATTTCATTAAGCTACTATTTAACTAATACATTTGTTTAAAATCAAACAAATCACTATTATTAAAAAACTATATTATATATTATTTAAAACCAATTAAATATTGCATTAATAACAAATGCATTTCATTACAAAATCAAATACATTTTAATTTAAGTATGTATATTAAAACAATTGGATTGTAATTAAAATTATCCATAAATTATTTATTCAACAATATGATTTCTATTTAAAATTTTTACAGCATTACAATTTCTTTGGAAATGTTTGCAATTTCCATTAGAAGAAACCTTGACCCAAATTAGGCATGAAAAAAAACATTTGAAAAGCGTGTTGGAATGAAAAATGAATTTCAAAATTTGCCATTTCAATTCTTGTTGATTTAGCTGCCTTATTTGAGTGTTCCTAATATTTTGTAATCATGTATATATACTCGTATATCCATTGATTGTGTGCATGATTATAATATTTTTGAAATGTTTATAAACAAAGAGGGCTATTTACGTTTATCGTTGAATTGAAATTTGTTTATATTTAGTTGGTGATAATCTAGAAAAAAGGGGCAGATAAGGGGGCTGATATGGCTTGACCAGACAGACAACCAATCGATTCGGAAAGAATGGTTTAAATTAATAGGAATTGTTTAGGGTTTTCGTTGATTTTGCCATATCAAGCGAAGTAAAGGCTAACTAATGGACTTGAGACACTGGAAGTTTTTCCTACAACTTGTCATATCGTCGAATCTCGTATAATCGGGCAACTGCCACAAATTGATGAGGATAAGGTGAAATGGCTCAGCAAATGTTATGTTCTTTGCAATATTATTAATTTATATAATTATACCCTACACCACCATAGTGGTGAGGGTATATTGGATTTGTGCTGATGTTTGTAACGGCCATAAATATTGGTCCAACACCCACCTTAAAGTATACCGATCGACTTAGAATCACTTCCTGAGTCAATTTAAAGTTGTCCATCCGTCCGTTCGTCTGGCTGGCTGGCTATTCATGTAAAGCTTGTGCACAGAGTACAGGTCACAATTTTAAAGATATTTCGATAAAATTTGGTCCATGATATTTATTCGGGCCAAGGACGGCCCCATACAAATGTCCTTCCGAAATAGGGGTTTAACGATCATAAATGTTTGAATTATGCAAGTATCCACACAAATTTCAAATGACATCTACAACTTTTGTGCAGATTAGTCCATAATTGATCATAGGACCACTTCCGAAAATCACTTTATAGAGCACAACTCTTTTAAAAATGTCGGTATCCAAATAATATTGAACACAAATATGTTTCAGATATATACAAATAATATGATACAATTTTATGATGATCGGTCCATAATTAGTCGTAGCTTTCATATAAGTTCCACTTCCGAAAATCACGTTAACGACTATAAATCTCTTAAAAATGTTGGTATCCAAATAAAATTCAACACAAATAAGTTTCATAATACAGAAATAAGAACACCTAATTTTATAATGGTCGGTCCATAATTAGTCCCATATTTCCCATATAAGACCCTCTCCGTAATTCCTCTATAAACTTTGTAAAAGTAAATTTTTGGATGACCTTATAGCGCCCATCTCTGAAAAACTGTTTTATACATATACTTGGTCTAGGGTATTATATGGTCGGGCTTGATCGACTATACTTTCTTCTTTGTTATATTATAATATTAGTGTAACACCCAGCTTTGAGTAGTCCGTCAGTCTGTCTGTACATTTTAGCCTTGTGCGCAATTTACAAGATAAACACACCCCTATCGTGAATGAAAATTCCACATGAAATTTGTCCCCTTTTCACATTTTTCCTATTAAAATTCAATGTTAAAAAAGTAAAAGGGAACAAATTTCATGTGGAATTTTTATTCACGATAGGGGTGATTATTTTCTAGCTTTTTAAACGCTACATTTAAACATTGCTTTATATATATTATTTAATACACTATGATAATGTTAATAATATTTTGTAAATAAACCTTGCATTTAAACTAGTAAATAATTATACTAGAAAATAATTATTTTAAATATATACTTTGACAATTGGTATTTATAGTAAATGAAAAAACCTGATACGAACTTGTTTTAATAAAACTTGGATTTGTAACATTTGAAAACTAAGAAAAGTAAAAAGTTTGTTTCAATTGTTGTTAAAAGAAATTTAGAATTTATCAAGGAGTTTTAAACAAATTTAGTTAAAAATAATATCAATCACTTTTTATACAATTTAATACAGTATATTGCAATATTCTAAACAAAACCACTTATTTTTGGTTTAGTTACGTGACCTCTTGCGTAGGCATGTGTTTATAAAAAGTTATAAAGAGAACCAGTTACTTAACTAGTTTTGTAATATGTTTTTGCCGCCTAAGAGGCCTAATAAACAGTCACAGCTGATTAAAATTTAATAAATATTTGCTTGAAGTACAAGTTAACATTATACATTATGCAATGCTATTAAACTTACAACTAAGCTGTAATACGACGGCGGTTTGTAAACTTCTTAGCCTAGCACAGAAAGAGAATAGTTAGTTTTGCAAAAGCATTTTTATTTTTCAATATAATCTCCAGAAACTTCAATACACTTAGTTCAACGCTTATCTAGCAATTCTATCCCTTGATTAAAATAGTTTTCCTCAATGAATTCAAAATAGTGGGTTACAACTGTAACTGCATCTTCATCATCCTTTTATATCATCACTGATTATTAATTCTTTGGATTGCGAGTTTTATTTTACATTACTCACACTTTAGATCTTCTGAATATCTCCTGTAATACACCCAGCTGTTGATTTTCTTAATCTGTTCACACATTATTATTAATTATTACACTCACGAATGAGTCATTGAAAAATTTTAAAAAATATTTTGTTTTGCCTGCTGACGAGATCTCCTAATGATCTTCAAGACTAAAAGTATTTCAAGTACACATCCATGATTGTTAAAGTTTATTACGGGCCAAAGAATTTCAGGAATGTTTTGATGGCTGTTTCTTTTTGGATTTGTTTTGTAGTGCATACAAATATTTTTTTTTGTACAATAATGTTTACCTTAAACTTGTTGAAAAAAAAACATAAGAATTACTCAGGGTAATGGATAAACAGTGAGGGAAAGGAGGGAGATCATTCAAATTAGATTATGATTTTTAATATTTCAATAGCAGATTGTTGGAAGTTTCAATAGCCTTTTTTGACAGATCGCGTGTGTGTCGTGTCATGTTATTTTTGTTTAGTATTGTTTGGAATTTCATAATGGAAAGACTTACGCCTGAACAACGTTTACAAATCGTTCAACTTGATTACGAAAATTCACGTTCTGTGTGTGAATGTGTTTCGTGCACTTCGCTCAACTTATGGTCAACATAATCGGCCTACTGAGCGTACTATTCGCAACACCATCATCCATTTTGAGACCCATTCATTGTATAATATTCGACCGAATAGATCACGTCCAGCACGCTGTGAAGAAAGTATAGCGGCCGTAGCTGAGAGTGTATACGAAGACCGTGGAGAGTCGATGCGGCGCCGTTCGCAGCAACTCGGACTGACGTATGGACTATTTGATGCCTGAAATTGAAGTTCGTGATCTCGGCGACATTTGGTTTCAGCAAGACGGCGCCACTTCCTATACAACGCATCGATCAATGAATTTATTGAGAGAACACTTCGGTGAGCACATAATTTTACGTTTTGGGCCTGTCGATAGGCCACCTAGATCGTTCGACTTTTTTCTGTGGGGATATGTAAAGTCTAAAGTGTTGCGGACAAACCCGTTTTGAATCAGGCCTTGAAGGAAAACATCACGCGTGTCATTCGCCAGGTACCATTCGAAATGCTCGAACTTTTCTTTAAAAAAGTAGGGTACCTCGAAATGCATCACGCTCTATTACCTTTTCATTTTTTAAAACACTCGATATTAGAATGTTTTTGCTACTAAATGTTTCAAATTTCGGTAGGTACTAATACTATTAAATCAAACAGAATGGCTCACAGCTTATTTTATACAGTATATTTTTTCGTTTTCAAAAAATTTTCTTTTTTGCAATAAATATTTTTAGTTTTTTTGACTATAACATCTTTTTTTAAATGGCACTAATTTCTTGTTTAGTCCCAGTTAGTTTTCTTTTTATGAAGCTATGAAAACAAAAAAATACAAAGCATAAAATTAGCTGTGAGCCACTGTATATGAGGTGAAATTTATAAATGTGTAACTTTGTACAGAAATGTCTTAAAACCCTAAAATAGAAATGAAATGATTCTTTTCAATAATCTTTAAAAGATTTCATTCTTTTTCGAACTGTCTACAAACTCATTACGTATGTTTTTTTTTACTACAACATGCTGACGTCTTCCACATCAATGTAAACAAATGTTTTTTTCTCTTATTATCTTTTTTCGAAATTTATATTTAGAATAGTAGAGAGTAGGATTGTTTAAAATACAAATTTTAAATAGTATTTTTAGCTTTAGCAATTATAACATGAATGGGCAGTGCTTTTTTGTGCGTAATTGTGGAGGAATTTCTAAAAAAAAATTTGTAATTTATGCGAAAATAAATCTCAGAGGAATTTAAATTAATTTTTTTTTTTCAAAAAGTTGAAATTTATATAAACTATATAAAAAATATTCAAAAATGTGAATTAAGAAAATTTAAAAAAGTTTTGAAAAATACTCCCCAAGGTAATGATAAATATAAATTGATTGGTGATTCTTCAAAATATCCATTTCTTGAAAAAAATGTTTAATATTAAACGTATTTATAACTATGTACTAGATTTCGTAACTGACAATTATAATGTGATGCAGTTTCTTTTACAGCCGGAAACGATGCCTAGTCTGTCCAGGTTGGTCGGCTTCCTCTGAAATATTGGCACTGAGCTGTCTTTTAACTTCAGTATACGATCGGATAGTTACCGGAATCAATCTTTGACTAAGTTACCCTATTCTTCATTATGGCCTATTCACAATAACTCTGATGTGGTTACAACTAACCAGCGTTGTCAACTTTGAAATTTCAAAACGCACCAAAATGGAGAAAAAAACGCACCAAGTTTAGATTTTTTTTTATTAAGAATGTTTATTGAATTAATTTAAAATTTTTTTAATTTCATAAATTCATTTATAAAAACTTTTTAAAAAGAGATCAACGATTAGTAAAAGTAATAATAGTAAAACCCGTCTTTTTGTAAATAAACGAGCTAATAAAGATAAAATAAGCAATTAACCACTCAAAATTTAACTCACAATATTCTTTTCGGAACTGCAATATTAATTTGTAAAAAGAGCTAATTTCAGTACATATTCGGAACTTGGAATGCTAGTGCTACTTTGTTGAGTGATATCCAGTAAAGAAATAATCAAAGCAGTCAAAGTACAATCTTAAGAACCATCACATCATGGCTTCAAATATTCTCAAAATATCGAATTCATATAGAAACTAAAGTCTACCTGAAGAAATAATCAAAGCCGTCAAAGTACAATTATAAGAATCATCACACACCCTGGCTTCAAATATTCCCAAAATATCGAATTCATAAAGAAACAAAAATTCCAACTGCCAAGGAAGCATCCAAATCTTTGAAATCACTAAATTGGTAGCTGAACCGAGTCATGTCATGTCAGACAGTACCGTTCCTTTTGGAATTTCATCGAAGTAAACATCCAAAACTTCGACGCCTCTTAGTTGTAGGATCAAACGAATCATGTCATGTCACACAGTACTTCGTACGTTACTTTTTATTTAACATATCTTCTAGATGGAATAAGAAGTTTTCTGGTCCAGCAAAAACCATGCCGTTCCTAATTAAAGACCAGCATTTGGTCAGGGAACTCATTCCTACTCCACTACATTCAATAGACTTTCGACTTTAGTAGAACTAGATTGAAACTTTTAGAACTTTAGAAACCTTTGATTTCTTGTTAATGTTATATACTATATACATACATACATATTTAAAACTTTTAATAGTGTAAGTCTTAAAAATGAAATATTTACAACATCGCAAAACTTGTAATGACTTAATTAGTCAGGAAATTTCAAAAAACTCAAGATCTATTTTTTGTTGCCGCAAAATAATTATAAATGTCTTTTTTATTAAACAAATTGTTTTGTCTGACAATTTAATATTTTTAATTTAATTATTTAACACTTGTAGAGAATTTATCAGGTTATTGTTTGCAATATGTCAAAATTATTTTCTTTTTATTAACAGTAGAATTTTTAAATAACGGACTCTGTAATATAATGGACTGCTTTTTATGTTTATCAATAATTAAAGTGTAAACTAGAGAGTAGGGAACTAGTGCCGTGATTGGTTACTCGGGGATAGGGAACCAATCAATTTTACTTGGAGTTTCTCTAAGAAGCGAAAACTAACTTCGTTAGACCCTGTTAGACTAAAAGAATTTGAACCATTTTGATTATTAAGTATAAAATGAGAAAAAGATTAATATTCTTTAAAAACAAATTGGTAAATTTCATTAAACAATTTCCAAAATTTTGATGTGTTAAGTGTGATGGCCTCTGTAAACATGTCTTAAAACTAGACATTTATCAGGTCTTTTTTAAATGTCAGTCTCAAAGGCATAGAACCCATTTTAATTGTGCCTCTTTTTGAGGGTATAGTTTTCGACTTTCTCCTGTAAAAGCACGTAATATATCTATTACACTAGCTAACAAGGTTTTGGACTTCGAGCCGAACTCGATCTGTAATTGGTTTTTCTCTATCACGTCAGGTTTTCGAGATATCAAAAAAATGTTTTTATTCGTTTTTACAAAAAAAAATCATTAGTTTACTCAAAAATCAACGAATTTTCAAAAGTGAATGGCGTATTTTGTTGGTTCGGTTGCACGTATTAGAGTCCAGCAATAGTCTCCTAGCATGCTTTTGTCCCAAAATCCTTGATAATTTCTTTAAATTTTCATTTAATCTTGGTGAGCTCGCTTCCCATGTTCGTCGCTCACCGCACCTATGTTCTGTGGTAAATAATCCAAATGCGAATGAAGGAAATGCATATTAAGTGACATTGATTATTAAACATGAGTTGGTATTTGTAGCCCGGATTCGATTCCCAGCCGCTGCCACTCTAACAACATCAGTTTCTGATAATTATTAGTTTTCTTCCATCTATCATAACTAATATTTATCAAAGCGACCTCCTTTGGTGGTATAGCATTCAAACGCAATTGCAGAGTTGTGATATAAAAAGCTTCTTCTTTCACCACCTTTACTTCTTCAACTATCCCCTTTCCAAAGAAAGTAACGCAAGTATATATTGGCATATTAATTGCCTGAGTGTTACTTCTCTTTAAAAAAAAAATCATCAACAATTTGTCTGTAGTTTTCACTTTTATTGTTTCCAAGAAAACTGTTCACGATGCTGTTGAAAGATTTCCCGGCTGCATATTCTTTTTCCCATAAACTGTGTGAAAAATTGTCATCATTTAATAGTTTTCTGATCTGAGGGCCAACAAATATAACTTCTTTGATCTTAGCATATGAAATTTTAATTTTTTTTTTTTTTTTAATTTAAAAATCCAAATAGATCTTCTTGCCATTTGACCACTTGTATAAAGCAGTTCTGCAACTATTGCAAAACATTGTCGGTGTCGACAGTTTCTGACATCTGACATCAAAACCAAAGTAATGTAAATATGCATATTTTAATGATTCTGATATTGCATATCCTTTTTTACCAACCTAATATTCGCCACACACAAAGCAAAAATAGCTTGAATCAGTAACACAGGATCTCCCTGTCATGCTTTACCGTTACTAGATATTATAAAGATTTCGAATGAATGTGAGCTTCTGTCAAATTTATAACTGTGAAATTGAAGTGTTAGTATTGATTATTTTACATTATTGCCAACGTGCGATATAAAATGAACAAGACGTGATAGTTAGCCAAATTTTTTGCCAGATTCGAGTGCACCCACATTCGTTTCGGCAGTCAAAATTATTTCCCAAATTTGTAGACCAGTGTTATTTTTATTTAAATTTTTTGCTTGTTCATTTTGAAAATGATACACTTGTGTTAAATAAATAAAATTAAATTGAGAAAAAAAATTAATTTTGAAATCATAAAGCAGAAAAAACAATTAATAGAAAAACATACATAATGTCGCTTTTACAAAGCAAAAATACATATACATATGCACATATTATGAAAAATTGTTGAATGAAATCCAATAGATGTACAAACTTAGTTTTTCTCTTAATTAAAAAGAGAAAGAAATCTGTAACAAGGTAGACAAAATCAATTAATTAAATACGACTATAAAAAAATCTAAAAAGAAAATATTTGTATTGTCAAATTTTTGGATTAAAAAAATGAGAATCTTATTCGTAAATTTCAAAACTAAAAATTTATAAATGAAATTTCAATTTAATTCACTGAAATTTTAATTTAAAATTTAAAAAATATAGTCAGCACATTCAATAAAAACATACACAACAAAAGCACATTCTTTAGCTTTTTGAAAAGAATTCATTCAATGTTTTAAGAATTCATAATAAAATCCATTTTACCTTTAAAATACTTAAATACTTGAATGTGCGTGAAGATAAATTATTATTGCGTTTGACACAAAAGTATAGGCGGCAATTAGGGAAGCATGCAAATCTCTGCACGATAAGAATATTCGCGGCAGCTCCACTGTTTAAGTCGTCAGTCAAACGGTACTCATGACACTTAAGTCCTATACTATGACATCTACTCTAGTTAGACAGTCAATCTCAAGTAAGGCATCGTGATGATGAACTGTTTAGGGGGAGGTCGTCTAACTAGCATCACTCCAGTTTAGGTCCCTGCGCATAGGGACTTCTGCTGTAATAAACAGTCTAAACAGACCGCTGACCACAGTAGAATCCGCTCAATTTTTCATATGCTGAATCTTTTCCAATTCCGCTTGGTAACATTAGCAGTGAAATATTCAGTTAGTACCTTCAAAAGGCTAAAAATAGGCGGCTCAAATTGGAAACATGCAAGACTGACAGTAAACAGCAAACAATTAATAACGCAGTACCCAACTCCTAAATAGAAGACGGAAAGAAATTTCGAGGTAAATAGCAGTGTTGACTTCCTAACTGGTCGCAGTTACCTGAAACGCAGAAAGGAAGATAAACCTATTTGGACGTGTATATACTAATTGATCAAGCTGGGACATATGATATCAGAATGTGCGATTTAATTGTATCGCGGCAGGTTGCAGGTAAAGGATAACTTCAATAATTGAAATAGAAATTAATTCAATAAAAATGTAGTCTCAAGGAAATGACGTTTGAAAAACTAAAAAATTAAGCCTTAATTAAGAGATCAAATTTAATATAGAAAATTGACTTGAAAATAGGTTTGTGTTTAAACGTTTTGTTAATATTACACGCACATTTTTAATTCGAGTACAAATATCGATCTCGCATTCCAGACGCCTCTTGTACGTTGGTTTGTATGTAATTTTTAGTTTTGAACCTAAGTTTAATTGCCTCCCAAAGGCCAAATAAATTTTACCTTCCATTCAAATTTATAAAACATTAATTTCGAGACTAAAAATTAGAGTAGAGACACGAGACTATAGAGACAAGACTAGAGAGACGAGACTATAAAGGCAAGACTAGGGAGATGAGGTTAAAGAAGCGAGACTCTAAAGAGACAAGACTATATAGATACGAAACTAGAGACAAGACTAGAGAGACCAGAATATAGACGAGGCTTCATAAATGAGACTAGAGGCGATACTATAAAGACTACAGAGACGAGACTAAAAACTAGAGTAGAGAGACGAGACTATAGAGGAGACTTTATAAACCAGACTATATAAACGAGACTAGAGATGATACTAAAAACTAGACTAGAGAGACGAGATTATAGAGTCAAGGCTAGAGAGACGAGATTCATAAACGAGACTATAGAGACTATAGAGACGAGACTAAAAACTGGACTAGAGAGAAAAGACTATAGAGACGAGACTAGAGACTACATTAGAGATTGTCGTCTTGAATTTCAAACCTACAAAAATGTATAAATTTGGTATAAAGGTTTGGCAATTGTGTTCTGAAGATCACCACTTTTATCACATTTTCAACTATGAATTTTACTCTAATGTAAGGTTTTATCCCAATTTAGCTACCTGTCATTGTTCAGAAGTTCAAATAGATTAGTATCGAAGTAATCAGATCGAAGTAATTGAAAAATATTACAACGTTTTAAATTGTCAGCTTCGGGATTATGGCCAAATGATAATTAAATTTAATCGAAATTTCATTAAATGGTTAGGTTGAAGAGTCTAAAATATAAAATAGTGCCACTCATGGATCCTTCAACATCGGTGTCGATGAGAAATCGAAAGGTTCATATCTAGTATCAAGGATCTAGGAAACATTTGCTCAAATTTCATGAAAATCTGTAAAAAAAAAAATTAATAATTTTTTCAAAGAAAATCAAAATTTTACCTTTGACCTTGTGATTAATTTCAACATTGATCTCAGTCATACACTGGTGTGAAAAACTACCCTAAAAAAAATATAAAATTCTTGGTAAAATGTGGCAACCAAAACAGAGAAAAAAATGTTTCATTATTATGAAAATGTTATGGGTATTTTATGATGCATATAAGATTTATGATTACATGACAACAACTAACAATTAAATAAACATATGTACTCGTCATATGCACAATTCTAAACAATTATATTCTATAAAATAAAATCCAAATAAATTGTAATTCAATTTAAAACACTCAAGACATTATAATCGAATATATTTATAAATTTATATATAAACAACAATATGGCAACTAACAGTATAACAAGAAAGTTTTATGACAATAAAAATTATATTACTATTGAAAATTTGAGCAATTTAGCCCACAGTGCATTTTATATTTTCGATTTTTAAATTTTTTTTTTAATTTTTAAGCATAGAACTATTAAATGGTAACCAAAAATATTTGGTACAGGAAAAATATGTGACAAACATAAATCTCCATTTTTTACAATTTTGCCCTTAGGATCCACATTTTTTTCAGGGCTGGTAAAAGACTTAAAGGATTGATAAGGAATACACGAAAGCTTACACGACTGCTTAATGTTTTGTTATACCAGCTTTAAAATCTTAAGAAAAAACGGCCTTAATTTCAAATTTTGTTGATAAATAGGTCAAATTCGAAAGGACTTAAGGGCTACAAATTTGTGAAATGTAACATGTTTTTTATATTAAAATGATCTCTGTAAAGATACATAGATTTTAGAAATACATAAAATTTATTCTAAATTCTTAAACAAAAAATCCCGCTATTTCCAAAAAAAACTACAAAAAAAAACTACAAAAAAAAATCCAAAAAATTTCAGTTTTTACAATGTTGTCCATAGGATTCCACATTTTTTTTAGGGACAGGTAAGATACTTTAAGGATAAATAAAACAAAAATGAGGGTTTACAAAACTGCTTATTATATTTTTTAATACCAGCTTTAAGATTTTAGAACAAATGTTCTGAATTTAAAATTTTGTTAAAATTTCAGTAATTGTTCAGGTTAAGGCCTTTTTTAATTAACATAAAATTTTTATTTTCGATATTTCGCTACTTTGTGTAGCATCTTCAGGAACAAAATTTTTATTTTAAAAATTAATTTCAATTAAAAATTCGAAATATCAAAAATAAAAAATTTTATTTTAATAAAGAAGGGCCTTAAGCTTGAACAATTACTGAAATTAAAAAAAAGGTAAAATAAACTATAATAAGGAATTTTTTTTAACAAATATATCAAATTCGGAACGGCTTAGGGGGTTCAAAATTGAAAAATTGGACATGTATTTTTATTATACGATTTTTTTAATAGAAAGAAAAAGTACGCGATTGGTCCTATAAAAGTACCACGATTGTGCCTTAAAATGGGGACAATTAAAAGAGCCACCACTGGCCCTAATAAAAGTAACTCGAATTGAAAAGGACCACGAATGACCTTTAAAATGAGTACAAGTAAAAGCACCACTTTTGACCCTAATAAATGTACAAGTAATTGTTTTAAAGGCCGTACAATTAAAAGAACCACGATTGCTTAAAAAGGAGAATTAATAGAACCGTTATTGCTTTAAAAGAAGGACATTCAGAAAATGAAAATTGGAAACGCACCAGAATACCTTACCGAACAACTTGGCTATGTGAGAGAAGCACAACCATACTACCTCAGAAACGAAGAGAATTTCAGACTACCGAGGGTAACAAAAATAGCAATGCAACGATCTCTATTCTTTCTATTACCAGAAAATATAAAAAGAGAAAGAAATATTAATATATGTAAAAGAAATATAGTAAAATTTTTAAGAAATAATATAGTCAATCGTAATTTATAAAAAATGTAAAATAATTATATTCGAAAAATTTCAAAGTATTATGAATACTACTAAATAAGAAAAATAAATAAAAGAAAAAAAATTAAAAGAACCATTATTGTCCCTAATAAAAGCATAGCGATTGCTTTAAAAGAAGGACAAAATGGCCATATATTGCTTTAAAATAAGAACAATTAGAACAAGCACGATTGGTTCTAATAAAAGTACCATAATTGCTTCAAAACAAAAAATACCATTGTCTTTTAAAATGTGGACAATTAAAAGATCCACGTTTGACCCTAATAAAAGTACCACGACTATAACAAGCACGTTTGGCGCTAATATTTTCAGGCCAAGTACTTTACACTAATACGATCGTATTAGCTGTTTAGAAATATACATGACAAACGTGTTCTACTAATCATATCAGTCGCTTAGAAATAGCTGAATTATAATCAAAATTATTGATTATGCCCCACTGTGCAGCCTTTGATAAAATTGAGTTAAGCTCAAACTTTAAAGCTCTAAAACATCAAACAAAAAAAGAAGTCGTAATTCTGATTAAATTCAATTATATTTACCAAACTATTTGTTTTAACAAAATTTGACTTTGTTTAGAATAATAAATTATCCTGTTTTGTAACAAATATTAAACTGTACCATTAATTACTTATCACCCTGTTTGTATTATAATAACAACATTTTTTGGCTTTAATATGATAAATGTACTAGATATTTCTTTCTAATACTAAGATGTTATTATTTTTTCAAAACTCATTCTAAAATCGTGAAAAAAAGAATTTCAAAACATATTGTAATGTCTGCATATCAGAAAAATCATTCATTTATCATGTGCTAAAATGTTTTATAATCTTTAGCTACATACGAGTATGTACATATTTACATACATAAGAACACAAATTTCATGCAATTATTTGCTATTTACTTTAATAGATTATTTTCATAACAATCCAATATTTGTATGTAATTCATTTTGTTTTTGTATGTTCTTTTAAAAATTTGCTTAATATTTATTACAAATTTTCATAATTGTTTTGTTGAAATTATTTTTGCTTCAGTGATTCATATTAATTGTTAAATACTGTTGAAATTTTTAAAAGTACATATTTAAAAAAAATAAAACATTCATTTAAAATATTAGATAAATGTGTTCAAATTGTTTCAAACATTTTCTACTACATATAAAGTATTTATGCACACAATACAAATTGTCAAAATTGTCATTTGACTTGTGTGTACATTTCAATTATATTCGAAAATATTACGAAAATGACTAAACCAGTGAGCATGGTGTAATTATACAAGATGAGTACAAATCGGCAACAAATACAACACAATACAGAAACAACATGCTTTTTTGTTTGTGTAAAATTATGTACTAATGTGAAAAACACTTGACAAAATATAACTTTTGACATAAGTAAATTGTAAACAAAGTCAGTCAGCTGTGTGCTACTGCACTCACCTTGTATAGTTACACCATGCCAGCGAGTGTTGTGATATATTTGAAACATTCATATACGACGGCGGTTCGGAAACTTCTTAGACTAGAACCGGAAGCGCGATATAAACAGAAAAAGTTACGTGTTTTGGAAACTTCCATCTCTGCTATGAACACAGGTTAAATTTCTTTTTGATCTGGTAACTCCGTCACATAGAAACAGGTGTTAAAAAAAGACGCATTCGCGATTTTTTTACAATGGAAAAATTAGAAATTCGTGGTGTCATTAAATATTTAAATAAAAAAGGTTTATCGGGACAAAAAATTCATAATGATATGATGAATGTGTTAGATGAAAGTGCTCCTTCATATGCAACAATAAAAAATTGGGTTGCTGAACGCTCATAAACAGCAACAACAACAGAAATTGTAGCCAAGGTGCATGATATGGTATTAAATGATCGACGAATAAAAGTGCGTGAAATAGTTAATATCATGGGCATCTCAAATGATCGAGTCCATTTAATTTTGCATGAAGAACTACAGATGAAAAAGCTTTCTGCAAGATGGGTGCCGCATTTGTTAACAGTCGTCCAAAAACGCATAAAAATGAAAGTTTCTCAAGCTTGTTTGGATCGTTTTAAGCAAAATAAAATGAATTTTAAGCGTCGTTTCATAACTGTGGATAATTCATGGATTCGCCACTATACTCCAGAGACAAAAGAATAAACCAAGCAATGGACTGAAACTGGGGGAAGTGCTGAAAAGAAGGCAAAAACAATTCAATCGGCTGGTAAGGTTATGGCAACGGTTTTTTGTGACTTCAAAGGAATTTTATTGATATGCAAAAAAGTAAAACAATAAATTCAGAGTACTATTGCACTATTTTGGATCAATAAAATGTAAAAATTCGAGACACAACACAAAAAAAAATAATTTTTCATCAAGACAACGCACCAGCGCCCAAGAGTGGTTTAACAACGGCTAAAATCAACGAGTTGCTTGACCACCCACCTTATTCTACTGATTTAGCTCCCAGTGACTTTTGCCGGTTCGCTAATCTAAAAAAAAAAATCCTAGCTGGCAAGCGTTTTACTTCAACTGAAGCTGCAATTATAGTTGTAAAGCACTATTTTAAAGGCCTTGAGGAAAACTATTTTAATCAAGGGATAGAATTGCTAGATAAGCGTTGGACTAAGTGTATTGAAGTTTAAGGAGATTATATTGAAAAATAAAAATGCTTTTGAAAAGCTAACTAGTATTCTCTTCTATGCTAGGCTAAGAAGTTTCCAAACCGCCCTCGTACATCATACATTACACTTATTCTTCGCATACAAACTAGCAGGAGTTCTCTCAAGTTCCAATTATTCCCAATTATTCTGTTCTAGGCTAAGAAGTTTCCGGACCGCCCTCGTAGTAAATCCAGAAAGTTCTGTAATTCTTTTACAACTTGTTTTCAATTTGAAGGCAAAACGCCAAGAAAATATTTTCCCAAAAATACTTACTTATAAATAAATAATTTTACAATGCAACTCAAGACGTTTTTTAAGGCTTTGTTAATTACTATGAGATAAATAATAAACAAGAACAATCATGTTTCATCATGCAGGAAATCAATCAGGCCTGATAATTTTGAGTTGAAATAAAGAATTGAAAAACGTCCAATATTACTAAAAATATATAAAAAGTCTTAAATATTAAATTGTTTTTTTGACTCCAGCTGTTTATGCAGACGCCACATGCAAATGCATTTCAAAACATTTTAATCTTTTTACAAATTGTGCTTGTTATTTTTCTAATTTAAATGGCTCAAATTACTTCGTTTTATTGCAATTTAACAATGAAAGATAAGGAATATACATACATACATACATACATATACATACATATATTTTTATTATACATTTTTTCTCAATGAAAAATTTCGTTTCATTAAGTGATTTTTTTGGGGGGTTTGCTCATAATTTACGTCATTTAAATTTATTTTTGTGTGTTCGTTTCATCGAATTGTATCAGCAAAACACTTTGCCAATTTTATATACATATATATATGTATTTTTTTTGCTTGAACTTCCTAAGAAATTTTTGGGACGTTTGAGAAATTATATAAAAGTATGTACACATGTACAGTGGGAAGGAAAACTGTCCGGATGTTTTGCATTAAGAAAGTAAGGTTGCGCTCATGCGGCCTATGCCAATAGTATTCTTTTCCATCAGACTGGTATCGGTTGACTTGCATTTCGTCGCTCCAAATAGCCCGTTTCCACACATCTACGGTCCAATTTTTATGGGTTTACAGAAATGAAGGCGTTTTTCACATTTCTATTGTTTCAAGTTTCAAGTTTTATACTGGCTACTAAATCAATTCTATGTGATGTGCGTCTAACCGTTTAGGAACTGACATCCTTACCATTACTTTTTGCATCATTTTTCGGGGTCTTGATGTCCTATTATGTAGCAAATGTTCAATCTGCCGGGCATCATCATCAGAAATCCGTCTTGGTCAACCCCCTTGGTTATTATTTCAAGCTACATTATTGGGATTTACTTAATTTTAATTTCTCAGCAATTTTACGGCATGAATAATTATTTTTCAACAAATTTATCACATTGTTTTCAACATCAGTTGGCGTTTTTCTCATTTTTAAAGATCTTTTAATTTTTTATTTAAAAATCAAGTTAATCACTTCACTAGACCAATAAAACCTTTACATTTTACTTTACATTTTAACAGAGCAATATCGTGATAATGTTTATTTCCTTTACTGTGCAAAAATGTCCGAATAGTGAATTTTTTGTTTTTTTTTTTAATGTTTTTTTTTAAAGCAATTTATGTGTGTTTTTGTGCTTGATAATTTAGAATAGAATTAGAATTAGGTTGAATTAAATAAAAATAATACATATATTTGATAATATAGGTAATATTTGTCTTATTTTCATTACCTTACTTCTTTAATGGCAAAATATCCGGACAGTTTTGCTTCCCACTGTATGTAATATATAAAATGGTATATGATTTTTTTATATCTTAATATATATAAATTCGGTTCTTATTATTTTGAAGAAAAATGTTTGATTGTTTTTTTTTGGTGGGATATTTGAGTGATTGAATATGAGTAAAAATAAATAAATAAATAAAATGATTGCTGACGTTTTTCCTTTGGGATCTATAGATTTGAAAGAAATATGTATGTCTGTATATAAATAAATATGCATAGATTTTTGTAGAAATACCTACTATTTAGGTGCAAGACATTTGAAAGAATGTAATTATAAAAAAGTTTCTTATAAAGAGTAATTTTTTACGAGCTTTCGGATTTGCTTAAAAACATCCACAATTTAGTGTAATATATGAGACCTTTATTCGAGTCGATAGAACAATCTATTTAATTCAATATTTAATGATGTTTTCATGTAATTATTTCCGGTGGCTACGCCTCAAATGATTCATACGCTGGGTCCAATTTTAGCATACTCTCTTTACGAACAAAATATTTGTCCAGACAAAATTTTTTTCATATGATATTATTCTCTCTCTTAAAAAGAGAGTCGTCAAACTTCATATGAAATAAACTTAGTTTGTTTGGAACGAATGGGTGAATCCACCTTAAGAGATTTAAACATTTATTAATTTTAGTTGTTATAATAGCAATGGTTGCTGGGTTGACAGCCCTGGGCCATGTGAACTCGATTGATTCCGGTGCTTGTCAAGACTAAGGGTTTTTATCAACTTATTGAATTTACTTTTAGTTGGATTTATATCTGCTAGATTCTTCTATAATTGCTTTATTTCTATTTCTATATTTCTATCTGCTAGATTCTTCTAAAATTGCTTTATTTCTATTAAATATTCTATTAAATATTCCACCTCTAATGTTAAAAATTAAAATTTATTTTCAAAACTCTTTTAAATTACATTTCAAAATTACATTATTTGTCCACCCTGCCTTCAAAAAGATTCATGATTTATTTTTATGAAAATATTATTATTATTTTGAATTTAGAAAAATTTTAATGATTGTTTTTCTTTGAATTTTATTAAAAACAACTTGTGGAATTTCGTATTTTTATATTCTAATCGTCGCAGAAGTTGTCGTCAGTCTCTCAAACTCTTATACATTTCCTACCAAATTTGGTAGGAATTAATTTGGTTGTTTCACATCAAATTATTTGTTATAAATCAAATGAAATTGAAAAAGTTAAAGATATAATGAAATGAATGAAGGAATGATTAATAAACAAATAAATATAATTAAGTTGTTTAATAAAGAAATGAAAAAGCCAACAAAACAAGAATGTTGTTTATTTTGTTTAACAAGCCATTCGTGTAAGAAAAGTTCAATTAACTTTATTTTTAAATGACATCGTTAACATGACTAAATACAGCGAAACACTAACACATCTAGTCTACCGGAAGTGGTGGGTATAAAGGGCTCGGAAATATATATATCTAACATTCAAGCTATGATTATCAACTAGTCGGTAAATGATTATTTTGTTTATTCATTTGTTAGGAAACGTGCCACATAGAAGTGTCATGCATTTGGCAATTAACCAAATTTGCCCAGACTAAAATCATTTCGTTTTTGTACTTGTTTAAATAGTGTGTCCGATGCAGTTTGGTCTTAATAAAAAACAGAAGGCCTGTTTAAATGACCGTATGTCTGAATACAAGACAAAAAAAATAACTAACAATTATTCAGACTAAAGGTACGGTTACACATGGCATTTCGTTTATTTAGGACAAGGCACAACAAATGTTAAGTTTTATTTTATTTGATCTTGCAAAACTTTTGTAAAAGTAACCAACATCAAACAAATTTATGCTGAAATGAGTGGTTACGCTTTTTTGAGTAAATATTTGCCATTTGTGACCATACCTTAAGTTTTCAGATGAAATTAAAAGTATGTACATAAATTAAAATAATCTCATCAAAAACTGCAAGGAACATTTGATGTTGCTGCTGACAAGAGAAAATATATGGCTAAAATTACATTAATAATAGAGACATAAAAGCTGGTAGGATGTAATTGTATGCATTTGAAAAATTTGCTCTTAAGTGTGACCGTACACTTGGCAAATATTTGCCAATATATTTGAACTCTTTTATTTTTAAAAAAAAAAACTTCATTTATTTAGGACAAGACACAACAAATATTCAGTTTTATTTTACTTGATGCTGTTTGATCTTGCAAAACTTTTGTAAGAGTAAACAATGTCAAACAAATGTGCACTAAAACAATTAGTTACGCTTTGGAGTAAATATTTGCCAAGTGTGACCGAACATTTAGTTAAATAGTTTGT
Source organism: Bellardia bayeri (assembly GCA_950370525.1). NCBI lineage: Eukaryota > Metazoa > Arthropoda > Insecta > Diptera > Calliphoridae > Bellardia > Bellardia bayeri. Next base: position 2,508,826 of record OX493266.1, on the reverse strand, counting down.
TCAGAATGTTACTGCACTGATAATCCCTTAAAGAATACCATTTCATTATGCGGCTTGATATTGATATTTTTATTCATATTAAACTTGTATTTAATATTTTGAAATGAAATTTAATTAAAATTTTATTTCTTACGATAAAAGAATATAATGAAATTTAATTAAAATTTTAATTCTCTGGATTTAAACATTTAATTGGAAAATTTAATTTTCCCACCACTGGCCCTCCTCACTTCCGCCTATAATGCAAAAAACTCTTCAGCTATAACCATGTGAACTTTCGTTACGATATCTGTAAAAGCTTCCGAGATACTGCATATTTGGAAACTAAAAGGTTTCTAAACCACTAAGAGCTGCTAAAAGAATTTACATAATTTTTTTTTAAACCATGTAAATATCTAATAAAATTACAAGGCTAGAAATCTAACTAACATTTTGTAACGAGTGTAATAAAATCAAATTAAAAAATATCTTACGGAAACATTTCGACCATCTACTATGAAGATGGGCACACGAACGCTTTTCAAGTGACTTGTAAGCGCCGATGCAAAGAGCTAATATCTTTGCACTCCAAGAAAGAAATGAAATGAAAAATGAAGACAAGAAGTCAAAAGTGGAATATTCATGTTAATGGTATTTCAAATACACATGTATACTAAACAAGAAAACAACAAATAACTAAATGCTGCACAGACACAGATACAACAGCTACTAAAGAGAAATGCCTGCAACGGCGAAGCAAGTATCTTACAAATAAAATATGTACAGCGCACTGAACAAAACAAGAGAGAGAGCCAAGTCAAAAAGAAACGGGCCCAAATTAGATTTACATACAAAATTATAAACGAACTGAACTGAACTATTCGCATTTGTGGTATAAATAAAACTTGAAAAATCTTTTCTTTTGTGTAGTTTTATTTTTTTTTTTTTGTTTTTATTTGTTGGTATAAAATGAAAAAGCTGATAAAAGATCTGCTCACTTTTGTCCCGGCAATCAAACGGAAAAGAAGTGGTTGTTATAATTAAACCACACAGGCATTGAATACAGTTGCGATTTGAATTTGAATATTCTTTGTTGGCGTCGAAAACAGCAACACGTGAATTTTGAAAATACACAAAAAAAAGATAATTATTTAAGAAAAACGTAAAAGCAGATATTTCTGAATGAATTTTTGTGCTTATTGTTTCTAACACGCATATTTTTGTAGTTTGTTGCTCTGTTTCTCTAATTGTTGATGAGTTTAAGGAAAAACAAACAAAATTTTCAATTATTAATAAAAATCATAGAGAATTTTGAAAACGGCAACATTTTCATTTAGAACGTCAAAGTGAAAAGTTAGAAATCTTAAAGTAAATAAAAAAAAGAAATATTTTATAGTTAAAAAAAGTTAAGAAATCTTTTGTTAAAACAAAAATTAAATAAAAAAAATTAACAGAATTTACTGCAATTTCCTAAAACAACAGTGATATAAACATAACTACATATTTTGTTAAGTGTATTTAATCAAAACACAAACACCGTTACTTTAACAGAATTTGAAAAATAAACTGATTTGATTACAAAACGTTAATTTTCAAACCGTTAATGCGTTTATTGTTCGTTAGAAAATAATAACGACGCGCGTGTCTTATGTGGTTTTAACATTTCATATACAACTTAAAATATAACAATAAAAAAAACTGCATTTAACTCTAACTATAAATACAAAACAAACAAATAAACAACAATAACATTTTAAATTTTTTATTATACCTAAATTTATTTAAATAATAATAACAAACCATGGATGTTTCACATGAATTGGGTGCCTTGCGTTTTGTGGTGGTAAGTTATTTACCTATTATCAATCGAAACAATGTAACTGATTATAACAATAAACCCGTTACAATTTAAATAAAATTAATGCAAATCATGCTACAATATAGCAATTAATTATTGGTTTATGTTTTAATAAATAATAACAAAACAAATTTGAAATTAAGTTTGAAAACCTATAGAGTTGATTTCCTACACGTTGGTCAAATCTCTAGTTTAGTTAAAAACAATCACGTTCTTTTGAATACGCCAACGTCAAACCAAAAGATTTTAAAGAATTAATTCTTCATTCAATTTTCAAAATCAAATTAAATTTTATCTCTTTATCTTTAATTAATTAAAGGCTTACTTCTTTACTAAAACAAATGTATTTAATTCATCCCTTTGAGAATTCATTCTTTAAAGAATTCATCGCTTTTAAGAATAATAAATTAATTCTTAAATAAATCACATCTTAATAATCGTCATCAAAATTAAATGAAAGTTTAACTATAATTCTCGAATAGCTCAAACGTATTTTTTTGAGAATTCATTATTTTTTCGAATAAATCTTTAATAAAGCAAACGTTTTGAATTCATTCCTTTGAGAATTCATTCTTTAAGGAATTCATCTCTTTGAGACTAACAATTTCATTCTTAAATAAATCAAATCTTAATAATCGTAATCTGAAATTAAATTTTATTTCTAATTGTCGAATAACTCAAACGTATTTTTTTGAGATTTCATTCTTTTTAGCATAAATCTTTAATAAAGCAAACGTTTTGAATTCATCCCTTTGGGAATTCATTCTTTAAGGAATTCATCCCTTTGAGAATAATAAATTCATGCTTAATTAAATCAAATCTTAATAATCGTAATCAAATTAAATGAAATTTTATCTCTAATTCTCGAATGACTCAAACGTAGAATTTATTCTTTTTGGAAGAAATTTCTTGTTGAATCATTAAAATTATTTTTAATACAAATCCATGATTAAATTTAGCTCTTTATCTCAATCTTTAATAAAATTAAAGACTTAATACTTTAATGATACAAACATATTGAATTCATTACTTTGATTCATTAATTTTTTTAAGAATGAATTCCTTACAGAAACATCAAGTTTTCTTCAATTCAAAACTCTAGTTTAATTTATAATCCTTTCCTTCGATTGAATAACTTCAGAGCAAAGGATTAAAGAAATAAAGAATTAATTCTTAATTTATTAATTCCTATGATTCAGTTGAATTGAATTTATTTTTTTGAGAATTCTTTCTTCGTAGAATCAGTTCTTTGCTGAATTATTCAACTTTAGTTTTTTCTTAAATTAAAATCTATTCCAAAATAGCTGATTAAGTTTTTCTGTGATCCTAATTTAACCTTTGAAGTCATTCAATTCAATTAATAACACTGCTATTCTACTTCATTTGAAAAGTTCGAATGAATTAATTCTTAATTCAATTTCTAATTTCGTATTCAGTTAAACGTTGATTTTCAGATATTTTTAATTTATTTGATCTACTGTAATTATAATTTTCCCCACTGACTGTTGCATGTAATACAATTAAATAAATGTCAGGCTTAGCACAACCAGTTAATAACTGACCATTTATACATACATATCTTCATGACTATCCATCTCTCAGTATCTTATGGTAAATGTTTAACAGCTTTGAACTAATAAATTTTACTGTTTGGCAACACAAAAATTCTAAGTTATGAAAAATAGGTAGCAATTTGTGGCAAATCAAGTAGATAAAAAGAAGTTCTACTTGATTTGCAGCAACATGCAACAGCAATTTTAGATTTTTTTTAGCTTAACTGATAAATAATTAAAAGCTAAAATTAAACAAGAAAGCCAAAAACTAATAATTCATGTTGGCAAAAAACTTGTTTGGGAAGTTTTTAGAGAATAAGGACAAGAAACGGTTAGAAGAAATGTAAGTCATGGGAAGGAGAATAATGCTGGAGTAATGGTGGTGGTGACACTAAAAGATAAGTAGTTGTAATTTGTAATTAATGTTTAGAAAATACACTTGGAAAGTGTTATAATTAATAAAATAACACTAGTTAAACAAAAATGTTAACTCAAAAGTTTAGCTAATTTCCTAGTAACTTAACTACATGTTATTTGGTTATTTGCTAGAAATTTTAAAAGGAAGCATTATATTAACACGAAATTTAAGCACTTTATTAGAGATTCTTTAGGTTTTTGTAAGGACTGTAGTTTAGGAAGGGTTTTCAACCAGAACTTTGTATTTCAAAACAACATCACACAACGAATTTATCTAAAAATCATTGGAAATTGTATTGTCTTGTTTAACAATTATAAATAAAAAACAAGTAAGAAAGTATAGTCGGTCGAGCCCGACAATATAATATACCCTACACCCAGTATATGTTAAAACAGTTTTTCAGAAATGTGCGCTATATGGGAGATATGAACTATATTATGGTCTGATCATCCTAATATTTAGTGTCATGAATTCCGTAAATATAAATATTATGTATGTTATATTTTATCTCGATATAAATACTTTTAAACGATTTATAGAGGTTAAAGTAAATTACGGAGGCGGTCTTATATCAGGGAGTTTTGACTAATTATGGACTGATCATTATAAAATTAGGTTTCATAATTTTTATGTATATGAAACTTATTTTTGTTGAATTTTATTTGGATAGCAAAATTTTTAAGGCATTTATGGTCGTTTAAGTGATTTTCAGAAGTGGGCCTTATATGAAGGCTACGACTAATTATGGACCAATCATCATAAATCATCAATAAATTATTTGTATATACACGAAACATATTTGTGTTTAATATTATTTGGATAACGACATTTTTAAGAGAGTTATGCACTTTATAGTGATTTTTGGAAGTGGCACTTATATGGCAGCTACGACTAATTATGGACCGATCAAAATGTATTACTCATTTGTGGTGAATTTTGTTTGGATACTTTCATAATTCAAACATTTATGATCGGTTAACTCCTATTTCGAGAGGATATTTGTATGGGGGCTAGGTGAAAGATTGGACCGATTTTCACCAGTTTCAATCCCATCCGTCCTTGGGGCGAAAAATTATCACGTACCAAATTTTATGGAAATATCTTCAAAATTGCGACCTGTACTCTGTGCAAAAGCATTACATGGACAGCCAGCCAGCCAGTCAGACGGACGAACGGACGGACGGACGGATATTAAATCGACTCAGGAAGTAATTCTGAGTCGATCGGTATACTTTAAGGTGGGTGTTGGACCAATATTTATGGGCGTTACAAACATCAGGGTATAATTATAGGAGACAGTTGAACACCACGATCAGGCATTTTCACCAGTATTATAACAAATGGTGTGAGAAATTGAATTCTTGCAAAATAAATAAAAATTTTAAATATTTGAAAAGCCTTGTTAGTTAAGTCCTTTGGTACTCTAATTTTATAAAACCAAAGGCCCTATCTACACATTAATACAATGTTGATTAATTGTACATATTTTTTTTATTTATTAGAAAAACGCTGTTTAATAAATTTAATTATATGCACACGTTTTTTATTTATTTTTATTAAACCTTAATATTATGAGCAAATTCCTTTTAATATTGCGTCACAAAAAAATTACCAAATTAACACTGAAACAATTGGCATTATTTCACGACGAAAGCTAATCAGCGAATTCATCCTGTCTTTATCAAATACATACTTATAAATTTCGCCTCCAGTAGACGTGCGCTTTGCCTTGTTTGTGACTAATTTTTTTTTAGCTTAAATTTTATATATAGAAAAATTTTGTTATACAACAATCCTTTTAGCACTATTCATCTTACCTTTTGTCAACCGTCAGCTGCACTTTTTGAAATTCTTTCTCACTGCTCTTTGAAATCACAAGGAAGAGGATCTTTGTGAAAACCTTTGGCCGAGTGAAGAATGTTTTTCCATCTCCCCCACTTATTGAATTGGCCAGTGTTTGTAAGTTTTTTCCAGTTTTTTATTTCAAGATTATTTCTGCAAAAAATGCAGAAGGAATAAAACAATAAGACTGACAGAATCAATTTACATATATCGATGCCGGCGTTAACGTTGCCTACGGCATACCAAAAATACATTGACGCTTGTCCATAAAACTTGATATGGAGAATGCGCATCACACTTGTTTCACACTTGTTTCAGTTTTAGCTGACCAGTTTTTGTTCAATTCTCTTTTGTACTTGCCGTTTCATTCACACACGTCAATTCAAATTGCATACTTTTTAATGCAAATCTCATTCAAAAATACTTGCCTTGACGAGTCAGAATTGAAGAGTATGAAAGCGGACATACCGATTTACAACAATTGACACAAAACGCTATCGTTTCGTATTGTTGACGCTAAATGGAATGAGGGTGAATATTATGTTTATGTTTATTTAAACAATAACTTTACCCTACAGTCAGTTGTTATATGGGTTCTATTTATTATCAGCAAACAATCTTTATAATTACCAAAACATTTTCATAAAACTTTAAAACTAAAATAAAATAAAATGAGATTGTGAATGTTTCAGTTTGAAATTTATTTCAAATAAATTATTAAAAAAAAATCTATTGTTTAAATGAAACTACCTATTGTGAACTGTGTTATTTTTCTTTTTGAATTTTAATTTTCCATTTCTCCAAATGAACTTAAGACGTTTAAATTATACATTTGTTTTCTATATTTATGTGAAAAAAGATTTCCCAGTACTTCTAATTATTATGGATGTTCAAAGGTCTGTGAAATTAGTTTATGAAAAAAAAACAAAACAAAATACCTTTCTTCTATTGTGTTTATTTGGGAGCAACACTAGCACTAGTTGGAAAAATGCTGGCAGTGGGTTTTTTCCTACAGTAATTAATTATCTACCAAAAGTGATAAATAACTTTCTCTCTGGTGATAGGAATTTTGTGATTGTTATAATAATTTAGTTTGTAGGGTATTTAAAATACCATCATGTTTTTTTTTTTTTTGGAGGCATTAATAATTCAAAACTTTAAAATAAATTAAAGCAAGGTCAAACAGCTGGACAAAAACTGCCTATAAGAGACTTTAAATATTTAAGTTATTAAAACCATTAATAATATTTAGCCAAAATTAACATTAAGCATTAAATTATTTAAATTTTATTTAAATCAGTTTTATGTCCCTTATGTTTAACGTTTTTCATTAAGTTAAACATTTAAAAACGCTTTGTTGCTTAACGTTTTCATTGTAATTTAGAGGTAACACTAACACTAATTTATGTATGTACATAAAACTAAATCTCTTGATTAATTTAAAGTAGTTCTGCCAGAGGTTAAACACCCACAATATAAATAATTTTTCTTAAACAAAAACATTTTAACATCTACTTAAAAGGGTTTTCAACAAGAACTTTGTTTTCGAACAGTGTCATATTGGAGTAATATAAATGTTTAAACATTTTACTTGTGGACTTATCAGTAGCAGAAGGTTGGGCAATGAATGGTTACAATCAATACAATTTTGTAAATCTAGAAAATCGTTTTAAAAATTCTGTACGAAAATTGTGTATCGGTAAAAGTTAAATTTCTTAAAATTCGTGAGATTTTCGAATTTGGTTGGTAATTATAAGTCGATTGGCTTGCTGCCTAATGGGCCAACTGCAACTAGTATTCGTTGTGGTCTTTCAAGTGAAAATATAGCAACTGCAAACAGAGAAAAAATATAGTTGTACATGTTTACTACAACATTGTCAACATTTTTACAAGTTTTTCAACAATGTTATGGTCACTGTAAATATTTATATGATTGCGGTAACCATAATATGGTTAAGTTAAGATTCATATTCACCCCTATCGTGAATAAAAATTTCACATGAAATTTGTTCCCTTTTCACATTTTCCTATTAAAATTCAATGTTAAAAAATAAAAGGGAACAAATTTCATGTGAATTTTTATTCACGATAGGGGTGATTATTACCACAATCATATATTCAACTATGTAAATATTTCCTGCAATTATGTTTATGATGAATCCATTTATCATAATATGTTGCACTTTGATTATGAAAGAGCACAACAAAATATGATATAATCTTTCATCATAAAACTGGTCACCACAAACATTACATAATTTCTATATATATGATTGTTATAATCAAGTGAATGTTAACTTAACGTTATTATGGTTACTGTAATCATATAAATAATTACAGTGGCCATAATATTAAAAAATTTTGAAATAGTTGTGGTAAACATTCACAACTATATTTTTTCTCGGCGTGTGTTAAAAAACATCAGTTGTTGTCAATAGCTCGACGTTCTCAACAATTGGGGTTATTCAAAATGACCTTATACAGAATTTTATTTAAGGAATTGGCAAGTTGCAACTCGTGCAATTGTTAAGAACCTTGTCAAGTTGAACGTAACACTGGTCAGCTATGTGGTCTGGATACATAAAAATTCAGCTTAAATGCGGTTAGAGGGAGTTCACACGCTGTGACTTTTGCCTGCGACTTTTCTCCTGCGACTCGAGTTTATAGATGAAATACGTATTAAAGAGTACGGGGTAGCTAGTGTCGCAGGTTTTGTGAAACGAAATGACAAATTTGACATTTCTTCTTTTCTCTTATATATATTATTTTTATATTATTTACCAGCAGTGTTGCCACGATCAAATTTAATTTTATGGGGTTACAGAAAATTTTTGGCAACACTGTAAATTGAAAAGAAAACAAATTGTGGTTTTAATTTTAAATAAATAAATAAATACTATGTGGTTAAAAAATTTAATAGTGAATTATCTGGAAGCAAATCGATTGCGGCCTTAAAACTTTAAATTTGATTTAATACAGCCAACATTTTGACAAAATTGGTGTATGGAACGAGTTTGATAGAGGAATCGACTTCTATATAATGGATTGCGGCGATTAACTATACAACATATTGCTTCTGTTATAATTAGGGAACGGTCACACTTGGCAAATATTTGCCAAAAAATACGTAACCACTAAATAAAATATATTTGAATTCGTTTATTTATTTAAAAAAAAACTTGATTTATTTTAGGACAAGACACAACAAATATTTAGTTTTATTTTATTTAATGCTGTTTGATTTTGCAAAACTCTTGTAAGAGTAAACAAAGTCAAACAAATTTGTGCTAAAACAAGTGGTTACGTTTTTTTGAGTAAATATTTGCCATGGAGACTTTAAAATAATACATTTACTCTTTCCAATACTATAATCATTTTAATGTCTTACATATATGTGCATACATACATATGTACATTTTTTTTTAATATAAAAAGTTCTGGTTGAAAACCCCGTTATATGTATACATATTCAAAATATTTTAATAGTAATACGTAAATTATTTATCAAAGCTATTAAAAAACATAAATAATTCAGAATCTTAATCTAACAAATTATGTATGTATGTATAAAATGCTGACGTACAGACTTTTGAAAAAAATGTATGTATGTGAAAAATCTGATAAAACAAAAAGAAAGAAAACAAATCTTAAAAAAAGAAAATATTTCTGTTGCTGTTGTTGATGTTGTTGCTGTTGTTGGCCTGGCAACATCATCATTATAAAACACTTAAAAATAAACAAATAACAAACGCAAATCATGTATGTATGTATGTATGTACAAAAAAATTCTGGGTTCAAAATGAGTGTAAAAGAAATTGAAGCAAAAAAAAAACATATTAACTTGTCGCATTTAGTCAAACTGAACACATTCTTGGCAAGTTGTACAACACACGTACATATGCATGAGTATGTATGTATCTGTAAAGAAAAATACCGGCTAAAAGCCAGAAGACGCCATTTCTGTGACAACGAACGAACGAGCGAACGACCGATCGGCACTGTCAAATACACACCCTCGCGCACACACTTTTAACCTCGTTGACGGTCAAAGCCAAGTGAATTATAGAAAGAAAATTCATTAACAACGACCAAAAGTTTGTTGTCTTTTTTCCGAAATGTTTGCTCTACATGAGAGTTTGTCATGATGATAAATTTCAATTGCGGCAAACGGGTCTTCTGTTTTCTTCGTTAGTTTCTTCTTGTTTCGAGCAGTATACAGCAAGTGACATAAGAAAGGCCAACGGGGTGTAAAATAAAAAGACAGTAGAATGTTTTAGCCTCATGAGAGGATAATATGTCATATGTCAGAGAGTTTTAATCACTGTGCGGAATATTATAGAACTTCATCTTGTTAGTAAAATCAGTAGTTGTAGAAACCGGTTTCTGTACCAACCCCCTATTTTATATAAAAATCACAGTTAATATCCCTGGAGCTTAACAAAATATTTTGCATACGTTGAAAATGTTGTTTTAAACTTTTTTATTCACCCTTATCGTGAATAAAAATTCCAAACGAAATTTGTTCCCTTTTATTTTTTTACCATTGAATTTTAATAGGAAAAATGTGAAAAGGGAACAAATTTCATGTGAAATGTTTATTAACGATAGGAGTGATTATCTATTTATTGAAGGTAGATTCACCTATTCGTTCCGAACAAATATTTTGTTGAATCCATCTTGAATCTGCTTTTACTTCATAGGCCGTAAGGTACGGTTAACAAAAATGTTGTTTTTTTTTAGATGTATAGAACTTTCGTAATGGAATAAAACAAAGATGATTTTCTTGAATTGACATGAAAGTTACTTTGTTCTGCAGGTCTAATTTTCGATGACTTTTTGCAACATTTGTGGCCGTATATCGGCAATAACGCGGCGAATGTTTACAATTTTCTTATCTCAAAAGTAATATTTTGTCAAGTGTTTTTGACAGTAGTACATTATTTTACACAAACAAAATGCCTGTTGTTTCTGTAAGGTGTTGTATTTGTTGCCGATTTGCACTCACCTTGTATAATTACACCATGTGTTGACTATTATAAATATTCAGCCATTTAATAATTTCATTGGGAAATTTAATTTTACTTAAAATTTTTTAAGGGCGTGTAACGATTCTATGTAAAAGTTTTTCTTTGATTTGGGAAATGGAGCTACTTTTAATAACGGATATGCTTGTCGGAGGAGTGGGTTATTTAAGTTCCCAACACAAAATACGAATCGCTAACAGAGGATTTTAAAATTAGGTAGCAAGTATAATAATAGGATGATAACGAGAACGATATATACTATATATATATATATATAAATAAAGTTGGCCTAGGCTTAATTCAACATATCTATTATCAGCTCTATAAATGTTAAACTAATGTACCCCAACTACTTTCTTCACGTTTCGTAATTAAATTTCAATATTTATATATATCGTTTTACAGTACATAATAAAAGTTAACATATTTATATATATATATTTTTTTTTTTGAAATTTAATTTAAATTATATTTTACACCAATTGTCACCACAATTGTAAATATTTTGGGAAAATATGTTGAATATTGCCCACTTTCGTATCGTATTTATTCTTTCGCCAACAACATTTATTTCTCAAATGAAATATTTTATCAGACTATTACAAAGCTAACTATCTAAATTTAAAATTTTCAAAAATAAAAGTGAAAGGCCAATGTAAGCGGCATGCGGCCGCGGGCGGCAATCAGCTTAAATAAACGTTTATTAGTGTATACATTGTGTAAAAAGAATTAGGAAAATGGAAATAAATTTTAATTTTTAACTAAACTCATATGTCACATATTATATATGTACATGTGTATGGCAACATCGTTTTAAGCGGCAAAGTTGAACAAATTCTACTTCTGCCGTCCGCGGCCGCATGCCGCTTACGTTGGCCTTCCACTATAAAGGAAACGAAAATTTAATACAAGTAGATACATCTAAAAAACAAATAATTTGATAAACTCTCATGTAATTTCAATGTATCAAAATTGTAACTCTTACAGGCGTCTGCTTTTTTTTCTAACCCACTGTATGGACATTAACATGATTTGTTATTTTTAATTGTATAAATTTTATTTGTTGGTTTCTTAAATATTAATAAAAAATAAAATGTTGCTTTACGACATTAAACCAAATAAATAATAAAAATATTGAAATACATTTGAAAACAAAAAAATTGTGGCGTTTTTTTGGTACAAAAACATTTTCTTTATTCTAACATTATTATTTTTCTATCTTCTTGTTTTTCTTTTCTTTTTTTTTTTTGGCATCACACCACATGTGGCGGTAAATTCGAAAATATTTTAATTCAACAAAACCAAAAAAAAAAAAAAACAAGAAGTCTCAAAATATATTTTTGCACAAAGGAAATAAAAATAAAAAAAAATTTGATATAAAATGGTCAAGTGTTCGAATGACAGCCGCAAAATAACGACCCAAGAAGAAAAAAACAACTGAATAGCGGAAAAAAAATTCACACGATATTTGCGTGTTTGAGTAGAGAAATATCTTAAGAATAAATCACAAGAATTATGCTTAAGCATTTGGTACAAAATAATAATGAAGATTCCAATAGTATTAAAATGTTATCTATGATGTCTATCATCATAAATAAAACACTTTGAAAAATTAGAAGATTTTAAAGTCGACTCAATTTTGGGTTTGAAAATAAACCAGATTTTAAAATTAATGATTTAAAAGCGAAAAAGCAAAATGAAGGCTTTGTAAGGAAGATATACATAGGTGCATATACACAGGTGCTCTTAACCAATTATATATTTACAAATAGACTTGATGTTTGGTTTCTTTGAAAAAAATAGTACGGTTACACACGTTTCAATTCTGTTTCTTCAGGGCAAGTATTATTAGATGAGAAGGGAAATTTTCCTTTTGTTTTCTTTTTTTCTTATTTATTATCTCCGTTTTATTTTACGTGAAGTTGTTTGCATGTTGATTTGCATGAACAAGTAAACATTTGATGGTAAGTCGCAATTTACACGAAGCAGTTTTTATTTAAAAGACTGATACAATATTTTCTTGAAAGTTTTTCGGTGTTCACACATCACAATTTTGATTGCTTAAATCGCTTGTGTACACACATTTGTATACTCATATGTAATACGAATAAGAAAATAACACAAATTCAAGTTCATAAGAGAATTGAACAAAATCTGGAACGTGTGAAACAGCACTAAAGATACGTTCACACTTGGCAAATATGTATTTCCTGAAAAAGACTTAACCATTAAATAAAATATATTTGAACTCGTTTATTTATTTAAAAAAAATTTCCATTTTTTACGACAAGACACAACAAATATTAGTTTTATTTTATTTGATGCTGTTTGATCTTAAGCCTTTTCAATTTGATGGATAACAATTCTAATTTGCCTACTTGCAGTTAGTTATTGTTGATTTCGTATTTAATTTTATTTCGATTTCCGTTAATTGTTTTAAAATTAGCTTTTAGCTGTTGTTGCCAATTTCATTTTATAAATTTTGTTTATAAATTATTTTCATTCACACATGTAATTGGCTCTTTAAACGAATCTTTAAATCAATTACAAAACAATTTCGTATCAATTTAATTGCATCTATTAAATAGAATGTTAGATTTTTGTTTACCTATTGGCTAAAATTAAAATTGTTTATTGTTTTTAAAAACAATTTTGAATTCACACCAAAACCCTAGAAATAAACCCATGGTGCAACCCAGCTGACTGACTTTGTTTACAATTTACTTACATATGTCAAAAGTAATACTTTGTCAAGTAGTACATTATTTTACACAAACAAAATGCCTGTTGTTACTGTTTTGTGTTGTATTTGTTGTCGATTTGCACTCATCTTGTATAGTTGCACCATGAAATAAACTAAAACCAAACTATTTTGTTTTGTGAATTACAAAAATGTTCAAAATTTCACAGATAACTAAAAGTTTAGTATTTAAAGTGAAATGGGAAGTGAAAGAGGTTAGAAGTTTGAGTAAAATTAAATAAAAAAGTATTAGGAAAGAATACGCTAAAGAAAAGTGCATAAGAAGAAATTGATATTAAATATATTATAAAAACAAAAACTAAAAATACATCTATTTTAATATCACCTTCCTCGAGGGCCCCGATATCTAAACAAAGCCTTAAGTACAAAAGGCGAACGTAGGACATGCCAAGTATTAGTGGTCGTTAAAAAAAGAAGTTTTGTTCAGTGGACATAATTCTTCACACTTGGATTCTAATTCAAGTATATTTTAAATCAAAACGTTTCTTGTTTTACTTGAAGTTTTTTTTGAACAAATATTGTATTGAATTTAGTTAAACATTTTTTTAAATATGTATATGTACAAATAAAAATTTGAGTAAGGTTTCAATAAATTTAATTTCGTGAACAGTTTTGTCCCTTACTGTATTTACATGCAGTCTTCCTGAATTTTTTTTTTGCTAATGATCTTGGCTAAAAATGACCTTCAGATAATGCCTAATGCTTATCATATTTAATATGATTTTATTTAATTTTTTTCACTCGTACATGTTAGTAGATGAAAGGCGGGAAGTACAGCCAAGTGTGACAGATCAAGAGATTTTCAAAATATGTAAATATGTATGTATGTATGTATGTAAAGTAAAATTGTTATTCAATTTTTAAATAAAACATTTGAAAACATCTCTTCTTTGTGTTTTGAAATCTTCTGTCTGTTAGCTGGCATACCTTCCTTTAAATCTTTTTTATTCGGCTGATACTCGCATAAAATTTTATTTTAATTAAAATATTTCTTACATGACACTGCCCATAAACAAGACAGCGACGATATTTGAGTTTTCACTTGTGGGTGTTGTTTGGGCTTCTAACATATTCTCTAAATCAAAATAATGCCTTTTGTCTTGGTTGCTTTTGATAGAAAAAAAATAAGGATTTATGCCTTTTTTATTTCGAATTCGGTGATTATGCAGAAAATTAAAATGACTCATCTGTGGCAAATTTCAAACTAAAGATGTTTAAAAAGAATGTTGACAAATTCAATTGGCCCCATATTAATGTACATGTGGGTGTTTACATACATTACACAGTCCAAAGAGATTGGACTTTTTATTTTCATTTCAGAAAAATTGTGTCTCTTTCATTGGACTAAGCTTTTCTGAAGAAAAACTGTCCTTTACTGGTTAAGACTTTTTCGAAAGAAAATCGATATCTTCTCTCTTGAGGAAGATTTTTTTTGTAGAAATATTTATTTTTTTCCTTGTTATAGACCTTCTCTATTAAAAAATTATGTCTGTGCTTTTTTGGGTGAGACTTTTCTAAAGAAAAATTGTGTTTCGTTAATTGGACTAAGGATTTCTAAAGATTTCTAAACTGTGTCTCTTTCATGAGTAAGACGTTTAAAAAAGACACCCGATGTCTTCTTCCTTGGATAAGAATTTGTCTATAGAAAAATTGTGTATCTTTCTTTGAAATTTACCTTTTCTATATAAAATGTATGTCTTTTTCTTGGTTTATACTTTTTCTATGGAAGAACTGTAACTCTTTCTTAGGGTGAGACTTTTTCTACAGGAAAACTGTGTTTTTATTATTTTGTTTAAACAAATACATTTGTCTTAATGAATACACACACTATAATACTAGTTGAAGGCCTAAAATAGAAAGCTCAAGAAAAATCGATACGAAAATAAAATGTATTTCTTCAGGTCACAGTTGGCGGCAAAACATTTCTTATTGAAAGCCGTAGCAGTGCAGTTGTATTTATTCTTTAATTAATAATAAAAATGTTCATGGCATTCTAATAAAGTTTATTGGATTTGAGCAATTAACTTTAATAATCAAATAAATTGGTTTAATTTTTATAAATCCGAAGAACACCTTTTTAGTTTTGAGACGACCTTTCAACTTACACAGTTTGTAGTCCAACTGTGTTTAAACAGGTTGGTTACAAGTTCTTAAACAAACCAGCAACATAAAATAAACATATTTACTCGTACAAGCAATTAATACAATCGGCCTCAATGCGGTATTTAAACTAAGAAAACTTTTAAGTTCTATGAAACAAAACCGTGCCGCTTTAATTGTGTTTTGAAATATTAAATATTGAAATATTTATTTAAGTTTAAAAATTTTATAAATTTCTCAAAATTCTTTGTTTTCAAAAATGAATCCTGTAAATCTCTATTTATTTATTTGAAATTAAAACAAACATTTAATTTAAAATTACAATTACAGGACTCACCGCTGTCCTCCAAAGTCGCCATGTTTAACCAACATGTTAATCAGCACAAACAGGCACAACTTTTGAATCCATTTTCCAATCCCGATGGTAGAGCATCGCCCAAGCCTTCATTTTCCAAAGATGAATACGGCAAGTAAGTTTAACGAAAAGAAATTATTTAAATCTCAGATATTTTTAAAAAACCTCTTAATTTTTTTTTTTTGCAGACCTTTGGCTGGCAGTTTGACAGAGATGAGAGGCCAGAAAGCCAATATGCATGTATTAAAGGAAATGTTGGAATTGTGCCAGATCATTGACTCAGAGGGTTATGATGTGAAAGATGAACCCAGTATGCGTGTTATACCATTTGGAGAGTTATTTAATGTAAGTTTTCTATTCCTATATTTATGTATATTTATAGAACAACAGGCCACATTTTCTATGAATCATCTTGGGTTGCTTTCTTGGCTTTTTCCATTAATGTAGAGTATGTAGAGTTTATTTACTCTCTCCCTCTCTCTCTCTCATTCTTATTGAAATAAAACGAAACCATGTGCGTTATAATCACCTCAATTCTAAATATTCCCAGGGAAATGAGTTCCCTGGGAGTTAATAATAAAATCCCCCTATTTCTCAAAATTGGGAGAACAATATAATGGGAGTGGGAATTTTAAATATTCGAAGTCAGCTGTTTGTTTTTCTTTTGACTGAAAAATTAAAAATTAAATTGAAATTGCACCATGATGCAATATTTTATTAAAAAAATAACAAAAAAATACTTCAATAAACCTTAAAAGACCTATAAACTGCAAAACAAAACAATTTTACAATTTCTATGCAATTAAAAATCTTAGATTTATACTTTAAATTTTTCAATTCTAATTGTCGACGGTGTTTTCAATTTCAACTTTCTTCAATCTTAATTTCTCCATTATATTAATTTGTGCCGCTTTTGTCCTTTCAACTCTTCCACAGCCGGTCAAGAATACAATACATTTTTTTTTGTACTTTTCTGCTGCTCTGCTATAACTGCCAGCATTTATTTTTGAATGGTTATCTCTCTGTAGGCAGTTGACTTTATTTTTTATTTTATTTCGCTGGCGGCTGTTGTTTTATTTCCTTCTCAATCTCACTCGCATCATCTAACAAAAAAGCTCGTCCAATGCATTTTAAAAATTACTTCTGTTGGCCACACCTTTTTCTCATACCAATTAATTCTCAATTGTTAAAAACTTCTGCTCCCTAATCAGCCCTCCACCAGTTCGTTTAAAAAATTTAAGGTCTTGGACTGCCTTTTGCCGGACGTATTTTTTTTACATACCTGAAAAATATTAAATATAACCTTTTAACCAGTCTGTATATTGTAAAGAACTAATTTTGTTATGTTCAACTAATGCCTTCAGTATTGAAAAATCAGTCTTTTATAGTCAAGTTCTCATTACATTTTGTTCCTATTTGTCTTTCCCAACCTTATTTTCTCATCTACCGTCTCTGTCACGGTCATCTCCTTGTCTCCTTTCCTGCAGTTCTTGCATATACAGTGGTGGCCATATAATTAGAAACGACTTTCCAGCATATGTATATATTTGTTCATAGATTTTACAAATTTAGTTCAACATATTAAAACAAATAACTAGAAATAGTAAAATAACAAATTATTATTAAGTTTAAATAAAAAAAATTAACAGCATCAATACTATTTTAATATCAATAGTATCAAATTGGTCAAAAAACCTTAGTGAGGTTTAACAAAACGGACTCATCGTTTAATATTTTATTGGATAAACCTTGTTTTTGACAACATTCTCCAGTTTTTTTGGCAAACTCTTGATTAAACGCTGGCATATTTGCAGCTTTGTTGCACCAACTGAAACAATTCATCATTATTTCCCTTAGTCTCTTTTTACAATTGCCCATAAGTTTTTAATTGATTTACCAGTCAAGAACATCGAACCGTGAAGTGTGCTTTGGGTCATTAACATGCTGGAAAATGCATTGAACGGGCATATTCTGAAAGCAATACGGTTCCATTACATTTGCCAAAATGTTTCTATATTGATGCTGATCCACTATTCCCTAAACTCGTACAATTGGACCCAAACCACGCCTAGAAAAGGCACCCCAGACCATAACAGACCCGCCAACGTGTTTCACTGTCTAAGGCTTTATTTGGAGGACGTCTAACATATGATTTTCCAGCAGATTAGAACAATTTAAACTTTGTTACGTCGCTCCAGAGAACTCTATTATAGTTACTTGGATCTTTTCTGAGGATTTCTCTAGCAAACCGCAACCGCTTCATGATAATTTTTTGAGACATGAGATTTTTTTGTGCAATGCACCCACGAACTCCTGACTCATTTAAGCGTCTTCTTATTGTCCGTGTGGATATTTCTGCGTTTATTTACTGTCCAATTTCAGCCTTTATTTCGCGCGAAGATAAAAATGGATTTTTTTACTGGCTCTACAAATAATTCTATATTCTGCTAAAGTGGTTATTCGTCTCCTAGGTTTCCTAGCTGGGGTTGCAAACTCATTTGTATTTTTGTACAAGTTAATTGCACCAAATACAATTTGTTTGAGCAAATAAACTTTTGTGCATTAGCCGACATTGAAAGTTTTTCATTTTGGTTACATTGCACAATTAACCGTCTCATTTCTGGAGTACATGATTTGTTTTTGCCCATTTTCAAAACTAAACTACATACATATGTATGTATATCAAAATTATTACAAGTTAATCTATTGTTTAACTAATTATACTCACTTTGTCACTAATATGTATTTAGAAAAGTTTAAAAGTTGAAGAAAAAAAATTCGCTTTTCTAATTACGTGGCCAGCAAAAAAAAAACACTATTGAAAAAATAATATATTTTTATTTTTTAATTTTATTTAGAACTCAACGTGTTGTTCATCAACAACAATGTTGATTGTTTACTCATTGAATAACGATAAAAACAATTTACAGTGTAGGTCTTTAAAGAAGCTAAACAGCGATCTTATTATATCAAAGTATCGTTTCTAATTATATGATCAACACTGTAAGTGATTCTTATTTCTTTGGCTGAGACTTTTTCTATAGAAAAACTTTGGCACTTTTCCTGGATGAAACTTTTTATATACGAAAAAGAAAAAGGTTGCGTTTGCTTTCTTGGGTGATACTTTTGCGTAAGACTTTTTCCAATTAATTATGTATGTTTCCTTCATTGAATGAGACTTTATGCATAGGAAAACTTTCGTCTCTTTCCTTGTATGATATTTTTTAGTCTGATTTCTTGTGTGACACTTTTTCTACAGAAAAACTGTCATTTATTTTAGTAAAAATTTTTCTATAATAAACCGTATCTCTTTCCTTAAGTTAGACTTTTTCTATAGAAAACTGTGTCATCATCTTAGAGTGATACTTTATCTAAAGACTTTCCATAGAAATCAGCCAGACTTAGAGAATCTCTTAAAATGTTTTTTTGAAAACCACTTGAGATTTTCTTTAGAGGTAAGTTAAATTTTGTAGAGAAACAATTGAGACTTTTCCAGCGAAAAAAAATTACTTCTTTGATGAGAGACATTTTCCAAAAGACAACATGTCTCATTTGATGAGTCTTCCTGGATTAAACTTTTTATAGAGAAATTGATGAAACATTCCAAAGAAAAAGAGTCTTCTTTTGTGAAAGGATGAGAAGTTTTCTGAACAAAAAGTGTCTCCTTTGATGAGAATTTTTCTAGACAAAAACTGTCTCCTTTGATGAGACCTTCGTCTAAAGACAATGTTTTACTTTGACGAAACTTTTTCTAAAGACAAAGTGTAAGTAATTTTCAAAGAAAAGTGTCTGCTTTGATGAGACTTTCGCTAAAGAAAAAGGTTGTTCTGGCTCAGACCTTTTGTAGAGAAAACGAATCTGCTTTGTTGGTCTGCTTCTACTGAAAATGAGTCTACTTTAATGAGACTTTGCAATTACAAAAACAGTCTCCTTTGATACCTTCTCTAGAGCAAAATAGTTTATCTGGATTAGAGAAAAAAAAAAGATACGAACTAATACACCTTTTCTTTACACATGCCTTACAGATTTACAATTACATTTCCGATAAAGTGGTGGGCATTCTCCTGAGAGCTCGCAAGCACAAATTGGTCGAATTCGAGGGTGAAATGTTATTCCAAAGGCGTGATGATGATGTGCCCATTTTCTTACTGAAGCCTATACATGAAATACGTCGCGAGTTGGAGTCTAAAATAGAGAGCATTAAAAGATGTGGCAGTCCAGCACCACAGGCAACCTCTGTGCTATTGGATAAGAAAGCTCATGGTTTAGATGTTCCCAAGGGAGCCACGCCTAGAAATTCTGTGTCACGAACACCTTCACCACAAACATCTAAGGCCCCAACACCGGTACGTGAAACTAAAGCTAAAACTGAAACACCCAAAGAAGCTACAAAAACAGAAGTTGTGGAAAATAAACCCCAAGAAACCCCAAACAAACCAGTAGAGCAAGTAACAGCACCAACGGAAACAACAGCACAACAAGCAACATCACAGCCAACAGAAGTTAAAGAGGAAACAAAAGCAACTGAAGTAGTTCCTCAAGAACAAGCGACCGCACCAGTACAGCAACCAGCCAATACAGCTGAGTCAGCAACTGCAACCACAGAAATCAAAACAGATGTCAATAACAATAGCAACAATAACAGCAACGATTTACCCACCATTATTATTGAAGCCACAGCAGTTTATGAAGCTCCTGCCAAAATAGAGAATACATCTGAAATCGCCGCCCCTGACACCATTACTAGTGCCCCCGCAGCAACTGCAGCCAGTGCTTAATCTATTAATAATTTAAGTCTCTTAATTTATTTCAAACATAAAAGAACATTAGTTGTTAATTAAATGTAATACAAAAAATCTATAATTTAGTGACAACTCAACATGCAACCAACCTAATGTGAAATTCGATTTTTTATTTCAATAAAGTTAATAGATTTCTGTTTCCTTTTCTTGGCTGCAGTATTATAAATGGTGTAAATATCAAACTAATTAAGCTAAATTAAATTTGTCTGTAGTCTTTTAATTTTTGCTTTTCTTTTTCTCTTTGGTTTATAAATTATTTATAAATAGTGATACATAAAATACATACATACATAATAACATAACGAAATTATTATTTAATAAAGCAACAAAAATACCTAAAATATCAAATTCAACATGTACTGAATGAATAATTTTTATTTACAAATCACATACAGAAACGGATGTTAGGTAACTCACCACAGTTGGTACTAATTACAAAAGTACACATTATGAAACCTATGACAGAATTTTTAAAAAAATATATCGTATCAAAAAATTGATCTCATTTTCGAATTCAGCGGTGGCAAAACAGATTAATAGGGGTTTTCAGCCCGATTTGAGCAATATTTAAGGAGAAAAATGCAAAAAAAAATAATTTTTAGAAATAATGAAATTTGTCTCTAAAAAAAACGATAGGGGTAATTAAAACCAGTGTTGCCATTTTAGCACTTTCAGTGCTAGATTTAGCATTTTGTTTCTCGAAAATGCATTAAAATTTTTAAAAATTATGCTAAATGCTTTTTAGCATAATTTGCTTGGTGGTATATTATATAGAAATTACCTAGGACTCAAATTTTGTATAGGATTTCGGAAAAAATTTTGTCCTATCAAAATTCTGAATCCATATTTGGATTCGGCGTGTGGGTTCACGGTAAATAGGTGTTTCCAGCCCAATCGGACGGCAAATTTAGGAGAAAAATGCAAAAAACATAAAATCTTTAATTAATAGAAAATTCATTTTAAACACATATACATACATACACAGACTCTCATTTATTTGTAATTAAATGAGAGTGATTTGTACAACATACTTTAGGGTAGTAAATTATATACAAATTACGTAGGACACAAATTTTGTATGGGATTTCGGAAAAAAATTTGTCCTATTAAAATTCTGAGTCCATATTCGGATTCAGC
Organism: Bellardia bayeri; assembly: GCA_950370525.1. Lineage (NCBI taxonomy): Eukaryota > Metazoa > Arthropoda > Insecta > Diptera > Calliphoridae > Bellardia > Bellardia bayeri. Next base: position 2,486,997 of record OX493266.1, on the reverse strand, counting down.
GTGTGGGTTCACGGTAAATAGGTGTTTCCAGCCCAATCGGACGGCAAATTTAGGAGAAAAATGCAAAAAACATAAAATCTTTAATAAATAGAAAATTCATTTTAAACATCTATACATACATACACAGACTCTCATTTATTTGTAATTAAATGAGAGTGATTTGTACAGCATACTTTAGGGTAGTAAATTATATAGAAATTACCTAGGACTCAAATTTTGTATAGGATTTCGGAAAAAATTTTGTCCTATTAAAATTCTGAGTCCATATTTGGATTCGGCGTGTGGGTTCACGGTAAATAAGTGTTTCCAGCCCAATCGGACGGCAAATTTAGGAGAAAAATGCAAAAAACATAAAATCTTTAATAAATAGAAAATTCATTTTAAACATCTATACATACATACACAGACTCTCATTTATTTGTAATTAAATGAGAGTGATTTGTACAGCATACTTTAGGGTAGTAAATTATATAGAAATTACCTAGGACTCAAATTTTGTATAGGATTTCGGAAAAAATTTTGTCCTATCAAAATTCTGAGTCCATATTTGGATTCGGCGTGTGGGTTCACGGTAAATAAGTGTTTCCAGCCCAATCGGACGGCAAATTTAGGAGAAAAATGCAAAAAACATAAAATCTTTAATTAATAGAAAATTCATTTTAAACACATATACATACATACACAGACTCTCATTTATTTGTAATTAAATGAGAGTGATTTGTACAACATACTTTAGGGTAGTAAATTATATACAAATTACGTAGGACACAAATTTTGTATGGGATTTCGGAAAAAATTTTGTCCTATCAAAATTCTGAGTCCATATTCGGATTCAGCGTGTGGCTTCACGGTAAATAGGTGTTTCCAGCCCAATCGGACGGCAAATTTAGGAGAAAAATGCAAAAAACATAAAATCTTTAATTAATAGAAAATTCATTTTAAACACATATACATACATACACAGACTCTCATTTATTTGTAATTAAATGAGAGTGATTTGTACAACATACTTTAGGGTAGTAAATTATATACAAATTACGTAGGACACAAATTTTGTATGGGATTTCGGAAAAAATTTTGTCCTATCAAAATTCTGAGTCCATATTCGGATTCAGCGTGTGGGTTCACGGTAAATAGGTGTTTCCAGCCCAATCGGACGGCAAATTTAGGAGAAAAATGCAAAAAACATAAAATCTTTAATTAATAGAAAATTCAGTTTAAACACATATACATACATACACAGACTCTCATTTATTTGTAATTAAATGAGAGTGATTTGTACAACATACTTTAGGGTAGTAAATTATATACAAATTACGTAGGACACAAATTTTGTATGGGATTTCGGAAAAAATTTTGTCCTATTAAAATTCTGAGTCCATATTCGGATTCAGCGTGTGGGTTCACGGTAAATAGGTGTTTCCAGCCCAATCGGACGGCAAATTTAGGAGAAAAATGCAAAAAACATAAAATCTTTAATAAATAGAAAATTCATTTTAAACATCTATACATACATACACAGACTCTCATTTATTTGTAATTAAATGAGAGTGATTTGTACAGCATACTTTAGGGTAGTAAATTATATAGAAATTACCTAGGACTCAAATTTTGTATAGGATTTCGGAAAAAATTTTGTCCTATCAAAATTCTGAGTCCATATTTGGATTCGGCGTGTGGGTTCACGGTAAATAAGTGTTTCCAGCCCAATCGGACGGCAAATTTAGGAGAAAAATGCAAAAAACATAAAATCTTTAATTAATAGAAAATTCATTTTAAACACATATACATACATACACAGACTCTCATTTATTTGTAATTAAATGAGAGTGATTTGTACAACATACTTTAGGGTAGTAAATTATATACAAATTACGTAGGACACAAATTTTGTATGGGATTTCGGAAAAAATTTTGTCCTATTAAAATTCTGAGTCCATATTCGGATTCAGCGTGTGGGTTCACGGTAAATAGGTGTTTCCAGCCCAATCGGACGGCAAATTTAGGAGAAAAATGCAAAAAACATAAAATCTTTAATAAATAGAAAATTCATTTTAAACATCTATACATACATACACAGACTCTCATTTATTTGTAATTAAATGAGAGTGATTTGTACAGCATACTTTAGGGTAGTAAATTATATAGAAATTACCTAGGACTCAAATTTTGTATAGGATTTCGGAAAAAATTTTGTCCTATCAAAATTCTGAGTCCATATTCGGATTCAGCGTGTGGGTTCACGGTAAATAGGTGTTTCCAGCCCAATCGGACGGCAAATTTAGGAGAAAAATGCAAAAAACATAAAATCTTTAATTAATAGAAAATTCATTTTAAACACATATACATACATACACAGACTCTCATTTATTTGTAATTAAATGAGAGTGATTTGTACAACATACTTTAGGGTAGTAAATTATATACAAATTACGTAGGACACAAATTTTGTATGGGATTTCGGAAAAAATTTTGTCCTATTAAAATTCTGAGTCCATATTCGGATTCAGCGTGTGGGTTCACGGTAAATAGGTGTTTCCAGCCCAATCGGACGGCAAATTTAGGAGAAAAATGCAAAAAACATAAAATCTTTAATAAATAGAAAATTCATTTTAAACATCTATACATACATACACAGACTCTCATTTATTTGTAATTAAATGAGAGTGATTTGTACAGCATACTTTAGGGTAGTAAATTATATAGAAATTACCTAGGACTCAAATTTTGTATAGGATTTCGGAAAAAATTTTGTCCTATCAAAATTCTGAGTCCATATTTGGATTCGGCGTGTGGGTTCACGGTAAATAAGTGTTTCCAGCCCAATCGGACGGCAAATTTAGGAGAAAAATGCAAAAAACATAAAATCTTTAATAAATAGAAAATTCATTTTAAACATCTATACATACATACACAGACTCTCATTTATTTGTAATTAAATGAGAGTGATTTGTACAGCATACTTTAGGGTAGTAAATTATATAGAAATTACGTAGGACTCAAATTTTGTATGGGATTTCGGAAAAAATTTTGTCCTATTAAAATTCTGAGTCCATATTCGGATTCAGCGTGTGGGTTCACGGTAAATAGGTGTTTCCAGCCCAATCGGACGGCAAATTTAGGAGAAAAATGCAAAAAACATAAAATCTTTAATTAATAGAAAATTTATTTTAAACACATATACATACATACACAGACTCATTTATTTGTAATTAAATGAGAGTGATTTGTACAACATACTTTAGGGTAGTAAATTATATACAAATTACGTAGGACACAAATTTTGTATGGGATTTCGGAAAAAATTTTGTCCTATTAAAATTCTGAGTCCATATTCGGATTCAGCGTGTGGGTTCACGGTAAATAGGTGTTTCCAGCCCAATCGGACGGCAAATTTAGGAGAAAAATGCAAAAAACATAAAATCTTTAATTAATAGAAAATTTATTTTAAACACATATACATACATACACAGACTCATTTATTTGTAATTAAATGAGAGTGATTTGTACAACATACTTTAGGGTAGTAAATTATATACAAATTACGTAGGACACAAATTTTGTATGGGATTTCGGAAAAAATTTTGTCCTATTAAAATTCTGAGTCCATATTCGGATTCAGCGTGTGGGTTCACGGTAAATAGGTGTTTCCAGCCCAATCGGACGGCAAATTTAGGAGAAAAATGCAAAAAACATAAAATCTTTAATTAATAGAAAATTCATTTTAAACACATATACATACATACACAGACTCATTTATTTGTAATTAAATGAGAGTGATTTGTACAACATACTTTAGGGTAGTAAATTATATACAAATTACGTAGGGCTCAAATTTTGTATGGGATTTCGGAAAAAATTTTGTCCTATCAAAATTCTGAGTCCATATTCGGATTCAGCGTGTGGCTTCACGGTAAATAGGTGTTTCCAGCCCAATCGGACGGCAAATTTAGGAGAAAAATGCAAAAAACATAAAATCTTTAATTAATAGAAAATTCATTTTAAACACATATACATACATACACAGACTCATTTATTTGTAATTAAATGAGAGTGATTTGTACAACATACTTTAGGGTAGTAAATTATATACAAATTACGTAGGACACAAATTTTGTATGGGATTTCGGAAAAAAATTTGTCCTATTAAAATTCTGAGTCCATATTCGGATTCAGCGTGTGGGTTCACGGTAAATAGGTGTTTCCAGCCCAATCGGACGGCAAATTTAGGAGAAAAATGCAAAAAACATAAAATCTTTAATTAATAGAATATTCATTTTAAACACATATACATACATACACAGACTCATTTATTTGTAATTAAATGAGAGTGATTTGTACAACATACTTTAGGGTAGTAAATTATATACAAATTACGTAGGACTCAAATTTTGTATGGGATTTCGGAAAAAATTTTGTCCTATCAAAATTCTGAGTCCATATTCGGATTCAGCGTGTGGGTTCACGGTAAATAGGTGTTTCCAGCCCAATCGGACGGCAAATTTAGGAGAAAAATGCAAAAAACATAAAATCTTTAATTAATAGAAAATTCATTTTAAACACATATACATACATACACAGACTCATTTATTTGTAATTAAATGAGAGTGATTTGTACAACATACTTTAGGGTAGTAAATTATATACAAATTACGTAGGACACAAATTTTGTATGGGATTTCGGAAAAAATTTTGTCCTATTAAAATTCTGAGTCCATATTCGGATTCAGCGTGTGGGTTCACGGTAAATAGGTGTTTCCAGCCCAATCGGACGGCAAATTTAGGAGAAAAATGCAAAAAACATAAAATCTTTAATTAATAGAAAATTCATTTTAAACACATATACATACATACACAGACTCATTTATTTGTAATTAAATGAGAGTGATTTGTACAACATACTTTAGGGTAGTAAATTATATACAAATTACGTAGGACACAAATTTTGTATGGGATTTCGGAAAAAAATTTGTCCTATTAAAATTCTGAGTCCATATTCGGATTCAGCGTGTGGGTTCACGGTAAATAGGTGTTTCCAGCCCAATCGGACGGCAAATTTAGGAGAAAAATGCAAAAAACATAAAATCTTTAATTAATAGAAAATTCATTTTAAACACATATACATACATACACAGACTCATTTATTTGTAATTAAATGAGAGTGATTTGTACAACATACTTTAGGGTAGTAAATTATATACAAATTACGTAGGGCTCAAATTTTGTATGGGATTTCGGAAAAAATTTTGTCCTATTAAAATTCTGAGTCCATATTCGGATTCAGCGTGTGGCTTCACGGTAAATAGGTGTTTCCAGCCCAATCGGACGGCAAATTTAGGAGAAAAATGCAAAAAACATAAAATCTTTAATTAATAGAAAATTCATTTTAAACACATATACATACATACACAGACTCATTTATTTGTAATTAAATGAGAGTGATTTGTACAACATACTTTAGGGTAGTAAATTATATACAAATTACGTAGGACACAAATTTTGTATGGGATTTCGGAAAAAAATTTGTCCTATTAAAATTCTGAGTCCATATTCGGATTCAGCGTGTGGGTTCACGGTAAATAGGTGTTTCCAGCCCAATCGGACGGCAAATTTAGGAGAAAAATGCAAAAAACATAAAATCTTTAATTAATAGAAAATTCATTTTAAACACATATACATACATACACAGACTCATTTATTTGTAATTAAATGAGAGTGATTTGTACAACATACTTTAGGGTAGTAAATTATATACAAATTACGTAGGGCTCAAATTTTGTATGGGATTTCGGAAAAAATTTTGTCCTATCAAAATTCTGAGTCCATATTCGGATTCAGCGTGTGGCTTCACGGTAAATAGGTGTTTCCAGCCCAATCGGACGGCAAATTTAGGAGAAAAATGCAAAAAACATAAAATCTTTAATTAATAGAAAATTCATTTTAAACACATATACATACATACACAGACTCATTTATTTGTAATTAAATGAGAGTGATTTGTACAACATACTTTAGGGTAGTAAATTATATACAAATTACGTAGGACACAAATTTTGTATGGGATTTCGGAAAAAAATTTGTCCTATTAAAATTCTGAGTCCATATTCGGATTCAGCGTGTGGGTTCACGGTAAATAGGTGTTTCCAGCCCAATCGGACGGCAAATTTAGGAGAAAAATGCAAAAAACATAAAATCTTTAATTAATAGAAAATTCATTTTAAACACATATACATACATACACAGACTCATTTATTTGTAATTAAATGAGAGTGATTTGTACAACATACTTTAGGGTAGTAAATTATATACAAATTACGTAGGGCTCAAATTTTGTATGGGATTTCGGAAAAAATTTTGTCCTATCAAAATTCTGAGTCCATATTCGGATTCAGCGTGTGGCTTCACGGTAAATAGGTGTTTCCAGCCCAATCGGACGGCAAATTTAGGAGAAAAATGCAAAAAACATAAAATCTTTAATTAATAGAAAATTCATTTTAAACACATATACATACATACACAGACTCATTTATTTGTAATTAAATGAGAGTGATTTGTACAACATACTTTAGGGTAGTAAATTATATACAAATTACGTAGGACACAAATTTTGTATGGGATTTCGGAAAAAAATTTGTCCTATTAAAATTCTGAGTCCATATTCGGATTCAGCGTGTGGGTTCACGGTAAATAGGTGTTTCCAGCCCAATCGGACGGCAAATTTAGGAGAAAAATGCAAAAAACATAAAATCTTTAATTAATAGAATATTCATTTTAAACACATATACATACATACACAGACTCATTTATTTGTAATTAAATGAGAGTGATTTGTACAACATACTTTAGGGTAGTAAATTATATACAAATTACGTAGGACTCAAATTTTGTATGGGATTTCGGAAAAAATTTTGTCCTATTAAAATTCTGAGTCCATATTCGGATTCAGCGTGTGGCTTCACGGTAAATAGGTGTTTCCAGCCCAATCGGACGGCAAATTTAGGAGAAAAATGCAAAAAACATAAAATCTTTAATTAATAGAAAATTCATTTTAAACACATATACATACATACACAGACTCATTTATTTGTAATTAAATGAGAGTGATTTGTACAACATACTTTAGGGTAGTAAATTATATACAAATTACGTAGGACACAAATTTTGTATGGGATTTCGGAAAAAAATTTGTCCTATTAAAATTCTGAGTCCATATTCGGATTCAGCGTGTGGGTTCACGGTAAATAGGTGTTTCCAGCCCAATCGGACGGCAAATTTAGGAGAAAAATGCAAAAAACATAAAATCTTTAATTAATAGAAAATTCATTTTAAACACATATACATACATACACAGACTCATTTATTTGTAATTAAATGAGAGTGATTTGTACAACATACTTTAGGGTAGTAAATTATATACAAATTACGTAGGGCTCAAATTTTGTATGGGATTTCGGAAAAAATTTTGTCCTATTAAAATTCTGAGTCCATATTCGGATTCAGCGTGTGGCTTCACGGTAAATAGGTGTTTCCAGCCCAATCGGACGGCAAATTTAGGAGAAAAATGCAAAAAACATAAAATCTTTAATTAATAGAAAATTCATTTTAAACACATATACATACATACACAGACTCATTTATTTGTAATTAAATGAGAGTGATTTGTACAACATACTTTAGGGTAGTAAATTATATACAAATTACGTAGGACACAAATTTTGTATGGGATTTCGGAAAAAAATTTGTCCTATTAAAATTCTGAGTCCATATTCGGATTCAGCGTGTGGGTTCACGGTAAATAGGTGTTTCCAGCCCAATCGGACGGCAAATTTAGGAGAAAAATGCAAAAAACATAAAATCTTTAATTAATAGAAAATTCATTTTAAACACATATACATACATACACAGACTCATTTATTTGTAATTAAATGAGAGTGATTTGTACAACATACTTTAGGGTAGTAAATTATATACAAATTACGTAGGACACAAATTTTGTATGGGATTTCGGAAAAAAATTTGTCCTATTAAAATTCTGAGTCCATATTCGGATTCAGCGTGTGGGTTCACGGTAAATAGGTGTTTCCAGCCCAATCGGACGGCAAATTTAGGAGAAAAATGCAAAAAACATAAAATCTTTAATTAATAGAAAATTCATTTTAAACACATATACATACATACACAGACTCATTTATTTGTAATTAAATGAGAGTGATTTGTACAACATACTTTAGGGTAGTAAATTATATACAAATTACGTAGGGCTCAAATTTTGTATGGGATTTCGGAAAAAATTTTGTCCTATCAAAATTCTGAGTCCATATTCGGATTCAGCGTGTGGCTTCACGGTAAATAGGTGTTTCCAGCCCAATCGGACGGCAAATTTAGGAGAAAAATGCAAAAAACATAAAATCTTTAATTAATAGAAAATTCATTTTAAACACATATACATACATACACAGACTCATTTATTTGTAATTAAATGAGAGTGATTTGTACAACATACTTTAGGGTAGTAAATTATATACAAATTACGTAGGACTCAAATTTTGTATGGGATTTCGGAAAAAATTTTGTCCTATCAAAATTCTGAGTCCATATTCGGATTCAGCGTGTGGGTTCACGGTAAATAGGTGTTTCCAGCCCAATCGGACGGCAAATTTAGGAGAAAAATGCAAAAAACATAAAATCTTTAATTAATAGAAAATTCATTTTAAACACATATACATACATACACAGACTCATTTATTTGTAATTAAATGAGAGTGATTTGTACAACATACTTTAGGGTAGTAAATTATATACAAATTACGTAGGACTCAAATTTTGTATGGGATTTCGGAAAAAATTTTGTCCTATCAAAATTCTGAGTCCATATTCGGATTCAGCGTGTGGGTTTACGGTAAATAGGTGTTTCCAGCCCAATCGGACGGCAAATTTAGGAGAAAAATGCAAAAAACATGTAATCTTTAATAAATAGAAAATTCATTTCAAACACATATACATACATACACAGACTCATTTATTTGTAATTAAATGAGAGTGATTTGTACAACATACTTTAGGGTAGTAAATTATATACAAATTACGTAGGACTCAAATTTTGTATGGGATTTCGGAAAAAATTTTGTCCTATTAAAATTCTGAGTCCATATTCGGATTCAGCGTGTGGGTTCACGGTAAATAGGTGTTTCCAGCCCAATCGGACGGCAAATTTAGGAGAAAAATGCAAAAAACATAAAATCTTTAATTAATAGAAAATTCATTTTAAACACATATACATACATACACAGACTCATTTATTTGTAATTAAATGAGAGTGATTTGTACAACATACTTTAGGGTAGTAAATTATATACAAATTACGTAGGACTCAAATTTTGTATGGGATTTCGGAAAAAATTTTGTCCTATCAAAATTCTGAGTCCATATTCGGATTCAGCGTGTGGCTTCACGGTAAATAGGTGTTTCCAGCCCAATCGGACGGCAAATTTAGGAGAAAAATGCAAAAAACATAAAATCTTTAATTAATAGAAAATTCATTTTAAACACATATACATACATACACAGACTCATTTATTTGTAATTAAATGAGAGTGATTTGTACAACATACTTTAGGGTAGTAAATTATATACAAATTACGTAGGACTCAAATTTTGTATGGGATTTCGGAAAAAATTTTGTCCTATTAAAATTCTGAGTCCATATTCGGATTCAGCGTGTGGGTTCACGGTAAATAGGTGTTTCCAGCCCAATCGGACGGCAAATTTAGGAGAAAAATGCAAAAAACATAAAATCTTTAATTAATAGAAAATTCATTTTAAACACATATACATACATACACAGACTCATTTATTTGTAATTAAATGAGAGTGATTTGTACAACATACTTTAGGGTAGTAAATTATATACAAATTACGTAGGACTCAAATTTTGTATGGGATTTCGGAAAAAATTTTGTCCTATTAAAATTCTGAGTCCATATTCGGATTCAGCGTGTGGGTTCACGGTAAATAGGTGTTTCCAGCCCAATCGGACGGCAAATTTAGGAGAAAAATGCAAAAAACATAAAATCTTTAATTAATAGAAAATTAATTTTAAACACATATACATACATACACAGACTCATTTATTTGTAATTAAATGAGAGTGATTTGTACAACATACTTTAGGGTAGTAAATTATATACAAATTACGTAGGACTCAAATTTTGTATGGGATTTCGGAAAAAATTTTGTCCTATTAAAATTCTGAGTCCATATTCGGATTCAGCGTGTGGGTTCACGGTAAATAGGTGTTTCCAGCCCAATCGGACGGCAAATTTAGGAGAAAAATGCAAAAAACATAAAATCTTTAATTAATAGAAAATTAATTTTAAACACATATACATACATACACAGACTCATTTATTTGTAATTAAATGAGAGTGATTTGTACAACATACTTTAGGGTAGTAAATTATATACAAATTACGTAGGACTCAAATTTTGTATGGGATTTCGGAAAAAATTTTGTCCTATCAAAATTCTGAGTCCATATTCGGATTCAGCGTGTGGGTCCACGATAAATAGGTGTTTCCAGCCCAATCGGACGGCAAATTTAGAAGAAAAATGCAAAAAACAAAAAATCTTTAATTAATAGAAAATTCATTTTAAACATCTATACATATACCAGGTTGCCATTTTAGCACTTTCAGTGCTAGATTGAGCATTTTGTTTCTCGAAAATGCATTGAAATTTTTAAAAATTATGCTAAATGCTTTTTAACATAATTTACTTGATAAAAACAATTTTTTTCTTAAACAAATGATAAGATATATATTTGAGATATACGAAAAATTCTTCTGGAATATTATATATTAAAAATATAAAAGATCACTGATCACACATAATTATAATTTCACAATTATAATTTCTTCCTTATTATAATTTCAAAATAAAAACACAGTTTAGCAATTTTTGTTTTGTAAAAAATATTCTTTCTTTATTTACTAATTCTCCAATGAGTTTTGTGAATTCATTAAGAACTTTTGTAACTATTTTTTCGGCTTTTTTGAATACTATTTTCAAAAAAAAAGTTAAAAAACTTTCGATGAGTTCATAAAACGAACCCACACAAAAGTAGCTGTAAGAAAAAAATCTTTATAAAAGATATTTGAAAAAACAAAACTTGGTTTCAACAAAAACAAAATTATAACTACAATTAAAAATAATAATAATAAAAAGTGTAAGTACTCGTAGTGTAAGGGTAATATAAATTAATTAAAAACAATAGAAAAAAGGAAATTAATTACAAAAAACATAAACAAGTTGAGCAAATAATATAAAAACAGAATTTAATTATTCAAATTAAATTAATTCAATTAAACTAACTGTTTGTTGGTTTTTGTGTATAACAATTTTGAAAGTTGTTGGCAAATTTTAAGTCTCAAACATTATACATTCGTTTATATTAAGGAGTGTATGTATTTTAAAAGTAATAAATAAATAAATAATAGTTAAAAGGAGTTTAGCCTAAAGGAAGTTTAAAATTAATAAAATTAAAGAGAATTTTTTAAATGCAAATATCACAATATTATTTTTTTTTGAGGCTCTACGAGTAAAAATTTTTTTTATCTAATGTTTTCTAGGTTTGGTTTTTTGTACAGTTTGAGTTGTAAATTTTTTTGTGGTTGTTTAATGTAAGAGTAAAATGCAAAAATTATAAATAAAATAATCACAGTTGTTAGTTTTTGTTTGTTTGTTTTTTTTATGTTTAAAAATATTTCTAGATCTTGTGGTTTTAGTTTAAAAATATTAATAGAGATTAATATAGGGATTGTTTATTATTTATTATTAAATGATTTTTATAGATGTTTTCTTTTAATAGTATGTATGCACTAATTGTTTAATTTTAAATTTAAGAAATTATAACATGTTATTTAATATTATATAGAATATTTAGCTTATATTGGTTTATATTTATAAAGGGGAGAGAAAATTTGCCCCGGACCTGGTTTAAACTATTATTTTCGAATAAATTTTATTAAACAGTTTCAAGCAATTCAAATCGTTTTTGAGTTTTTAGTTGAAATTTTATTGTTTGTTTTTTTTTTACAAATTTCAAATTAGTTTAAAAAATTTCCATTTTATTTGTTAAAACTTTGAAATTTTCATATAAATGTTAGTAAAGTTTTTTTAAAAACATAAACTTTTACTTGGGTTACTAAAGGTCAAAGGTCACACAAAATTAGGCAAATATTCTCTGTCATAATATAAAATATTGTAAACTTTTATATTGTTATTAAACTAACATTTAATTATGTTTATAAAATTGTTTATTATTTCGTAGTTTTTGCGTTTAATAATTATTGTTTCAATAAAACATTATAGATTTATCTCCAGCAAATAGTTTGCAAGCTTAATTAATAAAATATTCCAATAGTTATATTTAAGAATTTATATTTATAATTGAAAAGGATTAATTTTCAACAAACTAAAGTTTATTATTAAATAAATGAATTTGAATAATTAAATAAACTTTTGTAAATATTTAATTATTTGTAAATAATATTTAATTATTAGTTTTGTCTACTGCTGCTGCTTTGTAATGTTAGTTTAGTTTTTGTTTTATTTACTTTTTCTTTCATTTTGTTACTAATTCTTAAATTTATTTATATATGTATTTTGTTGGTTAAACAATGTTGTCTGCTCGTCTGTTTAATGCATTTACTTTATATTAAAATACTATTTGTACAAGTATTATTTAATAACCTTAAGTTTTATTATTTCCTACACTGTTTTGTTAATAAATTTAAATTAAAAATAAGATTCCGAAATGATAACAATAGCCTCTTATTTCAATATCATCAATCATCAAGTTTAATTTCCATATAAATTTTAGTTTTAAGCCCTTTTTTCACCAAATTTAAAAACCATTTCGTATGTAAACTACAAATATAACTGGAGGTTTAAAACTAACTAGATATTGTGAAAATTAATATTTCAAACCCAGCAATTTTAATTTCACTTAAAATTAATTTTAAGATTTTCTTACAAGATTTTAACTGTTTGAATTAATTTGTTCCTCTTAAGGTACGTGCCGAAAATCACGTAGCCACTAAATAACATATATGTATTTGAATTCGTTTATTTATTTAAAAAAAAACTTTTCTTATTTACAACAAAGCCCAACAAATATTTAGTTTTAATTTATTTGATGCTGTTTGATCTTGCAAAACTCTTGTAAGAGTAAACAACGTCAAACAAATTTGTGTTAAAACAAGTGGTTGCGCTTTTTTGAGTGCTAAATGTGGCCGTACCTTAAGATTTGGTTTTATAGTTACGTTTTTAATTGCAATTTAGCCCTATCAATCGCGCGATTTTTGGAATGAGTTACTCGGTAATTCAATTCAGTTAAAAAACTTACGAAAACATTTTAAAAGAGAAGTTACACTGTAACTTAATTCTAAAGAAAATTTACGAATACATTTCAAATTGAATCAAGTATCAGTAATTCAATTCAGAGTAAATCGAATATCGAATCAAACGATCAGTTTTAAGAGAGAGTTTACACTGTAACTCAATAATAAAAAAATTTACAAATACATTTCAATTCGAATCGAAGATCAGATAAGATCAGATCAAACGCTCGGTTTTCAGAAAGGAGTTTCTCTGTAATTCAATACACAATTAAAATTAACGAATACATCGAATATCGCATCAAACGTTAGGTTTTAAGAAAGAAAGAATTCGAGTAGAATATCGGATCAAATGCGCGGAAAAAGAAGTGGAGATTTTGTTATAAATTTCATATTTTATGTTAAAAGTGTAAAAGTAAAATTCGTTGTCCATTTTACAAAAAAAAAAAAAAACAAGTTTTAAATGTTTTATTTTTTGATCTATTTAAATAATAATCAAATGTCGTTCCGCACCGATTTGGCTAATTTTTTTTCTAATGTTCGCCACAATCTATCTTAGGTTTTTACGGAAATAAAAACGTTTGCTTTGTTTACAGAATAGGGCTGCTTAAATGTTGTTACAAATCTCATATTTTGTGATAAATTTTGAACATAAATTTTGTATCTACATTTAAAGTAACATTTTAAACTGTGTAATACAAATATATTATAAATAAAATGTTACTAGCATTTAATTTTAGATTGGTTTATGTTTACAGAATAGGACAGCTTCAATTTTGTTATAAATTTCAGCTTTTGATAATAAATTGAAAGTAAATCATTATGTTTCCTTTAATAGACATGTTTTCAACTGTCTATTACAATTAAAATTTTGCTTTTAATTGTTTACATAATAAAGCATATTAAGTTTAGTTGTAAATTTCTAGATTTAATTTGACTTTAAAGATTAATGTATGTTTTCTTTTATAAAATACTGTCTATTGGAAGAGAGTTTTATTTTAAATGAAAATAAATAACGCCTGCTTTCTGTTAACGGTATAGGCAGCCTATACTGTCACAGAATTTTATTCCGTCCGAAAGTGGAATTAATTCCGTATTTTGCTTCTATAAAAAAGTAAAACGAAAAATTTTTTTCGGAATGAAACCTAGAAATTCTTAAAATTACAAATTTTACATAGCGAATTAAACTTTTCGTTTTACTTCTTCTATTGAAGCAAAATACGGAATTAATTCCACTTTCGAACGGAATTAAATTCTGCGACAAGGCTGTATAGAAAAAGTTAAAATACATAGCAATTGCTTTTAATTTAATTTAGCAAATATAAAAGAAATAAAATTTAAAATATTTAGTTTACACATTGGGACAGTTTAAGTTTGTTATTACAAAATAGGGCAGATTTGATGTTGGCATAAATTTCACTCATTTAACTTAATTTTTAATTTACTTATAACAAATATTTAAAATATGTATTTTGAAATTATAAATAGAACAAACCAGGTTTCTTAATAACATATTAGTTTTACAATTAGAAAATGTTAAATGTTTGAATTGGTTAAGTACTTAAAATATAAACCTTACATTTACTTATTTGTTAAGTTTGTTATGAAATTGTTGAACTTTTTTTTATATTTTTTAATTCATTTTTATTTTAATCTTAATATATTTGTAATGTTTTACTTAAATTCTTAGTTAAATATTTTAATATTTGTTTAAATCCTAAACTTGCCGTTCACAACACTAACTGCCGTATTTATAAAAAATAAAGTAGGCTTGAAGTGTGCTTTAAGACAAAATTTTCTTAAAGTACACTTGAAGTCTACTTTAATTTTTTATAAATACGGCAGTAAATATTTTGATGTTGTATGTTGTAAACTGTGTTTACGATTTACAACACTTATCGGCTTAATCGTATGAAAAATGCATGTTGTGTTGTAGTCGAGGCAACACAACATTTTAGTGCTGTGAACCTTAATCGGGCCCTTAATGTTTATTGAATATTGAACATTATTTTTATAATTTTTAAATTTCATTATTTTTTATATTTAGTTTCATATTATATAGTTTTTTTTTAAATTTCTTATATATTTTAAATGTTTAATATATTTTTATTAAATTTCTTTAATATTTTAAGTGTTTAATGTATTTTCATAATAAAATGTATGGTTAATAATTTTTTTATTTAAGACATTTTTTATATATTCAATTTCTTTTATTATTGTTTGTATGTATATTTTCTCATTCCTTTTTTTAATTTTTTGTTATTTTCTTTATAATTTGTTCATCATTTAATTTTAAGACATTTTTTATATACAATTTCTTGTTTTTCGTTTAGTCGCGACAACATAACATTTTAGTGTTTTGTGCACGATAATCGGACCCTTAGTTTATTACATTGTTAAGATTAGTTTTTATATTTACTCTTATTAATCTGTTTTTTTTTTTTATTAAACATTACTAAGATGTTTCAAAATATAATCACCTGGTTTCTACATTTGTAAAATAAAGTGAAAGTGCAAATTTCATTAAGTTTGTGTTCGAATTTTAGTGAAAATTATAGGAAAAGTAAAATATACGCCTATGTTCTATAACCCACTACGAAGTGAAACTTAATCGTTTTCAATTCCACATGGACAATTTTACGGCGTTCTAGAAAACGAGGTGAAACTTTTAACTACGATGAACGAAACTAAAAGTGATATTTTACTTTTCAAATCAATTTCACGAAATTTAGAACACAAAATTAATGAAAATTTAACTTCCACTTCATTTTACAAATGTAGAACCCAGGTGATAATTTCCAGTTTGGTTTATCGTAGTATCCGGCGAATGTTGGATAGGACTGGATAAAACGCCCTTAAAACACACTTTTATAAGTTGCTTATTTATTCAAAGGGTTTTGATTTCGAAGATATTTAATGACATTCACACATGCCACAATGATACCGATAGCTCTAACTATAGTTGGTTTGATTGTATTCAAAGTTTGGACAAGTGGCTAGCGAATATTGGATAGGACTGGAAAATGTAAACGCCCTTAAAACACATTTTTGGAAGTTGCTTATTTATTCAAAGGGTTTTGATTTCGAAGATATTTAATGACATTCACACATGCCACAATGATACCGATATCTCTAACTATAGTTGGTTTGATTGTGTTCAAAGTTTGGACAAGTGGCTAGCGAATATTGGATAGGATTAGAAAATATAAACATCCTTAAAAACTATTGGTTTTGAGCAGAAATTAAACAAGTCCTTTAACTCTTTATAAATGAGAAAGAAAAGAATTTTAAAATGTTATTCTCATTTTAATTTTAACATTTTAACCATACTTCCTATGATTATGATGACGGTTATAACAAGTGGTTAATGAATATTGAATTGGACTGGAAATTATAAACGCCCTTAAAAATTATTGTTTTTAAGCAGAAATAAAGGAAACTTTACACACCTTTGTAAGTATCTCTTCATAGAGTTGGGATTTCAAAATTTAGCTGCAACTATTGGGACAAATTGAAAAAAATAGACTAGGAACAACAACAGAGCATTGATGAACAAATGTTTAAATATAAAGGACGTCACAATCTAAAACAAGAGCTACCAATGAAGTCTAATAAGTGGGGTTTTAAAATGACTAGTTGAAGTCTCAAATTATATAGCTGAAAATCAAGTTTCTAGTGTCGTGAAGGCCTGCTATTTTCGAGTGTTATAACAAGCATATGAGAGGCGTAGACCTGGCTGACATGTTGTTAGAGTTATATAAAATCAACTACCGTTGTTTACATATATTTTTACACTAGAACGCATGTGTGCATTGGGAAGATAAGGATTGAGACCCATGTCTCTTCACACATCAATTAAAAAGATGTGTTCTTATCACTCGTGTGTTTTTTTTACTAAATATTACACCGTACATAAGCCTACATGAAAACTTGGTATCATCACTAAAAAACTTGTCGCCTTTATTACCTGGTTCGCTTTGATAACGAGTTCATATTCAAATGCCATATAAACCAATTACGGGCTAATAATGTACAAAAATCTGAAACATTAACAAATCTATATCCTGATAATGATTCTGAAAATCAACCAGATGCGGGTCAAGAAAGTCTTCAACATCAAGAGTTACTGCCCCTAATTCCGGCTCAGGTATATGGCTATGGCTCTTCAGTGCCTAATACTCTAACAACAGCAGAACCACCGCAGACACCATTACAGCCATCCACTTCAGTATATGGTCGACAATGGAAACTTCCTAGTTATTTTTCAATGTATCAAAAAAGTACTTTTTCAAAGTATGTATCATAAAAAATTATTTTTTCAAAGCATCATATAAAAGTATGAAAAACTGCTTTTTAAAAGAATCGTAAAAAAATACTGTTTTCAAAGTATTATAAAAGCGTACTTTTTCAAAGTAGATATCATAAAAAAGTACATTTTCAATATATAATGAAAAAGTACTTTCTTAACGTACCATTTAAAGAAAGTATCTTTAAAAAGAACTTATTTTAAAAAGTGTAATTATAAAAAAGTAGCTTTAGAAAGTTTTACAAAACAGTACTTTCATAAAAGTATGAAAAAGTCCTTATTTTAAAAGTTTCATTATGAAAAAGTAAATTTAAGAAAAATAACTCTTTTTCAAAAGTAGCCTTTTAAAAATATGACCTGATTATATAAAACTAAAACTATATAAAATTTAGGTTAAAACTATTTGACAACAAGCTTAAAATACAATTCATTGAATTGATGTGGTTGTAGCAGTTTATAAACTTAAGACTTAATTGTTTACACAATTTTGTTTAACAAAATTGAAATGAGTTTTGTGTAGCATTATTAAATATATATATATATTCATTGATTTTATAAAATATTAAGTACGGTTATAGTTTTGTATAATTTGATTTTCTATTAAATAATATATTAAAACAGACTAAAGCAGACATTGTTTAATTTAATTTTAAAAAAGTCTTTAATTTTTAAGCAGATTTTTTTTATTAATTTACATTAATATAACATTTATACAAGTAATTGAGTCATGTTCGGTTGAAAACCAAATAAAAATTATAACAATTGTTTATTTGTTTTTTTGTTTAAATAATTTATATTATTATTTTATTTAAATTTATTGAAGAATTTTATGCAATAAAATGCTGAAAGCATTTTAATTTTAATATTTTTGTTTTTTTTTTTTTTCTTAACAACTAAAATTAAGGATTAGACAAGCTTAAATTTTAAAACTAAAAGGGGGAAGGAGGAAGGGGGTTTAGTAAATCTTACATATTAAAGCTTAAAACTAATTTAAAATATAAAAATTATATGGCTTAAAAATTAGAAAATTTAAACTTATAAAAAGGCAAACAAATTAAAATTTTTTGTAGTTGAAAGTCAAAATTTTATAAAATAAAATGTTTAAATGATTTATTGAAATAAATGATTATTTTATAATTAAAAGTCAGTGAAAAATGTGTGCAACAGTTAGTGCTATTAAAAAACAATACAAATAGCACTAACCTTTTAAATATAAAAACAATAATTGTGGTATTATGAACTGTTATGTTTAAAACATATTATAAGTATGTTTTTCTTATTTTGAAATAAAAAAGGTCAAGTTAAGATTTTTAGTTAAAAAAAATAAATTACTAAAAAATCGATTTAAGGTCAAACAGAGTGTGTTAAATTACTAAAACGAAAAGAAACTGTGGTCAAGTGTAAATTTACAATGGTCAGAATTATACAAATTAAAATTGTACAAAATAATAGTGTTTAAAAAGATTAAAACAAAAATACATTTTTCATGTAAAATCATTACAAAAAAAAAACAATAAAATAAAATGTTTAAAATAAATTCATTTAAAAACAAAAAATAAAAGAAATTAAAAGTTAAATATTTTAGAAAAGAAAATGTGTTTCAAGTTGATAATTAAATACAATTTTTGTTTATTGTAAGAAATGATTTTCTTATATATTATTAATAATGTTTTGTCCTGTAATATTTTTATTATTTATAAAGGTGCAGGAAAATATTGTTAAAGATGTAGGCAAAGTCTTTGTTTTAGTTAAACCAAATCAGTTATCAAAAGCCTTAATCTGCCATGTAGTTATTTTGGAAATTTTGGATTTTTTAATATAAATAAATGAAATTTTAAATTACAATTTGGACAAAGGCCAGAGCTAATTAACAGAAGAATAGATATTTGGATAAAAAACTATTGACTACTGCCTTGAGTGTCCTTAAGTTTAAAAAGAAATTGGATTTATTGACAAAAATCTAAGAGAAAGTGGCGAATGTTGTCCCTAATAACACTCATCTGTTTGTGTACCAGCTATAAAGCAATATTACAAATGCAAATTTTATCAATTTTCCATTTGAAATACAATAATGAATTAAGGTATTGCTAATTTACTTATTTCTTGTAATTTTAAGTAGTAACATAATTAATTATTATGTTATTATGTAAACTAGTTACTACTTTATTTACAAGTACATCAGACAGTTTTTCTAATGTTGAACTTTTATTAATGATTTTGCGTCTTGCTAAGTTTCTCAAGTCTAGTAAATTACATTTAATTATTGTAGTTATTAGACTTTCTGCGTTTGCAATATTTACAAGGGCTAGCTTACTATGATCAGAGAATTTCATTTGAATTATAATTTTAAGTCTATCTAATTTACTCAAGTCTTGTTAATTATAGTTCCACATATGTATTAAGTCATTAAGGTGTGGCAAACTGCTGCTAGACTTGTGCTACGTTAACAATGTTTAATATCATGGTTGTATGTTAAATTTTACAAGTAAATCAGACAGTTTTAATAATTTTAAACTCGTATTAATGGTATTGAGTCCTTGCTAAGTTTCTAGTTTCACATTTAATTATTGTAGTGTTTCAACTTTAATATTTTAAAGAGAATAACTGCGTTTACAATGTTTGCAAGGGGCAGTTGACTATGATCAGATAATTTTGCTTGAATTACGATTTTAAGGCTAGCCAATTTACTTTTGTAAATTACAGTTTCACCTATTTAATAATTGTTGCAAACTTTTGCTACAATCGTCCTAATTTGTAACTCTTATTAATGGTCTGTCTTGCTAATTTACAGCTAGTCTTGCTAATTTACACAAGTCCAGTAAATTATAGTTTCACATATTTAATTATTTTGCTACATTTTTAAAATTAAATAACCTTAGCATATACACTTTATTGGAATAAATCACCTAACACTCATGTTTAGAATCAATCAACCTAAACCACTAAATGAAAATTAGTTCATATCTTAAGTTACGATCACATGGTGGCAATATTTGTGGATATTAGATAAATATAAAGAAAATTTTATTATTTAGAGTGAAATAAGCTAAGCATACATGTTTTAAAGTATCATAAAACATCAAAATCAGGCACACATACGAAAAATTCTTATGAGTGTAGAATTTAAAAAAAAAAATCTATTTAAAAAAGGTAATTCAGTTTTTTTTTACTCTCGCTAAGCTTAGCACAATCTCAACCACTTATTTATGATGTATGTTATTGTGATTGTGCGAATCTTTGCAATTTTGCAAAGTTAAGATTTGGAGACATGAATTCCTCTAATAATATAATTTGTTTATAAAAGTTTAGTAAGAGGAAAATACCGCAACACTTTCGAAATTTGTTTTCCAAATGGTTTGGAAGCAGAATACTACATGAATTCAATAATGTGCTGGAATTTTATTCGAAGAATAATGAGGCGTGGTTTTGATATAACAGTGGTATAAATTTGTTCCTGTTTTGACATGTTCAGACTTTGTTAAAACTCTTATTTGAGCAGAAAACAGAAAATTGTAGTTGATTGTATCTTTGACATTAGATTATATTATTTGATATATTGAAAATACAGTAAATTTGTGCGTGTTTTAACTTGTCTGCTAACTTTTCAATTTGCTTTCGTTATATATGCACTTTCACAACGTTTTATTAACCTTTTATAAAGAATATTGGGCCAATATACATATGTATAAAATGATTATGTTTATAGTGTATAGTGCATACAGAAATAAAGCAGCAATAAATATAAACAATTTAACAAACATTTAACATATTTAGTCTAATTTTGAATTCGTATGTTTCAGTGATTTCGTTCTGAATGTAAGAATTATTAACTTTCTTTCTTTTGTGAAGAATATTGAGTCGAATTTTGGATACAAATATGTTACATTATACCTTAGATCTTAATATGTATACTAAAGTGGTTTCGTTCTGAATGTTTTGAATTATCTACATTCTTTTGTGAAGAATATTGTGGTGGGATCTGTATATAATTATTATTATAAACTGCCTTAGATATTAAATGAACATACAGAAATAATGTAAAAATAAAGCTTTATAATTGTTTTGTATGCTTAGATTTTATCAGGCAGTGTATAAAAAACAGATGATCTTAAAATTGTCTGTGAGACTGAAAAAATAGATTTCAACTATTTCACGTCCAAGCAGGTATCGCTAATTCAAATTTTACGTAAAGTATTAAAAAATCCTATTATATCGTAGCACTCCGTTTTTGGACCTGCCAATAATAACATAAACATAATACAGTGATTTTAAAAACTGCATGTATTTTCTAATATTTTGAGATGCTCTATTTGCTTGGTTGTGTTTTAATGAAAATAAAAACAGCACAATTTAATTTGAACCATATTTGCACAATCTTATTGGGTATCTGTTTAAGCGATCAATTATACAAAATTTTAAATTAAAATTTCTTAAATCCTTTAACAAAGAGTGTTGGTTTACTTTAAATGTTTGAGACTGAAATTTATTGTTGTGGTGGCTACATTTATTTCACAAAATATTGCCCAATGTGATGGTATGTTTAAAATTTAAATAACTAATCTGTAATAACTAAAACTTTACAGATTTGAAAATGTTCATTACTAGTTTTAACTGATTTGAAGATGTTTATTTTGTCTATAATAGTGATTTTCCTAGACGCTTCAAATACATATTCAAAACCTTAAACTTATAATTACTGTAACTGGCAACAACTTGCGAATGCACAATTTGTTTAGCAATCCATTGAAACAGGACATATTTTTTGTTTGCAAATTATTATTATCCTCTACTAAAACAGGCAACACTTTTGAATTAATCTATTTATAAGACTTTTCCTTGAATTTCTTTAACAATGTTTTCTTTTGCATTCCCTTTTTTTAAATCAATGATGATGACAAATCATCTTTAGTAAATAAAAATATAAGTGTTAAAGTTGAATAAAATAATGTTTACTTAAATAAAATAAAAAATATTTTGTTATATGTTCTTATACAACGTTTTTTTTTTTTTTTGTTGTAAAAATATTTATATATTGATATTGTTTGTTGGTTAGATAGTATGTGAAACTAACTTAAAATATATATAAAATTTATTTTAATATAAAAATTATTTTAGTTTTGCATGAATTTTCATTAAACTTCTTTTCAATATTTTTTAATTAAACGCATAAGCATTGTTGCTTAAACAGCGTTGCAGCATTTTTGTATAAATTTGTAACAGGTGAACAAGGAATAAATAACTGTTAAACTACTATTGTTTGTGAGAAAGGAGGTAAAAACACATTATCTTAAGAGCAGAAGAGAAAAAGAAACAAAAATATAATAATTCAGGAATCTAGAAATATAATTTAATCGTGCTTTAATACAATCCTTTGTGGTTTACGTTTACTATCAGAATTTCCACTTGAACTGGTACTGGTAGTTAAGGGCGACTGCTGTCTACTGTTGCGTACATCTAAACGTTCAAAAATAGCTCTACGTGAATTGCTATTGCCACCGCCACTACTGCTCGATGAGCCCATATCGCGACCTCTACTAGTAGAATTTGTTCCAGTCGATCCAGAAGAATGCGATGAGGTTTTTAAAACGACTCTGCGATTTGTCGAACTAAAGCTAGGCTTTGAACTTCCATGATTGCCACCGCTGCTACGTGTATTCATTGATTTCCGGGCTACATTGTGGGATTTGACATTAGGCTCGGGCGAGGGTGTACGCGATTCTATACGCTGTTTAGATGCTCGAGGAGGTGTGGGATCTGGGGATGCTAATAACATTTCTTCTTCATCTAACAGTAGATCGTCTTCATCATAGTCTAACTGTACTTCATCCTCACTGTGCGATGACATACGCCGCTGTGACTGTTGATGAGGTTGAGGTTTTATAGCTGCCACCGTAGCTGACGATGATGATGATTCTTTTTTCAACACCGGCTTAATAATAGCAGTATTTTGACTTATACTATTTGAGCGGCCACGTTCTCCACTCGTTGCATTATGTGCCAAATGATCTGTTAGGGTTTTCTTAGCTTCTGGCAAAATTTTGGCCGTTGGTATGGCTTTTCTTTGTGTTGGTCTGCCATGATCATCGTTATCATTGTGTTCGGCTGGCCGCTTTTTAAGCGAGATTATTTTACGTTCGGCCACTACTTCTTTTAGTTTTTGTGAGTTTTGCTGCTGTTGATGATGCGTAGTTGTTTGTGGTGGTGTGTCATCTTTTTGTTGCGGTCCTCCAATACGTTTTTCCTAAGATTTTTGTTGGGGAATTGTTTTTGCATGAATTTTTGTTTCTTTTTTTTTACTTTAGTTTTTAACGAATTTTTAATTTTTATAATTTTAAGGAATTAAAATCTAAATTAGTTTTTTCTTAACATGTATTTTAGCTTTAAAGGATTTTAATTGTTTTCTTTTTTTTCTGGGAAACCGAAAACTATTTTTTCTTTTTGTTGTTTGGGAATTTGATTTATATATATAAAAAGTATAAATAAAACTTACCTCGTATTGTTTTTCTTCTGCAGCTCGTCTACGTTTCATTTCTTTGTCACGCATTATTTGTTCACGTAAAGCTTTTTGCTTTTCAATTTGCAAGCGGTATGAACGAGTTTCTTCATCTTCCTCAACCTGAAAATTGTTTAAGAAAATTATTTGTTAGAGCTTTATTTGCTGGCAAAGGAGGTTATTTTAGTATTAGTTAATACGAATTAAAATCTACAAGCAACATAAATAGAATTGGAGATAAGTTTTTATAAAAAAAAAACACAGTTATAATAATTAAAATATTTAACGTAAATAAAAATTAACTATAAATCAGTCATAAGCAAGGAGCCCATGCCACACGTATGTGCATAGCACACGCAAATTAACAAAACAAGTCTGTTTCGCACGAGCAAGAAGGTCGTGTTACGCTTGATGATAGATAGATGATGCCAAACGGGACTGCATTTTTAAATCCCGGGATTCAGGATTTTAAAAATGTAAATCCCGAGATCATGGGATTTGTCAGGATACCAGGATTTCAGGATTTTTGTTTTTTATTAAAACAAATTGGTTTATTAATATGTAATAAAAACTATTTATTTCAAAAAAGTAACTTAAGCAAATATCACACTTGGCAAATATTTGCCGAAAAAGACGTAAACACTAAATAAAATATATCTGAATTCGTTATTCATTTAAAAAACTTCATTTATTTAGAACAAGACACAACAAATATTTAGTTCTACTTCATTTGATAATGTTTAATCTTGCAAAACTCTTGTAAGAGTAAGCAAATCATCAAAATTTAGTAAAAAAAAAATCCATTCCATTATACCCCTCCAGTCATTAACTTCCTCCACAACTGCTTCTAATTACAGTTAGAAAAATAGTTAATGCACTATCTCCTTTGAACTTTCCTTATAATCGATTTTAATCTAACGATCACGGAAACATTAGAAGCTTTCAGCTGTGTTTTATAATATAGGCACGATAAGCCGCATTCCTTTCAAAATTTAACCAGCGATTACGCTAGTAATTGTACCAAGAATTGACATTATGTTGAATAAAACGATGTAAAAGAACATTATCCAAAAAGTCTCTTTACAACAGCATTAAAAAACTAGCCTTCAAATCTACGGTTACAACGCAATAAAATGATCAAAAATCAATGGACTCCAAGCGCGAAAAACATAATTTCACATTAAAACAATTATAATCCCTGTATAAAAACTCGCTGGTATTTACAGCCCTTTTTTCTGTTTTTTTAAGGTATTACAAAGGCACCTTGCCGTAGGCAAAGAAAAAAAAACTAGTGTGGATCACTGAATATCCCTGGTAAAATATTATAATTTGCTCAATAATTAAAGAACGTCCCGTTTTTGGCAAACGTTTGAACCATCTTGTAAAATGTTTTACCTACATTAGCTACTTCTTAGAATAAGAAATGTTTTTCTAATGACATTGTATTCAATTTGTTGATTGGACTTTTCCCAAAAGCTGTTTCTTTATTTGAATTTTTAAAATAAAATGTACATGACATTATATTTCAAACTTAATCTGTTATTATTATATTGTCTATATATGAATATGTACGCAGAAATACTTAAGAATTTTTACCTGTGAGACATAGTGTAATAATATGTGTAGGAAAACCCCTAAACTCTGTAAATGAATAAGGGTAAGAATGGAAGCATAAAACGTTACAATAAATTTTCAAAAATCCTCATTGTTTCTTTGTTAACTACTACTTCCTTTATCCTAGATTAGCAGTTCAGACTATTGATCATATATCAAGGTAATTAATTATAAGACAGACGAAAAAACACCATTGATCTTGTTCCCTTAAAGTGAAAAATTACTTTAATCCGAACAAATGGTAAATAGTTATACTGTATTGAAGGCTTTAAATTTAAAGTAGCCGCGACATAGAGAAACTCTGAGAGGGCTGATGAGTCTGGGTGGTTATTGTGCAAAAGCTTTTGAAATACAATGTAAAAAGTATACAAATTTGAACAATTTTCTTTTCGTATCGAAATACACATCTTAAAAGCCATATAGTGGCTAAAATTATAAAGCGTGAAAGACTGACTGTATTGAAGAGGGCTAATTTGTCTGCATACATTTGGATTGTACTGGAGTCCAGGACACTGCGACAATCAGGTCAATATCGTGGAGTTAGAGGCAAAGGAACACATTTTCTGTCATCCTATGCTGCAGAGACATAGGTTTATTTATCTGGACAGTCGTTACTTAGCTTAACGTGTTTTAAAATAGGTTATATCATCAAATACACCAAGGGAATCAGGAGGAGAAACGACATGAGCTTTTGCAAAGACTAAAGTTCGTTTGTGGTTGATAACCCTTATTCCTTATATTAAGATTTTCTTTTTCTCTCCTACTCTATTCCCGGCGGGAATCGCTATGGACCACAACAGCCCTTCCTAACCTAACCTCAACTAAGGTAGACGAAGAGCAATGCACTTCACATTTTTTGATTCTATTAACTAAGGGCTTATAATAGATGACTTAAAGTGGATAAGTGTATAATTTGTCGAAAAATAATCACAATTGCAAATTTACATTATTTCAATTGAAAAATTAACAATTCTGAAAAACACTTTATAATAATTCCCAGTAGTTTAAACTTAATAAAAAATGTAAATTGTTAATAACTTACCTCTGATTTATCACGATCATTATTATAACGTCCTCTATTGCCACCGTAATTACCACCTCCGCCACGATTTCCAGGTGAAGGTGAATTGCTACGACGTCGTTTGCCATAATTGCCACCGCCGCCACCTTGATTACGATTCTCATAATCACGATCACGACTGTTGGCACGCCTAAAACGATTAGGACCCTGGCGATTGTTATTATAACCGCTGCCCACTGGCCGATTACGATCTCGGTCACGATCTTCACGATCCCTGCTGCCAGCACGACCTATCCGTGTATTCTTATCATCGTTGATAGGACGATCACGATCTACTCTTTCTCGGTCGCGTTCACGTTCTCGATCAAAACGTTCATTGCGATTGTTGGGTCCACCATTAGGATGACGTTTGGGTGGTGTATAACTACGATCACGGGAAACACTGCGCGGTGTACGGGAACGAGAGCGTGAACGACTGCGGCTGCGAGATCTTCGGCCGGGGGAAACATCTCTGGCATGGCGTCGTTTTTCAATGTGTTCACGATTTTTATTAATGAATTCCTCCTGTTGACGCAGTAGCTCCTCATCGCTTTGTACCCGCGGTACGTGGGAGTTTATGGCATTCATGTATTGAGTTTCTTGTATAAATTTACTGGTGGCTGCTTCAACACCCCCCTTGAAATTAGGATTAATTAGAACTTTACGGGGTGCTAGCGAGGGAGCAGATGCAGGTATTTGACCAGCTGGAGGTTGGTTTGAAACGGGTGGATTTTGACCAGGTACAGAGGGAGCTCCAGGTAGTGGTTGTGGTCCAGGGCCA
Source organism: Bellardia bayeri (assembly GCA_950370525.1). Lineage (NCBI taxonomy): Eukaryota > Metazoa > Arthropoda > Insecta > Diptera > Calliphoridae > Bellardia > Bellardia bayeri. Next base: position 2,459,346 of record OX493266.1, on the reverse strand, counting down.
GTCTGTGGTCTAATCTGATGGGGAGGAGCATTAATAAAATTACCCTGATTAGGCATAGCATGAGGTGGTAAAGCTTGTAGGGGGGGTCTTTGCATGCGCATGCCAGGACGCATACCGGGCGGTAAGCCCATCGGACCTTCTGGTCTAAAGACATTACGAGGTCCGCCAAATTGGTGCTGATTAAATCCGCCACCATTATAATCATGCTGCACTTGAGAATACATTCCAGATGGATTGGGATGACGAAACCCTGCCATAGGACCTGGTCGAAAACCGAATGGATGTCGTGGCCTATGGTGAGGATTATTTGGGTCATGATTCGGTCCTGCCATAGGTCCATGTAAGGAATTGGGTGGAGGTTGTGGTGCAAAAGGATTTGTGTTGGGTTGTTGCGTTGGTGGTAGAAATGGTTGACCTGGAATAAGAGGATTGGTATTGGGATGTGTTAGTGTAACTGTAGCTAGACCGCCCAAATGTGTAAAGGGCGATGGTGATAGCAAGGATATATTACCATGTGGAGGGAAACGCAACAGGGGACGTTGGAAAGGAGGAGCAGGACCTCGTAAGGGGTGGCCACGTAATAGCGGTGCACCATTTCTTTTTTGATGGTAAACGTAGCGATTTACAGGTTTTTCTAGAAACACACAAATTAAAATAATAAAAGAACAAATTAAATTGCTTTCATAAAATAAATAATAGTACATAATTAAAATTAAGAAAATATGATTTTGTTTTTACAAAATAAATCAAATAATCAGCCATGTCACAGAATTTAATTCCCTTCGGAAGTGGAATTAATTCGGTTTTTTTTTTCTTTATAGAAAAGTAAAACGAACAATTTTTCGGAATGATACCTAGAAATGCTTAAAATTACAATTCCACATTGCAAATTAAAAGTGCTTTCATTCCGAAAAAAATTTCGTTTTGCTTTTTTTATAGAAGCAAAAAACGGAATTAATTCCACTTCCGAACGGAATTAAATTCTGTGACATGGCTGAATATTTACTTTTAAATTAGGTATACAATTAAAATTAAGAAAAAATAATTTTCTTTTGCAATTTTCATAAGATTTTTTTTATGTTGGAGACTAATTTTTCTAGAAATATTAACATAGCAAAAAGTAAAGTGGCCATTTGTGTCAAGAAACAAATTAATTAATTTATACATTTTTCAATTTGTTTGTAATTATTTAAACTTTTAAATATTATTTAATATAATTCTGAATTAAGCAATAATCAAAATAATATAATTGTAAAGTAATTCAAACATTATTCAATTTGAAATACAATACATTCATTTTATTCAGATAGAATGGGCATTAAAAAATATTTAAACATACCTGGCGAATGTTCATTGCTGTGTTCACATGCTTCTCGTTCACTAGTTGTCTTTATATTCGTACGCTCTTCACGTTCGTCCTCATAATCCTCTCGAGGATCGGATACATCACCATGGCTCATGGTAACACTTGCACTTTCTTGTGAACTTTGTATTAATGAAGAAGCGCAAGAATCATCTTTTGGGCTGGCTGCAGAGATAAATATAGTTGAAGATTGATCCAATTCCATTTCTTTTCCACAACTGGGCGTATTTTCTACTGCTGTTCTAGTATTTAGACCATTACTATTTGTTTCCATGTTGTTATTAGTAACTGTGATATATGTTTGTTCAGCTGGTGTTTTGAATTCTTGTGTAGATGACTCCGCAGCCACTTGGGCTGAAGTTTGTGGTTGTTGCTGCTGCTCTTCTCTAGTAGGAGTTTCTTGTACTTTAACTTCATTTTTAATATTTTCTGTCGGGCAGGATTTTTGTGTTTCAATTATTTTGTTTTGTTCTGAGACTTGTTTTGGTTTTGTCTTGGGTTTATCTTTGATTTGTGATTTAACCCATTCCTCGGCTTCAGATTTCAATTTTTGTTTTTCTTCTTTAGAAACATCTTTTTCTAAATCTAAAAATTACACACAACACACACGAAAATAAGCCCATTTACACATATACAATTTATAATCAAACGTTTACTGTACTCACCATCATCTGAAAGCAATAGTTCATCTTCATCAGCTCCTATCAAGACCTGATCATCTATTACATCTCCTATGTCATAATTTAATAAGTCATCACTGCAATGAAACAATAATAAATTAAAAATTAATATTGCAAAATATTATCATCAAATTGTGAAAAAATTTCCAATATTTTTCTACACTTGACACGCAGCTGTCGTAAATTGTTGACCCCCTCCAGCGCGTTCCCTTTTATTTTGCAAAGAAAAATTTTTTTTAGAATTTTCGCTGCGAAAATTCTTTAAAAACTTCATATTTATGTTATATTTCATATAAATTTTGTTAAACACTTTGTTGTAAACACTCTGCTTATAAATTTATTTTAAATAACCAATATTTATCATTAAAATAATAAATAAAAATAATTTTACTTGCACTCACTTTAAGTCAGACATTTTGATAATACAGCATTTACCAGTGGTCTCCATTGATGGCAATTCAGAGATTTTTACGTCAAATTTAGCAATACAGCTCATCGGAGTGATGGCAATTCAGCGATTTTTACGTCAAATTTAGCTCAGTAGAGTATAAAGTTCACAGTAAAAATGTTTACAATTTTTGCAAGGCACAAAGAAAAGTATTCGATTATAACGCAAAATGACTTTTATTAAAATAAATTTAATTTTGCGGGTTTTTTTAAAAAACTAGCTGACCGCTCGGCTTCGCTCGTTATTTACTAATGATTTTGATTTCCAAAAATTTCGCTTATTAAGAAAAAATGAGAAGTGAAAAGGTCAATGGTCAATATCTTCCGGGCCACACACTGCCATTTTTGCTGCTCAACTTTTGAGTTTGTTGGTGAGAGAGGAAAGGAGAGAGAGAGAGAGGTGACCACTCTTCAGTGAGTCGGTGAGAGGGGAAAGAAGAGTGATCCTCTCTCTCTCTCTCTCTTCTTATATATTTCTACTATTTTAGCCCTATTTATTTATTTTTACATTAATAAACTATAAGGCATGTGATGGAAATCGAAAACGAATGAGTTTTAGAAGTCAATTTTTTCGTAATATTTCTGTAGTGAAAAACTTTTATCACATAAAATATAAAGATATTGGGCTACTATAAGGAATCTTAAAACGAAAATTTTAAAAATTAGATTATAAATGCATTAAAATGTATTTCCAAAACTGATTCGTTTTCGATTTCTCCATCACATGCCTGTATATGTTGAAACGATTTACAATATATTTTGATTAAATAAGATTGATTTAATTGCTGTTATCATATTTATAAAAATTTTACCTATTGTTTTGAAAAATAATTTCTCCAAAAATAATATAAGCGTTTTTTCTTGATGTTAGTATTTTTCCAAATTAACAACGCTGTCTTCATTATGTTGATACAACCCTGTTTTAGCAACCCTGTATATAATAGAAAATCAAAAAAATCGATTTTAGTCATTTTCATAGAAAAATTATCATTCAAAACGTAGAAGCAAGACATAACACAACAAATATTAAAAAGAAACGCTATAGCAGACGTAGAAATAATTTAATAAAAAATATATACCTATATATATTGTGAAAAAGTAAAAAAAATGAAATTCCAATATAAAGAAGAACATGTTTTTGAGAAACGCCGTGCTGAAGGTGACAAAATCCGTAGAAAATATCCTGATCGCGTACCAGTAAGTAAAAAAAGAAAATTTAGTTTTTTTTTTGTATTAGGAAAAAAAAAATCGTACATACATGTACATATATATGTATTTTCTTTGTTGGAAATTTCAAGAAAACTTCCTTTATAATTTTTCTTGAGGGGTAACGATTTCTATAAATCTATTCAACGTCAAAAAAATTAAAAGAAAATATAAATTTACAATTGATTATTTAAAATTATTTTTTAAATTGCGTCATAAAAAATATATAATGAAATTCAATTTTTAGGGTAATGTTTTCTCTGTTTGCATTTTTTTTTATTTGTGTGTATATACGTAAATAATAGATGTTTTAGAAAGAGAGAGAGAGAGAGGGAAATAGCCAAAAGAGAGATGGCATTATTCAGAGAAGAAAATATCATATGCTTGCATTTGTTTTTTGTTTTCATTATTTTGCTTTGTGTTTTGTATTTATATTTTTTGTTTTGTTATTGATGGGGGTATTGCCAGCTGTTTCTTCTTTTTGTATTTAAGGGAAAGTATATTTTGGTGGGTGGGTATTTATAATTTCTAAATTTTATTTGTTTGAAAAAATAATTTGTTTTTTTTTTTTATTCAAGAGTAGTTTTTCTAGTATTTCATCTTTAAAATAACATTATAAAGTACCTATAATAGATCAGTGACCTTGTTATCGTATCGTAAATGCATTATGAACCATTTTGTACGTGTATTTATTCACCCCTAACGTAAATAAAAATTCCACATGAAATTTGTTCCCTTTTATTTTTTAACATTGAATTTTAAAAGGAAAAATGTGAAAAGAGAACAAATTTCATGTGCAATTTATATTCACGATAGGGGTGATTATTAACATTTAACAAAAAGTTGATAAAATAATGCATACATAAACATATTTAAGAAATCATTACTATTATACATATTTAGATATGCACATAATTGTATAACTTGGTTATGTATATTAAATGAAAGCTTACATTTTTTCAATGCATGTACAGTTGATTCAGAAAGTGAGTGCTCACCCATAAATTAACTTTAAAAGCGGTTTTAAAAAAGGTAATATACCTACATATAAAACTTATAGCGAAAACATAACACTGCACGCTGGGATGGAGATGAGTTTTGAAAATATCAATATATTTTTAACTCCAGAAGCGCTGATACATCCCCACACTAGAACTGAGCCACCCCCATGATTAAAAGTTGAACAAAAATTTTTTTTAAACACTACATCTTCCATCGTTTTCATATACATACATACATATGTATATTAAATTTACTCTTATACTTAAAAACTACTGTTCCAAAAGTCGTTCGATTTATTTCGATATTCTTTGACGTATTTATTATTTAAATGAGAAATTTAAAATATTTTATGTATGTGAAAGTATTATTAATACTAATAAATAAATAAATAATAATAATTAAGTCGTTTGATCTTGTTTACTTTGCCCAAACCCATGAGGCACTTTTCCTATTTGGTGTTGGTATTAATAGTTAAAATCTCAGGATTTTTTTTATTTCCCGCACATATCTTTTTCACCATTAGAAAGGGCCTAAAGGCATCCGCATCTTGGCTTACTTGCAAAATTGTTTGTTTTGTTATAGGTATTTGTCAACAATTTTTTTAATAGTGACATTTTTAAAATTTTTTTAATTTATTAACTATTTTGGCAACAACCGCTAATAAAATGATTTAAAATTTTTTGCTACCGCTTCTATGACATTTAAAATTTTTTGTTGTTGCAAAATATTCCGTTATTTGTTTTTAAATCGAAGTTTGTTAGTGATGAGCACTCACTTTTTATATTAAAAATTGAGGACTACATTTGATTTTTGTTTTAAATTTATGCGGCTTAAATGCTAAACAAAAATTTTAATTTAATGCTTTCAATAAGGGTACCACAGGCATTTAGAATATGCGTATTTTGAATTAAAATCACAAAGGATTTTAATTATCAGAAAGAGCATCATAAAAAATGTAAGGTGAGCACTCACTTTCTGAATTGACTGTACATAATAAAAAGTATATAAAGTGATATTAAAATATTATAGGTATTTGTATTTAAAAGTAATACATACTAATTGTTTATATTTTACAATATGTAATTTAATATTGAAAAGAGAAAATTACGAGTTGTGATCAGGTGTGTACTTGGTATACTTTATTACTATATTCTATATTTGGACGTAGATAATTATTGCTAGACTAATAAAATTATTAAATCTTTGCTCTGCGTGAATGACCCCATTCAATGACTTTTAAAACAACTTTAATTTTATATTTCAAAGTTAAAACAGCATATAAATAAAAAAAAACAAATAAAGAAAAAAACAAGATATCTACATACATACATACAATTTTACAGTATATCAGAACAGCTGTTGACCACATCCCCCCTCCCCTTTAAAAACAATTAACTTATACGAAAATATACTTATAAAACAAAAGCAAATTCAAAATCAAATAAAATGTAAAAGCAAATAGAATTCAACCACATATTGAATATTTTACAAAACAAAATTAATTTAAAAATACAAAAAATCAATAGTCGAGTGCTTATTGAATATCAAAAAACATACGATTTTATGCAATAATTAAAACAAATCATGAAATTCATGACAATAATAACAATTATTTAATGAGTCATAGACTAATCAAATTTTGTTTTTACGGATTGTTATTACTAGAAGTGTTTGTTTACAAACACAACTTATAATTGTTTTTCCCAAAGTCTTTAAAAGGAGTAGTAAAAACTAAGTCCCGGGTCACACACTGCCACTTTTCCTGCTCAACTTTTGAGTTTGTGGGTGAGAGCGGAAAGAAGAGAGAGAGAGTGGGGACCACTCTTTTAGTTTGTCGGTGAGAGGGGAAAGACGAGTGGTCCCCTCTCTCTCTGCTCTCAACTCAAAAGTTGAGCAGCAAAAGTGGCAATGTGTGACCTGGGACTAAGTAACAATATTATTGAAATATTCAGTTACTTAAACATATGCGCAATAATTAAATACACATACATATGTACATACATGTATAACAAATCACATTTATATGAATGTTTACGTGGATATAAGTAGGTATCAAAGGTAAAGTTAAACATTTTTGACGTAAATAAAAAAAAACTAAAACTATAACAAAATAAAGGAAACAATAAAATTACTACTTTAATATTCCAAAACAAATAACTTGTAGTTTCAATAATCTTGCAAATGGTATTAAAAATAACAATTGAAATTGAATTTAAATTATTATGAATTTGCTATAATTGAGTTATGTAAATTTAGTAAATAATTGCTTTAAAGGTCGTTGTTTTACATTTTGATTGCGATTTACTTTTCATTTTATGTTTTAAATGTAATTTACTATAAAATTAATTGGCACTGGCAATTTTTGTGTATTATGCAAAATTACAAAATTTTTTGTTAAAATAATTTTATACCTACCTATGTAATTTTTTAAAATTTTGTGTTAGATAATTTTTTCTGTAATTTATGTGAAACTTTTAAATGATTTGATAATTTAAATTCCAATTTTATATCATTGTCATTTAAAAATCGATTTAGAGAATCTTAAAACTATTTAAACTAGAATAAAAAATTCGAAAATAAATTTTCCGGACATTTTCACCAATTTCGGTTATAATTTAACTACCTATTACTTTAATAGTTAGCATATTTTATTTTTCCATCAAATTAAGTTAAAATTAATCTTACAAATTAAACAAAAACATTTATTTGACCGATCAAATTTCATTAGTTAAGGTACGGTCACGCTTGGCAAATATTTGCCGAAAAAGACGTAACCACTAAATACCTAACATATACCTATTTGAACTCGTTTATTTATTAAAAAAAATTCTTATTTATGCCAAAGCATTACAAATATTTAATTTTAATTTATTTGATGCTGTTTGATCTTGCACAACGTCAAACAAATTTGTGCTAAAACAAATTGTTTAAACGCCTTTTCTAGTGTTTGTGTATGCATGGGATTATCTTAGAAACAAACACCCCTTATTTATGCATTGAAACAAGATAGGTAATAATTTTGTAGAAATAACGAGAAGTAATTAGAGTGACCCCTTTTAAAAAGGTTTATTATTCTTAACTTGTATATTGTTTACATATAATTCACGCTAATGATAATGTTTATTATTCTTAACTTCTATATTGTTTACATATAATTTACGCTAATGATAGGAAAATTCTGAAATCCCTTTTTTATTAGGTAATAAAATGTACCTGGTAATGTTATCACGTACGCATCTGCACTATAGTAGTGAAAGAAAATAAGAATCCGGATCTGTAGAATTACAAAAAGTTGGACTAAATTACTCCAAGTTATACTAACTACCAAATAATTCCACAGAGACTGTTCAAGGATCGTTGTCTTAAAAACATATTACGTAAAATATCCATTGTTAGAGATCAACATAGAAGATGATTAACGGTTGCATACTCTTTTTCATTATGACATCTTCTGCAGATGTTATTGCCTTCTTGCATGGTTGAAGATTTTACAGAGATCAGCGACACTAAGTTACTTAATTGGAATAGTTGTAGTTTTAACAAATATGACGTACGTTACCTATTTAGCCTAGGCCATATCAGGTTCTATGTCACCATCAGGTAGCATAGCACCTTTCATTGCCTAATCATCTGCAACACAGTTGCCTATTATGTGTCTACGCACCCATATGCAGCTGACGCAACTGTCAAATGTCTCGTCTTTCTATTTAAAAATGTCCGGCATTCCTGGACCAAGATGTAGTTAAATATCAAATACTCCTTGAATTCTAGTGAAGCTTTTCCTATAAAATTGTAACATTTTTCCTTTTTTAAGGTGACATTTTTCAAAAAATATCATATCCAGTTCCGCTTTGAGCCTAAAAACTAGAAATATGAATTAATTGTTCTTTTTTTTTTTTTAATTTTAATGCTTTTGTTTTTAACCTCATTCGCATACGGGGTTTTCAACAAGAACTTTTTTCAAAACAAAAACCAGAAATTTTTATATAAATCATGAAAATTATATCGGACAAATATCCACCACGTATCATCCAGACTACATAGTTCAACATACATTGACACTGTTGTAATATTTCTTAATAGCGGCATCAGAAGGAAAATATTACGAATGTAGCTTTTACAAATCCATAACTTTTCATAGTGATTTTCGTGTGAAATCCAATTGCCAAAGCTTCTTATACTTATGCTTCCTTAACTTCCATGTTATTGCAATGTTGGAAAATAAAGTTAATGTTGAAAACCCCGTTATTTTGTTGTTGAGTAAATCGAAGCCACATTATTTACTCGTTTCACTTTCCAATATATAAAACCTGTTTAAATGTACAAAATAGGGCTATTTGCAGAATTTTGTCAATTGTTGTTACGTTTTTGAAAATCACCTGTTTTCAAAGTTTATTGCTAATTTACGCAAATCATATTATATGATAGTCAGTCACTTTGCTGTTCAGAATCTTTGTTTATTTCGACCAAATTAATTTTAGATGATTATTTTTCGTGTTTAACTTGATTTATTAAATGTATAAGATCGCATAATTTGGTGCGCTGTGTGTCAGTACATATTTGTTTATGTTCCTAAAATACTAAAATTAGTTGAATCAATTTTTAAGTAATAATTTTTCTCGTTTTTGTTTTGGTCATTTACTATTGCGTCTTTGGCAAAATAAACAAAAAATATTTTAACAATTAATAAATGTGTATAAATTTTTTATATTGTTATAAGAACACATACAAAACTTTTGCTTTATTATTATTTATTATTCTATCTATTTTCATAACAACTGTTTGATTGTTTAAAATGCATTAAAAGAAATATTTTTCAAATAGAATCAAATGTTAAAATGAATTTTGAAAAAGTAAAGAACATTTTTGTTTAAATTATTTTATCAGTGCAAATAGTTATGGTGGCTTGCTTTCTTTGTTTAGAAAATTTGTTTGCTGTTCTATAGGTATTATATATTCTATAGAAATGTACATATTGTATATGTATGTATATATTTTTGTTTATATGCACTTTTAAATGGCAATGATTTGTTTTATATAGACATGATGATATGACCATAATGAAACAGCAGCAAACACTGCTGTTACAACAACAATAACAACAACCATAATTGAATCATTGGTATAGAATTGTTTAATATAATAAAAATAAAAAACTGCAATTAATGAAATATGAAGGATTAGAGGAACTCAGCATTTTATCAAAATCCTGGTTGTAAATAAGAAATAAAATATTTAAAATAGCATTTTTTTTCAGTTAACTAAGATTTTGTTGTAAAATTACTGTTTTAGTTTTGTTAATTGTCCTTTTACTTTCTAAACATTTGGAAATTATTGTAAAAAACCATTTTTAACAATAATCCCTCTCAGGTTTTGAGAACCACGTAACTAATATGTTATTAATATAAGTTATTAATAAAGAAACTACTGCTAATTCTTTAGCAGTTTCTATAAAATATTTCTTTCATTCTTTGTAAACGTGATATTTTCTTATAAAGACATAATCACGTATATTTATTACTTAAGTACATATACTAAATTCCATTTAAAATTCACATTTATTTTCTTTTTCTAGGTTATTGTAGAAAAAGCCCCTAAAGCACGCATTGGTGATTTGGATAAGAAAAAATATTTAGTACCTTCTGACTTGACCGTAGGACAATTTTATTTCTTGATTCGTAAACGCATACAATTGAGACCAGAAGATGCTCTATTTTTCTTTGTCAACAATGTAATTCCACCAACATCCGCCACTATGGGTTCCTTGTACCAGGTAAGAACAAAGTTTTCCTTTTTTCATAAACTAAATATAAAATTAATATTAATTTTTGTTTAAACAGGAACATCATGAGGAAGATTATTTCCTTTACATTGCCTATTCCGATGAGAATGTTTATGGTAAACGCTAAAGCATTTAGCATTTCTTTGTGTATGTGATCGATTTATAAAACTGCAAGAAAAATTTTGAAATTCGTAACATGGATTTTGTCCACGTACGTTACTAATAAACAAACAAACAAAACAAAATTACAACATCTTAAGTTTAATTGAAATGTTGAAAATGAAAAAGAAATTTTCAACAAAGCAAAACAAAACAAAAAATTGTGCAAAACAAAATATATAATAAATCATGATCTTACAAAAATCTAATTACTAAAGAAATTCGTATGTAATCTTAAATTTTAGTTTTAGTAATTAGTTGTTTAATCAAATTTATTATTTTTTTTTAATTTTTCTTTATTCTAAAGATTCAATCAATTTCATTTATGCACATTCTATCAAGAAAAAAAAATTTTACGAGCAAGAAATTTAACAAATTTCATTTAAACTTAAATTTTTAAAAATTTTGTAGTTCAAATTTTATAGAATTTTCTATTTAAGTTATACCCATATGCTTAATATCTATGGTTTTGAATGTGCATAAACTTATGTATTATTGTTTACAAATTTCTACTATACATATAAATTTTTAAATATATATATATAGAAATAAAAAAAAGCAAAAAAAAAAATTCATAAAATTTTAAATAAAATGTTAGGTTTATCCTAATACCAAAAAAATTTAAATATATTAGTGTGTTTCTTAAGTTAAACCTGTTTTAGGGTGTTTGTTTTTATAAAATTTGATTCCAAAACAAACATTTCATATGCATTACAAATTGTGTATATCATTTCAAGCTTTTGTTTCGAATGGAATTGCAATTTGATAAGAAAAAAAAAAACAACAGAGTGATTTAACCCAGCATACCATTCTAGGAGCGCTCCGAAAAAGGAGTCAGAAATTCCACTTAATTATGTGTGTACCAAAGCATTATTGTCCTGTTATTTGTGCTTTGAAAAAAAAGATAGCTGTACCACACAAGAATGATCAAAATAAGATTACACATAGCCCAAAAAAAACCTCATAAAAGAATCTTTTCTGACATTATCTAAGAGCTCTTTTAGAGCCCAAAACCCCTCATTAAAGACTCTTTTTCTGACATTATCTAAGAGCTCTTTAAGAGACCAAAAAAACCCTCATAAAAGACTCTTTTCGGACATTATCTAAGAGCTCTTTCTGACGGACCATTTTCGAACGTAATAACCCTCTTTTCTGAAGGTTTTCGGAGCAATTATGATTGTTTTTTGGGCTCATAAAGACATAAAAGACTCTTTTCGGACTCATATGGTTTGCTGGGAATATACCTCGAATGCACACAAATCGAGATTATATAGGGAAAACAAATGGGATTTTTTTTAAGAATATCGTAAAGCCAGGGGGTTATTGTGTATTTCGATTCGAAAAGAATATTCGAATTTGTATACTTTTTACATTGTATTTCGAAAGCTTTTACTTTCGAATCGAAATACAAAATAACCACCAAGATTAAGTTAAGACAATCGAATCCAAGTAACGACTTTGTTTTTAAACAAATGATTTACTCGTTTTACATTCTAGTAAGCAAACTTGTTTCAGTGTACCAAAGAACATCAATTTGTCGTCAATTATTCGTTTTTGAAAATCGTTGATTTTTGATTTCATTGTATATGTGGAATTGAAAACGAATTCCGTTTCACTTCGTATTGGAATATAGAACATAGCCGTATGTCCGAGCAACGTTTTCGTATTTTAAATCGAATTCACATATTTCGTTGTGCGGGGGGTTATTGTGTATTTCGATGCGAAAGCAAACATTTTCGAAATACAATGTATGTAAAGTATACAAATTCGAACGATTATCTTTATGAAATAAGTTACCAAATTACCCCCATGTAGATCGAATCCACATACTTAACTAGTTTTACTTTCGAGTAAACAAACCTGTTGCAATGTACAAAATCGTGAGATTTGCAGACCATCAATTTGCCAATTATTTATTTTTGAAATAGTTCGATTTACAGAACATAAGCGATAATAATTTGTACACGAATTTTAGTATACTCTAATTCCCACGACATACCGGAATGATTCGAAATCACACGGCTAAGTTTTGTTAAACACATACTCAAAATTTAAGATTTGGTCTCTGAAATTTTATTATTCTTATTTGGAAGAAACAAACAAAACTTAAATTTTAATTTTTTTTAACACGTGGTTCGTTCATGGGTCCCGTTGTGATATCTGGAAAGATAAGGTCAAAGAGAATTTTATACAATTTTTAAGTCAGTTGTTTTCAACCAAACCAAACTAATTGCCCTCTGCTTAATTAGGACAGATTTAATCTCAGACGGTGACCATTGATAACTCCTATCACATTCCGTAGTCTATTACGTGGAATGTTTACCAATCAATTACATACATATGTATATAAAATTGAAGTTTGGTGCATGCTAGATTAAATTAATCAGACAGTCAACGTGGTTCGTTCATGTGATAACTGGAAAGAAACGGACAAAGAGGAAGATAATGTTCGATGGTAGACCAGTTTTAAGTTATTTGTTTTCAATCAAACCATCCAATTGGACATATGAAGACATATACATACATATATCTGGCAAAGAAAAAAGTATCGTTCTCTTCCTAATTAAGACAGCTATTACATAAGTCTATATAATAACATAGATTTTATTTCAGACCCTGAAATGGATGAGAAATCTTTTAAGTAAATTTTTTTGGACAGATTACTCTTAAAATATCAAAAATAGTGTAACCTATGTATATAAATATCCCATCTTATTCCCCAGACATACATATCTGTGTTAAATATTAATATTCATACTTAATTCCAAGGCTCTTCGATTTATTAAAACCAAGATTATTTTTAATGCAATAAATTCTCAAAAAAAAAAAAAATATTAAAACCAGTATTAGACATAAAAAATAAATAAAATACAATTTAACCCCCTGGCCCACGATGTCGAACGATAACGATCGCTTCGATAAGACTTAAGACACAAACTTGATTGTGGAATAAACAAAACTTGATTGAGTAAAAAATAGATACGATAAAAAGTTTGTGTCTTAAGTCTTATCTAAGCGAACGACATCGTGGGCCAGGCGGTTAATAACTTAATTAATATACATACATACATAACTACATATAATAAACACAAACTTTTTTACATTACCTCATCAAACAATTTTTATTTCTGCATAAAAAGGATAATAACAAAACCATTTTTAAAATATATACACAAAAGTCCAGAAGATAGCATTGAAGACCAAAAACGACAGCGGAAATAAAACTCGTGCCTTGGCATCAATCCATTGTGATATTTCTTGGGGTGTTAATGTGGTCCAGCCATGATGATTTTTCGTCTCATTATCAAAACCTTGCTCCAGTAGACCCATGTCCATTTTACGATTATCCGTCATGGTAGTAAATGTTGTTACCTTTGATACATTATCGGCTACTTCGTGTTCATTGATGGTGGTTATGGGTATATTGTGTACGGTTAGATAATTATTAAATTTTGGAGCTCCGGTAAATGAGATATTATCACTGCCCATTGTTGTGCCCGTAGAAAACGAACGTGATCGTGAGGCTTTACGTCTAGAGAGACGTGGTGAGAGAGTGGATTTCAATATGTGTTTGCTGCTCATTGATTTGACATCCACATTACGTTTACGCCGCCATATAGTATTGACAAAAGCAAATTCTAGCAGACTGCCAAAAATGAATAGTGTACAACCCAAAAACCATACCTCAGACACTTTAATATAGCTGACCTTGGGTAAGGTTTTACCTACGAGTGTGTGTGTGTGTTGGTTAAAAGAAAATTTAAATGAATAAATAAATGTGGTACGTACATACATACAAATATTTAAATTTATTTTAAGTGGTATTAACAGTAAAAATAGGAATGATAGCAATAATTGTTTGATGTATTTTTTGCAATTAAAATAATAATGTTTCACTTTTTTTTTTTATTTGAAATTAGGATTTTATATATAATTATTAAATTTGAATTTGTGGAGTTTGAACAATATTAAGAAATCTTAAATTTTCGAATATTATTTTTACTAAAATGAGTTAACATTGTTTTTATACGATGTTTTTATAACTTATAAAAATTCAAACAATTAAAAGCATATACAATTTAAAACCGTTAACGGTTAATGTATAAGAAAGAGAGATTATGATAAGAGTAAATCTTGTAATAGGATTTGAATGTTCCAACCAAGTGGTTCAACCGTTCAACGTTTGATCTATTTTGTGCACACTTCGAACATGTTAATACAAATTAGTCCGTTTCAGGGCTGACAAATTGGGTTTGATTGTACTTTTTTTGAATACATATTATGTATTGATGAACTTTATAGTTAATATAGTCTTAATTTACACGACGCATTTCTTATTGAAAAAAACTGATGCAATTATTTCCTTAAAATTTCTTCGGTGCTTACACAGCACCATATAATTGCTTAAATTACTTATATTTTTATTCGAGTGAGAGTAGACACACATTTGCAGCCACATGCATATGTACTATATGTGTTACTCTCTCATTCCAATGTAACAAGTACAAGAATTGCTAGTACAATCTAGTGTGTGGTGCCTTATCTTCCCCTCACAACGATGTCTAAAAGGTAATCAGCTTAGCTTACAGAATTGCTACGTGTAAATTGGGACATAATACTGCAAAACTATATAAAAATATAAATATGTATGTATATAAGTTTCCTAGACAAATGACTTTTACGATTTTTGTAAACAACTCAGACAGTAATTTAACATGGCACTTATCATTTGTTTAAACAACTTTCGACATTTTATTCGCAACTCAGGAAAAAGGTACTAGTTCCACAATAAGTTCTAGAACGTATGCTTATAGCTAAACCTAAGACTCGATATGTAAGTAACAAGTGTTGGAATCAACTTAATGGACCCAAGAGAGCTGTTCGAAGAATTGCTGCCCATGGAACCTAACCTATGCTTACAGCCCGTACTTGTACTTGTTTGACGTTGAGATTAGCGATTATTTTTTGAAATTGCCCCCTCCAGAATTGATTCTAAAAAAGCGTTGAAGAGCTGGCACACGTTATTTAGAATGATTCTGGAACCAGTTCTTTAATCTTTGTTTTTTGTTTCAAAATATCTACCTTGGCCTTTACAGTTTGTTGAATAAATAGTAAAATACAAATTCATGTGATAGAAATTATTGCTTTCACGTGGACAAATGATTTTTATGAATCACTTGCATAGTCACTAACACAAAGGCATTACGAATTTAAATCCTTATATTATTACAAATAAAAACCACATTTACTCACCCTGCGCCGAAGCTAATGTAATAAACGTTAACATAGTAGATGTACCCAACATAATTCTAGGTGGAGCCTGATCAGCTTGCAGCCAAAATGATACCCAGGATATACCAACAATTAACATGGAAGGCAGAAAATAGTCCATTAAATAAAAACCAACTTCTCTAGTAAGATGCACAGTGAAACTCAAAGAACTATAATTGCCAGCAAAAGCACCGTGCCGCAAATCATTCAAATCGGCATTGATAACAGTTTCATTAGACCAGGCTTTTTGCAAAATATATTCTGTTAAATGTAAATCTGGATCAAATGTTATTGGTCGCTTCTGTTCCCAGTGTATAATCAACTCGGAAGTGTTATACATCCAACTTTCCAAATACGTAGAACAATGCTGCTCATCGAAAGGGAACTTTTGCAAATTCATCCAACAGTAGAGGGTGGCCTTAATGCGACTCGATATAATAACTGTGCCATCGGGTGAAATTGAGGTTAGAATATCTTTCTCATTCGTACCCATTATATTAGAATCTCGTTCGTTGGCCAAAAAAATATGAGGCATCCATAAGGTATCTCTCATTTGTTTTTCACCCAATATGGGTTGTTTGCGTTTGGGCGCCACTTTGCGAAAAGTAAGGCGTGGATCCAGAAAACGTAATTGCAGTAAGGCATGAATTTTAAATTGCAAATCATGGGCCTCTAAATTCTGCATAAAATAAACATACCAGCGAACATAAACATCAACCGGTAAACGACTGCCGGATTCGGTGTAAGTGATTGGACGCTCCAGGCGATCGTAGCGACAGCCATGTGTTAATCTTTCCAATAATTGTGTCTGCGATAGACTATCGGCATCACTTAAAGAGGGGCAATCCACTTCAGCCTGAGCCTGGACAGTGTAAAACAAAAAAAGGAATAATATAAGTTTGGTCATTATGTACATTGTTAATAGAGAAATTTAATTAAACAAAATAAAACTAGTTATTGGCGTTTAGTTTTAATGCTAATAACAATTAATTTTATTAATATTCGCCGCAAAATAACGGTTAATTGTTGGAGCGCTAACAGTTGGAATATTTTGGATTAAAGTAAAACTTACATTGTTTTACTCTACACAGAAAAAAGTTAACTAAATGTTCGACACCTTCATGTAAACAAAAATAAAAATTTTAAATGAGAAATAAAATGTGTTGCTTTTTTTTACTAAAAATTGTATTAAAATTTTTGTTGTATCCTTCGTCTGTAAAATAACATTTCGATTCGAAATACAATGTTGTAAATGAGCCCTCATGAGCATGAGCCCTCAAACCTTGACCAAGGTTTGAACAATACACCTTGAAATACAACAAAAGTTTTAACTTTTAAAATAAAGGTATTTTAATTTAATTTTTTAGTCATTTGGGAATGTTTTAATGATAGTTAAAAATGAATTAAGTAAATTCTTTTCTGAAGCTATAGCTGGGATTTGAATTTTAAGGATTTTGGGAAAATCTTTAGCTTAAATAGTTTTCATAATAATTTTTGACAAACATTCGATAATCCTTTCAAATACGGACTCAAATAAAATTTTTTAGTAGATTTATGAAAAATATTGCAACTATGTATTTAAATATTGTATGGGAAACAATTAAGATGTAATTAAAGTTATTGTGCTAAATTTTAAAGTAAATTGATTTTCGGGGTATAAAAGCAATTTTTTTTTATGTTGGATGTTTGATTAATAGAAATACATATATATGTATGTAGGTATATGAAAATAAAAGTCCGTCGTCAGAGTTCTTTAAACGAAAGAACAAAAAGCTAATGAGAGCTCATACCTATCTAAAAATGTCAAAAGAACAGATTGTGGATCCTGAACAAATGCAGATCGATTAATAAAAAATCTGGAGGGTTATTGTATATTTCGTTTCGAAAGCAAACATTTTCGAAATACAAATTCGAACGATATTATTTTCGAAACGAACCCTTCTGTTGTGGGCAATTTACAAAACAATATAAAAATGGTTCCTCGAAAAGTTGAAAATCCAGCCGCTATGCAGAATATATTTCAACAATATTATGATGCATCTTACTAAAAGTTAGAAAAGTAATTTGAAGTTATTTTATTTATGTTCTAGTGATTAGAATAAATTTGTTAATGTATTTAAAAATTGCAAGATTTACAAGATGATAAATGCAATATATTTTCTAGTTTTAACATACATATGTATGTATACACTAAAATACAGCCATGTCACAGAATTAATATCCGTTCGGAAGCAATATAAATGAAACCTAGAAATGCTTAAAATTACAATTCTACACAGCAAATTAAACGTGGTTTCATTCCGAAAAAAAATTTCGTTTTGTTTTTCATTCACTTCCAAACGAAATTAAATTCTATGACATGGCTGATAGTTTCTTATATTTTTAGGCAAAAATAGAAATGTCACATTATTTATTGTATTATAATTCCTCCTTATCATTTTTATCACTCTTAGCCTTATTATTTTTCTTTTTTGTTGTCTTGGCATTATCTTCATCCTCATCAGCAGCAGGCAATCTTTCCTTTAGACATTTTCTGTCATTGGCCGCCAAAACTTGTTCTTCACACAGATGCTGTATTAAATTTTTGTTATCTTGCTGCTTAAAATACCAATCCGAAATGGCATCCTCATATTCCTCCAACATAACTTCACATTGACTCTTCATTTGTGTTACCTCGACTGGTGGCTTATCCCACAGCTCTGGCGGTATACCCAAATCAACCTTAACACCTTTATCCACCAGGCCGTGTAAAGTTTTAAAAGTCTGCGACATGCCTTTGGCAAAACGGGTGCTATCACTGCGTTCCTTGTGTAGATTATATTCTAAAATGCGATCACAAACATTTTCAATGGATTCCAAAAGGCGCAATTCACTTCTACGATATTCAGTGCGTTTTTTAGGCTTAACATCATCTAGGGAGTAGCTTATTGAATAAAGTAATTTGTTAATTAAGTGAAATGGTTGAACCGTATGTTTAGTTTTGTTGTGTATTTACCCAATTTCTATAATATCATGAGATTTACCAGTTTCCTTAAGTCTTTCCTGCAGTTCTGTGGCCAATATTTTGCAAGTCTCACAGCGATTGGCATAACGTACACCCTGTTCCTCTTCGGGTGTAGTGGCTAAGGATGAAACTAGCAAGGAGGTTATAATTAGACTGCAAATAATCATAGTCTATTTTATAATTTAATTATATTATAAAGGTAATGCCGGCGTTTGTAAAATAAATAATGAAAATTTGTTTGTAAAATACAACACTGACGTGTAGCTATTTAAGGCGTTTTTACATATATGACGTGTTTACATTAAATGTTATGGAGACACTGTTGTATCGTCTGCACTGTTAAAGTAGAGACATTAACCTGTAGAGAGAGGTGAGTTTCAAGGTACGTTTTAGTAGAAGTTTTGGAAAAAAGCGCTGCCATATGGCTAGAATTTTAAAAGTGAATTTGAATAAGAATAATCACCCCAATCGTGAATAAAAATTCCACGTGAAATTTGCTTACTTTTCACATTTTCTCCTATTTAAATTCAATGTTAAAAAAAATAAAAGGGAACAAATTTCATGTGGAATTTTTATTCACGATAGGGGTGAATATATAAAAAAAAAAACATAACATATTGAGCTAAAAACCATAAATAAGCAACATAAACTAACTAAATTTAATTAGAAATTATGTCATGAATTATAATAATTAAATAATATTTGTTGAGACATTGTATTAAGAATAACATAAAAAACATAAAATATTTAGTTAAAAATATAATATTAAGTAATATAAACGAAATTTAACAAAAAATTATAGGTTATAAATTATAATAATTAATTATTGTTTGAATAGATAGAAACTCATTTTCGAACTTTAGTGCTATTTTTACTTATATTGATGCATTATTATGAACTTTCTTTAAAATTTTTCTTAAGTTTTAGAAGTCAAACCACTTTTTTATTTTTCTTTTTTACTTAAAATACGTTTTAAATTTATTAATTAAAAATGATTTTTAAAAAAATTCCTTAATATCAGTTACATATATTGATTAATATTTTTATTTTTTACACATTTAATGTGTTTTTGGTATTAGTGTTTTTTTTTCACAAAATAAAGTCAAATATCGGGTCAATTCAAAATTTAGTTTTGTTAAATTTAATTTTTGTTTTCATCTTTGTTGACGCCGGCAGATTCATCTTGAAGCATTTTCTCCGTTTGCAGTCTACTCTTGCTGTTAATTTTATTCACAAGATGTTGTTGTTGTTGTTGCTGCTGCTGCTGCTGTTGTTGTTGTTGCTGATGTCTTTGCTGTAGATCAGCAAATGAGCGAACTTGTAAAAATAGGCCACTGTTTAAAAGACGAGCTTGATGTTCTTGAGCTTTGGCGCGCAAGCAAGCAATGGAATTGTTTCTGCAATAAAGAAAGAAACAGTTTTAATATTAATTATTTTTTAGTATTTTATTTTTTTTAAATAAAATAGATTTCGAATATGTAAAATTTTTCTTAAAAAATCGATATCCCGTATTTTCTATAAACTTTTCCCTAGTTATCTAAATAATAAACACTGTTTAACTGAAAAATTTGCTTTACATATTTTTGTTTATTTTTTTTAATTAACTCTATCTCTATCTTTTTAGTTAGCAGCGGTTTCAGGGCAAGGTTCTACCCATTGCCATTCTTCGAATGATACACAGGCACCCTTAGCAGAGTCGAAACCTTCAGCATCGGGACAACGAACAGATTCAGCAGCAGCACCGGCAGCTTTACACAACCAGTAGTGAGTGGGATCCCAGAAATTACGAATGGGTACATTCAAATTGCTGCTAGAACATTCGGGCTGATTATTGCCATCGGGATCACAGGCCAAAACGCAGGCAACGGCAAGGACTAATATGGTCAAACAAATCACTAAAGAAATATAAAATTATTAACAAATATTGCCTTAGATCTCTGTTCACAACTTACTAGATTTCATTTTTGCTTTGTAAATAGTTGATATATAACTATTCGTGAAGAGAAATGTAGGAACTAATAAATAGTTCTAATAAAATCTCACTATTTATAGCAAAAACTTTAGAAAAATGGCCCGTTTAGAGTTTGTTTATATGTATGTATAAAATTGATATTAGTATCATTAGTTAATATTAATGCAATTATTAATATTTTATTTGTTATCATATTGGCGGCATAACGCAGTCAATAGAATTTACAACATACAAATATTTTTGCAATGATGATTAATGAATCTTTAATGGGAAATATTTGTAACATTATAAAACAAGGTAAAACGATATAGTTTGCAGTGGTAATTATAAATAAAACATAATAGTAGTGGCAAAACATCACGCGCCATAAAATATTGAAAGACTTAGAATGGTATTGTAAGAAACAATTATGTTTTTTATATTCTCAAACGAACTTTACATGATCGTCCCCTTTTTATTATTATCCATATTGACGAAAAAGTCTAACGGTGTAATATCACACGGTCTTGGTGGCGAATCGAACGCCCCAAAACGTGAAATTATGTGCTCACCGAACTGTTCTCTCAATAAATCCATTGATTGATGCGATGTGTGGGAAGTGGCGTCGTCTTGCTGAAACCAAATGTCGCCGAGATCACGAGCTTTAATTTCAGGCATCAAATAGATGGTTACCATGGCACGATAACGTTTGCCATTGACGGTTACGTTCGCACCGGCATCAGTTTTAAAGAAATATGGACCGATGATTCTGAATGAAGTGGCAATTTTGTTTGTTTACATACACATTGAGCCAGAAATGGGCATCCTCGCTGAACAAAATTTGCCTCGAAAACGTCGGATCTTCTTCGAACTTTTCAAGAGCCCATAGAGCGAAGCGATGCCACTTGGGAAGGTCGAGCGGCTTAAGTTGTTGCACAAGCTGTATTTTGTACGCTTTCACTTTAAGATCTCGACGTAAAATGCGCCAAGTCGTTTCATAGTTACTGAGAACGGCGCCGAATCGACTCTCCACGGTCTTCGTGTACACTCTCAGCTACGGCCGCTATATTTTTTTTACAGCGAGCTGGACGTGGTCTATTCGGTCGAATATTATCCAATAATGAATGCTGGGTCCCAAATGGGTGAATGTGTTGCGAATAGTACGCTCAGTAGGCCGATTATGTTGACCATAAGTTGAGCGAATTGCACGAAACACATTCACACACAGAACGTGAATTTTCGTAACAAACTTGAACGATTTGTAAACGTTGTTCAGGCGTAAGTCTTTCCTTTATGAAATACCAAACACTACTAAACAAAAATAACATGACAGCATGACACGACTCACACGTGATCTTTCAAAAAAAGGCTATTGAAAAAAGTATCTCTACTTGAATCACCCGTTACATATATAGATTTATTTTTTTAATTTTGCTAAATGTTTTTGGAATTCATGACGGTCGATTTTTTTTAAATATCAGCTATATTTGTCATAAAATTCTAAATAAAATAATATAATTTGCAAGCAGTTATATTTTCCCTATAAAAAGTTACAAGCATCTAAAATTAGAACATGTAAAAAGGTCCATATTTTTACGTTTTTTCTTTAAAAGAAAGAAAAATGTTCTTCATTGAAATATGTATATAATTTTTATGTGATTCGGCAAGATAACTTATTCATGAGTGTGTAAAATAATGTTGACGCCTTTAAGCGGACATATCCCTCCAAAGCCCTATCCAAACTTGGTCAATTTTGAAAATAAAACTTTAGATAAATTAAAAAAAAATTTAAAAATGCAAAGCAGCCACACTCTAAAAAATGTCTATGTTATTTAAATATACAGAAAGAGTTTTTTTACTATTACATGGCAAATAACATCACAGTGGGCACTTTTATAGAAAAATATTGAAAATTTTGGAACACCATTTTTGTTTAAGGAATTTCGATATTTGAAAATAAAAATTACATATGTAGGTTTATTGGCATAATTAGGAATGCGTACCATGAGAAAAGTGGGTGGGACCACGCCCCTTTTTAGGCAAACTAAAAATCGTAATATAGTCTTAACTACTGGACCGATCATCATCAAATTTTCATAATAAGATATTCTTACGAAATAATAAATAATAAGTGGACAAAATCGCACATATGACGCGCTTCAGTATCCTATTATTTTTCCATATGGAGAAGATGGATATCACTTTGAAATGCGTCAAATCAATCAAGCACTCGATATGCCAGGCTTTTCACCACATGTGCTGCAACTTAAAATTGGAGTGCCAATTATTTTACTGCGTAATATCGATCACCACGGCTTTCAATGGCACTCGACTTGCAGTAAAAAAAAACTGAGAAATAATTTAATAGAAGCGATCACTATAACTTGAAAATATTCCCGCGACAGCCGGTTCTACGCACCGAAATAACCCGAGATCACTCGACCAAGGGCTGTCAACTCAGCAATTACTGCTGTTACAACAACAACAGGCAAATATAAAGGTGCATATGTTCTTTTGCCACGCATTCCAATGCTACCAACAGATCATTCGATTTTAAACAATTGCAGTTTCCTGTTCGGTTCATAGCAGAGATGGAAGTTTCCAAAACACTTAACTTTTATCTGTTTCTACAACGCTTTCTGTTCTAGGCTAAGAAGTTTTCGCACCGCCCTCGTCAAGTGTCTGTTGTAAATCATTGGAAACATCGATAATCGTTTTTTGAATATGGAAGTAAAATTGTTATAAATGGATTTGAAATACTGTCATTTGTCTATAATCCGCGGATCAACAAATGTAAAAGTATTTGATTAGTCAAAACTAAAACTTAAATATTAAACAATTTTTACTCTTTATTATTACAAACTTTAAAACAATGAATGAATGCAATTAATTTCCCGATAAGAAATTAAATGAGTTCTGGACTTTGTTGCATATTGTTGTCTTTATCTTACAAAAAAGTGCATTTTTAACTTTAATTGACAACAACTATTGTCTAAAAATACTACAATTATTTAATATTGTTAACAAATCGATAAAGAAAATATTTCTTATGATTTGCTAGTGATTGCACTTCAAAATTATACAATTGTTTAGTTTGTTTGCCATATAATTTTACTACATTTGGTATAAATACCACACAAAATAATACCAGTTAATAGCAACAAGTCTACTAGTAACGTTACACCTTGAATTAGCACAAAATGAAATCTTGTAAGTTTATAGGTTTTTTAAATTTCTATTAGAGGACATCAATTTATATTCAAATATACTATATTGATTTTTCCTAGATATCTGTTTCGCTGTTTTGGGCTTTGCTGTTGCCTGTGTTTTGGCCTGTGATCCCGATGGCAATAATCAGCCCGAATGTTCTAGCAGCAATTTGAATGTACCCATTCGCAATTTCTGGGATCCCACTCACTATTGGCAGTGTAAATCAGCTGGCGCTGCTGCTGAATCTATACGTTGTCCCGATTCTGAAGGTTTCGATTCTGCCAAGGGTGCTTGTGTACCATTCTCAGAATGGCAATGGGCCGAACCTTGCCCTGCAGCTGCCGCCTAAAATAAACTAAATAATTGCTGATAATATGTAACAAAATTAAATTAATTTGAGTAAAAATCTTGCAAAGAAAAAAAGGATTTTTTTTGTTAATTGAAAAAAGTTTCTTGGTTGGGATTTGCTTTAACATCTGGTAACCCATGGAATCCCAACAAAAGTCGATTTTTTATATGGAATTATAAAACTGGCTCTAGATACCATCATAGTTATCCTAACTATTCGTTTGCAGATGATAGCGATATTTGCCATTCATACTCATTTAACCATAGACCAAACTCTTTGGAGATTGGTAAAATGAGACAAAACATGAATCATATGCTGAGCCAAGATCTTAAAACAATCTCCGAATGGGGTTGTGCGAACAGAGTCGATTTTAATGCACGTAAGACTCAATGTTGTATATTAACGCACAAACGTACAACAGATCATGTTGCTTCATCTTTTTTTATGGTCAGTGTAAATATAAAGGACGTTCTAGGCATGAGAATCCAGTGTGATGGCCGCTGGACCAAACACATTTTTCAAGTGTAAAAAGAAGCCTTGGTATTTTTAAAATGGTGTTGGAAATAATTCACTCCATCTAAACTCCTTACTATTTACACCACCTATATTAGACCGGAAATGGAATACAACTCTCATGTATGGGCCGGTGCTTCGAAGTCTATTTTGGAGTTACTCGACCACGTACAGGAGAGGGCTTATCGGTGACAGTAGGTTAACCAACTCTATTGATTCATTCGTCGCAATGTGGGTTGTGTTTCACTGTTCTATCGATAGATAGAACAATTTCCCTAATTTCAGTTCCCGAAACTCTTAGTTTTTTGCGTAATACACGTTCTTCAGTCAGGTCTCATATATTCATGGTCGACTGGAAAGTGGATCGCACAACACATTACAGGGAAAATTCGTTCTTTAGCCGTACTGTCCGTATGTGGAATAAAGTACCAGCAGAAGTATTCCCTGCCGCTTTCAATATAGAAAAATTCAAATCAAATGTTCACAAACACTACTCCCTCTATCCTCCCTCCCATAACTTATTGTCCCCTGAGACTTATTTGTTATTTGTTCTAGAAATCCTACATACATACATACATGTGTTTTTTGATTTGTTAACACATGTAATTGTGAACTCAATATATTTTGAAACAAATAACGTCAATTAAGTTTTTAAATAAACACCTTCTTATCACATACATAATAGTTAAATAATGATTGGCAGTAAATAGCATTTACATGGCCGCTTCTTAACTTCCTAATGAAACATGTACATTCATATTTATATTTAAATGTTGATATGAGCAATTATGCGGTATACGAGGTCTTTTGAATACTTTTTGAAAAAATTGAAATTAACGGTTATGTTTTGATCAGACTTCGTATAAATAAGTTTGAAGAAAATATTGAAACTGCAAGTAATATTTTGATTTATAATGATTTTTTGTAGTCTTTTGCTTAATTTTACTCCCACCGTACGTACGTGTCCCCTGGTGGCGGATAGGGGGTGCAAAATATATTATACTGGGCTTAACTCCAGCTGAATGTGAGAAGCTCATCTTATCTTGGAGTAACTAAACCCAGTATATTACATTTAGCCTAGGCATTCTTCCGAAACTCCTCGTGCGAGCACAAATTCAAACAAAAATGGAAAAAATTAAATACTAATAAAATTACGGTGCAAAACCTCCGCTACTCAAGTTGTTAGGCTCTTGGTGAGCAAACAGACTCACAGTCGTTATCATGAAAAGCGTCTGTAAGAAAACAATATCGGCAGTGGGAAACTTGGCTTCTGTTACTGAAAATGCCTTAAGAAGAACCGACAAAAAAGAAACGGATTTAAGGCAGAGATTTACGCATCCCCAGCCACATAAGACAGGTAACGAATCCGAATCTTACTACACGAAAAAGATACTGATCAGGTAGATTGAAGTAAGCGCTAGTATAGCCAAACTCAACCACAATGAAGAGAAAGCTCTCTGGTACCCAGAAGAGAAAAGTAGCAAAGCTAAAACAAAGCAGGTAAAAGGGAATTCAACATGATGATAAAGGAAGCGGTCCAAAATTTTTCTCCATATAAAGCAGTAGGGCCGGATGGAATCAATCCGGCTCTACTTCAGAATGGCAGAATCGGCACTAAACTCATTTTTACTACTTTTGAATAAAAGTATGCGTACATTCCAATAGCCTGGATGGTAGCAAGGGTTGTCTTCATACAAAAACCCGGCAAAAAAAATTCCTCAAATCGAAAAGCATTTATACCCATAACCTTAATGTCGTTCTTAGTGAAAATTTTGAAGTGAATTGTCGGCACAATGGTAAAGAGCCAAATGATAGATAGAGCAATGAAATTCAAATATCACGCTTATATAAAAGGAAGATCCATAGATACAGCCCTACAGGAAGTTGTATACCATATGGAAAGATCATTTAATTAAGGTTTTGCTTTACGAGTATTTATTGATATAGAAAGAGCTTTTATGTTCTGACCGGGATTTGACAAATCCCAGGTCGAGATTAATAAATCCAGAACATTATTAAAAGCTTTTTCTATTAATTCTATTTAGGAGGATTAATAAATCCAAAAAGCTAGTATTTGTTTATAATTTCTATAACAAAGCTTTAATTGATTTAAAAGCTCTACAGATAAAGTATTTGTTTTACTTAGACAAATAGTTGTCATTTTAAATCCGGTTAAAGTAACAGATGAAGCCTTTTCTCGCAGTGATATATATCTCTGCTGATGTTGCAATCTCTCTTTAAAAGAAACTAAGAACGAAGGATGATTTACTCAACACTTCAACATTTTTGATAAAACCCAAAATTTAAGAGTCAATTTGATAATGAGATAAAAAGTTTGTTAATAAAAAAAAATTTAAAAACGTTGATTTCTAAACGAATGAATGCAATTGAAATGTAAACAACGCCAAACAAATTTGTGCTAAAACTAGTGGTTACGCTTTTTTGAATAAATATTTGCCAAATGTGACCATACCTTTACAATTCCTTGTTTAAACTTTGTAGTCAACTTCGGCTAAATATACGAATAAAAATGCAAAACGAATTTTAAGGGTACATTTATGTGGGTATTTGGTTAATTTTATGTCATCAATAAAACTTGCAACGTGTGAACATAGACTAATATTATCACCTAAATTTTAACTGCATACATACTTACGAATTTCATTGTAAGTTATTAAGCTTATTAAGCTAATTATTATTACTAAATATTAATATCTTTCATATGTATTTATTTTAAATAAATAACAAACCAGTATTTCTGTAATGTTTTTAAGCAATTTTCTTTTAATTTTTCTTTTGCTTTTGGTCTTTAACTAAATAATTTAGTTTCAAAGCTGATGGACAAGGTTCAGTCCAGGCCCATTCTGCGAAATGAACGCTAATTCAGGTTCAGCACCGGCAGTTTTACACTTCCAGTAATGAATGGGATCAAAGAAGTTACGAATCGGTACATTCAAATCGCTGCTATTACATTCGGGCTTATTGTCGCTTTGGGGATCACAGGCCAAAATGCCGGCAACAGCAAAAGCCACAACAGCCAAAAAGATAACTGTTGATAGTACAAAATATTAAATTAAGGCCACTACTTACTATCCTATTTAATAGTACCGTATGTCAAAAAAAATCGTGTGTGTTCATAAAATACGATAGTGTGGCCTAAAAATTAACCTAAATGACAGATTTTTTGGACAAGTCTGTCCGACTTGCAAAAGTTTTTAAATATTTTCATAAAATGATAGTTTCTATGCGATCAGCAGGGGGTTACTCTCTATTGCGATGCGAAAGCAAATTCGATGCGATAAGATACTCTTGTATCAGAGTTGTATTTTCTAATACAGCTGATAAGAAAACAACATTAATTTGATTTGATTTATCAATTTGATAACAAAATTGTTTTAATTGAAATACATATGTATGTATGTACATATATTTTGGAAATGTTAAACAGTGATTTTACCAAAATAACAACTTGAACAACAACTTACAAGCTTCTTAATGGGTTCCATTAAACATTTAATGATAATATTAATATTTGTTGATTTCCGAAAACATATAAACATAATTTTGCCTGGACAAGTTGGTATAAATATTTGACAAAACTTGCAAATATCAGCAAGTTCCTACATAAGTATCATTGTATAACATAGACGCTACAAAAATCAATACAAAAATGAAATCCGGTAATTAAGTAAATTTTAAATTATTCTATTGCGCAACAAGACTAATTTAATATTTTGTGCTTTCAACAGTTATATTTTTGGTGGTTTTGATTTTTGCTGTTGCTTGCGTTTTGGCCTGTGATCCTCAAAGCGACAATAAGCCCGAATGTAATAGCAGCAATTTGAATGCACCCATTCGCAATTTCTGTGATCCCACTTGTTATTGGTTGTGTTTAACTGCTGGTTCAGCTCCTACATCTGTTAGTTGCCCTGACTCTCACGGTTTTGATTCTGCCAAGGGTGTTTGTGTTCATTTCAAAGAATGGGCCTGGATTGAACCTTGTCCATCTGCTTAAAACAGGGATATTTTGTTGAACACCTAAATAAAATAAAAGAATCTTGTTTGAGAACTTAAAAAAAATACTGATATTTTTTTTTTAAGTGTATATACTCTTGGTATACGATTTGTATTCTTATTCGCATATTTGTTCAAAGTTGACGACAAAGTTTAAGCAAGCAATTGTAAGAATTGTATCAATAATATTGTTAACGTGTGAAAACAGACTTGAATTGATCTTAACAATAAGATTTTCAACGTCTGTGAACATAGACTTAAAATATATTTTGCACATTTCATAAGTAAACAAGTTAGAGTGCAATATTCGGCTGTGCCGAATCTTAAATACCCTTCACCTTTGTTGTGGTGGTATATGTATGTATATTATATTAATACACTTTGTTTGAGTTTTTTTTGATTAAATTTTCAGAGGTTGTCTCGGATTTTTGCTCATATCTCCGTTATTTATAGACGGATTTTGCTGATTTTAAGTAGCAAACTTCTCGAAAGCATGTCTGACAGAATTATTGAAGATTTGGATCCCAAAAGTATCTGGGCACTTCAGAAAATTGATTTCAAGAGACAGAAAGACGGACATGGCTTAATAGACTCTGCTATCTATAAGGATCCAGAATATATATACTTTATAGGGTCGGAAAATTATATTGTGGAAATTACAAACGGAATGATAAACTTATATATACCCTTCCCATGAAGGTGAAGGGTATAAAAAGGGCACGATTATAGGTGAGGCTTCTTTTGATCTTAATATTCTTATTTACAAGAAATTTATGGCTGGCATAGTAGAAGTGGAACAACTATGGACTGATATCTTCTAAATCTAGTATCCACTAATGTGATTTCTATGTATTTTAGGCTTATTTTGGTTGAATTTTATATCAATAACGTTATTTACAAGAGTTGTATGGTTGGTTGTTATGTTTGGAAGTGGACTTAATTCAGGAGCTAAATTTGACTGACAGCTACAAAATCCAGTAGCATAATTGTCGTATAACCGCTACTAATATGATATATGGATTAAAATTCCTGATCCATGTAAAAGTTGGTTCGATATCGATATTTATTAGACTTTTTTGTGGGTTAAATTGTTTTTCAGAAGTGGTCCTTGTATGGCAGCTATGACGAATCATAAGCCGATCTTAAATTTCGGAACAGAGAATTTTATGCATATGTGGATATCTCAGTTCGAATTTCAACGTAATATTGGTATATTTAAGATACATATTAGTATTAAAGTGAATTTCGAAAGTAGACCTTATATGATAGTCAAATATAGACCGATATTCTCAAAATGTTGAATCGGTACCGTTATTTATAAGAGATTTATGAGTATTGAAGTGATTTTCGGAATAGGGCTTTATATGGGGGATACGGTTAAATAAGGACCGAAATATACAAAATTTTGTGAAATGATTTTTATGTGTATTTAAATAATACAATATATGTATATAAAGTTTTGATTCGGTACCGATATTTATAAGATATATATAAAAATCGATGACTTTTTCGCATGTGGTCCTTATATGGCAGCTATGGCCAATTATGGACCGACCAATATAAAATTTAGTACAAAAATTTTTATATCTGTAAGAATTATTTGTCTCGAATTTTAGCCTGCTAACTATATTTGTACCAGATGTATACGTATTTAAGTGAATTTTGGATGTGGACTTTATATGGGGTCTATGGTTTTCGTTTTGCGATTTTTTTTCACATGACACTTATTTTTGACAAATTTTGTATTAATTATATATTAAAATTTTACAGGCATTTATTTATCATTAAGCCATATTTCGGGAAGATATTTATATATGGGGCTATGAGATTTTTACTATTTTCCTCAAACTTTCTTGTTTTCTCATAAAAATAACATGTACAAAATTTCATGGCAATATCTGCAATCTATTTCAAAAAATTGGAAGAAAAATGTTTAAAAATATCAAATTTTTATAGAGGTTGTCTCACATTTTGGTCCATAACTCTGGTTCTACTATACCGATTTTTCTGATTTTCAATACCAAACTGATTAGGAGAATTATAAACGGGTTTTTTTAAACCCTGTTGATTTTAGTTGTGTCTTTTGGACGTGAAAATATTTTACACAGACAGACAGACGGACATAGCTCAGTCGGCTTAAGCATTGATTTTGCCATAAGGATCAAGAATATATATATACTTTGTTGGTTCTCAGATGAATATTTCTCAGTGTTACACACGGAATGACAAACTTATTGATACCCTTATTCAGCACTTATGGTGGTGGAGGGTATGAAAATGTTAAAATTCTTACATTATGTATATTCCCTTTTCGTTAATTTGGCGTGTTGCCACATGGGTAATTTTTGAGAAAACTTACAAGACTAAAAGTACGGCAATACTAAATAATAAATTCCGTATAAGTTGTTATTTTTTAGTACATACTTATGTATGTATTTAGAAAATTGTAAATTTTAACTAAATATATGTATATTAAATAATATTATTAAAAAAAACGCAAAAGAAAACAACATTTTTTATTAATAAAAAGATATTATGAATTGTTTATCCTCCTGGAAATGCTTAAAATTAAAAATTAAAAAAAAAACAATGGTATCCGAAAATGGACTATGTAAAATGTTTAGTCTGGTCTTCCTTGTGTAATATAGGCACATCAGTTTTAATGATTGTAATATCCATGCAACCACACACAGGGGAATCTCCTGCAACTTCATGGTAATGGCAAGTATTTCTAAGTCAATGTAAGCACATTTGATTTTTTGGTTGATAAAGCATGACTGCGCTGTGCATTGTGCTTTAGTTTGTCTATAATTTTATTTGGTTTCTATAATTTCATCTTATAACAGGGTCTTCACTATCGTCAAACAAAAGCTCATAGTCTTAGTAAAGTGATCGTTTACCTTTAATTTTTGACAAACTTAACAATATTTGCTTTGCAAAAATAGAATTTACAATTTTTGTGGAACGAAGCATTATAATTATTTGCAAAATCTTTGCAAATTATTCATTTTAATATTAACTTTCCGCTTTGCACAAAAGAACGTAAGTGGAACAGAAATTGCAAAGAAAATATAAAAATTTCAAAAACTTTGCAAATTACACTTAACAATTTCAACTTATCACTTATAAAATTTTATAGTTCTGAGGAACACACAATTTTGCAAATTGACGAAAAAAGTGAAAGGGAATGGTATTTCGTTTTCGATATGATATATCAGTTTAAGCAATATATTAATTTAATTTTTCGCTAAACTTATTTCAAAAACAAATTAAGTTATTGTTTTAATTATTCTATTTTTGTGTTGATTTTGTTAACGTCTGTGGTGTTTGCTGAAACAAAGGAAACTTGCTGATATTTGCCAAATTTTATCTAGTATTTACATGTACATGAAGAACATTAAATTTGTTTTATCAATTTGATAACAAATGTTGTTTTGATTGCACGAAATACTTTTTGGCAGTGTGATTTTGGCAAAACATTTACTAACAACGACTGACTAACTTTATATTATTGGGTTTCATTTTCTTAAACATAAATAATCGTAACTTATTTAAAATACATTTAAAATGATGAATTAACTATGAGTATCACTTTTTTGAAATCTTAGTGACATATATTCACCCCTATCGTGAATAAAAATTCCACATGAAATTTGTTCCCTTTTATTTTTTTTAAGATTGAATTTAAATAGGAAAAATGTGAAAGGGAACAAATTTCATGTGAAATTTTTATTCACGATAGGGGTGATTACTCCTTAAATATCGAATGAGTCCCATTAATAATTTTGAAGATAGTGAGTGCTTGAAGTTGTTGTTACTTCCAAAAATATTTTGTTAAATTAAAAGAAATTTTGTTATCAAATTGATAAACTCAAGTTGAAGTTTTTGTGCAAAAATTTAATATAAAATTTTGCTTTAAATACTTGACAAATTTTAAAAATACCAGCAAGTACCATTCTAGCATCGAAGACAGACGCTACTAAATTCAAAACAAATAAAAATGAAATCTGGTAAATATTTAATATAAAACTAACTTACTAGTTTCTCTAGTAACAATGCATAAATATAAATATTATTTTCTTTAGTTATCTTTTTCGCTATTTTGGCTTTTGCTGTTGCCTGCGTTTTGGCTTGTGATCCCGATGGCAGCAATCAGCCTGAATGTAGTGCCAGAAATTTGAATAAACCCGTTCGTAACTTCTGGGATCCCACATGCTACTGGTTGTGCACATCAGCCGGTGCTGCAGCTGAAATTGTACATTGTCCCATATCTCAGGGTTTCGACTCTGCTAAGGGTGCTTGTGTTCCTTTTGAAGAATGGAGATGGACCGCACCTTGCCCTGAAGCTAACTAAATATTTGTACTAATGCTAAAGAAAAATACAATATATTTTATTTAAAATATTAAAAACAGCTTACGCATTTAATTAAAACACTAGCTTAATTCACACTTGAATAAGGTTTAGGAAAAAATTAAATTAATATACACATAAAAAAATAAAATATTTGTGGAATTAATTAAAAATTTAATTGAAATCGGACCTGTAAACAAAATGATAGTATCATTTAAAAAAAATTTTGAGATTTAATTAAAAATATCAGAAAAATCAGAAAAAGTAATTGAATCAATTAAAATTTTAATTGAAAATTATTTTAAAATCAATTAAAGGTTTAATTGAAAAAAAACATGATTTTTTTTCTGTGTAGCTATATTAATTAAATTTGGATTTAAAATCGAAAATGAAATATGTACAACGATCCGAAAATTGCTGTAAATATTCTAAAAAAAATACTGAAGAGCGTGATTAAAAGTCTCCTATAATCGGTTGTTAATTAAGCAAGAAATTGTAAAAAATCTCAATTATATTTTATGTAATTTGCAAAAAGTGTTTAGAACATTGTGACTAAGAAGTTTTGTAAGAAACAGGTAACTAACATTCAATTCAAATAGCTAAAGTCTTACATAGTTGTTGATCCACAAATCTGTATGTTTTAGCTTCAATCTGGCTTCAACCGTAGTTCCCTATGTTGAACTAATCTAGCTTAAATCTGGCTTCAGTCGTAGATCTTTATGTTGAACAGTTCTAGCTTCCATCTAGCTTCAATCATAGATCTTTATGTTGAACAGTTCTAGCTTTAATCAGACTTCAATTATAGATCTATATATAGAAGTGTTCTAGGTAATTATTGCTTTTCTTAATACCAATATGTATTTCATTTCAGTGAAATGAAAAAATGTATCTATATTGCAAAGTTTACTATGAATTCAATTCGATTATTTACTTTATCGATATAAATATTTTTAAAAGATTTATGGAGGTTAAAGTGAATTACGGAGAGGGTCTTATATGGGAGTTTCGACTAATTATGGACCGACCATTATAAATTTAGGTTTTCATCATTTCTGTATATATGAAACTTCTTTTTGTTCAATTTTATTTGGATGCCAACATTTTTAAGAAATTTATATTCGTTAAAGTGATTTTCGGAAGTGGACCTTATATGGGAGCTACGACTAATTATGAACCGATCATAAAAAATTATACCGTATTTTTTTTATATATAAGAAACATATGTATGTTCAATATTATTTGGATACCGACATTTTTAAATGAGTTACGCTCTTTAAAGTGATTTTCGGGATTGGGCCTTATATGGAAGCTATGATAAATTATGGACCGATCTGCACAAAATTTGTAAACGTGATTTGGCTTCATTTATTACTCATTTGTGGTGAAATTTGTTTGGAGACTTGCATAATTCAGACATTTATGATCGGTAAACACCAATTTCGGGAAGACATTTGTATGGGGGCCAAGTGAAATAATGGATCGATTTCCACCAGTTTCAATCCCATCCGTCCTTGGCCCGAAAAAATTTCACGTACCAAATTTTATCAAAATATCTTAAAAATTGCGACCTGTACTCTGCGCACAAGCTTTACATGGACAGCCAGACAGACGGACAGGCATCGTTAAATCGACTCAGAAAGTGATTCTGAGTCGATCATAAATAATTTAAGGTGGGTGTTGGACCAATATTTCTGGGCGTTACAAACACTATGGTGGTGTAGGGTGTAGTAAACGTATTATATGGTCGGGCTTGACCGACTATACTTTCTTACTTGTTTTTAATCCTTAATATTTTTAGGTGGAGGATATTGAAGTTTCGACACAGCCGAATATAGCAATTTGTTTTTAGATGCGTTATCCGGACTTTTTCTTCTAAAAATATTGTTTGGTTGGATTGATTTTGCCCATTTCACAATACCAAATAGGGTAATTGATTAACAGAGAATATTTGTGGAAAACTTCATTTGATCTAGGCCCTACTCTCTAAAGGCAAAACGACGGACCTAGCTAGATCGTCTTAGTATTTTATAGGTATCCAGTCTATATATGTATATATATATACATATACAGGTATATTTTTGAGACTCTTCAAACCATATTTCGATGTGCAATGTACTGCCCAAATTTTCTGGAAGCTATTAAAATCGCAGCAGCTAAATACAAGAATGTTATCAATTTTGTTAACAAAAATTGTTTTAATTGCAAAATTTAATTATTTTTCATAGTACAACCTATAACTAACTGATTTACTTTTAAACATATTTTTTTATTATTATTCTTATTTCATTTTATAATTAAATATATATAAACATATATATGTATATATATAAATTGATAAAAAACAAATAATTGTGTGAAAAAGTGCCGCATTTTCAATGTTTGCTTGTAAGGACTTGTTCAACTTCCGATAACAGATAATTTATTTTGCGCATGAATCAACAAAATAAACAACAAAACAAAAATTATAGTAATTTTTTATAATTGCTTATCAGTGTTGATCGAATTGTTAAAATTAAATATCAGCAAAATTTACACATTTTATAGCATATAATTAAAAGCATTTAAGGCGACAAATCCAGATTAAGGAATTCGAACTTATTGTAATTGAGTGGGAATATAAAGGATTTTTTTATAGCGGATTTGATTCCTTGAATATTAATTAAAATTTGTTACCGCCTTTAAGGCGCAATTTTTAAACCTTAAACTTGATTCAAAAGCTTGAACTCAGCCAATTAAAGTTGGTTTTAGACGGTATGCATTTTGCAGTGTGCTTTTCAAATTTTCCACTGCAAAATGCATACACAGCCTGCATTTACAGTGTAAAATTTTCAATTAGAGCATGTTCAATTATTGATTTGTTTAGAAATTTCTAAATCGGGCTTATTAAGGTCATGTTCAATTTTCATTTGACAAATCACCTGTAACCAGCTGTTTTGCAAGTCAATTGTTAATGGCGCACAGTGGTCCAGAATAGTTTTTTATTGGCCAAAACTCTGATCAATACATAACATCTTAAGCTTTTATCGAGTTTAGGTTAGAACATAGTGTTTGTGATTCAGCAAATTTACATTTAAAAAAAAAAAATTGTATTAAACAAAACAATAAATTTGTATAGACAATTTATTGAAAAAAATGACTTCCAACATATCGTAAAGATATTTGCAGCCTAAGAGATGTTTGGGCTATCTGTCAGATACCTGAAAGTGGAGTTCACAGAGAACGGTCTTGACAGTAGTTAATTTTCCTATTTAATTTTGCTTGCTTCTTTTTCGTCATATTCTTCGTGAAGTTGTTTGCATAACAAAAGTAAAAACGTGATTATAAAAAGCACGAAAAATTAAGATTACATCGCAGGTTTTAAAGAGAATTAAACAAAAATTATTTAGCTAAAATTGAGACATATGAAACAGCACTAGGACGGTGCCATGTTTAATATGGTCATTTATGCTTCAGTTCGCCTGATGTCTTGGATCTTAGGGTTAACTTGAAAGAAGTGTTTCTGATCACTAACTCTGAATATAATCAAAATTAATAAAAGAAAATTTTAAATGGAAATGTTTTAGAGAAGAGTTCCCAGCATATAACAGCGATTAAAATAAATGAATATATACACCTAAAGCTCATAATAATATTCTTAAAAAAATAGGCAACTTGGAACGAAATTCAAGAGCATACCTTGAAAAAATAATAAACATATAAAATTCCTTAAAAGTTATTTTCCAAGACTTGATTTAAACAACTGATGTTTACACCAGTTGATTTAGAAATCTTTCTTAGCTATAAAGCCAAGACAAATCTTTTAAATTATATGATTTTTAATTGTTTTTTTGACATATCTATACAACTTAAACGAAACTCAGACTCCTTAAAACCTTTTTAAAGCTTTCATTACTTACCTAAATGTATCGGGATCCTGTACCAAACCGGAACCATACAAATCTCCGGCACTTGTATGAGCCGCCACAGCTGCAGCCGCAGCTACGGCTGTATTCATAATCATATGAAAATCTTTGGTACTGGCAGCTCCAGCACATGCACTAGCATTGGCAGCATCCAGCAAAGGATGATAAGAGGGTGGAGCTGCTGGCACAGCAACAGCAGCAGCTGTGCCCAAAGGCATAAGTGGAGATGAGGTATGATTGGGTAAAGCCGCCGGCGGGGGCAAATGGTTTACGCTCTGGGTTACTGCATATTGTTGTTGCGGCGATGAATTGGAGAAGTATTGTTGCATTTGTTGGGTATTGGGAGAGGGTGAACTCAAATCAATATGAGATGAAGCCGACGAGGTTGAAGTGGCGGTGGGAGTTGAGGCAGGAGAGGATAATGAGTGCGGCGGATTTGTCAAAGCTGAGGTTGGGGTAAGAGTAGGGCTTACAACATTTAGAGATTCACACGAAGAAGATAACTGGCGTTGCTGCTGTAAGTCATCTGTAGATTTGGTACCGGTAGATTCCACTTCACCCTCCTCCTGATCACTAACACCCGAATCATTATTAAGAGTATGCTGGGCCTCAATAGACTTACGATGCATGCCTGTAATAAAGGAAATATATTAACAGTCTAATTCATAAAAACTTATCAAGGGTTTATAACAGGCTTATAAAGCAAATATCCATGCAAAATTTGCTTTATAAGCCTGTTATAAACCTTTGACAAGTTTTATGAATAAGGGGGTAAATGTTTATATATTTATGTCTTATTAGTACTTTAATTAAATTTTTATTGACAATTTGTGAATCTTCAACATTGTTGATTACCTTTTTGACTTAATGTCAAGTTAATTTGAAAATTTTATCCTTTTTGTCAATAACAAAAGCAAAAACAAAAATTTATATATTTAATCCTATTTAAGCCACTCAAACTTATAAATACAATCTCGTCTATACATAATGAAAATTTAAATTTCATATTATTAAAGAAAAATGTTGAACAGCAGCAGTGTACAATGCATTAGGGTGTTTATTTGCTGTTAGATTTCCTGCATGTGGGGTGCTGCTAATAGACCCACGAAATATGACTTTGTTTTAAGAAATAAATGTGTTTTTATTACTAAATACAATAAAGGTATAAAATTGCATTTCTGTCTACTCTGTATTTGCTCATCTTTTCTTTCTTTTTTATTTATTAAGCGATTAAGTATTATTAATTATAACATGTTTTTGTTTCACCAGCTACTGCTGTAAAGTATTTGAAGTTGTACAGGGTTCTTTAGAGAGAGGTGAGTGAATAAGAATATTAAATGATTTTTCCTTTTAGATATATACGACCAAAAAACCAACAACTACAACAGGTATTTTACAGATATTTTTAAGCTGGGATTGCATAATTTTATAGCAACTTACTGGTTAGTTTTTGCTACGTTGTACATACCAGAAAAAGTACCAATAATGATTCAAAATAGTTTAAAAAACAGAATTTAAGATCAACTCGCTGGTACTTTTTATCAATAATTTATATAACAGAAAAATTATCAATAAAAGGAATAAAATAATGTTAGTACTACACTTTGATTGTTTTATGCTACCAAAAGTACCAAAAAAGTACATAAAAGAGTAAAGTATCCAGAATGAAATCAAGAGTTTTTAAAAAGACCAACTCGCTGGTGCTTTTTACCAAAAATGTATAGAACACTAAAAGTATTAATAACAGGAATAGAATAATGTAAATGTTATACTTTTTTACTTTTGTACTTTTCTGAAACCAAAACTACCAAAAAAGTACACAGCAGAAGAAGTACTAAGAATAAAATCAAGAGTTTTAAAAATAAGAAAATCAGTATTTAAGACCAACTCGCTGGTACTTTTTACCAAAAATGTATAGAACAATAAAAGCATCAATAACAGGAATAAAATAATATAAGTACTACACTTTGATAGTTTTCTGAAACCAAAAGTACCAAAAAAGTACATATCAGAACATGTACCAAGAATGAAATCAAGAGTTTTAAAAAAATGTTTACCAAAATAACATAAAAAGTATCAATAGACAGGGATTAGATTAATGAAAGTCCTATACTCTGGTACTTTTCTAAAACAAAACGTATAAAGTATTAATTCGGGAGAGTTTAAAAACGTAAATAGCATCCTTTAAAAGCAACTCAATGGTACTTTTTATCTTAAAAGTACTACCCAGATGAAGTACCATGAATTGTTATAAAAAGTTATATTCACAACAACTTGTGAATATGACTGGTACTTTTTTTAAGTACCAACAAATTACATACAAAAAAGTACTAACAATTAAATATTAAAGTCAATTTAACAAACGTTTATTAAGACAGATTTGCATATAAAAATTTGCCGATTTGAGCCGATCGCCATATAGTTCGTTACTATGATATATAAGCAGATTATTTGAGTTGAATTTCAACTTGATAGTGTTGCTTTAAGAGATTTATGCATATTTAGGTTATTTTCGGAGGTGGACTTTATATGAGGGCTATGGTCAAATATGGACTGATGCAAACAAAATATAGTTTTATGTTTTTTTCTTAGCATTATTTTTCCAAAAATTTCTGTATGCATTTATGTACCATATAGCCATATTACGGAAAGACATTGGTATGGGGGCGATGAAAATCATGGGCTGACTCTTAATATTTTCAACAGAACTTGCCCTTCTATAATAAAATTATAGTGTGCAAATTTCATGATATTATCTGCATTATACTTGAAGAATATTGCGAAAATATCTGAAACATCGGTCTATAACTCGGATGCTACTGCACCGATATTTGCCCATTTTCAATACCAAACATTCCGGTGAAACGCAAAATGTTTAAGACAAATTTAATTAAATTATTTTTTGCGAAGCTCTATTGTGCCTTCAACCGCCGGAGAGACAGGCGGACATGGCTACAACGTCTTATAATCTTAGAAGGACCCAGAATATATAGACTTTTTAGTTCTACGACCAATATTTCGATGTATTACAAACGGAATAACAAACTTAGTATTTGTTTTGGTGGTGGTTATAAAAAGGACTGTTTTATCTAAGACCTACTAAGTGGCTGCTATCTGGTACCAAAATTTGGCATTTTTTTTTAAATTTAAAGTTTTAAATTAATTGTACGTTTTTTTTGGTATATTGTGAGTTAAAAGAAAGATTTTTTATATAAATTGCTTTCCCAGCAACATTTGTTGATTTTGCTTGCAAAATTTAAATTCAAAAACAAATTTGAAGTTTAAGAAACAAATCATTTATGTTTTAAAACAAAAAAATTTAGAAACAGCAAGAAAATATAAAATTTATATATTGTCTTTTGAAATTGTTGCACAAAAAGTTTAGCGCTACATTTGTATGTGTTTGCTTAGTTTAGGACTTGAAAAAACATTAGTATTCGTATGATATTAATTTAATTGCATATGTTTAACACTTTTTGCAAATTATCCAACACAAATCAAGTTATAATAAATAGTCAAGAAATTGTCAACAGCAATTGAGGACAATATTCTAGCAACTACTCGTACAAAAAGTAGTGGTTTTATAAGAGTCAATCAGTGGTCATACGAGTCCAAAAAGACGTTCTATTGTTCCCAAACCACAAATCACAGGTCGCAAAAATTTTTTTGCTTTAAAGGCTGTTTAGAAAGTTGATTTCAGTCAACCAAATTACATTTTCTATCGCCAAAAAAGTTTAATTAAATTCCCCAAAATAATGGAGATAAATATTACAAACGATTTTTAAAAGAGGTCAGACTTTTAAGTGTGCCAATTCTTTATGTAGAGAATAGTCTATACAAGTTTAGTCTAGCGGAGAGAGGTTTCCAGTTTCGATTTTGTCTCAGACAATTCTAAATATTTTACAAATCACTTCAAATCTTAAATTTTTCTTTCTCTTATTCTTGTAAAACAAATATTTAAAACCCTTATTACAACACCCTTTATTATTGACGCAGACAAATCTATAAAGTTATTTTGTGGCCTAAAACCTAATAATATTCATACATTATACGAACAATGTCTCACCCCTCTGCTAAAACATTTAACATACATTTATATGAACGTTTGTGTTAATCTTTAAAGTCGATTTTATTGCGCATCTCTTATAAGGTCCTGTCTGTTGCCCCCTTTTCAAAATAAAATTTATACATTTTTGTTCTTGTTGTTGGCTTAAAAACTGGTGTTTTGTTGTGGTATTTTTATAACAATTTGTTGGATTTTGTCAAGTACTGTCTATTTTGGAATCCTTATTGTTTTGTTTTCAATATTTGGGTGCTATTGATGTTCGCCTGTCTAAAAATTTAAGGGGTGTTAAAAAGGGTGATGAAGTTTATGCTGTAGTAGCGGACAAGTATGATGATATGGTTGCTGCTGCTGATGATGGTGGTGGTTGGTGCGATTGTTTTGTTGTTATCATCTGCTGCTACAATTTTGAGCTAAATTTCTAACATATGACAACGTTTAAAACGTTTGTAAGTATTGTTTTGCTTTATGTTTTTCACAAATACATTTTATCTGCCATTCGTCATGCTTTTAAAGTATGTTCAAAAATAAAATTCTTTTTTTTAATTACTAAGAGATAATTCTTTTTTCTTTGTTCTTTGTTGGCTTTTTTTTTTTTTTGAAAGAAGTTTGTTTTACCAATGATGATGTTATCATTTGATAGATAATAGTTAAAACGATAGTAAAAAAAGTTAATTGGCAATTGTGCTAGCAGAGAATATTATTAATAAAAAGAACTTTATACTAAAGAAATTACTGTTTAAATAGCAACATAGTTCTAAACTTATCAGCTAGTTTGGTTAATGCAGTTTAAACGGAACCTATAACTTTTAATTTATAACAACTGCTACAACTGCTGGTAAGAAAGTATGAACTGCTCTGTATCTTACATGACGGTAAGTTATCTAGGGCCTTGACAAAGTTGATTACTAACTGTCTAAATTTAAAGATATTTGCCCCTTAAAGTTTAAATGCCCAATTATGTATATGTAAGTCAACTGTCTCAATTATAAAAGTTATTTACTTAAATTGTTTTTTGCTTGGTTCAACATAAAATTGATCGATAAGGAAAACTGATGTTCAAGTACCTTGGAACAAGCCCCCACCTAAATTATCAGCCTTTCAAAACGCAATTTTTTTACAATAAATATTTCATTACAATGAAATGATTGAGAGTAACCTCATATTTTTTAATGTAAATAGAAACAAATGTTTTTATTATATTCTTTAAATGCGTATGAGTGCAAGTATCATTATATTAATAAACGTAATACTAAGAAAGTACTCTTTCAAACGATAATATATTTGTCTGAAGTTGTTTTTGTTAAATAGTACCAAGTACCCAGTAAACAAACGTCATAATTGTACTTAAATTTGTTCATAGTTGTTTATTAAAATTGGACAGTTTGAATGATAAATATTCCTTGTATATCTTCTAAGCTATTACTAATTCTAACGGATGATTCAAGTAGAGAAACTTTTTTCAATAGCCTTTTTTTTTGGCAGATCACGTGTGAGTCGTGTCATGCTGTCATGTTATTTTTGTTTAGTATTCACGAAAATTCACGTTCTGTGTGTGAATGTGTTTCGTGGACTTCGCTCAACTTATGGTCAACATAACCGGCCTACTGATCATACTATTCGCAACACCATCATCCATTTTGAGACTCAGCATTCATTCATTGTATAATATTCGACAGAATAGACCACATCTATTGATTCCACCACCGGTGGAATCATAGCTCCATATTTCTTTAAAACTGATGCCGCTGCGAACTTAATCGTCAATGGCGACCGTTATCGAGCCATGATAACCGACTATTTGATGACTGAAATGGAAATTCCCACACATCGTATCAGTCAATGCGGCGAACATTTGATAGACATAATCTTCAAAAAATAAATGTTCTTTCAAATGATTATAAAAATTCCCTATTAAATTTTCTGTCTTTTTTCTTTAAAAAGTGGGGAACCTCGAAAAGGATCAAGCATTTCTGTCAAGTTCATCATATTAAAGTATTTTATCAAGAAGGGGTCCTTTTTTAGAAGAAGGGTCGAAGAAAATTTGATTTAATCCTCCTCTTAATGCACCAATTAATCTTGAAAAAATGATTCTTGTTACAATTATTGGTTTAAAAATATGTAATATAAGAAATTAATATCAAGGGAGCAATTTTTTGTCAAGTTATTAAAATTAATGTAACTATTTGATCAGGACATTAGGGAATCAAAAATGATAGGAGCAGATCCTCTTTTTAGAAGAAGAAGGGAGGAAAAAATTATTATTTCCATAAAGTATGTAATTTGAATTTGTTTTACTCGAATTTAATACAAATAAAATTACTGTTATATTATGTGTTTTTACAGTTGGGAGCATAAATGAGTGCATGTTAATACTTTGTACACTTGTTATTACATTAAAATAAAACTAATAGAGATAATTACGAAATGTTTTTTTTCACTTATTTAACAAAATAATTTATAAATCAAAGCTGAAAGTATCAAGTTCTAAGAAAAAATCCCTAATAAACAACCCAGCCAAATATTTCTTATTTTAGTAGGTTCAACATACTTCTCGTGACTTTCTTTACTGTAATAAATATTCTTGATGATTTAAGCCTTTGCTATTATTATGTACTAAACTATTATTGTTTAATCAAAAAAGTTTCTAATAAAAATGGTCAAATAAATCATTGAGCTTGGATCAACGAGTCATTTCGTTAATAAAGGTTTAATGTTTCGTGTCTGTTGATCAAAAATTGTTAGTTCGGTTTTATGGGGCTGTAATTATACACGTAATACTTATTAGGATGTTAAGCTGGAATCAGTTGGAGGGTACTATGCTGTTAGAGAAACTCTCAAGAATCTGCGCTATGGAAACGAAAAGGTTATCGTTATGATAATATCGCATTTTCCTTTTGTTGCAAGTAACATTTTGAATAGAGAACTTTAATAAGAAACAATTCCCATTTTTTTTTTAATCAAAAAGTTGTATTTTTTGTGTTGATTTCAGTTTAATTTTTTTATAACTTTTTAAGCTTTCTCAAATAGGGTGACTTT
Source organism: Bellardia bayeri (assembly GCA_950370525.1). Lineage (NCBI taxonomy): Eukaryota > Metazoa > Arthropoda > Insecta > Diptera > Calliphoridae > Bellardia > Bellardia bayeri. The sequence continues at coordinate 2,415,040 of OX493266.1, read as the reverse complement.
AAGTCTTTATAGAAAACATAAACTTCCACTTAATAGTGTTTTTCAATTTAAAAAATTTCATCTTGGATCTCTCTGAGCACAAAAATGAATCGTGGATATTTCTAAGAAACAAAATTAATACGGGATCTTTTTGAGGCACAAATTAAATCGTGGATCTTTCTAAAGAATATTTCATTCCTCCTTAATAGTGTTTTTTCATTTACAAAATTTCATCTTGGATCTCTCTGAGCAAAAAAATGAATTGTGGTTATTTCTAAGAAATAAAATTAATACGAGATCTTTCTGAGGCACAAATTAAATCGTGGATCTTTCTAAAGAATAAATTTGATCATGGATCTTTCTGAGCAACAAATTTCTTCGAGAATCTTTCTAAGAAATAAAATTAATCCTAGATCCTTCTCAGCAACAAATTTACTTGTGGATCTTTCTAAGAAACAAACTTAATTCTGGATCTTTCCGAGCAACAAAATCAATCGAGGATCTTTCTAAGAAACAAATTAAATCCTGGATATTTCTGATGAACAAAGTAAATTCTGGATCTCTATGTGGAACAAAATTATTCGTGGATCTTTCTAAGAAACAAATTTAATCTTAGATCTTCCTGAGCAACAAATTTAATAGAGGATCTTTCAAATAAACAAATTAAATCCTGGATATTTTTGAGGAGCAAATTAAATTCTAGATGTCTCTAATCAACAAATTTATTATAGGATCTTTCTGAGCATAAAATTTTATCATGAATCTTTCTGATTGGTGGATCTTTCTAGTCAACAAATATCGAATTTTTCACAATACAAACAATTTAGGGAATGATAGTATTTTTAATATTTAGTCCAAAGTCCGTTATTTTGTAAAACACTTTTTAGACATATTAATATAGTATTTATCAATTTTTTAATTCATTCTTTTGTAATATATTCGCTCTGAATCCTCTGACATATGTAGCTCCTCCAAATGGATTAGAATTAACCAGTATTGTCCCAACTGTCTCTTCGCGATTGATTACAAGTTCTGCATCAGAAGAAAATTCTGTTTTCTAAGTCATTCTTTCACGATTTTTGAAAATGAGCTTTGGATTACCATCCAGCTGGAAAGTAACTTCTTTCACATGATAGAGGCGCTTATCTACCAAATCGGAAAAATGAGTTTGCAAGTCTTCTTTCCCCATTATTCCTTAGATTCTTTGCAGTAGCCCGTGTTGCCACCATGTTTGTGATGTTAATCAGTGATCGGGATTCATAGCCATCAGGGGCTGAGCATTATCAGAATTTATGTCAAACAAACAAATTGAATTAATCAACGAGTTATTTTTTATATTTTTTTGCACAAATTACACAATTTTCACAACTACTGATTTAATAAAGTTTTAAATCTTCTAGTCTGGATTTTTGTGTTGACTACTGATTGGATATTTTTATGCAAAATGTGTTGGGAATCAGCAGACACATAATATGGTTTTTCAATATCATCCTCACTGATTTAAACTTAGTTTATAATATGGTCTCAAATTAAAAGGAGGCCAGCCTCAAAACCCTGGTCATAAGATAAATGTATAAAAAATGATGCCCATGATAATTAATTCATCCGTTTCACGAGTTTTTATTTACTGAACTAGTATTAGAATTAGTTATGTTACAACAATTGTGAGCTTATCTACTGATGAGTTAAATTGCCTTTGAAAAACCCAGGACACAATTTCCTGAATGATTTTAGCATCATATCAGTATCTCTAAATACCTGTGTTAGAATAACTTAATGGGTCAAGTCTGAACAGGTTGCAATACAGTCGAGATGCTCGGATCTAAATGGGAAAGATGGGTCATACTCTTCCTTCCTTGTACGAAAAATAATATAAAAAAGCAACTAGAAATATTTCGAATATAAAGGTTATACGCTTTTTAGCGTGAAACTCAATGTTACCCACAATTACTAGCCTACTTTCTTGATAAGTAGAATATACAGAAAAAAGTTGTCATAAAACAGCATATCTGACATCAACTCGAAATAAGTATAACACATTTTTTGGTGATTCTATCTCCCAAATAAAACTCAGTTTACCTAAATGTACTAATAGCAGCTATCTGAGAGATCCAAAAACTGAGAGAGAGAGAGAGATTAAGTTGGACCATTTATGACAGTTCTCTCTGATCTAAAATATTCTGTTTTTGATAAATTTTTATATTTTTAAATAAATTAATTTGAAATTAAATGATCAGCGTCTACTTGTTTAATTTACTCTTATTCAATTATTTTACGATTTGTTAAAGGTTTTTATGTTAAATCGAGTTGAAAGTTAAATAAATTTATTTATTACTTGTGATACAATTATTGCATTTACTTTTATTATCCATACCTAGTAGCCAGGGTGCTACAGATTCATTTTCCTTAGCCGACTTCAAAATAGTTTCAGGTAAAGGCAACGAATGTCTAACCATGGCACCATACAAGCCATACTCAGCCATAATGGTGCTGCGGCCCCAGCACTTTTCGGTTTTACGCCATTTGGCGCGGCGATTTTGAAACCAAACCTAGAAAGCGAAAACAAAACAAATTATTGTATAAACAAAGAATATAAATTAAATTAATTATTTTATAATTTAATACCTAGAATTTTCTTTCTTTTTCAATTATTCGATTGTTAACTGTTGTTCAAAATTTAACTTAGTTGTTTTTGCAGTGATTAACATTTAACGCTTGTCAGCATACTTACAGGGGTTTATTTAATAATTGTGTTGTCATAGACAACTACCACCATCATTGTTTTTTCTTATTTGCAACCAACCCTTTAATTTAGAACTATACCTTTACAATAACAATGATTTCAGAAATATACTAAAAATAAAAATAAAGACTAAACTAACTTAGCAAGTAAACATATTATGTTATTAAAATGTTGTTTTTAAACAAAATGACTTTTTAATGCATATTTTTAGACAGTTTGCTTAAACTAACATTAGTTGGCATACTTTTAGGCTAAACGCAAACCCAAAAAAATAAAGTTTATTTGGTAAACAACACAAAATGTCATGAGTTTTTTTTTTTATAAATTTTATAAAATCTAAAAATGTTTAAGAGTCTAGTGAAAAACCATTTTTGTTTAAATAACTTTGTAGCTATTACATTAACTTGTTTGTTATAAAAAATGTGTTGTTTTGTTCATATATTATTTTTTTTTAATACTGCATATAAGTGACCATAATTAGATTATCTTCCACTACATTTAATTCATTTCTCTTTATGAAACATTAAATAATGATCATCTCGGAATTATGATGATGGGTTAGTTGACATTACAACCAACTGTTACAAATGACAAACATTGTCATAAAATTCAATTCGTTTAGTTTTTTTTATGTCAACGTCTTCTCAGTCAGACGCTTGCATGTACAATATGATGAAAGGATAAATAAAATCTACCCACATTAAAAAATGAACTTTGAAAACATTTAAATAGGTATGAGGTATTCGAATATCAAAAGCTCTATAACTTAATTTTTTTATTGTTCGATTACTTGGTTTTTGAAAAAACTTTTTTTTTAATCTGATTCTATAACGTGAAAGCTAATTATAAGTAAATTTATGTTTTCAATATTTGAAAAGTCTCGGTCCTTGTAAGTAACTATAAACAGCCTAAAATACTTCTTTTGGTTTGTGAAACCTAAACTATGGAATCGGCTGAGAAAGTGCTGACGCGTTACTCAGTAGTTTACTAACTCACTACAACCCAATGTTTGGTACATTACACAGTAATGCTAAGTGCCCTAAGCATTATAGGGTGTCCTTCTAAAACCACCCTCATTCCACTCAAAATTGTCTAATAAAAAATTCACAATAAAAAGTCAACATACTTTTACACCATCAAATCATTTCGTTCTGCCGTTTGCCAATAACCAGCAAAAAAGGTTACGGATTCCTTTTATGAGCAAAAAAACTCAAAAACCTTAAAGACTTAATTATGTGAACAAACTTATTTATAATACTAGAAAAATTCCTTACAACTGGCCGGCAAATAATGCAAACTTTTTTTTTATTACCCAACACAAAAAATCTTTAGAAATCTTCATTCAAAAAAAAAAAAAATCTCTTTTGCTTTATGCGGGTGTTAAGAGACAGGATTTTTTTATTTTATGTTATCCAGAGTCTAGAAAATTTGCATAATTTGTTAAAGGACATTTGTCATCGTTTACTAGGATTTTTTTCTATATATAAATATCTATAAAGCTCTGTTGGCTTTTTTATATTCTTGATCTGCTTTGGTGCCAGTCAAAGCGTATTTGTATAAAAAGGATAATAAATTTGCATTTAACGTCAAGTGGTTGGTGCTGCGAACTAATGTTGTTCATGTGTTTAAAAGACTTCCAAGGAATTTGTTTTTTCTTTTTCTCTTGTTTTCTTTTAACCGATTTATGAGTTTTGCTTTTAAAATGGATTTTTTTCGTTTTTGAATTTAGTTTTGGGAGATTTATGTGCTAGAAATAATGTATTTGTTATTTAATTTTAAATCAAAATGGAGATGGCAGCAGAGAAAGAAGAACTGGAAAAATGCAGATTTTATAAAAGAACTAATAATAATTATGCTATTTTGTTATATCATTTATTCAAACTTTACTATCTATAGAAAAATTATCCACATATTTACTATACTATACAAAAGTTTTACAGAACTTTACTATACTATGGAAAAGTTATCCATAAGTTATTATACTCTAGCAAAGTTATCCATAACTTTACTATACTCTAGAAAAAGTATCCATAAGTTTACTATACTATAGAAAAGTTATCCATAAGTTATTACACTCTAGCAAACTTTAATATTCTCTAGAAAAGTAATCCATAAGTTTACTATACTCTACAAAAGTTATCCACATATTTACTATACTAAAGAAAAGTTATCCATAACTTTACTATGCTATAGAAAAGTTTTCCATAACTCACATAGTGTTGCTTGAACTGGTCGGACGTGTTATTTTTAGTGCGGCTGAATTTTCGTAATAGGTGAAAAAAAAAATAAAAAAAAAAAAAACTTGTAATAAGTGAAAAAAAAAAATATATATATATATATAAAAAAAAAAGATCGTAATAGGTGGAAAAATAGTGGTTTTTCGGTAATTTAAAAATTGCAAAACAACTGCATGAGTGTCCCGCTCAGATGTAATTCTGAGAAAGAGCTAAGCTACAGTAGAAAAAATTTATGGATCTCTGAGGAAGAATCCTTAAGAAAATCCGTGGAGTCTCTTCTCACTACAAAAGCCGAAATACGGCGCCGTTCCTGTTCGCCCAATATAGTTATCTCATCCGATGAGAAATCATCATCATCATCAAATAGTGCAGTCAAACCCAAAAAACAAGTAGGTATGGATAAGTACATCACCGTTCTCAAGCGACAGAGGAGCCCGACATCTGCTCAAATGTCTTCCAATTCCAATAAAGTTCCTAAGACCGTCAGCAGTGATAAGCCAAATGAGCAAAACAGATTTGCTCTACTTCAGACGGATGACCCAGAAATACCGAAAAAGACGTTTAAGCCCCCACCAATTTACCTGAGAGAGCCCACTTCCAATAAACTGGTACAAGGAATCGTTGCTGTAATAGGTGAGAACATGTTTAGCGTAACCTCAATTAAACATGGAAAAATCAGCGAGACAAAGATCCAAGTGAATAGGGAAGATGATTTTCGAAAATTGTCCAACCAGTTGGAGAGGGAGACCAGGGATTTCTATACCTATCAGCTCAAAAGCGCAAAAGGACTCCAAGTCGTTCTAAAGGGTATAGACCCATGTGTTGATCCTGCGGAGATAAAGAACGGATTAATGGACAAAGGGTTCAAAATCAAGAGCGTAATCAATATTAGAAACCGTGAAAAGATTCCTCAGCCCATGTTCAGGGTAGAATTGGAACCTGGAGATGTTGCCTTAAAGAAAAACGAGTCCCATCCAATTTACAATCTTATTTATCTTCTGCATCGTAGAATTACCGTGGAGGAACCGCATAAGCGTGTTGGACCCGTCCAGTGTCTTAATTGTCAAGAATTTGGTCACACCAAAGCGTATTGTAAATTGCCGTCTGTTTGTGTTGCATGTGGGGAACTACATGCAACTGCTCAATGTAATAAGTCCAAAACGGACTTAAAAATAAAAAAATGCAGTAACTGTGGAGGAAATCATACCGCTAATTATAGAGGTTGTCCAGTTTATACTTATTTGAAGGGCATAAGGACCAATAAGTCGCCAGTATTACCTGACCATCCTCAACAACCTAATTTCACGTCGAGTAAGAATTTTCCTCAAATTGTACGACCAACTACTCACGTAAACGCTCCTAATTCTAGACAAGTTTCTTACGCAAACGTGGTCAAATCTAATATGCCAGGTCTGGAGCAGGAACCTATATCGCAATATTCTGAGCCACATATCAACAATCTAGAGACAACATTGCAGACACTTGTTCAAACTATGAACACTTTTACGACCACCATGACATCCATGATGCAGGAAATGCTGAAAATGCAATCCACTATCTTGCAAGCCATTTTAAAGAGATGATTTATTTAAAAATTTGTTTTTGGAACGCGAACGGCCTCCGCCAACATAAAAATGAACTGGAATACTTCCTGATGGATAAGCAGATTGATGTTATGATGATTGCTGAAACTCACTTGACGTCGACAGGGTACTTCAAAATTAATGGCTACGTGTTGTACGATACTAAAGATCCCCGCGGAAGAGCTTGTGGAGGTTCGGCAATTCTTATAAAGAACAGAATAAAACATTATCTAATGAACAACATAAGTGAGGATTACCTCCAAGCAACAAACATTTGCATTGAATTCTGTCAATACAAATTTGTTTTATCATCGATTTATTCTCCGCCTCGATTCTCAATAAAAGAACACCAATACCATAACTTTTTTCATTCCCTTGGAGCTAGATTTTTAGTTGCTGGCGACTTTAACGCCAAACACACATTTTGGGGTTCACGTCTGGTAACCCCAAAGGGTCGCGTACTCTTCAACACCATTGCTCAAATGGGCTTAGATGTACTCTCAAGCGGACATCCCACCTACTGGCCGACGGACCGACGGAAGATTCCCGATGTTATTGACTTTGGAGTAGTGAAGAATATCCCTGTAGAATGGATGCAAGTGGATCCTTCATTAGACTTGTCCTCAGATCACTCTCCTACTATCATTTCAATGCATTTCCCTCAAGTGTGTGGCTCTCCATTTAGAAACATGACTAAGACCCGAGTAAGCTGGATAAAATACAAAAAGTATTTAAGTTCTCATTGCACGGAAAATATTGTGTTGAGAACTACCGACGATATCGATGAGTCGATTGGCAACTTTACCGAGGACCTTCGACGAGCTGTGCATCACGCTTCCACTTATCACGTTGAATGTAGAAATAGGACAAACAGAACTTATTTATCTGAACTCGAACATCTCCTATCAGAAAAAAGAAGAATGAGAAGAGAGTGGCAACTTCACAGGTCTCCAGAACTGAAAGCTAGGCTACGGGTATGCAGAGATATACTAAGACATTTCTTAGAAACCCAAAGAACGGCTTCACTTACATCCTACTTGGAGGGTCTTGATAGTACCCCACAATCTGACTACTCGTTATGGAGGGCGGCAAGAGGTTTAAAAAGACCAGTGAGAGGAAAACCTCCTTTGCGAAATCCGACTGGTGACTGGGCTAGAAACGATTCCGAGAAAGGGACATTATTTGTTAACCATTTAAGAAATGTGTTTACTAAAAACAACTCAAATAACGTATCTGATTTGCCACCACTCGTTATTAGACCTCCTGTACCTCTAAGACTAAACTTTGGTGATGTCCAAAGCGCTATTGGTACTCTGAACCTTAGAAAGGCTCCAGGTATGGATAAAATCAGCAATAAAATGCTTGTGGAGTTACCTCGTGTAGCTAGAAGAATTATCCTCTTTATCTTCAACGCTATTTTACGCCTAGAATACTATCCTGCAGATTGGAAGGTGTCTATGATCACTATGATTCCTAAGTCAGGGAAGGATCACACCAAAGTAGAGTCATATAGGCCAATTAGCCTATTGCCGACAATTTCTAAACTGTTCGAAAAATTGTTAATGACTAAGTTGATTCCAATTCTGAACGACACTGAATGCATTCCTAATCATCAATTCGGCTTCAGAGCTAAACACAGCACCATCGAACAAACACACAGATTGGTAAATGTGATAAGAGGGTCGTTTGAAGACAAAAAATACTGCTCCGCCCTTTTCATTGATGTGTCCCAAGCGTTCGACAAAGTTTGGCATGACGGTTTAATGCACAAAATAAAATTAACTCTGCCTGCTAACACCCATAAACTTATGGAAAGCTATTTATACGGTCGCAAATTTAAAATCAAAGAAGGCAATTTTTTAAGCCCCGCTCAGCCAATTGAAACAGGTGTGCCACAGGGTAGCATACTGGGTCCTACTTTATATTTGATTTATGCCTCCGACATGCCGTCAGACCCCAAAATCCACACGTCAACTTTCGCAGACGATACAGCCTTTATCAGCGTTCACAAGGACCACCAAGTAGCATCACAGAATTTGCAGAATTACGTTTATAAACTAGAGAATTGGCTAGAGCTTTGGAAAATCAGGGTTAATGAACAGAAATGTATTCATATCACTTTCACATTGCGAAAAGAAACTTGCTCGTTCATCAAAATAAATAATCAAATTATTCCTCAACATAATGAAGTCAAATACCTCGGCATTCACCTCGACCGCCGTTTAACTTGGAAGTCTCATATTGAAGCGAAACTTACACAGATGAAATTAAAAGCAGGGCAACTTAATTGGCTAATTGGCAGAAATTCTTCACTAAAGTTGGACTGCAAACTATTGTTGTACAATGCAATTCTAAAGCCAATCTGGTGCTATGGAATTCAATTATGGGGTACTGCCTCAGCATCAAACATTGAAAAAATTCAAAGGGGTCAAAATAAAATTCTATGTATAATTACTGCAGCTCCATGGTATGTTAAAAATTCTCGAATTCACAAAGATCTATGCGTGCCATCAGTAAAAGTTGAATTTACAAAACACGCGTCAAAGTATGTCAGCAAACTTGAACACCACCCAAACCCACTTGCACGAGACATCCTTAACTTTAGTGGCCATAATCGGTTGAGAAGGAGGGATACCCTTGCTTTAGCTCAAGCGCAAAATAGATGACTGGATCAGTTGATGTGAATTTTTTTTAGTATCATAAAATTTTTGTCTAGCACTGGCTGGGCTTATTATTTTCTTTTTAGTATTAAGATTTGAATACTTATTGTCATTTCATTATATGAAGATTCAATAAATAAATAAAGGCTATAAAAAAAAAAAAAAAAAAAAAAAAAAAAAAAAAAAAAAAAAATAACTTTACTATACTACGGAAAAGTTATCCATAAGTTTACTATACTATGGAAAAATTATCCATAAGTTTACTATACTATGGAAAAGTTATCCATAAGTTATTATATTCTAGCAAAGATATCCATAACTTTACTATACTCTAGAAAAGTAATCCATAAGTTTACTATACTATGGAAAAGTTATCCATAAGTTATTATACTCTAGCAAAGTTATCCATAACTTTACTATACTCTACAAAAGTTATCCATAAGTTTACTATACTCTAGAAAAATTATCCATAAATTATTATACTCTAGCAAAGATATCCATAAGAAAAGTAATCCATAAGTTTACTATACTCTAAAAAAGTTATCTAAAGCTAGATTTACACGATTGAAATTTTCTGCAAACTCGTGTAAAGGCAAAATTTCTTCAAAATTTATTTATTTAATAACTTTGCTAAGCTTTGTTTTATTTGCACTCACTTAATAAATCGTCATTAAATGATTAATCGTTACTTTTAAATGAGTACTTTTTAAAATGCTACCCCCATTTTACATTCTACTGGTAAGTTATTTAGTTTGCACCGCCTCCAAACCTTCAACTTGAAGTGATGAAGATACACAACAAATGCCAACAAAAGTGACATTTTAAAGAAGCAGAGACAATGAACAAAATGAATAAAATAAAATTCGTGGTGTTATTTCAAACTAATGCCAGCCTAATCTGTAAAATTAATTTTCTCAAAATCTGTGACAACATAAAATTGTTTGCGTTTTTTTTTTCATTTTATTCATTCAAGTTTGTACAATAAGCACTTTATGTTTTGAGCCACTCGGCGTTGTCGTAATACCCCAGGGAGCTTTTCGTTTAAATAATTTTTTTTCTCATCATTTTGAGTTTAGAACAAAATTACATTATTGTGAATGTTTTAAATGTTTTTGTGAAAATTGCTGATGGTGTGGGGGGGCTGTTGAATATAAACATAGGTAGTGAGAGAAAGTGCTTGTACTTTATATTTGCAATTATTTTGTTACCAAATCAAACAATTAAGTTGTGTTTTTATTTGTTGTGTGTGAGATTAAAAAAGAAAATTAACAACAGATTGCCTTAAAAGCTTAAAGCTATTGGTCTTTTGTGTTTCGCCTAATAAGCGAAAAATTAAAATTTTCTATAGAATTTTAAAAAATTCAAAGATATAGTAAGGATTTAAATTTGTCATGTAAGGTTGAGATGAATAGTTACAAATGGCAATTGTATACATTTATTTAGGACAATGGAAATGATTGTTAAATTTGTATATGATAACAGTATAATCGAATAGCAAGGTTATGGATAATTTTTCTATGGAACAGCAACAGAATTTTCTATAGAATAGCAAAGATATGGATAATTTTTCTATGAAATAGCAAAGTTATGAATAACTTTTCTATGGAATAGCAACATAATTTTCCATAAAATAGCAACTTTTCTATAAAATAGCAAAGTTATGGATAACTTTTTTATAAAATAGCGAAGTTATGGACAACTTTTCTATGAAATAGCAAAGTTATGGATAACTTTTCTATAGAATAGCAAAGTTATGGATAAGTTTTCTATAGAATAGTAAAGTTATGGATAACTTTTCTATAAACTAGCAAAGTTATGGATAACTTTTCTATAGAATAGCAAAGTTTTGAATAACTCTTCTATAAAATAGTAACGGAGCCTCTTTATGGCAAAAGTATGATATATAGCTCTCTATGAAAAATATAAATTATCTATAACTTTTGCATAAAATATTCAAGTGATCGATAAGTCAATAACTTTGCTGTCAACTATATTATTTAAACATTCTTATGATTTTGTTAATTATTTTTATAACTTAACATAATTTAATTGTTATTCAATTTAGTCTTAATGTAGGCAAACATTTTTTGTCAATCTAAACTACCTCAAAGTATACAATTTCTTTATTATATTAATAACTTTTTTGTCATCTTCAAATTAATACCTTTTTAGTTTTGTCTTTCTTTTGCAATATTGTGTGAAGCTTTTGTGCTTTGGCAATTTTTATATGCTGACCTCCGCTACCGGGTTGACAGTGATTGAAAAATGAATAAACGCTGCAGTTCATAGAGTGTATTAAATAACAACTACAACAATACCTGCATTAAACACACCCACACATGCTTGCTACCAACTTCATTTATACTATTGATATTCTGCATACAATTCTAGCTGACACAGTGTCGTACTTTGCACGAAAACATAACACTGAGAGTTGTTGAATATAAAAGTGTTTAACAATTTTTGCCTGTTGCTGACACTTAAATTGGTTTGCGAACAATTTTGTAGCTCCCCATTATTAATAAATAAAAACAAGTAACTAACTGACTGAGTCTGTGTTATATGTGTGAGCGATGCAAAAAGTATAGAAAAAAATGTGTGAATTAAGCACTACCAAAATTGTTGATAAAGAAAAACTTTCCTGGCTGGCAGGCCCTAATATGCCAAAACAGGCTTTTTTCATATACCATTTTTTTTTTGGGGTAGGAAAACGTTTTGTTCAACAATCAAGTTGACAATTGGTACACCTGCTGGGAATATAATTGAAAAATTATTGGATTCATCTGATATAAAAGACAATTTTGTGGGTTTAACTGGGTGACTGAACCGAATCAGGCTGGAAAGTACCTATGTATGTACATACAAGTAGAGAGTTCAACACCAGTGGCAGTATAGTTAATAATGAGCTTTATGTCAATCTTAATTAAAAGGCGTTAAGAAAATAAAGGTACTTTAGTTAATGTCGAACAGTATTTAGGATAAAAATAAAGTCGATATAAAGCCACCTTTTTTTATTAAACGATTCACTACTAATAAGGAAATGTTTAACTAAATAATGAATCAAAAAGTGAACTTTACTATAATCTACAGTAAAGTTATCCATAATTTTACTATAATCTATAGTAAAGCAATCCATAACTTCACTATAGTAAAGTTACTATTATCGATAATAAAGTTATTCATAACTTTACTAAATTATCTGAAGTAAAGTTATCCATAACTTCAGTAAAGTAAATTCACTATTATCCATAACTTTATTATAGTAAAGTTACTACATATTAGCTATAGTAAAGTTATCCATAACTTAACTATTATCTATAGTACAGTTACTATTTTCTATAGCAAAGTTATCCATAGCTCTGCTTTCTTCACTATTTTTAATTAAAAATAATTTTTCGTTAATTTCGTATTGCGTTATTGTTAAACAATTTTCAATTATAACAAATTCCACGTGTCGCTTTAAGCTGCTCTATTGTTTCCTTTAATACTCGTAAACCAGCAAATGCGTTTTGGGTGTGTATTGTATGTGGTCACAACCCAAATGACATTAAAGTCACGAACTAATAATCTCATTATTATTAAAGTATTTCTTCGAACAATTGAATGTTGTGAAGAAAACAAAACCCAAGAAAAGAGGAATAGTAAACCCAAGGAATTTCTTCATCTAAGCCTTAACAACCACCACCTACCTACATACGTCCTACATTTTGTACTCTTCTCTTGTAAATGTTTAGCAGTAGAAAATACCAATGGCTGGAGCTATAATAAAAGAGGCTAAAGGAAATGCCAAACATTTTTGCATGTTTGCGAATGGCATTTGAAAAAGTCAGTCAATAGTGGTTATGTTCGTGTTTATGGTGGGTGAAAGGAGCCGGGTATTAAGGCAAATATGTGAATTAGTCAATTATAAAAGTTAAGAGAATTTATTAGTTATAAACTCCAATAGTGTAATGAAAATTTCAATGTGTGTTGATTAAAAGGTAGGGGTAGAAAGCAAACACATATCACACATATTCTTAGAAGAGATTAACTGGCTGGCTTTAATAGCTTATGAGTTATTTAATGTATTTTTATTTTATATTCAATATTTTTTAATTTATATTTTGTTTTGTTTGAAAAACTTCCTGCCTTCAAGTTACAACCAATCAACCGTTTCCCTTTTATTTAGTTCTCAATGAGGTATTTTTTGCAAATCCCTAAAATATACTTTAATTTTTGCTAAAACAATTACTCATTTGTTATTGTTTTTTCCCATATTCATTAATTACCATTAACGACTACTTATTTAACCAGATTAATGATAAATGATTACAACTGCTGTCTGCCAGCAAAAAGCAACTGGTCAAATTAACACAACCACCCCTCTGCCTAGCAGTTCTCGTTACGATTTCACAAGATTTCCAATGGTTAAAGACAACAAATTACATTTGTAAATATTTATTTTAACATTAACCAAAGTTTCCGTTTTCAAAATAAACAATAAAATGGAAACTGATTGTGTTAACAAGCGACAATCAGATGATGAGTTTGGGTGCTATAAGCAAATTAATTGTTTTTGTTGTATTGGGCACCCTACTGTTGTATGTAAATTATTTTTTAATTTTTTAATTTTTTATGAAATTGTTTGATTTCGAAATTAGTAAATATAAAATATTGCAAGAATATAAGATCTGATAATAAACTGTTTAAAAATTTTTAATTTTTGTTTAAATTTCTCTTAGAAAATTGTAAAAATATAAAGGAACTATTAATATATTCGAAATCTACATCAACATAACATTTTTCAAGCATAAATGTTTTTTCGAACTTAATTTCGAATTTTCGATCATGATCCAAAGTGTTTTTTGTAAATTACTTTTAAAATGCTTTACAATTTTAAATTTTTGTTGAAATTTTCTAAATTCGAAATTCGTTATCCAAATCTTAATCCAAATCTACAGCTTCTAAATAATATTTTTCAAGTTTTAAAAATTGTTCGAACTTAATTTCGAATTTTCGAAAATGTTCCAAAAAGTTTTAAAACTTTTAATTTTTGTTAAAATTTTCTAATTTCGAAATAAGTTATATAAGGATATTATAAGAAAATCTAGAAATCTACAGGTTCTAAATAATTTCTTATTATTGTTTATTTGAGATTTTGGTAATTGTTAAAGCTTTAGGTCTTTTTTATAAAATATTTAAATAATATTTCGCTACTCTTTGAGTAGCTTCTTCAGGATAAAAATTTTTTATAATTTTATAAATTTCAAAAAATTATTTGTTATAGGAAAAAAGGATATGAAAACTTTGACATAACAAAATATTAAAACAATTAATAACAAGTAGAAAATATTACTAATTATACAATATTTGTAAGTTGTGTTATTTTTTATGTATTAAATGTTTTTTTTACAGCACCCAAAATTCGTATTCTCCTATTGCAACATAAATTTTTTCTTGTTTGCTGTCATTAAAGTGCTAAGCACACAATCAACTACATGAACTAAACAAACTCCCACAAACTATTTAAATGGAAGGGTGGCGGGAATCGTCCTTTTGTATACGAAAATTGTTAACTTTATTTAAGGGCTGCTAATAAATAATAAATGTTACCAACAATAACACTTGCAATTAGAATAACAGTTTGACAAGTGCAAACTGACAAAGTAGAGAAACAATTTCAACAAAAAAAAAAAAATGATTTTTTTTCTATCATAACAAACGCGTGTCCTTAACAGGAGCTTTATTTGTTATCAGCAGGTTGTAATGAGGATTTTTCAGGGTGATTAGATGTTTCAAATTTATTTTTTGCTTGTAGTATACATCTATGGACAAGCAACAAGCCTGCTGATACATTTGCTGGTGGTTTCCACTGCAAAGGTTTCACTTAGTATGGGAGAGTGGAAACCACTAAGGCGCGTGTGAATCTGGATAATTTGTTGCAAATAGCGCTGTACAATAGCAAACGAAAGAGTCACACAGTCAGGGTTATTTTTATGTTACCAAATTAACATAAACATGAGTATGAAAACACACAAAATCCTCTAGAGATTTCCATGGCGATGTTACTACTGTTCGTTGACAATTTGTTTCCATCCCCCCCAAAAAAAAAAAATTCTCACATTTTCTAGATTTCAATTCAATGAGAGCAATGAGATTTATAGAATGTTTGTCATACATAAGGTTGAAATTTATGGTCACAATTATTAAATCATTATCTTTCCCAGCATCGCACTCTTGGCTCTCTTAAGCATATAAATTCATTTAGTTGAATTTCATATTGTATTCTATTGTGGTTTTTGGTAGTTTTTATTGAAAATATTGTTTGTTTTTATTATTATTGGATTTAATAACGTGTGACTTTTCGCCGTTTGAAAAGTGTGTCATCAGATATATTGGATTATGTGCAACTGTGTGCTTCACTGACGTTGGCCACTTGTTTCCCCAAAGGATTTGTGTGAAGAGAATGAATTTTTTACATTGTCAAAATATTTGTAATTAGAGAAAACAAACATGATTTATGTGGTCAAAAAGGACAAGACAATTTGAGCTATAAATTGTTTTGAATTTATATTTGGAAAGAAAAAGTCTGACTTTTCCTATAGAACAAATTTTACTTTTTCCATAGAAAAAGTCTCATTTTGATGTTTTGGCGTTTACTTAAGACGTGCACATCCTGACGTATCTGGTCAAGTGAATATTGAATCAGATAAAAGGGTGTGATGGAACGATGAGGAGATGTCTGGTTTGGCATGTGCCGAAGAGTTGTACTCTAAATGAATCATGTCCTTAATGAGAGATTCCAGCACCGCACTGTTAAGGCAATTAAGAAAATGCGGCAAAGGAATGCATATAAGGTTATGATCTAAAGCTATCATTCTCGTCTCATTGCCTCTGCCAGAGGACCAACAAATATTTCTAGTGCTTGGGCATCAAACCAACAAGTTAACATCCAACCATTTGAAGTCGTGACTGAGTACATTCCGGCCGTTAGGGCCCATTAAATTTGAATTTTCTGTGTTTTTTTCCTAAAAAAGTAGGGAACCTCGAAATGGATCACGCTTTATTTGGTCAAGTTACTTCTTAATATTCATTTAATCAATCCAATCCTTTTTCAATAAGTTTCTAAAATAAAATCATTGATTTGTTAAAACTATTACAATAATCGAACTTGAATTGTATTGCATGTATATATGTATGTACATATTTATATGTATGGCTCGTATGACAACCTTTTAATAATGTCATCTTATTTAGTTAAGTGTCTCCGAAATTCTACTCTCCCAAAGAAAATCTTCTAACATTTTATTTTATTTTATTTTATTTTATTTTATTTTAAGAAGAAATTCCACATAACCTCAAATCTAAGACCATATAAATCCAGCATATTAACTTGTATGACCATTCTTCTGTTGGCTTTTCAAACATTTAGTAACAATTTCAATAAATTTTCAATCAGTAAATTGATATTGTTCGTGATTTCTTTATTGCCATTCTAACATAAAAACATAAAATGAATTGGTTGGTCAGTTTGTCTGTCCTCATGTCTGCCCAAGAAAATGAAATATACAAGACACACCCACCTGCCCCAAAACACAGCACAAGTCAGATTAAACATCCCACACACCCACTTTCAGTTTGGTCACAGTTTAGTGATTGCATTTTAGAGCGGGCCACAAGAAAATCCATTAAATTTAATTTTAATACTGGCATTTCACGTTTGTGCAAGACAATTTAAGTAATTGAAAAATAAATCACTGGCAAACTAAATTTTCTATGTAGCCTCTCTCTCTCTCTGTCTCTAAATGAAAATTAGATATTTTTGCAAAAATTTACGTATGGAAAAAAGTTGTATAATAAATATCAAGTATGTACTTAGTTTGGAGTAGGTAGACCTAATATGTGTAAAGTAGATTGGTTTAGTTTTTTTTCCATTTAGATGTGGAGAACAAGAGTACAAGTACTTATTTAGAACAAAACTAAGCCATAATTTGCTTTTCAAATGTAATTGAACATTTTCCACACGAAATTTTTAGTATATAATTGTAGATACGAGGGTGTAACTAAGAATTCAGGTAAAGTAGAAACATGTTTTGAAAGTTGTAATCTGTCTACCTAAATCTGTAAGCTTAAGTCCTTCTTCTCTATTGATATACTATTCCATTCTAAAAAATATAAATATAGCTCTAGTAGTTTCCGTCTAAAACCTTGCTAATCCTCGTAATTACTTCATACTCAAAGCCATAATAAAATTTTGTAATTTTTCATCAATCATCAGGCTAAAATCAGTCAGTCATTCATTCATACAATGAATGATTGAATATATGTATGTACATTCCCATGCATGAATAATATAAGTATGTATAAGTGCAAAGATAGGGAGATCCATTAAGAACTTTTTTTCTTGTTTATTTTTAAGCTAAACAGCTTTTTTGCATTCCGGACCTTTGTTGGCCAGACGTATGACATCACAGTTCTACGTTTTTCCTTTGGGGTTACAAGCATTCAAATTTGCAAGATACTGATAGCAATGCAGGAATCTGTAAACCAAAAAAGGATCTTCCAAATGAACCACCTGCATCACAGTCGCGTCCATTATTTGATTGAAATTCTTTTTAAAACATCAAAAAATATTCTTCCAGTTTCATTTCAAGTATTTTATTTAAAATTAAAAATAACTAAATTAATCACCCTATACTATTGTAGCTAGAAAGATGAGTATGTACGTATGCATTTTTGTATGTGAGCAAATGAAAGAGGTATTTTGCCATGAATGTATACCATAATTAAAATATTGGTAACCAATCAAATATTTTCAATTATCAAACAAGGTAATGACAACAAAATCATTTTCATAATATTCTCACACACATTTTCACAACCAAGCATACATACATTTATGGAATATATTTTCACATATGCAATGTATTGGCAAGTAGTAATAATCTTTATGTGAATTCAAACATATAATAACAAACACAATGGGTCGTTGAGTGGAAAATGTATGACTGCAGTAATAATATCAACAATAAACATTTCAGAAATTGTGAAATATCTTATCTGATATTTCGCTTTCCCGGCGAAAGATCGCGGTAGTAATAACATTGTAGTATGAAATAATTAGGGACAAGTGGAATTAAATAAAGATCTGATCTTTCGCTTATGATGTCGAGAGGAAGTTTTGTGAAACCTTCATAGCCGCAGCTATGAAGTTGATGGTTTTTTACCCGCTTATCGAGTACCCAAAGTGTGACCGATTGAGTGTTTAACTTTTGTTTGGAGTCCTCGGTCTGCAATTCATCAAGTAATGTATTTTGGAAACTTAAATCTACGCGCCGCATAACCCAATTTCTCACCCAAAGACTTCTTTTTCTTTATTTTTTTTAAATTTGTTCTTTCTTCTTAATTAAATAAAGTTGAGATAGCAGCTGCCAATCTTATTTTGGCATAAGACAAAATAAAAAAAGCAAACTCTACTGCAAGTTGTACTCACATTGTGTGGAAACACGTCTGCAATTTCTTGCAGCAAATTCGTAATAATAACTTTTAAAAACTACTTTTGAAAGCAAACTGCCGCAGTTTTGGAAACACGTGTTTGTTGTTTGCTGGAAGTAACTTGAACGACTTGCTGCGAACTGTAAGTGTTTTAAAGACTTGCTGAAGAAGTTCGGTTTGTGGTATTCTCTTATGTTTTCAGTTGTGTTTTGTGTTTTTTCCAAATTGCAAACACTTTAGTAAAAACTTACAGAAGTTCTTGCGCAACTGACTTGCTAGTAAACACATGGCTTTAGTCTCCAAATGTTTCAAAGCAATAGGATCCAAATATTAAGACTTTTTATTAGTAAAGATTTGTATAAAAACATCCCCTTCCCTTCTTTCTCCCTTTCACCTTCTAATATTTTTCTGTTGTTCAGAAAATTAAAAAAGCTCATTCTCATTGTTGAACAATTTTTAAAATACTGATTATAAAAGTTTGGCGTCCTCAGTTTCGAATAAAATCAACTTAAGTCCCAATTTACACGAATGAATTCCATAAGCTAAGCTGATGACCTTTTATATATCGGGGTGAGGGGAAGATAAGACGAGTACAGACTTGATTGTACTAGCAATTCGTGTTACTCTCTTATACTCTCAAATAAAAATACGAGCGATTTAAGCAATAAAATTGTGCTGTGTGAACACCGAAGAAATATCTAGGAAAAAATTGTATCAATCTTTTTAATAAAAATTGCTTTGTATAAGTTAAGAAGCTAAGTTAAGAAGCACATTTTGATGTACAGGGTGATTAAAGTAGAGATGCTTTTTTTTTTGACAGACCACGTGTGAGTCGTGCCATGCTGTCATGTTATTTTTGTATTGTTTGGCATTTCATAAAGGAAAGACTTACGCCTGAACAAGGTTTACAAATCATCGTTCAACTTTATTACGAAAATTCATGTTCTGTGTGTGAATGTGTTTTGTGCACTTCGCTCAACTTATGGTCAACACAATCGGCCTACTGAGCGTACTATTCGCAACACCATCACCCATTTTGAGACCCAGCATTCATTATTGGATAATATTCGACCGAATAGACCACGTCCGTGCTGTGAAGAAAATATATGTATATCTGCCGTAGTTGAGAGTGTACGCGAAGACAGTGCAGAGTTTCGGTGCCGTTCGTAGCAATTCGGACTGACGTGTTAAACGGTTTGGAGCATTTTACGTCGAGATCTTAACTTAAAAGCGTACAAAATACAGCACTTCCCACACATCCTATCAATCAATGGATTTATTGAGAATACTTCGGTGAGCACATAATTTCATGTTTTGGGCCGGTCGATTGGCCACCAAGATCGTGTAATATCACACCGTTATACTTTTGCCTGTGGGGATATAAAAAGTCTAAAATTTATGCGGACAAACCCGCTTCGATTCAGGCCTTGGAGGAAAACATCACCCGTGTCATTCGCAAGTTACCAGGCGAAATGCTCGAACGAGTATTCGAAAATTGGACTCAACGGATAGACCATCTGTGACGTAGCAACGGCCAACATTTGTAGATATATTCTTTCAAATGATAATTAAATTTGAATTTTCTGTTTTTTTTTTCTTAAAAAAGTAGGGAGCTTCGAAATGGATCACGCTTTATTTGTTAATTGTCACAGTTGCAATATTGAAGTTTTAGAACAACCACATGTGATTGCCCAAGAAGAAAATCATCACAATTACTGCTAGTCCTCTTGATACAAATTACTTCTTATTAACTTTTAAGATTTCGTAGACCTATTGTGCCTTCTGCTAAATTGAAAATATATATTTTATACAGACTCATTCAAGCTAAAATTCAAAAGAGCTTTCAATGATAATAAACCATCATCAACAGCCATAAACATCATCATATACATAGTCATCATCATCATCATTCTCATCATAGTCGTCACTTAATACATAACAACACACTCCACATCACATGTCGTATTCATGCACTCATCCTTATCCTCATCATCAACATCGTGCTCCTCAGCTTTTGGTAACAACACCATAAGCTACACTTATAAAACACAAGTGAATGAATGAATAAGTGAATGAGTGTATAAATGATTGTACTCTCTTACTTCGTAGTTGTGTGGCTGTGTGTTTTAACAAATATTTGCCCACTTGTATTGGAAAATTGCATTAAATTGCAAATTTATCCACAAAATACAACAAAT
Source organism: Bellardia bayeri (assembly GCA_950370525.1). Lineage (NCBI taxonomy): Eukaryota > Metazoa > Arthropoda > Insecta > Diptera > Calliphoridae > Bellardia > Bellardia bayeri. Next base: position 2,394,166 of record OX493266.1, on the reverse strand, counting down.
ACTTTTATGTACACTGATGCTATACACCTGCATATCCAGTTTCTTTGCAACGTAAAATATACATACATACATATGTACTCGTATGTTGGTTGCATTTTGCATAAAACCTGTGTACTCGAATTTCGTACTCTCGAAAATTTTGTTTTATATGAAAAATTATACCACAGATGTGAAACCTTTAGGTAATACACTTTTTGCTAATAGCTTACTCGGTAAGCCATAATTTACAGTTGTTACCTGGTGTGTATTCCCATCTATTTATGTATGTATATGGTATTATTGGTTTTACTTCATCATCTTTATTTCAATTTTGCCTGCTGCTGGTTTCATAATAGTTTTCTTGCATTTCAATACTCCTGCATCGATCAATCCAACCATCCATTTATTCAGCTTGCCTTTGTTGTGGGCACTGCTTTGGATAATGTTTTGAATTATTTGGCTTTTGTTTCAATATTTAATTAAGTTTTAATATAATTTGGTAGAATTACAAATAAAGCATTTACAAACTGATAGTATCAGATTAGATAAGTGTTGGTTGGTTGTTTGGTTGTTTGGTTGGCTGTGTATAATTGTTTTAAATTTTAAAATTCAAAATATCAAAATGCCAGAAGTTTTATTAAAAAAGTAAATTTGTAATTAATTCTTAAAGCTTTAGAATTATTGGGTTTCTTTTTGAAATATATTTCTGCAGATTTTGTGGCAACAAATTACTTTAGTCCAGTTTTCTTGTTATTGATCTGCTGCCAGAATTTAGTTTTAGCCATACAATACTTTTCAGGATGTTGTAAAGGTTTTTAATTAATTTGTATTAATTCTTATTAATAACAAATTTTGTGTATTTATTTCCTAATTAGAAATTTCAAAACTCTACAGGTATGATTACACAGCACAAATTTGTTTGACGTTGTTCACTCTTACAAGAGTTTTGCAAGATCAATCAGCATCAAATGAAATAAAACTAAATATTAGTTATTTCCTGTTCTAAATAAACGAGTTCAAAAATATTTTATTTAGTGGTTACATATTTGCCAATTGTGACCGTACATTAACATCCTTACACTTATCAAACATCATGGTTAAGTGATACAAATACTATAAACAAATAAACTTTTCTATAATGTTCTTTACAGGTAATTGCTATTTATAATGCTCTTCGCGACAGACTCTTCCCATGAAATTAACTATCGACCATTGTAGGAAACAATTAATCGTTTGTGTTGCTTCTCTTAGTCCATTCTTTGAAATACACTTCACCTAAGCAAATTATCCGATTATTGATGTACAACACACAAAAGACTAAATACAATCCGAGTTTAAACTCGTTAAGTGCCGATCTGTTCTCAGTCGGCTAACTACGTTAAGTTGTCTAAGAGTGACGATTTGAAGAGTTCATTTCTTTGGCTTTCTGGGTCGCATAACGATTAGTTATTAGGTATAACCAGTGTGACCAGATCTCAAAAAGTTAAGTTAAAAAAATGCTTAAATATTCTAAAATTTATTTTAAAATACCAAAAAAAATGTGCTGAATTTTTTTAAATATTTTCTTGAAGTAATTTTTTACAATTTGCGGTCTGTACGCACAATTTAAGGGAAAGAACTTACAAGTTCTAAATAAAAGTTTGAAGTAACTTTGCTGGCTAAACATTAACTGCCGTATTCATAAAAAATAAAGTAGGTTTGAAGTGTGCTTTTAGACAAAATTTTCATACAAAATTTTCTAAAAGTACATTTGAAGTCTACTTTAATTTTTTATAAATAAGAGGGTAACTTTCTATCTCAAATATATATGAAATCAGCCAAACCCCATCAAAATTTCGCTTTATTTATTTAGTAGGAGGACTCATTTTGTATTAGCAAACACAGGTCGGGTTTTTAAGAGCCCAGTTAAATTAATTTGACTATAATAATTATTTATATGCCTTAAGCCTTGAAAAAACCCCAGAAACATTATTTCAAAACCAAAGGGAAAAAACTGTCCTTTATGAAAACATTCATTTATTCACTTTGAACATTCACAATTTGTCTATTCAATAACTGAAAGTCAACAAAAGCCAAAAAACGAAAAAGAAAGAAATAAAGTTGTTTTCATATTAATCAAAACATATTTTTCCATCATCCTGATAATCCTTCAAATAAACTCCATTTCAATAACAGTTAAATTGAAATTGTTTCGTCTATTGGTTTTAACAACCTCTACCATTGACACACACAAAACATGCCAGGCATAAGTCAGAGAAAAAATAACGCAATAAATACTGTTAGTTTAAACTAGTTCCACAAATACCCACCTTTTACCTTCCGCATCTTGGTTTATGGAGATGAATATTTGAGCAATGAAAAGAAATAATGGTGGTTATGAAAATAGAAGAATATGTATGTACATACTCGTATGTATGTATGTATATAAAATACATGCTGCTGCCGTTTGCCTGCCATTTTCCAGCATATTGAAAAATGTCAATTCAAATGCACGCTTGAATAGATGAAAGTAAGTGTTTGAAGTTTTTTTTTATTTTAATACCATAACAATTCTCGCAAATATTTTATGTAAAACTTTAAATTTCTTTAATTGTTAAATTGTATAGCTATTTTCCATCATAACCAATATTGTTACGGTATCTATCTACTGCTCTACTTGTTTTTTCCAACCCCACAATTCCGAATTTCATTTCCGTTTAACATTTCCTGGTTTAACAACTGTCATAAGCTTTTCCATTTACATATTTGTTCAAACCAATTGAAAATTGCTAATGTAACAGACACCTAACCGGTAAATGGTTTGTAGGTGCTCTTTTTTTCCTTGTGACAGTCATAACGGAAATTATTAATAATTGCAATAGGGAGAGCAAGGATACAGTTCTATTATATGCTGGTACAAAGGTGAGTTGTTAATCAAATATGTCTCCAAGCTTATGATACTAATTGTGGTTTGTTTCAAATAGGAAACGAAAAATTTGTGGTAATAGAAAGCATAAGTATCATTTAGAATAGAATAGTTGTGTTGCAATATTGTAGCATTACAATGGCATGTGTAAATGAAATTAGGATTATTAGAATGATTCGTCTATCATACAAAAAAAAAAAAGTTCTGTCATTTAAGATTAAAGATAATGTTAAAATAATTCCAAATAATTTTCTTATTTTTTGCCACGCCCTTTTAATATTTTGTTCACTGTTTCGCTATTTTTAGTCCGATCATAACATTTTGTATACCGGAGATTATGGCTCTGTAAGGACTACATTTCTGTCCTTAATCATTTTTACCACGTCAAATTCTAGTCATGACTTTTAAAAACCCGGTTCGTACCCACAATAATGCTAAATCATTTTGTACGAATTTTTAAAAGTCATGACTAGAATTTGACGTGGTAGTAAAACATGATTAAGGACAGAAATGTAGCCCTAATGACTGCAATCATTGTGGACATTTACGCCACAGGATCGGCTAATAACGTGAAATTGGAGTTCAATCTAAAGTCGTCGATTATTGATATCTACCTTGCAGTATCTCTAACACAGATTGAACAAAACCATATCGAGTTAAAATGGTTTTCTGAACATGAAGCCATCAGTAGGAATTAGAATGTGGATGAGAGTCCCATTTATCCTTATGCGAATCTGTGAAAAACAGCAATATTAAGGTAAGATCAGATGATGGCCGCAATGTACCAATTATTGGTGTGATTTATGCACCAATCGTGTGAACTCAAAATTCATTGGTTAATACGGTAACCTTTGACAATATATTTCTTATTAGTCCCAACCAAATACAACCGTGGTACGACAATCGTGTGACTACTCGAAGGGCAATAATGTGGCAATAAAAATGTTGTAATTGTGCTAATATTTATTGGTTTCTTGAGCGGCACTCAAAGTGGGCAATAAGTGCCAAACTGTACTCGTATATCTGTAAGCAAAATTGGTTTTAATTATTGTAAATATACCAATTATTATTTAAATGTAGCTTAAACATGAAGCTCGATGACAGCATTGTAGAAATACTTGATACTCTGGATATGGAATTTGTTTTCTCTTCCTACCAGCAATCACAAACTCCTTTGCCCAAAAGGAAGAAAAAACCAAGTTTAGGTTCATCTTGGATCTACAGTGCAATAAATTATTAAATATTGGCTGTAGAAGAACACTCATGTGTTTGGGATTAATAAAGACAACAGCTATTTCGCAGTCCTGCCGTATATTGTAACAATCGTGTGACTGGTAAACAGCAATTATTGTCCCTGCACTGTTGTGCACCAATTTGCGGCAATTTATGAAATTTTAGACAATCGTGTCACTGCAAAGAATTTAATAGGAACAATCATTTAATTGTCCTTGAAGTTAGCTCAATAAAAATCGTAGCAAATTGGTGTATTCATGTGATCTTACCTTTTGATTGTATTTAATCGATGTATGAGAGTGATGTAATGCGCTCACTGGTGATTTATTATTATCAGTTGCAGAAAAACCATTTTTGAAACGAAAAGAACCAATATTCTATAAGCTATTGGCAGGGTCTCGATCTGGTAGGTGCGCTAACTGGGCACTGTTTTGGACGTTCTAACTACTGAAAAAGTAGTGAGTACAAAGTGGAGAAAGAATCAGTACAACATGGTCTATCCTCGCTCTTCAATAACACAGACTTGAATGTTTCAGCAGACTAGAATATAAAGATAGAGACTAAAGCTGACGAAACAATATATGTAGATTCGTCAGAAGTACTAGATGGTTGAAGAGGAAGCCAAATGAATTACACACAAACATAAAGGCGTATTCGCCTCATCACCTTTCCGTATCCATATATTTATCGATTTTAGCTACATATATATTATTATATGTATATTATATAAATTACTATCCAACATTTACTCAAATGCCAGCTTATTATTACATGTTTTAACAAACAACAAAAAAACATTTAAGTTTCCAATTTGTCGAAATCATTTTCTGTTAAAAATACAATAGTTTTTAGCACCCACACTTACTCTGTTTTTCTCTCATTTAGTTTTATTTAAATTTCCAACATCAAAATACATTTGAAAAGCGAATCAGCCAGTCAGACCAATTAGTAGCATAACTTCAAAACACTTTACCAATATTTAAAAAAAAAAAAAAAAAAAAAAAAAAAAAAAAAAAAAAAACTATAGTTTTTCCTTTTACATTTTATAAGCAAATGCCCTCAATCCCCCCATTCAAACTCATAACTAATCCAGTAAATTTTTCCAGAAGAAGAAAACCAAATTCAACAAAATAGAAATGTACAAGTCACCAGCTAGCAAGCAAGCAACCAAATACCAGCAGTAATTTACAATTTGGCATATAAATGCCAAAAAAAAAAATAAGGTTCCTTTTCAAAATCATACCATAGCAGACAGTTGATAGTTGCTACGTATAGTTGCTGTTGTAATTGTTGTCGTTTTTGTTGCTGATGTTGTTGGTATTTATAGTATGGTAACTACTTTACTCTCGTCTATTGGATTTGATATACCAATTTGCCAATTTTCCTAACACTCAAAACCACATCATACTTTAGCATTCATACACAACAGAGCAATAACAACAAAAACTCATATTGAAGTAGTTTTTAACCAACAAGCAAAAAAAATAAAATGAAATGAAAGACGAAAAACAAGTTCATTCTTATATTACCCAGAAATACACTCGAGGAAAGGAAATGGAAAAAAAAACTTCTCTTAAAAAAAAGAAGGGCGACAAAAAAATTAATAACCATCATTAAAGATTTCTTTTATACCACAAGCAATCTGCAAAAAACCTCGCTATTTGAATGGTCAAAATAGACTGAAGCTTTCCTGCTTAATAAGGGAAATAATAGCAAGAGCTCTAGACATTATGTGTTTTTATTTTTAAGAAAATAGTTTACTAAGAATAAATTTAAAAAAAGACTCAAACTATTAGAAATTCGTGTAATGTAATATAGAACAACTCATTTATTTAAACTTCAAAACAAGAGCTACACACAATTTTAGTAACGTTGCTTTGTTCCTCTTGAATTAACACCAATGTATTGAACAAACCCGCCAGTCCCAAAATTCTCGAAACTTTGCAAATGCAAATAATTCTTAAATAATATAATTATGTATTATAATTCTCTATAAATTTTAGAAGAATAATTTTAAAGACATTTTACAAGAACGAGTCTTTGATGAACAAATCTCGATCTGTATTTCTAATGATTTGTTCTTGATATCGTTTCCAAATCTTAGATATTGAAAACAAACAAAATGCCGGCAGCAATGGTATACAGAAAAAAAAATCATGTTTTTTTTTCAATTAAACCTTTAATTGATTTTAAAATAATTTTCAATTAAAATTTTAATTGATTCAATTACTTTTACTGATTTTTCTGATATTTTCAATTAAATCGCATATTTTTTTTAATTGATACTATCATTTTGTTTACAGGTCCGATTTGAATTAAATTTTTAATTAATTCCACAAATATTTTAATTGAAACTCATTTTTATTTTTTTCTGTGTAGCATAATGTTTGACGATAATATAATTTTTGAAATTTGAAAATTTTGTCCTGGTAGGTAACCTACAGTCTTTTTTGACCATTCAAAAAGCGAGTTTTTTTTAGCAGCTTGCTTGTGGTATAAAACAAATTTTTAATAATTTTTTTTAAAGAGATGTAACACTCAGGCAATTTATATGCCTATATTTTAATTCTTTTACTTTCTTTGGTATAGATGGTGAAAAGAGAGCAAAGCTTTTCATATGACAACACTGTTTATTAGTTTATTAGTAATACAGTATTCTAGCGCCTCTGGTGGTGAGTAAGCACATTGTTCAAAGCTTGATTTATAGCCATTATTTAACTACATATTTTACTTCGGTGACCTTTCAATGCTATACCATCGAAGGAGAGCGCTGTGATAAATATTAGTTATGATAGGTTATAAAACTAATAATCATCATAAACAGATGATGTCTGAGTCGTAGCGGCTGGGAATCGAACTCAGGCCACGAATATCAACTCATGCTTAATGACCAAACGTGCTAATCAGTTAAGCTACAACAGTGTTTTCTTAACGATATCACTAATGATTCATTATTGATATTGTTCCGAGACCTTAGAGAATACAGGTTTCACTGCCACAAACAGAGCGACAGATAAAATTTTGTCGCATCCTTTGTGAGCATAAAGTTAATAATTTTGATGTAGATATAATTTTTGAAAGCTCAATTCAGGTGACCTACAGTTTTGGTTGAGCATTCAAATGACAAGGTATTGTAGCAGTTTTCTTTTGCACTGAAAGAAATCTCTAATGATGACACTTAATTTATTTTTTGTTTGTCTTTGCGTTGTATTATTACATTGAGTCATTATTGATACAATTACGGATTGTTCGAAAATAAAGATTTTGATTACACAAACTGTGCAACAGTTAACAGCCTTTTGTGACCATCGTTTCCGAATGTTTGTAAGAGAAACGTTTACATAAGGTTTGATGGAGATTAAATTTTTAAAAGTTCGATAGAAGTGGAAACCTGACTTGAGGTTGTTTGATTCTGCACTGAATGAAATCTTTAATGACGAATGCTTATTTATTCATTTATTGTCCTTCTTCAAGTTGTTTTTTCTCCAAGTGCAGTATTTCGCGCCCAATTACCATTTACAAAGCAAACCTTACGTGAGAACACTATCATACGGTGTTCTTCACACCGAGCTGGCTACGGGACAATGCATTGCATGACTTGCAAGAGGTTCCTTCCAGATCACACCATTGACTCAGTCAGAGAGAAAGCCATCAACAACTCATGTCGCAGACTTGGTTTCCTTCTTGGTTCTTATTCTATTGTCATTACTACTTTTATTGATTCAGTTCTTTTGGCTACAGTATCTAGAGATATATTTAGTTGCCCGAAAAAAACTAACAGTCTTCTATCTCAAAGGTACCTAAACCATTCGGGACAAGTCCCGGGGCCCACTGGTACCTTTAGCACCTTGTCAGATTCCGGAGTCACCATTTTATCATCCATATCTCCCACGTATCCTGGGAGCTGGATGAAGTAACATTAGTAATGAATTACCAGGGAAGCATCATTCAAAAACGGAAATGAACTTTTACGAACTAAGTATTCCAGCAGTTACCGAAATCCTACGGAAGGATAACATTTATTTCAGGCAATATGTAAAATGGCAAACCCTTTCCAAAGTTTAACAACAAACTTAATGAATAGACAATAAATAAACATATCAGAGACGTGCAGAACTCTACAATCTATGTATAACTACTAACATTTTGTAAGAAATTTTAAACTTGAGAATTATAATTGGAGTATAGATCCGCGCACATTTGGAGTTCTCCTTTGTTTTTTTGCATTGCATTTTTTGCGTTTACACAGTCGAACATTCCATTATTTTTGTATTATTTGCTTTTTTAATAAAACATATGTCAAAAAGCAAAGTAGATGTTTACAAAGCATATCGCCGAGTATTGAACACAAAAACGATGCTTTCTTAACCACCCGTAATTTGTCTCTAAAGTAAAGCTATGTATAGACATTTGTCAGATCATACAATGTTGTCAGATCTAGCAATATACTGACATTAAAACATTGTTAGAAAAAGCTAAATTGTCAGTTCAGACGATTATAAGAAAACGTTACACTTTTATTGCCACACAATAAATTTATCGGTCAATTGAAATTGTCAGTTCACACGGTTGTCAGATTGTTTTGTGGCAAAGAGTGTCAAGTTCGTTGTGAGACATTGTGTGTGCGTTTCAAAATTTTAAATATTATCATGGAACAAAAAAGAGCAATTGAAACAATTTAATCTGCATGTGTCCTAGAAAGTAGCGAGGATAAAGACAAAATAACAGGCAACTGAATAGGACAATTCAATTCAATTGGCTCATAGCTACACTCTATAAAACAGGATTCATCAATAGATACATATGTTGTCATGTCGTCATCCATTTATTAGTTTCTTTAATTTTCTCCCACTTTTCACCAAAATTTTATTAACGCACACTTTTGTTTGTTTATTAACTTATGTGCATATATACATACATATGTATACATAAAGTTGCATTTCGAAATAATTTTTTCGACAATGCTGCCTTTGAAAGATGCATACACTTTGCACATATGACAATTAAAAGTTTTTTTTTACAATTTGACACGATTGTTAGATGTCTGACAATATTTTTGTCTTACAATGTACTGAAAAAGCTTTATCTTACAACGTGGGAAGACAAAAATTTTAAATTCACACGGTTATACGATACAAAAAAATTAAAAACCCTTCTGGCCTAAATTGTCTTAAAATAACCAACATTTCTCTTCGAGTCTTATCTAATACGAGCTTACTCGTTATAACCAGTTACACACAAGTAAAAGTTAAATACATTTGCGTTTTATATCCTATGTAAAACTAACCATATACAGGGTACTTACATATTTACAACAATATATCTAACATCTACTTATACAACTAAAATGGTATATTTAGAAATACCAGCAAACATTATTCGTATACCTACATATCCAGACTTAATGCCAGACTGTTACAACTCAAAATTTAAAATTTTTATAAACAAGAGCCAAAAAATAAACTCTTTCATTAATTCTTTTAAATAAATTCAATATTGCTAATATTCTGTTTAATGTTTTTCTTTTAATTGGTTTACTAAAAATCCTTTGAAAGTAAGTTTTTATGTAATTTAAAGTTTTTTAGTTGTACCGATATTGCTTTAGGTTTGTAATACAAGTTGTTTAGTTGGCGCCATTATGTCGTTAGCAAAGCGTAAATTTTTGCATTTCAAAGTACATTCTCCTCATGCTCTCTCTTTCTCTGTGTCTATCTTTCCCTTTGAGAGGTCTCAAACTTTTAGCCATTTTTCCAATGAAGTAAATATTTGCGGTTTAGCTTTAGTTAGTAAAATTCGGTTTAGTTTGAATTATGCAAACAGTATGAGTGGAGTAGACAATACATAGATTTTTTTAGATTATGGTACATAGTATTTTGTACTTTAATTTGTTGTATATCCAGGATATCATGGGAATCTAGAAGCATAATGATATTATTCCTGATAGGAAATATGCTAAAACCAAAATATTAACTTTCTTAATTGAGCTGAAACAACCAATTTCCATAAATATTGTTTTTTTATGATTTTATGTCTTGTTAAACTAACTTCAGGAATATGGATATGTAGAGAGTGTTACAAACACCAGCAGAAATCAGCAAAATCAATAACATTTAAATATTTATTTAGGAATTGCTCAAATCCGAACAGTGAAAAAGAAAAGTTGATGCGGCTTGTCTTCAACATCCTTAAAATCATATTGCAGTTCATGCCACTGCTACTCTCTCCTAAATAACATACATATTTATATGAAATTCAAAAAGCCCGCCTTCACACTCTTCAGTTCTGACTCTTCAAGGCAAGTATTTTTGGATAAAAGGGAAAAGAAAACAAAAGGTGTACAAACGTGACGGTATTAGTCAAGTATTCTTTCATGCATGTTGATTTGCATGAAAAACTACGAAAATTGATTTGATGAGTGTGAATGAAATGGCGACTTCAAAAGAGAATTGAACAAAAACTGGCCAGCTAAAACTGAAGTGTGTGAAACAGGATAAAGTATAATACTGCGGAACTAGCCTGCAACATTATCAATAATCTAGTAGTATAATTTACCATCCTCTCTAAAGAAATAATAATAACAAAATCTTTAGCAGCCGGAAAATTAATAGTTAGAGTTTATTCTACTGTCTCCTTATAAATAGACTTGATAATATCAGATTTAATGGTCGGTTGTTTAAATGGTAGCTCGCTGCATGTAAGCAATCCAATAGAATCGATATGATTCCATTTTGATAAGACTACTACACACAATGAGATCCAGGAACTAGATCATACAGTGTACTAGATCAAAACTGACACCAATATGATAACACAGTCTGTTTTCAAATACCTCAGAGATAGATTATTTAAAATATTATTTAATACCTATATTCGTTTAGAAAAACATGTCTCAACAAATTAAGAGCAGATCACTCTCAGAGATAGTGGCAAAGTCGTAGTTATTCTAAAAATATTTTGCAATACAAAATATTTCCTGCAGCAAATACAAAATAAAAATTTTCATTTACAGTATATATTTGTAGTATTGTAGTATATATAAAAATATTGTACTACAAAGAACCGTATTGCCTTGATAATATGCCCGTCCAATACAGTTTTCAGCATAATAACGACCCAAAGCACACTTCATGGTTAGTGAAGTGTTGGTTTTTTAATCAAAATATGAATGTTCTTGACTTAACTACTAAATTTTTAACTCAATATTGAACTAACTTTTTAAAATATGTATGTATGTATCTATATGAACAATTTGTATACCTAGTATATGCTCAAAAGTCGTTTCTAATTATAAGTCCAACACTGTCTGCAATGAACAGAAAACCGGAAAAAACTATGAACAAGAAAATTTTCTTATTTGCAAGGCGCAACAGAAAATTTCTTTTTTACAAAATAATCAAATTCTATTATTACCCTTTTTCATAACACACATACATAAGTACTTACATACTTATGTAGTAGCTCTTAATTGATGTTGAAAAAATTACAACTTTTTGTGTAAATGAACTGTCGAAATAGGTATTTGTTTGTATTAAATCTTTAGCAAAAATTTACTATAAGAATACTTGCACTCAGGGCTGCCAGAAAATTTCAGCAAAAAATCTTAATTTCACCAAAAAAAAGTTTAATTTTTGAAGAAAAAAATCTTATTTTTGGAAATAAGTCTACAAAACAGGTTGTTTTTAATTGAACCTAACCTTCGTCTAGACAAAACAAAAAATCTTTTTTTTGGAAAAAAAATCTTAAAATCTTTTTTCGGTTAAAAAATCTTAAAAAATAAGGTAAAATCTTACTTCTGGCAGCGCTGCTTGCACAATATAGCCTTATATTGGACCTGATTGAATTCTTAATAATAGTTCTTGCTCTGAAAAATTAACCTTCAAAATAAATTATTCATAAGTCATTAATATAAAATTTAAAATAAAGAACTCACTCACCTTTTGAAGGCACTCTAACTCTATATTTGATAACATTAGTTAGACCGAACCCGAACCGATTACCGTTTTATTTGCACTATATATGATACTGGCAACTCTACTATACCACTCAAAAATTACATAACTACAAAAAACACTTGACGAATTTGTTTTTGTAAACAAACGCCAAAAAACATATTATTTTTCTTGCTCTGCTTTTTCTACTGAGATTTTGCTCTTCTCTTCTCATACTTTTATTATACACAAAAACTCACTACCAACAACAACAACATTTAAATGAAAACCAAAGCTAAACATGCTTGCCCCATACTTGTGAACAAAGGGATTTTTACTAGATAATAACAACAACTAAACACAACACCAATAAAACTACTTATTATTTCATACACACTTTGTATTATGATGGTACTTTTTTTCACATGCTTTATTTCAATAAAAACCTTATTTTAACAGAGATTATTAAAAACTTTTAATTGATATTTTATTAAATCACATTAAGATATTTAATATTTTATGGATTTTGTAAGAATTAAAACACAATCACTTTATTTAAATTGTTGTTAAAGACGGACGATAATTTAGAACGACTAATTTTAATAGTGACCGGGAGAAAACTAACATTTAATGCAAGTAGAGCTGCCAAATATTATGGCAAGTTAATAGTTAAAAAGATTTGGTTAATGAGGAGATTAAGTTCAATATATTGGAGAAATTAGGTGTTGATTATTTTATACATTGTGCATACATACATACATATGTAAGTATGTATATGTAAGTACATATGTAGGTTCATACATATGTATGTTTATTATAGTTTCTTAATAAAATAATGTATAAAAACGTCACCAAAGTTGAAAAATTTTTGAAAAATCTACAAAAATTGTGTTTACTCGACAATAACACCCCAATTTCTTTAAATATAGTAAGAAATTGAAAATCGGATCATTATCAACAAAATTACAGGCTTCTAAGTGCGCAAAGGTACAAAAACCGGTTTTTTAACCGTAAAACCGGATTTTGGAGGTGTCCGTCATATTTCACTATTGGAATCTTGTTTTACTCGACAAGCCCTACCAGAAAAATAATATTCGGCCCCAGGTTTTTCTATTTCGATACGATAGCTCATTCGATCACGAATGCGGTAATTTGGCCCCTGGATTCGGCAAAATTTTGAATTTTCAATTTTAAAACGTAAACCTACTACATATATTCCGTCTACTTTACCAAAAAACTGTAAACCAACTCGAAAATACCTCCGCTTTAACCATGTGAAATTAATTTACGATACCGAGAAACCGAATTCTTTCTAAAATAAAACGATTCTAAACCACTGTATGATGTTGAGTAATATTGATTAGCCCATAGTTGAGATTATGATGAAAGATGAAACTAGAAAATGTTAAATTTATTCCTTTATTGAAACCTAAGATAAAAGTATAAGAGATTATGACGGTATTTCCAAATTATGAGCATCCAAAGTGTTGTGATATCATGTTTGGAATTGTTAGTTGTATTACTAAAGACAACTGTTATATTTGTCTATAAGTTTTTAATTAAAGATCCCCACGGCAACTTCCCATTTAAATATTAACTTTTATTTTTCATACAATATTGTCACAAATATTTAATCATATTTAATATTGTAATTACCAATTCTTTTGTGGGTATTTGCAGTTTTATTTTGCTGTTTTTGTTTACACTTTTGCAGCACACATATTTTGTATTTATTATGAAGGCATCAGCCATTAAAATTACTTAATTATAGAAACGCAATTGCAAGCATAAACAAAAAATTAAAAAAAGTCATATAATTTGTATGAAAATCACATGAAAAAAAACTCACTTTTGCAAACAACAAGTGAAAATGATTTGAGTTTAATGCCCAATAAAGAATTATACGTAATTCATCATAAACCAAATGCAGAGTGATGTTGTAGCAAAATATTAGGCTGGTACGAGAAGAATTTATCATGGAGTTTAAATCAAACTAGAAAAAGGTTATATGGAAGTGATAGTGCGTTGGTGGTTTAAGGACATACTGTGAGCGTCAAAATGAAGTCCACACCACATATTAATAAATGAAAAGCTTAATTATATTAATATAAATAATACTATATTAGAAATTTATTTCACTTGTTTATATACATATGTAGTTATTTAAGTTATTGCAATTCCAGAATTCACAAAAAAAGAAAGAAACAAAAATTGAATTGATTAATTGTTAAAATAAACCAATTTTTATGTTAAAGAACACTGTCATTCCAAAAGTACTAACAATTCTTTTAATTTGTCATTGTTTGAAAGTATAACCATAAAGTGCCCTTCAAAATAATTGCAAGTTTCATAATTTATCATTAAAAGAGATTAAGATGTAATGGTGAGTAGTGAAAAATTGAGACTCGGCAAATCAAATATAGACTTACAAAGGAAAGGTAAACTCCTGCCTGAATTATGTAAAATCTTTGGAAGGCATCATTGTACAATAAAAACAATTTATAGACAAGTATACCAAACACAATACCGTAGGAAATTTTTCTGGTGCAAAACGATCAAACCGTTTTAAAAAAACTGAAGTGGGAACAAGCATAACATAGCTTTATCTCTAGGTATCACTACAAATCAAGTAGTATACAGTGAGCGTCAATATAAATAAGTAAGAGCATATAAATTATTAAGCAAGAGAAAATGAAAATGTTACGAAAACTTTTAGAAAACCTTAAAGCGCGCGTGGGTTTAGTAGATCTTTATAAAACCAACCAAACATTTGAATTTCGTAAAAAATATATAAATGAGTCCTAAGTTTGTTTGGGAGAATGAAAGTAAATTTGAGATATTTGAAGTCAAAAAGCCTCCCAAAAATATTGCGAACTAAGAACGAAGCATTAAGTAATAAATATTTTAGCAAGACGTATGGCAGCATCCAGGGTTGTTAATCTTAAATTTATATAGGGTCTTTTTTTTACATGTATAGAACTTCAAGTTGGCGAATGTTGTTCTCCAAGTGGTCAATCGTTTATGGTTTCAACAAGACAGCGTAACATGTTACACAGCTCTGCCATAATTGATTTATTGAAGGAAACGTTTGGTTACCGCATAGTTTCACGTTTCGGATTCGTGAATTGGCCTCTAAAATCGTGCGATTTAATGGCGCTTAACTATCTGTGGGATTATGTGAAGTTGATAGTCTCTGCCGATAAGCTCAAAACGATTGACTACTAGTAGAACAACATTATTGTCGGTGTTCGGCCACAGATGTTGCAAAAAGTCATCGAAAATAGGACCTTTAACTACTGCATCGGAGCTAGCGGTGGCGGTCATATGCACAAAGTTATATTTTAATTATAATTCCCTAAGATTATCTTTCTAATAAAGTAAATTTCATGTCAATTTAAAAAAAATTCAATTTCAAACTCAGCAAAAACTTTACTTACATTCTTAATATTAATGACTTCCAGAATTCAATATTTCTTAGGTAGGTAGGTAGGTACGAAGGCTGGTGTGAGTCACCTCACACCTTCACCCAGAGGCCAATATGGCCCATTGCGATGCCTTGATAGAGGAAGTAGTAGAAGTGTATAGAGTAAAGAAAAGAAGAAGAGGAGGAGTGTTAGAATATAAAGAAGAGAGGAAGAAGAAGAAGAAGAAGAAGAAGACCTGACCAAATCCTACTCGGACGTATGTCCTTCAATATTTCTTAACTTTATTCGCCATTTTTTTGTATTACTAATTATATATTAAAGAATCGTAATTACAAAATCCAAAAGATTTAATTCAAATATCTTGACATTTTAAAAAGCAATATAGGGCCCTAGTTTAAAATATAGCCTAGTTTAGAGCTAGCGTAAAACAGGACATCCTAAGCATACCTCCAAAATTGCGAAAGAGTGGTTGCTCAAGCATTGTTTAAAAACTTTAGATCATCCTCCGTTGTTCCCAAATCTCAATCCAATAGGGCACCTAAAGGAATATCTAAACAAAAAATTAGACTAAGAAATATTGTGGACGAGTGGAACCAAATTTCGCCTGATTTCACTAAAAAACACGTTTGTTCTATATTTAGAAAATATACAATAGGTTTTATGTTTTACATAACTTCCTTTTAGTACTTTACTTTATTTTGTAGCGAAACATCTGTTAAAATCTATAAATTTTTATGTTCCTTATTTTTCTAGTTTTTGTTAATGAATGCAATAGAATTTGCTTTAAATTTGTAGTATATACATACATATAAGAAAACATTATTTCAAATAATATTAGTTGCTTACTTTATATTGGCTCTCACTGTATACTACTTGATTTGTAGTCATAACTAGAAATAAAGCCATATTTTGCTTGATCTTTTTATAAATTCATATTATGACCTTAAGTATAAACGAACCAGTACTGCCCCACTCTCTTCTAACAATATAATGTTAATGAAAGACAAAAGCTTAAACGAAATAAAGTGCAAATTTATTTAAGGTTAAAACCTGGCTTGACTATAACCAAACTGCTTTTAAAAATCTCATGACCTCTCTCAAACTGTGTGTAAAGGTATGGCGAACATTTACTCAAAAAAGCGTAATCACTAGTTTTAGCACAACTTTGTTTGACGTTGTTTACTCTTACAAAAGTTTTGCAAGATCAAACAGCATCAAATAAAATAAAACTAAATATATCTTGTATATTGTTCTAAATAAACGAAGTTTTTTTTAAATAAATAAACGAATTCAAATATGTATATTTTATTTAGTGGTTACGTCTTTTTCGACAAATATTTGCAAATGTGTGACGTACCTTAAGGAAAACTTTTTGCAATCCAAGATCGACCCTAATACTCAAATACCCTGTATACAGTAGTCAACAACCGCAACGTCATCGTAATTAAATAATGAAGCCATTGTTTGTGGTAAAATAATGCAGTGAAAAAGTAAAGTAAATAAATGTATGTACGAGTACACAGAAATTAAGCACTTTTTTCTTTCCTTGTACCATACAGTTTTTTTGTTTCATTCCGGTAGACAGGAATTTCCTTAATTTTTTAACAAGCAAATTATTAAGTATAATAAAATATGATCATAACAATTATTGTTAATAATTTCACTTCTTCAGTGCGTTTTCATAAAACAAAAGATGACAAAATTAATGGCATTAACTTTTTCTGAATTAAGCTAAATGCGAGTAATAATTGCAAGTTGTTAATGGGTAGAGAAAAGCAGGCAGTGAATTGCAGAACTCTTAAATAGTGCCAAAAAAATTATAATTGTAGCAACTTTTGCATCCCTGAAACACAGTCTCTGTAAAACGAGCATTAAAAAATCTTTTATAAACAAACATTTCTAAAGAAGCAACTACTACACGCAGAGAACTTACTATAGAAGAAACTGTTATACACAAAAAACTGTTATACACAAATTTTTCTATAGAAAAAAACTGTTATACTCAAATTTTTCTGTAAAAAAAAACTGTTATACATTTCTCTATAGAAAAAAATGTTATATAATAATTGTTCTATAGAACAAAATCTGTTATACACATAGTTTTCTAAAAAAAAATGTAACACAAATTTTTCTATAGAAAAACTGTAGTACACATAGTTTTCTATAAAAAAAAACTGTTACGCACAATTTTTTTATAGAAAAACTTTTATACACACATTTTTCTGTAGAAAAAACTGTTACACACAATTTTTTTTAAAGAAAACTGTTATACACAATGTTTTTTTATACACAAAACCCGTATGAATTTCTCAGTGACTGTGAAGTATCTAACAAACACTTTCTCTCTATTACGTAAATAAAGTACTCATCTCAAATAAAACTCTAACTGATTACCCACAAATCCTTCAAATTATCATTTATATACTTGTTACTATATGTATTGTATTGGTATATATTATTATATTAGTACATACATTTGTATATGTATTTGTATATTTATTTATCTATGTATTCATGTGTTATTTAGCCAAACATGAGTAGCTTGTATGATAAACTGAAAGTATTAAGCAAATAATCCTAGAAGTATTTTTCACTAAATACTATACCAATTTTCCTATTTGCAAAACTAATGTATGTAAATTTGCCATAAACTTTTTACCCAAAACACTCGTAAAAAAACAACAACATACAGATATATTTATGTAGAAAGTTTTACATTTACAGACAGAAAGACTTATTTATACTCATGCAGTGCGGCAGGGATGGGAAATTTAGTATTTTTTGTTTTTACTTACGATAAGTTTGCAAAATACACTTTTTTGATATAGTCAAAAAATAACATATTTTTCAGTAAGAACTATTTATTCTTAGGTATTTAAAATGCTTTGTTGACCCGTTGAATAAAATACGATACCTACTATTTTATTAAACGGGTCAACAAGTGTTTTAAAGCCTTTGTTTGGGCAGTTTCACCGACCTGTTGCAACCACAAGTCTTCCTATCCCGATTCTTCAATTTGTGCATTACAAACTTGTTTGCTATGGTTCTAAATTGGTCACCAGCCATACAACAATGTGACAAATGGCGTCCTCGAAAAAATTAGATTCAGAGCACCTCCGGCAGAGACTGTGAGCGTATGTAATGGATACATACATAAATTATATATTTTTGCCCTTAGAAGAGCAAAATCACTTTCGCTAGATACTATCTGGGTTTGAGGTATCGTTTAAAGTTTTCCATCTCTGACTGTAGCAATTTTAGCATTTGAACTTTATGAATATTTATACTCGATGACTGGCTGTATTAAGAGTATCTATGTATTTGTGCGGCAGAGGTTCCCACAAGCATTTGATTTACGACACTCTTGAAACATTTCAAACAAAACACGATCTAGCATGCTTCATACAGGGTAAGGAAATTTGAGGTTTTAAAGTAAATTGGCTTAAGAGCACTCTGTTATTAACAAACTCACAATTAAAAGAAGAATAATGAAATATGGTGTCGTGCAAATGTCCACCATTTCTCTAAATTTAAAAATAAATTTTTCATAATAGCGCAACTCACAATCTTGTGCAAATGGTATTGCATTATTGCAATTACAAAAAGGTGTGTAGAGCAAAAATATGCTAAGCCTATTTGCAAATGCAATGCTGCAATACCATTTGCACAAGATTGTGAATTGCGCTAATGTGTTCGCTTATCTTGTCAATGCACCGTCGAAAGTAGTCCAACGGTTTTTAATCACTAGACGAGAAGGCCAATTGAAGTGGCCAATCGAGAAATTAAGCGGCCGGGAAGTGTATTTTGCAACAACTGAAATATTTTTGGGTTAGCTGTATGGTTTGTAGCGACGTCTTAGTGAAACCAAAGTTTACTGCTATCAACAATGGACAATTTGATTTGA
Organism: Bellardia bayeri; assembly: GCA_950370525.1. Lineage (NCBI taxonomy): Eukaryota > Metazoa > Arthropoda > Insecta > Diptera > Calliphoridae > Bellardia > Bellardia bayeri. Next base: position 2,374,792 of record OX493266.1, on the reverse strand, counting down.
TGATTTGTTGAAAATTTACCTAAAATTTTAAAAATGTTTATTTTAAATTTCTTTATTAAAGTTTGTTGTTCCACATAGTTTGCTATTTCATATTTGAGAACCTTTGCTGTATATGATAGCATATTTTCAGGAGTTTTTATTATTTTATTTACATGCCATCATCATTGTTTTAGTAGTCATCATGCTCATCTTCATCATCATTTAACAAATATACACCCTTGCATAGACAGACAGACAGACATACATATTTATGTATTTACACATGCCTGTTCGTTGCCTGGAAAATTAACAATTTTTCAATTAAAATCAATATCCAACCAAGTTTTTAGGCTACAAACAAAAAAAGATGGCAAAACAAAAGTAGCAAAACACTCTAAGCAAAGCATACAAACATGCTTCATATAGATACTCGTATATTTACATGTACCCATACATAACATACATATGTAAGTATGTAAATATAACAAAACACTGCGAGAAAAGAATTTGGTAAAGAGCACAATTTACGCCATTAAGCCACTTTTTGAACAGTCATAAATCTATTCTGAATTAACTTGTTTTAAAGAAAAATTCTTAATTCTTTGGTTAATTGTCTATTTTAAAATACAATTTACGCTGCTTAAATCTAATTATTCTAAAGCTAGATTAGCATGCTCTTAGGGTTTATAGTGGCATTCGACCGGACTTGTCGCATTGGTGGTTTTTAAGTCCAAATTTAATAATACTGTATTTACTTAGTTAAATATATTATTGTCATTACATATTAACTTTAATTAAAAATTGTAATATTAAGTACTTTAAGAATTTCGGTTCAAAAGCAAAAGCTTTGAAATACAATCTAAAAAGTATACAAATTCGAACGATTTTCTTTTCGAATCGAAATAAACAAAACCCCCTGAAATACAATTAAAAACTTCAGAAATACAACTGGAAATGGTGTAGTTCTTTCTGTTCTAGGTTTTTGAATATTTAAATACTTGTCTATTGCCATCATGTACATGTGCAAAGTAAAGTTTTATATTATTCCCCTGTTTACTTATGTTGCTGGCAAAGTAGCATGCAAATAGCTTAAGTCTCTTGTAAATATTCAAGCTTAACTAACACTTGCCACATATTGCAGGAGGGCTGGATGGAAATCGAACACAAAAAGAAAATATTTGAAAAAATTCAAATTTTAACAATAAGTGTATATACATACATATAAATTTACTCTTACAGTTCATTGGTAATTTGTACAATATTCATTTGCGACTGTATAAAGTATGTATATATGTTTAATCTGTATCCTTATAGAAGACACATCATTTTGTGCTTGTTAGTTGAAATCAGGTTTCCTAAGTTTCCAGTTGACGTACGGACCCACAAGTTGTACACATATAGCAGATATAGTCGTAATATGTTTTTTATTGAAAATAAGCACAATCAAATCATAAATGCTACAGTTGTTATCAAAAACCCTTGAACTTTTCAAAGCAGCTAAGTAACTTAACAACTGAGAATAATTAAAACTAATAGCAATTCCTATTAAATTATTATTTAATCCAAATTGTTTGAATCTGTATAATAGTCTCTACAGAATGAATGTTTGAAATTAATTAAAAAAATAACATAATTATTTCCGTAATTTTGTCTAACAACACAACACACTACCTGAATATTTACTACAAAATACAAAACCACAGAAATTAATTGGTTTCCTAAGAATTGTAAGAAATTCTTAAAAATGCCAATTCGTTGAAACTAATAATGGGGCTGCCATTTTCTGTCTTTCTATTTAAAAATTGACAAAGAACCTGTGGGAACCTAAAAGTGAGCTGCTAAATATGTTCAATCATACTGCAAATGTAAATATAAGAAGATGATGTTGTATATTTGCCTGGCTACCTTACCCTTCCTTACCCCGCTGTAATAATAATGAAACCAACCAACACACACACACACACACAAAAAAAGAGTTCATAACACTTGACGCTATGCTGTCTACAAAATACAAAACAATCATGTTCACTTCTAAACTACATGGTTGCAATATGTCTGACAGATCTGTGCAGCAAGATCATGTTACTTTTATTTCAATATTTCAAGTTAAAGTTATTTCTAGTTTTTAGAATTCCAAAGAAACTACTCCATCTCCATATTGAAAAGCAAATCTATACGATTTTTAATATTTCGTTGTTAAATAAAGAACACAAAGTGTATAATTCTTTTTTGTTTGTACTTTTAAATGCTGGAGCTGTTAAATAATTATGATTTTTTTCCTTTCATATTTCAAGTACCAATTCACTTAAAATGGTATCAATTCTTAGAAAAAATATTTAAATTTTTTTTCTCTGTTGCTTTCATAATTTTTAAAGTGCGTTAATCTGTGTGTTCCAGTTCCCTTCTCTCTCTTGTGTTTGTTGGTCGTTGCAACAAGATTTGGTTCATTTTGTAGTGATTGTGTATTTTGTGTAGAGTTTGTTGTTGATAATGATTATGCCTCATCACCTCTTTTAAATATCATCAACAAGAGCCAACCAACTAGTAACAACAATAACACCAACATTATCATCATTCTCATAATCGAGGAACAGTGGTTTAGACAGGATTTTGGTTAAAAAGTTTTACAACTTTTTTTGAAATTATATCATATTCTAAAGTATTACAAAAGCTCCGCTACTCATTTGATATTTTAAGAAATTTTCACTTTATATCGCTGCCTGTAATAAACTAGATTCAGACAAGGCGCTTTTGAAATGAGTTTCAGTTTCAAACTGTCGCATTCAGGTATCCTATTCGCATCATATTTTGATCTTGCTAATAATACCTTTGATAGAGCATTGGTTATAAATTCGATAAGAAATTTATGTTTTATTAAGTGATAAGTCGGACATTCATAGAGATGTTGAATTTTTGCGCGGTGCCGGTAGTTGTTGCATTAAATGTTGAAAGAAATTCTAAGTGTGCTTGAATGCTTACTGATCAATCAATGAACCGCTAACACTAACATTAGCCACGAGATTTCGAAAAGCTTCTCATTAAAGAGTATTATGGTGCATTTTAAATCATCTACAGGTCACTGTTTCCTGAGAACCTAGAATGTCAACATTTTGAGGCAACTATTATCAGCTTTCTGAAGAGAGTCTGTTAGGATTACAAAGACTTTCATGGCATTGCTACAAAAATGCTTCTGAGACATTTAAAGTGATTTCTTTTATGGCCAGCTCGTCCCTTCTGCTCCTTAACTCTCAGATAGGCATTCTAGACTCGATAGATTTTCCTTAAACTGTTTGAGTTAACTGAACACTTGACTGTCGAAAATGATGTCAGTGCTCCAAAGAATGTTTCTTTCACATAGAACTATGCTTACCTTTCTAAACGTCAATATCCCAGCTTACCAGACTTAGTAGGAAGACGTATTAAGAACATTAACCCACCCTACTTCATCACAGAATACAACAGATCACAGTTAATCTTAAGAGCAACAGTGTACACTCTTATGCCATATGAACTTATCAGCTACCTTCTCCATTCCCGTCTGAAATCAATAAAAGTCCTGAGGTGATGTTATCTAGTCCCAGAGAAGCGAAATTTCCAGCATTTGCAGCAGATAGGCAGGATATGGCGTCTAAAGAACTAATGATCTTAGTGTACCCATTATTCAAATACAAACAGATCTTTGAATTCCATGTATCAGTTCACAACAGATTATCTTTTGATTGTAGTCTACCGAACTACAGATCCAATATTCAATATTAGACTTATTATATTTACTTAAAGAAGCTTAGGGTTCATATTGCACCAAACAGTTTTAGACTGCTATATAAAGCAATCGTAGCCCCGTCTTGTATGTTCGGTTTCCATGATAATTTTGAGTTGTGAGTTCGCAGTCCCGTGTTTTTGAAGCTTGGTATTTTGACCTTTGGAGTAAACACAGCATTCCCAAGGCATTGGTCAAGATGTCGCTAAACACAGAAATAAATCTGGTTACCACAATTATCCGCTTTAATTCCATTATTGTTCAAACCGACAAGAATCAAGTTTACCACAAGAGATGAGATCCTTCCACCTTGGTGTATTCCATGTCTAACTTGTTTGTAAGTCTCGCTATTATCATGACTTGCTGTGATAATACTCGATTTAATCTGATTTTTAGACAGTTGCTGATGTAAATAATAACACCAATATCCTGTAGAGTATATAACATATTCAGCCTTATTATGAGGCTGATTATAACATTACTATTTACTGTACGTTTGCCAACACCAGAGAGTAACAAAAGTAGGTTCTCCAAGGGTTAAGTGGCGATATTTGGATGGAAAAAAGTCTGGAGGAAAATAATTCACCACAAACCAGTGCACAAATCATTTGCACGAGATGTATATCAACTAATCGGTCAACTTCATGATCCAAGAGTAAGGCTACGCTTTTGGTTAATAAATCCACAATGTAATTATCACAGACATTCTCTAGTAGAGCCGAACTGAAGAATATCTCCCCATCACGTTCAAAGATGATAAGAATAGGAGGATCAGAATAGATGCTGCGTTGACACCAATAAGAGCAGTTAAGTTTAATAAGTTTAAATATCATACCGAACACTGGTTAAAACCTCTGCCAGTTCGGATCTATACACTGCTGAGATCTCTGTCTATACTAGTTAGGTAGTCTAAACGATACAAGTTTATCAGTTTGTGCATTATTGATCCATCACTAAAGATATCAAAAGTGTTCTTATAAAAGGATTGTTTCCCAACAGTCAATCTATTCGTAATCGAAACATTAAAGCGGTTCGAACTAAAACACGGCTGAGATCTCAGCCTGAAAAACACTACCCGAGTTCAGATTCCTAATTGACAGACGCGTATTAGTGAATATCTCAATTAAGATTTCCTGGCGAGATTGTGACCCAATAGTCATTCCATCGGTGATTGAAGTATTAAAGCCACTATAGTAAAAAGGTTTGGGGATAATCAATTTTTTACAGACAGCTCAAAGTCTCACTGAGAACAATGTTTTTGCCTATAAGGTCTATGGGAAACAATACGGTAAGTGTAATCAGACAAGGGCACCTTACATTGTTAAGGGCTTAACGATCATGTCAAATATCCATTTAGTATTCCTACCGGTAATACACCACCGAGGCAGGCTTAGACACTTCCTTTTGAATGTTTTGATTTTAGGCTAGCTTTGAATACTGAATAACTCTTAATTACTTTGAGCTATCGAATAGGTTCAGTTCCATATCATTACTTCAATAAGAAGAACACAAGATCAGGCATAGAGTATCAGGAATGGCAATTCTTTGATTATTTTCTCAATTTCCCAACCACTGTGCCTTTGCTAAGTATTTGCCGAACAAACACCATAGAATCATGAAAATGAGCCAACGAAAGAGTGAAAAAAAATAATCTGAATGAATTGCATTGTCAGTCTGAATGTCTGTCAGATAGTTTTTTTTTATTATTCTTGTTTTTTTTTTCTATATTCTATATTTCTGTTAATTCAGTTAGTGTTGTTGTTCTGCAACACATTACACACATTGGTTGAAGTCTCCCCTTTAGTTTGTGGTGTAAATGCAACAAATGGAAACAGCATTAAAAATACGTCAATTTTTCAAGGGCTTTTTCCTGGTAACTAAATAATTAGTAGCCGTGTGTGAGGTGGGCATTTAAATACTTGTAGTTTACCAAAAAAAAAATGTTTTATTTTTTTCAATACATTTAAAGGAAATTCATGATTATTGTTATTATATCATAATTATAACATAATATAATATAATTTGTTTTGCGTTTAGCTTAAACAACTTAATAGTATGGAAATAGATGTTTAAGTTAAATAAATTATGTGGGATAATGAGTTTATATTGATTTATATAATTGGGAATGTTTTAACATATTTTTAATTATAATATATGTTTAAAACAGTGGTGGGCATAAAGAAATCATAAACCTCAGTCAGTTCGAACCAACACATTTGATAAGTGATAAGGTAAAATTGATTGGCATTTTTATATTTTCTTTGCAATTGTTGTTCCAAGTACACTCTCTTGTGCTTAGTGCAAAGTATTGAAAAGAATATATAAATACTGAAAAGAGTAATTTGCAAAGATTTTGATGTTTCGTTTCACAAAAATTTTAAATTCTATTTTTGCAAAGCAAATTTTGATAAGTTTGTCAAAAATTTCCAATTCTTAATGTTATAACTAGTGAAGCTTTCAAAATGTTAAGACAAGAGTTTTTGTTCGAAGACACGGTTAGAAGAAACGGTTTTCCGAATAATTGTTAAAATTTAAGTTCATAAAGCAAAAATTTCTTATAAAATCTTTTAATATATAAAGAATTTACAAATCTGCTCAATTTTTTTATAAATCTTTAATTTTTATTCGATTAATTTTTAATAGATTATTCCGGTTTCCGATTATTCGTTTAAATTCTAGAAAATATTCTATATTTAAACTAATAATCTAATTCTATTCATTAATTTAGCAAAATTTTCCGATTCGTCGGTTATTTATTGAAACGGTTTTCCGAATAATCGTTAAAATTTAAGTTCATAAAGCAAAAATTTCTTATAAATTTTTAATTTTTATTCGATTAATCGGTTTTCCGATTATTCGTTTAAATTTTAAAAAATATTCTATATTTAAACTATTTACGAAATTTTTCATTTCGTATTCAATTTTCAATTAATCGGTTATTTTTTGAAACCCTTTTCCGAATAATCGTATATATTTAGGACCATGAAGCTACAATTTTATACAATTTCATTTAATATATAAAGAATATGTAATTCTGTACAAGTTTTTCATACATATTTTAATTTTATTCGTTTAAATATTTTAATCGATTATTCGGTTTTCCGATTATTTGCTAAAAAATTAATAAAAACATAAAACATTCTATATTTAAACCCATTGTCTTATGGTATTTTGAAATTTCGAAAAATTTTCCGATTAATTGTATATTTTTTTAAATCCTGTAATTCCCAAAACGGTATTTAAGAATCCTTAATTTGGGAATTTTTCTAAAAAGCAAATTTAATTTATAATATAATTTAAAGCAGTTCTAACTAATTTCAAAATTTTTTTTTGGAATTTATTACAAAATCCCTGAATTTCTAAATTCCCATTTCGGGAATTTTTAAAAACCCTAAAATTTGTGTTTAAACTTAATTTATAGTAGATAAATTATTTTTTTTATAATTTTTTAAAAATCACGGAACTTTCTAAACGGGATGTGAAAGTCCCCAAAATGGGAATTCCGAAATTGGAGTTAAATTGTTAAATTTAATTATTTTTATGCAATTTATGTTTAAAATTAAGATTTTTAATTAATTCTGTAAATTTTCACAAAATTGGGAATTGTGGGGATTTTAGTAACGAAATTTACGGATTTGCTTCAAATGAGTTAAATTTTTTAAATTTATATAAAGTAATGATTTTTACAAAATCTGCAAATTCTCATAAAATTGGGAATTTTGGGAAGAAGAATTTATAGAGAACGAATTAATTTCCCGGGACTACAACACTTTAATTTTAAACAGTAATTTCGCTTAAAACAAATCCGAGTTGATTTCATTTTAAATCAAATTCGAAAATATATAATATACAAATCTATAGAGAAAAATTAGAGCACAATACACAGCGCAGTCAAGTTTTATCGATTGAAAATCAACTGCTACTGTACTTGCCAGTATCATAAAATTGCAGCTTTGCATGGTGTTGCAAAATTAACAGTTTACAGGGCCACCCATAGAGTTATAATAGACGTTTTATTTAGAAAAAAAAAATAGACGGAAGACAGAAATGCAAGGTTGCAAAGATGCTTTTTGGAATACTTGGCACACTCACTTTATATTTTACAAAGAGAGCAAAGTCTCTGCAAAAAATTTCTGAGGGCAAAATTAGATTTGCAAAAAATATTGTGGAACAGAAACAAATAAGTGCGAAGTGAAAAGTTTATAAATTGTTTGTAGAATAGGGCCCAGGTCTTTACCAAAACCAGGAAACTCTTAAGTTACTCGTTAGTATTATTAATTAAAAATTACAACTAAAGTTCTGCAATTTTATATTTTTTCACTGCAAAAATCAAAGCTAATCATTAACAATTTTCAGTGTTTCTTTTCTAAATTTAGCAAACACAAACAAATTTAAGCAAATAAACAATTTTCCCAAACAAATTATTAAATAAAAAAAAAACGAAACTTTTAAATCAGGGATATTTCAACAAATATCACGTTTCTGCACAGTGGGTGGTAAAGAATATAGTGTAACAAAGCTCACCTCAAAAAAAATATGAACAAAAGCCTAAAAACAGTAGCAAATAATTAAAAACTAAACACATACACAAATAAATAAACCCACACAATCTCTTACAAACTTACACACTTACTAATTTACTATTTTACATTGATAAATATTTGTTTGTTTGCTTTCCGTTTTTTTACTATTCATATTTCTATTTATATACTAAGTACGTAAAAAGGAGCGTCTAATTGTTCCTTTATTACACGTGTCCTTGCACAATGGGTGTTAGAAAACGTGCGCAAGTTTCTTTTGTTGTTGTTGCTGTTGTCTATTAGTGCAACAATAAAGTGTTTGTGTTTCGTTTTTTTTTTACTTTTCTTTGCTGTGTTACTTTTCTATACTGTGTCCATCCCTTAAGCATACTGTCTCTGTTGTTGTTGCTATTAACAATTTAGGGTGTTTGCTATTTGAATTATCCTTCGGCATCCTTTCTTGTTGTTCTATGGCTGTTAATGAGCTTGTAGTTGTTGACTTTTGCGTGCAGATTACATTTTAATGATTTTAATAGGAAGCATAATGCGATCGTGTTATTAGTTGAACTAGCTGTTTATTAAAAAAAAGTTCTCAGCATATAAAATCTAGTCAAATATGTATGTACCTATATGTATGTATTGAAAGATAATTTGTGTTAGCAAGAAAAAATAACCGTGCTGTTTATTTAAATCTTCTTAATCGCTATACTTACGAGTATTTATTTATTAAATAAGTGAATTTAATATTAAGAACCGAGTTTTTCTTAAAATTTAAATTTTGCGAGGAAATAACTTTTTAACCAAATGAATTTTTTTCCTCAAATTTAAACAAAGTTTGGTTAAAAATTTCTTTTATTTTAAAGCTTAAAGTCGATAGTAAAGATTTAGCATGATCATCTGTTCAAGCTTTCTTCAGTACATTAATTCGGAGCACAGTGAAGGAAAAAATAAGTCTGTAATTTTGATTTCACATGCCTAGAGAGGAAGTGTTGACGAGTGTTTTTAACTCCGCAGAGAACGCAAGTCAAGATAACTCTTGTAAACTCTCGAAAAAAACAAGGACAACAAACATTTCTTTTTCAAAGGAGTTAAACAAGTTTTATGACATTTCAATGTTGGGCTTATATAAGAGATAGAGTAAATTATGAATTGTTCTTAGCGTATCCGGTCCATCTAAATTTGCCCATATTTTGTGTGATTCCAAAATACATGCTGCCAAATATATTAATTTTCTAGACCACTTGGAAATGTGTGTTATATTAAAGAAACAAACAAAAAAAAAGGTCATAATTCTTAAATTAATAATAATTCGTGAATATGAAGTTGCATGTAGTATGAAACGTAATTGGTATGACTTTAGATTTTTGTTACCTTTATTTTCATTATTGTTATAATTTGTGTAAGGTTGATTGTTGTAATCAACAAAACCTTTAATTTGATGATTTAGCAGAAAATTGGAAAAAATTATAGTTGTGTGTTCATTTAAGTTCATTTTAATTTGTTGGCCATAGTAAATGGTACTGTTACTGGAAAATGACTCCTTAATCTTAAACATCAGCTGTGATGGAAGTTGCATGTGAACAAAATTTACAATAATGTATTGAAATATGTACGTGTAACCAAGAAAAAAATCAATGTTTGGCCTGATTTTACTAAAAGAAAGAACAATTACAGAGAATGGCGAATAATCTATTCACTTGTTTTTTTTTTGTTTGTTTGTTGGTTCAGTGTCAGTAAATTAAACTGAGGGATAGACTGAAATTTAAATGCCTGTCGCAAACTGTGTTGAAGTGTTAATCGTTAAGTAAAGAACAGTTTTAATTTGTTAAAAGTTTATTCATGTTATTTAGAGAGAGTGAGAGAGCAAGTTGCAAAGTCCATAGAGGCTTAAGGTTTTGATTACAAAATATTTTCAGAACTTCGAAAAGGAATTGTAAATTAACAGGATTTTTATAAAACATGTTGTTAAACCTAAATATCAATTGTAATTTAAATTACCTTAAAAGAAGCTGGCTTTTATACCTATTAACATTTGAAATCATTTACAAATTAATTTCTAATGTAGAAAAGTTATAACTATAGTGATAATTTGGTATAATCACTTTGGTAAAATAACCGAACACGGCCCTCTTCCACAAAACAACTTCTTACTTTGCACGTATGCAATTTTTTTATGTTCCTTAGAACTATATAATTTGATAAGTAATAAGTTGAAATTGATAAGTGTAATTTGCAAAGCTTTTGAAGTTTTTTTATTCTCTTTGCAATTGCTGTTCCCAGTACGTTCTTTTGTGCATAGGGCACAGTTAATATTGAAAAGAGTAATTTGCAAAGATTTTGCAAATAATTCCGTTCCACAAACATTTTAAATTTCATTTTTTCAAAGTAAATTTTGATAGGTTTGCCAAAAATTTGCAAGGTGGTCGTTTATCATTACAAATTGATATTCTTATAACTAGTGAAGCATTTATAATGTTAAGACATGATGCTTTGTTCGACAATACTGAAGACGCGGTTAGAAGAAACGGTTTTACGAATAATCACTAAAATTTAAGTTCGTAGAGCAAAAATTTCTTATAAAATCCTTTAATATATAAAGAATATGCAAATCTGCACAATTTTTTCATAAATTTTTAATTTTTTTTCGATTAATTGGTTGTCCGATTATTCGTTTAAATTTCAGAAAATATTCTATATTTAAATTCCGATTAATCGGTTATTTTTTGCAACGGTTTTCGAATAATCGTATGTATATATTTACGTCCATAAATCTAAAATTTTATACGATTTCATTTAATATATAAAGAATATGTAAATTTGCTAAAAAATTTTCATAAATCTTTAATTTTTATTCGATTAATTTTTAATCGATTATTTGGTTTTTTGTTTATTCGTTTAAATTTTAAAAAATATTCTATATTTAAACTAATTCTATATTTAAATGTTGAGCTATTTAAGAACTTTCCAAAAATTTTCGATTAATCGGTTATTTTTTTAAACCGGGTTTTCGAATAATCCACAAAACTGATTACCATAAACATTACATAATTGCTATAATCCTATATATGATTGATATAATCATGTGAATGGTAAACATAACCATATCATGGTTACAGAAATCATATAAATAGTTAGAGTAAACATGCACAACTATACTTTTTCTGTGCGTGCAGTAAATTATAATAATATTTATTTTGTTGCCTCCAAATTAGTGTGTCCATGAAGTTTTCTCAGTTTAAACTTTAAAAAAGTTTACAACTTGCTTTGTTTAAGTGTTTGTTTTATATGTTTCACCAATTTCCTGAAAAGTTCCCATGAGAAAATTTTGGTTAATCTAGTTTTAAACCACAAAATAAACAATTTTTTAAGATTTAGTACAGATGAAAAGTGTGGAGATATATTAAGCTCGCAACTCTTTTCTTGTTTATAAGATGTTTTTAGAAGATTATTTATTGTGTTAAGAAATTATATAAATCAATTGGTGGAATTGAATGAAATCTTATTAGTTTAATAATGATAAATAAAATACAATAAAAAACTGAAAATAAAAATGTAGACAAAGTAGAGGAAAAACAACCTGTCTGTAGATAAGTATTGACAGCCTTAAAAAACGTAGCAGACAGATAAAATTTGTTATGGTTGTCTTAACGAGATATTGAATGATTTTTTACAAATTGAAATATTAAAAAGTTTATCGAATGTGTGCATCACAGGTATATATTGCAATTATAATAGTAGAATATAATAATAATAATAATATAAGCAGCAACTTTCGGTGATTTTGTTAATTTAAGTTTTGACTTTATATAAATTTTCAAACATATTATTTTGCGTCCAAACTAAGAAATATATTCGAAACTTATGATCGATAGATAACAGATACGATTTCATTTAATCATTAAGCTAAATTACCTATAGATGAAAAGTTATAATTATTGTAGTTATAGTAGACTGCAATGCTGATCCGCTCTAGCCATTTAAAGCATTATTGTTTAATTAAATAATAACAAGAGTTTATATACGGCTGTGCCGATTCTTATATACCCACCACCAAATCACCTAATATTATAGATTTAAAAGAGATTTATGCGTATTTAAGTGATTTTCGGAAGTAGAATTTATATAAGGGGTTACGGTCAAATATAAAATGATCATTATAAATATGAGATCGACGATTTTTCTATATGTATGGACTATTTGTGTTGAATACCAACTTGATACTGGTTTTATAAGGGATTTATGCGCATTTAAGTGGTTTGCGTAACTCGATGGAAGCTACGGACCCATCATCATCATATTGAGATGGACGATTTTTATATATGTGTTTGAAATTTATATAGGGACTACGGTCAAATATGAACCGATCACAATGAAATTTGGAACGACGATTTAAATGTATATTTTGACTACGCTTGTCGAATTTCAAGTAGATAGTCAGTTTAACAAAAAATTTATGTTCATTTAAGTGATTTTCGGAAGTGACTGGTTTGTACATCAGTGATGATTAGTCACCTCTGACTGGTTTGTACATCACTGATGATTAGTCACCTCTGACTGGTTTGTACATCACTGATGATTAGTCACCTGTGACTGGTTTGTACATCACTGATGATTAGTCACTTGTGACTGGTTTGTACATCACTGATGATTAGTCACCTGTGACTGGTTTGTACATCAGTGATGATTAGTCACCTGTGACTGGTTTGTACATCACTGATGATTAGTCGCCTGTGACTGGTTTGTACATCACTGATGATTGAGAATAGCAAAAGTAAGATAATTTTTAAATATTCATTGCAAACAAATGGAATATTAATAAAACAAAATGAAAACTTATTATTGCAGAATTTTGTTTAGATACGGCTTTTTTGTAGACATTTTTTGTACCATAAAGCCATATTCCGGGAAGACATATGTATGGGGGCTATGAGAAATCGTGTACCGATTCCAACATGACTTGACGATTTTCAACATGACTTGTTCTTCTAAAATAAAAATAAAGTGTGCAAAATTTCATGATATTATCTGTATTATATTTGAGGAAAACAGCAAAAAATATCGAGGTAGTCTGAAACTTCGATCTATAACTCAGATCCTACTGGACCGATTTTGCCCATTTACAATACCAAATATTACGGTAGATCAAAGAATGTTTGGTAAAAATTTCATTGTTCTATGTCTTATTTTTTTTTTTTTTTGAAGCTCTATCGTGATTTCAACAGACGGACGGACATGCCTAAATCAGCTTAGAATCTTATAAGGATCCAGAATATATAGACTTTTTGGTTCTACAACCATTATTTCGATGTGTTACAAACACAATTTACTCCCTATCTGGTTTGGTGATGGGTATAAAAAGGAATTAAAATTAAATAAAGTTTTTAATAAATAAACTCAAAAATTACAACTAAGGAAAATCAAGAAAAACCTGAAAATTGAAGATATTTGGGACTGTATTGGTGAAACCATGGAAAAAGAAATAAAGCAAATTTCAAAAAACAAATGTGCATGAAGCACACCCATAATTTGCTACCAAACTAAATGTTTCTCTTCGAAATGTTACCGTGTCTAAATACAGACTATGCGTGGTCGTGTTGAACATCTGTCCGATATCATTTTTCAGTATAATTATCTTTGTTTTATATTAATATGAGTTTTTATCACATTAAGATCCTAGAGTCATTTGTAAAGAAAAGAAAAAGTTCATTTGGTTAATTTATCCAGTATTATTACTCATTGCTGAATTCAATACAAGCAGACCATAATCCCAAGAAAAATAATCAAGAACCTATGACAGGACTAGTTTCTACCCAAAGCTTCTAACCAAATATACAGTAGGAGCACAAATGTTTATATCCCTGCAAATGACGCGAGTAGTCTATACATGCATATATTGACTACTCCACAAGGAGTACTAGAAACATAATCCATTTATATAAAAAAACTAGTCCATTTAATATTACGATGTCCTAGTACTGGACATAATCCAGCTTTGCATAACTCGAAACCAGTCCCAAAACTACTCCTTGTAACTACTTACATACGAAGTACAACAATAATTACGGTCGTTAAAGCACGAATAATTGTCGTGTAACAAGAAGTTCTGCTTTGAAAATGAAATGGTCCATGAATGCATTACATAGGACCATAATATAGTCACTACATTTTAGCTACAATGGATCACGTACTCCATAGATTTTTGCAGGCATATTAGTTATTTGGGAACTTGTTATTGCATTAAAATAAAACTAATTAAGAAAAGTAGAAAATTTATTAATTTATAATTATTGTCATTAAATATTTCAATAAAATCGAAACAAAAGTTATCACGTTGTAATATACTGGATTGCTTTAAATCATCCAAATTTGTTGGGTTTCTTTTGTAAACATGTTGGTTGCAATAACCCAACAAAAAAAAATCAGGTGCAGTGAGGTCAGGAGACCTGGGAGGCCAACGGAATTTCTTGAAATCAGTTTATTGGGGAATTTTTGCCGCAATTCTGTCATAACATAACGCGGCTATTTGACAAGTTGCCCCATCTTTTTGAAACCAAACAGAGTTGAAAGGGGTTCTTTTTTGGCGTAATTCTGGAAAGAAAAATTCTTTCAATATCTTTAAGGAACGGTCCATTGGCCGTAACAGTAAGACCGCTTTCTTCGAAAAAGTAAGGCGCGACAATGAACCTTGAAGAAACTGTACACCAGACTGTGACGTGAAGTGGATGTAATAGCATCTGATGGAGTATCTGTGGGTTAGAGTTACTCCATATTCGACTATTTTGTCTGTTAACATTGCCGTTTAAATCAAAATGTGCCTCGGCAGACATAAAATTGCAGTTCAAAACGTTTTCATCCTCTGACGCCATTTGAATGATCTTCTCACAAAATTTCAAGCGAATCCTGAAGTCTCTTGGGTTCAGTTTGTTTGTTAATTGAATCTTATATGGAAATAAGTTTAAATCTTGGTGCAAAATTGTCTGCAATGACTGTATGCTGACAATTATTTGAGCAGATAAGCTACTTGTCCAAACTCGAGGATTGGATTGTATGGCAGCAGCGATAGTTTCCCCTGCGTCCGAACTGAGAGATCTCGATGATTAGGGCTTCGTGCGATTGTGCCACGCTTGGCAAAATACTTCACGAGCCTCATTATAGTCCATCTGCTAGAAGGAGTACCGCCAAACGTGAGCCTATATTCTCTTTGAGCGGAAACTACGGACTCTAAAGCGTAAAAGTTATGCACTATCTAAATTCGATTCTTTGTAGTGGTCCGAATTGCCAGCATTTAAAGTTTCTCCCACCGTGCTTTAATGTTTTCTTTACATGGTATCTTCGAATTTCGTAGGCTGTTCGGCGCCATCATTATCGTTCGCCGTTGGATTGAAAACGAGTAAATTTGGATTCGTCTGACCAGATTACACGTTGCCAGTCATCTACTGTTCAATTTCTGTGCTGTCGGTCAAACCGTGCCCTAACAGTTGTTAACAAGTCAACTTTTTATGCACTAAGTAATAAAACGTTGACATAATTAAAGACACAAATCTGTTAATGTTATGCTGTGTGGGGAAAACGTAAATATGCTGATTATAATTGTAGACTTTGTAGTTTTTAAAATTTGCCATCTTGTTATGTTAAATTGTCATTTGTTATACGAACGAATGTTCTAACAATTTTGTTCAAACAAGAACATAACATTTTCTATAATTGTCCACACGACACAAATTCATGTGCAGACAAGTAATTATTAGCCGAGTGCAAAATTTATTGATTTTAATTCTACCACCTTGCAACTCAATCGTTTGCAAATACCCACAAAATTGTATTTCTGTCGACTAGTGTAATTTAAAAAATAAAAAAACTTGTACGTCTCAATATTACAATTAAACCGCAGGATATTTTCATGAAGTAAAGAAACCAAATAAAAAAAACTTCACTTTCAATTTTTATACGTTGAAATTTGAAATTCTCCACCTCATTTGCAATAATATTTTTTGCATTTCACAGCATTTTTTCCAATGCTATTTATTTATGTAAAAATGGTGGTTGATTAAAAAATTTTTGCAAAAAACAAAGCAGAGTAATGGAAAGAGCAGACCATGATGTGATGGCTGATTGAAGAGCCAGAGTAAGCTTTATAAGCCACTTGAAATAATGGCATTGTTTTGCTGTTAATGACATATAAAAATGGCAATTGGGCATGAAGGCAGCAAACAAAAAATAAATTATTAAAGGGAAGAAATATTCCTCGAATAAAATAAGCCCCAATAAAACTGAATGTCATATATTGTATATTTACAAAAAAAAATAAAATATGAAATGTTTAAATAAAATATTGTGTAATGACGTGCATCATGATACACCACAAAACCAAAGATATTCATAAATGAAGGTGTGAAAAATCATAAAATTTATATCCAAATATTCAACAGTAAACTGCATTATTATCTTGCTTTCGTTGAAACTCCACAAACAGGATGTAACGAGAAGCGTGTAGAAGTATGAAAAGTGTTGAACGTCTGCAGAAATATTTTGCCAACATACAACACTTAACAATTCTTTTCGTTTTCTTTTTTTTTTTTTTTGTTTGTCTTTTATAAAATCCTTTTTTTATAAAAAAAAGAGAATTCTCTTGTTTAATTATTTCTTTAGGATGCTTGAAATAATTAGTCATTATTTTATCTATACAAAAGATTTAACCAGTTTGATTTTTTTTAAGTTTCTGTTTAGAAATATATTGAAAAGTATTAAATTTCATTTAAGCTTTACTCACTTGTATACGATCCTCAGGTAGTTCTGTTTTCAATGACAACATTTCACGAGCATATACATCTGGATAGTGGGCCTCCTTAAAAGCTTCTTCCAGCTTCTCTAATTGATAGCTAGTGAATATTGTACGACTGTGTCGACGTTTCTTCTTTTTCTTTTTGTTGGCGAAGCCGTTGAGACCATCTAAGGTGAAATCTTTACCGGCAAGAGAACCTACAAGGAATTTTTATAATAAAGATAGTGAAATATAAATTGTATAAAGATAAGTTACACTCATAAAAATATTTAGAAACAATTGTTCACAGACTGGAGCAAGTTTTCATAGAAAAACGTTGCTCTAGACTAGAGAAAGTTTTTGTAGAATAACGTTGCTCTAGTTTTTATAGAAAAACGTTGCTCTAGACTAGAGTTAGTTTTTATAGAAAAACGTTACTTTAGACTAGAAAAAGTTTTTGTAGATAAACGTTGCTTTAGACTAGAAAAAGTTTTTGTTGAAAAACGTTGCTTTAGACTAGAGTAAGTTTTTGTAGAAAAACGTTGCTTTAGAGTAAGTTTTTGTAGAAAAACGTTGCTTTAGACTAGAGTAAGTTTTTATAGAAAAACGTTGCTTTAGACTAGAAAAAGTTTTGATAGAAAAACGTTACCTTACACTAGAAAAAGTTTTTGTAGAAAAACGTTGCTCTAGACTAGAACTGGTTTTTATAGAAAACCGTTGCTCTAGACTAAAGTAAGTTTTTATAGAACAACGTCGCTCTAGACTAGAGAAAGTTTTTATAGAAAAACGTAGACTAGAAAAAGTTTTTATAGGACAGGCTGTTGTTATTTGTAAAGATATGACAAACATTTTATACATATGCATTTTTTTTAAACAAATTTCCAACTATTTCAACACATAACAGCCACTTACTTGAACTGTTGATCTCACTTGTTAGTATGTACTTCGAAAATTTGTTAATTTCCTGCTCAAAATTTTTCCAAAAACACTATTCAAACACAAGACAAGGAAATTTAATACGCGTTTTAATAAAATCTCTAGTAGACTTAAATAAACAAGTTTTTTTTTCCTCTAATTTCTACTTAAAAATCGTGAAAATCTCAAATTTCTGCGGCATGAAAACTATCGTCAGTTGTAACAGCAGCAACTCATCATTTCTCACAATTTAACAACTTGCAACTTGTTAAAGATAAAAAAATCTCTTTGGTTACAAAAACATTTGTAGCGCCCCCCTCGAATTACTGTGTGGATGAAATACGTGTGTATGTCTGTCTGTCTGCCTGTTTTCCTTTCACATGCCTTTTGAGGTCGTGCGGACGGCCATGTGTGTTGGATTTGCAACAATTTCTTTTAATAAAATACTTGACGCCTGTGGCAATGATCGTTTACATTTGTTGCTAGTTGAAATTTCTACTGATCGTTAGGTTGAATATTAAAATTCCATTAAATAAATATGATTTTCCATGAATATGTATTTGTTTTTGCTGTCTACTAATGATGACAGTTTATTAACTAGTTGGTACTTATTCATGTGGTGCGTTTTACTTTGAAGTGGGATTTAAACACTTTAAATGGAAAATATAGCAGAATTTAAGGAAATCTTTAAGAATAGAATAAACGTTAGATTAAGTGTGAGAAAATTTTAGTTTAATTTAAGAGAATGCAAAAGAAACTCTTTAAGTAGACAATAATATCTCATATGAATGAAAATTACAGTTGATATACTCTTCCGCAAACAATTTTCTTTAGTTCGAGAGAGAAGACTAAGTTGAACACATTTGTATGGAAATAATGAATGTTTTTTAACACACTGTTGGTTAATTAAAATTGGTTTATAAAACAAAACTTTTCCAATTTCTCTTATCACTTCCATTGTTGTATAAAAGAAACCATAGCTGAGACTTTGTTTTTCTTAAACCGAATTCCAAAAATAACTCATTTCATTAAAAATAAGCCAACAAACAGAACTTTAAGTTACTCATAAGTAACTAGTAGTGATCAATCATTAATCATCAAAGATACTATATCGGCACGCTACCGTTGCTGGTTAAATCATCAATAAACAACAGACTACATACTGGTAATGCCTGCAACATGAGATAACAAAACACGTTTATTTTTTATACTATTTCTAGCTTGTGGGTCAATCCTACCGATCAAGCCGCAGCAAACTAAGTATTATTGTATAATCACGATTCCTTAGTTGAATTTCTCAACACAAAGTTTAGAATTTATTTACATACTCGTATATGAATACAGTGCTGATAATATGTCTAGCTGGAGAATTATTTGTTTTATGCAAACGAATTTTAAATCATTAATAAAAAATAATTAATTTGTTTTTGTTAATATTTTTTGTAATTCCTATAATTTAGCAGAAATACCTGTTGAATTATTTTGAGAATGTAAATTAAAGAAAAGTAGTTAATTAATGTCAAGAGTTTTGAAGGTATGAATTATTGCGATGAATGGAATGCGAACAGAGGAACCGTTTTCTATAAAAACATTGCACTATACTAGAGCAAAGTTTTTTCTATAAAAACTGGCTTTAGTCTAAAACAACGTTTTCTTTATAAAATAATAGACGCGAAGCTTTGACATATCTAGAAAACGAACGTATGTATGTACGTTTTATAAGTCAATCTCCTCCTTGCACTTTTGACTTGAATCGACGTTCAGTTGGGTATTTTCTTGCCTTGCATTCTTGTCAATAGAGTTGGGTCTCGTCTCACTTATGAGGGCTTCTGACTATAGCCTAAAGCATATGTACATAAAAAAATTGTAGATGGTGTTAATGTCATCTGTTCTTTAAAAGTAATTGCCTTTTGCACGTCTACAGTTCTTATTTGATTCTCCAAGATGCCTCGTTCAGAGGGTTAAAGACTGCCAGCAGCAAAACATCTCCTTCTACTTGTCTAAGTCCAACAGCAACAGTTATCAACTTTATATAATTCTGTTAACATCCTCTTTTTTGGTTTATTATTTGTCTGGGAATTGCAGTTTTCCAGTGTTTTCCACCGTAATACATTTATATTTTACTTTATGATTTACACTTCAGTGTTCTGTTTCTCTCTTCCTTCTCTTTCCTATATTTTTACTCTTTCCTGAAAAGCTTCCCATTAAATTTCGGGTTCTTTTCTGTTTGTTTTTTCTTCTTTTAGAGAAAGCAGAAATGCTACCAAGGTGAGAAGAATTTTGTCTTTTTTTTTTTTTTTTTTTTGGGTTAGCACTCAGGGGATGATCACTACTCATGCAATGTATTGTGTTGGAACTGGCAAAATATGTTCTGGGAGGGATTATGGAGGGAGTAGTATTTGTGAACATTTGATTTTAAGTTTCCTATATTAAAAGTGACAGGGAAACTTCTCCCTTTTTAGGAATCGACGTTATAGTAGCAACCTTTCAGCACATGGGAAATTTACCTGCACGGTATAAGGTGCTGAAAAGATCAAAATCTAATGGACGAGCTAACATAGAAGATCACTGCTTCAATACCAGTGCTGGTATACCATCCGGCAAAAGAGACTTATTTATGCTAAGATCCGCTAAAACCCTTTTAATTGTGCCCGCGACAAACAATATATGTATTCGGCATAGCTACTGATACTTTTTTTGCTCGGTGAAGTGTTTATTGCTGTCCAGTAAGTTTGAACTATTTGCAAATAATTCAGCCAAAAGATTAGCTAAAATAAATAGAGAGTCATATTTTGAGAAAACTCTTCTTTTTGATTTAATCAACATTCACCTTCTTGAAAGAGTTGGGTATATATTGAGCTTTTTCTTAAAATCCCCTTTCGACTTTCCGCTTGTTGGCTTGTGCTTTACCACAATTTGAAGTTTTGCAGTCGTAACAAAAATCTTCTTTTACTTTTTGATTTCCCTTCGATCTATTTTAATATTTTAAGAAGCCATCATCATTTGCTTAATAGTCGTTGCATTTTTTAGGTCCTCAGTTTATGTTTTAGAGAGTTTAGGGAGTTAATGACAGCCAGCAGAATATATATCTTGGATACGTAAAACTCTTCATATTGTTATTTGTATTTTTAAAGATGTTCTGCTTTTCGTGGAAACAATCAAAAGGGATTCTCCAAATAGATGAGTGCATAAACTTTTTTTCGATGATGCTTTACAATTTTGTGCATAACTTTTTTTTAGTAAACCGATTTTGCTGGTTTTCAATAAGGAACTTATTAGAGCAATAGTTTATATTTCAAACAATTCTTATTAATTTCGGATTATTATTTTGAACGTGAGAATGTTTTACACAGACATACAAATCGTCATAAATAAATCGACTTGGAATTTCGGCTTATTTTGTTTTTTTTTTATTTACATTTGACCTGACCTGATGAACATATTTTGTATAAATTATTGACTCTTAGGGATTTTAATCAAATGGTAGGATGGGCAAAAGCTTGCTAAATAAAGGAACTCCATAGAGGCCTGTCTTTAGCTTAAATATGAAATATAGCCGGAACTCTCGTGTCTGTCAGTTGATGCCAAAGATCAAGTTACAAATTTGTGTCCACTTTTAAGAACATTCTACTGTTTAATGAGCTGCCAAAATGAACGGGGAAACGTCAAGCTGTCACAAATTCTAAAAAAGTTTTCATCCATTGAAGTTCTGTCTATCAGCAGTCTGCTGGTCATTTGAATAAAACAACAAAAATCTAAATAAAACGCAAAATAAACAAAATAAATATTTCGAGACGAATGTCATACGCAAAATACACAACAAATACACACACATGCTAAGCTGGCAGAAGCTGAGAAAAGCATCACAAAGAAGATGAAATAAAAACAAAACAGAAACAGAACATTTTAGAAGAAGCTGCTCTAACAGACACATTTGCTAAACAAGCGACTAAGAACTACCACTTGATTGACTTGGCGACTGTTTTAAAACTTAATACAAATGTCTAAGTTTAGTTTAAAACCGGACGCCTGCGCGTTAATATATTTTACGTAGAAAAACGAAATTTAATTAGAAATATTTATAAAAGAAATACCTACAAAAGTTTAGAGAAATTTAAAAACCCGCTAAAAAAAACAAAGAAATGTTTTAATGTTTAACAACAGTTAAAACGAAAAGTGAAATTATAACTAAAATAATTAAAAAAAAAAAAAAAATAGAAAATAAAATGTCTACACCAGCCGCTGCTGCCAACTCAAATAATGAGGAGGAAAAACTGAATTATTTTCAAAAAGTATGGCGTTTTCGCCGTTACTTGACCATAGAGCCGTTTTTCTTTTTCTATTTGATGGCCAGTGTCT
The DNA here is from genome assembly GCA_950370525.1 of Bellardia bayeri. NCBI lineage: Eukaryota > Metazoa > Arthropoda > Insecta > Diptera > Calliphoridae > Bellardia > Bellardia bayeri. The sequence continues at coordinate 2,352,498 of OX493266.1, read as the reverse complement.
TCAATGCCATTGCCATGTTAAATTTCCCCCTGGACAAGGCCTGTCGCGTTAATCTGGGCTACAGCAAAGAGGTGTGCGCCACCACTTTAGATAAATCGCAGTATGACATCGATTGTGATGCTTTTAATTTTGAAAATACCACCGAATTTGCAGCCTCTATGCAGGAAATGTTTTTCAATGACACTACGCCGGGCTTCAATTATACGGTGTGCAAAGCGGAGGTGGGCGCCCAGAAATTGGCGGCCAATGTTTCGGGCAAAAGGGCGCCTATAGGTAAGGATTATTTGGGAATTATGTGAAAAGTTTAAAATTTTAAATAAGGATTATAATGGTTTAAAATGATTTTGAAGGAATTTTTTATAATGATCAGACTAAAGAAAGTTTTTCAATAGTTTTAATATTCTCAAAATTTCTATAGAGACCCTCGTTATTATTACTTGTTACTCTATAAGGTAATTTCCAAACTAAACAAAAAGAAACTATATTAATATACTAAAAGTTTAAATGAAACGTTTTTATTAATAATAAATACGCAAATGCCGGGTTTGAATTATACGGTGTGCAAAGCGGAGATGGGCACAAAAGGGCGCCTATAGGTAAAGATTCTTTGGGAAACAAGTTAAAAGTTTTAAAGCAGAATTTTAATGGTTTAAAAAGATCTTGTAGGAATTGGAATTATTTAAGTATAAAATCATATATTGATCAGACTAAAGAAAGTTTTTCAATAGTTTTAATATTCTCAATATTTCTATAGAGACCCTCGTTATTATTACTTGTTAACCTATAAGTTAATTGACAAGCAAACCAAAAAGAAACTATGTAAATTAATATAATAAAATGTTTAAAGCAAACGTTTTTATTAATAATAAATACGCAAAACTTTAATTTCTTCCATTCAATACAATACAATAAAAATGCCTTTAAAATGACGTAAGATTTCTTTAAAATGTTTTCTTTATTGGTTTTTAAATCACACCTTAATCTATTTCCCGAAAAATAAATTTTACTTTTTTAATATCAGCAACAAAAAATTAAATTATAAAATACCACGAATAATAATAATAATAAAACCAACTCTAATAAAACCTGATTCTTATTTAAAAGAAACTTAACAAACAAACATACGTTTTCAATTCACCACAACTTAATGTCAGATGATTTGAAAATTAATTTCAGCAAGTCAAAAATTTACGGTTAATTGCAAATAATTTCAAAAATACCAGTTTATTTGCAAAACTGGTAAAATAATTTTAATAATAAAACTAAAACGATCATTATTTAAAAAGCCAAAACTAAGTACAAATCCCGCAAATTATTTTATTTGTTTGTTTAATTAATGAAAAAATATCACGCTAAACATCAGAACAATAATATTTCATGAATTTTTTAAACAAAAGCACTAATTACCTTGCAAAATTTGTATTTAACAATTGTATAGAATTTATTGCTAATAAATGCAATAACACTAGTTCCACATTGACTCTAATATTCGCTAGTTACCTCCTTACCTACTTGTTATGCTTTTGAATGGTGATTTTAATACGAACATGTCAAGGTGTAGTAGTCAATTGACAATACTCGTAACTGCTTAAACAAGGCACAGTGGGACAGGAATGAAATCTTTTGGAAATATTTCTGTTAAATAGCCAAGGAGAATTAGAGTTTAGTTTTAACTTAAAAACAAAAAGATACTTTTTCAATTTTATTTTTTGAAGTTTCTGGATAAAGCAAACCAAATAACATTAACATTAAATTGCTTTATTTAAACAAAATATGCAGTTTTGTATATAATTAAAGCATTGTTCACATAAAATGCGGTCACATAAATATTTGAATATTATTTTTAATGTTTTTTTTTAAGTTTCTATTTAATGCTGCACAACATTTCGAACCAACTGAGCAACTGATACAATTTATTCCAAATATCTTACATTTTTTTTAATTTCAGGAACTATAATACCACTCCTCGTTAAATTTCTTTTAACTTAACCCAGACTGTTTCAATTGAATAAAGCATGGGGAGAGAAGTTTATGAGTGTTTTTCACACGAGCTTGACTAACAGCCAACCAACGTATTTTATGACTAGCAAGGAACATGCAATTTTATATGTCTCGCAAGACACACAACTGCAACCATTTGTAGTTTAGTCACTTAGCAAAGCCCTGGATAATTGTCACGACAAGCATCCGCTCCAGCTAAAAACTGGTATATCACGGTACTGACCGATTATTACTACACCTGGACTACAAGTCAATTCAGGCCCTATTAAAACGCATAAACTTTAAACAAATAAACTTTATCTAGTTTCGAGCTGCATTGAGCTCATGGCATCGCTATTTATCCCACGGACTGCAATAACATCATGGTGAGGGAATTTCACCAGGGTAACATGCCCCCTGGGGTGAAGCACGGGACAATTAGGTCTGATCATTTATTTATCTGTGTTATGTCAATATAAAAGGACCAATGATATTGGACCTAAATGAGCTGTGAACTTCACGGACGCCTGCTTACCTAACCTAACCTTGATCTACGTCGACCTGATTTTTTCAATACCCAACCATTGCAGTTTACCTTTTGCTAACAATTTTTCAATGTCAATATATTGCTAGCACATTGCTAAACCTAACAACATTGTATGATCTGACAACCGTCTATATATAGCTTAAAGAAGCAATGCACAACATCCAGCAGATAACATTTCAATATTCAAGAAAAAAAAATGCCTCAATGCTTAACGATTATTTTCAATGTAATGGTTATTTTCCACTTGAACTTAAGACAGTTGTCATTCAAAAATCTATCTCAGGGCAGCTGTTGGAAAAATTGATTAGTTTCAAATAAGCGTGTAATTAACTCCTAATTAGTTTCATTTCACGTCTTCAACGATTCCCATGTCTATACTTAAATTATTTGAATATAGGGTGTTTTTATGCCCTACACCACCATAGGTCCTGTAGAGTATACCGATCGACTCAGAATCACTTTCTGATCGATCGACTCAGAATCACTTTCTGAGTCGATTTAACGATGTCTGTCAGTCCGTCCGTCTGGCTGGCTGTCCATGTAGAGCTTGTGCGCAGAGTACAGGTCGCAATTTTGAAGATATTTCGATAAAATGTGGTACGTGATATTTTTTCGGCCCAAGGACGGATGGGATTGAAATTGATGGAAATCGGTTCATTATTTCACGTGTCCCCATACAAATGTCCTCCCGAAATTGGGGTTTACCGATCATAAATATTTGAATTATGCAGGTATCCAAACAAAAGTCATCACAAATGAGTGATAAATAAAGTCAAATCACATCTACAAATTTTGTGCAGATCGGTCCATAATTCCTCGTAGCTCCCAAATAAGGCCCACTTCCAAAAATCAGTTTAAAGAGCATAACTCTCTCAAAAATGTTGGTATCCAAATAATATTTAACTCAAATATATTTCATATGTCTAAAAATAATACGGTACAATTTTATTATGATCGGTCCATAATTGGTCGAAACTCCCATATAAGACCCTCTCCGTAATTCACTTTAAGCTTAGTTTAACACAAGTTCAACACATATAATATTTATATTCACAGACATCATGACACTAAATTTTTGGATGATCGGTCCACAATAGGTTATATCTCCCATATAACCCCCATTTCTGAAAACCTATTTTATACATATACTGGGTGTAGGGTATTTATTATATGATAGGGATTGACCGACTATACTTTCTTACTTGTTTTCTATTTAATTAAACATAAATTGCTTCAAAACATAAAAAAAACAAAAAATTCACTATTCGGACACTTTTGTACAAGAAATAAACATTATCACGATATTGCTCTGTTAAAATGTAACGCAATTTCACTCGTTGGTTTTTTTGTTTGTTGCGATCTCGTTATCCAGCTTTTATAGTTCTATTTGTGCAGTATTGTGATTAACTTGATTTTTAAATAAATAATTAAAAGATCTTTAAAAATGAGAAAAACGCCAATTGATCTTGAAAACAATGTGATAAATTTGTTGCAAAATAATTATTCATGTCGTAAAATTGCTGAAAAATTAAATTTAAATAAATCCCAGTAAATTATAGGTATAAAACAAAGCGGCGTAATGTCACTTGCAATAATAATCAAGAGGGTCGACCAAGACTGCTTTCTGCTGGTGATGCCCGGCAGATTGAACGTCTGCTACATAATAAGGACCTCAAGATCCCGAGAAATGCTGCAAAAAGTATTGGTAAGGATGTCAGTTCCTAAATGGTTAGACGCACATCAAATAGAATTGATTTAGTAACCAGTGTGAAACTTGTGTGGAAGCACCTTCCGATAGAAATGTGAAAAAATTCCTTCATTTCTGTAAAACCCGCAAAAGTTGGACAGCAGATGACTGAAACCGGTTATTTGGAGCGACGAAACGAAAGTTCAATCGATACCAGTCTTATGGAAAAGAATCGATAAGCACAGCTGGACAGTTTTGCTTCCCACTGTATATTAAAAACACTTGGCTTATTTAAGACAAGACACAACAAATATTTAGTTTTAATTTATTTGATGCTTGATCTTGCAAAACTTTTGTAAGAGTAAACATTTGCAAACAAATTTGTGCTAAAACAAGTGGTTACGCTTTTTTGAGTAAATATTTGCCATGTCTTAAGTAAGTTACGAACATGTCATAACATATTTCTAATCTCAAAATAATAACAAACATTTATGTTAATTTTCTAATCCGATAGTTATAAAATCATTAATAAAATAAATTAACAAACTGGTTTTCATATATGTAGCTGTTTTCATATACAGCTTTTCTGAGAAGATATTTGGCAGAAGTTGTTTAAAATTCATTTAGCATTTAAATATTTCACTTGTGTGGCAGTTTTGAATAATTACTTTCTTGCAGCTTGTCTTAAACACCAAAAACACAACAAGCACGTGTTACCGCCAGACAAGAGAAAATATTTAAGCCTAATAAAATTGTGTTTTATTGGATTTTTGTTAATAAATGTTTTTAAAAATAAAAATTACTTTCTAAAGACAAAAGCTAAATGTTGTTGTTTTGGTTTGAAATACTAGTAAATAAATTTTGTTTACAGTGGTTTGTGTTACAAAAAACCGGCCAGTTCATTTGATGGCAATATTAAAGATAATTTTGTAGGAATTAATTGCATTTCATAAAAAAATAAAAATGTTTAAGTTTTAAGCAAATTTGTTATTAAGCTGAAGTCTTTACAGGAATTTTTAAGCAAGAGGAGTAAAACTGTTAGTTTGTTGCGAATTTGTTTAAAGTTTAACATTTTTTCAAATAACTGTGGCCCCTATTTTGTTTAAATTTAAATAGATTTGTTTGCAATGTCTATCAATTTTATTAATACCGTATTATAACTTCTCTTATTTATTACTTTTAACTGCACATTCGCATTTAGATTTGCATATGCATTTCAATAAAATCGAAAATTATTCAAGTTCAAGTTTACGTTTTATAGTCAACGGATTTATTTGTTCAGTGACCTTGTCAAAATATACTTGTAATACTAGTATTTGAACTGCTTCAGTGATTAACTCAGATTTACTGTTTGTTGTCTTAAATATAAATGTTTTATTTAAAATGTTTATAAAAGCGATTACCTTCAATTGCAATTAGTAATTGAAATATTCAATTTAACAATTTAATGCAACTAATGTTCAGTAACATTTTAATTGATATTTGATAGTTATTATAAAAGCAACTTTTAAAACTGATGACTGAAGGGAAATCACAATTTGCTGATTGATTGATGACGAGGGTTAACTGATAAATGTAATTTATTGGCAAGAATTTATTGTTTATAATAAAAAGTTTTAAATTCTGACGTTCTTATACCCTACACCACCATAGTGGGGAGGGTATATTGGATTTGTGCTGATGTTTGTAACGCCCAGAAATATTGGTTCAACAATTTTAAAGATATTTCGATAGAATTTGGTACATGATATATTGGGATTGAAAATGGTGGAAATCGGTCATTATTTCACCTGGCAAATGTCCTCCTGAAATAGGATTTTACCGATCATAAATGTTTGAATTATGCAAGTAACAAACAAATTTCATCACAAATGAGTGGTAGATAAAGCCAAATCACATCTACAAATTTTGTGCAGATCGGTCCATAATTTATCATAGCTCCCATATAAGGCCCACTTCCGAAAATCACTTTAAAAAGCATAACTCTCTCAAAAATGTTGGCATCCAAATAATATTGAAAACAAATATATTTTATATGTATACAAATAATACGGTACATTTTTATTATGGTCGGTCCATAATTAGTCGTAGCTCCCATATAAGGCCCACTTCCGAAAATCACTTTAACGAACATAAATTTCTTAAAAATGTTGGTATCCAAATAAACTTCGAGACAAATAAGTTTCTTATATACAGAAATAATGGCACCTTATTTTATAACGGCCGGTCCTGTTATTCGAAAATCCCATATAAGACCCTCTCCGTAATTCACTTTAACCTCCATAAATCTTTTAAAAGTATGTATGTATATCGAGATAAAGTTTAACACATATAATATTTATATTCACGGTCCATAATTTATCATATATCCCATATAACGCCCATTTCTGAAAAACTGTTTTATACATATACTGGGTGTAGGGTATTATAGGCCGGGCTTGACCGACTATACTTTCTTACTTGTTATAAGTTTTTTTTTTGTCATAAGTTTCTATTTTATTATAATGTGAAATGTCTAAATATATATTTCCTGAACATTTCGTAGAAATGACACAACTTTTGTTTCAAAGGTCGAAGTTCAGATTTTTTAAATATTAAAATTTTGTTGTGTATGGATTTGTTAATTAAATTAAATAAAAACCTAGTAAATTTCACTTAAAACTAGCAAAAACTTGGCCTCCCCTTTCATCTTTGAACTCTCTTAATAATAAATATTTCTGTAAATTTTATTGAAAAACTAAAAAAAACGTTACAAATTTGACCTTTGACCCCTGAAGAAAAAGTTGTCTAAATATTATAAAAGGACAGGAAAATTTTTTGTGCGATATGTGTTTTAATATTGTGCTATTCGTTTTAATTTGCTTAAATTGAAGTTTGACCTCTAATGTAAATATTGTCCAATTATGCCAAAATTTCCAAAATATTATTATTAAGATGTGTATTAAATAGTCTATGATGATTTTTATTAAATTATAAATTTCATACATTTCTGCTAAAATTTGCAGACAATGCGATATGATCGAAATTGTAATATTATGGAGTTCGTTTATTTATAACAGAGCAATATTTAATTTATTTAAGCTATTTAACCTTTGACCTCAAAGTTAAGCTACATACAGTTTCTGTATATTTTATTGAAAAATCTACAATTTTAGAAATTTGACCTTGGACTCCTGATGTTAGAATACAAAGCAATTATTTTTAAATAACATTAAGCAATATTTAATTTATTTTAGCAATTTGACCTTTGACCTTAAAAGTAAGAGTTATACGATTTGGGTAAAACACATAATAAAGCGTATTTTCGTGACATACATATGTATATGTTTGTATATTTTGCTATTGTTTAATTAAAATAAAGCAACAGCAAACAAAATTTAGCTGTTTTCATAAATAAAGTTTTTCAAGAAATTCAGCAAATATGTATGTACAAATCATAAGCCAGCCCACTGTAGTAAGGCCCCTTTCAGATTAGACAACTTTAATTGCGCAAGTATAATTTTCATTTCATTTCATTTCAGCAATTCGGCAATTATTTCCCCTTCTAACCGACCTTTCCACTCACACCCACAAACACAAGACTTACGCAAATAAAGTTGCCTAATTTTAAAGAGGCCTAAGGGAGTGAATGTAATTATTTTAATTGCTTGTACCCTAATATATTCTTAATAAAATAAGAGAGTTGACTGTCAACTAGCTGAATTTATTTAATAAAATGTGCAAAACTTGAATGAAAAATTTGGAAAAATATTTTAAAATTTTTGACCCTTTAATAGATAGCCCGAATTTCCAGACTCTAGACTCATATCTATTTTCTCATAAATCATTTTCTTTTCCTTTTTCAGCCGCCATTTTCCCCTTGATTGTACTGCTCTTCGCTGGTGGTTGGAGTGATCGTTATAACAAACGAAAGGCCTGCATGATAGCTCCGCTAATCGGGGAATCTCTATCGTTTTTGTGTAAGTGATCAACGCTCACAATATTTTTATATTAAAACGGTAAACTATTTAACAAAGTTTTTCCAAAGAAGGTCTATTGGTGTCGGCTATATTTTTCGATCAAATACCCATGGAATTTGGTGCCTATGCTGAGGCCATAGTGCCGGCATTATTTGGTGGCAGTACTTTATGTTTAATGGCTATAGACAGTTATATGACAATATCCACGCCCGAAGAGGATAGAATTTTTAGGTGAGTTCTTTTGAACATATATTTTTAAGAAAAAGTCTTTAGTATTCTAAATATTTTTCAGATTTGGCATTTTCGCCATGTTTAGCACGGGTATGCCTTTTATAGGTCAACCTATAAGTGGTTTATTGTTTCAATACTTGGGTTATATGAGTAAGTCCTTAATGACGTAATACAAATAACCTCTCAAATAAAACAAAACTATTTTTATATACATAATTATTCTTTAGTGTCCTTTAGCATGGCTTTTAGTTTCAACGTCATAGCCCTACTCTATATAATTTTTGTGATCAAAGAACTTAAGCCCACCATAAAACCTGCAGACCTGCCTAATTCCCCGCCACCACTACCCAGCCAGGCGCCTCCGCGCATGTTAACTCAGGGGGCTGAAAATCTAGCCTATGAGATCACTAACTTAGAAGAAATTTCTCATCCGCATAAAAATGTGTCATTTGAAATATCTGCCAATGGTACTGATATAGTTACAGTGGCTCCCCCTCCAGTTGTACCGGAAAATAAAAACTGGTTGCTTAAGTTTTTCGATCCCACCTTGGTGGTGGATTATGTTAAGTTTCCTCTTAAAAAGCGCTCGAATCGTGGCCGAATGTTATTGGCTTTTTTAATAATGGCATATATGTTTACCATAGGACCGGCTTTGGGTGAAAATGATTTCTGGAATCGTTTTGCTTTTAAGAAACTGAACTGGAATGGCAACGATTTTAGTATATATACAACGTTTTCTTCAGCTTTAGCTTTGGGAGGTAAGTTAATGATATTGTTCATATAGGAAATTAAAATTTTGATTGTGTTTTTCGAAAACTTACAGGTACTTTTATTGGCACTGCCATTTTCAGTAAACTATTGAAATTCTCTGATGCCATGGTGGGTTTTGTGTCGGCTTTAACTACTGCTTTATCCAGAATGTTATTTGTAAGTATAAAATTATGTTTGTTAGTTAATTAAGTGAAAATCTAGATGCCACACAACTTATCTACAGCTGGCAGCATCAATTCAATTCCTTGCCTATTTTATATCTGGTTTCCTTTATTTCTCATTTAATATACCTTTTTTGGGGGGATTTTTAGATTTTAAAGGGAATGTGATTAAATTAATTTAAACTTTTTAAATTCACAAAAATTACAAATAACATCACCTTTTGGGTATAATAAAATTTTAATAGGAATTTACGGGGAACTTTAAAAAAGTTATTTATTTAATTCGCACACTGGTTAAGTAATAAACACTTTAGCGAATATTATTATGCACCTAATGCTGGCAACATTTGGTTTTCCATTTGTCACTTATATGTATTATAGTGATGCATTATAATAAAGTGTTAAAGTGTTGACAAGTAATTAAATTCCCAAAAATTACAAACATATGTATGTGTTATTATGTTTCAATTCCCATAAATTTTATTCAAAATCCGCACACTTTTTAAAACGTTATTAAATTAATTCTTACACTGTTGTAAAGATTATTTTTCAATTCCCATAAATTTTATTATAAACTCCCACTCGGGGTATTTTTAAATTTTAGTGGGAATTTAAGGGGAACTTTAAAAAAGTTATTTAATAAATTCGTACACTGTTTTAAAGTTTAAAATGTTTAAAAATTACTTGAAAACAAATTTTTTAAATTCCCAAAAATTACAAACAATATCTCCTTTATGGGATTGTGCTAAATTTGTTCACAATTTAAAAACTTGAATGTAAATGTTTTTTATTTTAGTTTGTTTATACATTTGTGTTATTATTTTTCAATTCCTATAAATTTTATTCAAATTTTCCACTCGGGGGTTTTAAAATTTTAATGGAAATTTACGGGGAACTTTAAAAAGGTTATTTAATTAATTCGTACACGGTTTTAAAATTTTGTCTCCCCCATAGAATTGTTTCTAGTATATAAAATCCAAATCTCCTGTAAAAGTTTTGACTGAAACTAATAGAAATTTAAGGAAATACAATTTGATTCGTTAAAATGTTCCTAACTGAATTTCTCTGCCTGATTTCCATCGTATTCTAATCAAACTAATGTTAAAAATGCTTTAAAAATATGAGTTTTTGAATAATAATAATAATTCTTTATTTACCAGGCCTTTTCCAAAGACACTGCCACTTTCTATGCTGGTGGTATAGCAGACATGTTTGCCACTTTGAGAGTAATTGCCATTAAGACCATTGGTTCTAGCATAGTGGATGAAGAGGAATTGAGTAAGTTTGACGTTAAAAAATCTCATTGAAAACTTGTTTATTAAAATGTTTCTTCCCAGGCAAAATGTTCTCCATCTTCAGTATCTGCCAACCTATTGCCCAATTGATCTTCACACCCATCTACAGTGACATTTATGAGAATACGGTGAATTCATTTCCTGGCGCCATTTTCTTATTCAGTGAAGTATTTGCCTTGCCAAATGTCATTGTTTTTATGTAAGTTCTTTAGAAATACCTTTAAATGTTTATAAATAATTTTATTTTCTATAATTTTTTTCAGCATTTGTTATGTTGTGGTGAGACGTCGCAAGACCCAAATTAAAAAACGTGAAAAAATCGACAATAGTGAAGGCAACACCATACTTAGTAATGGCGATGTGGAGATAACTAGTCTTTAGATTTTGCTGAATTTCAAAATCTAAGTTTTTGTATAAATTATCAAATTATTTGTAAATATTCTTTAAATTTATATATACGAGTATAATATAATAAAATACATAATATGTATAATGTTTTTAAGTAAAATTAAAAACAATTTCTTATTATAAAAATCTTTTCTTAAAAATATGTTTAAAATAAGCTTAGTTTTGATTTTATTTATTTAAGTACGAGTATTGATTTTCTTATTTTTCCTCTAAATTGTTTTTATTTTTCTTAAATTCACTTCTTACATTTTTCTTGTTAAGAGATATTTTTACTTTAGTTTACATTTTTCCTTAACGAATTCTGCAAATTCATCTATTTAAAATTCAAATTTTCCTATTCAATCCACTGGCATAAAATTATGCAAATGTTGAATAATTGCATTTAATATGTTCGCATCCTCTAATTAACAATTTTATTATTAAAACGAGTTAATTTTCATCAAGATTTTTTTAAACTTACCAAGTGTTGCGTACACATCTACGAGTATGTACTGTACATTTGTGTATTTTGGCAAAAAAAAAAATGATGAATTGCAGAAAAATTTAGCAAGTTTAAGCTTACAACGAACTGTGAGCACCCTAAATCAATTACGTATTAAGTTTCCATTTTTTAAAACCAGCCGATTTCTATCTAAAGAAAAGTTATTTACAACTTTACTATTCTAAAGAAAAGTTCTTGAGAACTTTATTAATCTAAAGAAAAGTTATTCAAAACTTTACCATTCTAAAGAATTTTACTATTCTAAATAAAAGTTCTTCAGAACTTTACTATTCTAAAGACGAACTTTACTATTCTATAGAAAAGTTCTTCAGAATTTTACTATTCTAAAGAAAAGTTATTCAGAACTTTACTATTCTAAAGGAGAATTTTACTATTCTAAAGAAAAGATCTTGAGAAATTTACTATTCTAAAGAAAAGTTCTTCAGAATTTTACTATTCTAAAGAAGAAGTTTACTATTCTAAAGAAAAGTTCTTGAGAACTTTACTATACTACAGAAAAGTTTTTCAGATTTTCACTATTCTAAAGAAAAGTTCTTCAGAATTCTGCTATTCTAAAGAAAAGTTCTTCAGAATTTTACTATTCTAAAAAAAAGTTCTTTAGAATTTTACTTTTATAAAGAAACATTTTTCAACAGTAACTGCTACTTGATTTTTCGTAGCGCCTTTATATTTTGTATATATGTATATATACTAGCTATAACCCTCATTTGTAATTTGCCACAAATTGAAAGCGCTCTCATAAAGTTTTTGTGAAAGATTCATTTCAGCAGTTTTTTCACTCATAATGTTAACGGCTGCTCGAATAGTGTGGCATTTGCATAATGTACTTTATGCAAACAGAACATATTAGCAATTAAAATTTTCGCAGTTAATTATGGTCGCATACATGAAGATATGGCACATGTAAACTAAAATAACCCAGCGAGAAATTTGAAAATTATTCAAAAATTTTTAATACCAAATTAATAATAAATAAGCTATTAAGATATTTAGATTTAGAAATGAAAACTTTTCTTTGTTACTTGCAATTCCGTTTAAAAATATTGCTGGATTACTGGCTTATATGTATTTGAACTGCCGGATTTACTGAAAAAGGACTCTCCAGTAAAATGTCATTGCTTGAGTTTGGTTGCATGTGCGACATATAATGGCATCATAACATTAAAGTATGGACTGTCAAAGAGTGTAAACAGCATATACATCTCCACATATTCCTTATACCCACTTACTTCTATCCATAGTCAAATATATAGTTATATGTTTGTAGTAAAAATATACAACAACAGCAGCAGCAACAAAAAACAAGAGAACTGTAAAATAAAGTTAAAAATTGTTGATGGCTTGTTAGTTGTTTATAAAATGACTGAACGTTCGTTCAATGCTAAAAGAATTCCTTGGCCTGTAATGGCTGGTAATGCAATGCGTTGCGAAGCCATTGAGGTTGTTGCTGTTGCTTTTGCAGCTGTTGTTGGTTGCCGTATTAAATTAAAGGATTGCCATGGTAGGAGAATTTATAACAGGATCTAATTTGATCACTTTTAAAGATAACTTTACTTTGCTATAGAAAAGTTAAAGCTAACTTTATTTTTTACTAAAGAGAAGTTAACACCAACTTTTAAGAAAAGTTAATGCTAACTTTACTTTTAATGCTAACTTTACTCTTATAAGGAAAAGTTAACGCCAACTTTACTTTCCTAAAGAAAAGTTAACGCTAACTTTACTTTTCTAAAGCAAAGTTAACTCTAAAAGTTTTCTAGAGCAAAGTTAATGCTAACATTACTCTTATAAGGAAAAGTTAACGCTAACTTTACTTTCCTAAAGAAAAGTTTACTTTTCTAACAAAAATTGAACGATTACTTTGCTATCCTAAGGGAAAGCTAACGCTAACTTAACTTTTCAGAGTTAAATATTGAAAATGTGCAGAGAATTTTTGGGATTTCAACGGCAACTCTAACAGAGATGGTTTGTGTTCGTATGAAGGAATGAATGAATTCATGGTTGGTTGGTTAGATAAAAGTTAACGTTGCTACTCAGCATGTTTTGAACTCACATACATACATGCACTTACTCAAACTTTCACCATTACACTGTGTGCGTGTATACATACACAGTTTGTTTTTGTGTTAGTGGAAATTTAATTAGTATAAAATCTAATTTGCTCAAAAGTGCATGAAAAATGTTCATCATTTGCTTCAGTTTGTGTGAATACTTTTCAGTTGCTTTTTTGTTTGGTTTTGGTTTTTGTTTTTATTTACAATATTTTTTATAACACACTACTGATGCCTTGAAGCTAAAATGGCAAAAAAAATGCCAACCACATTAATACGCCATGTTGTTTTATATGTTGCAACATCAACCAAACCCAATTCAACTTTCACTAACCCAGCTAAGTTGCTGCTGCTGTTCTGGCTTCTCCAAATGATGTTTCCACTGGCTGGCTGCTTAGAATGCCTGGGTGTCTTATGTATGTATGTATGTATGCGTGTGTTGCATACATTAGGAGGCATGCATCACTGACATAAAATGACTAATTCATCGTATTGAAAATTTTGTTGCTTTTGTTGTTATTGTTGTCGCCCCTTAATGGTTTGGTTGGCTTGGTTGTTTTAGTTAGTGGGTTCCCTTTCACAGATCTTCCATTGTCTGTGTTTAATTCATAATTCTGTCTACGGTTTTGTTTTTGACATTTTTTTATTGAGTTTTTTTTTATGAGTTTTCTAAATAAAAAGCGAAATGGTATGCAATTTTCCTTTTGAATTTTCATAAAATACGCTAATAATGTGGTTGAGTTGGGTGGCAATAAGAAATTTATTAAGAGTTTTATTTACTGCAGTTGTTGTTTGTGTTGTTTGGTGGACGCATTATTTTATTGACATTAAAGTTAAAATGGAATTTTTTAATTGCTGGCATCAAAGGAGTTAGTTACGCAGAGGATGTACAAAAAATTGGCATTTTTAATTGGATGTTAAGGCATCAAATGGCAGAGGAGAGGAATGGTAAGGGAAGGGGTTTAATTACGAAAGAGACCAAGTGCTTTAACTTTAGATTCTTTCTTTGGTTAGATATAAAGTATATTTTTGAAAATTCGATTTATTGGTTAGAGTGGGACTCTGCTGACGCTCTCTTTTGGTGTTCCTTCTAAATTCATCGTCTTTTCACATGATGAAACATTTGTTGCACCATTCTCGCAACATTTTGACATTAAATTGTTCATTTCTCCTCTTTCGCTCATTCGCAGATGTGTTGCCATATAGGATATAGTTACATTATAGCTACATTATACAGGTATTCATATTCCTGATATTTCACTATTAAATTTTCTATTAAATATTTTGACCACATAGTATTTATTTATTTAAAATTAAAACAACAATTTGTTTTCTTTTTAAATTACAGTTATTTATTCGCAGTGTTGCCAAAAATCTTCTGTAATCCCATAAAATGAAATTTCATCGTGGCAACACTGAGTAAAAAAGAAGAAATATCAAATTTGTCGATTCGTTCTATAGCTACCCCGTACTCTCCACTACGTATTTTATCTATAAACTCGAGTCGCAGGAGAAAAGTCGCAGGTAAAAATCGCAGCGTGCGAACTCCCTCTTATTGAGAATTTTCAATAGAAATCTGTCTGTGAAATCTGAAGAAATCTGTCTCAATAACAGAAGCTATATCTTAACCTTTTAAAGTTGCTACAAGAGGCTTAAGCTTGCTTCATTGAAACTTCGTTTTTTGTTCATCCTAGATTAGAGCATATTGAGGAAATTTGCAACTTAAAAACCAACTTAAGGTCTCGACCAATGTTGAGCTATGTTGCTATTTCATTAGTCTCTATACAAATTTAGACTTTAGCACGATACAATTACAGAGTGTTACAAAAAGACCAGAGGGGTTATTTTCAAAATACAATGTATAAAGCATTGGAGGGTTAAGTCATATTACTTGGATTTTGAAAAAAAGTAACTTTTGGGGTGAAATTCTCTAGAAGATTTTGTACAGAATTTGCAGAGAGTAGTGCAAAGCGTCCGAAATAAGACTACAGTAATTGGATTTCTGAAATAATTTGAATAAAACGATTTTGAAAAAATGTGTTCTTGAAAAAATTATAGTGTCCAAATTCTTCTAGAGAATTTCCTCCAAAAAGTTATTTTTTCAAAATTCAATAGTGGTCTGTTGACTGGAACATTATCAATGTTAAAAAATGTGGTTGTTGTCTGTGCTAGTTAAATTCGAATTTATCTTCACACACATCATATCTAAACTTTTTAGAAGGTTTAGCAGAAACTAAAGTTTAAACACAACCTCAAAAGTGGCTTAAGAACTTCATATTTTAAACAAAGTAAAAGTTAGTTCATTCATATTTTATAACGATTAATTTGGAAATGCAGGAGACAAATCAGGCAAACCATTGTAACAGCCATGAATTATTCATAAAAACTAATGACAGATGTAATTGCAACATTGTTATTAAACGCTCATTATTCTTACCGCCATAGACATTAGAAAACGAAATTATTGCATTTGCATATTATTTAACTAACATTAACTTAAAAACTATTAAATTTGCAGAAACCTAGAGCTAAACGTACCAGCAACCCCCAAAGAACGACTCTTAAACAAAAGAATTTCAAACAATTTAACGTCTCACTAATTAAATACTTAAAACTTAATGCCTTTGCAACAACAGCAACAATATTTAAATTGTAGTTTTCTGTTTCAATTAAGCCACTACTTGTGCATGCAACAGCTCCAACTAAAACAAAAAAGCTACGAACTGAAAATCAACTGACACTATTTGTAAAGCTCCTCAGCTAAGTAACCGAAGACCAAACAGTCAGCTATTATTACAGCAGATGACATTGCTGCATATAAACCAGGTATTTTATCATGATTTCTACCTTTATCATATACTCGTACATATACATATGTCTGTATATGTATATACTCGTATATAAAAAAGAGACGGACCTGCTAAAACTACAGACATGTATACATATTTGAAGACGGAGGTAGAGCAGGAATAGAGCAAATTCCCTAGATAAAATACGACACAAAGTCATCACACGCCAAAAGGAATCTAATTAACAATTTTCCATTGAGTGCACAAATTACTGCAATAAAGAGACTTTTGCTCACAGCAAAAAACAAAATAAAATAAAAACAACAAGCAACAAAAACTAACTACAACAATTAGAATGTAAAAGAAATAAAGAGGAATACAATGAAAGTTGTACATACTCGTACTAATAGCTAGTAACAACTATTTACTGTATACGAGGTCTGATCAAAAAATAATCGTTATTTTCAAATTTCATGAGTTACGTATTGTCGATTTTCGCGTTTTTTTCTGTTATGTTATATATGTTGGTAATATCCGCCATTTTGGATTATCAGTTTGTTTTTGACAGATAAAAAGGTTAGTCGTGTTTTGATGTGCTCTTCGATTTTTTGCTATTCGAAAAAATGGATTAAAGAAACTGTATTAAGTTTTGTTTAAAAAATTAAATGCGCAAGACCATTTGAAATATTGACTGTGGCGTTTGGCGAGTCTACTATGAGCAGAACACAAGTTCAATTGTGGTTTAACCGGTTTAAGGAAGGCTGAGATGATGTCAATGACGATGCTCGTCCTGATCGCCCGAGCACGTCAACAACCGATAAAAACATTGAAGCAGTGAAGAAAATGATTTTGGATACACGTCGAGAGGAGAGGTTGCTGATGATGTGGGCATATCGTTCGGCTCATGCCAATCAATTTTTACGTATGTTTTAGGCATGAAACGTGCGGCAGTGAAGATTGTTCGCTCAGGAGCTGTTGAACATCGTCAACGATGATCCAGATTTCCCCAAAAAGGTCATAACTGGTGACGAATCATGGGTGTATGGCTATGACATTGAAACCAAAACCCAATTATCCCAATGGAAACGCCCAGAAGTTCGGTTAAATGTGAAGGTTTTTGGTGCATCATGAATTCTTGCCAGAAACGCACAGAATTGTGGAAAAACCAATCATGGATTTTGCACCATGATAACCCACCAGCTCATAAATCGGTGCTTGTGCGTGAGTTTTTGGCCAAAAACAAAGCCGTTATCATGCCTCAACCACCGTATTCACCGGACTTGGCCTCCGCTGACTTTTTCCTCTTCCCAAAACTGAAGACACTGATGAAAGGAAAGCGTTTTGCTACGGTTGAGGATATAAAAGAAAAATCGAAACGGGAGCTGTTGGCGATACCAAAAAGCGCATTTCAGAAGTGTTTCGAGGATTTGAAAAAACGCTGGCATAAGTGTATTATATCTGAGAGGGATTACTTTGAAGGGGACAAGGTAGTTATTGATGAATAAATTGTTTTGAAACAATTTAAAATAACGCTTATTTTTTGATCAGACCTCGTATATACAGACCATATGCTTTATATATAAGACTGATAAGTGTAGGTATGTTAGCATAGAATTTAGTACCCATAATAGCAGTAAGTACACTGAGAAGTGAAGACAACATATTTCTCTAGAAAATATCAGTATGGCCTCAACGGCTGCACTGGTCGCTCTGCAGCAGAATTCTATGTTTCTGTAACTCGTTGGATTGTAAGTATAGAATTTTATCCAAAGCTGCAACCGATGTGTAAACTCAATTTGCTATAACTAAGTCTTAACTGATTGTTGTTCTTCCAAGATAATTTTTGTTTCCAAAAAATTTTTCAGTTTAACCGCATCAATTTTAGTTTCAATGCTACGGTTTTAAAAATATAAATAATCTGTAACCAGTCCTTCCCTTTTTCTTTCTTTCAGCCCTGGACGGCAGTTCGTGAAGCAATCTATGAATGATTTCACTGATAGTAGGAAAAACAATATTTTTAAACAGTATCTCAAAGTCTTCCGAAGAAACTACTATCCTATATCATTTACTGTAGCCTCAAAAGATCTCAGGATGACATTAACTGCCAGTACCTAAACTCCAACCATTTATAATTTGTATTACCCATCTTGAGTGAGGTACCAAAGGTTCACGAAATTCTATTGTTACATATAATTAATAATTATTTTCAGTGTATTTCCAACCTGTAATGCCAAAAACATTTAGCTTCGAAGGACCTGTAAAGAGTGACAAAAAAAAAAACTAAAATAAAAGTTACAAAGTTCATGTTTCTTGCATTTACAATGAAAATAGTGATGGCAATTTCAAAACTATGTAGATATTTTCGAGGTGACCATGAAAGAATTGTAGTAACTGCAACAAAGAAAAACTTAATTCAAACATAATTTTCGTTAATTCCTTGGGAAAACCCAAGTATGTAATACTGTGTTGGATGGGAGTGAGAAGCACCATCTCAGAACTGTTTCCTTACACAGTCACAATTTCAAATTGTTTATTTAGAAGTGCCATTAATCTAATGCCGGCAACTGAATTTCGGTTGCTCATTAGCATTGAGAGAAAATAAGCTGCTGGCACTGTCTTCTTTCACTAAATTATGTTTTCATTATTCAAGTTTCTTTCAGAAATTTGGCCACCTTTATTGCTTTCCACTCGTATATAAAACGTTAATAAAGTTTTAAAACAATAATAAAGTAGTTTAACTAAGTTGCTATTGTTGTTGCTTTCTTTTAACACAAGTCCATTGTGTTTTAATGAAATTACTAATTTAAACGAAATTAGTTTAATTATGTTCTATACAGACTTTCTAAAGTAGTCAATATAAAATGAGATATGCAATTCTGGAAAACTAAAGCTTAGTCCCTGTAATTACTTTTCCATTTGGAAATATATACATAATTTCATACGAAATTTTTCAAAGATTTCAGATCAAAGATTTTTAAACCTAAATTTCCACACAAAATTTGTTTTATAAACCTGCTATCTGTGAAATCGGGCAGATAGCCCTCTATACCAATAGATAAAACATGCAAACATTTAATACGCTGATAATGTGGACAGTAAATTAAAGTAAAGCGTGGATCCATTTCGAGGTTCCTTACTTTTTTAAAGAAAAAAAAAAAACAGAAAATTCAAATTTAATGGGGAATATTTATTATCATTTGAAAGAACATTCTTTGGCATTCATTTTTTTAAGATTATGCCCATCAAATGTTGGCCGTTGTTATGTCGCAGATGGTCTATCCGTTGAGTCCAATTTCCGATGACTCGTTCGAGCATTTCGACATTTAACTAGCGAATGACACGCTTGATGTTTTCCTCCAGGGCCTGAATCGAAGCGGAGTTGTCCGCATAAACATTGGACTTTACACATCCCCACAGGAAAAAGTCTAACGAGTCGAGTCGAATTTTTCATTCCGTTGAAATACCGTTTCTGCGGTATTTTTGCTTTTTGCAGTATCATCTCTACACAGACAGTATTGCGGCATGCCGCAGGAAAAAATAATTACATTTTACATATCGATCGATATTTCTTTCCGCTTAGTGTTCCTTTCAGTGCGGAACCAAAACTACCACCTACTAGTTGTTGTAAACGGGGAGTTATTTGCCACTTTATTAGGAAAATCTGCAGAGCTGGTTTAGTAGGAACTCTTGGGTCCTAGCTTTTCCTATTCTCTAATAATAAAAATCTGATAATTATCATTCTTTTCTATCTTAATCGCATTTTAACCCAGCATTGCTGTTGTGGTGGTGATAATGAATCACTGTTCGATTAGGGCTGGAATTAGTAAAAACTGCGTGGAAGATGGAGAGATTGTCAAAAAACACAGAGATTATCTGGGTTCCTTGAAGGTGCTGAAGCTTAATTGGTTAGCGCAATTGAACATTAAGCATGATTTGGTATTTGTAGCCCAACATCAGTTTCTGATTATTATTAGTTTTCTATCTATAATAACTAATATTTACCAAAACATCATCCTTGGTGGTATAGCTTTAAAACGCCAACGAAGTCAAATAATTAAATAAGGGATATAAATCAAGCTTTACAATAATGCGCCTACTCACCACCAGAGGCGCTGCAATGTTTCACTAAAAACAAACATAACACGCAATTACAGAGTTGTAATATAAAAGCTTTCTTCTACTTTCACCACCTTAAAATCTTCAACCTATCTCCTTTCCAAAGAAAGTAACTCAACTAAATATAGGCATATTAATTGCCTGAATGTTATTTCTCTGCAAAAAAAATGTGTGTTAATTTAATATAAAACAAAATTATTTTAAATTTATATTTATCCTACAATAGATAATTGTTTCAAAAGACTCCTAAATGTAGGCCACAAATAATGAAAGAAAAACAAAAGCACCCCTAAGATAGGCAACAAATAATATAACAAGCTTAAGTTCATTTAAATAACTAAAAACTTGATTGATTTCTTATCTTATAAATCTATCTATACATTAATATAATTAAAATATTTGTACTAGCAATTATACTCTCAATTTCATAAAACATTTTTCCAACATATTCATAACTCTCTCTTTAGCTTTACGCTTCTTAACATTCCCAACTATTTATCTTTCCTATTATATATCTAAGATTTGTTTTAATAAAACGTGCTTTTATGGTCATTCAAATTGCATCTGCATGAAATATCTTTTAAACACCCGCTGGCTTGGCCGCATGTTCACACAACATTGTAACTACAATGTTGTCGAAGTCGTTGCTGGCTACAGCCAGAGTTTACCATCCTTTGAGCAACCATCCCTTGAAACAAAATTAAACTGACGCGAACAATTCACTTCAAACGTTTTATGCTGGTTTTTGTAAGGGAACGTTATATCCTTAGACGGCTTCTTTGACTTCATTTTTTTAGCAGGACGTTTATTACAAAGTTGAGTAGTCTTCTATTGAGGTACTCGTACCAATGCAAATGAGTATGGGTTTTTATAGGAAATTCTTATACAAAGTCTAAGTCAAAAAGGTTAAATGAGAGGAGTAGTAAGACCTAGATTTGCACTACGACGAATTAGGCTCTCAAATGGTGAAATAAACAAATTAACTTTAAATTGAATAAAGTCATCTTTGCGTTAATACAATCATATAAAGTTTTAGGGCTACAAAATCTTTTAGGCTTCCAAATTTTAAGCAGTGTGAAAAGTCAAAAATTTAAAAAAAAAAATAGGAGAAATGTTGTGAATAAACTTTTGAGAACTTTTTCTGTACGCACACTTTTAAATCCGGACCAAATGTAGCGCTAATTTATTTTTAAACAGACACTACATTGAAGTACAGCAGCAAAGCAGCAGGAGAGTAACAAAAACACACATTACACGAGTGTCCTACTACACAAACAGCAAAAACAAAGCGACAAGTGAGGCAATTTCTTTTGAACAACATAAAATAACAACAGCTTCCTTTTACTCATAAAAAGTTGCTTCCTTGAGACTTCATCTTTTAGAGTATCTAACAAACAAGTTAGTTAAGATTTTAATTGGCATTTTTTTCCAAAAAAAAAATGACTGTTTTCCTAACATCTTCTGCTGGCTTTTAAGTCTAGTTAAGATTGTCAAACGATTTATGAAATTAAGCAAAAAGAAAGAAAGAGCGAGAGAGATATATTTACATAGATACATATGTAGAGAGCTTGCAGAAGGTGTTAACAACCGTTAAAATGTAACGTAACTAAATTTTATTTGTTTTACCGTTACTAACTTGTATTACAGCTATAGAGTTGTCAATTTTAACTCTTCCTCCCAGCTTTGAGATTAATTACATTTTCTGCAAAAATAAAAAACACAGATGACTGAATATGGAACACATGTTCGAAGGTGTTACGCTTATTAAGATTGAGTGACAGACACACTACATACATATGTGTACAAAGTACTTTAGTTTTTTTTTTGTGAGGTGTTTTAAACAAAAGGGTTGTTATTGAATTGTTTATATGAACAAAAGTTAAAGAATTGATTTTTCATAAATTAGAGCGTAACGTACTCGTATAGTAATAAAATTGTCAAATAATTTATAAAACAAAGGCGCAAGTCACTTATATTATATACTGGTAGGCACTTGAAAGGTAATAAAATTGCTAAAAAAAAAACCCATATCTAGCAAATATTTAGGTTTCAACACAAATTTAGAATGATTTTCTCAAATGTGAGTTTTTGTCAATGTTTTGTTAGTAAATAATTGTTTTTGATAAGGAGCCATCAGTTTATACAAATGGTCACTGTTGACGTTGGTCAAGACGTCATGATGCATTTTCTTGCAGATGATCTTGATAACTTAGCAGATCATGGCAGTAGTAACAGGAAGATGGTTTAGCCAATTGTCACACCTTGTGATACACTTACAATGATTACTCATAATTAAATAAACGACAGGAATTGTTCCATCGTTATGTCTGGCGGACCACCACTTTTCCTATAGCCCAATTCCTTCTAATTCCCTTATTCTCTTCCACTACTTGTAAGGTTAACTTGGTTGGTAGCAGTGCCGAGAAACTCCGATGCCAGGGCATGTTTAAGATTAGCATGGGTACCTGCCTTATAGGCTAACTCCATGACGCACTTAAACACAGTGTGAACTCGGCTCACAACCGCATTGTATGTATATCCCAGCAAGAACAATGTATGTATGTCTTGCAACAACACAAAATCTTTGGAAACGATAAGTAAAGGCGGTCGGCCGCGAAAGACTGACCAAAGAACAGACTCTCTAATAGTGAGCGAGGTCACGAAGTATCCCTTTAACTTGGCTCCGATATTAGCAAAAGAATTAGTGCTAGAACCATTTCCACACGTCTAGTCGATGCTGGTTTGTCAGCATATCGACCAGCTAAAAAACCCTTGATCTAAACGTAACCAATTGAAGCGACTACAATTTGCTTAATTTGCTGGACGGTTAATCAGTGGAAAAACATTCTTTTTAGCGATGAATCTAAGTTTAATATTATCGCCAGTGATGGGATTAATCATGTCAGAAGACCAAAAGGAAAGCGAGTCCAACAAGATTGTTGCCTTAAGACGGTAAAGCATGGAGATGGCCATGTCATGGCCTAGGGTTGTTTTTCTGCTAATGTTTTGGGTCCACTACATCGAATATGTGGTATAATGGATAAGTGGGTCTATAAGAACATTCTTGAATAGTTGCTGTCATATACCGAGTAGGAAATGCCGATACGTTAGACGTTTTAGCAAGATAATGACCCCAAGCACACCTCAAAGGTGATGAAAGAATGGTTCCAACAAAATAATATGCAATGGCCACCTCATTCAAAGGATTTTAATCCGATTGAAAACCTTTGGTCCACTGTAAAGCAAAAAAATTAATCAAATAATGTGAAAAATGATGCAACATTTTTGAAGCGGATCCAAGATGTTTGGTATAGTTTACAACAGGATGTGATAACCAAATTAATAATAGAGTCCATGCCACGACGATGCCAGCCTGTTATTAAAAATAAGGGATTCGCGACAAAATACTAAAAGAAAAAAAAGCCAAATATCAAATTCTATTAGTTGCAATTGAAATATTCAGTATATTTAATTTGCTTTATAAAAAATATTAAATGTTAAAGAAATCAAAGAAGCGTTGACCTAATTTTGTTTATTAAATGTATTTACGAAAATAAGTAATAATAAAAAAAAATAATATCACAACTAATATTTTTTGAAAAAAAAAATGCAGAAATTTTTGTTCTAGTTGCAAATGTTTTGTCTGATACTGTACATATGTATGTGTGTATTTTACACATTTTTAAATTTAGTCAGTTGTTGTTGGTAATTACAATAATTTTTTCTACCCTTGGCTACAACAAATGCTTTTATTAACAAATTAGTTTTAACTCTTCTTCTGGTTGTGTGGGTTTAATCTATTAAAATAAATTGTATTAAAATAGTGTGAAACAATAAATCTAACGAATTGCTAATAAAATAAAACTTATTCTATACACATGAAATTCTAAATCTAAAATAAATAAATATGTACATACATATGTAAAACAACCTGTTTGTACAGGGTATTTTAAACAACAAAAGAAAGCAACACTTACACATGTACATATAAAAATAAAACAAATTCACTTTCTTTTTATTCTAAACAAATAAACACTCATATGTACGTACATTTATGTACTCGTATATATGTACATTATGGTGGCCCAAAATAAAGTTGCGGATGTTCTCGACTAATATGAAAATTTGATTCATTTTAAGACTTTTTTAATTTTTTTCACATTTCTTCCAAAGGAACTACATAGATGTAAATTTGGTATCATATGAAAGGTCTTTGAGAGGCACATTCAATGGGTTATCAAAAATTAAAAGAAGAAATTTTTAATTCAAAAATTTTCAAAATTTCAGACAAAATTTTATTTATTTTTTTTTTCATAGAATTTACTTAAATAAATAGTTGAAAAATAAATAAATAGTTGATTATACACATCATGCAATTTAACCCAAATGGTTTTTCCCGTTTGGACATTTTTGTCCTTTGGTCCAGCTCACCAAATATTGACCCTAGGACAAAAAAATTGAGAAACGTAGTCTTAAAATAAATCAAATTTTCATATTAGTCGGGAAAATCGATACCTTATTTTTTCCCGATACAAACGGGCCACCCTAATGTACATATGTTTATTTCACTGTGCAAATAATAAAATTCATTTCATTTTGTTGCATTTGTAACGGTAATAAATATTTGAAACACCCAAAATAAAAAAACAGCAACAACAAAACCCTATAAAACCAAGAAACCAACAACTACACATGTGTAATAAATGTAACAAATATAACACAACGCCAACACTTTCTCTGCACTCACACTCTCCACGAACAACAGTTTACCCACTAACAGAGAGAGAGAGAAACAAAACCCGTTTAATCCTTTGATAGAAAACAACAACACACACATCCAAGTATGACTTTTTTGTATACGCAATTTACACGCACATTTATCAACTGTGAAATTGTTGTTGAGTAAAACATACATGCTGCTGTTGTTGTTTTAGACATGTTTTAATTTCTGCAATAAGAGAGGACTACAACTAAAACAAACACATTTATATGTACCCAGCATACCATTCTAGAACTCTAGAAAAGAGTCCAACTAAAGAGCATTTTCGGAGCGCTCCGAAAAAGCAGTCAGAAAAGAGTCCAACTAAAAAGCATTTTCGGAGCGAAACAAAAATTTGCTTGTTACTGTCCTGAGTCAGCACGCGGTATTACTAAGAAATTCCAATTAATTATGTGTGTACCAAAGTGTTGTTGACCTGTTATTTGTGCTTTGAACAAAAAAAAACATAGTTTTATCACACAAGAATGATAAAAACAAGATTACACAGAGCCCAAATAAACCTCATAAAAGACTCTTTTCTGGCATTATCTAAGAGCTCTTTCAGAGCCCAAAAAACCCTCATAAAAGACAGTTTTCTGACATTATTTTAGAGTTCTTTCTGACTGACCATTTTCGAATGTAATGACCCTTTTTTCTGAAGGTTTTTGAAGCAATTATGATTGTTTTTGGGCTTATAAAGAGCGTTAACGCTCCGAAAAAGGTGTCAGAAAAGACTCTTTTCGGACTCTAATGGCTTGCTGGGATGTATGTTTTCATTTGTTTAGCAGTGTTTGAATGTGTGTTAATATGTTTGTACATGCAATTTAATCCTTTCGTTACACATATTATCATTATTATTGTCATCATTATGTTTACAACTGATGTGTCGTCATCAGCATCATCAACAAGGCAATAGCTGACTCTTTATTAGGGTGGTAAATATTTGCCACACCATAAATTGAAATTAAACTTAGCACACTAAAAAAAGAACTAGAACAGAATTAACTCATATTATCCTATCGCCCCATTAAGGTCCGCTAGTATTTGCTCCCCAATTAGCTACTCTTCTTGTATAAACCGTTATTTAAAATTGTTTAATTGTTAAATTAGATTATTTTTATTGCAAACCCGTTGAGTTTGTACATTTCACATTTTAGTTTGTTCATAACACTGAATTCAATTTTAGATATATTTTGTTCCAGAAAAGGTTAAGTCATTATAAATAATAACTTTTAAATTCAATGAAACTGATGTTAAGCTAGATTTACACGATTGAAATTTTCTTCAAAAATGCCTCAAACTTTATTTATTTAATAGTTGAATTATTGAAGCTTCGATTCAGGTAGGAAAACATCACACGTGTCATTCGTCAGTTACCAGTCAAAATGCTGAACTCAACGTATAGACCATCTGCGACGTAGCGACGACCAACATTTGATAGACATAATCTTTAAAAAATAAACGCCAAATAATGTTCTTTCAAAAGATAATAAACATTCCACATTAAATTTGAATTTTCTGTGTTTTTTCTTAAAAAAGTAGGGAACCTCGAAATGGATCACGCTTAATTTATAACACCTTATGATAATGCAGACGTCAGGGATGAAGTTAGCGGAGATGAGGATAATGGTGAAATTGGAATTCTTGCTCGTAGGCAATTAGTGGGCGAAGCTGAAATGCGATGAAAATCACTTTTATATTCACAAATCTTTTATAAATAGCGGTACCGATTCAAAATTTTACACGGATCATTTACATACATGCCACAATCAAACTGCTGGATTTTAAAGAATATCGATCCATATTTGACCACTCATACGCATAAAAATCACTGTTCCAAAATTTAACAAAAATTGGCACATAAGTTGTTATAGCTGTCATATAAGAACCATTTCCGAAAAACAAATAAACCCACATGTCTAATAAATATCGATATCGTACCCGGTTTTATATTGATCAGTAATTTTAATCCAGAAATCATACTAATATCGGTTATACCGCAATTATGCTACTGAATTTTGTAGCTGTCAGCCAATAATTGGCAATAGCTCCCGAATTAAGTCCATCTCCGAGCATACTAAACAATTATACAACTCTTGTAAATAATGTTATTGAGATGAAATTCTACCAAAATAAGCCTCAAATACGTAGAAAACACATTAGTGGATGCTGGATTTAGAAGCTGGTCCACCCATAAATCTTTTGTAAATAATATTATTGAGATAAAATTCAAACAAAAAGGTCTCATTTTATATCTTATCCTCTTTTATACTCTGTGGAAAATGGAAAATGTTGTTTTAGTTTTATAAATTGTTAAATTGCACTGAAGAGTATTATGAAAATCAGACAAACTCTGTAAATTACATTAAGAATCGGTAATTACATCAATTATAAATAGTCAAAATCAGATAAAATTTCAAAACATTTAAAATAACTTATGTTGGTCGTAAAATTGTCTTTCAAACAATATATAAAATAAAATAAAATTGAATAGAAAACACAAAATAAGGATATTCAAGTCCAACAACCAGTGTAGTATCTGTATTTCTTATTACGTTTAGGTGGAGGCTATTAAAGATTCGGTATAGCCGATTTGTTTTGTAACTTGCTAAAAGAAATAAAACAAGTCTTGGGATAATATGGGTTTCAAACAGAAAAGAACTAAAACAGTACTAAGGAATTAGAGCCACCCTAATAACATTGAATGCCCGTTCTTATACACATACATACTTGTCCTCATACATACATACATATGTATGTGTTTTATTCGGTGTACTCGTATATAGTCAGTCTCTCATGTGCGATTGTATTTTTATTTTAGATTTTTTATGTTTTGTTTCAATTTGGATGCTTTTTTGAAAACAGAAAACACGTCGTGTTAAAAACGGCAATGAATTAGAAATAACAAATGTAATTTCATTTCAAGTTTATAGCACTATTTAAATTAACTTTTGTTGGATGTTAAAGGGTTAGCAAGGATTAGAGGAAAGAAAAGAACAAACAAAAGATTAAGTTAATACAGGGTATTTTTGGTTAAGACACAGACATTTTCAATCGCTAGTTTAAAAGTATGGTCACACATGGCAAATATTCACTCAAGAAAGCAAATTTGTTTGACGTTGTTTACTCTTACAAAAGTTTTGCAAGATCAACTAGCATCAAATAAATTACAATTAAATATTTGTTGTGCTTTGTCCTAAATAAGAAAAGTTTTATTTTTAAATAAAATAAACGAGTTCAAATATATTTTATTTAGTGGTTACGTCTTTTTCGGCAAATATTTGCCAAGTTTGACCGTACTTTAAGCAGTAGAGAAATTGTATACGAGTATGTTGCTTTATAAAGAATACGCTTGTATGACTTTTATCGGGGGAGTATGTATGTTTAAAACAACTTTTATTAGTTAAAAAAGTATTTTCAACAAGTTTTATTTAAATAGTAATATTAATTAAACTATAGAATAGACGGCTATTGGAAATCATAAAAATATTTAAAAAATTTATGGCGTAATCAACAATTTATTAAAAATATAAAACAAAAATACTTTGGCTTCTTCATTTCTACTTAGTAGCTTCAAATATAAAAAACTATTTCAACGATTTTAATCTATTGCTTACAAATAATATGTCCTTGAATTTAATAATCATTTCAAACACTTGCATTCACAGTCAGTCCTACTTACATTCATTTATTTATTTTTTTTCACATTTCACATTTTATTCACTACTAAATTAAACATACAAGGACTTGAAATTTAACCCTTGTTTGTTTGATTATAAATATTAAACTCATTTTGAAAAGCAATGCGCTTTTGTTTAAATTTATCTTTACAAATATGCTTAAAATACAGAAATACTCAACACATTTATTTGCCTTAAATAACTTTTATTCAGATTAAATTTCAGTCTTTTTTTTGAGTTTCTTTTTCCTTTTATGAAAGCATGACTTTTGAGTTCTTTTTTGAGAAAAGGGCAGAAATTAGGGGAAATAATGGTACATTTTTTGCCCCTTAAAAAGCAGGGATTTTTATAAAGTTTATTTTTGTTATACTTGTCAGTTGTACTTTGTTTTTGAAAGTGATTTTTTTTTGTTTGTAAATACTTTAACACTTACCTGGCAAACAACCTGCGGTAGCTTGAAAGTTTTTTAAATGGGAAAAACCTGTAAATGTTAGAAAAGTATTTGATTAGTTTAAAGGCAATTCTATAAATTAGAAATAAATTAATTTTAGTAATTGAAAAGAATATTTTCGTAATTAAGTAGAATTATAAGATTAGCAACTAGCTAAACAAATAGAAACTAATTACTTAATTGTCACCAAGTAATCTATTGTCAGGCCATATAATATGACCAATGAATAAAAAGCAAATTATGTTCATGTTTTTTCTATTCCATTTAGATACAATATTGTTTTCAATTACTTTAGTTTGAGGCCAACCAACAGATTATTGTCCCCCTGAAATACAAAGTTTTGTTAGATAATAATAAATAAAATTCTCTTGATTAGTAATACTTGCTATGGTAATACATACATGCAATTTCATCGCTTTTTTATACATACCGGTTACTTGATTGACTAACTTTATTGTGGAACTAATCAACTCTTGTTTGTAAATTCTCTGTACCGAATTTTATGAAGATCGGTCCATATTGGTTGCCTCGACTAGACAATAGTGCGCTATACTAACAGTCTGAGGGTTGCGGGTTCGATTACCGCCAAAGATTTGTGTTTGTTAAAAAAAAATGAAAAACAAGTAAACCCTCTAAAATATCTACTAAATATCG
Source organism: Bellardia bayeri (assembly GCA_950370525.1). NCBI lineage: Eukaryota > Metazoa > Arthropoda > Insecta > Diptera > Calliphoridae > Bellardia > Bellardia bayeri. Next base: position 2,322,460 of record OX493266.1, on the reverse strand, counting down.
ATATCGAACCAACTTCTTATACCGTTCAGTAATTTTAATCCAAAATTCATACTAATATCGATCATCTGGCAATTATACTACTGGATTTTTTTAGCTGACAGTCCATAATTGGCAATAGCTCCCAAATAAAGTAAGCTTTCGAGTATCAGTATAACAACCATTAGTTACAATTAACACGAAGCAATTCTTTAAGCTAAGCTGATTACCGTTTAGACATCGGGGTGAGGGAAAGATGAGACGAGTACACACTTGATGGAACTAGCAATTCGTGTTACTCTCTTATTCGTATTACATATGTATGTTAGTGTATAAAGATATGTGTATACTCTGAAATAAAAATACGAGCTTAAATCAAGCAATAAATTGTGCTGTGTGAACACCGAAGAAATTTCAACGAAAAAATTGTATCAATCATTTTAATAAAAATTACTTCGTGTAAATTTTGACTTAACAACAATGTTATTGAGATGAAATTCAACCTAAATATGCCTCAAACTATCAAACTTGTCTAGAAAATGTTATGAAAATGTAATAAAATTTGCGCTAAAACTGAATAACAAACACTAGATAATGTTAGTGTAGTCCTAACAAGAGTATAGTTTGTGTATTTATCATTATATTTAGATGGAGGCTATTTAAGATTCGGAACGGACGAATATTTTTTTTGAATTTTTCCCTCACCACAAGCTGATTACCTTAGCTTAGCTTAAAGAATTGTTTTCTGTAAATTGGGACACAGTTTATCTTTAATATATAATTTTCAGTCTACACAACAATACTTGTGGTGTAAAACATGATTAGAGCTGGTTTTCAATTATTAAAAACCAATTGTGTGGTATCTCTTTTTTATATACAATTTTTAAATTTCAAGTGTTAATATGAAATTAGCACAAAATAAGCTGTTCAACAACAATAACTTTCTAATTATATTTAATAGGCGGCATGATTAAGCATATTTCCTATAATTTTTATAGCTTAAGTGTTAAAGCCAATTACAAATTTATTTCAACATTTATTTATTTTAAACACTGAATAAAGTAATGCAGAGAAAAAAATCATACATATTTAAAACAACATTTTATCCAAGTAAAATTTTGGAATTTCAGTCACAAATTAACCCTTCAAAAGAGTCACTTAAACCACTGACTGAAGTTCAAAATTTAATTGACTTTTACGTATGTATGTGCAGCAGTAGCAGCACAGTGTTACTTACAATTGCGGTTTAAAAACACAAAGCAAACAACAATAACAAAAACAAGCTGTTGCAAATTTTAGCACTCCAAAGATTTAGAGACGTTTTCTCTTTTTTCATCAAAAGAGTCAAAGTGTGTAAAAATAACAAAACAAAAGTTTTATTACAAAAACAATATTTCACACCTTAAAACAATGAAATCACAAAATAAAAAAAGTAAATTGAAAATGCACTTGAAATAAGTATTTGATGTCAGAAGTAGCATAGAACAGCAAGGGAAAGCTAAAGGCAGAGCAACAACATTAAGCATAGCCTACTTTAGGGCAGTTTTTTTAGAATAAGTATAAAGTATAAAAAGGGGTAAGTGAAAGGGTTTTTAAATACAAATTAACACTATAAAAACCATTTAAATAATTCTAATAAATAAAAAAATTTAGTTTCTTTTATATGGTGTTTACACATGCATTTTTAATTGAGTCAATTATTGGTTAATTAAAAAGTGTTCACATATGCTCAATATTGCTAATTTAATTAGCGTTTGACAGCAGCTGACAAAAAAGAATACATTTACAGTGCACTCGGGAAAACGTCAACGCTCGTTTACGTCAACATCCCAAAACCTCAACCCTTTTTTTACATTATCTACTCTAAAATTTTATGAAATAAATAGAGAGAAGTCTCTCTTCCAAGTGTTGGAAAGAAAACAGAAAAAAAATAACAGATTTTTGTTAAAACGTCAACAATTTGTTAAACGTCAACACCCGCGGTTTTAATTAGTTGACGTTTTCCCGAGTGCAATGTATTTGGTTCTAATATTATAAATATTAAAAATATTAATAATATTATAAATATAAAAATATTCTTTATTAATTTAAAAGTGAAACAACTGCCATTTTTGTTATTACTAGTCACAGGGTTGTATTTTAAATTTTAACAATTATTAGAACAATTAACTCTTAATTAAGCAATTATCTTAATTGAAATTTTGTATGGATAATTGAATTCATTTAGGCGTTAATTAAAAAATGTCAATTAAAAATGCATGTGTGAACACCATATTAGTTTTCTAAAAAAAAATATTTTGAAATTTTATTTTTTTTTTTCAGTTGCTTTAAATAGTTTTAATTATATGCCTTTTTATCTCCCCCATAAATTAGTTGGAAAACATTTTTAAAATAAATTACCAATTTTTTGGTTTGAATTTGCTGCCAAAAATCCCATCTCATTAATGATTTTTGTGGCTGATTTTAAATTAACAATTTGTTTTGTCTTAAATGCCAACATTTTTGAGTGAAAGGTACTAAAATATAACACATACAAGCGCTAAATTAAAACGCTTTGATATTTGAGCCATTTTGCTAAAACCCATGCAAAAAATAAGAAAATATGGGACATTTTTTAATGAAACATCGAAAGAAAAAGAATTTAAAAAAAAAACGGCAGAAAACATGATAGAAACAGAAATTTTCTATAGAAAATCTTCAGCAGTTAATTAATGATACCTTTACATTAAAAAACAAGTAAGAAAGTATAGTCGGTCAATCCCCACCATATAATACCCTACAGCCAGTATATGTATAAAACATTTTTTTCAGAAATATGCGTTATATGGAAGATATAACCTATTGTGGACCGATGATCCAAAAATTTAGTGTCATGATGTCTGTGAATATGAATATTATGTATGTTAAACTTTATCTCGATATAAATACTTTTAAACGATTTATGGAGCTTAAAGTGAATTACGGAGAGGGTCTTATATGGGAGTTTCGACTAATTATGGACCGATCATAATAAAATTGTACCGTATTATTTTTAGACATATGAGATATATTTGCGTTAAATATTATTTGGATACTAACATTTTTGTGAGAGGTATGCTCTTTAAAGTGATTTTCGGAAGTGGGCCTTATATGGGAAAATTTGTAGATGTGATTTGGCTTCATTAACCACTCATTTATGATGAAATTTGTTTGGATACTTGTATAATTCAAACATTTATGACAGGTAAACCCCAATTTCGGGAGGACATTTGTATGGGGGCCAGGTGAAATAATGGACCGATTTTTACCAGTTTCAATCCCATCCATCCTTGGGCCGAAAAATAATTATGTACCAAATTTTATCGAAATATCTTCAAAATTGCGATCTGTACTCTGCGCACAAGCTTTACGTGGACTGCCAGCCAGACGGACATCGTTAAATCGACTCAGAAAGTGATACTGAGTCGATCGGTATACTTTAAGGTGGGTGTTGGACCAATATTTTTGTGCGTTACAAACATCAGCACAAATCCAATATACCCTCCCCACTATGGTGGTGTAGGTTATAGTATTTTACGAAAAGTATAAAGGGAAGATCTTACACACAGAAAAAAAAACATAGTTGAACATGTTTACCACAAAAATTTCAAAATTTTTACAAATTGTTTAACAATGTTATGGTCATTATAATTATTATGATAGAGAACTACCATAATATGGTATAATCTTTCAGCATAAAATCGATTACCACAAACATTATATAATTATTGTAATCATATATGAAATTGAAATTGAGGGAGAAAGTGAAAGTTACCAAACATTTTACTGGGTTATAATCTCAAACAAATTTTGCACGTTTGATGCAAAAGTTTTGTTTTTCTCTCTTGTTTCTTATATTTATATGTATGTCAGAATATTTGCATAAAATATTTTTACGCTAAAAAATTAATTGAATATTTTACCATTGAGTAAAGAAATAGCCTAAAAAAGTTGACGAAAATGTTGGCAGTCAAATTAGTTCAACAAAATCAAAAGATTTTTTGACAAAAAAATGTGCTGAAAAAATTTGAGTTAAGTAACTACAAGTAGATTACACATTTGAATTAAGAAAATTCAAACAATTCTTTTACAGAGGTCCAATTTTAAAAACAAGAATAGCTTCGACTTTCGAACATCAATTTCAATACAAACGTATTTCACAAAAAAAAAAAACGATTATTTTACTGAAAATCAATAATACCAGATAAAAACTTTAGTTTACGAAAACATCAGTTTTTCACAAAAATTATTTAATATACCCTGCACACCACTACAAGTGATGAATGAGGGTGTATTACGTTTATCAATCCGTGTGAAACTTTACTAATATTCATCTGAGACCCAACAAAGTATATATATTCTTGATCCTTATTAAATTCCAAGTCGATTGAACTATGTCTGTTTGTCTGTCCGTCCGTGTAAAACATTCTCCAAAATAAAAAAAACTAAACTTCACAGAATTTCCCGAAAACTGTTTTATATTTCTTTGATAGTTTGGTAATTGGTGTTGTAGAACCAGAGTTATGAACCAAAATATCAGACAACCTCCATACAAATTTTATATATTTTTAACCCATTTTTTGCAATTTTTAAAAATATTGCAGATAATGCCATGAAATTTTGAACACGTTATTTCTTAAGAAAAGGAGAAACTGTGATGAAAATATTAATAATCCGTCCATGATTTCTCATAGCCCCCATACAAATATCTTCCCGAAATATGGCTCAATAATACATAAATAATAATAAATATTACAATAATTTGGAAAAAAAATCGCGTAATAAAAAAATCACCAAAACAATACTGCTAAAATTTTTAAAAATTTAATTTAACAAAAATCGCTAAAACACAAAATTCACATAAAGTCTGCGCAAATATCTGAATTATTACAATAATTTGGAAAAATCCTTAGTTTTACAAACGTTTCCTTTTCATACAGAAAAAAGAAACTATAATCTTACAAAAAATGCTCATTTAACAAAAAATCACCACAATAAAAAAATCACAGGTGTCACAAAATAAAACAAATTTTATATGAAGTATCAGACAAATTTTACTATTTTTCTTGTAAATTTTAATATTACCAAAATTTTTAAAAAATCGCTTAATTAAAAAAAACACTTATAAAAAACTGCTTAAACTGACAAATTTCGTTTAAAAAATTGCTAATATTACAAAAAAGCTAATTTAAAAAAAAAAATCACCAAAATAAAACAATTATATTTTTATAAAATATCACAAATTTCACAAGTTTCAAAAAATATTTACTATATATTTTACTTTTACACTTTTGAAAAAACGCCAAATTTAAAAAAATGTCCATAACAAAAACTGCTAAAAAATCGCATATTTCGTAAAAAAATCGTTAATTTCATAAAAAAATCGTCTTTATTGCAAAAAAAAATCTAATATCATGAAATAAACCAATAAAATCACTTCCTTCAACTTGCAAGGTGCCCAGAAAAACGCTAAAATTTAAAAAAATCAGCGAAAAATAGCTAATTTTGGTAAAAGATATGTATTTTCACTAAGAAAATTAACACAATTTGCATATATTTTACGTTATAAAAGTTATAAAAATTATGATTTAATAGAAAAAAATAGTTAACAAAATTGATTTTCGAAAAATAATATTTGTTAAAAGAAGCAAATTTCCTTTAATTTCAATATGTAGTTTAATATTTTGATAAGAAAAGTTATAAATTGAATTTATAACTTTTAAATTGAATTTATAACTTTTCTTATCAAAATATTAAACTATTAAAATTAAAGGAAATTTGTTTCTTTTAACAAAAATTATTTTTCGAAAATCTAGTTTTTTCACTATTTCTTTTTTCTAACTGACTAACATTTTCTAATTAAGCAGATTTATTTATTATTTGTAATTATAATAAAAACTAAACATCTTTTTCTAGCCAGTGTAAAAATGTATTACCCAAATCTTTGAGTACTTATTAATTTATTTATTTATTGACTTTTTTATTGTGTTTAAGTGTTTTATGCTAATGATTTTTTTTCCAAAATGTTTCTAATTTTAAAATTGTTTTTATTAAAAGCTTAATAAGTTTTGTTTGGCTTTGCTGCGTATGTAGATTGTTTCAAGTAGCGAAAAGATATCAGATAAAAAAGAAACACAGCAAATGTAGCTAAAATTATAGAAGCAATAATGACGACCACCCAATTAGATGACTTTCAAAATGTATCAGTACACAGAGAAATTAGTGGAAGAAAACAGCAACATTACAAATGACAGCTATTGTTTAATTTTAAATATTTGTTCAACAAAAATACTTCATATGGTATTAATAAGACAAATGGGATTTAAAATGAGTAATTTTTATAAAAGTAGCAGTTGTTAGAAATTTATTTGTTTTACTAAAATAACTTGGATTAGTTTAAAGCTTTGAACAACAGACGGTTGTCAGCTCTTACAACGTTGTCCGAAAAATGTTCAGAAAATGTCTAACAATCGTGTGAACTTAAAATTTTTTTCTTCTAACGTTGTAAGAAAAAGCATTGACAATTTACTTCTGCTAAAAATTTGTCAATGTCAGCACATTACTAGATCTGACAACATTGTATGATATGACAACCGTCTATACATACCTATCATTAGACCATACTCTTTACACCTTATTAAAAGAATAATAATGGAACAGAGTTTTTATTTGGACATTTTAAAATTTAATTTGCCATTATGCAAGAGAAAGCTGGGTTTTAACAACAATTACCATTTCTACCAGGACAATCATCCAAATACATATAAATATGTATGTATAACAAACCTCATGTTGCGGAGACACATGCCCAGAGTTCTTAAGTAAACTCCATCAAAATACTCTGAAGTTATCTCGATGCCAACATAAGAAAACAATACATTTTTTCAAAACCAGGGAATTCTTATTATTTTCCAGAGTTTAACATTACTACTACTTACTACTATATTAGTTCAAATATTTGTAAAATATTTCATAATTTTTTTAGGAAAACTACCAAAACATTTTTACATACTAAAAATTTACAAACTATTAGCCAATGCCACATATGTATGCGAAAGCTTGATGATAGCCATATTTCAAGCATTTATTTTAAAATTATTTTGCCATACAAAATATTTCCTGCAGCAACCAGAACAAAATAAAATAATATATGAACCTACATACATAAGTATGTATGTATAAAATAAGCAACACCTAAATTTTCAAGCAAAAACCGTGTACAAATTATATTACACACTCTTTTCTATAACACGCATAGTTTTGAATTAATGTTGAAAAAATTACAGTTTTTTGTGTAAATGAACCTTCGAAATATTTGTTTGTAGGTATTAAGTCCATTGCAAAATAATACTATGTACCTATAATAATACTCGCACCTTATACTGGACCTGATTCAAGTCATTAATATAAAATTTGAAATAAAGAACTCACCTTTTGAAGGCACCTAACTCTATATTTGATAACATTAGTTAGACCGAACCCGAACCGATTACCGTTTTATTTGCACTATATATGATACTGGCAACTCTACTAAACTTTACCACTCAAAAATTACATAAATACAAAAAACACTTGACGAATATGTTTTTGTAAACAAACGCCAAAAAACACATTACTTTTCTTGCTCTGCTTTTTCTATTGAGATTATGCTCTTCTCTTCTCATACTTTTATTATACACAAAAACTCACTACCAACAACAACATTTAAATGAAAAACAAAGCTAGACATGCTTGCCCCATACTTGTGTACAAAGGGATTTTTACTAGATAATAACAACAACTAAACACAACACCAATAAAATTACTTATTACTGCACACACACTGATGTTACTTTTTTTTGCACATGATTTATTTCAATAAAAACCTTATAACAAAGATTTTTAAAAACTTTTAATTGATATTTTATTAAATTCCATTAAGATATTTAATATTTTATGGATTTTGCAAGAATTAAAACACAATCACTTTATTTAAATTATACTTATAGACGGACGATAATTTAGAGCGACTAATTTTAATCGTCACCGGGAGATGACTAACCTTTAATGCAAGTAGAGCTGCCATATAGTATGACATGTTAATAGTTAAAAGGATTTGGTTAATGAGGAGATTATGATGCTTTTTCTATTGAGATTTTGCTCTTCTCTTCTCATACTTTTTTGATAATCAAAAACTCACTACCAACAACAACATTACATTAAAATTTTAAAAGAAAACCAAAGTTACACATGCTTGCACCCATACTTGTCTACAAAGGGATTTTTACTAGATAATAACAACAACTAAACATAACACCAATAAATTTACTTATTATTGCATACACACTTTGTATTACGATGATACTTTTTTTTCACATGATTTATTTCAATAAAAACCTTATTTTAACAAAGATTTTAAAAAACTTTTAATTGATATTTTATTAAAATACATTAAGATATTTAATATTTTATGGGTTTTGTAAGAGTTAAAACACAATCACTTTATTTAAATTGATGTTAAAGACGGACGATAATTTAGAACGACTAATTTTAATAGTGAGCGGGAGAAAACTAACCTTTAATGCAAGTAGAGCTGCCAAATATTATAACATGTGAAAAAAGTAGCATCATAATACAAAGTGTGTTTGCAATAATAAGTAAATTTATTGGTGTTGTATTTAGTAACTAAATTTTACTTGTTGTTATTACATATCTAGTAAAAATCCCTTTGTACACAAGCATGTTTAATTTTGATTTTCATTTAAATGTTGTTGTTGTTGGTAGTGAGTTTTTGCGTATCAAAAAAGTAGGAGAAGAGAAGAGCAAAATCTCAATAGAAAAAGCAGAGCAAGAAAAGTAATGTGTTTTTTGGCGTTTGTTTACAAAAACAAATTCGTCAAGTGTTTTTTGTATTTATGTAATTTTTGAACGTAAAGTTTAGAAGAGTTACCATTATCATATATAGTGCAAATTAAACGGCAATCGGTTATGGTTCGGTCTAACTAATGTTATCAAATATAGAGTTAGAGTGCCTTCAAAAGGTGAGTTCTTTATTTCAAATTTTATACCTATTAATGACTTATGAATAATTTATTTTGAAAGTTAATTTTTCAGAGCAAGAACTATTATTAAGAATTGAATCAGGTCCAATATAGTAAATTTTTGCTAAAGATTTAATACAAACAAATATTTCGACAGTTCATTTACACAAAAAGTTGTAATTTTTTCCTACTTATATATGTAGGTATGTATGTGTGTTGTGAAAAAGGGTAATAATAGAATTTGCTTATTTTGTAAAAAAGAAATTTTCTTGTTCATAGTTTTTTCCGGTTTTCTACTCATTGCAGACAGTGTTGGACTTATAATTAGAAACGACTTTTGAGCATATATGTACCTACATAGGTATACAAATTGTTTATATACATACATACATACATATTTTAAAAAGTTAGTTCAATATTGAGTTAAAAATTTAGTTCAGTCAAGAACATTAATATTTTGATTAAAAAACCAACACTTCACTAACCATGAAGTGTACTTTGGGTCGTTATTATGCTGAAAATTGTATTGGACGGGCATTTTCCAAAATGTTTTTATTCTTTCACTGTTTTAACAGTGTACCTGGGGTCTAAGGATTTATTTAGATGACGTCTAAAATACGTTCTTCCTCCAGAGAACTCTAGTTCAGTAACGTGAATCTTTTCTGAGCACATCTCTTGCAAACCGTCACCGCTTCAGGTTATTTTTTTTGGGACATGAGGTTTTTTTGTGCAATGCATCCACGAAGTCCTGACTCATTTAACTGTCTTTTTATTGTCCGTGTGGATATTTCTGCGCTTATTTGCTGTCCAATTTCAGCCTTTATTTCGCGCGAAGATAAAATTGGACTTTTTTACTGGCTCTACAAATAACTCTATCTTCTGCTAAAGCGGTCTTTCGTCTCCTAGGTTTCCTAGCTGGGGTTGAAAACTCCTTTGTATTTTTGCACAAGTGAATTGCACCAAATACCATTTTTTTGAGCAAGAAAACTTTTGTGCAATAGACAGATAAATTCATTGTGTGACAATTGTGTGCAAATGAAATTGTAAGGTTTTCTTACAGTCGTCTGAACTGACAATTTACCTTTTGCTAACAATTTTTCAATGTCATTACATACCTAGCTTAAGTTTTTTTTGTTTACAGAATCTTATGGCGTTTTCTTTTCTGGCAAAAATGTTACACTTTTTTTCTTTTTTATATGGGGAATGGGTAAAAAGTGTAACATATATGTAACATTTTTGCCAGAAAAGAAAACACAGAAAAAAGTTTTTAATTTAAAAAATTATATTTGCTTTTTTTTATAACTTTGTGTAACTAATATCGTTATTTAGACCTAAAAATTATTTAAATATTAAACAAATTTAATTTAATTTCATGTTGTTTTCCTATAATTTGAATAATTATCCAGCATGACAAACAAATTAAGAAACAAAATGTTTAAGCTACAAAAATAATTTTTTGTCATCCAAATTTTTATATTAATTTAGCTGCGTTCACACAAGGCTTAAACAAATTAGTGGCTGTAAAATAAACAAATAAATGGATATAAAAATATATAATTAAAATAAACATACAAAGAAAAGCAGCAAATAAACTCATTACGTTGAGTTCAATTGAAGAAATGATTGGATGGTTGGTTGGTTTAGCTGACTGGCTGTTTACTTAACTGGCTTATAATCCCCTAAGTGTTTTATTTACATGCTCAAATTAACAGTGGGACCAACAAATTTTAAAAAGAAGTGATGTTCAAACTAAAAAATGAAATAAATTTATGAAGTCTCCCAAAAAATGTTAAATTTGTGTTGCAACTACAAATATTAAGCGATTTTTTCAGTTTCTAGGTTTTTGGTTAGTTTATGTGGTGTTTATAGGTACATATTTTATTTGGACCTAAGTGAGCTGTGTATTTTACTTAAACTAAATTGTCTTTTTGAAAAATCCAAATTATATTGCGTTTTTAAAGTTTGAACTAATTTCATCTTAAATCGAGTCTTTTAAAATAATTTTGTTTTACTAACAAACATTTTAAACCCCATTTAATTTAGCAATTTATTGTTTTATTATAATTTAAACATTTATAACATACAATCAAGCTACATAATCTCGTCTTGTATTTTTCATTTATTTTTTTTAATGTCTTGCTACCCACTGTAGCCCATGACTTTTGAATAAACTGCAAATTGTTGTATCGGAAGTCAATTGTTTTCTTTACTCTTATTACTTTTATACACTAACTAGCAATTCATGCCAGTTAAACAAAATTGCAACGGCAACAAAATTAACTTACGTTGCAAAAAAAAAAAAAAAAAAAAAAACTTTTTATCAAATTTTCATTTCATAAAGGTATAAAAACTTCTAACTAAAATAATGACACATCAAGTTAAGGCTGCTTAAAAATAACAAAAGGTGTTGAAGAATTTCCCTTAACAAAAAAGAAAAAAAACAACGACGTATTCAAAATCAAAATTAAATCTGTATTTCTGTAATGAAATAAATTTAATCCGTTTGTACGCTAATTACTTGCCACAACACACTTGTGTTATTTCTATCTCGTTGCTGCTAATGTGTTGAGGATGTTTGCGTTGTAATCACAGATACTTAGTCTGTGGACTCTTTCTGTTAGGCCCGGTTTACATTATGATTTTAACGACGTCGTTTTTTAGACGTTGCTTTTGGTTTGACGGCGAGCGGTAGAAAAAAAGACACGATTTCTGTTTTCATGTTGTTTTTTTCATATTTCTCTTTACACTCATTTCTGTTTCTGTTGTTCCGTTTTATTCTTGTTCTTATATTGAATTGAAAGGTTCGTTTAGAAATTCAACATGTAAAAATAAAATATATAAATATTCACCTTATTTATTTTTGTAAACAAGAAAAATAATTATTTTGTTTGGATTTTGGTAATTATTTATTTATATGTGTGATTTTTTTAGTGCGTACCTATATTGTGTCCATAAATTTAAAATTATTTATTAAAAGACAAAGAAAAATTTTTAATACGAACAATAAACTAAAGAAGATTCAACAAGAAAATTAACAAGAAATTTGTAAAAAAAACAACGTCTAAAAAACAACGCCGTATAAATGCAAACAAATTTTCGTAGCATCTTCAAAAGATAATTAATAAAAAACGACGTCGTAAAAATCATAATGTAAACCGGGCCTTAGTCAATAACAACAACAGAAAAATATGGTTAATGATGTTTTTGTTTTGTTGTCGTTATAACACAAGTTGTCATGTCATAATTTTTTCACATAAATATTTTCAGTTAAGGTTCCAGTAATGTGCAGTTCAGATACGCTGGAGCTATTTTTTTTCTTTTTTTGCTGTACATATTGTGATTTCATTAAGTTTATAACAATGCAAACATGACTTTGCAAGTGCAGTAAAATATTTCAATTTAGGAATTTTAAAAAACTTTGAGGGAATGAAGTTTTTTGATTCTGCTAATATCCACTAAAATCTCTTTTCATTGTATGGACAGTCTTGAGTTTAACTTGCCTTGTTTTTCAATTTACTCCTTAATATGCCCTCTGTTTTTAAACAATGTTCGTGTTGATGAACCCGTTACATCTTTCTAACAAGACAGTTCAGCTTTTTATTTAGAGAAATAGTGCTTACGACTAAATGATTCTAATTAATTTCTGCTAATATTCACTAGGATTCAATACCAGACTTAAGAATTTTGCAACGCTGTATATTTCAGATCTACCGAGTGATAGTATTATTAGTGAGCTAGGGACCTCATTACGACCTATAGAATCTGTTTTGAGACTGCAACTTCATCACAATGAAGTCTGAAGACGTTTCAAGCCCATAAACATTTTTGTTCATATATTGAGCCCATTGAAGCCTTACCGAGCCACTTCGTTCTACGGGGCCCCTACATTGCAAGGTTACAAGTCACAGGCTCATCATTCATATCGCTAAAAGCAGTCCTAACATTACCCAAAATAAACTCGTAGTATTGTGGACTAAGATATAGTACATATCTCCAGATATTCAATCAGTTAGCAGACCGCTTTATGGCAGAGATCTCTGCTTGGAGAACATTTTTCCATTATGGCTATCTCAACTTAAAGCAAATAGTTTTTGAATTTTAGCTATAAGATTTGAATATATACTTATTTTAAGGCCTATTAAGAAAGTAAAGGCAGTTTCTATAAATAAATAATAAAAACGTTTAAAAAAAATTATATAATTTTCTTTGTTAACAAGATAATGTGTAATTTGAGAACATGAGCTGAGATTCGACACTAAGTCTGTGGTTACACGTTGCAAGTCTTACTAATAAGATTTTTAATTTTTAGAAAAGACTGAAAAGGGGAAAAGAACACTTGTTCAAGTATCCTTACAATTAATTTGGCTTTCCCAAACATAATTTGTATTATAATAATCTTATCAATAACACTAGCAACGTGTGAACGCTGACTAAAAGCCGACGAAGCTTCAATGTATTGAGTTGAAGGGTATTATGAACTGTATATGAAACTTCAAATGGTTGTAGGAATCAAAACGAACCAAAAGAACCTTCCTTGACCTCTTGTTAACTAAATAAATTAAATATGTTCAACTTATTTGAAACTTCACTGTAAACTATAAAGCAGACTTTGTACCCCAGTTTTTAAAATGCCCCACATTTCAAATGACACACTATAATTCCTTGTCATAATTAAGCAGATAAATCGAAATGAATTTATTGTGGTCTCATTTAATTTAGCTCAACACTTGTGCATTAAAAAAGGCAATTAATAAGTAAAAAAAACTACAGAAATAAAACAGAAATTACTTGTAGTTTTAAAAATTTAGTTGAATAAGAATATTTAAACCCTTTTAAATAATGAAAACTGTACATTTGATTTAAAAAAATTGAGAACATAAATAATGAAAGCCAGTATTAAAATTAAAAACCCTCATCAACTATTGTTTTAAATTAATCAGTTTTTAATTATTTCATCACTTGCAAAAGTATCAGGTTTCAAGCTAACCATAATCATATAAAATGAAGCTACAAATACAAATTTAAAACTTATGTTAAGCTTAATATTTAAACTAAAAGAATTGCTTTGTTTTCAAAATAATAAAAAAAAAAACGGATTGAAAACAAACTGAAATAATCACCCCTCCTGTTTCAAAATAAAAGAATTTTCGAAAACAAAAAGAGGCTAATAAATAAAGCCTCGATATTAAAAAGGTCAAGGCCGATCAAAAAAGTGCGCTACTGGGAATATTATAATTCCTCTAGTCTAACTTTGGAGAAAAAATTTGTCACTAATTATAGAAAAAAAATACATAATCGATCGGTTGGGGGCCCTGTTTCAAAATAAAAGAATTTTCGAAAACAAAAAGAGGCTAATAAATAAAGCCTGGTTATTGGGCCGATTAAAAAAGTGCGCTACTGGGAATATTATAATTCCTCTAGTCTAACTTGTTATAGAAAGAAGATACTATTTTCGAAGCTAATCGATCGATAGGGATCTTTTGCTAGCATCAGTTCTATTCTGAAACTACAATAATCTACTTCTGTTATTAGGAAAGTTCTTTAAATCTAATTAGATTGGTCTGAAATTATACCAGCTGTAGGGCAGTTAAATCAAACACACAACGATCCAATTATTGTTAACTACACAACAATCGAATAATAAGAAATTTCCTACACTAAACAACCAGTAGTGTTAAATACTGGTGTATGCATTAACTTTTGCAACCCTTTCACCACTTCCATACAAGACTGCTAAAATAAAAAAGAAGAAAAGAATCTACAAAAACAAAGGGCTGACACTTTGTCTGTGGACGAACATGCCAACAAACACCGCAATATTATTAAAATTCAGTGCATTTCAGTTTGTTGTTGTAAAGTAACGGGCATGACAACGCCTTGAAAAAACAATGACAGGAACTCGAGGAAATTAGCGCGCTTGTCTGTCAAATTTAATTTTACTCTGATATGTCACTTGTAGTATGTATACGTAGGTACTGCGTACTTAGAACTTAAACACAACAATAATGTTAAGCTTATGATGCATTTGTATTTATTGGTGTTGTTGCTGCAATGCAGCTTTTGCGTTGGGCATCCGAAAGTAAGTAATCGACACAACATCGAAGCACACATACCAAGGGAGAGGAGAAGCAGAAAAAACACATGCATGGGACAAGGAATTTAAAGGAATGAAATCCTAAACAGAACTAGGTTGGTTTCCATGGTCAGCGATTGTGCGAACAGCTCACTTGGCTCCATTACGTGGATGCCATTGTGTTACCTGTTTGGTAAACAACTGAACGATCATTCAACACTGGTTGTTTCCATTTCAAGCCATCCTGATTCCGTGGCAAAAGTGTAGATGTATGTATTTTCAGTTCATGCTATAGGATAGGTAAGAGACCCCAAGTATACGCTTCCTCATTGTTGATACTGTTAGAGTAGGTGAATTATTGTCTCTTTCTTCTCCCCGTTTTGCCAGCTTACTGATTACTGTAGCATCATTGTACCATTAACCCCTTCTACTGATGTGTGTTTCGAAAGTACATTGCTCTGTAAATACTAAAACAACTACTCTCATTTGGTCACAACAAAAAAAAAAATCAGTGAATTCTTTTCCAGTTCGGTTTTTTTTCAAATTCATTCTACCACTTTGCCCGAGCAAGTCTAAGCACAGTTCTTGCTAAACATTAATCTTAAGACCTGTGATAGAAATACCAGTGAAGGGGTCAAGCGGTCCTCCTCCATCTGGCCAAATTATCAGCTATACAGTTGCCCTGTATTGTACTATCACTAGGAGGGTTTTTGTTAATTTCGATTCGAAAAGAAAATCATTCCCATTTGTATACTTTTTACATTGTATTTCGAAAGCTCTTGCTTTCGAATCGAAATACACAATAACCGACCAGGGAGCCATATAAGCGCTATTCTAGAATGTTTCGCCATGTTGTTCAAAGACATCCGGCTTTCTGTGGTTAACCTAGATGTAGAGTATACAATGAAGAATCCACCGCCAACTCTGTTTTTCCTCCTGGAAAAATCGGTGTAAACCTTCAAACCATAAATTCCAATTCAAAAGACATATGGAAAATTGCATATCGTAAATAGGTTACGGTGCGCAGTAGTCAACATTCCTATGAAGATTTTCATAGTAGCTTCATATAGTAGAGTAACCATATTCTTTATGATACCATAAGTGTCCAGTTAGTCCATTTAGCCTCACAGCTGAGAGCATTTAGATTGCCGGCAACCAGTTAAGCATGGTAATAGCGCTTTTTATGGCATAGTTCTTACCGCATCTGTAATCAGACTAGTGGAGTACACGTTCTACAGCACTTCTATGTGTGGAATTCTTCACTGAATGCAATACACATCAATACTCCATAGAAGAGAAAGGGCTTAATAACAGTATTAAAGATAAAATTGATGCTATTAGAAACTATGCCTTAGTTAGTTCCAATTACCTTTTCGTATGCTCCTTATTAATCCTGTTCTGAATATTTAGACTCCAGGATAATTTTCTATCAAGAATAATGCCCAAATATTTAGTCTAATATCATTCAATACCGGTTTTAAGAGGATTCACGCTCAGTCCACATGATGATATAATCTTAGAACAGAAGTAGAACAGAACTGGAACGAAATTAAAACCGAGCTAGAACAGAAGCAGATTAGAACTAGAGCAGAACTGGGTTGAAGCTAAAACCGAACTAGAAGAGAACTATGAAAGAACTAGTACAGACCTAGATAAGAACTAGAATCGAAACTAAAACCGAACTAGAAAAAAACTAGAACAGAACAAGCACTAGAACAGAATTAGAACAGATGTATAACACAACTAGAAAAGGACTAGAACTGAACTAGAAAAGAACTAGAACAGAAGTAGAACTGCACTAGAAAAGAACAGAACTAGAACAGAAGTAGAAAAGAACTAAAAAAGATCTAGAACAGAAGTAGAACGGAACTAGAAAAGAAGTAGAAAAGAACTAGAGCAGAACTAGAAAAGAAGTAGAACTGAACTAGAAAAGAACAGAACTAGAATCGAAACTAAAACCGAACTAGAAAAGAACTAGAACAAAACTAGAACAGAACAAGCACTAGAACAGATCTATAACACAACTAGAACAGAACTAGAACTGAACTAGAAAAGAATTAGAACAGAAGTAGAAAAGAACTAAAACTGAACTAGAACCAAACTAGAGCAGAACTAGAACCAAACTAGAACAAAACAAATTATTATTTGTATACATATGAAAAATATTTGCGTTAAATATTATTTGGATACCAACATTTTGGAGAGAGTTATGCTCTTATTTTCGGCAGTGGACCTTATATGGGAGTTTATGGACCGATCTGCACAAAATTTGTAGATGTGATTTGGCTTCATTTACCACTCATTTGTGATGAAATCTGTTTGGATACTTGCATAATTCAAACATTTATGGCCAGGTGAAATAATGGATCGATTTCCACCAGTTTTAATCCCATCCATCCTTGGACCGCAAAAATATCACGTACCAAATTTAATCGAAATATCTTCAAAATTGCGACCTGTACTCTACACACAAGCTGGACAGCCAGCCAGACGGACGGACGGACAGACATCGTTAAATCGACTCAGAAAGTGATTCTGAGTCAATCGGTAGACTTTAAGGTGGGTGTTGGACCAATATTTCTGGGCGTTACAAACATCAGCACAAATCCAATATACCTTCCCCACTATGGTGGTGTAGGGTATAATTAGAACAGAACTAAAAAAGAACAAGAACAGAACTAGAAAAGAACTAGAACAAAAGTAGAACTGAATTAGAACTCAAGCAGATTTGATAATGAACTAACTTGAACTGAACTAGAGTTAAAGTAGACATATAAATCGAATGGAACTGATTTAAAAAACAAAAACAGTGTTGGAAAATTTTAAAATAAATAATATTATACTGAAGTTATTGCATTCCTTTACAACTCTGTTATTAGCTGACATGTGTTGCTTTAGCATATTTTTTTCTGCTCTGTTTTTTATAAAAAACAACAATGGAAATATTAAAAAAAAAAAGTAAATGAATAAATAAAAAATGAAGTGATGATGGTACAGCTAATAAATATTTCTGTTCTTTGTTCAAAATGCCACAAATATAATTTAAAGTTTTTCTGTTTTTTTATTTTTTTATTTTAATTTTTTGCTCTACTAGTCTACTTAATACAAGCGAGTGCACATGTACTTACCCTGGCCATGCAACATGTGATGATGGGCAGCGGCAACTTGTGACTGTGTTACTTGCAAATGTTGTTGATGATGATGCTGCTGTTGTTGTTGTTGTTGTTGTAAATGTATTGGTTGATAATGATGTGAATGATGGTGATGAGTTGGTGGTAGGGTATGTGCAGCCGAGTGTTGTTGCATCTGTTGGTTGTGAGTAGTGTGTGAGGTTAAATGATGTGGTAAAAATGCTGCTGCTACAGCAGCATGAGCATTAAAATAAGCCATTCTAGAGGCAGCAGCCATAGACAATTGATGTTGCTGCTGTTGCTGACGTCTCTTATCGGTTTCCTCATTATAAGAAGATAAAGAGGAATTTACCGATGAAATTGAATTTGTTGAAGGTGATATTGAATTTGGTGTTGTTGCTGTATCTGTTACCGTTGTTGCAGCCAACGATGTTGCATTAGTTGCCGTTGCATTATATAAATTGGAGGAAATTTTAATTGTTGCCATTGTTGTAGACTCGCTGGTTACCTTAAGCTCGTCTACGTTGTCCTGTTGTTGTTCGCTGGATACCACTGTTATTGGTTTGCCATTTATTTTTGCTGGACTTTGGTTGCATTTACCATTTATTGCTGCTTGACTGTTTGGCTGCTTGCTGCAGTTTTCGCTTTTATCTGCCTGCTGCTCCTTTTGTTTAGCCATTGCAACCACAGCTGCTGCAGCTGCGGCTTTTTTACTGTTCAGTCCCAAAAGTTCTTGTATGGCAAATGGTGAACGTTGCGGCATGGTTTATTTGGCTTGTATCTTTTAGTATTTTGTTTAATACATTTATAGAATTATTGTTTTCTTATTTCTTAGATTTTCTTTAAAATTTTAGGTTTTGAATAAAACTACAATTGAAAATTAAATGTTCTAGGACCAAACTTAAACTTTAAAATGAAGTACACATGTTTGAAACTGACATTGAGATGTACTAGCAGGCAACTTAAACTGAACTAAAATAACTCTGGAACTGAACTAGAACTCTAAGATTATTCAAAAATATCAGTTTGTCTTTTTAACTAAAACACAATATAAGAAAAATAAAAAAATCCGTTGGCAAGACGCATTTGGACTGATTAAGTTTTACAACAAATTAAAGTTGACTTCGACATGTTGTTGTTTCCATTACTAAAATTCAAAATTAAAACCAGCGTTTTTCTTACAATGCAATTATTGAATATTTTGTTTTAAATATTTGAAACCAAATTAAATTTCAATATCGTATCATCGGTCCGTATTTCTTTAAAAATGATGCCGGTGCGAACGTAACCGTCAATGGCGACAGTTATGGTGCCATGATAACCGACTATTTGATGCCTGAAATTGAAGCTCGTGATCTCGGCGACATTTGATTTTAGCAAAACGGCGCCACTTTCCACACATGGCATTAATCAATGGATTTATTGAGAGAACACTTCGGTGAGCACATTATTTCACGTTTTGGGCCGGTCAATTGATCGCCAAGATCGTGTTTTCCTGTGGGGATATGTAAAGTCTTAACTTTATGCGGACAAATCCGCTT
This sequence comes from Bellardia bayeri, assembly GCA_950370525.1. Lineage (NCBI taxonomy): Eukaryota > Metazoa > Arthropoda > Insecta > Diptera > Calliphoridae > Bellardia > Bellardia bayeri. The sequence continues at coordinate 2,302,701 of OX493266.1, read as the reverse complement.
CGATTCAGGCCTTGGAGGAAAACATCACGCGTGTCATTCGCCAGTTACCAGTCGAAATGCTCGAACGAGTCTTCGAAAATTGGATTCAACGGATAGACCATCTGCGACGTAGCAACGGCTGACATTTGATAGACATAATATTCAAAAAATAAATGTCAAAGAATGTAGGGAACCTCGAAAGGCATCACGCTTTATTACTTTAAAAGTTTTTCTGTTGATGTTATTCCTAAACTGTCTTTAATTTTCTAAAACAAATATTTAAATTTTCTTTAAAAAAGGAAGTTTTGTGGATGCTTGGAATTAAATTGTTTCTTTCAATTTCAAAATTTTAGTTCTCAAAAGTTAATTGGTTTGTTTTAAACATTCCTAAATTTTCTTCGATTTATTAATAAAAATATGTAACAAAACTTAGGGCAACAAAGATTTTCATTTGAATTTTGTAAATCATTTTAGCTGTGACTTTCAAAAATTTTTTTGGAAATCTTTGTTTGCCAAAGATTTGTTATTCTAAACAGATTTTAAATTTGTTTGTTTCAAATAAACTTGAAATTTTCTTTAATTTCACATATAATAGCGCAATTCACAACGTTTAGCATATTTTTGCTTTACAGTAACAAAATACACAGCAAGAACTAAAATATGCTAAACCTTTTTGCAAATACAATGATGCAATACCATTTGCACAAGATTGTGAATTGCGCTAATATTATAAAAATGTTGGTGTTTTCTTTAATTTCTAAATAAAATGTTGCTAAATTTTAAAATCCTATTGAAGGTGTAGGTTTTTAATGGTTCAATTTTATATCTAATCGCAGTTCTTTTTAAGGTTAAATTTTAGCATTAACTGCAGGTCTTTTTAAGGTTGAATTTAGTTTTAATCGCACATCTTTTTATAGTTTAATTTTAGCTCTAATATAGTTCCAGTTTGCATTAATCGTAGGTCTTAATTTATATACAGTGGCTCTCAGCTAATTTCAACTAACTTGAATTTAACTGGTTATAACATCTATGCAAAAAAAATTTCCGTTTTCTGTTTTTTCCTTAATGAAAAATTGTTGAACTTTTGATATTTATTATGAGAGCAAATATTAAATTAATGAACTTAAGCCAAATAATGGGAAAAAATGCATTCTAATGTGTCAATTGTTAAAAAAAACTTTTTCTCTTAAAAAAAAAACGGAAAAACTTAACATAGTGCAAATGATTCCGTCTCCGTCTTTTTCCACCAAACACTTTTACAAACTGCTAAATTGGCATCACTCCTAGAGTAACGGGAAATTGAATTATGGCTGCAATGAATTTTTAGTGCGGTTGTTCCAGTTCCAGTGGTTCATTAGTGCAAGTTTATTAGCGATTTTAAAAATGACCACTCGCGCCGTAAAATTGCTGAAATGGTTTGCCTAAGTGATTCCAACAGTGCAGAGCGTAATATCAGGAATCATGCTCGAGAATAGCATTTATGTTTAATGAAATTAATGAGCTTTACATTGTCAGAAAAATAAGGCAGAACTTTAAGTTGTCTGCTCCAAAACTGGCTACGCAAAGTCAAAATGAGCTTAACAAAACATGTAGTGCTGAAAATATACGTTGTGTACCATGATTTAAATGATAGAGTAGTCCGGAAAACCCCTTTATTAATGATGAAACAGAACACGACCGCAACTTCAAGCAAAAACGACTCTCAGAGAAAACAGGCCCATAATTGAAACGACGGCTGCCACTTCACGAACTGTCATTTAATGTTTTTATATGTCTTCTGTGTACCAACCTGTATTGCCGACGGCTTTTCCAATTTTTGTCCACAAATCTTGTTTTAAATAAAAAATTTTGTACAATGGCGACTGCAAATTATATATGTATGCAATCATGCTTTTGTACTTCTTCAATTAATTTTTCTATAATATCACTTATTTTCTTTTAAATTCATTTTTAAACGTTTCTTTCATTTTCTTTTGTTTTTATTTTTTTTTTTTTGCGCCAAAGCTACAAAAACACATGGTTTTGTTTACAAAATGTATAAAATTTTATAAAAGTATGGTAATATTGTTGAGAGCATTTGTGTTTAAAAGTGAGAGCATAAGAAAAAACGCTGTCAAAATAAAATAGATTCTATTTTCACGACCGCATTCTCTAGCATAATTTTATGTCAAACTGTATGGAAAAAAACGTTCAGCCCCAGTTCTGTTTCATCATTTAATCGTAAAAATCAACAATCGCGTCAAAGAGCACGTTAACAACATCAGACATCAGCTTTAGAAACATGTTAGTTTTGCGGGCGAGTCTAGAGGTACGGTCACACTTGGCAGATATTTGCCGAAAAAGGCGTAACCACTAAATAAAAAATATTTGAACTCGTTCATTTATTAAAAAAAAAACTTCGTTTATTTGGGGCAAGACACAACAAATATTTAGTCTTATTTTATTTGCTGCTGTTTGATGTTGCAAAACTCTTGTAAGAGTAAACAACGACAAAGAAATTTGTGCTAAAACAAGTGGTTACGCTTTTTTTTTTAATAAATATTTGCCATACCTTAAGTTGAATATGTTTGACTCGCAAGCCTAATATAGAGCTCAGAAACTTAAAAACAGTGAAGCAAGGCGCTGGCAATGTCATGATTTAGGCTTGTAAATATGTCATCAGATGGCGTTGAAAACTTGCAGTTTATTGAAAGTACGATGGATGGTTAGGTAGCAAATTCTGTTCTAGCAGGACAACGTTCCAAAATATAAATCAAGTATTGTGCACTCATTGCTGATTTAGATTTGTCCCTAGTTGATGCAACCGCCGGCACAGTCACCTGATGTTATTGAGAATTTATGGGCAACTTTAGATCAAAGCGTCCACGAAAGTTAGTGGAATTTACATGTATGGAGACCATACTAAAGGTACGGTCACACATGGCAAATATTTGACGAAAAAGACGTTACCACTAAGTAAAATATGTATGTATATAGGTAGGTATATTTAAATTCTTTTATTATTTTATTTATAAGGAATGAGGGGCACCTTTGAATACATTTTGCTTTCAAGTCTGATAAAAAATTTTATTTTTGAATTATTGACTTTTTACATATGCACATAAATATGTACGTACATACATCCATATATATGTATGAAATTTAACTAATATTTTTTTTTTAGTTTTTTAATGGATGAGAATGGATTATGTTCATTGTGATTACGCTTTTTTAAGTAAATATGTATTGTCGTGTGTTTTAGAAATAAGCTGTGACTTTTGTGCTATTGATTGTTTTAACATTTGTCTTCAATGGACCAAGGAAAATAATGTAGCTCTAAAAAAACATCACGTTTCTACAAAATATTCGTGAAATTGCAGTGTAGAAAAATATATCCGGCTCAATCCTGAATAAAAAATCATTTGAACATTGAATTTGAATAGAAAAAATGGGGAAAAACTTCCGCAGAATTTTTATTCATGATTGGGCTGGTCATCTTATAAAACACAGTCAAAAATTTCCGGCTTTTTTGATTGATTGGTTTACGATTAAGTTTACAGAATTTAAATTTGTGTAACCGATGTAAAACATACTCGTACATTAGAATGTGTATTTTTTATTAAGGTATTATTAGTGTTTTTTTTTTTGTTGTTTTCAATAAAATTAATGAATTCTAAAAATATTTTCTGCCGTACTTATAAAAAATTAAAGTAGACTTCAAATGTATGTACTTTAAGAAAATTTTGTATGAACATTTTGTCTAAAAGCACACTTCAAGCCTACTTTACTTTTTATGTAGATTTAAAAATAATTTGTTGGGTTCTTAATTATTAATTTTTAGAGACTACTGTTTTTCTTAATGAAAAATTGTTGAACTTTTATATTTATTATTAGAGAAAATTTATTACATATTTCGGCCTGAGTTCATATGAATTAATAATTCAAAGAATACCATTGTACAGTTATATTTTTAAACTTAATTTTCACCACAAAAAAGTAAAAGCTCCCTAAAATATGTGACTCGTTTTTCGCAACAACTTTAGTTTTACAACAGGCTAAATTTCTATTAGTTGCGTTAAGCGAGGTTGCACTGTATTTGTTGAATATTGAAATAACATTTTTTAAAAATTTAAAGAAATCTCAAATTTTTTATTAACTCCCAAACATTTTTGTAAACACTTTGCCTTCTTAGTTCTTACAAAATTACAAAATCCAATTGAAAATTAACGTCATGTCCTGTAGCAACAGTAATGAAAATGAAAATTTCCAAAGATTTTTATTTTTTTAAATTGAGTTTGTTATATTTTGGACATAATTGTTTAATATTGAAATAAAATTGTTTAAAAACTATAAATAAATCCAAAAAAAATTAAATTTTCTTTCAAAGGTTTACTACTTTCCCAAAATTTTTAGAAAAAAAAACGCCAACATAATATTTTACAATTAAGTTTCAAAACAAAAACCTATGTATTTATGTACATACATAGGTACATACATTTACAGTCTTATTCAGAAAAAAATAATGTACCTAGGTAGACTTCAAATGTACTTTAAGAAAATTTTGTCTAAAAGCACACTTCAAACCTAATTTATTTTTTATGAATACGGCAGTTAATCTTTAACTAACAACATTTCATTAAAACAATCATTTAATTTTTTTTTGCTTCTTTCTTTTCAATAATATTTTAATTCATGACAAACACTATTAATTTTCTTTATTACACCAAAAATAAAAACGCGCACTACACACTTTATTTAAAATAAATGGTGTTTTTTGTTGTTCTACAGCAAAAAAAAAAAAACAACAACAACAAAAATGAAACATAAACAACAAAACCCAACAACTACTAAGTAAGTAAACAGTAAACAACTACTACAACACTTTAACACAAGACGTACATACATAAATGTAGTTGTTGTTTTTTCTTTCTTCTATTCTGTTTAGTTATTGTTATTGTACGAAAGAAATATTGTTTAGTGTTGTTGTTTTTCTAACTGTTATTTAATGCGTCTTTACTACGTATACAACAAATTCGCAATAATTTCCACGTTAAACTGTTGTCAAACTAAACATCAACCAACAGTTTTGAGCTCTGCAACAAAAACAAATCCAGAACAAGAAGAAAAAAAAAACACGAACAACAAAAAAATAATGCAAAAAATAAAAGTTTACGTTGAGCAAAAAAAAAAAATGAACGGAAAATGTTAAAAGTGAAAAAAACCAAGCATTACTAAAAAAAAATCCCAACAACAACAACTACTTCTCATACAGACTAACAGAGGACTGACTGAGTAGTGATGACGATTCCCTAAGCAATGATGACGTTACACCAAACAACACTCAACTAAAATCCACAGCAACAACAACAAAATTTATAAAAAAAAAGGAGTTAAAAAATATACAGGAATTGTAGCTCACTTACACAGTTACACTTAAAATCAGAGATTTTTTTTTACTATTACACCAAAATTTTGGGGGAGAAATTCACATAAAAAAAGATTTGCGCAAAAATAACAGTAAAAAATATTTATAGCAACAAAAACAAAACATATTCAGTTGCAATATGAATCACATAAACACAACAATGAAAGTTAAAAACACACACACACAAAAGCAATAAATAAATGAGTGTAGTCCGACAAATTATTGCCGTTAAAAAGAGTTAAAAGGGCTTTTGCTCTTGCTCTTATTATTTGTAGTTGTTGTTCTTAATGTAGTGAGTGTTCTCCTTGTAGAGAAAATCAACTGGAAGAAAATGTTTGTTGTGCTTGTTTGTTGGTTTGTTGTGTACCTAGCAAACGTAAGCAACATTTTTTTACGGTATTGAAAGTAGGAAATTATGAAGAACAAAGCAAGGAAATCAACATTAAAATAACGGCAAAATTACTATTTTAATGATGCCAGATGAAGTCAAATTTTGAGCTTAAATAAGGAAAAGTGGGTATTAAAGGTATTGTTTATTAGTTAAGCTTATTTTTTTTAAGGGAATTTGGAATATTAACAGAACATTATTACAATAAATTAGAAGACTGCCTCTAACTATGTACAGTCAGAAAAAACAATTAGAAAGAATTTTAAAATTTTAGAAATTGGTCAAGCTTAAGGTTTTTTGTTTTTTTTTTAATAAAATTTTTTATTTTATACATACATACATTTCAAATTATTTGTCTCAAAAGCTATCGAGATGTTAGATGTGACTTTAGCCGTATGCTGAAAGTAGTAAAGCGTGATCCAAAAATCAGTGCCCCAAAGCACATCTTGAAAAATGTTGCAATTTTTGAGAAGCCTTTGCATGCTGCATGTGGCACTGTGCTTTGCACTATGTGGTCGGGAAACCACAAAGTTCACTTTTAGCTTTAATCGTAGATTTATAAATAGTTTAATTTTAGTTTCAATTTTAGGTCTTTATTTAGTCCAATGTTAGTTTCAATCTCTGATCTTTAAATAGCTAATTTTAGTTTCATTCATAGGTCTTTATTAGGTCCAAAGTTAGCTTTATTCTTTAGTCTTTATATACCTACTTCAATACATATTAGCTTTAGTTTAGTTTTTATTTGGTTAAATTTTAGTAATTATAGATAATTAAATTTCAGCTTCAAGATTTTTATAATTTTTTAGCTTTAATCGTAGGTTTCTATAGATGTCATATTAGCTTTAATCCTAAGCCTTTATATAATTAACTTTAAGCTTTTGTCGTAGATATTTTCAATTAAAGTATGTTTTTAAACATAATAAAAAATATTTTTACAATTGTATCTTTATTAAGCTTGAGATAAACACTTTGTTTAAACAAAGGTACAACCATAATAATACATATAATAAAAACTAATTATATTTAAATATTAATTTAGGTTCTCTAAACTTCAATTAATAGTTTTTAATTTTTAATCATAATTTTCAAAAAAATAATTTCGATTTCGTTATTTTCTCAATCGCCCCTATCGTGAATAAAAATTCCATATGAAATTTGTTCCCTTTTCCCATTTTCCTATTAAAATTCAATGTTAAAAAAATAAAAGGGAACAAATTTCATGTGGAATTTTTATTCACGATAGGGGTGAATATTAATTAATGTAGATTTTACCAATTTCAATTTGGGTTTTCTTAAATTAATTTGCTATTTTCAATTTAAATTTACATATAATAGGTAGGTATTAATTTATATTTCTCAATTTCAACTGATTTTTCTTTTTAATAATAACTTGTCCTTCTGAATTACAATTTGTAGTTTCTCAATATTAATTTGCATTACTGAGTTACAATTTGTATGTTATCAATATTAATTTTAATTTCTCATAATCAATCTGTATTTTTTCAATTATTTTATTTTATTTGATTTTTTCTCTCAAAATATATGTACATATATGGATTTTATCAATTTGAATTTGAAATTCTGTAGTGTTAGTCCTGTTTCACACTCAGTTTGCCATTTCATTCACACAGGTCAATTAAATTTTCGTACTTTGTAATGTAAATTAACTATTCGCTACAAAAATGTATGCTACAAAGGGAAACAATAACAAAAAAAAAAACATTAATCTCGAAAATAAAATACCTATAATTCTTTAATAAATAAAAAGGTCGAACAATCTGTTAAATAATCATATTTTTGAAAATTACTTTTCGTCATGATATCCAATTAGTATTCACCGACGGCTTAATCTACTCTTTTAAAATTAGATTTTGTTAATACATTTTGATTTATTAAAAGATCCCTTTTACTTATTTTGTATTTTAAACTAAGTAATTTTGGGCATTTATTCTGCACAGTAGGGTGATCTATTGCGTAAAACTCATATGGCTAGTTTTTATTTTGCATAAGAGTAAAAACAACAGAGTTTGAAAAAATACTGTGCAGCAGCAAGAAAATTTTGTTCTAAAATGTAAACAGGGCAGGGGCGTTAACCAAACCCAACATGTTTGTTCTGCTTTAATGAAGTAGTGTTTGTGTAATAACAAACAAAACATTAAAAACAATTTATTTTGTTATTTTTTAATAACAACTGATAATAATTATATAGTTTAACTCTTCTTTTAACATACAGCTAAGCTCTTTACTCTTTAAGTGTTCTAAGCAAAGAGAATTTCTTATTGGATTCCCCTGTTTGTAATAGTGCTCAAAAAAACATGGCGCATGCTTCACAATCTTTTCGTTATCAAACAATATATAGCTGTTCTCTTCTTGACAGAGTAGTCTAGCTATTTACTCTTTGATGATGCTTATTATTGAATTCCAATTGGAATGAAATTTCTCCTGTTATCTATAAATTCCCTTGATATTAAAATTCTCCTGTGTGAGTAACTATTCCAGTAAATTTCTCCATCAGTGTGTGTTTAGTTGTGTGTTTTTAGTGTGCTCTTGCTTTTTCTTATTTGTAAATAACTGATGTTTGCTTTTGGGTTCTCCTGTTGTTTTTCCTTTTGTTATTGTGAAATTTTTGATGGCTGCTTGCTTCTTTAGGTAGTGTAAAACTGTAAATGTTTTGTTCTTGTGTTGTATGTGTGTAATTTGTTTTTGTAGATTATAGTAATTTTGTTCTTGTTTTTTGTAAATTATCGTCATTTCTACAATGGAGTATGCCAATTTATAAGATTTTTGTTGTTTTTGCTGCTTTTCCATGTTGTTGCTGCTGTTATTTATTGTTTTTATAACGTCAGCTTATCTACTACTTAGACGGGGTACTTCTTATGGCTGTTGTGTTTGTTTTTGGTTTTAAAAGTAGATCCTTATGAATTTGAAAATGTTTAAGTGAATTTTGTTCTTTATTTTCTTATATGTACCTACATATTTTTTTTGTTATTAAAATATAATTTTTGTAAAATTAAACAAAATTAATTATTGTTTGCAGCAAAAGTTTTTAGAGACAGTTATGATTATATTGATAGGCATATTACCTACAGTTATTTGTAAGAATATATTTAAAATATTGAACAATTCTCTAAAACAAATTACAACAGTTTAACCTAAAGAGCATGTGTAAATTGTTTGGTAAGCTGTTGTATTCACAAAAAAGAGTTACAATTTGAAATTTTTGTAAAATGTATGGAGAATTTAAAAAAATTATTAAAAATATTTTATAATCTACCTTATTTGTTTTTTATTTTAACATTTAAAGGTTCTTTTAGTAATTTTCACATAAGAAAGTAATAAGTGCCGCCGTTATTGCATGAGACCCTCAAAGATACTTTTGATCTACTACTTACAAACCAGTCTCATAGAAAACTGTTTGCAATTTAATTGATTTACATAATTCTGTAAATTGGTTTTATTTTTCATACATAGTTACTAGGTATGTAACTATAAAAAATTTAAAATCAAATATTTTCATTAATTATAATGTAGGTATTTAACCAAAATACATATTTCTTTAAAATTTTACTCTTCTATCCCAAAAAATCGTCGATTTTATTTATACATTTTAAAAGGCCGCAACTACAATGTTAATAACTATCCCCCTTATTCAAAAACGATTATTAAATTTAACAAACGTTTATTAAGACAGATTTGCATATAAAAATTTGCTTAATAAACGTTTGTTAAATTTAATAATCGTTTTTGAATAAGGGGGTATATATGTAAACCAAAAAGTCGTAATACACTTTTAATTAAACAAAAAAAACGAAATACATACATATGTATGTACATACATATATTAAAACAAAGTTGGCATTTAACTGTTAGTTGAAAGTTAATTTTTTTTCCAAATTAGTATCAAGGACGCTGTGGACATTTGTGTCTTAAAAAAGTTAATAAAAATCTGAAAATAAAATATGCAAATGATACTTCTAGGGTAATTTTCTATAAAACCAACATTAAAGACGAATATGAGGTTTTGCCACAACGCACACCAAAAAAAGTTTGAAGATGTCGAACCAGTTCGTTTACATAATTGATTGCCACAGCTTTTGCGAAAACTTACCAATGCTCAGATTAGATTTATAAAATTTACTGCGCAATGTGAACTACTTTTCTTTTCATTTTGTTTTCTTTTCTTAAATAAAGTATAGGTATTTTTCTCGAATTCATTAAACTCGTTGCCATCAGTTTTGTATCTTTTGTATTCAAAACTTAGAAAACAAAAAGTAATAAATTTTTATTAAGAGTGAAAAGCGGATTTTTTCATCATAATTTTAACTTTTATTAAACAATTTTTTGTTGTTACGGCTTTTTGGTTTCAGAAAAAAAGATTACTAACAAACTATTATGTATTATTTTATAGTTTTTTTTTTTTATTTAACCAAATCTGCAATAGGTTTTTAAGGTTAATTTTGGAATTTGGCCAATAAGAATGAAATACTCTTAAATTTATAAAGTTTTTTGCTTCTCCTGTAAAAAAGTAAAATGTGCAGTTCAGGCCTTTTGGATTTTTGGTGATGATATGTATGTATGTTTGTAATAAAAATATCTCCTGAAAATAAGTTACATATAATAATATTTCTAAGAAAATCTTTTCAAAACTCTTTAAGAATTCCCAATTTTAGTGACAAACCAGTAAGCATGGAAAACCTGCATGTACCAGTTGATACCAGCAGACTTATCTTCACATAGAATAATTTGAGACTTTGGTGAAACTTTCATAGAAAAAGTTGAGTCCCTTTTGGTAAATAGTTTTAGACGGTATGTATTTTGCAGTGTGTTTGTAAAATATTCCACTGCAAAATGCATACACGTCGTGTAAAAGCAAAATATGCTTCTGCAAATGTCAGCCTGCATTTACAGTGTAAAATTTTCAATTAGAGCATGTTTTATTTTCATTTGACAAAGCAACTGCAACCAGCTGTTTTGCAAGTCAATTGCTTATGGCGCCAAAAACATAGTGTTGTGATTCAGCAAATTTATATTTATTAAACAAAACAATAAATTTGTATTGAAATATTTATTGAAAAAACGTATTTATTTATACATATTAATTTTTATTTAACATAAATACAACAATTTTTGCCTCCATATGGTACATTTTCTCTTTAACTCTTGCTTAATTTTTTTATTTTTTTATTTTATAGAAGCTAATTGCAATAATGCTGTAAGTTACAATTATTTAATTTTTTTAATCCACTTTTTCAAACTATATTTTCAAAAGCACAAAACTCCAGCGAAAATAATCATAACAAAAGCATTTGTTGTCTTCTATTGTAGATTATGTCACATGAAAGTAAAAACCGACGTATGAAAGCAAAAATTATAAACTGCCTGTAAATTGCCAATTTTGACAGACATGCACAATTACATATCGATGGCTTAATATAACAAAGGCCTAATTCGATTTTTTGTTACTTTTGCAGACGAAGGAAAAAACTTAATAATCTCCGTAAAATTTTGGATACAACAAAAATTTTAATATAATTTTTTTATAAAAAAAAGCAACGCATTTTAAAAAGTTTAATTAAAGGCAACACTTTTTCTATGAAGAAAGTCTCACTGAAGGCGACACTTTTTCTATGGAAAAAGTTTCATTAAAAGCAACACTTTTTCTATGGAAAAAGTCCCACTGAAGGAAACACTTTTTCTATGGAAAAAGACTCACTGAAAGCGACTCTTTTTCTAAGGAAAAAGTTTCATTAAACGCAATACTATAGAAAAAGTTTTACTAAAGGCGACACTTTTTCTATGGAGAAAGTCTCACTGAAGGCGACACTTTGACTATGGAAAAAGTCCCACTGAAGGAGACACTTTTTCTATGGAAAAATGCGAACTTTTTCTATAAACTTAAAGTATGGTCGGTCACACATGTCAAATATTTGACGAAAAAGCCATGACCAATAAATAAAATGTATTTTAATTCTTGTGTTCATTTGGCAAACTTCTTTTACTAATGCCAAATGAATGTTTGCTTTTACAAAACACTTGCAAGATTAAACGTCGCGTAACTAATTTGTCCTTAAAAATAGTGGTTACGCTTTTTTGAGTAAACATTTGGCAAGTGTGTGTTTGTAATTTGTGTGTGTTTGAAGACGATGAGATTTTGAAACTAATATAAGTAACGCTGTTTCCTTAGAATTATTTCCTGTATTGAATAAATACATACAAAACAAATGACCATTTTAATTAAAGAATAAAATACATTTCATTAGTTAGAAGAAAAAAAACCTGAACAAAAAGCTGTCAAAATATTTGCCAAACAAAGCAGACAATCTACCAAATAAATGAGAAACAGCATAAAGTATTTTCTAAAAACTAAACTAAAGAATTTCAAACTGCACAAAATAAGAATTTCAAGGTTTTTGCTTTGTCTTTAACAAAAAGACCAGAAATTAATTCTTAATAAAATCATTTTGTAATTAATATTAATTTAACGAAATAAATCATAAAAAGGTGCTGTTGAAGTGTAATTGTCTTGTAACTGCTAAAAGATCAAATTACTTTATATAAAATTATTTGCCGAGATTCGGTAGAGTAATACAATATTTATTTTGACAGTTGTTTTAAGTTAAATATAATAAAAATCATTTACAGAATTATGAGAAATATTAAAACGATGTAGAGAGTATTTAGGTTAATTAACAATAAAACATAATTTACCTAGAATTTTTTTTTATAAATAAATAAAGAATGAATGAATGATGGATGATTCATGTTTGAAATTATAGAAACCAAGCTTGTTTTGGTATTAAAGGAACATTTTAAGGAATTCTTTTACAAAAATCCTTTTTATTGTTTTTGCCAACTGGAGAAAAAATATCACATTACCTGCTTGGTATTTATGTATGTAAGTATGTGAGTGTTGTTTTTTTAATAGCTGTTTATTAAGAGCTGGCCGAGACCTTAGTGAGAGAGTTAATCCTTTGGAGAGTAAATATGTGTGTGTTTGGGTATTTAGTCTTTGGCAAATTACTTTGTTTTATTGTTATTTCTCCAAAAAATCATTGAGTGTAAATCCTTGTTTTGTTTAGTTTTTAAATACTTCTAATATTGTTCGTCTTCTGCCACATACTTTAGAATAGTTGTGGTTGTTGTTCTTATTCCTTGAATGTTAGACACTCACAATAAGATTTCAAGTAAAAAGTAAATAAAACTGTCAGACAGCCTGGTGTTTTTTTTTTTGTAAATTCCTGAGAGGGCAAGCTATCAAGTTTGAAAAAAAAACTTTTTTACTTTTGTGTTTCTTTGGCATTGTTTTTAGAATTTTGATCAATTGATGTTTTAATTGTTGGATGTTTTTAAGGAATTTGAAGAATATAAAACGCGTAGCGTTCAATGAGTCATGATTTAAAAATGCTATTTTAACAAGCTCAAATTGCCTACAAAATGTAAAAAGTCTTAGTTTTTCTTGGAAGGCGACACTTTTTCTATGGAAAACCTCTCACTGAAGGTGACACTTTTTCTAGAATAAAAAGTGTCATTGTACTGTAGGCGATACTTTTTCTAGAAGAAAACCTCTCACTGAAGGCGACTCTTTTTCTCGAAGCAAAAGTCTTACGGAAGGCGACACTTTTTCTAGAATAAAAAGTCTTACTGAAGGCGACACTTTTTCGAGAAGAAAAAATCTCACTGAAGGCGACACTTTTTCTAGAAGAAAAAATCTCACTGAAGGTGACACTTTTTCTAGAATAAAAAGTGTCATTGTAGTGTAGGCGATACTTTTTCTAGAAGAAAACCTCTCACTGAAGGCGACTCTTTTTCTCGAAGCAAAAGTCTTACTGAAGGCGTCACTTTTTCTAGAATAAAAAGTCTCACTAAAGTCGACACTTCTTCTAGAATAAAAAGTCTCACTAAAGGCGACACTTTTTCTAGAATAAAAAGTCTCACTGAAGGCGACACTTTTTCTAGAATAAAAAATTTCACTGAAGGCGACACTTTTTCTAGAAGAAAAAATCACACTGAAGGCGACACTTTTTCTATGACAAAAAGTCTTAATTAAGGTGACACTTTTTCTAGAATAAAAATTTCACTGAAGGCGACACTTTTTCTAGAATAAAAAGTCTCACCAAATTTTTATTTTGAATTATTTCGAACTAGATTGTTGTTCTAATGAATGTAAGCAAGTATGTATGTATATTGTTGTAATTGTTGTGTTTCCTAAACTGTGTCCAGCCTCAATGTTTTGCTGATGTATTAAAGCTTCTTTGGTAGTTTTGAAGGTTTGTAGAAAAACAACTTCATCAAAAATAATAACTTTTTGAAACTAACATTTCATTATTCAAAAAAAAATCTTTTCAATAATAATATCAATTGTCAAAATGTAACATTTGCAAACAATAGAAAAACATAAATACCGGTACAAATTAAGTTTAAACAAAAACCATAATTTATAACAACTACACAACAAATAATTAAGCAATTTTAATAACACTGTCAAAAATATAATAACAATAATAATTAAAATAATAACAATAAAAATGAAAATGAAACACTTAAAACCAGTCAAAATTAATACAAATTTCTTTAATGAAAAAACCTACAAAAAACAGCATGTTTTTAATTGTTTTTTATACATTTATAAAAACTACATAAATATTTGACTAGACAATTAAATATAACTGTATAATTATATTGTTATTTTCTAATAATTATCAAAATAAACCACATTAGCCGTTATAATTGACCATTTTTTTTTTTAATAAACAACAACAGCAAACCAATTTGATTTTGGATTCAATTAAAATAAGTTTCAAATTTGTTTTTTTCTTTTCAAAAGTAAGCGTTTTTTTGTTTAGGGAATTCGTGTGGTTTTTAAATATGTATTTTTATTTGCTTTCAAACGTTTTTATTCAAATTTTGTAATGCTTGTTATTATGTTTAGTTTTTGTCTTTGTGTTTTGCTTTCAACCCCTGTTAATTGCCTGTTTGACAACACCAATGCTTTTTATATGCGTTTTAACTGAATACTTTAACGCAAGATGTCGCTTATATTCCAAGTTTATAGCTAATTGGTGTCTTAGGTTTGGGTCTGAACTAATTGCATGACAAACTTATAAGCCAATAATGTAAACGGTCATTTAATTAGAAGTTACAAAGACATAAGAGAGTTTATTTAAAAGAAATATGCTGAAAGAATCAATAAAGAAAAATACGTATGTATTCAAATAACATAAATTTTATATAGAAAAAATTATAAATTTTTCCTCTAGAAAAAATGTCGCCTTCAGTGAGACTTTTTCCTGTAGAAAAAGTGTTTCCTTCAGTGAAACTTTTTCTCATCGAAAAAGTGTCGCACTTCAGTGAGACTTTTTTTTCTAGAAAAAGTGTCGCCTTCAGTGAGACTTTTTCCTCTAGAAAAAGTGTTTCCTTCAGTGAAACTTTTTCTCATAGAAAAAGTGTCGCACTTCAGTGAGATTTTTTCTTCTAGAAAAAGTGTCGCCTTCAGTGAGACTTTTTCCTCTAGAAAAAGTGTTTCCTTCAGTGAAACTTTTTCTCATAGAAAAAGTGTCGCACTTCAGTGAGATTTTTTCTTCTAGAAAAAGTGTCGCCTTCAGTGAGATTTTTCTTCTAGAAAAAGTGTCGCCTTCAGTGAGATTTTTTCTTCTAGAAAAAGTGTCGCCTTCAGTGAGATTTTTTCCTCTAGAAAAAGTGTTTCCTTCAGTGAAACTTTTTCTCATAGAAAAAGTGTCGCACTTCAGTGAGATTTTTTCTTCTAGAAAAAGTGTTGCCTTCAGTGAGACTTTTTCCTCTAGAAAAAGTGTTTCCTTCAGTGAAACTTCTTCTCATAGAAAAAGTGTCGCACTTCAGTGAGATTTTTTCTTCTAGAAAAAGTGTCGCCTTCAGTGAGACTTTTTCCTCTAGAAAAAGTGTTTCCTTCAGTGAAACTTTTTCTCATAGAAAAAGTGTCGCACTTCAGTGAGATTTTTTCTTCTAGAAAAAGTGTCGCCTTCAGTGAGATTTTTTCTTCTAGAAAAAGTGTCGCCTTCAGTGAGATTTTTTCTTCTAGAAAAAGTGTCGCCTTTAGTGAGATTTTTTTTTCTAGAAAAAGTGTCGCACTTCAGTGAGACTTTTTCTTCTAGAAAAAGTGTCGCCTTCAGTGATACTTTTTCTTCTAGAAAAAATGTCGCCTTCAGTGAGACTTTTTCTTCTAGAAAAAGTGTAAGATTGTTTTTTCAAACAAAATGTGAGACATTTTCCCATAGAAAATGCGTCACCTTCAATGAGTTGGAAAAAATGTCTTCATATTAGTTATAAATAATGAAATTGTGTAAATGTGAATGATACATTCCCTAAATTCATGATTTTGTAATAAAACTTATCAAGAAATCATCCACCATTTTTTGAAAAAAAAAAAAAAATTTTTTTTGAAGTTTCAAATCATCATCAAACAGCAGCAAAAATTGCACCCTTCAACTTGATAATAATCCTATTATTCACACTAATTTCATAACGAGTATTTAACAAATTGGTTTATCATCCACTTGAAATGACACTTCAAAAACACACACACATGCTTAACAATGTCAGCATAAACTACTGATTCGTTATCCAAATGATCTAAATATCGAGATACAAATAGGAATTATTAAGGGTTGGCAGCAACAGCAACACACAGCTAACAACGAACAGCTAACAAAATAAAATTTTAACAGTAGCTAACGTAATAAAGGACCTTTTTTTTCTTGTTAATAATGAAAAGCATGGCGATGATGAGCTGTAGTTGCTACAAAACCAATATAATGTTTGAGCATTTCTGAAACAGTCAGTCAAAGGTATAGTAGTAGTATGTACTTGAGTTTAAAACCAAAATGCAAATACACTTCAAAACTGATTCAACCATAAATTTAGAGTATTGAAATTTTGTTTTTTTAAAAAGAAAACTATTTACTTTTCAATTAGAATTGTGTAAGTGCAAAATTTGCCCAAAAGAAAATTTCATATGGGGGTATCAAATCTAATATAGCCAGATGGTTTTTGTAGAAATCTTGAAAACAATTGTTTAAATACTCGTATGTATTTCGATTTGTTGTCGATTTTTTGTTGCTTTGCATGAGTTGCATGAATTTTCGGAGCGCTCCGAAGAAGCAGTCAGAAAAGAATCCAACTAAAAAGAATTTTGGGAGCGAAAGAAAAATTTGCTTAAAAAATTATTTTTTTTCAATTTTTATATATTTTATTTAAATGAATTTCATTTTATTTTTTTACTGTAAATACAAGAACTTATTTAGGTAAGATCCAGAGAAAAAAACCTGGTTGTGGTAAACATAATATCATTTTATGGTAAATCATCATCGTAATATTTCAGCATGATATTTTCCTGTTAATCATAACTTGATATTATAGTATCATATGGTCATAGAATTGACATATATGATCATATTATGAAACAAACTAATAATAATAATATGACCCCAAGTAACCATATTAAAGTTTAAAGTAATCATATTATGTTTTAAAGTAATCATAAAATGATCTAAAGGGATCATATTATGATAGAAAGCAATCATAAAATAATCTAAAGGGATCATATTATGATAGAAAGTAATAATATTTGTTTTGAGTAAAACACTATTTGTGAACAATTTATGGTGGTAATTTCTGGTTTATAAAATTAATGAAATTTAAATTTAAACTGTTTTAACAGTTTCTCAGAAATGGGCGCTATATGGGAGATATAACCTATTGTGGACCGATCATCCACAAATTTGGTGCCATGATTTCTGTGAATATAAATATTATATGTGTTAAACTTTATCGCGATTAAAATACTTTTAAAAGATGTATGGAGGTTAAAGTGAATTACGGAAAGGGTCTTTCGGCTAATTATGGACCGACCATTATAAAATTAGGCGTCATCATTTAAGTATATATGAAACTTATTTTTGTTGAATTTTATTTGGATACAAACATTTTAAGAGATTTATGCAGTTTAAAGCGATTTTCGGAAGTAGGGTTTATATGGGAGCTATGATCAATTTTGGACCGATCTTCACAAAATTTGTAAATGTGATTTGGCTTCATTTAGTAATAATTTGTGGTGAAATTTGTTTTTATACTTTCAGAATTCATACATTTATGATCGTTAAACTCCTATTTCGGGAGGACATTTGCATGGAGGCCAGGTGAAATAATGGACCGATTTCCATCAGTTTCTATCCCATTTCCATCAGTTTCTATACCCTCCCCACTATGGTGGTGTAGGGTATAATAACAATTATTTGTGAACCACAACAATATATTGTTACCAAAAAACACAGTGTGGTTGTTTTAAACATGCCCAATCATGTTTTTTCTTGTCACAAAGGTACATACATACGCTTAAACCTAAGTGAAATATGTTTTAGGCGGCTTAGAATTTAACCAAACCCAACCTAAACAAATTTAGATTACATTTAATAGCTACCTTTCCCTGTAGACATAAAGAACTTTATTCACTGTCTTGGAGGTCGTTTGGTTATATTGAGGAACAACGTAGGAAGGATGTGCATTCTCACAATTTTCATGTACTTTTTGTCATTTAATTTGTAACTTCGTAATGGATATTAGTAATATACTTTGCATTGGGACTGTATAAAAGAAAAAGAAATATAAAAATTTGTTTTCTAATATCATTTCATTGTGTTAGGAATTTATCATTACATAATGCTGCATCCTTAGCCGACTTTATTACAATTCCTAACTATAGTAGGCAGTATATTATGGAACAAATAAGAATTTTGTTTGGAAAACTCACTATTCCAAAATCTGGCAACATTGCTTTAAGTATTACAAAAAAAAAAATAACTGTTCAAATTACCTTTCAATTTGAACACAAAATTAGTTACAACAAACACATAACAAATGCTGAAATATGTAGAAAAAAATGACTGCTTTTTTTAACAATAGAAACCCTCTACTTCACATGACGTGTCTAACTCACTGGTCATGTTTGCGAAGTGTGAAGATTATGAGTTAATCAAATATTGTATAATGGTCCCTTCTGGTTGTATTTTAATGCACCCCTGATTACTAAGGTTTCCTGGCTAAAAAAAAAAAATCTTAAGGGTAAGTAGCAGCAGACACCATCATCATTATCAAACACCATCATAAAAATGTATACATACTTGTGATTAAATGCCTTCTTTACAAGGCAGGGAGGGAAAGCAACTTCAACCAATTTAGCAACCAACCAGCACAGTTGTAGCTACTCTATAAACAGCCATAATTATCCATACAGTTCAGTTCATACATTCATTCACTCACTCCTCTTCCAATATGGTTGGCAAATTCATTGTTACAAACGTCTGCCACTCGCGACCACTTTGTTATTCAAATTTCTGAATTTAAATGAACGAACGAAAAAAACTGCAGCCGTTTCCGGTTGCCATTATTATTATTTTTTTTTGTTTAATTTCTACAATGTTGATTATGAAATTGTATGCCATACATTTTCATTTATTTAATTCATTCATGTTTATATATTTATAATGGGCTGTTCCCTGTTCTGTCTCTTACACCGTGCTCGTCGGCGTTTTTAAATTCACTGCTGTTTCTGTTTTTCAAATATGTATTTTTTTTATAATTTTCTATAGTTTCGTTTTGTTGTAAAGTGAAAATAACTGAAATTTTGATTTGATTATGACAAATGATAAATAAAGGCAGTGCAAAAAAAGTGAACAAAAGCTTTTTAAAACAACTCATTAGTAACCTTTTTTATTCACAACTTTTTAAAATATTTTAATTTGGCGCCATTATTTTTCTAGCTGAACACGATTGATGTGAACAGAGTTGGCATTTAAAGGGTGTGGATTTTGTTAAAATGCTAAGAAGTCATTGAGGGTTTGATTATTAAAGCCTTAATAAACTAATTTCAATATATTTTGTTTTAGCAAAATCTGAGTTTTGTATCAAAATCAGGTTAATGATCCTCCTGGTTTTAGGATTTTGTAAATGATGTGTTCTCTTTAGGGGGATAATGTTGAATATATGTATCTTGTAACAAAGTTGTCTTTAAAATTCCAACTATATTTAATCATACGCAAATGATTGTACAAAGCATGTTTAGTAAAGTCTACAAAGATCTAGTTGTAACTTAAAAAACCATTTTCCTTGTGCATATTAAACCCCCAAATCGACAATTTAAATTAGGATCTAAATAGCTTGGGCTCTAAGAGAGACTCTTTGCTAAAACAGGGATATGACAACCTTGCTTCATACTTTATACTTTTTGTAGTTGTTATACGATTTATACTTATTATACTTATTATAACGTGTGATTCAAGTAGATACTTTTTTTATTACAAAAATTTACGTTCTGTGTGTGAATGTGTATCGTGCACTTCGCTCAACTTATGGTCAACAAATTTGGCCTACTGAGCGTACATTTTGAGACCCAGCATTCATTATTGGATAATATTCGACCGAATAGACCACGTCCAGCACGCTGTGAATATATCGGCCGTAGCTAAAAGTGTACACGAAAACCGTGGGGAGTCAACTCGGCGCCGTTCGCAACAACTCGGACTGACGTAAGAGACGACTTGGCGCATTTTACGTCGAGATCATAAATTGAAAGCGTCCAAAATACAGCTTGTGCAACAACTGAAGCCGCTCGACCTTCCAAAGCAATATCGCTTCGCTCTATGGGCTCTTGAAAAGTTCCCAGAAGATCCGACGTTTTCGAAGCAAATTTTGTTCAGTGATGATGCCCATTTCTGGCTCAATGGGTCTGTAAACAAACAAAATTGCCGCATTTGGGACGAAAAGCAACCTGAAGCGATTCAAGAACTGCCAATTCATGCAGAAAAAACAACGGTTTGATGTGGTTTGTGGGTCGGTGGAATCATTGGTCCATATTTCTTTAAACATGATGCCGGTGCTAAACCAACCGTCAATGACGATCGTTATCGTGCCACGATAACCGTCTATTTGATGCTTGAAATTGAAGCTCGTGATCTCGGCGACATTTGGTTTCAGCAAGACGGCGCCACTTCCCACACATCGCATCAATCAATACATTTATTGAGAACACTTCGGTGAGCACATAATTGGGCCGGTCGATTGGCCACCAAGATCGTGTTAGACTTTTTCCAGTGGGGATATGTAAAGTCTAAAGTTTATGCGGACAAACCCCCCTCCCCCTTCGATTCTGGCCTTGGAGAAAAACATCACGCGTGTCATTCGCCAGTCGTTACCAGTTACCAGTCGAAATGCTCGAACGAGGCATCGAAAATTGGACTCAACCATCTACGACGTAGCAACGGCCAACATTTGGTAGACATAATCTTCAAAAAATAAATGCCAAAGAATGTTCTTTCAAATGATAATAAACATTCCCAATTAAATTTGAATTTTCTGTGTTTTTTCTTTAAAAAAGTAGGGAACCTCGAAGTGGATCACGCTTTACTTATTATAAATTTTTCGAATCAATAATGTTTCCTTCAGTTTGGAGTTTCTTGATTTACTTTGGCGTTAAACCCAGTAGTAAAGTTAAAGGTAGACTGTCAAAAGAGAAATTATATTTGACAGCTGCTCAGCAAAAACTCATTCAGAGTAATTTAATTTAGCATTTTTTTGTGACACATAAAATTAAGCTCAATGTAATTATAATTACAAGAACACTATTCAAGAAACTTGACTGATTTCCATCGTAAATTTGAGCTGTGCAAATTATTATTAATTCTGCGTTGAAACTGCATGCAACTGGAACTAAACAATATCAAAACTGCTTTTATATTAAGTTTCCACATAGATTCCGTAAGCCACCTAGAGTTTTGCCGAAGGCACGAAGGTTAGAGTTGGATGTGAAATTTATTAAACCAAATTGAATTTGAGACTATCTCTAAGTCCAGCAGATCACTTTACTCTAATTTAGGCCGAAATTATGGCTACAAAGACAACTCTATAACAAGCTCAGTATCAACGGATAACAGGCAGGCATTTCCTGTTCAACAAACTAACAGGAGTTCCAAATCGCCTTTCAGCTATTCCCAGAAGAGTCTTCTGGAGAATTATAAATCGAATCCAAAGATTCGAATACTCAATCATTTAGATGCTGTCAAAAGTATGCATCCAACCGGGACTGCATCAAATTCTAATCAAACTTGTCTGAAGATTCAAGAAAAGAAGCCATTGATTCGAAAACTGAATTGTTAAGATATATCTCAATATGATCTAGATCCAACCAAGAATGATCTGAACTCTTCAAAAACTCAAAGATCTAGGAAGCCAAAAATAATTCAACAAACTACCAGGAATTTTATAACAGCAGCCACTCATTCCAAAAACAGTTTCTAATTAAACTAATCTGGAGATTCAAGAACCCATTCTAAAGATTTAAAAAAACTAAACTTTGAAAAATAAACGATACGAATGATCAACAAACTACGAGCAGTTCTAAATCAAACTCAAAATCAAACAAATTTACTTGATATTACAACAGATTTGTTTCACATGCGGGAGTATTCACCAAACTGGGAAAGGAAGGAGTGCAGATAGGAGCCGCTCCTCACCAAAGGGGAAGTTCATGTTCATGAAAATGCATGACTTCAAATCTGGTACTTGTGCATGATATCTTGTCATGCAAGTGGGCACTGGTGGATGCATTATATTCGTTTGGTGTTAAGAGCACCATGAGTTTGGTCCTTCGTAGCAGGTACTCACGTCCTTGGGCATGTTATCTTGAAGACTTCCCACACCGTGCCAGTATTTGTGTCCAGGGCTAGAATATGGAGCTTAAAACAGGATAAAGTTTATTTCATTATTTATTTAAGCTTGTAGATGACGAGAGCCTCATCTGAAGCTATGGGATTAGGTAAGGGCCTGATAGTAGGTGAGGTGCCTTCGAGGAGCACGTATTGTCTGTATTTTGTACCCAAATGTATGAAGGACGAGGATTGGTAGTTTGTTTTCTAGTGACAACAGAGCTATTGAAAGTAGTCGTGACATTTGGCTTGGTGCTTAAGGAAGGTATTGGAGTGATAACAGAGTCTGCGGCATGAGTGCTCAATGGACGGCTACCAGTAGAAGTCAACGATGCAGTCTGGTCAGGGGCTACAATCAAGTTTGAATCAATTGGTCCTGGAGCAATAGTGTTCGGTTAAAGGTATGCTGGGCTATTGGTCACTATGCATCTAGGGTAGACTGTGTTTATTGCCTAAATTTGTGTCAATTGACGAAACTACTCGTATGTATGGTGGTGATAAGTTAGTTTATACACTCTAGCAAGTTATTTATAAATACATTGATCTGTGCAATCGCTAAACAAAGAGTTGAAGATTGCATGTCTTGCGAGACTTAATCAAACCGGTGTAAAGAACACCATGTAGTCATGTTCTCACACATGATACCGCATGTAAAATCCCTGGACTTCTGTCAATTAAACTGATGAATCACATAATCTTGATTAGGGAGGCGTAATTCATGCCGAAATTGGGGCTATAAAATTGACAACGGAACTACTTAAATCATGTTATATCGAGTTGCGACATACTCTCATATATATTACATGGAACATTTTGCCTATTATCTCTAGAAGAGATAGATGTTGGACTTGTGAATTGTGTCACCATCGTAGATTTGAAAGACTATATTTTTTGTATTGGCATGCTGCTGTTAAGGTATAACCAACCAAATTAAAACAAAAATCTGGTCTTGTGTGGATATGCAGAGGACACGACTCGCGATATATTTACCTAGATTACACCCAAGAGAGTGTATAGTAGTTATTATTGGTCACTGGACTGTAGAGGCATATGTTAAAGGGCAGTCTTTTTTTGAGATATTGGTAGAAGTTGTAACGAACCTCATAGTCTAATATTTGGAGACTTCAGATGCTTAAGTACGTTTGGTCATCAAATACTTGTTGACAAGATCAGTCTCCTTCAGAATAATTTGCGTAAAACTTACACTTTCTATAGAAGAATAGGATATGGCGGCATTAAAAAAAAATACGACGAATGATGCAATAGACGAAAGGTAACGAAATCGGATGTTTAATCTTGGATATGAGAACTTATGATCTTAAAGGCATAAAACTTGGTAATTACAGGATTTTATAAAAGCTTACATATTGAGAATTTCTTTCTAAAAGTTGAATATCTTGCGACTTTATATCTCGCCACTATAAACTTCGACTTTATTTGTGCATAGCGAAGTAACATTGCCAAACTCCATTCAAACTTGAAGGTCACTTACATACATATATAAGAATTTAATTCTGTCTAAAATCTGTAAATCTTTTTAGCACAATATTTAATGAAAAGTTAACTTCAATTAGTTTCGAAAACATGACATTTTTATGTAATACTTTTGGCATTTCGTTTTTAATTTAACAAAATTTTCTATGTGCTAAAAATTATTCAAAGACTGGTTGATAAACTTTATATTACTGAACATACTTTTTAATTAAGTTTTAAACAAAACAGCTCTTTTATTTATTTAACTTAAAAAAATGTTTTAAAATCATATTGTCAAATTGTCACTTTATAGCTTAATTGAATGTTTTCATCAGCGAAAATGTTTTATTCCTTAAAAACTCTTTCGCTTTAATGCATTGTTTGTTTTTAGCAGTATTTATTTCCTGTTGCATTTAATTTGAAATGTTGTAGGTTGTTGTTGGGGTTTTTTTTTACTTCAAAACAAAAAAAAATCCTTTTGTTTTGGGCATTTTGGGCGAATTTCAGATTTTAATGTGTGTTGCTTTTTGTTTTGTTTATTTGTCAATGAATTTTTATTTTCAAAGAAATCATCGGGAATTGTATAAAATGTCAAAATATTTATACAGCAATTGTCATCAACACTACCCTCACTTCTGTTTTAGCACACAAATTATACATCATACCTGCCACAAATCGTAATGTGTTTGAAAAATCCAGACAGACATGTCGTTTCATGTATGTATATCATACAAATTATTTGCTTACTTCCTTTTCTAAGGTTTTGTCTTTGTTTTGTGTTAGTACGAGTATTTATTAAGGTTTTTGCGTAAATCCTTGTTAATCCTGTTTTAGTTTGAGTTCTTTATTTGCTTTTAAATTTTTGTCGTTTTGTTTTTGTATAGAGAATTTAGGTAAATAATTTTCTTGTTGAGGATCTAGGGAAAATCTTGTTATATAAATACAATTAGTCAAGTGTAAGTGCGTTTCGACTGGCCATTTGTTTTTTTTATCACTTTACAAAAGGATTTAAGGGCTGTTGTTACTGGTTTTTCTGTGTCTTCATTTTTGGTTTTAATTGTAAGGTGTGAATTTTTCACACGTTAATTTTCAAGTAGTTTAACACATGTTTTGATTTTGGTAAATGCAACAAGAATTTAAAGCCAGCTAGTTTAGGGAGTGTCTTGTCAGCGACTTAAATGCAGTTACTTTGCAATAATTATTCTAAAAGAGAATTTATATAATCAAATTTCGGAGTATGTAATTGTTTTTTTTTTCACATTTGAGCAACAAACAACAAACAACATTCTGAAAGTTTAATTGCTTTTGTAATATTGTTCCTAACTTTGTTCCAATTAGATTAATCGTTTAGAAACTCTTTGTTTTTAAAATGTTACCGTCAAATTGCTGTATTGTGCATTTAGGATAAACTAGGCTAGTTAACATAAGGATTGCGCAATTGAGCTTGGCTCCGAAAAGACTTAGTTACTTAGTTTGTAAGATAGACCAGTTATCAAATGGAATTCTGGGATTATGAAACATTAGACATTCCAGCACGCAATTGTTATTCCTTTTTATTATTGCCCGTTGTTACATGAACATTTCCATGGCTGGAATAGCGACAACGCAAGCAATACTTGTCTTAGAGATTCTAGCTTAGTTTAAGTAGGCACCCAATTTTGGAATTGACACACGTTAGTCTTCTATGGCACCCGTTGTGATAACTGGAAAAAAAAGTTGAGGTAGAAAAATAGTTACCCATAGCTGACCAGTTTTAAATGATTAAATTAATTTATTAATCTAGCCATACCATAGAACTTATGAAGCTGTCTAGTTTTCAGACGCCAGTTTCCTAAATTAGCCTAGACTTTTAAGGCTCTGGATTGTCACGGCTGGAAAATCACAGATGACAATCATAACAGTCGTTATCGTCGCATATGTGGTTTCTAGCGACTATTTGGTTTGCGCGACATTGTAAAGTTCATAATAGACCGAGTATTAACCGGAATTTCAACCAATTGATCAATACCGAGGAGTATTGGAGGAGTATTTTAAGAGTTGGCGGAATTTTAGAACCTGAGTACAAATCGACATCGGAAAATATTTGAAGTTTAGTTGTCAGTATAATTTCGAATATCCGCACCTTGACGTCGGAAATGTAGTCTCAGGCGACCAACTGTTTTGCTTGCGTTTGTAAAGTCCATCATAGAACCAGCGTTTGTATGAAGTGAGCGGAATCGATCAACTTCCTCATCTGAAAATAAGGTTCTTGTCTTGGCCAATGAATCTGTTTTACTTGCGTTTGAAATGTAAATCATAGAACCAACGAATCGATCGACTTTCTCATTTGAGAATGATGAATGAGTCTTGGCCAATGAATCCGCAAATCAATTTGTTCGGATGTTTAAGAATCCCGATGTCCAGTTGAGTGCAATTGAATAATGTTTCAGGACCAGATTAGATGTCGTGAGGAACCGGAATCAGAACCATATACTCAAGAAAAACTTAGCTAGTTAAGGGCCCAACCTACGGCAGAAACCTGAAGAACACTGCACTGGTCCGTTAATCTAAGAGACATACACTGGAAAGTCTAGCGATATAAAAGCTATACCTTACTTCCTATTACGAGCCATCAGTGAAGTTCCCAAATGAGTTTTCCTAGAGGTTTTGTATTCCATTAGTATTGTCATTTGTAAATATTACATTAAAACCCCTGATTTAATTCCATCAGAATCGAAATTAGTAGTAGAACTATCCCTAGCACGTAATCCATATCAAGCTCAGCGAATATTATTTCATTTACATCTAGTTTGCTGTCTTTTTCGTGTACTTAGCTTTCGATTGGTCCTTCGACTTCACTGTCAATTGCTGCATTGTCATATTAGGGTAGTAAGGTACTGCAACTGAAGGCGAGAACGTCGTTCTTGTCCTTTGCTTTTTCTTTGTTGATGTTGATGGTTGAATTATGAAGCATCATACTCATGAGAATGAGCATGGATCACAAGCAACACTTATAATAGCGATGCATTTGCGAAAATAATCTTTTAAGAAACCGTGAAAGCATTTGATTACACTATAGCCTCAAATAATCTCCATACTCTATTATAATCCAGAGTCGAAACGAGAGGTAGATCTTTGTCAATTATCAAGTGGATCGAATGGCAACAAACTCCATCTTTTCTGTTGTTTTCATTTCCTTCGATTGGTCCTTAGACATGGCAGGATATTGTTGGGAAGGAGCAGGAAGTGGGTGACTGCAATTATTACTACCGCCTCTTAGGTCCAAATAAATTCAAATTGGAGGTGATAAGGTTGTCCTTAAATACGATTTTTAAGTGTTTTATTGCTGTTTAAGACTTTCCACGCTTATTTGGTCCCTCGTAATGGCACCTAAGATCATAGACGATGAAGTAAGAGATATTATAATCGTGCAGTGTTCTGGCCCCGAAGGGCAACTATTAACGTTAAACATTCTGTTTCCGGGCAACCATGTTGTTGTTTGACCTTTATCTATGAAGGCGTTTCTATTCATTATCTTCATTTTCAATTGAGAACTTTTCAGTATAGTATAATTAAAATAACTCTAGTAATAGAAATACCATCTTCTAATTATAATTCCAAAACTACCAACAATAATTCCCATTTGTCTAATTCTTTCTCATTTATGCCTTATGATACGCACCAGTAAACAGCAGGTTTTTCCCTACTGCTACTACTGCTGAACACCCCCACTTCCATTTCCATTTCTTCACTATTGTATGTATTGTAATAATGGCAGAAAGAAAAAAAAAGAAAAAAAAACTAAAATTCGGTTGGTTGCCTAACTGTTACATTTAGAGTTTTGTGGCAAAGATGATAGTGCTACTCCTACATACCAGCAATTGTAAGTATGAGGAGTATAAACAAACAAATGATTATTTGAAATTTTGCCTTTGAGGCAAATGATTACGAAAATAATTGTATAGAATACGAGCACACATAACAATTATGCTAAAAATACAAAATATCAAAGAAGCAGAACAGTTAGAGAGTGAATTCTTGGTAAAATACTTCCACGTAGATATTCTTTTCATTCAAAAACAATTTGTAGTAATTAAGAGACCCTTAAGCTCAATCATCAAAAATATCTCGAAACTTTAGACTGATTGCTTAACTGTAGGGAATTTCAGTTGTTTGTCAGTCTAGATTTTGTTCCTTCTTTTTTTGTTATTCAATTTCTTCTTAGAACATTTTCCTTACCAACTCTGTCCAGCACTTATGAGATGCTTAAATCTATGATAGCAATAGCAGCAAATACATTTGTAATACAGCCATCTAGTTATTTACTCATATAGTAGATACACATGCATAATCAACACTAAATTCTACTCCAACTACACTTGGCTAAAAAACCACACACAAATTAAGCATTGTTTTCAAAGCCATGTAAAAATAGACAGTGAAGAGCAAAACTGTTATGTAAGAAATCATCATCAATCTTAGAAATAGGAAGTTTTATTAAGCTCTTTACTATTGATTATAGTATTTTAGTTTAACTTCAGTTATAGCCTGCAGTTCCAGCGAGTTTCTGTTTACAACTTATGCATGTTGGTATTTCCCTATTCTTACAGTTATAGCCTGAAGTTTTAGCCTATATCTCTGATACTATGATGTCTAATTTGTTTTATATTGATTTTTAAACTAGCTTTACCAAGCTTTTATTACCTTTTCTGACTGATGTCTCCTACTAACTAATTTAGAATCCCAAAACTTTCATTTGAACTACAAACTCTTGTTTTGATTCTGTTCTATATCGGCATCAAATATACTCAATTCACACTATTCTTTGTAATAGTTATTTCTAATTAATAATGCATCTAAACCACTCTGTCAAACTTTCAACTGAAAACCAAAATCCGATATGGATTCTCTTGCACTCCTGGGGGGTCACTCTCTATTTCGATACGAAAGCAAATTCGATGCGATAAGCGTACAAATTGATACTCTTACGCATCGAATTTGCTTTCGCATCGCAATAGAGAGTAACCCCCCTGCTGGTCTATATCTTTATTAATAATAAACAATCCAAACATTTCTTTGTGCTAGTGTTCTCTCCATTTTATTTAAAAGTGTTTCTAAAACAGTTGGATTGAAAGTATTGCTGTCCTAAGCTTTTGGACATGGACACTTTAGTCGGCTTTGTTTAGCCAAACTAATTTCAATTTGCTCTCCACTGCTTCCTGACGCAAATGGTTGGGCAATTAAATATTAAATATATTTATTGTTATGTGTTTATATGATCCCATTAGACTCAAATGTAAGAATATTCATCCAGGTATGATGATCTCCCATTTACTTAAATCATTTCATGCGCTACTTGGAGACTTATTGAAAGAATGCCTGAGATAGTTCCATAATGATGTTGAAAATAGTATCTTATATTGTCTGACAGGAGGGCCATTTGTAATAAAACACTCGCAGTAGTCATTGGTTTCAACGATTTCAATCTTCACAGATTAAGAGTTCATCACACAGGCCAGCTATACGAACTATACTATACATAGTATGCTATACTTCTTACGAACACAGATGACATGCTCTACAGAAACTTAATGATACAGTAGAAGACTTTGAGTGAAATTTCATAATGAGTCCCTGCATAATATGATATTTAAGCTATTAGGTGTAATCCGGTCTTATTATTTTACGAATACAATGGGAAATTCGTTAAATAGTTGTTATTAAAAAATCCTTGTTTTTCACTAATTTTCATGGGTTTTAGAGATAGGGAACCAATCACCTATTTTGCAAACGATCAATGTCTTTTTTACACGTTTGTTTTTACACGAAGTTTCCTGGAACCAATTACCGTGTAAAAACAGTATTAGGTGTATTTGAACTCGTTTATTTATTTCAAAATATTGTGCTTATTTAGGCCAAAGCACAACAAATATTTTGGTTTTAATTTATTTGATGCTGTTAGAACTTGCAAAAATTTTGTGAGAGTAAACAACGTCAAACAAATTTTATGCTCAAACAAGTGATTACGCTATTTTGAGTAAATATTTGCCAAGTGTAACCGTATCTTTAGAGGACAAAGATGGATTGTGGAATTGTACACACAGTTTGAGTAATAATGAACATTTTGACGAATGATAACGTCTCCTTGTGGTTCATTGGACGGCATTTGATCACTACAAACTTATTTTATTGGGTACACAGCAATGGACAAAGAAATAGCGCATCAATGTTTTAGGAAGGGCCAAACTTATTATATTGAAAAATTAAAAGATAATAACAATTAAATCTATGCTATTCTTTTGCTTCACTCTGCTTTTTCAAAAATTCGTTGGAGCGTGCAAAAGTTAAGTTTTTAATTTTGTCATATTTTGTTAAAAATAAAGTTTTTTTTTGGTTAATGCTAATTTCGATGGTAAATTCACGTAGAATTTAACAAAAATAATGTTTACCATAAATTTTTACAACAAAAATGGGAAGAGGACCGCACGCACAGCTCACTTGAGAAAAAAAGTTATTTAGAAACTTTTCAAAACAAAAAAAAGAAAAGAGAAAAAAACCATGATGTGTCAAACAGGAATATAAAGGCACGATTGCTTTTTGCAAAACTTCAGCGGAACAAAGATATCAAATTCTGGAAAAAAATGCTTTTCACACATGAAACCAAAATTAATCTAATTGGTTCTGAGGGAAAAACGTCTATACATCGAGAAAAAAAACAAGAATTCAATCCCCGTAACACTACTAAAACAGTAAAGTGCGCTATTTCTCTGTCCATAGGTGTAAATTGAATCAAAACCGATATTTTGAGTATCCTAGATTAATTACAAAGAATATTAAATAGTATTATCATGTATTAGTATTATTATGCAACTTGAGTCACAACATCAATTATTAGATTTGTTACGTTTGTAAGTCACCATAATAATTAATATCCAAGCTCTTATAAGGAAATTGGTATTTGAAAGATCACTGCACTCTTGTATTAGCTTTAAATCTATTAATTAATTTAAAATTTCAAACAAGCCTAGAAACTCGACTTTGTTAAATATCATCAAGGAACTTCCATCATTGATTGATTGGAATTGAATGAATTACTCTAAAATTAAAGTTAATTTCAATGTCATTTAAAGGTATTACAAATATGATCAATGCTGTTCCTTAATCGTTGCCTGATGTAAAAAAGTTTTTGACGCAAATTTGCAATCCACACTGTAAGAATAGAATATATAAACGGGAACTTATATAATGATTACAATGGCTGACTTAAATTACATACAACATTCTTACATACAACCACACATGTGAGAGTATAAGTATTTATTTGAGTATATTTATATGTACATTAGGGTGGAACATTATTTTTGAAACTTTTTCGTTTTTCTATGCTGCCAAGGTCACAAATTGTTGTTCGTCATCTTAAAAACCAAAAGCTGAAAATTTTATCTGTGTCAATTCTCATCCAAACTTTCTTAGTTTTGAACAAATTGTTCTGATATTTGGTTTATTCAGGCAGAAATACATTAAAGTTTACTCTCTTAAAGTAGACGTTATAGGAGAAATTTTCGTTAAAAAGTACGTTCAATTAGTATCGTGGATTAAATTTCATTTTTTAGTAAAATCCGGAATTTGCAGACCATCAAACTCTGGTGCTTTTTCCAGCCTTTTTGATTTAGGCGACTCAATGTTCCTGGACGTTATCCATTAGCACATATTCACATTTTGAATATGAAAAACTAGAAAATTATTTCTAAATTTAAAATGTTTAATATTTTTGATTTAAAAAAAATAATTTTTAGTAAAAAAAGTATTTTTTTTTTCTAAATTAATACAAACAACACTTTAATACACTTCAAATTTCCGTTACCGTTATATTTAAAATACAAATTTATGTATAATTTGGTTTAATGTTAAGTGTAATTGATTCAATTAGCTCTGTATAGACATCTATATTTAAAATAGCTCTCAAAAAAGTAATTCAGTGGTGTTAAATCACTTATTTTTTGTAAAAAGTACTTATTTTAATAAAAAGTACATTTTACAAAATACTTCAAATAACACTTTTTAACTTCATTAATGTTTAAAATAAGTTTTTTAATTTTTTTTAAGAAAAAGTACTTTTTGATAAAAAGTACTATAACAAGGCTAAAAAAGTACTATATTTAAATATTTAAATTTTTTATATATACAATTTTTATGTGAAAAGAAATGTATATTTATTTTTTGTGAAAGTACTTATTTTTATGAAAAAGTACTTTTTCTCAAAAGTACTACTATTTAAAAAATGACTTCAAAAAATACTTCTTCACAGTAATTTTATGTTGGAAATTAAAATTTCTGTATATTTTTGCACAAAATACTTTTTTTTAATAAAAGGTACTTTTTTGAAAAAATACTACTACTAGCGAAAGTACTTTTTTAAAAAATTCCTACAAAAATTACTTTTAATAAAGATTTATGTTGGAAATTAAAATTTTGTGTATTTTATTTAAAAAAGTACATATTTATTTTATTATTATTTGATTTTGTACAAAATCAAATGAAAATTTTTATTCTTTTTGTGGTAAAAGTACTTATTTTATAAAATTGTACTTTTTTCAAAACCAATTAAAGTTTCAGCATTTATTTATATCTAGGGAGCAGCGAAAAAACAAAAAGTTCATCCTTAGGAGCCACCAAATTTTGTATATTTTATTTAAAAAAGTACATATTTATTTTATTATTATTTGATTTTGTACAAAATCAAATGAAAATTTTTATTCTTTTTGTGGTAAAAGTACTTATTTTATAAAATTGTACTTTTTTCAAAACCAATTAAATTTTCAGCATTTATTTATATCTAGGGAGCAGCGAAAAAACAAAAAGTTCATCCTTAGGAGCCACCCTAGTGTACATACATATGTACATTTATGTACACACATATATGTATGTGGAATGTATGTATGCACGAGTATAAACAATATATGGCTTCTTTTGTAATATACGGTTAATTGTGGTTTTCATAAATTTTTTGCTATTGCTATTGTTGGCATTTATTATGAAGTGTTTTTTTGCTCTCTAGAGAACAGTTTTTTTTTGTTTTAATTGTTCACACTACTTTTTCCCCAGTTTCTTCGTTTCCACAAAGATGCGAATTTATGGGTTTCACGTAACCAGTAAAACCACCCATTTCCTCAAACTTGATTTTCTTGGTAATGCCACCTCCTTATTGCTGTTAATATTATTGCATGATGTGAATATTGTTTTTGTTTGTTAGTATTTTGTTTTTGTTAAGTATGCATTGCGCAATTTTCAATTATTTTGTTTTTTTTATTTCTGTCCTTTTTATTATTATTTTTTCTCAACGATTTTTTCATTTTTCTCTTACAGTAGATTGTTGTTGTTAGGTTTTTTATTACAGAAATTATTATTTCATGATTTTCTGTTGTTGTATTCGTTGCCATACTTTGTTTGTGTTTAATTAAAAGCTTGTATGCGTTTTTTTTCTCTTTACAGGATTTTGCCTGCTCTAACCACAAACTTTTCTCTCTCTCTCTCTCTAACACACTCTCATCATTTTACACTTCAGTTCGTATGGCTGCCAGTGTTGCAATTAAAAATGTAAAATATCAAAAAAAAAACTTTAGACTACTAGGCACTATATACTGCCACTAGTATATAGTGTGTGTAGTGGCATTATGATTAAGAACAAGTACTCATATTATTTATTATTATTATTGTTATTATGCTGATGATGAGTATACTTTTTTCCTTTCCTAAATAAATGAATGCGATATGTAGAAATAATAATAATAAAAAAATAAATTATTATTTATATGTTTTTTTCTCTCGTTCTCTGTGCTTTTATTGCAAGAAATTATATAATGGTCTCATTAAAAATGTTCATTTTGCAATTTTAATTTGCATTTCTAGGCATTACTCGTATGTATGTTTAATTAAATATTTAAAGCCTTAAAGACAATTGAGTTAAATAATGGATTTAATAAACAGTTTGAAAGTTTAAAAGATCAATTTGGATTACAGAATTTATATACATACATATGTACATGTACATACATGCGTATGTTCATTAGGATGAAACTTATTTAACACTGCTTTCTAGATCTAAACAAATGCCGAAAATTCAAGCAAAACCGTATATTAATAATAGGATTTGAAAAAAGTGCCTTTTATTAAATTAAGTACTTTTTCCGAGAAAGTATTAGAATTTTAAATTCCCATATAAATCTTTACTAATATACTGTAAGAAAGTATTTTTTGTAGTAATTTTTTAAATATTAGAATTTTTGAGAAAAAGTAATTTTCATTAGAACAAGTACTTTTCCAAAACCCAAACATATACTTCTATACTCTGTTAAACATTCTAAAAAAACTTTTTTCTAATTATTTTTTGTAGTAAGTTTTTAAATAGTAGTAGGTATATTGTAAAAAAGTACTTTTGTAGTTTTCATTACAAAAAGTACTTTTCCTAAAAAACGCAAAAACAAAAAGTTAAAAAAAAAATATGTTAAAATACTATGATATAAAATTTTTTTGTAGTAATTTTTGAAATAGTAGTATTTTGTAAAAAAGTACTTTTGTACTTTTTATTACAAAAAGTACTTTTTCCTAAAAAACCTAAGAGTAAATATTTTTGAATATTTATTAAAATACTATGACAAAATATTTGTTGTTGTAATTTTTGAAATATAGTACTTTAGAGAAAACGTAGTTTTCATTAGAATAAGTACTTTTACTAAAAAGCCAACCTAAGCTTTTATACTCTGTTAAAAAATTAAGAAAAATCTATATGAAGTTATTTTTTAATATTTTTATAAAACAGTACTTTTTATTACTAAAAGTACTTTTCATTATTTTTGTCTGTTTTTTTGAAAAAGTACTTTTTGTAATAAAAAGTACAAAAGTACTTTTTATAAATTTAAACCAAATTTTCCGAAAACTCAGTTGATAATTGACCGATCATGCGATTTAAGTTTGCTGAATTATTTTTTGTGGAGCCATACATAGATGTCAATGAAGAGCCAATGGGATCATAAACTCAAAATGTGTTGAAAATTGTTGATATAAGAATCAACATCTGTGTTGGAAATCTGACCAATATAATGGCAAGTGTATCTGTGCGGGGTTGATATCAAGGAATGGCCTATTTGAGAATGCTCTAAGATGTATAAACTTTATAATATAAACAATACTAAAACTAAGTGGATGTTGGCTTCAATCTTGGAACATTAACGGGGGGAGTGTTAACATTTTATGAACTGACTCCATGTTTTTTGTGGATGATTTTCAAAGAGGAATTCTGCCAAGTAAGTAAATTAATAACTAGCTACAAACGAGTGATGTTTCCATAATTACCTTGAATGGGACAGTCGAAGCACTATTGTTGTCCCTAAGTCAAAATCGCTCTTGAGAACAATAGCAGACTTTGGCTGCACTATAGCTCTTAATTAGATGACTGAACAGCTTATTTTGTTTAAGGATCAGTAGAGACATTCAGATTTGAAATGCTTGGCTACAGAGTATGGAACTCTTTTGTAAACTTTGAATTCGGTGTTCAACTAAAAAGTACCAGCTTTTTTTTTAGAGAAAAGCCACGGTTCACTAGAAATTATCAATGTGATTCTCTGTTTGGGTGTCATGCGACTGTTTGTTAAGTACAATGATTAATGCCGACGATGCATATTTTAACTCATATTCAGAAAATAGGATATGAATTGAAAGGTAAAATGAAAATTTTGTGTTTTCATTTCTTCAATGAAATAATTGCAATTTATTTTCAAACAAATCAAGTACATGTAAAAAAAAAACAGCAAAAGAACAATATGCAAATAAAACAAATCTGTATAGTAAACGTAAATGCTGCAATTGACTTTGATCTTTTTACCAGGCATAAACAGGGAAATATTAAAAAGATGCCTTAAGCTTTAAAATGAGAAAAAAGTGGGCCATAAAGCTTTTAAAGGGGAGAGAAAAGTAGAGGATAAAAGAAAATGATTAATTGAAAACGAACAAAACAAAAAAGAAAAAACGATTCTAATAAAAGAAATTTAAAAAATAGTAATTATAACACTTCAAACAAATATAAATTGAAACAGAGAAAGAGAGAAAAGGAGCCTTAAGAGAACAACTTTAACTTTATTTTAGTTTTTTTTCACATATTTCTAGGTTAAACACAGAATGCTGGGTGGGTGTAAACAAGATAGTGAAACATTTTAGGCTGGATCCATCTATATTGCTGATGATTTGGCCAGGAAGGATACAATGTTGCCCGATTAGGCGATTAATCCTATTACTGGCATCACCATTACGAATCTGAAAATATTTGTTCAAAACGAAATGTTTAGGCTTGCTCTGGAAAAGTGGTCGAATGAAACCACTTTTTCTATTGCGAGGTACATCTGGCTCGTATTTGATGTGTGAAGAACGAATTCATTGCTTAGCTTTCGTCATAACCTAATAAGGCTTATTGTCTCTTTATTTACAGCACACTGTACTTTTCCAACACACCAGAAGACTAGGTACAATGAAATCAGTAGAAACAGGAGGAACAGGAAACAATCACCCATCTTCTCTGCCAATGTACGGCCCTA
Organism: Bellardia bayeri; assembly: GCA_950370525.1. Taxonomy (NCBI): domain Eukaryota; kingdom Metazoa; phylum Arthropoda; class Insecta; order Diptera; family Calliphoridae; genus Bellardia; species Bellardia bayeri. The sequence continues at coordinate 2,266,161 of OX493266.1, read as the reverse complement.
TCAACAAAAAAGGGAGCGTATATTTTGGGGCACCTTACCTAGCAGGCTTGCAGGAGCTATCAAGGATGAATCCAAACTGCATCTACAATTTCGCTAAGGAATCTGGATGGTTTGAAAGGGACATGTAAAAACAATTCCAGAATTTTTTTTTTATTTTTTTGCCACGCCTACAAAGACCGCCCATTTAGTATTTTGTTTACTGTGTCGCTATTTTTAGTCCGATCATAACATTTTGTGGCTTTGTAAGGGCTACATTTCTGTCCTTCATCATTTTTTACTTTCACGTCAAGTTCTAGTCCTGACTTTTAAAAATTCGTTCAAAGGGGAAGGCAATTTTTTTCGAACCACTCTACTGCCCATGGAACCTAATCTAACTAAATTTATTCTTTTCATAATTTTTTAGTTTTTGTTAGAGCCGTAAAAAGCAAACTTATTAATAAATTTTAAATATGTACATATTTCCTTTTACAAATTAATTTTCATGACATGGCTGACAACAATTTCTGTAATTTTATTACAACTAGTTAACAAACCAATTTGTTTCTAATTCGTTAAATTCTGTTTAAGCCATAATTGTTTAACAAACTCTAGACACACCTCCATAAGAACAGCACATCCAGTGGTTTCAAGTGGCTGATATTTCTATTGTTTTTTTTTGTTTGGTGTGCAACAATAACAATTTACTAGGATTAAAAGAAACCCAAAAAATTACTTTAACAACGTGTGATTTTTGTTTCACATATTCCTCAAGTAGTTTGTTATATACTAAAATGCCTTGTTAGGAATTGTTTTTCTTTTCCTAAGACTCTTATCAAAACAACACGTTAACAGGATAATGAATATATGTACTCGTACATATATCTCCAAAAAAGGTGCTAAATAACGAAAGAATAATGCTTAGAAAAATAACAGGTGTGTGGTGGAAAACAAGTGGCAAAAATAGGCGTTTTTTTTAATTTTGTAAAACTTGAAGTATTTGTTCGCCTAGGTAGTCAGTTATTTAGCTGTTTCATGGCTCTGCAAGTTTAATGTTATTCTTAAATTTTGTTTCCAAAAATCAGACAGGATTTAATGTCAAGGTCACACTTCGCAATTGTTGGAACGTTTCTTTAATTGTTATGTACAGAGATGGATAGCTGAAAGCAATGATTTCTTTAGAAATTATGAGGCTGAAAATGAAGAGGAGAAACAAAAAAACATCTTCTGGCATTTGGAAGGAAGATTACAATTTGATGTCTTCAAAAAGTGTGTCATATCTTGCTTAATATATTGTGTTTCTTTTATTGTTATTAGGAATTTAATGGCCTGTTTCTTGTTCACGAACATTGAAGTTAGTCAATCGATTGAAAGTGAATGTCTGGATATCAACAAAATTCTTTCAATAAAGAAGAGCAGACAATAGAGTAACCAAATTTTGTATCAATACGTTTTTGTTTCAGCCTTCATTCGCATAGAATTGGAGTAAATGAAACTCAAATCATTAATTAGATACTAAGCTAGTTCTAGGTGAAAATCATGGTGGTTTTTCCATTTTCCAAGTAAGTGGACATTTGGTATTAAAGGAGTTTGTTCATGAAATCTGGGGGATACTGTTCCACTGTTCTTAACGACTGTTAAGAAGGATATAAAATCCTTCACTCCGGTCCAATATTTCTTTCGGTGTAGTACGAAATACATGAAATTAAAATGTAAATTTTGCAAATTACAAAAGTACCATTGTGTTTGAAGATTGCTAAAGAATCTTCATTAGGATATTGCAAATAAAACAAACAACATATTGGCTTTTAAAGCAAACTGCATAATAAATAATGGATCTATTGTAATCTATTGAAAGCAGTAAAAAAAGCTCTTAATGCTAAATATGCATAAATGCATAAAGTCTAAGAGAGCTTTGCAATTACTGCATTATGCAATATTCAAATTAAATCCTTGTTTTGTTAAATAAATTGCTATAGCAAGTCATAAAACAAACAAAAGTTGTTGTATTTTTTTCTGATTTTATGCAATTCTAATGAAAAAAAGGCGTCGAAATAATTCTGCGTCCAACCAACCATTAACAGTACATTACTCAAGAGAGAAGACAACTTAGGACATGAGTCCTAAGGACTGTAAGAAACCGGGAGTAGGAGAAGATGCAAATTCCACGTATGTTGCTGGCACATTTGTATATAATGAATTCATTCAGCATTTAGCAAACAAATGCAAATATGCATATGAGAACAATGACGAAAACAAATCTTAACAAAATTCTACACTTAAGGCGACACAATTCATATTAAACATAAAGAAATCCTTTTATGATAATTTCTCAAGAGTGTCGTCCTTTGATCACTGAAGTAAAACCCATTCAAGCATAAAACAGTTTTTGTTTTTTGCCAGCAACTGCTGCTAAATTCTTTTTTTTTTATTTCGAAATTTCCCACCACAACCTCCCACATGAGGAGACTTTTGCCCACACTGCTCTAAACACACAAAAACCCTGTTATATTTATAGAATTCATAATTTTGAAATTTCGTTTTTTTCCTGCTGTTTTTTTTTTGGTGTTAAAAGTGTTTGCTATATGTCTAAATAAACGCTTTTTATGTGGTTTCATTATTAAGATATTTCTGTATTATTAGGATTTGTGTATTTGTCTGCTGTTAATAAAGAAATTATGGAAATTGCATTTTTGTTTTCAGTTTTTTACAAAAATCCTTGCAAACCTTGCTCCCTCCCTGTTTGAAACTGCATTTATTACTTGATTGCAATTAGTATTTTGTTTGTTTTTAAGCGTTTTTGTTCTTTGCCTTTATGAGTTTTTAAATGTTAAAATTCTTAGAATTTTGTATTTCCAATTTTCTTAATTTGGTGGGTGTGTCCTCTTACATTTGCATAATTTTTTAATTATTCATTCAATTCGAGTGTAAAAAATCCACTTGGCTTTTTTTTTTTTTTTTTGTTCTGTACATCTTTCCTCGTTTTTAATTGTGAATATTAAAAACTCAGTCATCATTCAATGTGTCCTTAAATTGCAGGTGGCTACAAATATGAAAAAAACAAAAAATTACACCAAATCCTGCGTAAATTTATGCTAAATGAAATTCATTATAAAATATGTTAATTGCTTTGGAGATTTACTAAATATGACATATGCTGCGTTTCATACCCATAGGTGCTCTTGTTGGTTATTTGGCAAATAACACTGTGTGAGATTTAGAATTTACCGTGTGCTTGAAAATTTATTCGGAAATTCATACGGTGTTTTTACATTAGAAACTCCAGAGCTCTATCTAGACAATGATGGATCCTATCTAATTCCTAGATCCAAAATATGCCCTGTAAAACATTGAGTTCAAAAATATATTCCATACATATTTAGCTTTGTTTCAGTTGAAGAATTGTTGAAAATTGTGACAATGTTGCTCTATAGTCATACACCTTGATAACCAATCCCGTTCCTTAATATAAAACTTCTGCAAAGTCTTACTGCAAATCAACGTCCAACCCAAATCACCAAACAAACTTAAAGATCTCATCTCGTTCCTAAATCCAAAAAAATCATTTTATATGAAAAACCTTTTTATCAAAACCAGTACGTATGAAAAAAAAGCTTTTATCAAAACAGTTTTTATAAAAACCGTTTTTATGAAACCTGTTTTTATAAAAAACGTTTGAAACGTTTTAAATAAAAAAACCTTTCATATGGAAATCGTTTTTAAATATAAAAAAAAACTTTTATCTGAAAAACGTTTTAAATAAAAAAACCCTTTATATGAGAAAGTTTTAAATGAAAAACCGTTTATATGAAAAAGTTTAAAATAAAAAAACCTTTTATATGAAAATCGTTTATAAATATAAAAAATTTTTATATGAAAAACGTTTTAAATAAAAAAAACCTTTTATATGGAAATCGTTTTTAAATAAATAAAAAACTTTTATATGAAAAACGTTTTAAATAAAAAAATCTTTTATATGAAAACCGTTTTTAAAAACAACATTTTATATGGAAATCGGTTTTAAATATAAAAAAAACTTTTATATGAAAAACGTTTGAAATAAAAAAACCTTTAATATGGAAATCGTTTTTAAATATAAAAAAACTTTTATATGAAAAACGTTTTAAATAAAAAAAATCTTTTATACGAAAGACGTTTTTATAAACAACATTTTATATGAAAATCGTTTTTAAATATAAAAAATTTTTATATGAAAAACGTTTTAAATAAAAAAACCTTTTATATGGAAATCGTTTTTAAATAAAAAAAAACTTTTATATGAAAAACGTTTTAAATAAAAAAATCTTTTATATGAAAACCGTTTTTAAAAACAACATTTTATATGGAAATCGGTTTTAAATATAAAAAAACTTTTATATGAAAAACGTTTGAAATAAAAAAACCTTTAATATGGAAATCGTTTTTAAATATAAAAAAACTTTTATATGAAAAACGTTTTAAATAAAAAAAATCTTTTATATGAAAAACGTTTTTACAAACAACATTTTATATGAAAATGGTTTTTAAATATAAAAAATTTTTATATGAAAAACGTTTTAAATAAAAAAACCTTTTATATGGAAATCGTTTTTAAATAAAAAAAACTTTTATATGAAAAACGTTTTAAATAAAAAACCCTTTATATGAAAAACGTTTTTATAAACAACATTTTATATGAAAAATGTTTTAAATAAAAAAGCATTTATATGAAAAACGTTTGTATAAAAAATGTCTTTATACAAACCGTTTTATAAAACACCTTTTTTATAAAAACAGTTTTTATGAAAATATTTGTATAAAAAACCTTTGTCATAAAAACCGTTATAAAAGAAAAGTTTTTGGCTCAGTTTTTTTTTTAAATAACAAACTTATTTTCATAAACACCAATCGATCAAAAAAACTGTTATTTTACAAAAAACAGATTGCGTAAAATCCCAGGTCTTTATAGTTTTCTGGCAAAAGTAGTTCGTTACCGTTTTTCCTTTTTCCAAAAACGTTTTTCAACAAATATTTATTACAGCTGTAATAACAACTAAATCGTTAACGTTTGTATATTGCAGACAATTTGCTGCTGTTACATACTATTAATTATTTTTTAATAATAAAAAGGTGCTATAAATCAATTTCATCGCTAACAGCACACAATTTATACTCGTATTGTTAAAAATTACTATGATTTTGAGCTTATTCAATATTTTTGAAACAATTGTGCTAGCTTTTAGTTTAAGTTGAATCGTTTAGAGGACAATTAAAAACATTACTTTACGGACTTCTAATTGCTTCTTTTCAGTAACAATTTTGTTTTATTTTTTCTAGGTTAGAATAATAAAAGAGAGCGAATTCACGACATTGAAAACTATGCCGAGTTCAGTGAAATTGTTTTATTTAAACACGAAATTATTAACTAAACTGTTTGAATTTTTATTAATGAAACCCACTGTTCTTAAATCAATTGATTTCAAAAACGAATGGTCGACAAATTGAGGTTTTGCAAATTGCACGATTTTACCCGGCATTTACACATGCAAGTGCAAGTTCGAAAAACTCAATACACTCACATTTTTTTACTAATACACTCATATATTTTCACTTGCAGAGCTAGTCGAGTTTTGGAATAAGTTTTCGTATATAATACGTACACAGCACTCGCATGCAAATACTTGCATGTGTAAAGGCAGGGTTATACATTGAAAAAGGTTTGTGTATTCGAAAATAAAACGGTTTATAGAACAGTAAAATATATGAATTTATTCGAAATTCGAAATCGTTTATTGGATACGGTTTAGAGAACAGGGAGAAATATATGGTATTTCGAACGGATTTTTCTTTCCTCTTCTTTCAAATCCAGATTGACGTGTCATTTAGAAGCTGTAATGCTTCTAAATGGCTCTGTGAACAATGGAATGTGGAATACAATATTAAATGTATTTACTATAATAGAGAGTTAGTTCACTTGTAGTAAAAAAAAGAAATTTCTTATACAGTTTGTCTAGACACCTCAAGAGTTTCTTTTCTTTGAAATCTACTTCTTTTACCACATATTCCACGATTCTTCTTTTTAAAGACGACACTGAGATTATGCTTCAAGTCCAGTATGTTAACAAGGTTATTCAGTTCTTAGTCTAGAACTATAAACGAATAGAAGCTACAGACGTTGTAGCTAGAACTGCATGTCAGATGACAAAATGTAAGAGTCAACAAAAAGTCCATTCCACTCTATCTAGTGGACAGGAGATCCTTAAGGTTGTTGTTATTTTGTTTGGTTATCTAACCCTAACAGAAGGGTCTGACGAGTTCAACTGAAGGTTAAAGAATAGGATAGGAGGATAGGTTATGCTAAAGTTTGACCCATTTAAATAAGCTACTCCTAGCGCTATAATACTAGAGGATCTTCAACACAATGCAATCGTTATTATGCCATGACTTATTTGGATTTATAGAGTTTGTCTGGTTTGTTTGGTACAATTATTATTTATCCTTAAGATAAGTAAGACTTCTCATACGAAACCGAACCACTATAGACCAAAGGTTCTTGGCGAGAGAACTATAGACCTTTATGGATGGAGAGGGAAATTTATGTTCACTTAAGAATATTGATTTTGCTTAATTCATCTCATACAATGCAAAGGTACTAAAGACATTTCGTCGTTGTTATGACATGATTTTTTTAGAATTTTTAGAGCATGACTCGACCGGTTTAAGTTCTAGAATCATGAAGAAGGTGGTCTTTATTCTTAAGATCTCATAAGAAACCGACAACTTTAGCCTCCTTGCTCTTTATGTCTTTGGAGAGGATAATCGATATTAATCAAAGAAGATTGATTTTACCAAATCTTCTATCTGTGAAGATCGATTCTCTGGGTTTTAAGACTAAAGCGTTTTGTTGATGATTAATTTAAACATTGAAACCAGCGTGTCCAAATCGGCTTGGGAAATTACTCTTAAGAACACTTGATATTTTTTCGAAATCATGGTTCATCCCTTACTAATGAATGCAGAATGATCCAATTCTCACTCAAACAAAGTTGTCAACTCAATACCGAAAGAAACTTCCTATTTTTTCCAGTTAACCACGTATATCCGGGAGGATACATTTATCTTGGAAAAGGTTGGAGAATATTTTACTTGTATGTAAGTCAAATGGATTACAGGTACTCTAAGCACCTGTATAATATCTGGCAAACAAGGATATCTTGAGTTATTCTTCATTTGATACTGTCGTGGAATCTTAACACTTAATCCAGAGTATTAAAAGCGGCATGTAGAACGCCAGTGAATGATGGATGATTTTTATTGTAACATGTCTGCTGAAAGTGGAAAAAACTTCCAGTTGCTACAGCTGTCTTTTGACAACTTAGACAAACTTTGGCCGATTGTGAGTTGGGTAATTTCGGAGCGAAGATTCAATTGTCGTATAAATTAATAGAGAATGGTTTCTTTTGTCTGTTTTTTGATATACTGATCTTCTAAAGACACCCATCATAAATCGTATGAAATGCACGAAAATTAAGCTCAACTCCGCCATTATACTTAAGACTATAGATGTATCGAATCGCGTAAACAATGGTCATGCTTCTATGTTTCACTGTCTTTAAAAATCGCCTAACAATGGGACGGAATGGTACAAAATCTTTAGTAAACACCAATTGAGGTATGCAGTAATTGCCTAAAATTAAGGTGAATGTGGGTGGGATCTTTAGTACAGCAAGGACAGCAAAAACAAGTGTATGATGCGAAATTTCGCCAGTTTTGATTATTGAACTCCAACACACACTTTTCTTCAACAGAGACTTCTTTGTGTTGATCGTAACTAGATCAAAATTATTTAACTCGCATGTCTTTCTTCAACAGAGACTTCTCTGTGGCGACTAGAAAAAATGGAATGCATTTATTGAGAGACACTTCGGTGAGCACATAATTTCACGTTTTGGACCGGTCGATTGGCCACCAAGATCGTTTTATATCACACCGTTAGACTTTTTCCTGTGGGGATATGTGAATTCTAAAGTTTATGCGGACAAACCTTCTTTGATTTAGGACTTGGAGGAAAATATCACGCGTGTCATTCGCCAGTTACCAGTCGAAATGCTCGAACGTAGCAACGGCAATAATCTTCAAAAAATAAATGCCAAAGAATGTTCTTTCAAATGATAATAGACATTCCCCATTAAATTGGAATTTTCTGTGTTTTTTTTCTTTAAGAAAGTAGGGAACCTTAAAATGGATCACGATTTATAACTGTTGCTCTATAAGTCATAATATTAAGATTTCTACAGTAGTTGTCAAACTGTTGTCTACCCCTTCTTTTAAACTTCTCTGTTACTGCCCTTCTGTGAATTGAAAAATTCAAGTTATATCAGTCGGTGTATGAGCCGTCAGATTTGGAGTGCTTAACTGCGGAACCCAGTAGCGTTGGGATTTTACTATGACTTCTGCAAATGGTTGTCTTTTGCTCGTCTTTACCTTCTCTGTGTGTCTTTCTGTGAAACAAAGATTTAAGACTGATTTTGGATATCGCTGGCTCAACTGCGCAACTCAGTGGCTTCGAGGAGGTTGCACTAAATATTCCATATATTGACTTCTGTATAAGTTGTTCGGTGGCTATCTTCTTGGACCTTTCTGTGAATCAAATTAAAAGAGCAAGCTGTTCCAGTATTCCTTCAATCCTTCAATCATTCTCTACAGGTATCACAACAGAATCGAGGCTGAAGGATCCAAGAGTGTCATTAGTCAATGGAAGCTGTCCAATAATTTATGATTGCTGCATCATTGTAAGCATTTTTCTAAACCATTCATAATTTTTGTGCCACTGTCCCTAACACAAAAAAGGAATTATCTAATGTACGAATAAAATATGTATGTATGTGAAGTACTACATATTCTATATAAAAAAATAATATAAAATAAAATAATCACTTTTAGTTTGGAGAGAAAAAAATGTATGTTAATATAAGAGGATTTCATTTACACATACTACACAGCTGAAAGCCTTAGACATTCAAATCCTTTTTCGTTCTTGCTAAATTTATGTTTTTTTTTGTTTGTTTTTGCAGGAGCAAACTGAAGACAAAACGCATTTATTAAAATACAAAATGCTAAAGCAGCTTTTAACTCATAAAACATTTAGCACAAATAGAAGATGCACAAAAAACAGCATTAGAATAGCAGTAATGAAAAAAAAAACAGACAACAGAAGACGAAAAAAATGTAAAATAAAATTGTACTTAAATTAAAAATTGCGCATACAGTGAGGACAAACTACTACTCGTACACATTTCAGTTCCACATGTCTAATATAGGAAAAGGATTTATGAATTCATATCTAGTATATGAAGGATTAAAGTGCAGCATAATTAAGACTAAACTGTGGAATATTCCCAAAACCCCTTTCGTTTCAAAGACAGTGGGCGAGTAAGTAGGCGGTTGTTTGCTTATGATGCGAGTAGGTGCTTATGATTATATTTTATCATAATTTGCATTAAGGACAAATGGAAAAATTATTTTGCTAACATAAGAAGATGAAAAAAAACGCATTTAAAAATAAAACGTTTATACTCAAGAGATTTACAAAATGGTGACAGAAGAAAAAAGTATTAAAACCCATTATGTTGATGTGCAAAAGAATGGTAAAAAACACATCATGATTTTTTTTCACGATTATTTAAATGGGGTGGTAAATTTGTTTCTGTCAGGGAGTGAGTTAAGGAATTATTATGTTAATTCCATTTTTTTTTTGTCATTTTTGACAATAACAACTACAACAAAGATGATAATCATGATGTTATTGCTGCTGATGAAATTATTGCTTAAAAGATAATTTTCTATATTGTTTGTGTAGATAATGGAACAAAAATGTTTGTTATTTTCATTAGAAACTGTTAATAATTTTGAATCGTTGCCAATAGTTTAAAATACAGAAATACATAGAAATAAAGTTACATACAATCTATCATTATAAAAAGTTGTTTAGAAAATAGGCTTGTTAAATATATGGCTCAGAATTACTGCATTTGACTTTTTTATGCTCGCTTAAAAATCGTATAACCCTGAATTCCAATCAATTTACATTTATTACTAATGCGACAATTACCTTGTATAGTTACACCATCGTCTGACTTGTTTACTTTGCTATAAGAATGAAAAAATGGAAGATTTTTAAATTACCTTCATATAAATAAATAAAAACAAACAATAACGGATCAAATCAAAATGGTCCTAAACAAAAGATTCTTTTTTTTTTGAACTTTTCTAACTTCCATTTCATTACAAACCCCAATAGCAAATGTTTTAAATTGATATGTTGAGCAATTTATTAGCCTTAGCAAAAACAAAAAAAAAATTTACTAAAATGATTCAAACCTAACAGCAGGGTTAAGGATTCTATTGACTTATGTTGCAAATACTGCAGCAAACATGTAGAGAACTGTTGAAGCATTTGACCTGCTGATACGTAGTTGAGTTTTGCGACTTATACACGATTATGTAACTCAAAACAGAAGCTTTCTAATGAACACCTTCATTATATTTCTCTAAACTGGTGGTGTTTATGAATTGGTTGTGGCAAAGGAGTTTTTAAGCTAGCCTACATCCTTGGTCAAAGCATTAGTAAAAGCATCACATGTAGCATCAATTCATAGTTAAATGACAAACTGGTGTTTTAAGAAGATATTTTCTATGAACTCTGGCTCTCAAATACAAACAAGAAAATAATAAAATACTTTAAATGCAAAAGATTTTGTACGATCTTCGGATTGACATCCAGGATCTCTCAAACAGATGGGAGTTAGAAAAATACATGCATTGCTATAAAACTGATAATTGGGTGGAAATAAATTAAGCTTATTTTCACTTTGGAATGTTGTATCACTTTTTTCACTAACAGAACATAGAGATTAACGTAAATTTAATACACGAACTGGATACTATACAATTTAACTTGCAATCGAAAAGAATAACTGCTACTTCGAGCTACGAGAGGCATTAGGAGGGTAGTTTGTCAGGATTCAAGAAACACTGTAGCTTTTAGAGCTTATTGCAATAATAAATGACATCATATCATATTTATATATGTAGGTAATTAGTTTGAAATGCAAACTGATTGAGGAATGGGGAACAATGAGCCCACGCCATCACTCATTCATAACCCGAGATTAATGACAGTAATTTCAATATTGGAAACAAACTTACCGGCTTATCACTTATTTGGTACAAATACTAATTCTTTACAGTCAACACCACATGTTCTGCATACCAAAAAATAAAAAAATACCAGAAAAACCTTAACATAAATCCTGAATTTGTATAATTTATAGCAAAGAGAGTTTGTAAGAAGAAGGTCTGGAATATATAATTCTTTCACTTTGCTTTTTAAAATTGTTTAAATATATTCAGTTGTTTGATAAATTTAACAACAGTCATATATATTTTATTTAACTTTTTCTGCCTCCACTTCACACCCTCACGATTCGTTTTGCAAAATTCGAACACCTTTTTCCTTTGCCCACAAATAAATACCTCCTTCAGGTTGTGGTCTCGGCTAAAATTAAGGTGTCACTGGTTGAAATGTGTATCCAGCTGTGTGTTAAGTGTTCGAAAGTTTGCAAACATTTATAGCTTTTTGCACACACAATAAAGCTTTTTACTGCGTTTAAGTGTGTGTGTAAGGGAATTTTAGGTTTGCCTGTGTGTGTTTTATGCAGATGTATGGTTATGTAGGACTAAAGGAATTCTAATTGCAAACCAACAATGTACAGGATTTCTAATTGGAATTTGTTATGAATTATAGCTTCAGTGGCAATTGAACTGAAGAAAAAGAAGCTTCTGAAGCAATAAATTCATGAACGAAATGTATCAATAATTTCTTCATTCAAAATTGTCTGCTTATATTTTCTTTGTTGTGGTAATAATTTGAAAATAAATTATTATTTCATTTGTTTAAATATGCTTTTGTTAATATGTATGTATGTATGTATGTATGTATGTTTCCTTTAAAACAATTTTATTTCTTTTGATTTATGTTTTTTTGTTTGTTTGTTGTTTTAGTTGTTAATAAGAGACCCTGTTGCCAGTATGATTTACTGTCTGCCAAACACAACATTTTCATGCAAATGAAAAATTTCTGCTTATTGAGCAAATTTTTAGCTTTTGAAAATTAATATTATGCTTCAAATTTATAAAAGAAAAAAAATTCATAGAAACACTTTGATGTCTTAGCAGACAGAAAACAAACAAATGGAAGAAGCTTGGGGATGAGGATAAAAAAAGAATTTTGTGAAAATATAAAAATGTGAATTAATTTTTATAAGAAGAGGGGGCAATAATGTGGTCTGATGTTCTAAAACTCAGTATGTCTTCATTTGTCTCAAGGAGGAAAATGAAATTGCTCTAAAGTAAGATTTAAATTGCGGCCTGGGCTGTTGTAATGAAAACTTAAAAGTATTATCATTACCACAACGAATGTTCTTGATATCCTTTAACCACTTGACGATAACAAACGCAATAAAACAACTAATATGTTAAAAATAATCAATTAGTTTTTCAAAATTTCAAAAGTGATCCTACTTGACACCAAAACTACTAAATATTTTATAATTAGTGTCGTTTATTTTGCAATATGTTTATAAGAACCTGGGTAACTGCAATAGAACTTTGAATATATATTCTTACAATATAAAAAATCAGAGAGTTACTATCACAAATTGAATCAGATCAGGGGCACCGTAAGGCTCCGTTCTTTCTCCTACTTTATTTCTTATCTTTCTGAAAGTTAAAAATCCTTCTATGTTAAACTTCCAACCCTATCTATTCTTTGGTAGTTGATAGCAGCAATTGCCTTTCATATTCATTCAAACATAGATCAAGCCGTTTGGTGATTTGAGAAATAAGGCAAACTATGAATGATACACTTAACCAAGATCTTGTGACAATCTATGAATGGGATCGTACTTTTAATGCACGTATAACTCAATATTCTATGTAAACACAAACGCACTACAGTTTATGTTGCTTCATTTGCTTTTTTGGACGGTGTAAATATAATAATAAGGAATCAGACGCTCTTGATGTTATAGGCATGAAAATCCAGTGCGAAAGAAGCATTCAAATGCCTTGGTCTTTTAAACGGTGTAATAATTCACTCATGTATGCGCCGGTGCTACAAAGTCTATGTTGGAAAGGGCGAATGTGCTTATCGGTGACAATGGGGTATCCATTTCTATTGATTCACTGTAGCATCGCCGCAATGTATATTAGGTTTCACTGTTCTATGGATACTATAATGAAATATGCTCTGCGGAAATTTGGGAACTCGTTTACAAAATCCCTAATTCTATACGCCATACACGTTCTTCAGTCCGGGCTCATCCATTCATGGTCGACTGGTTGGTGGATCGCACAACACATTACAGGAAAAATTCGTTCTTTAGCCTTACTATCCGTATGTGGAATAAGCTTCCGGAAGATATTTTCTCTGTAACTTTCATTAAAGGAAAATTCAAATCAAATGTTTACAAATACTACTACTCTCTTTCATAACCTATTTTCCTAGTTTCATCACAATGCATTGTATGAGTAGGGGTCATTCCCTACAAATGCTGGTCCAAACAAAAGTATTTGCATTCATCTTCAACAATTAGCTCCATTTAGTCTCTTGCTCCAAAATTATCTAACATTCCATAGTTCCAGTTTCAAATTAGTTTTACTCAGTACCATTAGGATTCGGTTTATATGCGTGATTCTTCTCCAGTTTTTTTTTGTCAATAAATTAAAATGCTATGTCAAAGGGAATCACAAACCCGGCTAATCATAAGAAAACAGAAGCCTCTGAATTGAGTCGCCAACACAAAAGGCCTCCAAATTTGAAGCTAATATTAACAGAGAAATTAAAGGTTCTTTGTTGCTGCCAATATTGAAAAAGGAATTAATGGTTCTTTAATCGCATACCTTCGACCAAATGTTTCCTATAAAGTAGAATGAAGTCTCTAAAGAGGCATGATATAAGGCCATTGATTATTTTCCATAAAGATATGTATGTATTTAATTCATTTATAAACGTTATCCCAGACCCAGAATACTATAGATTCAATATCGTCAAGAGGAGACTAAGGCTACGGATTATTTCCCATGTAGATATCTATGTAATTCATTTATAAACTTAATCCCAGCACTATCATCAAAATGAGACTAAGGTTCTGTCAGTCTAGTGGCCAAGCAACCCAATTTTTTACTGTTGCATATAAAGGAGCACTTTCACCTAACACGTTCACCATATCCATATGAATTTCTTGTCCCGATAAACCTTTTTTAATTAAATATTTAATGACACCACGAATTTATAATTTTTCCATTGTAAAAAAATCGCGTAGGCGTCTTTTTTGAGCACTTGTTTCTATAGGAAGGAGTTGCCAGATCGAAAAGAAATTTAACCTGTGTTCATAGCAGAGATGGAAGTTTCCAAAACACTTGAATTTTTTCTGTTTATACAGCGTTTTCTGTTCTAGGCTAAGAAATTTCCGAACCGCCCTCGTAGTTATTAAATAAAATATAAAACATATCAATAATTTCCAAGAACTGTCATAATTTTAATACAATTTACGACCATCTGCCAATTCACTTAGACATTGTCAATGTTTTCTGATGTATTTATACAATTTCTAACTATTTATGTACATATACTCGTATGTAGATGAATTTGTAAATAAAATTGATAATGCAATCTAAAAATAGTATAATATACCTTCCTTCCCTGCAAAAAAAAAAGGAATGTGATGAAAAAAGCAATAGCAGCCCTAAATTTAACAGAAGTTCCACATAGTTATTGTTGCTCTTTGTTTTGTTTTTTATTCACCTAAACAATGGCGCTGATGTGTCATATGTGACACATTAACACTCATTTTGTTTGACATTCGATGTTGTTGTTGTTGTATCTCCATTGTTGTACATTGTATTTATGCCTGCAAAAATTTTGTTAGATTATTGTGATTATATATATGATGGTTGATGAAATGTTTTTGAAACATTTTACTACCAGTATTTGAAATACATAATTTGTATGAATGAGTAACTGAATGACAGACATGTCATTTGTTTAGATGATTTTTATCTTCTCTCCACGTTTACTTTGTTGTTATTGTTATTTATTTCTCTAAAAAGAGTGTTGTTCCTTTTTAAATGAGCAAGAGTTTGATAAATATTTGCCTAAATTATCTAATATTATTGTTGGTATTTGTTTGTTTTTGTACTTTCGAAAAGTGTATGGGAATTTCATCAGATGTTTGTGTTTTTTTTTTCTAATTGTGTTTTAAAGGTGTGATATTTTGTTTATTTTTCAGCAGAGATTTGTATCGTATTCTTTGAGGAATTCTTAGAAATGTTTGGTGGTTTTATTAAAACAACTGAACAAGATAAACCCATTGAGTTTGATTGGGAAATTTTCAACAAAAGGAGAATTTCTTATATAATATTGATGGCATCTGCAATTATTAGATTATTTGTAGTAAACCGGGTTTCCTAAGAACAAAACAGAGCGAAGAATTCTATTGCTAGAACAATATTGATGTTGGTAATTCATGAAACCAGTATCAGTGCAAAGAAATCCCTGTTAGAAAAACTGATGAACAAGAATACTAATAAAATAGAACTCTTTTTAATTTATTTATATGTACTCTTTAAATACAAAGTTTATTAGATTCAAGGCGCAACAGTATTTTATTGGGGAGATTTCTCTTTTAGAAATGAATGGGAGATTCATAAGCTTCTAATAACATATTTATCTTATACTAAACGCTACGTTTTATATTAGTAGTTTAGTTTAGTTAAATACAACTCACTGTGTTTGGTCCCTTTGTGTTGCCTGATAAAGATAATTAATCTAGTGATGGTTGAGATTAATTCAAGATGTTACAAGAGAGGAAGAGTATAGAAAGATATGGAGATAGTTTGTCAGTAATAGATGGAGAAAAAGTGAAAGGAAGAGTATAGAAAGAGATGGAGATAGTTTGATAAATGGAGAAAAAGTGCTCCGAGTCAATTGACCCACTGATTTAAAGTCACCGCATTGGGATTCTAGTAGACTGGTTGTCTTAATCAGTTACTTTTCCTTATAAAGGCCTCGATTTTCTCTAACTTAATTATCCATACGAGGGCGGTTCAGAAGCCTTATAGCCTAGAACAGAAAGCTCGGTATAAACAGAAAAAAGTTAAGTGTTTTGGAAACTTCCATCTCTGCTATGAACACATTTTAAATTTCTTTTCGATCTGTCAACTCTTACATATAAAGGGTTTTCCAATAAGGACTTGACAACTTTTTTTTTAAATAAAACGCAAACCGTTTGAGATATTTCCAAAACTTTATTACCGACTTGACATTCAAAACATTTATGAATGGAACTCGACTTCGTTCATATGGGCACCGCGGCCACGTCGACAGTGGTCGATTCGTTGGACCCAATTTTGGATGACTCGGTCACACATTTCGGCCGGAATGGCCGCTATTTCGCGTTCAATGTTGGCTCTAAGTTCTTCCAACGTTGTCGGCTTGTTGGCATAGACCAATGATTTGACGTAGCCCCAAAGAAAAAAATCTAGAGGCGTTAAATCGCAAGAACGAGGCGGCCAATTGACTGGTCCATTTCTTGAGATAACACGCTCGTCAAACTTACTCTTCAGTAAATCGATTGTAACGTGTGCTGTGTGGCTTGTGGCACCGTCTTGTTGAAACCACATGTCATCCAAGTCCATGTGTTCCAATTCGGGCCAAAAATAATCGCTAATCATTGCGCGATAACGATCGCCATTCACAGTAACGTGACGATCGTTATTGTCGACGAAAAAATATGGCCCAATGACGCCGCCGGCATGCAAAGCGCACCAAACAGTAATTTTTTGTGGATGAAGTGGTGATTCGTGAAGCACATGTGGATTTTCAGCAGACCAATAACGCATATTTTGCTTATTGACGAACCCATTGAGCCAAAAATGAGCTTCGTCACTGAAGATGATTTTGCGATGAAATTCATCATCTTGGTGCATCTTCTCCAGAGCCCAATCGGAGAACGTACGTCGACTCAAATGGTCCATCGGCTTCAATTCTTGAGTCAGCTTAATCTTGTATGGGTGTAAACCCAGATCCTTACGCAAAATTCGCCATAAAGTGGTCTTGGGGATGCCCAGTTCTTGAGAACGCCGCGGAATCGACTGATTTGAATCGTTTGCTACGGACGCCTGAACGGCAGCGATATTTTCGGAACTTCGACCAGGCCGTTGTCTCACTGGCACGACAGCATCACACAATGAATATGTAGACTCAAATTTTTGCACTAAACTTGTTATTGCTTGTCTACTAGGGCGATAATTACGACCGAAAATTGGAGTTAACGCTCTTAAAGTTGCGGTCACCGACTCCGAATTTCGGTAGTACATTTTTATAATTTCCAAACGTTGTTCCTTCGTGTACTTTACCATAACGAAAATGTTAAGTTTACTGAAAAAAAAGAAAGCAACAATTAGATGATCAGTGAAATAGTGCGTTCACAATTTAAATTCAGAGTTGTCAAGTAGCTATTGCAAAACCCGATAGAAACAGGTGCTCAAAAAAGACGCCTACGCGATTTTTTTACAATGAAAAAATTATAAATTCGTGGTGTCATTAAATATTTAATTAAAAAAGGTTTTTCGGGACAAGAAATTAATACGGATATGGTGAACGTGTTAGGTGAAAGTGCTCCTTCATATGCAACTACGTCTTATACTAAAGACTACGTCTTATTATCAATATTTTAGTAATTGTTAAGGCGATACAAAGAAATTTATAAAAATATTTTACATATAAAGATATGAAACCATTTTTACAATATGAAGGAAAATTGGCAACATCTTGTAATGAGAAGATAAAGAAAATACACAGAAAGAAATTTAACTCTTTACAGGACTTACAGAAGAAGGAATTAAGAATTAAATTTAATGAAAATTTTTTTGTTAATAAGACTGACATAGATATTCCGACGGAAATACAGTGGATTCTTTCACAAAAAAAAGACCTTAAGCTTGAACAGTTACTAAAATATTAATAATAATAAAAGAGTCAAATAAACTATGATAAGAAACTACGTGTTACACTAAAGACTACGTCTTATACTAAAGACTACGTCTTATACTAAAGACTACGTGTTACACTAAAGACTACGTCTTATACTAAAGACTACGTCTTCTACATACTAAAGACTACGTATTCTACATACTAAAGACTACGTATACTACATACTAAAGACTATGTCTTGTAATAAACCACAATAAATTATATATTTCTTATTTTCATTCCACCTTAACCCTAATTTTATCTAAATATTACCATTCATATTGACTTATTTAATCAAACCAACTCCTTTATATATATTTCTCTTTAATTTTCCTTCCTTTCAATGTTTTTTTTTTTTTTGTTCATTCTCCTAACCTGAAACTGAACTGCAGTCAAGTTTAACATAAGTAAGTGCAAATTGTGAAAAATATTGACACAACGGAAATTGTTAACTTGGCTGTTAAACTGAACGAAGTAAATACATTGAAATAAATAATCTAGAATTCATAACACTCTTGTGACAAGTCAATAACAATAGATTTACAAGCACATACTTTTTTGAGATTATTTGTCAAACTAAAATGCAATTTCAAGCAACAATCAAACAATTTTTATTGACTGTTTAACAAGTGCAGTGTAAAATAAATTGAATTCAACGAATGCTGGCTATAGATGCCTGAAATTTTTTGTTAAACAAATATTTGCTTGGGAAAGTTTTAAAGCTTAAGATAAATATTAAAGGGATTAACTGTTACATTTTACATAAATATCCAAGTTCTAACAAGACCTGAGCCAGAACCGGCTCTAATTGCTGTTGAAACTTTTTCAAAAGCCATTTTTACAAGTCAATGGCCTCTACTTAATTATTTAGATGACATTAGGTGAGATTACTTTCAAGCTATGGAAGACATATATAACTTAGTCATTTAATCAAGACCAGCAAATACATTTGGTTCTAATTCTAAGAGTTGCGATAAAGGGTAGAGAGGAATTACCTAAGAGAACCTTACCACATCCAACATAATAGGTATCATACCTATAATTAACTTGTTAAACCCAGCTGGAGCAGCTTAAATATCCACTTTTTCGTAGAGAGAATAGAATTAATAACGAATGGGAATATTTCGATCAATAATTAAATCTTCTTTGGATGACTCAATAAATCATCGAACTGAGGTTTTAGAACATTGTTTTATCCTGCTTAGCGGAGACAAACATTGCAGAAAACAGTTCGACAAGGTCCATTAGCCAGCTAATATTCAACACATAGAAGCTAACATTACTCACGTAATTCTCCAGATACCGGCGCTAACAATGCTGGGAAGAGTAATCAAAAATTGGATCTTTCGAATGAACCAATTCATTATTCTTTCCTCAGCTTTAAGAGACAGAAAGACCAATCAGTCTTTCTTTCTTTTAATAAAGACAATGGAAAGGATTATTGATTATTATATAAAATCATCACTTGATTTTTAACCAAGAAACTGCGCAGCGGTCTATGCTAATAGTAAGCCACAGCATCCTCATATGTGGTAAAAGTAAGGCGGCTTGCTTTTTGGTGCCTAGAAAATGTTTACATATATCACTTCGTAAATTGTCGAATTGATAAAGAATGGTAATGTTTAGATGGATGTTTACAGTTTTGATTATCCCTCAAATCCATTTTTGGTGACATCCTTAAATTCTGAGGAGATATTGGACATGTGAACATGAAAGGAAAAAGCCTGAGCTTGTGGATATTAATCTGTGGGGCCAACATTAGATAGACAGAATCTTCAAAAAATAAATGCCAAAGAATGTTCTTTCAAATGATAATAAACATTCCCCAATAAATTTGAATTTTCTGTGTTTTTTTTTTCTTTAAAAAAGTAGGGAACCACGAAATGGATCACACTTTATTTATTAGTCTTGGCAGATCACTAGAACTGCGTCCCTTAATTTTCTTGCAGCAGCAGTCAAGTTCTCAATTAATTTAGGTTCTGTATTTAATTTCTGTCATCTTCAAGCAATCTTCCTACAATTTATAATGTTTAGTTTTAATTTTCTTAATAAAATACAATTACTTTTAGTTATTTTTTCTTGTGTTTGCTATTATTTGTATTCGGGTTACACCCATAAAGCAACTTAACAATTTAATACGCCCTAAAATCCATTTAGCAGACAATATATGTATTTAGTTGCGGGTAAAATTAAAAAAGAAACCATTGACATGTCAACAGCAGCATTTAGCTCTTAAATGCTCGTAACGTAAATTGCTACTACTTCTGCTACTACTTACTTAAACATACAACTGGACTTACTTATTTACTTACTTACAACATGCGACAAGTTACTTACTGCTTACACATTGAAGTTTGTTGGTATGTCATGCGTTTAGTAGCAAGTTAAAAAAAAAACTCGGCTTCCTTATTCTGGTGGCTGTTGCTCTTAACTAAATTGTATTAAATTGCTGTTTATTTGTTGAATTTATTTCAATTACTTTTGTTTATTTTACTGAGGGTTGGACGCAATATTTCCAAAAAAAATTACAAGAAAACTATGGCAGTGTAAAACTTGATTTATTTGTTGTTAGTTTTAAATACTTTGGAAATTCAATTAATTTTAGTGATTGCCGCAAAGTTTTTTAAACACGGGTATGATGAGTAAACTACGGTTTTTAAAGAAATAGTAATATGCAGCATATTCGCATATTTTTTGGAATTTTTTTCCTCACTAAATCCATTTTGAAACCTAAATATATTTATTATCCTTCTAACTCAGAAAGTCTAATGTTAGCAGAACAAATATAGCAGATTTGTTTGTTCAGTACAGGTATTTGTAATATTTACTGATATCTGACCGAACTTTGGTTAAGAATCTAAACAGCTTGTTTTGAGAATCTTGTGAATATATGACCCTTTTCGCTCTTCATCTAAATCAATTATTCCGGGTCATATCCAAAACTCGTATAGTAAGCATATTACCTGGGTCCATTAAATACTAGAACTACTGATGAATGCGATTTTTCTGTTAAAGTTCAGCTTCATTTAAGAGTTTTGGCACAAGAACCTTTGGAACCTAAGAATAACGTCCCTGAACGAAACCTAGGGACAAAAGTCTCCAAGTCACCACTTTTGTCGACACTTTTGATGACTGTTTGGCGTCATTGTCAATAAAGCGTCTACATATTTATATTTGTCATTGATAAGAAAAAAAAATATGGCGGCAGCAGATAATAATATATCGGCGGCACAATGGTTATTATTAAAGAATATTTTTTATTATTGTTTATTTGACCTATTTTTTTTTATTAAGATTTTGGTAATTATTTAAGCTTAGGTCTTTTTTATAAACAATTAAAATTTTATTTCAATATTTTCTTTGAGTAGCTTCTTCAGGATAAAAATTTTATAATCAGCCCAATCATGAATAAATAATCCGCGGGAGTTGTTTCCCTTTTTATTTTTTTAACATTGAATTTGAATAGGAAAAATGGGAAAAGGGAAAAAACTCCCGCGGAATTTTTATTCATGATTGGGCGGAATTTTATAAATTTCAAAAATTATTTGACATAGGAAAGAAGGGATATGAAAACTTTAACATAACAAAATATTAAAACAATTTATAACAAGTAGAAAATATTACTAATATTTGTTAGTGTGGTATTTTTTATGTATTAAATGTCTGTAAATCTGTGCTACATTTTCAATATCTGTTTTGTAGTTGATCCTTTTCCTATCGACAAGGTAGTTCTTTTGGGATCACATTTGAGTAATTCTTGTCTGCACTTTTGATACTTCTCTGAAAGAGAAAATGAAAATAATTACCAAAGTCTTATTGTTAAACAATTATTTTTTCAATTGTGTGGCCCGTGCCGGACTATCATTCAGAGGGTTGCGGTTTCGATTCCCGCCAAAGACTTTGGGTGTTTACAAAAGCAGGCATCATAAAGCCGAATGTTTATATAGATTCCCAACAGGGCTTTCCAACGTTATGAGCTTGCTCATTTAATATTGATTCCAAATTTCTTAAAATTCTTTTAAACTGTCATCTATTCCTTTCTTTAACTCTGCTCAAGTAATAAAACTGAAGCCATTTAAAATACCCAAGTGTTTTGTGTATCGCTGCTCTACCTATTAAACTAAATGAACGCAATCTCATTTATCTCTCTTACTCATGCAGTCAAGCCAACTTTATGAGAACATCTATCATCTTAAAAGTCATTGTCCTGTACTAACTTGGTATTTGGGATATCGCTCCTTAAGCAGAGGAATGACATAATCTTCTGTCAAAATCAGTTATTATGAGAACGTATTATTATATATATTTCCTGCATGATAAGTTAGAAAAGTTGCGAAGTTGTAATTGTAAAGTCTTGTGAAACTGCTACCTTCACCGTAAATTCATTGCTCATGCTAGAAGCCTGAAGAAGACTATTTTCTGGAACTATCATGTATCAGGAAATCTATGTACTAGTTTTTTTTTTTGGAACATTTATTCTTCAACAGTCTTTCTCAATTATTGAACTATCGGTGAGACTGCAGTGTTTGTCTATTTCAAGAACAGTGATTGGTTCCGGTATATAAATCCTTACCTAATAAAAATAGACTAATTGAGTTGTTCAATAGTCCAATGGCCCCAGTTAAATTACATCAACAAATATCCTTACTGTCTTTCACAATAAGGATGATAATGAGAGACTATTTATAATCTTCACATTTAATGCCATATATTAGCAGATGTATTTACTAGGTATATGAATAAACGTGCCTTAAACACTCTTTCCGGATATTCGAATTGAAAGTTTGTTAGCGCTTATGGAATTACTCGAACGACTAGTTCTTTTCTTGTTCTCTTTATATTCCAGCAAAGAATTTAATCCACAAAGCTATGTTTTTCATCAAAACTAACTCTTGCTCACTTAGTCAAATCAATTTTAATTTCGAACAAAATCTAACCTGTTAAATGAACCGAAGAAATCGTCTATACAATTCAATTTTGCATTTTCCCAGCTTAATGAAGTATACGAGTATACGTTTAAGAAATAAACATAAAATAATTAAAAATTTGATAATTAAAATTTAGCATACGCACTGATTTGCATAAAAATGCAGTTGAACTAACGTCATTAAAGCAAACTGAACTCGTAACTGCAAGTTTTATAAATTAAAAAAAAAAAAAAAAAAACAACATTAAAAAGATGAAATTGAAATTTGCATAATGCGTACTTAAACCGAACAAATATATCCTTCAACTTCTGCTGCCTCCATCCACACTCTATGTACAATTTCAACTAACAGCCTCAATAAAACCACCAACTACCCCACATACCAAACAAATGGAACAAATTGCATATTATTCATATCAGAGAAAAAAAAGTGCACTTGAAGAAAATCGTGTTTGCAAGAAACTTACAATTGGAGGTGTAGGATTAATGGCAGCAATATTGAGGAGAAATTTGAAAGTCTTGTTTATTTCCTTTGTCAATGAAGGCCAGAAGAGTTTAGATATTCTCCAAGTGGTTACCACTGGCATTCTGACTGCTCCAATGGCCGGTCATAGATTCTATTTGACAAAATAGCTACCTTCTTCTTCCACCTCCTTCAGAAAATTCATGTCCTTAAAAGTAAACTTCAACCTTTAAAGAATTTTCATTTGCTATTTCAAAAATTGATCTTGAAGCTTGATTAAACCTACACTTTTCCTCAGTGTAAATATGCTGCTTTATTATGTATTACACAACTATACTACACTTGTTAACTGATTCATTATACCAAATCTAGTGGAGCTTAAAATGCAATTTTTTTTTCAACTTATTTCTTAAACCCTAGAGTAATAAGACATGTTGTATAGGTAGGAAAAAGTAAGTAGAATCTATAGAATCAATGAGGTAAAAAGAGATTCTATTTTATAAACGCTGTCAACATTATGGCAGTAGCAGAATTCAATTCAGAAAATTTGCATTAAGTGAAGTAGTCATCAGCAAATCTTCCACTATGATTTTGGTTGATAATAATACAAAATACATAAAAAAAATTGTGAAAAAAATTAAGGCAAAGAAAGAAAAGGAAATAAAATAAAATGAAATGGAATGAATTGAATTGAACCTATAACCTATAACAGCCAGTCAAATATTGTTTTCATCCATCATAACAGACGAGGTAAGGAATCAAACATACAGTCGAGCCCAAGCAACCACCCTTTTACATTTATAAGCAACAACAACATGCAGGCACAGTGTCATCAATATGAACTCATCAAGTGTAATCATTGAAAACGAATAAAATCATCGTTATAATCGTCCTCATTAATGAAATGTTAATATCCTGATTTATAATGAAATTGTTAAATAGAGTTAGAAACGAATTTCAGAATACTCTACACAAAGTTAATATCTAAAATAGGTTTCTTACTAAATTTTTTGAAACTAATCATTTGATTTCAGTCATTAATCTCTGTAAAAATAATTTTCATTAAACTTCTCAATATGACCTGATTAAGGGCAAATATATTCGTAAGGACGTTCCAACACTCTTGAGCAACTGTCAACTTCACAGCTATCGATGATTGGCTTTCTTATCAAACCGTAACATACCCATACCGTTCCCTAACCATAATGTTCTCTCAATCTTCTTTCCATTAAATCCCTATATCGTCATTATCTCCCTTCCAATCCCTGTCATACTGTTCTGTTTTCGTTATCCTAAAAACTAAATACAATCTTTAATAGTGGTCCTTATTACAGTAAATAGAAATCTTTAATCGTGGATCTTTCAACAGTCAATTACAATCTGTAATCGTGGATCTTTCTATACTCAATTGGATTGTTTAATCATGGATCTTTTAATAGTAAATTGGAATCCTTAATCGTGGATCTCTTTATTGAAGGTCTGGATTTTTACAGTGAATTCGAATTCGAATCTTGGATCCTGTTATAGTCAATTGGAATGTTTAATCGTGTACCTTTTGTAGTCAATTGAAATCCTCAATTGTGGAAGCTTTAATAATCAATTGGAATCTTCAATTATGGATCCTTTTTTAGTCAATTGGAATCTTTAATCATGGATCCTTTTATAATCAATTAAAATCTTTAATCCTGGGTTCTTTTACAGTTAATTGCAATTCTTAATAGTGGATCAGTTCATAGTAAATTGAAGTCTTTAATCCTCGATCCTTTTATAGTCAATTTTAGTCATTAAAAGTGCATCCTATTATAGTCAATTAATCGTGGATCTTTTTGTAGTTAATTGGAATCGGTAATAGTGGAAATTTTAACTGTCAATTGGAATCGGTAGTCGTGAATCTTTTGTCAAGTGGAATCTTTAATTATGGATCATTTTATAGTCAATTGGAATCTTTAATTATGGAGCCCTTAATCGTGGATCCTTTTATAGAGAATTTGAATCCTTCTTCGCGGATCTTTTTAAAGTCAATTGGAATCCTTCATCGTGGATCTTTTCATAGTCAATTGGAATCGTTAATAGTGGATCCTATTGCTTGGATTGGAATCGTTTTCATAATTAATTGTAAACTTTAATCCTGGTTCCTTTAATATTTAATTGAAATCCTTATCGCTGGAACCTTAAATCTGGATCCTTTTAAAGACAATTTAAATCCTTAATTGTGGATCCTTTTAAAGTCTATTGGAATCATTAATCGTGAATCATTTTATAGTCAATTTGAATCCTTAATTGTGATTCTTTTAATATTCAATTGGATTCCTTATCGTTGGAATCTTTAATCTTGGATCCTTTTATGGTCAATTATAATTATTAATCATGGATCCTTTTATAGTCAATTGCAATGTTGAATCATGGATCCTTTTATAGTCAATTGGAACCCTAAATCGTGGATTCTTTTATAGACAATTTTAATCGTTTTCATAGTCAATTGGAATCTTTAATCCTGGCTCTTTTTATAGTTAATTTGAATCCTTAATTGTGGTTCCTTTAATATTCATTTGAAATCCTTATCGTTAAAATCTTAAATCCTGGATTACTAGAATGTTTAAACATAGATCCTTTTAAAGCCAAGTGGAATCCTTTATACTGGTTACTATTATAAGCAATAGTATATTGGAATATTACAGATTCAATCTTTAATCATGGATATTTTTACAAATCCCCTTATCAGTCAGTTTTATTTTTATAGAAAGCTTTGGAACTATAGAAGACCTAAATTAACACAGATTGTCAAACTAGAAGTTTTGTCCCCGGAAAAACATATAGAGAGATTTTGTAGACCTAAGATTAACAATTGCTATAATAAATGAGCAATATTAAAAATTAATCTCTATTTTAAAAACTTTTACTTTAAATTTTTATTTACAATTCTGTTAACATTCGACTCCAGTTTAACGAATGTTTGATCTTAATTTTGTAACAAAACGGGTCTTCTCAGTTCAATGTTTCGAGTAGATTGTTGGGAGCTTGACAAACAGTGTCAAACCAGCGTTTTATTACCACGACTTCAACATTATTAATACTTTTTTTTAAAGAACTAGAAGAGTCAAACAGCTCAATCTGAATGGGCAATATCTGCATAAGGAGTTTTACAGCATTCAAGACACAATATCGAAACAACTTAAGTCAGAGTGTGTAGAGTGCTTACAAAAAATTATTAGAATGTGAAAATAAACAAACAAAAATCCATCATAGAAAATAAATCCACTTGACAACCATCATTATTATCATCATCAATACAAACATTTATCATCAGCAATTTTTCCATTTTTTGTTTCGCTACTCTCCTTCTGCTGTCTTTCCTCATTACAGCTGAACAGCAATTGCAATTGAGTTGTATGTATGTATATATGATGATGAGAATGAATTATGATGACTTCCACTCAGTAAAAAACCTCTTATTGCAACCTATTTATTGTCATCAAATACATAAATTTGCAAAATACATAAATTGGAAGAAATGAAGAATGAAAAAAAAATTTAGAAAAAAAAACGTTATAAGTAACGCATTTTTATTGGTAGGCAAAATTCCACTTGTTTAGAAAACTTCCTTCTCATGCTAGGCGATTTAAATAGTATAGACTTGTTAGCTGGCATAGTAGAGAAAATCGTAAAGCAAAAAAAAAAGGGGTTTATGGGTACAGTGCAGTGTAAATTATTCCGCTTAATAATGTATTCCGGCATTATTTACCCCCTCATTTCCTTTAACTGCCATAAAAGAAGATATCTGCGTAATGAGGCTGATGGTGGCTGGGTTTTATTTGCCGCTCCTTCATTCACTCACTACACCCCAGATCCGCACTTTAGCAGCCACACAATTGCTAAAATGTGTACAAAACAAAAATCCTTTATAAAAGGATGTGAGTTTTATTTTGTATTGAGGTTTTTGGTGGCTTAAGAAAGAATATTCAATGTTGGAAATTAAAAAGGAAATCATTATGAAAATTATATGAATGTTTATTATTGCAAAGTATTCATTTTAGAACATGAATGTTATTATTTGCAAATTTATTGTAATGTACTTCTAATTCTGTGTGTTTTGTATAGAAATTTTCTTTTATTTTTCTAGCAGTATTATATGAAATTTTGTTAAGAGGGATTATAAAAAAAAATATTACAAGTGTGCTCTTCAATTTTCAAACAACTTTTTTTATTTTAAAATTTTAAGTTATAAATTAATTTCAATAATGTATGTATTTATGTATTTATAAAGAATTTCAAAGAATATTTTATGCAAAAGAAAAAAATCTGGGTTTTACGCTTATAAATCGGCCTTTTTAATAGAGCGAAATGTGGCTGGTCGTAATTGATCTCTTAACCGTGTTCTCTCGGCCAAGGATTAACAACACAGCAACCAGTATGCGAAGCTTAGTTTTCCAACAATGCTGCTCGAAATACTTTTGGTCCAAACCAGAATGGCTGGCACCATTTGACTACCCAGCTAAAGTTGTTTGGTATATGGTGTCATCTTAGTTAGAAACTGTTCGGTTCTGAAACATGAAAAGAAATGTTCGGAAATCCTTCCAAAGTATCTAGTCAACGTCATCGACATCAACCTGGTACGAGTTATTGCCGTTCTCACTAACTCAATCTTAATAGTAACCACAACGTCTAATCTCTTAGAATGCGCTTCACACACCTAAGCAAAATCTTGCAGTGTAAATAAAATATCTGAATAAGCTGCATTCATATGGCATAATAACTTAATGGTCCCTGCTGTTCATAAGACGAAACTTGGCACAAGCACAATAGATCTAATATCCTCTGAAATGGCGGCAGCAGAGGAAATGGTTTTGGCATTGTCCTGTCTTTATTATAGACAACAATATACAGTATAGAGCTCTTTCACATACCTACATAAGCTTCTTGTTTTGGGGTCCCCAAAAATGTTCCTAAGAATTTTGATATTAATTTTTTATATCTTTATGACATTGTAACCTTTTGTTGCCTATAAGCTACAATCCCTTTTTATGAAATTGTTAAACAAAAAGAATTTTTAATGACCATTTCAAATGTATAACTCTTTTAAAAAAATTTTTTAATTTTAATTGCTTACACAGTTTTAACAAATTTCCACCTGATGGCTTAATTACAATTGACAAAGTTATAATCCCAAGTATTACTTATGTATCTATTGTAAATACATATACGAGGTCTGATCAAAAAATAACCGTTATTTTCGATTTTTTTTAAGTATTTATTTATTCATCAATAACTATGTTGTCCCCTTCAAAGTAATCCCCCTCAGATATAATACACTTATGTATGTCAGAGCGGTTTTTCCAATCCTCGAAACACTTCTGAAACGCGTTTTTTGTTATCGCCAACAGCTCCTGTTTCGATTTTTCTTTTATCTCCTTAAACGCTTTCCTTTCATCGATGTCTTCAGTTTTGGGAAGAGGAAAAAGTCAGCGGGGGCCAAGTCCGGTGAATACGGTTGTTGAAGCATGAGAACGGTTTTGTTTTTGGCCAAAAACTCACGCTCAAGCATCGATGTGTGAGCTGGTGGGTTATCATGGCGAATAATCCATGATTGGTTTCTTCACAATTCTGTGCGAAAACAGTGAGCAAAACCTTCACATTTGACCGAACTTGACGTGCTTCTTTCGGGCTTGGCTCTTCTGGACGTTTCCATTGGGATGATTGAGCTTTGATTCGTCACCAGTTATGACCTTTTCGATGAAATCTGGATCGTCGTTTGACGATGTTCAACAGCTGCTGAGCGATGTCCATGCGACGTTGTTTTTGCTTAAAATTTAGCAATTTTGGAACAATCTTCGCTGCCGAAGGTAGGCATGAAAATTGCTTGGCATGAGCCGAACGATATGCCAACATCATCAGCAAACTCTCTGATAGTGATTCGACAATTATTCAAAGTCATTTTCTTCACTGCTTCAAAGTTTTCATCGGTTGTTGACGTGCTCGGGAGACCAGGACAAGCATCGCCATTCACATCTTCTCGGCCTTCCTTAAACCGGTTATACCACAATTGAACTTGTGTTCTTCATAGTGGACTCGCCAAACGCCACAGTCAACATTTCAAATGTCCTTGCGCATTTAATTTAATTTTTTACCAAAAACTTAATACAATTTCTTTGATCTATTTTTATACCCTACACCATCATAGTGGGGAGGGTATATTGGATTTGTGCTGATGTTTGTAACGCCCAGAAATTATACCGATCGACTCAGAATCCCTTTCCCATACAAATGTCCTCCCGAAATTGGGGTTCACCGATCATAAATGTTTTAATTATGTATGTATCCAAACAAATTTCAAAACAAATGGGTAGCTCCCATATAAGGCCCAATTTCGAAAATCACTTTAACGACCATAAATTTCTTAAAAATGTTAGTATCCAAATAAAATTTGACACAAATAAGTTTCTTATATACAGAAATAACGACACCTAATTTTATAATGGTCGGTCTGTAATTATTCGAAACTCCCATATAAGACCCTCTCCGTAATTCAATTTAAGCTCCATAAATCTTTTAAAAGATAAAGTTTAACACATATACTATTTATATGCACAGACATCATGACAGTAAAATTTTGGATGATCGGTCCACAATAGGTTATATCTCTCATATAAGCCCCATTTTTGAAAAACTGTTTTATACATATACTGTAGGGTAGATTATTATATTGTCGGGCTTGACCGACTATACTTTCTTACTTGTTTCGAATAGTAAAAAATCGAAGAGCACCTCCAAAACATGGCTAACCATGTCAAAAACAAACTGACAATCCAAAATGGCTGATATTACCAACTGACACGTGTACCAACATAACAGAAAAAAATCCGAAAATCGAACATACGTAACTCACGAAATTTGAAAATAACGGTTATTTTTTGATCAGACCTCGTATACAAAGATTCCCTGTAATCTATAGCTACAAAAAAAAAAAAATACAACACAAAACCAGCAAAATAATATATTAAATAAATCTCAAAAGAATATATAGGTGCAAAATGTAGCTGCTGAGATGAAAAAAAAATAAATTTGCAAAATTCATAATAATCACTTGCATATTTCAATCGAGGGAGTTCCATTGAAAAGAACTCATAGAGCAGAAGAAAGAAAATACAAAATAGGTGGCATGGAACGGGGGCAAAAAAAAATCTGTAAAGAAATCCTTTTTTTGTAGATAAAATAGAAAAAATATAAATACTGCTGCTGGCAAGTTGTAGGTATGTGAAGTGGAAATGCTACTGTATAGAGTTTATAATATCTTTCATGTATAGATGTAAATTTTTCAGAGCGTATTCATTTGCTTCCGTTCGTTCGTTCGTTTCTTTTTTTTCGACTTTTTTTTGTATAATGAAATAAAAAAGTAATGCAACATAACCAAATAATAATGAATCCTGGCTGGTAGGTGTAACATGTCATAAACCAGTGAGCAAATTTATTGAGAAATTTGCTTGGCTTCATCTTGCACAAAACACATCTCAAAAATATATGCAAACTGATTCTACTTTGTCAAAACTAAAGTTTTGTAAATTTTAAACTACTCTGAATGAATTCACTATTTTCAATTTGGAGTGCCCCGGTAGACTAGGAGTTACTGTGCTGGACTATCAGTCACAGGGTTGCTGGTTCAATTCCCACCAAAGACTCTGGCTCTAGGTTAGCAGGCGGCAGTAAGAATAGACACCTCACTAGGTTCCATTTCACTGGTTCCTTAAATACTTTAAGAAATAGGAGCCAGTTCACAAGAATCTCAAAAGATATTCTTCACCTTATCGGCTCATAATTACCATATGTACAGGGTCATAATTTAGGTGCGAATTTATTCCCGATTAATTGTTCTAAATTTAACAGTCAGACTTAAAATTACAGGGGCCTAGAAACAGGAATACTGTCAATACACGAGACAACTTCAAGAGAGGATGTGTCATTGGGGATAAATGCAGATGGAGCTTTCAAATAACTTCTCCGCCTTTGTTAGAACGTTAGTTCATCACCACCGGATCAATGCAGTTCAGATTTCGATTATAATAATGTCGGATTTATTACAGGGCATGTATCGACCACGAATGTGCAAGCAAATCTCCATCTCACTATCTGCCTGATGTCTAGACGGAATCTGGAACAGTTCTTGAATGGCTGGTGTCATTTAATGACATGACCATTCATTGTAATGTACCTAGAAATAATATTGCTGATGATCTGTTTTAATTTAACTGGTTGGTTGCTGTTTCACTTTTATTCTGTAAGTCATTTCTTGTCGTAATAATCGTCTTATAGATGCATATTTAAAGATTAAATTGCTATCAGTTCCAAATTTATTAAAATCTTTTTGCACAACTAAATGATTTCTGGATTAAAATTACTGATCTATATAAAAGTTGATTCGATATCGATATTCATTAGACATTTTTGTGGGTTTATTTGTTTTTCGGAAATGGTTCTTATATGTCAGCTATGACAACTTATGGGCCGATCTTCTTAAATTTTGGAACAGTGATTTTTTATGCATATGAGGATATTTCACGTCGAATTTCAAGATAATAACGGTATATTAGTAATAACGTAGATTTCGGAAGTGGACCTTTTATGGGGTATATAGTCAAATATGGATCGATATTCACAAAATCCAGCAGTTTGATTTTGGCATGTATGTAAATAATCCGTGTAAAATTTTGGATGGTACCGTTATTTATAAGAGATTTATGAGTATGAGTATTAAAGTGATTTTCGGAACAGGGCTTTATATGGGGGATACGGTTAAAAATGGACCGAAATTCCCAAAATGTTGTGGGATGATTTTTGTGTATATGTAAATGATCTGTGCAAAGTTTTGAGTCGGTACCGATATTTATACGATATATATAAAGATAAATGGCTTTTTCGGACGTGGTCCTTATATGAGAGCTAAGACCAATTATGGACCGACCATCATAAAATGTAGTACAACAATTTATTTACCTATAAGGCTTATTAATGTCAAATTTTAACCGTTTAGCATTATTTATACCAGTTTTATACGTAGTTAAGTGAATTTTGGAAGTGAACTTTATCAAAGTCAAACATGGACCGAAATAAAGAAATTTCGTTTTACTGTTTATTTTTGCATGAAACTTATTCCTGCTGAATTTTGTATTGATATTCCATTTTTATAATCATTTATGTATAATTGAGCAATATTTCGGGAAGATTTTTGTATGGGGGCTGTAAGAAATAATGGACCTATTCTTACTATTTTCCTCACAATTTCTTCTTTTATCATAAAAACAACGTATTCAAAATTTCATGGGAATATCTGCAATATATTTAAAAAGAATGGAAGAAATTTTTTAAAAATATCAATTTTTTAATGGAGGTTGTCTTACATTTTGATCCATAACTCTTGTTCTGCTATACCGATTTTGCTGATTTTCAATACCAAACTGCTTAGGAGAACTATAAGCGGTTTTTTGTAAACTTTGTTGATGTCTGTTGTGGCCTTTGGACGTGAGAGTGTTTTACACATACAGAAGGGCATGGCTCAATCGACTTAGAATTTCGTAAGGACCAAGAACATATATACTTTCTGGGACTCAGATGAGTATTTCTCAGTATTATACACGGCGTGACAAAATTATATATACCCTCATTCAACACTTATGGTGGTGGAGGGTATAAAAATACCGAATTCTTTGAAAATAAGTACCTGTATATGATGAATGAATTGGATTCTATACTCAAAATGTTATTTAAATTAAATTGTTTTGACATGATAATTTAACCGAATTAATAAAAATATGCTAAATTCAGATATTTATTTATAAAATGTTGCAAGTCTTGTTTTACACTCTTCAGTTTTAGCTGACCAGTTTTTGTTCAATTCTCTTTTGAAATTGCCATTTCAATCACACACGTCAATTCAACTTTCGAACTTTTTTTTTGCAAAAGGAAATAAGAAAATTGACTAGTAACTTCAAGTTTGTAACCCTTTTGTTCTCTTTTCCCTTCGCAACCAAAAGTACTTGCTTGACGAGTCAGAATTGAAAAGTGTGAAAGCGGACTAAGATATTATAAAAATATTACACAAATTTAACATTATGTTTTTTGTGATTTGTTATTTAAAAAGTTAAAATTTGTATATTTTGATATGTATTGTACAAGAGACTAAATAAACTTGAATTTTTGTTTTTGTTTAGATAAAAATTAAAAATACTTTTAAAAAAAGCGACTTTTTATTTTTTCTGATTTTTTTTTGACGATTTTTAAAATTCGAAATGACGTTGGTTTTCTTTTTCATTGGGATTTTGACGGTTTTTTCGAAATTCATCTGGCAGCCCTGATTATAATGTATGTACTAAGTTGTTGAAAGCTGACTTTAAAATCAAGAAATTTAGCGGTGCGTATTTTGCTTGGTTTAAGGGTAGTTCCTTTTGTGAAGCTGCTGCTTTCTAACGATTTAACTTTAATGTCATTTGATGTAAATAAAGAGAGATTTACTAGTATTTGTATCAAATTATTACAACGTCAATTATGCCAGTCTTTTTATTGAGTGAAATGTCTTGTTGGGTTTCAGATAGTTTTCATACCATTCAAACAAATATTGTTTATGAAATGAGTAGAGAAAAAAAATATCTTTAACATATATAGAATTATGTATCTTAGCATCAGCATCATCATTTATTTATGTGCAATTCTTTTTATGGCCACTACTTTAAAAAGCAAAGGTTAATAGAAGTTTTGTCGAAGGATATGTAACCATTTTCATATAGATTCGTAACAGTTTTAATGAAATTTTTTATAGTTTTTAAGTGTATGGGTATGACATTGAAACCAAAGCCCAATCATCCCAATGGAAACGTCCAGAACAGCCAAGACCGAAAAAAGCACGTCAAGTTAAGTCAAATGTGAAGGTTTTGCTCACTGTTTTCTTTGACTGCAATGGCGTGATGCATCATGAATAGGGAATACTACCTTATGCGCCGTTTGCGCGAATAAATTTGTCAGAAACGCACGGAATTGTGGAAAAACCAATCATGGATTTTGCACCATGATAACCCACCAGCTCACACATCGGTGGTTGTGCGTGAGTTTTTATCCAAAAACAAATAACGGTTTTGTTTCAACCACCGTATTCACCGGACTTGGCCTCCGCTGACTTTTTCCTTTTCCCAAAATTGAAGACACCGATGAAAGGAAAGCGTTTTGCTGCGATTGAGTAGATAAAAGAAAAATCGAAACAGGAGCTGTTGGCGATACCAAAAATCACGTTTCAGAAGTGTTTCGAGGATTGGAAAAAACGCTCTGACATACATAAGTGTATTATATCTGAGGTGGATTACTTTGAAGGGGACAAGATAGTTATTGATGAATAAATAAATACTTTTTTAAAAAATTTAAAATAACCGTTACCGTTGGGAATCCCCCAAAACTATTACTCAATTTCTTTATAAAAATTGTTACTAGCAAGCCTAAAATAAAGCTGCTAAAAATAGTTCACTATGTGGAGACAAAAACACACATAAAATGTATTTTTGTTTAAAAAAATGTTGTTCATTGAAAAGAAAAATTCACTGTATGGAAATTCATTTTACGAGATCAAAATTTGTACATTGAGAGTGGAGCGAAAAAGCTGTGTTCTTGATTTTAGTTCATAATAAGGAGAACTTAATTGTATAGAAGTTCACAATAAGAAAGTTCGACTGTATTTAATGAAAGTAGCGCCTTAGTAAAATTCGTCTAAACTGCACAAAAAATCACTTCCACTTAACAATTTTATTATTATTATCTTTTTTTTTATTCTTCTGAAAAAAATCTCTTGAGGTTTTGTAAATTTTGTCTCCATTTTTTCATATGCATTAATAGAAAATAAGTTTTTTTCTTGTGTGTTTTTGTTGCTTTACACCTAAAAATACATGTTGATTTTGCATAATTTTTTTCTTTAGAAAAAAAAACTGCTGCTAAAAAAGGAAAATTTTAATGAAGTATTTTGTAATATTCAACTTTTCTGCAAGTTGCAAAGAAATACCCATGAGTAACATAATCTTTTCATCACCATTAATGAAAAGCTTTTTTTTTTGGATTTTCATATTTCTTCTACAGGGTAGAAAATATATTTTTTTTTGCTGATGTGACTGGAAGTTTTAAAGTCAATTATTAAATAAGGAAATGAAAATTAAGTATAGCAGGAAATTGTACAAATAGTAGACAAGTTTAGCTAAAATTATGATAATTTAATTATTGTTTCGGTTTGGATTTATCAATGACAATTTATATTTACGGAAATTGGTTGAATTGTTTGTTTTGTTGGGTGTGGGAAAAGTTAAGAACAAAATATATTTCTCTACTCTAACTCGTTTGCTCCAAGACCATGTCTCCTTCTTGTTCTCTAACTAACTCTCTTTTACAACATATCATTTTAGTAAGCTTTTATTAAAAACTTTATATATTTCCTTGACTCCGCTGGCATACAACAGCACTTTCTGACAAACCATTTTCTTGGTATCCTGTTTAAGCTTTATTTGCCTAAAGTATAAGGCATGTTTTTGGATTTGATAAAGAGTGTAAATAAGATCAAATTGCAGCTCCAAGACTACTATGTTCTTTTCGTGTGAAGTTAAAAGAAGTTTAGTAAATCTTAACATAAATAAGAATAAGAGCAGATGCTGCAACGGACGGGCTCCATTAGTTAATCTTATCAGGGCTTTGCATAATTTCCTTTATGTTTATGTAGCATCAACTTCTAAAAGGCCAGAGACTAATAACGAATAGCAAATAAAAGTGGCCAATAGCAATTATTTCTGCACTAACTAAAACTATGAAGAGTATGGTGAAATAGAGTGCAAACTAAACTCAAGGATCGCCTTTATAAATAACTATGGATTAGGAGACAATATTCTTAGAGAGACTCATCATCCTTCCTATCGTAAAATGGTTAACGTTCTATTCACCGTTTTATAGACACTAAAGTGTTGACTCCAGAAATTTCCAAGTTGTTTGATTAGGTGTGACATGAAGTAATTTCATCGAAACAAAATACATATTGATGTTGTTAATAACTGCTCTCAATTTATATCGAACTTTCTCAGAGCTCACACTTCACGAGTTAATAAGGTTGGAAGACTGAAGATTATTTCAGACCTATCGCAACTCCAAGTTC
Source organism: Bellardia bayeri (assembly GCA_950370525.1). NCBI lineage: Eukaryota > Metazoa > Arthropoda > Insecta > Diptera > Calliphoridae > Bellardia > Bellardia bayeri. Next base: position 2,229,563 of record OX493266.1, on the reverse strand, counting down.
TTTCTCCTACTGAATTTCTTATTGTTGTAAATGGTCTGCTACATTGAACACCCAACTCCTATTTCTTTAAGTTCTTTCTCTTAATTGATTTCGTATTTTTCTAAATGGTCTTCTTTGGCAAACATTCAATTCAGCAGGAATAAGTTTCATGCAAAAAGAAATCGTAAAACGAAAGTTTTTTTATTTCGGTCCATATTTGACCATAGACCCGATATAAAGTCCACTTTTAAAATTCACTTAAATACGTATAAACCTAATATAAATAATACTAAATGGCTAAAATTTGACATAAATAATCCTTATAATAAATTGTTGTACTAAATTTTATGGTAGTCGCATACAAGGACCATATCCGAAAAAGCCATTTATCTGTATATATATCGTATAAATATCGGTACCGACTCAAAACTTTGCACAGATCATTTACATATACACAAAAATCATCCCACATCATTTTGGGAATTTCGGTCCATTTTTAACCGTATCCCCCATATAAAGCCATCTTCCGAAAATCACTTTAATACTCAGAAATCTCTTATAAATAACGGTACCGATCCAAAATTTTACAGGGATTATTTACATACATGCCAAAATCAAACTGCTGGATTTTTAGAATATCGATCCATATTTCAATACTATTATATATCTTAAATATACCGTTATTACGTTGAAATTAGTTATTAAATATTCACATACGCTTAAAAATCACTGTTCTAAAATTTAAGACGATCGGCCCATAATTTGTCATAGCTGCCATATAAGAACCATTTCCGAATAACAAATAAACCCACAAAAATGTCTAATGAATATCGATATCGAACCAACTTTTATACAGATCAGTAATTTTAATCCAGAAATCGTACTAATATCGGTTATACGGCGATTATGGTACTGGATTATGTAGCTGCCATACAACTCTTGTAAATAATGTTATTGAGATGAAATTCAACCAAAATAAGCCTCTAATACGTAGAAACCACACTAGTGGATACTGGTTTTAGAAGTTATTAGTCCATAACTGGTCCACTTCTAATATGCCACCCATAAATCTTTTGTAAATACATAGGACATAATATTATTGAGATCAAATTCAACCTTATAATCTTACCCTTTTTTATACTCTTGTTGTGAATATGGAAAATTTTTCTTTTAATTTTATAAATTGTTAAATTACACTTAAGATTATTATGAAAATCAGAAAAACTCTGTAAATTACAGTAAGAATCGGTAATTACCTAAATTATAAATGTTCAAAATTAGATACAATTTCAAAACATTTAAAAGAAATTATGTTGGTCGTAAAAAACACAGAATTAGGATATTCCAGTTCTATAACCAGTGTAGTTTCTGTATTTCTTATTGCGTTAAGGTGGAAGGTATTAAAGATTCGGCACATCCGAATATTGCACTCTAACTTGTTTTAATTTAATTTTGGTACATTTAAAACTAACTAATCCTGCTAATTCTAAAACAAAATAATAAGTAATTAATAAGTAACTACTACTAATGGAAAATAACCCTGAAACATACAATGATTACAAAACAACACATACAAAATTTTTAAAAAGCTAAAATCTTGTCTCCAAAACGCAATTTTTACAAAAATATAGAAAATAAAACTCAACAAATGAACATAATAAGATAAAAAGAGAAAAAAGAACTAATCATTACATATAATTTTTTTATTGCAGCTCTTATAGTACAAGCAAAGGGAGGGGCATTTTTCTAAATGATGATGACGTTGACTTTGATGTAAACAACAACAACAACAAAAGAATAAAGAAGTAAAACCATTGATGTGACAAACAGCATAGAATGATGATGATGATGAAACAGTAAAAGAGAAATCATAACAAATGAGGGTTGATTTTTTTTTTGTTTGGTATCAGGTATTTAACAATACCAACATTTAACAACAACAACATAGAACACTCAACAAACTCAGTGAAATAAAATCAGGAATGCATGAGTAAGTGAGTACCATAGAATTTACTGTTAGCTAGAGAGAGAGAGAGCGTGAGCCTGAACTAAAACTCTTTAGGGATGTTGTTGTCCTATTGAAACTGTGTATGAGTGTTTGTTGGTTTAATGCAGTTGATATGGGGTCGGTTGTGTGTGTGTTTTTGTATGAGGGATTTTTTCTAATTTGTAGTTTGAGGGTTGGATGGTTGTTGGTTGCTGCTGTTGACACTCGTTTGATTTGTTTTTACTGTTGGAGTTTGATTTTTTGCTTTTTGCATTTTTTACACGTAAAAAGCTGTTTTTGTAACTGAAACAAATTATGAATTTAGTTGTTGGTAATGACTAGATTTTTCTTTTAGTTTTTCTTTTACTTTATGGGTTCTGATTTATTTAATAAAATGTTTTGACTTTGTAGCAAATTATGATTTTTTGCTTACCAAGCTAAACATTTACATATTTTTAAAATTCATATTATGCATTAAAATTTAAGGCTTATTCACAATTATTACCTATAAATTTAGAATTTTTCTTTGGATTGTGTAATATTTAATTGAAAAATCATATAGTTAATGGATTTATCTCACTGAAAACATTTCCAAAGTATGTAGATACTATGAGCCTCAAAAGTGAGTAACCACAACAAATTATTTGATTTTTTTAAGATAATGAAAATCCTAAAATCTATCCATCGATTGAAATTTAAAAGTTTCGTTTTGTTGGATATTTGGTTGAATAATAGATTCGGTTATGAAAAAAAAATTTAAGTTGAACTATAATGCTTTTCATAATCTTAAAAAAATCAAAAAATTCACTGGTGCTTACACACTTTTGAAGCTGTGTGTATGTAACTATCTACATTGGGGTGGCCCTAAAATAAAGTTGCGGATGTTCCCGACTAATATGAAAATTTGATTCATTTTAAGACTACGTTTCTCAATTTTTTTGTCCTGCGGTCAATACTTGGTGAGCTGGATCAAAGGATAAAAAAGTCCTTTTTAGAAGTTTTTTGATTTTTTTTCACAATTCTTCCAAAGGAACTATATATAAATTTCGTATCATATGAAAGGTCTTTGAGAGACGCATTCAATGCGTTATCAAAAATTAAAAAAAAAAATTTTTTAAATTCAAAAATTTTAAAAATTTTAGACAAAATTTAATTTTTTTTTATTTTTTCATAGAATTTACTTAAATAAATAGTTGAAATTTCTTGGTTATAAACATCATGCAATTTAACCCAAATCGTTTTCCCCGTTTTTTTAAATTCTATCTACATATTTCAATTTTTATTATTTTTTTTTTAAACTTTAACTCAATAATTAACTAAGAAAAACCCGATTAAAAAAGCGAATAATCGTCATTTTCAATTTAAAATTTAATATACATAAATGTAGAAAAAAATATTAAGTAATTCGGATTTTTTATATTTATTCGAATTAACAAAATCGAGTAAAAATTATTCGGATAATGAATCGAAAAAAACCTTTTATTCGAATTTTAAAATTATTCGAAATTTAAATAAACAAAAGCAGTAAATTAAAAAAACTCGCTAAAATGGTCACATTTAATAACATTGATCATCCCACACTAACTTATAAAAATACTACATATACTAATTACATTAAATAATAGCATTTCGATGCCTTAATATAAAAAAGGCCTAACTCGATATTTTGTTACTTTACAGACGAAGGAAAAAACTTAATAAAATCCGTAAAATTTTTGATACAATTTTTAATAAAACAAGTAACAGTGCTATATTCGGCTATGCCGAATCTTATATACCCTTCACCTTTGTTGTGGATGCATAATTATATTATATACATACATACAAATACATATATTATATTAATGCACTTTGTTTGATAGTTTTTTTGATGAAATTTTCAGAGGTTGTGTCGGATTTTGCTCATATCTCCGTTATTTTTGGATGGATTTTGCTGATTTTAAATAGCAATTTAAATTATTGAAGATTTGGATCCCGAAGATATATGGGGACTTCAGAAAATTGATTTCAACAGACAGGCAGACGGACATGGCTTAATAGACTCCGCTATCTATAAGGATCCAGAATATATACATATACTTTATAGGGTCGGAAAATTATTTTGTAGAAATTACAAACTGAATGACAAACTTATATATACCCTTCTCGTGAAGGTGAAGGGTATAAAAAAAGCTATACATTTTATTTCGCATTTATATTTTTTTATTTTTGTTTTAATGAAGGTATCGAAGATAGGCCCTTTTTCATTGATTTTTTTTTTGTAAAAAATTGAGTTAGGCCATCGATTTATTATAATTTGAATTGAGCACTATTTTTAGTTGCAAATCTAGAATAAAATATAAAAAAAATTTTGTACAAGAGTAAACATTTTAATGTTATCAGCTATTAATGCTGTAATAGTTACGGTTGATTACAAGCTACAACCTACTGCAACCGATTAGTAATTAAATTGATCACGTGGTTGAAATGAATAATAATCAGTAACACTTAAAATTGCATATTTGTCAGAAGAATAGTGAAGTTGTAAATAGAACTGATGGGTCTTAGAGCTTAAGAAGCGGTTGAAAAAAAATTTAAATGTCGGCTTGCCTTTCATAATTCTCTGTACCAGGCAACTTTATATAAACTAATCATAATAGCTCATCTTTATTTTCGACCTTTACCGTTAGTCAAAAACATTTGTTATTTATCAAAAAAAACTTACAAGTCTCGCAATTAGCAAAATATTGCAATAAACACTGCAAACAAACTCAACTTAGAAAAATACTAATTTAATGATTAAAACGATTTAGTATGTAATTAAAGAGTCAGCAATAAAGTTCAATTTAATAAGCGAAAAAAAATAAGAAGAAATATTACAGTAATGATATTTAATAAAGTATTTGTTCTCGTTACATTTGCACTGTTAAGCTTACTGCAAAAAGTTCAAGGAAAAATTGCTTTAAACGGCCGACAACTTCCAGAAAATACAGGTTATTTTAAAAACTTTTCGAACAAAACTGTCTCAAAGTGTCTTGAAAACTCTACAAAATTAAAAATAAAACTTAAACTAGATTCAATTAATAAATTCAAAATTTTTTAATTTAGATTAAAAAAGGTTTGAAAATATATACGAATAAAAAATTAATCGAATAAAAAACCGAAGAAACTGAGTTTTTATTCAATAATATTAATTTAAGCCTTAAAAATAAAAATTTTAAAAAATCAGATAAGTAAAAAAAAAAAATTAATCGGTTTAAATTCGAATAAATTTTTTAAAAATATATCCAATATAATTATAAAAATAACATAGATTTTTAAAACTTGTAAATAAAATGTTTTAAAATTACTCGAATTTCTAACGGTTATTTAAAAATTAATCGAATAAAAAACCGAAAAAACTGAAATTTAATCAAATAATCTTAATTTAATTCTTAAAAATAATAAAATCAGCAAATCAAAGGAACATTAAGCGGTTTTTATTCGAATAGATTTCTTAAAAATAACAGATTTAAAAAAAATAAAATAAAAATTTTTAAAATTACATATTCGAATTTTAAACGGTTATGCTAATAAAAACCCGAATAATCGGAATTTTAACCAAATAATATTAATCTTAAATATAAAATTTTTTTAAAATACAGTTTTTATTCGCATAATTTTTTTAAAAATACGAATAATTAAATAATTGCAATAAAACAATAAAATAATGTAGATAAAGTATATTTTAAAAGATTCCAATTATTCAAAATTTTAACAATTTATAAAAGTTAATAGAATAATTATGCCAACAAATACCGAATAACCAGTATTTTATGTAAATAATATCCATATAAGTCCTAAATAAAAAATAAAAAAACTAAAAAATATCAAAAGTTTTCTGAAGAAGCTACACAAAGGGTAGCGAAATATTGAAATAAAATTTAAAATTTTTTATAAAAAAAACATAAAGCTTAAATAATTACTAATATCTTAATAAAAATTAAGAAAAATATTCGTTTTTAATTCGAATAAATTTCTTTGAAATACGATACGAGTAATTCCAATCTAACAATAAAAACAATGTATATTCTTTAAAATTTTAAAAATTATTCGAATTTTTGACGGTTAGTTAAAAATTAATCAATTAATTATAAGAATAAAAAAGTAACTAATAGTTAGTTTTACTAAACTAATGTCAATACGATATTTAAATTTAAAAAATTAACAAAACTTTTAAATTAAAAAAAAATTAAAATTTATTCAGTTTTTTATTCGAATAATTTTTTAAGAAATCTGCAAAAGCGTTTGTAAATTTTTACGAAAGTTTTAAAAATGTTTAGGATTTTAACGGTTACTTAAAAATTATTCAAATAAATTAAAGATTAAAAAACCTAATAATTGTTAGTTTTACAAAATTAATAACAATATGCTATTTAAATTTAAAAAATCAGGAAAACTGAAAATTTTTAAAAGAAATTTTAAAAATTATTCGGTTTTTTATTCGAAAATATTTTTTAAATAATCTGTAAAATTGCTTAATTCCAATATAACAATAAAAACAACAAGGATTTTTTTAAAATTTTAAACAAATTTAAAAAAAAATCTTTCGTATTTTTGATGGTTACTTCAATATGAATCGAATAATACGATTAAAACCTGAATAATTACTAGTTCTGCTAATAAGACAATTAAATTAAAGAAATCCGTAAAAATATAAATTTTTAAAGAAAATGTCAAAAATTATTCGGTTTTTTAATCGAAATTTTTTTTAATTAATCCGTTAAATTGCTTAATTTCAAAATAATAAAAAAAACAACGTAGATACTATTAAATTTTAATAAAAGTTTTTAGAATTTTCAAGATTTTTAGAGGTTACCTAAAAATTATTCGAATAATCATACGATTAAAAACCAAATAATCGTTAGTTTTACAAAAATAGTTTCAGCAAAGCTTTTAAATATAAAAAATAAAAAACAATTATAATATTTTCAAAGAAAATTTAAAAAATTATTCGGTTTTTTTTTCGAATAAATTAAAATAAAATCCATCAAAAACATGATTTCAATAAAGGGAATTTTTATAATTTATGAAAGACATTTTGCATGATTTTTAAAGGTTACTTAAAAATTAATCGAATAATTATACGATTAAAAACAACTTTTCTGAAAAGCTTTTATAATGTCATGTTTCACACGTTTAAATTTTTGTTCAATTCTCCTCTGAACTTGCCTTTTCGTTTACACGCGTATCTTAAATTTGTGTGCTCTTTACCATCAAGTTTCCACTTTTTCATACAAATCAACATGCAAACAACTTCGCGTAGAATAAGAAAAACAAAAGGAAATAAGAAAATTGACTAGTACCGTCAAGTTTGTACCAATTTTATTCTCTTTAAACTTCTTATTCAAAAATACTAGTCTTGAAGAGTCAAAATTGAAACGTGTGAAAGCGGGCAATTAGTTGTTTATTGATTCGAATATTTAAAATAATTATATTCTTCGAATAAAACCATTAAGAAATAATTGTTTTGGAAAATTTTTCTCTTTCAGTTTTCCATGATTTAGCTCCCCCAGAGCTTTTACACAATTCTATATGGGAAAGACACTTAGAAAGGCATTCAGCATCTGTTTTCGATAGCGGAAAACTGTTAAGACATTTCTCCAACTTTAAGGATTTTCACAAAGAATTAAAACCAATTGAAAATAATTTTAAAACCAAAGAACTTAGTAGCAGGGAGCAACAAAATTCGGACAAAAATCCTAATGTAAACACTGTCACACATAAAACCATTAACTCCCAGAGCGTTTATTGCCGTCAACTAATGAAGAGTGAACTAAACCCTCAGGGTGCTATTAGCCATAGTGTACTGCATATTTGCAATCCGTTGCCCTCAGTTACACCGGCATACACTACAATTAGGACGGCCAGAGTTGGACCGACAACTGATTCCTTAGCTTATGCCCAGAAAGAAAAACGTTATGGTCGCTTAATTTCCTCAACAGCGGCTGGCATCAATTGCAGACGTATTATGAACAGTGAACTTAATGAGCGCGGTGAGATAGTAGACTCCGTTACTGAGGTTTGTGATCCCCCAACCACTACAACTACCACCACCAGAAAGCCAAGATTGACGACCACTGCTAAGACAACCACAACCACGCCTAAGCCGTTGATAAAGGTCTGCAGACCCGTCATGAACAGTTATCTTAGTGAGGAGGGAGAAATTATAGATTCGGTAACAATGGTTTGTAAAATGGAGACGATGGCTTAAATAGTTGAATAGTATATTGTATATTTGAAGAGATATTTTATGTAATAAATTCACATTTTATGTAATAAATGCTGATAATAACTAATAACTACACGCAGAGAAAGAACATGGTTGTGGTAAACATAATCTAAGAGCAACATATTATGATAAGATATATGATTGCAGTTAAAACATATGTAGTATGTTCAATTATCATCGTAATATTTCATTATGATATTTTCTTATTAATCATAATTTGCTATTATAACATCATATTCTAACCCAATATAATCATAAAATTGTCATACATTATCATATTATGACCCAAATTAATAATAATAATAATTGTTCTTAATTAATTATTGTACTAATTGTACTAATATTTGTAGCTGAATTTATAAATAAATAAATTATTATGATCCAAAGTAATCATATTATGATCTAAAGTAATCAAAATATAATTTAAAGTAATCATATGATATACAATAATCATATTAGTTAGAAACCTGGATCTTATATAAATCTTGGGCCGTCAACACTCAGGAAGTTTAGATGAAAACATTTTAACAAGCTTTCAATAGCCGGTCAATTGCATATTTCTTAGGATTTCAGCCATTAGCACTCTAACGTCCCCATAACGCCCACTGATAATGGGTGATTCAAGTAGAGATAATTTTTTTCAATAGCCTTTTTTGACAGATCACTTGTGAGTTGTGTCATTCTGTCATGTTATTTTTGTTTGGTATTGTTTGGCATTTCATAATGGAAAGACTTAAGCCTGAACAACGTTTATAAATCGTTCAACTTTATTACGAAAATTCACGTTCTGTGTGTGAAAGTGTTTCGTGCACTTCGCTCAACTTATGGTCAACATATTCGGCCTACTGAGCGTACTATTTGCAACACCATCACCCATTTTGAGACCCAGCATTCATTATTGGATAATATTCGACCGAATAGTTCACGTCGGGCACGCTGTGAAGAAAATATAGCGACCGTAACTGAGAGTGTACACGAAGACCATGGAGAGTCGATTCGGCACTATTCGCAGCAACTCGGACAGATGTATGAAACGACTTGGGGCATTTTACGTCGAGATCTTAAATTCAAAGCGTACAAAATACAGCTTGTGCAAGATCTGAAGTCGCTCGACCATCCCAAGCGACATTGCTTCCCTCTATTGGCGCTTGAAAAGTTGCAAAATGATCTGACGTTTTCGAGACAAATTTTGTTTAACGATAAGGCCCATTTCTGGCTCAATGGGTATGTAAACAAACAAAATTACTGCATTTGGGACGAAGAGCAACCTGAACAGACTCAAGAACTGCCAATTCATCCAGAAAAAAACAGCGGTTTGGTGTGGTTTGTGGGTCGGTGGAATCATCGGTCCGTATTTTTTTAAAAATGATGCCGGTGCGAACGTAACCGTCAATGGCGAACGTTATCGTGCCATTATAACCGACTATTTGATGCCTGAAATTGAAGCTCGTGATCTCGGCAACATTTGGTTGCAGCAAAACGGTGCCACTTCCTACACATCGCATCAATCAATGGATTTATTGAGAGAACACTTCGCACATAATTTCACATTTTGGGCCGGTCGATTGGCCACCATGATCGTGTGATATCACACCGTTAGACTTTTTCCAGTGGGGATATGTAAAGTCTTAAGTTTTTGCGGACAAACCCGCCTTGGAGGAAAACATCACGCGTGTCAGTTGCCAGTTACCAGTCGAAATGCTCAAACGAGTCATCAAAAATTGGACTCAACGGAAATACCATCTGCGACGTAGCAACGGCCAACATTTGATAGACATAATCTTCAAAAAATATCTTTCAAATGATAATAAAAATTCCCCATTAAATTTGAATTTTCTGTGTTTTATTCTTTAAAAAAGTAGGGAACCTCGAAATGGATCCACGCTTTAAATATTTTTGGATGATACTCTACTTCCTTAATGCACATGATCGATGGCTACGATGAGAAGGGGCTTAATGTGAGACCCTGGCGGCTGTCTAAACTAAACCAACCTTTTATTTCAAACAAATTAGGAATAGCCTAAGGAAAGGGTTGTGTCTTAACCTATCACCTTAAGTACAACACATGCCGCGATAAGTAGATGACTGACTTTTGGAATTACAAACAGCGGGGTGTTTTAATGAAGCAACACCATTAAATTATAAATTCAAAATCATCAAGCTACAATTCCAAAATGAATCGCTTTTAAAAATTAATTTCACTAAATGCGGGTACTTTTTTACTTATGTACATGTTACACTCAAAACAAGCAAACAACTCCTAAGGGGCATTATCAATGAATAAGATTTTTTCTAAAGGAATTGAATTGTTGCAACCGGTATGAGGACATGTGTGTCTCAAGAGCTTTTGAAAAAAGCCCAACATAAGAAGCGCCATTTGGATAAATAATAATAATAATAGCAGCAACTATAAAGCAACCAGCTGAATCATTAAAACAGCAGGTGGCTGTTACACAAAATAAAATGGTCTTCATTGACATCTTTTCAAATCTCAGCAAATATGCTATATTGCAACAATTAGAAAAAAATGGCTGCCAAACGTCAAAGTTTAACTCTGATGCTACAAGACCTATAATTAAATTATGCAGCAAACTGTTGAAAAGAAACTCTTAAAAAAAAATTATAAAAAAACCTTTAAACAAAAGCTTAACAGCAACCAGCATGGCTTCCAAATATGGCCAACTTTATTGTCTAAATGCAACAGTGCGCATTGTTTTAGACACTCACACTTGTTGCCTGTCCAAACCTTGAAGTACCAGTTGCAAGTGTTTGTTTTTTCCGGCTTTCTTCCCTTATTTCTTATAAAAATTCTCGCTTGACTAAAAATTTATACAAATTAAAATTTCTCAAAGATTTTATTTACTCTTGCTCAAAATCTTTTGATATTCAAATTATGACCTTTTTTATACACAATAGATTCATTGAAACCGTTACTTTCATTAAAATTTGAAATTCATTAAAAACTTAACATATTCTCTTTTAAATTTGTGGTGTTTATTTTTGTATATTTCTGTTGAAATTTGTATAATAATAATAATAATAATGCCTTGAAAATGTTAAATATTAAACATCAAAGTAGGTAGTAGTTGTTTTAACTTTAACTTGGAATCATTTTAATTGCTCAAATGTTTGTTTGGTTGGCTGGCTTTAAATTAAGAATAAACAAAGTAAGCAAATTTGTTTAGTAATTATAATTTATACAAAAATGTTACGCTATGTATAGACGGTTGTCAGATCATACAATCTTGTCAGATCTAGCAATGTGCTAGCAATGTACTGACATTGAAAAACTGTTAGCAAAAAGTAAATTGTCAGTTCAGACGACTGTAAGAAAATCTTACAATTTCATTGACATACAATTGTCACATAATGAATTTATCTGTCAACCGAAATTGTCCGTGCACACGGTTGTCAGATTGTTGTATGGCAGAGATTGTCAAATTCGCGGTGAGGCATTGTATGTATGTATGTTTAAAATTTTTAAATTTTATCTGCATATGACCTTCTTTGATGAGTTTGATAATATAGGGTGATCCAATAGCCCTATATTATATAGGATAAAAATAGCCTTTTTTTGACAGATCACGTGTGAGTCGTATCATGTTGTCATGTTATTTTTGTTTAGTAGTGTTTGGCATTTCAAAATGAAAAGACTTACGCCTGAACAACGTTTACAAATCGTTCAACTTTATTACGAAAATTCACGTTCTGTGTGTGAAAGTGTTTCGTGCACTTCGCTCAACTTATGGTCAACATACTCGGCCTACTGAGCGTACTATTTGCAACTTTGAGACCCAGCATTCATTATTGGATAACATTCGACCGAAGAACCCAAGTCCAGCACGCTGTGAAGAAAATATAGCGGCGTAGCTGAGAGTGTACACGAATACCGTGGAGAGTCGATACGGCGCCGTTCGCAGCAACTCGGACTGACGTATGAAATTGAAGCTCGTGATCTCGGCGACATATGGTTTCAGCAAGACGGCGCCACTTCCCACACATCGCATCAATCAATGGATTTATTAAGAGAACACTTCGGTGAGCACATAATTTCACGTTTTGGGCCGGTCGATTGGCCACCAAGATCGTGTGGTATCACACCGTTAGACTTTTTCGTGTGGGGATATGTAAAGTCTAAAGTTTATGCGAACAAACCGGCTTCGATTCAGGCCTTGGAGGAAAACATCAGGCGTCTCATTCGCCAGTTAACAGTCGAAATGCTCGAACGAGTCATCGAAAATTTAAAAAATAAATGCCAATGAATGTTCTTTCAAATGATAATAAACATTCCCCATTCAATTTGAATTTTCTGTGTTATTTTCTTTAAAAAAGTAAGGAACCTCGAAATGGATCCCCGCTTTACTTCCATGTGACTACACGGATTCTACCTTTTTGCGGTAGGATTTTTTTTCAGCCTTAATTTTTTTTTTGTTGCCTTCGGACCCTGTTGGCGACTGAATAGGACAATTGAATTCAATTGGCTTATACCTGCACTCTATAAAACAGGATTCATCAATAGATACATATCTCGCTTTACATTTTTTATTTTCTTTAATATAATTCTTTAATTTTCTTCCACTTTTTTCCGAAATGTTATTAATGTTATCATCCTACAATTGAGATAAGTTGCAATATTCAAAGTTCTTGTCGTGATAAAATCTGCACTAGAAAGGATAAAGTGTATTGTTTTAAACGTGCAAACTTCAACGATCTTAATAATCTTTTGTGTGACACCAGTTCTGAAATCTCTGAAGTAATGGCTTTCCACCCTATATAGCACAGATCCAGCACAATTTCTAGTTTTGGTAGTTTTTTGAACATTTTCATATAGCACTTTTTTACTAACACGATTCTGTACAAGCAGATACTCTTCATAAAAAAAATGTATTTTTATTTAATAACTACAAAGTGTATTAATTTCAATATATTATCTGAATAATCGGTAATGACGTTTTTTGTTCGTTTTTAATAATAAAATGATAACTGAGATGAAAAAATGCAGCTCTGTTAACTCTGTTAACAGTCGATGAGTAGTAAGTATGTTAATTTATACATTAACATAGGTAATGTTAAAAAGGGAGCTAACTGACGGAGCTAACTTCACGCACATAAACTCTATTGACAAAATAATTGAAACATTTTATACAACATTGTATCAATATATGAATGAATGTATTCCAAAAATTTTACAACATTCAAAGTCTGGTCCACCCTGGAACTCAAAGCAACTTAGTTTTCTATCCTATCATAACTAATATTTATCACAGCGGCCTCCTTCGATGGTATAGCATTAAAACGCCACCGAAGTAAAATAATTAAATAAAAAGGCTATAAATCAAGCTTTAACATTAATGTTCCTACTCACCACCAGAGGCGCTGCAATTCTGCACTAAAAACAAACATAATGCGCAAGAGTTTCACTTCTTCAACTATCCCCTTTCCAAAGAAAGTAACGCAATTATATACATATAAGCATATTATTGCCTGAAAAAAAGTTAGATGACAAGCACCCCAATAGTTAAATTAGGGACAAGTCCCCGGGCTTTTAACTGATCCTGCAGTACTAGATAGAGACTATAGACTATAGTCAATATGAAACTTGAATCATTTGGATGTTAATCAAAAGAGACTCTATCCAGTTTCGAACCCTTGCAAGTTCATGGTACCGGTGTCATCATCTCTACCCTGGCATTGGAATGATGCCAAGGTGATGGAAACACCAAGACTATTTTCCTCCGGGTCGGGGTAAAGTGTAAATAAAATCTAACGAAAAAACACCTTAAGTACATTTATCTTTGTTCAGAGCATATATAAATCAGTCAAACTATTGTCCGATTGGTCAAAAATATATTTCATTTCTCAAGTCTGCTCATCCTTTAAGGCTCCAGCATTCTTCTTTCACACTTCTTAACAAATGCAATTATAATTCTGTGATTATTATTTTGTCTGTCATTACTAATAATTCTATTGATAAGTCCTAATGATGCACATATTTTCTTTTACCATTATCCTTTAGTTTAACTAACAATTTCCTTTATTTAAGTCTTTCTGTTTTTTTTTTTGTTTCGTTTTGTTATGTTATTATTTTCGTTGTTATTTTATGTTCATGATAAATACATGTCAACACATTTAGCTTGTTATCCTTTTTATGCTACTGTTTAATGTTACTGCTATTGTTATTGTTAGTTTTGCTGTCACATCCTGCTGTGAGCGGGTGTTTGTCCATTATGCGAACTCTTAATAAACCCCCTCTCTTTTGGGATTTTTGTCTGTTTTGTGTCTCTCAGGCGGGGGTAACAAAGTAGCGCAAGATCTTAAGTGTTCATTTAGGAAAGAATAATAGAAATAAGTTTATTTTGTGTAAAATATTGTAGATGTGGTGGGAAAATTGTCATAATCTTTTGACGTGTGCCTTTCTTTTTTTTTAAACACAAAAAGTAGAGAAGGAGGTAGTTGGCAAGTGATTGCATGTGACCAACTGAAATTGTGATTTCATGAGATTTCTGCAAGATTTGTCTCTCGTTTTGTTGACTTGTATCTGTCTAATCATTTGCTACATTAACTAATTTGACTGCTTCCAAGTAATTTATGTAGGATCATGAGTAAAGAAGATTGTAGATAATAGTTGTTATCAATTCATCAATTTTTCTTTTTAGAAATTCACGTTCAGGACAAGTGATTTAACTGCTACAAAGTAATTTATGTAGGATCGTAAGGATAGGAGATGGTACGATCATTAGTTTCTATTTTTCTAAGACGTCTGTGACCCTCAAAGTGTAGGAATTCCCCAGCAAGTGAATTGGGATTCCATATAGTCGAAAATAAAGAATTCGAAGTCCTTGCGTATTGTAGTAGCATTCAACTCTGTATTTAGAGTACCTGATATTATTCTTTTAAAGAGTCGTAGCTGTTTTCTTTATAACATTTGAGAAGTAACACTCAGACAATTAATATGCCTATATATAATTGCGTTACTTTCTTTGGAAAGCGGATCGGTTGTAGAGGTAAAGGTGGTGAAAAAAGAAAGCTTTTTTTATATCACAACTCTGAAATGGCGTATTATTTTTGGTTTTAGTGCAGAATTGCAGCGCTTCTGGTGGTGAGTAGGCGCATTGTTGAAAGCTTGATTTATAACCATTATTTAATTATTTTACTTTGGTGACTTATCAATGCTATATCACCGAAGAAAGGCGTTGTGATAAATATTATTTAACTAATAATTGTCAAAAACTGGTGTTGTTTGAGTGGCAGCGGCTGGGAATCGAATACGGGCTACAAAAACCCACTCATGCTTAATGATCAAATGCGCTAATTTCCATACAGTTTGGGAATTCTGTATTTTGTGTGTCCTTCTGAAACTATATCCCTGCTTAGTTAACATTATTAGTGTTTAGCACCCATCTTTCTAAAATCAACGAATTGAAGTACTAGTGGCTTGACCACCCACCTTATTCTCCTGATTAAGCTCCCAGTGGCCGTTACCTGTTCCCAAATCTAAAAAATTTTAGCTGGCAAGCTTGGCTTCACTGTTTCTAACTCTTCGACATCTTCGCACATCCTACACAAATCGCTAGTGCTGTGGTTCCATAGCTATTTGTGGCCTCCTTAATTCTGAGATTCTACCTAAGCAATCCTAACATGAAATTTGTATGACATAAGTCCACTTGGTTCATATGGCATCCTGATATCTAGCAGACTATTCTGTTACCCCAGGATCATTTGGTAGTATCCAGTTATCTTTAGTTGTCTTTCACTTTACTTCTTCTCTAAGCTTATTGCAGAACCTTAATGTGGGAGTTCATCTCCAAGCTTTTTGTCCTGGAACTCAGCGCAACCCAAAATTGTGTAGACAGTCCCTAACTAGTTTGGATCCGACTCCGATCTGAGTTTTAAATTGTCACACATGTACCCCTTCTAATGTTCTAATGTTACTAATTCTGAGATTTGAAGATCGTCAGGATCTCAGCTTGATATATGACAAAAAGCCTGGCTCCTGTACCGTCGGTTCAATTCCAGCCATCGAACTCTATTATGGCCTCCTACTCTACACACCGTGTCCGATACCCGCGTTCTCAAACATTCAAGAAACAGTGGATTTAAAAATTCTGCTAAAGTGAAACTTAAATTCGAAGTGGAATCTACGGCTGACTTCTTGCTTTACCCGCACTAATCCAGAAATTAATTCAACAATATTAGTATTCTAAGATTGTTGAATTGCAATGTAGAGAAAAAATTGAAGGAAAATGCTGTCAATCCTGCCCAGCTAAACCTGAAATCTGACTTGGTTATTCTTGGTGACAAATTTAGGCAATAGTAGATTTAAAAAGCCTCCTAAAAAAATCAGCTGACTTCTATACTTAATTCAACGGTCTGTAATTGCCAGTTTCCCTCAAACAAAAAAAAAAAAAAAAACTGAGCAGTTGGTCCCCTTAAGTTAATAGCAAGTATATATAATATAACAAGATGTTAGGCACGATGGCAAGGAATTGTCTTAATTTAATATGCTCATTATTCTATATATATTATTTTTCTATTTGAATGACTTCTTGGAAGAAATAATCCACTTAAAATAATGGCAAAGTGGACAATTTTCAATAAAAAATAAAAGAAAATTATTTCCCACACCAACATCATCATTGTCTTCCACATAAACAACAGCATTATCATTATCGCTGACACACAATCTCTACCAACCATAACGTAGCAGTGGCAGAGTGGACTGACTGACTGCCAATAGGATTTAAATGCAAATTCTATGACAAATTCCACACAAAGGGAAAAACAAAAACAAAAATTATCTGCTTAGCATTTTATAATGAGATTAGTGGGTTGACAAACGTGGCAGGTATTTCTTTGCTTTACATTTTCATCATTATTTTGCACCAAACCTACAGCCAACCACCAACCACTTGGCTTTGCTTTAGGTGGCATATCAATTTACTTAGGGTCTCATTAAAATTTTCTACCTCTCTTAGCATTTTCTGCGTTTTTTTTTTGTTCGTTTAATAAAAATTTGTATTTCCATACCTGGGTTTTATTTGTCGTTGTTGTTGTTGTTGCTGTTGTGAATACTCTTTGCAGCATTAGATTATTATTTGTTGAAGAAATTGTACGAGCAATTAGTGAATTTTTTCATTGATGTCAAAACTGTTGTTGTCTGCTGCTGCTGAAGTTTTTAATCATGATGATGATGATGATGATTTAGGTATTTGCTCCCATAAGCATATTAAATCTCAAATTAAGATAATGATCTCGCAGCACTCATTAGCGTAGTAAATTGTAGTTGCTGCTGCTTGTTTGTTAGACGTTAAGAAAAGTTGAGAGGAAAATGAATTCGTTGACACTTGACATTTTCTTTTTGCTGTTGTCGCTGCTTCAAGTGGTATAAATGTCAAAGAAGTTTTATTTTATTAATTAATTACAAAGTTGAAATTACAATTAAGAAATATTAAATAAAAGTAATTATATTAAGAATTACTTATGTAATGAAGTGCAAGATTTAAGCGAATTGTTTCTCCAACTCATTACAAAAAAAGTTTTTAGAAATATTATTAACCGGTTAAATACATAAATAACTCTGGATCCAAAATAAATCATAATTCAAGTTCTTGCAAATTCAGATCCAAAGCTTTTACATAAATCGTTAATGGTTAGAAAGACGGCAGGACTCTGCAAACTATCTCGTACCATCTGAGATTTAAATGCATTATGAAGCGGGAGATATTTTTTAATCCCGATTTATCTACTGTACGTTTTAACTCATTTGAATAACACTAGTTCAATGACAAAGCCCATTCAAGAATACTTTAGCGCGTCCCATCAAATTAATCAATAGACTTGCCACCAGTCACACAACATTTAGGACCAATTGTACCACTACATTTTAAGATTCGAGAGATCAAAAAGATATTTTTTAATCCCGATTTATCTACTGTACGTTTTAACTCATTTGAATAACACTAGTTCAATGACAAAGCCCATTCAAGAATACTTTAAACTGGATCTTTAGCGCGTCCCATCAAATTAATCAATAGACTTGCCACCAGTCACACAACATTTAGGACCAATTGTACCACTACATTTTAAGATTCGAGAGATCAAAAAGTCTAGTATTGATTCAAACTCTAAGAAAGCACCTGGTATGGACAAAATCAGTAACAAGATTCTTTTATGCTAATACTTCTTATTTTTAACGCTATATTACGCCTTGAATATTAACCATCAGAATGGTAGGTTTCACTGGTCACCATAATACCTCAGACGGGAAAAGGAATCATATAGACCATATATTCGAGAAAATGCTCATAAACAAGTTATACCCGATTTTACGTGAAAACAATTGTATTCCAAATCATCAATTTGGATTTAGAAGAAAACACAGTACTGTCGAACAAACCCATAGACTTGTCGATATCGTAAAAAAAACATTTGAAAAAAAAAATATTGTTCTGCTTTTTTTTATTGACATTTCTCAAGCGTTTGATAAAATGTGGCAAGATGGTGTAATATACAAGTTGAAACTAAACTTACCCTTAAATACACATAAGCTATTGGAATAGAACTCACTTACAGTCTCTTACCAGCCAGTATCTGAAAGTCCGAATGTAATTCCAGGTCTTGCTTAGCTCTCAGCTATACAATTTCAATTTTCTGATTTGCAATCCCTGCTTAAATTAACCATCATTACTTTCAGCAGAAAATGGACGGGGCGGTCTAAAATCCAATCTCTCCTATACAAATTAAGTAAATAACAGAGACCATGTTGCGAGATGTTGTACATCAATGTAGGGAAAGCACTTTTCGGACCTCCCGTAACGTTCTATGTAAAGGGATGATTAATCGCAATGGATTAACATGATGCCGACAGTACCATCGCCACAGCCACTCAGATGTCCAAGGCACTGAGAACAGACTATCCTATCCTCTTCCAGGACAACGTGCAGTCAACAATGCCCAACAATACGAAGAGCTAGATAGTGAATTATCTGAGTAGATTTTGAAGACAAACGACCATGGGGTTCCAAAGGGCGGCTATGCGGACGTTTGCATCATCAATGAAACAGGCCACGAAGTTGATGAGACTTGCGGTATGATAAATGGTTATCCAAAGAAATGTATTGGTAACATACTTCACCGCCTGAACGAAGGTGATGAAATCTGAAATTGGGATTTTCTATGTCATTGACACTTCAGTTTATAATTTTACTGCGAATTGTAGGATTTTAAATCATACAGAAGATTATAATTTACTACTACTGACTGCTAGGAGGTATTTCTAGTTCAAATCTAGGACCGACCGACTGACCAGTACTGCACTCAACAAACCCTTATAATACAGCCGAATTTAAACTAAATGCGAATAGATTCTGTTCAGGCATTTTAACGATTAGATCGTCTGTAACTGAAGATTCATTTATCTGACTAGTTAAGATACTGACAATATAGCTTAAGTATTTTCAAGACGATTGTGATGCGATCACTTTAAAAGTGACGTCTTTAATTATCCTTTAAATGTCTTATACACTAATGCAAACATCTTTGTGTTCTACTTTTCTAATTCCTCTTAGTAGTTAATGAAATAGAGATTATAGTGCAGCATTTTATGAAGTTACAATGCCATCAATGGTTGATCGGGTTTTTAGAAAAAGCTCAACAGTACTCGCTTTAAAAAGAGAGTCCATGTGAGATAACTTAAAGATGTCATCTAAAAATATCATCATGTACTCCAACAGATTGTAAGATTTTTTGCTTGACAAACTCGATAAGCAAATTTAGTTCAAAGTACTTTAAGCAGATTAACCACACATATAAATATTACTTCGTTTACATATTCTCTTTTAAGCAACAAGTAAAAATTTTCCAATTCAATTAATCCAATTAAATATATTTCTTTTTGGAAGAATATTGAAAATTTTTCACCAAATATACAAACAAATAAAACACTTTTCTTTTTATTTTCGCTAACAAAATTTACACGACACTCTTAACTAAACTGAAACCTGAGTGGAAGTGTAATTGAATGCTAAATCTGTTTTACTTACTTAAAGGGCATTTTGTGAATAAACAAATCTTTTGAATATTACAAGAAAAAAATGAAAAAAAACGGCATTAGATGCACAAAAGGACTTGTTTTCCACTTGAATTATCTTTATGATTGCTTGAGTTTGTTAGATGTACATACATACGTACATAAAGTTTTACTGCAGGAATAAGTTTAGATTTTTTGTTATTTTCTTATTGAATAAATATATTATATAAAATAAAATAATATAAAAGTAGACGCTGTTCGAAAAAAGAAAAAGATTGTGAGTGTTAAATAAATTGAATTGATTCAATTTACGTTTACTAGAAAGGACAACAAGAGGAGAAAAAGGACATGATAAATTAAATCAAATTGAACTCGTAAGGATGATTGTATATTAAGGCTAAACTTTTTAATACTTATTTTTTCTGTATTTAATTTTCATGTTTTATCATGCAGCTGGAGAAAGGGAGAGCAAAAGAGAAGAGATGATATTGTATTTATACTTTAAGAAAGTTGATTGAAATTGATGATGAGTATAAAAAACGGAAAAGAGTGAGAAGTAGCAGAAAATAAAACAAATTGTTTTTGTTAGTCAATACTAGGATATCTTAGACATACCCTGCACAAGTTTTCAATTGTTGACATTATGTAAAGAATGTATTTTTAAGGTAAATTATAAAAAATATTGGTAAATTAAGCAGTTTTTAAATATGTTACTAAATTTTACACAAAATCTCAATTTTTGACGTTGTGTAAACAATGTATTTTTAGGGTAAATATTATAAAATATTTATAAGCTCAATGATTTTTGCAAATTTATTTGAATTTTATAAGAATTTCAATTGTTGACATTATGTAAACAATATATTTTTAAGGTAAATAATATAAAATTTGGTAAATTCAGCAATTTTGAAATATTTTATAAAATTTCACATAAATTTCCAATTGTTGACATTATGTAAACAATGTATTTTTCAAGTAATTCGTAAATTCAGCAATTTCAAAACATTTTATTAAATTTCACATAAATTTCCAATTCTTGGCATTATATAAACAATGTATGTTAAGGTAAATAATATAAAATATTGGTAAATTCAGTAATTTTTAAACATTGTATTTAATTTTACACAATTTTCAATTGTTGACATTATGTTGGAAATGTATACTAGGTGTAAAAAATGCCAAGATATGCGGAATTTTCTGAAATTTCTCAAAAACCTCAATTGTTGACGTTATATAAACAATGTAGTTTTTATGTAAATTAACTAAAATACTTAATGAATTAGTGGACTTGGCGAATTTACTTTGTACATGTGAAATTTTTAATTGTTCACATTATGTAAACAATGTATTTGTAGAAATATTTAAATTTTGACATTATGTAAACTATGTGTTTTTAAGGTAAATAATGTAAAATATTTGTTTAATCCTCAACTTTAAAATATTTTATACAAATTTACACAAATTAAAATTTTTGACATTATGTAAACAATGTATTTTTAAGGTAAATAATATAAAATATAGTAAAATTCATAAACTTTTTAAGATTTTCTTTAATTTTAAACAAAATTTGAATTGCTGATTTTAGGTAAACAAAGTATTTTTAAGATAAATAATTAAGCGATTTTTGTGTGAATTTATTATAATTTTACTAAAATTTCTTTAGTTTACTTGATATAAACCAAGTGTTTTGTAATCATTTTTACCCAGTTACCTTCCTGTTAAATTGCACAATATACCTTTTTTTCATTTTACTTGCTTTAAAAATATAAAATTGTTTTATAAAGTGGACAATGTCCACTTTCTTATCTTGTCTGCTCTTCCTTGTCGTTGTCTTCTTTCTTTAGTTGTTTATTGTTATTATTGTATTCCTTGTATTATTGCAATTTAATTCTCTATAAAGCAATTGCTGTCAAAAGCAATTTTCTTAATAAGAAATTTCAATTTGAATTAAACATTTAGTTTTTTATACGTACGTACATACATATATGTACATATATATATATTTCAAGTCTTATGTAAAATAAAAAATTATTTCCACACAAAAAAACACTTTATTATGCACAAAATATTGTGTTAATGCCAGCATTATTATAAATAATTATGACAAATGTTTAAAAAATGTTTAGTCTATGAGTAGTAGTAGTTCCCAAGAATCATTTGAAATTTAAAACGTTTTTTTTAAGCTACGTAGATATAAAAGCTTTCGAGGTTTTATTTAATTTAAAATCTGAAATGAAGTGTTTTTTTTTGGAGTTCGTTGTTAAAAGCAACAAAGCTGTTTGACAATTGCTGTCAAAATATTTGGTAATTGATATGCGCTGTTTCTAATAGACAGCCAGAAAAAGAGTATAGCATGATGGGTAGTTCAAGTGTGAATCATTTACTGTGTTTAATTAAGATAAAATAAGGAGCTGGGATAACAACTAAAATACTAGGGGCCAGTAGAATTTGATGTTGTCAGTCTTGCTTTTCCGAAAACACACTTTAATAACTCAACATTGCCCTGCTCTGCTTTAATGTAAAGCTACAAACAAAAACCTTTTTGAATTGTTTAAAGACTGTGTCATAATGATCAGGTTTCAATTACTTTAAAAATGACACTGCGCTCTTCAGCTATATAAAAGTACTTCCTTTCTGTAGCTGCTGCTGCTGCTGCTACTGTTCTGCTGCTGTTGTTGTTGTTCAATGACACTTCTAATACGTAAATTTTTTAATTATATCAAATGGGTATTATTTTTTGCAATGAACCATGAAATTTTATACGCCATTTTAAGTAATAATATGAAAAAGGTTAAAATTCGTATTTTTTCTTTTTTGACGTTTTCTAATGGGTTCAAAAAAAAAACTCAACAACAAACTTAATAGCCAGAAAGGAGGAGCCCGGCCTTCTTTTTTTTCATGAAATGTAAAGAGTTGACATTTATTGTTTCACTTGCTGGCAAAAGCAGAAACCTTTTATAACAAAATAAGAAAAAGGTTTCTAAAAGCTAAAAAAAATGGCTGCCTTTTTATGTTGACAATATAATGCTTAGACAATAGTCATTTTATTTTTCTACATTTGACATTTCCGTCAAAATATTTATTTTACTAAATAAAGGTCTCAAATATCAATTGATTAAGACATTTTTAATGCTGATTAAAGCAATATTTTAAATGTTTTGAGAGCTCATTCCAAACAAATATTTTCACACGATAATACTTAATAAATTTATACACTGCACAACAAAAGATTACGTAAAACTTACTATTTTGAACTATGTTGGGTTTTTTAAAGCAAAAACTATAATTTTCAAAAAAGTATATATGGCCAGATTTTAAATAAAAGGGGTCACTGTAATGAAACTCGGTATATATATTCACAACTTGGAACTGCAAATTGCTAAAAATTTAAATATGGAATTTACATAATTTTGTAGCTTAGATTGGTTAATGTTCATTTGGTTACATAGGAAATTTAGTGTTATTTTTTATAAATCAAATCACTGCATTCTTTTTATGAAATACATCAAATTTTCAGTCTGTAATAAAAATTTACAAAAAAAAAAGGATATATGAACAAATTCTAAATAAAAAGGATCACTGAAATAAAACTTCGAATATACATTCACAACTTACAACTGCAAATTGTGCTAAACTTAAATTGAAAATTTTATTAATTTTGTTGCTTAAATTTATTAATTTTCATAGAAAAATTTCCTATTATTTTTTTTTTTTTTGAAATCAAAACACTGCTTTGATTTTAACAAATAAAGCAAATAACAAGTAAATTATTTAAAATTCCAAAAAAGGATATATGACAAGTTTCTAAATTGAAAGAGCCACTGTAATGAAACTCGGTATATATATTCACAACTGAAAACTGCAAATTGTGCTAAACTTAAATTTAAATGTATATTTTAAAATTTTTAAATGAAATCACTGCATTCTTTAAATAAAATAAAGCATATTTGAAGTATGTTAATTAAAAATTAAAAAAATATATATATGACCAGCTTGAAAATGAAGAGACCCACTGTAATAAAACTTGCTGCTTCCGTTTAGCGTATAGAATAGCAAATTATGTCAAACTTAAATTTTAGTTATGTTTACTTTTGTTTCTAAAATGTTAAATTTTTTTATGAAGATAAATAAAACTTCCTTTTCTTTTTTAATTTATGAAATTACTGCATTCGTTTTATAAAAAAGAGCCCTCTTTAGAGTCAAAATGTAATTGAATTAAATAAGGATATATGACCAAGTTCTAAAATAAAAATACCACTGCACTCAAATTTTGTGTACATATTCTGGCCATCAAACTATATATTGTGGCAAACTTAAATTTTAAATATCCGTAATATTTTTTTATAAATGTTGTAAATTTTATTAATTTTCATAAAAAAATTTATTTTCTTTTTTAATTTACGAACTTACTGCATTCGTTTTATAAAAGCAAGCCATTTAAAAAGTAAAAATTTAATTAAATGAAAAAAGGATATATGACCAAGTTTAAAATTAAAAATGCCACTGCACTCAAATTTTGCGTACATATTTTGGCCATCAAACTACATATTGTGACAAACTTAAATTTGAATTTTTATAAATTTTAATTAAAAATATTATTTTTAGAAAAAGGATATATGGCCAGGTTCTAAATAAAAAATGCCACTCGACTCAAACTTCATGTACATACGTATTCAGGACATTAAACTATATTAAACTATATAAACTATATTGTGACAAACCTAAATTTTAATTATCCTTAATATTGTTTTTAAATTTATAAGTTTTCATAATAAAATATTGCACATTTTCTTTGCTTTTTGATTTAACGAAATTACTACATTCGTGTTTTAAAGCCGAGCTTATTTTAAAGTAAAAACTTAATTGAATAAAAAAAGGATATATGTATGACCAATTTCTAAATTAAAAATTGGTAAGCATATTGAGGAATCCCAACTGCATTTTGTTATCTCACAAGTTTAAAATTGACATATTTTAGTTGCTTAAATTTCTTTATTTTCAAAGGATAATATGAGAAATTTATTGTACTGTTTTTAATAAATTTTTTTTATACAGAAAAGTAAAGTTTAAACCTAAAGTTTCAATTAAAAAAAAAGGATATAAGGTCAGGTGGTAAACTAAAAGAACCACTTAAAGGAAATTTTCTGTACATATTCTGGACCCTAAAATACATATTGTAGGAAACTTAAGATTTAATTTTATATAATTTTGTTTCATACAATTTAAAATTTTCATATGTTAATTTTGAAAATCTTGTTTTTTTTTGAAATTTTTGAAGTTACTGTTAATCAAAAAAAAAAATATATGGTAAGGTTGTACATTAAGAGTTACAGAAAAAGGATATATGGCCAGGTTGTAAATTAAGAGAGTCAATCAAAGGAAATTTGTTATGTATATTCAGTACTCTTAACTGCTTATTGTGATAGAATAAAAGTTAACAATTTTATAATTTTGTTTCATAAATTTTTTAATTTTCATATGAAAATATAGATAATGTTCTTTTATTTTCATTTATGTTATTTACTTATTAATTTTATAACAGAAATATATTTTTTAAACTAAAATTTGAATTATCAAAAAAAAAGAAAATGGATATATGAGCAGCTGCTTAATTAAAAGTGCTATTGAAATGAAATTTAATGTGCATATTCAGTACATTAAACTACATGTTGTGGTAAACACAAAGTTAAATTTGTTAAATTTATTTTAAAATTTTAGGCTTTTAAATATTATTTAATTAACTGGAAATAAAATATACTTTCATATGTTATAAAAATAAACAATGTTTAAAATTGTGAAATTTGTATTTCAGAAAAAAGGATATATGGAGAAGTTTTAAAATAAGATGAATAATTTATTGAAATTTTGGGTATATATATTAGAAACAAAACTGCATATTGTGCCAAACTTAAATTTTGAATTTGGGTATTTTTTCAATTTTGCATTATTCAAATTAGTTACATTGCTAATAGTTAGCAGTTTAACAGTTTTAGTTGCAACATTCTAGCTCTGCTAGTAAAAGGCTAAGAGAATTTATTGAACGTATTTCTTTTATTTATAAACTTTTAAACAACTAAATGAAGCTATCATTTTCAAATTTAAAAATAAGTAGGATACAATTACTTACAAAATTTGCCACCCCTTTTGAATTGACATAATTTCAGTTTAATAATACTGAAACATAAATGTAAATGAAACCACTAACTTTCATTTATTTGAAACGTTATTGGTTTTAAACTAAGCAAATGTAAAGGATACAGAGCCCAACATAATCTGGCATGTAAAGGGGTAGTATTGTATACAATATGATTGAAATATTAAAAACCAAACTAAAAGCAATTTTCACCTGAAAATATTTAAACAAGAATAAAAGTATTTCCAACATACAGTAGTACAATTTACATACTATCTAGATAAATATACAATTATGTATGTACGAGTATGTATGAATATATGTTTAATGTATCCTTGTATTTTATGTATTATATTTGTATATCTATGAGCTTGGCTGCAAATAATGACAATAATGTTAATACTGATGATGATATTGATCATTATGTGTTGAAACATTGATTGAATCAAGTTTATTTCAAAATGATGCTACTTAACTTATGACACAAAACATACAAGATACAAAGTTTTTTTTCCACATTTGTTTCCCCCCTTTCATAAAGTTTGTTCGATTTATACGTAAATGTTACAGCGTAGAGTTTTTAACCAGCAAATATAAATGTAAGCAATAGAATGCTAGAGTATTAGCACGGCCTAAACAAGAATCAAAAAACTTGCCATTGAAATTGACTTGTTGTGTATTGTGTTTTGTATATTACGAAACAATCTTTGTAGTTTTCTTCCTAAAATTACATTTTCTACTAATTACCTTTAGTTTTATCAAAAGAATTTTTAAAAATTTTAGATGCCTTTAAAATGTTCGCTGGGTTATAAGTTTTGTAAGTTTGTATGTGTTAGCACACGTAAACTGAATGTATGGAAAAATTGTTAACAAGCAATTTCTCACGTAGCACAGAAAAAAACAACAATCAATTTACTAAAGTTTAAAATTAAGAGCGATAGAGACTTTCATTTGAGCTTCCGGCTAAAGTCATCAGAAACAATATGAATAGAATTTTCAGAAAGATTTTTAATAATTTGATCTTCCCAATTATTACAATTTACAGTTTTTTTCAACATATAAAGGGTGATTCAAATAGAGATACTTTTTTCAATAGCCTTTTTTGACAGATCACGTGTGAGTCGTGTCATGCTGTCATGTTATTTTTGTTTAGTAGTGATCGGCATTTCATAATGAAAAGACTTACGCCTGAACAACGTTTACAAATCGTTCAACTTTATTACGAAAATTCACGTTCTGTGTGTGAAAGTGTTTCGTGCACTTTGCTCAATTTATGGTCAACATACTCGGCCTACTTAACGTACTATTCGCAATACCATCATCTATTTTGAGAGCCAGCATTCATTATTGGATAAAATTCGACCGAATAACTCAAGTATAGCGGCCGTAGCTGAGAGTGTACACGAAGACCGTGGAGAGTCGATTCGGCGCCGTTCGCAACACCTCGGACTGACGTATGAGACGAATTGGCAGATTTTACGTGCAGATCTTAAATTGAAAGCGTACAAAATACAGCTTGTAAAACAACTAAAGACGCTCGACCTTCCCAAGCGACATTGCTTCGCTCTATGGACTCTTGAAAAGTTCCCAGAAGCTCCGACGTTTTCGAGGCAAATTTTGGCTCAATGGGTCTGTAAACAAACAAAATTGCCGCATTTGGGACGAAGAGCAACCTGAAGAGACTCAAGAACTGCCAATTCATCCAGAAAAAACAACGGTTTGGTGTGGTTTGTGGGTCGGTGGAATCATCGGTCCATATTTCTTTAAAAATGATGCCGGTGCGAACGTTACCGTCAATGGCGATCGTTATCGTACCATGATAACCGACTATTTGGTGCCTGAAATTGAAGCTCGTGATCTCGGTGACATTTGGTTTCAGCAAAATGGCGCCACTTCCCACACATCGCATCAATTAATGAATTTATTGAGAGAACACTTCGGTGAGCACATAATTCCACGTCTTAGGCCGGTTGATTGCCCACCAAGATCGTATGATATCACAACATTAGACTTTTTCCTGTGGGGATATAAAAAGTCTAAAGTTTATGCGGACAAATCCGCTTCGATTCAGACCTTGGAGGAAAACATCAGGAGTGTCCGTCGCCAGTTACCAGTCGAAATTCTCGAACGAGTCATCGAAAATTGGCCTCAACGGATAGACCATCTGTTCTTTCAAATGATAATAAACATTCCCATTCAATTTGAATTTTCTGTGTTTTTTCTTTTCTTTAAAAAAGTAGGGAATCTCAAATGGATCATGCTTTATCTAAAACATCGTTTGTTTTATATGTATACTGAGTAATAGCTTTATAACAAATAGAAATTTTGTGTCTATCCCTAAAAATAGTTGTAACATATTATAATAACAATTAACATTTAATTGTAAAAGCGTGTCGCATTCCCTATCCAAATTGTTTTTATTATAGTTGCATGCATATTGCAACAAACTTCCGAAATTATGATGCCCTGATAGGCTGGTTAGTACTCTGCTAGTCTATCTGTTTGGTGTTTGAATATTCAATTCCCGCCATACACTGTTTCAATAACATGGGCTTGTAGATTTAGTAGATTCGCTAGATAAATTAAAGTTAGAATAAATAAATTAAAAATAGAATAAATAGGGTGGGGAGGGGAGAGCAGTTGTTTTAGAATAGAATTATTTGTTTAAAAGGACATGTTGTGTATTATATACTATCAAGGCCACTATTTAGATCAATATTATTGTATTAATACTTCAGTTTATGGTTTTAAATATTTTGACAGCATTAATATCTTTATTAAGAATCAGACTGTTTTCACACGTTCTTTAATTAAAAAAAAAAAAGCTGAGTTGATGCATTGAGAAGAACGTGTACACCAAAATTGAGCCCAATATAAATTGTTTAGCTGTTATTGGCAAAATTAGCTCTAGTTCTTCTTAAAACAAGGAGTCGAGCAGGATAATAGCCTCCATTTATGATCTAAACCTTGTGGTGAATAAAAAGCCAGCACAGCAGATCAACTAAGTTTAAGGTCCATGAAAACTCTTTTCAATCCCATACTTTTCAAAACAATTTACCAGACCTTTTGCATAAACTAAATTAACTGCTACTTTTACGTAGGGCGCCTTATAGCGAATGTGTATTGTCTGGTGTTGTTGGATTGTGACATATTTAAATGTCAATTTGTTAGTTTGATGTTTTATGCCATGATGCTGTCAAATCACGTGTCATTCCCGCAAAACTTTGTTGTAGCACAATGTTAGTAGTTATTTGAGTAATTTTTTTTCTCCTGCACTCGGCTGTTATTTTTCACAGCTTATACATTTCGTTACAGTGTAACGTGGTTATTTTTCTTGTTTTTTTTTTTGCTTATCATTAGTTTAATTGGAGACATGTGCGAGCTATTTTTTGTTGTTCTCATTTCAGTGACAAACGAGGTAACAATTAATTGGAATCGTATAATATGTTGGTATGCAAGCTTGTATTATTTTACAGAATAAAAAGTAAAAAATCAAATAAACAAAATATTAATCACCACAGGGTGCCATGTTAGACATCATAGCGGGTTTTCTTTTTATTCCAGTTTTATGGGCTGTATTTTGACAGTTTTTAATAATAATAAACAAAACTCCCGGTTACTCTTAAGGTGGATTCACCCATTTGTTCTTAACAAAAATTTTTCCGGAGAAAAATTTTTAAATTTGATGAAGTAAATTGTTTCATTTACATCATTTAAAGAAGAAAATATAATTGACCGAAATTGGCCCGTAGGGATAATATCCAAAACTTAATGAAATGTTTTTGCAGCACGATTCACCCATTTCGAACGATTTTTCTGAAAAATCAAAGCTGCCATATGTAAACAAAATCTATTAGTTTTACAAAACCGGCCATTGATTTATTTTGCTTTGGGTTTTAAGTGTCAAAATACAAATATGAAATTATTTTAAAGTATTGTGTATTCAAAATCACAGATATATGTAAATGCAAAATGAATGAAAAAAGAAAGTTGCTTTTGCTGATGGTCATGAAAATACATAAGGCATTGTTATTTGTATGAAAAAAAAAATGCAACCTATTGGCAACTAAATTCATTTTTGTCCAGAAAAAATATAAAATTAAACCAATTCAAGTTCGTAAAAAATATTTTCTCTCTCAAACGTCAAACTTCATATAAAAAAAAAATTATTCGATCAAATTTTTTGTTAAGAATGAATGAATGAATCCACCTTAACTATATTAATATTTTACTTTTATTAAGCTACATATGTGCTTTAGTTACAAATTATTTCCAACAATTTGTTTCAATTTCCGTTTCCGTTAAGGTTTAATTTTTCAGTTATTCAATCAATCAATAATTTTTTTTTATGTTTCTAAACAATTATAACTTTCCCTCCTTCATGGCTGCTGTTTGTTTGTCTTTCCTATCTCTGTTGTCTCTTCATGTTTGTTGTTTAACACTGACCAATAATATAAGTGTCATCTTTAGCCCTCTTCATAAAGTTAATATTTTCATTTATTCCCCCACTCTCTATCTCTCACATTTTTCCTTATTTTAGTGCTCCCTTTCTCTTTATGTGTTTTTTTTCTCAACTTCTCCTGGCTTTTTAGCTTTTAACAGCATTTTTATGAGTGATTTGATTGATTAGAAAAATTATTTAATTTATTGTTTGAACGCCTGCTAGACATTTGCGTCAGTGTTGGCTGATAAACATTTGGTTGGACTATTGGTTCATAGACCAACCAGCAACATCACCAGCATCATTATTATAATCATCATTATCCTCATTATTATTTGGTGTTGTTTAACTTTATAGATTGTGTATAAATTGAGTTTATAAGTTAAATGAACTGTAACTTATGTTGTCAGTTTTGTAGCTTTAACATGATTGGACAGAGTAATTAAGCCATAATTTGTTAGGGGAGTAAAATTATTTCTTTTAAGTAGATAAATATTTAATAAATACAATAGAATTTTTTTTCAAAGTGTTGACAGTTAAGGAGGTAAAGTGAATTTTAAATACTAAATGTTACAAATTATAGGTCATATTGTTATGCTGGAGTTTATGGCCAGGGGGACAGTTAGTGTGTTAATAATGAACATAGTGAAATCATTCTCTTTTCTATCAGAGTTATAACATCATGTTTCCAAGATAATTGTCCAAAGTTCATCTAATTATTTAGAATTGTTTACGTTTTAAATCAATATTTGCATCAACTGATTAACAAATTCACTGTGTCAATGAATGGGTGAGCACTCAGGGGATGAGCCCTACTCATGCAAAGCATTGTGTTGGAACTAAGAAAAAAAATTCAATAGGTGATTTGAATTTTCTTATATTGAAAGTGACAGGCAAAACTTCTGCAGAAAGTTTATTCCACATAAGTACTGTACGGCCAATAAACGAATTTTCCCTGTATTGTGTTGTGCGATACACTGTCCAGTCGACCAATAATGGACGAGTCATGACTAAAGAACGTGTATTATGCAAAAAACTAAGAACAAGGGAACAAGTTTCCTAATTGCAGCAGAATATATCCCATTATAGTATCGTTAGAACAGTAAAACACAAGCCTCATTGCGGCATCAATAGAGTTGGATAGCTCACTGTCATCGATAAGCAACTTCGCCCTCTCCTGTATCCGATCAAGTAACTTCCAAATAGACTTCGCAGCACCGGCCCATACATGACAGTTGTCAATATAAGGAAAGTAAGGAGATCAGATGTCACAATTTTGTCACAAGATCTTGATTAAGTGGACTTGATCCTTTGTCTCATTTCCCCAATTTTAAAAGGGTTTCGTCTATGGTTGAATTATTATGAATGGCATATGTATGTTTCTATCATCTGCAAAATGGTTGGATGTTTGACGTAGAAAGTCACTTAGAAACATAAGAAATATAGTTAAAGTCAGGTTGTGGTACACCTGAATTAACAAAAATTAACTCGTCTGATGAGATCCCATCTATAACAACTTATACCTATATAGTTTAATTTCTGAGCAACTCGATATAAATCGAGAGCAGTTATTCGATTTTTCCAATAGGAAGGCTAGAAAGTCTGACGGACTACGGAAGCAGTACTGGCGGTCGCTAATTAAATTGTTTTTAAATTGTTTTTACCATACTTCCCATAACTTTCGAAAGTGCAGAGCAAACTACTACTAGTACTGCTTGTTGCATTGGCATTCTATCCCTTCGTAAAACAGACTCAGACTTTAATTCAATCGTTTGGACAGTGTTTCATGTATGTAAGATTGATTGATGAAGAATGAATTTTAATTATTTAGTCCAGCCAGTGCTGAACGGAAATTGTTTAATCCTTGTTGTTCATATATATTAAATTGGCATTCTTGCTTCTTGTCTTTGGCTCAGATCTACTGTACCCCTTTTTCTTTTTTAAATATTTTTTTTTTTGCATAATTTTGGAGATCAGTTTTTAACAAAGGCACGTTTAGGTCTATATAAATATTTGAAGTTTTTATATAGACCAGGAGGCAATTTTTATCATTCGTAGCAATTTGTTTTTGCATAATATAATTCTGCTTACGCTACGTTGGCACAAGGACACTATAAGCTTTTATTTTTTGCTTTGTTGTGATTTCAGATATCATAAATTAGTTGCTTTTAAGGCTTAAAATTTAAGCACTTGTGCAGTCAAGATTTCGCTACGCAATTTTTTAAATGTTAATGATTTTCTCTCTTAATACACAAAGCTCTTTGCTGCTTAACCAACACAAATATGCCCATCATAATATGTGCTTGCCCACCTCTGGTCTATAGGTGTATGCGTGTATGGTAACCAGAGAAACAAATAAATGAAAACAAGCTTGTATGTATGTGATTGCGCAAAAAAACTAAAATAAAATAATTGTCACAAAATCAACCCTCATATAATATTTTGGCACAAATGTTTTAGCAAAGACATTAACCATTTGGTGTTGCAAAGCTACTAAAGCGACATCTGACGTCTAATTTTAAGCCATAAAAAGGATAATAATGAAGACAAAAGCTCAAGGTTAGTCTAATGCTATAAAGCTGTTTATGGTATAAGCTTTGAGCATTAAAAACATGTTTGAAGTAGAGGGACAAAAAGAAACTAAAAAAATTTAAGCTTTAGCTGTATTTTTCTTGAAAGTGGTATGAATTTCCTAAAGAAGTTTAATATGACTGGCAATTTGTTTAGAAAAATAATTGCATTGGTAAATGGTTTCTAAATGATTAGTCCCAATTTACACAAAGCAATTCTTCAAGCTCCCTTCTTATTACCTTTCAGAAATCGCGGTAAGGGGAAGATGAGGCGAGTAAGCTGTGTGCTGTGTGAACAGTGAAGAAATTTTATGGAAAAATTTTAATAAAAATTACTTCGTGTAAATTGGGAGTTATTAGTAAAAGTAAATTTAGTAAAATATGAGAACCTTTTGAAGAAAATCATTAAACAAATTTATGATAAGTACTTTTCATTTAAATTTAAAATCAGGTCTTAAAAATAAAGCATTGTTTACATAAAGTCCGTTAACATAAATCTTGCTGAGTGGTAATCAAGGCGGACAACTATAGAAACGTTTATGGTACATTTCTTTTTTATAAAGGATCTGTTTTGAACATTTAATAATAATCAAAAAATAAGAACCTAAAAAATAAGACATAACCCTGAATAAATAAGAATCTCTGAAGAGGGAAGCTTTATGGTACTTTTCTTTGTTGTCATGGTACTTTTTGAATATTGAATAGATTCCTTAACGGTGGATTTATAAGTACCAAGAAATACTAAATAAATCGTGGTTGTGACAGGAATCGAACAGGGAAACTTTATGGTACTTTTCTTACTGTAATGGTACTTTTGTATAATTTCATTAATAGTCGTGATATTATCTCCATTATATTTGAGGAAAATGGCAAAAAATATCGAAGTTGTATGTAACTTTGGTCTAGAACTCAGATTCTACTGGATCGTTTTGGTCCATTTGCAATACCAAACATTTCGGTGAAACAGGTAATGTTCGGTAAAAATTTCATTGTTTTAAGACCTTTTTTGAAGCTCTATCGTGCCTTCAAAAGACGGTAGGACGGACATAGCTGCCCCTGCTATGCAGCTATTAATTCCGATCACTAATAGTATTTTTTTTTTTTTTTGCAATTCTAAATTTAAACTTACTATTAACAAATTCTCTTTGTTTAAGCCTTTGTCAAAATTGTAAACATAACTTTTTTTCTTAATTCCTTTGTTTTTAACAAACATAGTTGAGCTCATATGTTTTTCTCTAATTTCATCTAAATATAGTCAAAAAAAAAACTAGTTTTATTTAATGCACAAAGTTCTTTTTAAAAACAACTGCCAACCAAAAAAAAAAAATCAGTTAAATTAAAAAATAAACGCAGCCGTTTTTTGTTTACCCCGCTGCCTTGTCAAACAAGTATTCATATAACTTTCATTTGTTTGGACAAATTAAAGTTTTTTTACACTTGTTTTAATGTATATCTTTGTAAATACAAATGAAAACCAACAGCTGTAGTACACTTTCTGTTTTGTTTTTTATTTTATTTTTTTGGCGTGTTTTACACAATTTTATAAAGTTTTTTTTTAATTGGAAAACTTAACGCGAAAATAAGGAAATGATATAATTTTAATTCCTTTACAGTACAAAGAAAATGCAAAATTATACCCGAGTATTTTGTGAATAAAAAAAAGATATATGCATATCCATAACTACACATATGTGTATTAGGTTGGAACCCAAAAATTCAACTTTAAATCATTCTAAAATACAAGTTCTCAACAATTTTCTTTCTAGCTTGAATATGGTCCTTAAAAAAACTTGATTTTTGGCAAAAAATTTATCAGTATTTGTTTGTATATATTTGTATGAATATAAACATTTCTCAAAGCGTCTTGCAAAGACCTTTCACATGATACCAACATACTTTGCAAAAAATCTGAAAAAAAATCATAAAAACATTAAAAAAGCGCATTTTCTAACCATTCAAACAGACCATCAAAAACAGATGGTAGTACACAATTTTGAGTCCTTTAAACAGCGCCTTCCTAATGTTTAAACATAAGTATGTATGTATAAAACATACTTATTAACAATAAATGAACACAAAGAAAAAAAAAACAAAAACAACCATTTTACTACCACCATCACTCTCAAACTCTTTATCTGCCCGCTCCTTTAATAATGTTGCACTCTTAACACGCTGATGACGGCCGTTTATTATGTGATACTTGTAATTGTGTGTATTTTTGTATGTTCTTAATAAACTCGTATGTGTAATCATAAAGGACTTAACAGTATAAAAATCCTTTTGTATTAATCATACATTTATATTTTTGCCTGTATGTATTTATGTATGTACCGTGGTATATGCATGCAACCAATATGCATGCGTATGTACTCGTATGTATGTATGGATGTATGTATGTATGTCTGTTTTTTGTGACAACATGATTTGACTTTATTTTAATTACTTGTAAACAAAAGTAATGTACAAATTAAAATCTTAACAGTGATTTGCTCATTTAGCCGTAATTTATCAAGGCTGCTTAAAAGAAATGCATAAATATAAGGGGGTTGTGCCCGAAGTTTTAGTCCTAAGCTGGTTAGAGGGTGGAGTGATAAGTCTGAAAAGTAGAAAGGTTATATTGTTATAAGGCGTGATCAATTTCGAGGTTCCCTACTATTTTAAGAAAAAAACATAGAAAATTCAAATTTAATGAGAAATGTTTATTATCATTTGAAAGAACATTCTTTGGCATTTATTTTTTGAAGATTATGTCTATCATATGTTGGCCGTTGCTACGTCACAGATAGTCTATACGTTGAGTCCAATTTTCGATGACTCGTTCGAGCATTTCGACTGGTAACTGGCGAATCACACGCGTGATGTTTTCCTCCAAGGCCTAAATCGAAGCGGGTTTGTTCGCATAAACTTTAGACTGTACATATCCCCACAGAAAAAAATGTAACGGTGTGATATCACACGATCTTGGTGGCCAATCGACCGGCCCAAAACGTGAAATTATGTGCTCACCGAAGTGTTCTTTCAATAAATCCATTGATTGATGCGATGTGTGGGAAGTAGCGCCATCTTGCTTAAACGAAATGTCACCGAGATCAGGAGCTTCAATTTCAGGCATCAAATAGTCGGTTATCATATTTTAAAGAAATATGGACCGATGATTCCACCGACCGACAAACCACACCAAACCGTTGTTTTTTCTGGATGAATTGGCAGTTCTTGAGTCTCTTCAGGTTGCTCTTCGTCCCAAATGCGGCAATTTTGTTTGTTTAGTCCCGGATCACAACTTTTGCTGCTCAACTTTTGAGTTTTTGTGTGAGAGGGGAAAAAATAGAGAGTGAGGGGACCACTCTTCTTTCCCCTATCACCAACAAACTCAAAAGTTGAGCAGCAAAAGTTGCATTGTGTGATCCGGGACTTATAGACCCATTGAGCCAGAAATGGGCATCATCGCTGAACAAAATTTGCCTCGAAAACGTCGGAGCTTTTTGGAACTTTTCAAGAGCCCATAGAGCTAAGCAATGTCGCTTGGGAAGGTGGAGCGGTTGTCGCACAAGCTGTATTTTGTACGCTTTCAATTTCAGATCTCGACGTAAAATACGCCAAGTCGTTCCATACGTCAGTCCGAGTTGCTGCGAACGGCGCCGAATCGACTCTCCATGGTCTTCGTGTACACTCCTAGCTACGGTCGCTATATTTTCTTCACAGCGTACTGGACGTGGTCTATTCGGTTGAATATAATCCAATAATGAATGCTGGGTCTCAAAATGGGTGATGGTGTTGCGAACAGTACATTCAGTAGGCCGATTATGTTGACCATAAGTTGAGCGAGTTGCACAAACCGCATTCCTCACAGAACGTGAATTTTCGTAATAAAGTTGAACGATTGAAATGCCAAACAATACTAAACAAAAATAACATGAGAGCATGACACGACTCACACGTGATCTGTCAAAAAAAGGCTATTGAAAAAAGTATCTCTACTTGAATCACCCATTATATTCAGTGATCATAAGATCGATATCTTCGAATATTAATACTTATGTTATATTTAAAGCCTTGGGTAACGCAACAGTTCCTAATGCTGGACATAAGTGACATAACCTTCTGGGAAGGTTTTATAATCTAACTAACCTACTAAATGTGACAAGGCTACAATCAAATCAAGTTTTCCTGACCAATCAACAACAACAACAATCAACAGCCACCTTTATACTTGCTAATCGAACTAATCTAAATGTGACAAGTCTACATAATCAAATGATGCATTATTTACCAAAACTTTACGCAAAACACATTACCGATTTGCCAAGTTCCAATTAGGCATTTTTAGTTTAAAACTACGAGTATCTCTGCTTATGGTTTCAAATCCGATGATCATGAACAGTATTATGATGGTCGTCATTTTTACTTACCATCTTACGATGATGTTCTGATGGAAGAAGATTCCTTAAAATTTAAATTTTCTTCTTTTTGGAGATTTGTTATACTTTATCTAGGATCCATTGTTAGTAATCCTATGTTAGACTTTGATAAATCTCCTGATAGCATGTTTAATGAGAATATTATTTATGATTAAATCAAATATTATGAGGATTAGAATATTGTTAAAATTTGCTATCATGGAGATCTGACAAGATCTACTAAAAATGTATTTAATAGATCTAGGAATGAACGTGTTTCCTTTTAGCTTTGCTCTCTTTAAGATTTGTTTACAATTTATCGGGGATCACTTGTAAATGGCTGCCTTGATAAAGAATCTTTATGTTTAAATCTAGCATTATACGGATTGTAATATCATGGAAGATTGCTATCCTAGTCAAATGTCCATGATCTACTAAAAATTAAGAAATAAATAGTTTAAAATACACAGTTTCAAGTCTTTTATTAGCCTTTTAAACATTCACAAACTTGTTGGCTTATAAACTTAAATATCTCTTTATGTTTTAGTTGATATTTTAGTTTATTCATTCAGCTGTCAAATTAAGACCATTGTTGTTCTCACAAATTGTAAACCACTGTTGCGTAGATACTTTTAACAAAACTCTTAAATAATTAAAACATCCCCCAAAAGCAATAAATGTTGGTTTATAACACCATTTTATAATAATCATAATTTCAATTAAAAACCAAACACAAAAAAACACCTCATTGTCATTTTTAAGCATATTCTTGAAAGCTGTCTACATATCCTTATTATTTTATTAAAACCAAATGAAAACAGAAACACATATCTAGCCATTCATTGCACAAATATAAATTATTGTATTTCTTTCTAAACAATAAATTACCGCCACCAATCCAAAAAAGAAAAAAAAACACTGCATCTTCCCCCAAATTAAATACTTGTGGCACTTTTAAAGGTTTTCAAGTTGTGCTGCTTTTGCAGCATGCACCACATTTGAGCCACTTGTGAAAACGTTAATTTCATAATTACATGTTTCATGTGTTCCCATGCCTTATTTCAGGTCCACATTCTTTTTAATATGTTCTTATACATATTGCCACAAAATCATTAAAACCGTGTTAAAAAAAATTGAAATACATGAATTGAATAGAATTTAAACACAGCGGTTTTGTAGCCACAAACAACGCTGGCTATTTCAGTTTTATATATCCAGTTATAAACATCATTATTGGATTTAGAGTTGGGATTTGCAGGAATGAAAGAACGAACATCAACCATTTTGGTTTATATATTTAATATTGGTTGTTACATTAGACTAGTAGTCGTCATCATTCCATTATTGCTCTACTCATTTTTTAACACATCATCATTGTCTTCCTCATTTGCCAGAAAGTCATTATTGTCTTTATTTTACACGTAAAGAAAAAACTGGAT
Organism: Bellardia bayeri; assembly: GCA_950370525.1. Lineage (NCBI taxonomy): Eukaryota > Metazoa > Arthropoda > Insecta > Diptera > Calliphoridae > Bellardia > Bellardia bayeri. The sequence continues at coordinate 2,190,339 of OX493266.1, read as the reverse complement.
TGAGGCATCTACATCCCTGAACTCTGGATATTTATTCGATAAAAATTTATTTTAATTGAATTGAATTGCTGCAAGTTAACTTAATAATATTTCAATTGCTTTCCATCTCTTTTACATTTATGCAACTTTAAACGGTTTGAATTTTATCAAGAAACTTTCAAAAAGAAAGAATTTATTCTACTAAGGCCCAAACAACAGGATTTAATTTCCATTAGCTTAAAAATCTACTTGACTTGAAGATTTATTAACATTCAGATCTACAACCAATTTGGTGTCATAACTTTATTTCAATATTCTCTGTTAAAAATTTAATATTGATGACTGATTGATTTCCAAAATATTAGACTAAAAGTAATTGATTTAAAATAATATTACTCTTCGCCAAAGTCAGTGGGTGGTATTATTGATTCCGGAAAGGAAAACTAGAATGTGCTGTAGCTTAATTGGTTAACGCATTTGATCATTAAGCATGAGTTGGTATATGTAGCCCGGGTTGGATTCCCAGCCGCTGCCACTCAAACAGCATCAGTTTCAGATAATTTATAGTTCTCTTTCTATCCATCATAACTAATATTTATTACAGCGACTTCCTTCGGTGGTATAGCGTTCAAACGCCACAGAAGTAAAATAATTAAATAAAGGCTATAAAATCAAGCTTTAAAAAATAATGCGCCTACTCACCACCAGAGGCGCTGCAATGCTACACTAAAACAAACATAATGTGCAATTGCAGAGTTGTGATATAAAGCTTTCTTCTACTTTCACCACCTGTACTTCCTCAATCTATCCCCTTTTCAAAGAAAGTAACGCAAAAAAAACTAAGCGGAAAGAAATGTCGATCGATATGTAATTATTCATTCCTGCAGCATGTCGCAATACTCCCTGTGTAGAGATGATACCGCAAAAATACCGGAACAGAATGAATAATTTCAAATTATGCTTCCGCACAAAAAATTTATTTTCGAAATCGCGGAACGAAATGAATAATTTGACCCAATCTGTTTAGAAACTTTTTCAATAACGAACGAAGTATGTACATATGTATGTGATTACAGTCGGGCCTCGATTATCCGTGAGCCTGTTAACCGGTAACCCCGATTAACCGTGATGGGCAAATATCAGTCTATTGGTTATTGTTTGCTTCGATTAACCGTGATTACCTCTATTATCCGTGATGGCGACATGAAAACGGGGAATTACCTCGTTTGCATACGTCAGAAGCATTTACAAGTGATTAGTTTGAAATTTGGGAAGTACAGGTGATTAGATCTAAATATATTTAGTATGGCATCATTACCAGTGCCAAAAAGACAAAGAAACGTTTTAAATATTGAAGATAAAGTTAAAATAATTAACGAGCATTCAAAAATACAAAGTTGGGATACAGATCGTTTATGGCATTATAAAAAACAAAGACAAGTTTTTAAAGTTTTGTGCACAGAGTGATTCGTTGGTTGGATTTCGTAACTGAAAAACTTTAAAGACAGCTGAAGAGCTGAAAGTAGATTTGGCACTTTACGAATGGTTTAGGGCTCTTGGACGAGCACTTTTACCAATAATTAAAGCTTTGCACTTGATATTGTGAAATATTTTCCACCAAATTGTACGTCCTGGATCCAACAGATGGATCAGGATGTAATATGGAGTTTTAAATGCCATTATCGTAAAACTATAGTACAAAAACTAGTCTCCTCAAATAATAGAGAAGATATTAAGAAAGAATTTATTATAAAGAAAGCCATGTGGTCTATTGATAATGCTTGGGACGCTGTTACTTGTGAAGTTTTGAAAAACGCTTGAAATAATTTGCTCTGCCCAGGTGAAGGTGTGTAGGCATATTTTTAAAATTTTATAAAATATTTTCATGCAAAAATTCATTGATTTTTGCTATAGATGTTTTCAAGATATTAAACGGCCGCAACGTGCCCTCAAAGAGGCCTCACCAATTATCAGTTAGTGGACCTGCAGCCTAATTGTTAAATAAGAAACAAGTCCCTGGGCTTGTTAGATAGAGACTCTAGTGAGCTGGAATTTTAATTGGGTGTAATCAATGAGACAGAAACTCATGCAAGGTCAGAGTGATGGAATTAAAGCAAGATATTTTTAACACTTGGGCTCCTCATTAGGGCAAGTGATGAATCCTGTAATTTAGTATTTTGGAGATGGATCAGCAATAAAGTCTGTTTCAGTTCATAGATTTAAAAAAATAACTACGACCAGTTTAGAACGGACCTTTCTTCGACTTTTTAATGGGCATTACTTTGAGATACTGAAGCTTCTTTTACAGCCCTTGATGTTCTAAATCATCTCTATGTAAACAATATTTTCTTCGGCATAAAGCTTGTGATGCAGTTACTTTTTCCAGCCGGGGTATGCCTAGTCTGTCCAGGTTCTTCAAAAGTCTGCTTCTGTGAAATATTGCCTTTTATCTTCAGTATAGGATCGGATCGTTAACGGGGTTAATCTTTGACTAAGTTACCTTATTATTTATTATGGACTGTTCACAATAAATCAATTAACTAAGCAATACAATCCGATATCGGTCGGGTAACGACTAATAGCTATGAGTGTAATACGATGAGATAAATTCTTTAGCTCTCATCGGTGTAGGAACCACGCTGATAATTGTGTTGTTTTTACATAAACAATCAATCATGTTCGGTATCTGGTGGCAATAAGTGCCGATCACTGATATTAAACTAATTTCTTACTTACTTATTTCCTAATTTTCAAACCAAGGCCATGATTACCCCCCCCCCCACATTTTTCCAACTAAGTAGAGTTAAATCTCCTTACTTTTTCTCTATCTGTAACACTGTGTATCCTCATAATTGCAATAATCTTTGCTATAATTCTCATGCTCTGCAACTCAAATTGTCTGCTCACCAATAACGCCCTCCATATCAGACATTTTTTTTTTATTATTTCTCCGAAATATTTTTGTTGAAATTTAAAGAAAAAAAACTATGTTTTTTTTCCAATATTTTGTAAGTGTTTAACGAAGAACAACACTTGTCACTTTTTTTTTTTGTTTTTTTTTTTAAATAACGAAATTCACAAGAAGCTGGCGGGTAACGAATTTTAAGAATAACACAATATAAAGAAACAAAAAGGAAAAAATAAAAACAACAATAGGATGGTCTTGTTATTGAAGTGGCCCAGTCACTTAAACGCCATTGTTAAAACCTTGTTATGGTGGGATAATTAATAATAATGATTGTAATAAATAATAATAAATAATCAAGAGAAGAATGAAAGAAAGATATGTACAACGAACTTTCTTAAATGATTGATTTTGTATTAAAAGTTATTTAAGTGGAAATTATTTAATAATGAAAAGTGTTTTGCTGCGAGGTATAAGTTAGCAGTTGGTTAGGGAGGGGAGAGGGTTTAAGTTCTCCGCTCTCAACTTGATAAAGAAAGTCAGCTGGATAACTTAACTTTCAGTTAAATGATTGTTAGGGAAGATGTTTAAGGTTTAGGATTAAATAAATTTTAGAAGTTCTTTATCATTTCATTTGCTATGAACCGAAATTTCAGTAGCTTTCACTGGAATATTTGAGATTGTCTTAATGAGATCTTGATTTGTTTTTATTATTTCAAGTATTTCCTGCATTTACTTATTTGGCCAATGATGTTTATGTCACGGTTAATCATAACCAAACTTGCCAAAATCTAGGTCTGAATCTTAACAGGGTGTTTTTGCTCAAACTTATTAAATATTCAAATAACTAACAACTACAGCCTTATTTTAACAACTTGACGCACTTTTCCTCTTTGACTTCTTTGTGTTTTTTTTTTTTGTTTGTATTCTTTCCAAACTTAACTGCTTACATGCTCAGCCATTAACTTGACATGCTCCTCAGCTCAAGTATTTATATATTTATTCCATATTCCAATTTGAAATCTTAACAAAACTACACCCACTTTTACATCAAAGACAATTTCGCTTGAACTTTATTTAACTACACCCAAATAATTTCGTATTTTATTCCTGGGAACGCTGCGAAATTTTTGAAAAACAAAAAAAAAAACATAAATAAATAAAAACTGAAGCACGAATTGGCAACCAATAAATAATGCATGCATGTCTGAATACAAACAATTTACTTACATACATTCTGCATACGAAAATAACTAAGACGTTCAATTTGTTTGCTCTTCCTTGTTTTGTTTTTTTTGCTTTTGCTTTGACGCACACGTTGCCATGACATCATTATTTCCTTTTTCGTTTCTGTTTTTTTTTTTTGGTGGTAAATTGAGGAGAAACTAAATAAGGATCTACTAAGCAATGTCATGCCTAAAACAATTTCAAGGATTAAAGTCATAGCGGAAACGTTGTACAAGGAAGTTTGTCTAAATTCAAAGAACATTTGCTAAAGTTAAAAAACATAAAACAATATTTTTAAAATGTCTTTGCTTTTCAAGTTCTAAAAATGAGTATGAAGGAAGTCTGCTCGTTCCCACGACAATTGGATCTTGCTCCAAATCTCACTCAGCTAATGATTGTCAACTCAGCGACAGCAGGAGGAAGTTTTATTGCCCGGGAAGAACTTTCAAAGACAGCAGATCTGTTACAAAAACAACACAATACGTCTTAAGAAAAATTGGTCCTTGAGGCCTTCGATGCAGCAGGAAAAGGCGAAACATTAATTAAAGATTCATACTGAATCTTAAATATTACACTATCCTTAAGATTTTAACATAACTTGGTTAATATAAATAATCCTACTTTGTTTTACTTGAAACTAATGATCACTCAGCTACAGATTGTCAACATAGCGACAGCAGGGGGAAGTTTTTTCTACGACATCAAATCGTTTATAATAAAAACATATTCCGTCTTCAATAGAAATCGATCCTTAATAACTACAATACAGGAGGAAAGTGCGAAGCATTAATTAAAGTTTCATAATGTAATCCTCAGCATTCCCTTGAAACTAAGGACTCTTTGAGTATCTTCAGTGACATGACATACTGTCCAGGTGGCGCAGTTAACTAAAGAGATGGATCGAAATCTATTTAAATAACCGAAGAACGTAGTATAGTATAAGAGCCTCATCTATGGCCTTTTATTATAGGTTGCTTTCATCCTTATAAACCATAGAGACACAGTAATATCTTTTGGTTAATCAATAGGTTATTGGTCCTAGTTGCCCTTGATACTAATGATCCTTGTGGCATCTTGTATTACCCGATACTGTGCTGGTTTCCTAAAACCCCAAAGAAAGATCGTAATCTATTTGAATGACTAAAGGACGTTGGCATTCAGTTAGAAATATATTTCAATGACCGAATGATGTAGAAAGATCATATCATCCTTACAAACCATAGAGACTGTAATAAGATTTGCTTAATCAATGAAAAACGCACGTTGTTGCCCTTATTACTCCTGACCTTTGCGGTATATAGCATGACCCGATACTGTCCAGGTTGCTCAATTATCTAAAGAGATAAATCGAAATGTATATGTATTTGATTAAATTGGTTAATCACAGGTATTTGTTGAGGATGAATCTTAGACACATCTATTCATTAGACTACGAATCTGGATGGTTCAACAAGTAAAGGGTCTCACTTACTCTGCCCTGTTAAACACTAGAGAGCGCATCGTTGGTGTACCTTTTTTGGCGGAGTTGTTCGGGATAAACACATGTATTCTTTAGATAAAGAATCAGAGCGATTCAATATGTAAGACGCGTTGATTGATCGACATGTTGTTTACTTCTCGGCTAACACAATATAATGAATCTTGTGAACACAAGTGAGCTGTTTTAATGAATGGCTACTCGTGGATCCTAAACTAATCTGTGAATTTGATGTTGATTAAGGAATACTCGAATGATGTTAGCACTGTGTTACGCTCCTACTACTAATCGCTCCGGAAAGAACCGAATCCTACTCTCAGCAGTTGAGTATCAACCAGAGGTTTTTTTCTTCAGGGAAATGCAAACAACCTAAATTCAAATCTGGCGATGTGCTACTTTTAATTGAAATTATTTTACCAGTTGGCAGAACTCAAGTGGAGCAGCAGATTTACAATGCGTTTCAACACAAAAACCAGAAAGTATGACTAAAACAGGAACAAAGCCAGTGTGATATCCTTTGTCACAGTGGCCATTCATAAATATTCTTTGAAATTCCTGTCAAATTTCGAACTAATCCTTCCTACATACACTAAATTCACAATGTCATATTACAAATTTAAAAAGAAATCTTCTAAAAATTACGTATGACATCCTTGCTAAAGTGTCCAATTTCCAAAAACTCTAATTAACCTAAAAGCTTATTACTTTTGCACAAAAATGCATCCATTATATGAAAAAAGAACTTTAAATTCAAACCTTTCTGTTAAAAAAAATAAATTAAAATCCTTTAGTAATAAATGCACAATTATCCAAATGGCTGTGCAGTTTCTGGGAATTACTTCTTCTATTTTCAAATCAAAATAATGGTTAGAAAACAATGCAAATCCCCTGGGGATATTGTTATGGATATTGGCTGCAAGGAGGCTAAAAATTCGTAAAGCAAACAAAGTGTTAAATGCATATTAGCCATCAGTCAATGGTTACTAACAAAAGCGGCAAGAAAGTGTGAAATTTTTAATAATTTCGATTGAGAAATTAGCAAAGAATATAAAGGAAGTGGTGTTGCGGTGAAAGGATTTGCTGAAATGAAAACCGAAATGTGGTAGGAAGCAATTAATTTTGATAAAGTATAATATTGATTTCAAGTGAAATATAAAGAATATTGCTTGCAAATGCACTTCTTAATGAATTTGCACTAATATACAGGAGTCGAACGTTGCAGACTTGCCATGAATTGAAATTAATTTGAATGAATGCTTTCTAAAGTTGTAACTTCCGATGCTCTGTAATAAAAATATGAATTTCGCATTCTAAAACCACAAATGAATAATTCTGTATTCGCGACAGCTACAAATCTGAGAAGACACCGAGCACAAAGCCCCCATAAAGAAGTGAGTTATCAGAAGAAAAACGTCTGAAACCTTCAACCTGCTTGGCACCAGCATCTAAACTTGATTACAAGTTCAAATTACTAGAAACAAATGGCTGCTTTTGGAGGATAAAAACTAACGGAAATTAATCCTTTACTAAGTTTTATAGAGACAAAAAGTTAAAGAGTATCAAGATCATAGGAGGAGGTCCTAAGGCAACCGTCATACTTACAACCTAACGATAATTGCATTTCGCCAACACAATTATCATACGGTCTTAGTTAGCTACAACAAATCGTCAAACACTCCACTTTTTTTCCTGACATAATTCAGTGTACATTGACTAACAGGATGAAAAAATGTAACTTGTTAATCTTCTGAGTAAGTGAAAGACTCCGAGCTTAGAAACTCTCAATCAAAATAAATAAGAAGATAACTGTAATGTCGTGAGAATGAATCAAACACGAGTAGCTGCAAATGCATACTAACTAAACAAATTCATTTATCTTTATTCAAAATTGATTGTATGATAATTACAGTTAAAGAGTTACAATGAGAGTTTTAAATGTTATTAGTGTTGTAGCATTAGTTTATTATATGAAGTTATTCTTTATATTTGTAGTATTAGGGTGGCGTATAAATACAAATACTCTATATGCTCCTACTAAAGCTGTTGCTACAATATAAAATAAGTTTTAAAAGAAAATTCAAAAAAAAGAAAATATATTTAAGTTATAAAAATATTAATCAATCTCTAAATCTGATAAATTTAAATTCGAGTTTGATTTTTTTACTACTCTACCTCCTTCTCGTGGCCTGAGTTCCCTTCTAGTACGTAAAACATCTACCTGTGACTGCTCGTCTTGCTCTACTGGTGAGGTGGTTTTGTTGTTTGGTAATGTTTGTACATTTGTTTCGTCGGGTTGTTGTTGTACAGTAGATTGATTTCTGATCTGGTCAAGGTGACGTTTAATCACATAATTGTTATGCGACAAAATGCAGGAATATGATTGAGGTCCAAGTTGTTTCTTAATAATTGCATGAGTCCAAGTAGGTTTATTTGGATTTCGATAATCACGCACCATAACGTTTTGACCCTGTTTGAAAATTTCATTACGATTTCCCTTGTGGTTCATAACGTTGTTGTGTTGAGAACGGACAATACTTTCTTGTGTAGTTGGTGGCTTAAGGTTACTGAAACGAGTTTTAAGTAGTCTGCCAAAGAATATTTTTGCTGGAGATTCTCCTGTACTACAGTGGGTCATATTGCGATAATCCATCAAAAATCTACACAATATTTGATCCAAACTGGCTTCCTTGTTTTGATCTAAATTTGCTAAAATAGACTTCTTGAATGTCTTGACAAAATTTTCGGCTTGACCATTGGTGGAAGGATGGCCAGGTGCTGTTAAAATATGGCTGATTCCATTTAAGGATAAAAAATTTTGAAATTCACTTGAAGTAAATTGACGACCGTTGTCGCTTACCAGTGTATCCACCAATCCATAACGTGAAAACATTTCTCTCAATCTTCCAATTACAAAGTTTGTTGTCATCTCTTTGGTTTTAAAAATTTCAACAAATTTTGAGAAGGAGTCGATGACAATTAGAAAATAAAAGTTTTTAATTGGACCAGCAAAGTCGATATGGATTCTACTCCAAACCGATCCAGTTGGTGTCCATGGTATTAAAGTGCTTCTTTCAGGACTAGACTGCAATTTTTGACATGACATACAATTTTTAATTAAATTTTCTATATCCTTGTCAAGTCCATGCCACCATATATACGATCTGGCAAGAGCTTTAGTTTTAACTATGCCTAAATGTGAAGAATGTAATTCATTCAGTATTTTAGTTTTGAATTTTTCGGGTATTACTGTTCTGAACCCCCATAATATGCAGCCATATTCAACAGTGAGTTGGGTATACTTTTCACGATACGGCGCAAAACGTTCATCTTTCAAATTGTATAACGTTCCACTTAAAATACATTCTGCAACTTTAGATAAAATTGGATCTCGTCTAGTCTCAGATGCGATATTTTTGAAGCTCAAATTGAATTGATTTTCATTTTCAATGAAATTTATGTATGAGTTTTCTGTAATTTCATTACCAAATTTACATTGTGGCATTCTAGATATGCTATCAGCTTCGTTTTGGCTTCCTTTAATGAATTCAATAGAATACTCAAAACCGGATAATATGACTGCCCAACGCTGCATGCGAGCCGAAGCCATGCTTGGTAAACCTTTGTTGCTACCAAATATTGTAAGTAACGGGCGATGGTCAGTTCTCAATATAAAATTATTTCCCAGTAGATACTGCTTAAGTTTTGTGACACAAAACACAATCGCTAACGCTTCTTTTTCCAGAGTACTGTAGTTCTTTTCAGATGTGGACAGTGCCCTAGATATAAAGGCTATCGGCCTTTTACCGTCGGAAAATATGTGCGATAAAATCCCTCCCACGGCGCTGTTAGAAGCATCGGTGGTTAACACCAGTGGTAATTGCGGGTTAAAGTGAACCAAGACTTGGTCCGAAATTACTGCATCTTTAATTGTATCATATGCCGCTTGACAATCTTTCGACCATATAAAAGGTACATCTTTGCTTAATAAACGGTATAGTGGAGACATGATATTTGAAAATTTATTGATAAACTTTGAGTAATAATTCGCCATACCAACAAAAGCTCTTAATTCCGATATATCATTTGGAACGGGCGCAGAAATTATACTGGATACTCTATCGTTATTCTTACTTAATCCATTTTTATCAATATCAAAACCAAGATATGAAATTTTCTGTTGAAAGAAAACTGATTTCTTTATGTTTAATTTTAATCCAGCAGATTGCAATTTATTTAGTACCATTCTTAACGTTTTGATGTGTTCCTGCACGTTTTTACCTGTGACGGTGATGTCGTCTTGATACACGACTACATTTGGAATTCCTCTTAAGACATTCTCCATTGTTTTCTGGAATATAGCAGCAGCTGTTTTAACCCCAAACGGTAAGCGTTTCACTTTTAATGTCCCGATGTGGGTACTTAAAGCACAAAGTAGTTGCGATTCTTCATCCAGAACGAGTTGATTGTACGCATTGGATAAGTCGAGCTTGGTAAAAACTTCTCCTCCACCTAACGACGCAAATATTTCATCAATCCTTGGTAAAGGGTATTTATAATCTATTAAAAATCTATTTATAGTTACTTTAAAATCGCCACAAATTCTTATGTCACCATTATTCTTTAAAACTGGCACTAGCGGAGTACCCCAATCCGAATTATCAACAGGTTCCAAAACATCTGCTTCGATTAAATCGCGTAATTGTTTCTCAATTCTGTCCTTCCATGCAAGTGGCAATGGCCTTGGCTTGCAAAATATAGGTGTAACACCTTCACTGACTTTTAAAGAAACCTTATTGATGTTAAACTCACCCAATTTATCCTCAAAAACTTCGCTAAACTCACTTTTTAGTTGTTCTACTATTGCAGCGTACGAATTGGTTTGATTAATATTGTTTATTTGCATGAGCTCAAAATTAAATGAACGTAAAAACGACCGACCAAGTAAAGGTGGATTTGAAGTATCCACAACAACAACAACAACAGATTTTGTGATACCTTCAAAAGTTACCGTTGCATCATATTCACCGATCAGTTTCAATTTATCACCACTGTAATCAACGTACGGAACCGTACAAGATCGAAATTTCTTCATGATGTTATGTTCTTCATAAAATGAAATAGGCAACAGCGTACACGGAGCACCTGTATCGCAAACAGCATTAAGTTTGATTCCATCTATGATGACAGGTAGAGAATACACATCACTAGAATTTCCCTCAGACACACTAAAAATAGAATAATTAAATAAATCTTTATTATGATCGTTATCATGATTATCATTAGATACATAATTAACACTTCTTTTCTTGTCACGACATACTGATGACAGATGGCCAATTCTACCACACGAATGGCATTTGCTGTTCTTGTATTTACAAGATTGAGAATTATGATTTCTCCAACCGCAATGAGAGCATGAAGAATTTTTTTCACAACTGCCCCTGTCAACTCTTCCATTATTTCTGCTGCCGCTGCTACCACAACTGCCTCTGCTACCAGCTCTGTCAACGTTATCACCATTACTTCTTTTGGCTTCTTTGTTTTTTTGAAAATTTTTTTGCCTTTTGACAAAATTAACTGTTGTTTCCTCCTTCACCTCTTTAGTCAAGCTCTTCGTCTCTATAATCATCGCCTTTTTTAGTGCACTTTGGAGTGTAAGTTTTTCATCTTCTTCACAAATTCTTTCAAAAATATGAATTGGCAAACCCATTACAAATTGATTTAGAACAAATGCTTCCAAACTATTTCCAAACTTGCAATTAAGTGCCAATGTTTTCACTCGGGCGTACCATTCTGCAACATTTTCACCTTCCCGCTTTGTTGAATCATGAAATTTTTTTCGCTCACTAAAAACAATTGTTGGTGGTGTAAAGTGGGAGTCTAGAATTTCGCACAATTCATCGAATGATTTTGACACAGGAGAAGATGGACTGCACAAACTATGTAAAACTTGGTAGGGAACAGCTCCAATTGATTTTAACAAAATAGATTTTCTCACGTTTTCATCAATGCAGTTAATTTCACAAAAATGAATTTCTAATCTTTCCTTCCATACATTCCATGATTCCAAACTTGAATTGAATTCTTGTATGTTGGATGTTTGAAACACAGTCACTGGAGCAATATTTTGTTGTGTCTCCATTTTTGGAGGCATTCTTTTTTTTTTTTTTTTTTTTTTTTTTTTTTTATTTATTTATTTTATTTATAAATATGTATATACAAATTTATTAACAATAATTTTTATTTTTGATCCTCGTCGCCAATATGTAATGTCGTGAGAATGAATCAAACACGAGTAGCTGCAAATGCATACTAACTAAACAAATTCATTTATCTTTATTCAAAATTGATTGTATGATAATTACAGTTAAAGAGTTACAATGAGAGTTTTAAATGTTATTAGTGTTGTAGCATTAGTTTATTATATGAAGTTATTCTTTATATTTGTAGTATTAGGGTGGCGTATAAATACAAATACTCTATAATAACAAATTGTAACATTCAATAAAATTAATAATAAATTTCTGTTTGGTCCCCTCTGAGAAATTGACAAACTTCTGCATTGTAATTGTCCAATAGGTTTCGATGCCTTTACTGACGTCTTCGTTCTATAAGAAGCGAGGATAAACACATTCAATAAAGGATCATTTAACGATTCAAGGTATTTCCAAAGGACAAAGAACAATTATAATTGAAGTTTAATAGTAGGTTGTGAAGACCCTTGGATACGGTAACAATAAGTGCTTAAGATTTTTTAAAAACATTCGAAAAGTTGGCAAACACTGGGCAAGAATTGTAATCGTTCCTTCAGTTGCCTTTTGGAACGAATTCATCCTACAATAAATTCAAACATAAATTCTAGCACTTAAGCTTCCAAATAATGGAGGAGGACTTTGGAATTACAAAGGAAATGTGAAGATCTACAATAAACGTACAAGCATGCATGATTGTCAAGATCCTCGGCTTTGGTAATCTCTCTAATCCAGTGAGAGTAATTCCAAATAACACGTTTTTAAAGCTTAATATGTATTTATTACCTAAATCCAACAAATGTTACACAGCTTCTCTTTTTTATCTCTTTAATATCAAACTGTTTAATTTGTTAATGCAATTTAAAACCAATGAGGCTAAATACTTAATTAAATATTGAAAATTTTTTTAAATATTTATTTTTTCTTCTTTTTACTTTTAGCATTGAAAACATAATAAAGCATAAAATTAACCCATTTAAAATATAATTATGGTCATTTATTTGCAGTTAAGTACAACAATTTTTGTTTTAATAAAATTAATTAATCAACTTTAAAAAGCACATAAATAAACATGTTGACAAAATAAATATAAATAAATAAATTTGCTTTTATTTAATTACAAATTATTGTTGTTTCAATCACACCAACATTTCTACTCTTTTTTTTGTGAATTTTTTTCACACATTTTTTTTTTTTTGATCAAAATTAGTTTTACAATAAATTCATTTGCGGTTAAATTAATTAAAACATTATTTATGGCTATTGCAACATTTTAAACATATTTTTTTTACTTTGTTTAAATAAAGTTGAAATAACAAGTGTTTAATGCAATATTTCCTTTTAAACGCAAAAAATGTATAACAAAATCTTTGATGTTTTATTGAGTATTTTTGTTATTGTTGTTTTGTTGTATTTTACTCAATTTGAAGTGTTTTTTTATGTATTTTAATGAAAATTACTTGAAAATACATTAGATTTTCCGGTAAATGTTCAGTTTGATTTTGAAGATGCTGGTTATTATTATTGTTGATTTTTATAAGAAAATAAAAGGAAATGCACTTAAATGCATTTATAACAATCAAATATTATATGATTTCTGTTTCGTCTTTTCGTTTATTGCTTTTTGTTGTTCTTGCTTTTCCTGTATTTATATAAATTTTTGTTTAAATGAGGGCAGACTGAAAAGTTATTTTAATATCTAGCAATAATAAAACTTGTTTAATACAAAATAAAAACTCAGCCTAACAAACACGTTCTTAAAACACAAAAAACAAATTGTTTAATTTTAATTTCAATATCATGGAAAATTTGATATTATGATGTATTTTTGGAATTTTTTCATTATAAATTGCAAAAATGGAATTACTTTACCAAATGCCTTAAAATTTGACAGCTGTCTATTCATACCTACAGTTACGGACCAAAAATAGGGTCAGTTGAAATAACTTTGTATGAGATGAAAAAAAATACTTTTTTTTTAAATTGTTTAAACGATTTTTTTTTTGCTTATTTCATTTATTTATCTGTAATATGTCTAAACTAAAAATATATATTACTTCACTTTTTTAAACCAAAAAAATATAAACAACTAGTTTCCCTTATGATATAGGGCGGACATAAAAATAGGTCCAATTACAAAATTTATTAAAAAACTACAAAAAAGAAAAATTTAAATTATTCTTCCACAATTCATCCTTATTTTTTTATTTTTATTGGTCCAATATTATTCTTTATTATTTTCCAAAGATTTTCTATCGGATTAAAGTCTGGCGGTTGCGAGGGCCAATCTATTACGTTGACATTATTGTCCAAAAGCCACTTTTTCGCAAGAGTGCTTCGGGTCATTATTTTGTTGGAAATACCACATAAGCGGTAAGATTCTTATCCAATATAACAGTCCTAAACCATCCCACGAAAAACAACCCCACACCATTATACTATCACTACCGTGTTTAAAAGTTTTGGTGGTGAAGCGAGGATTATATTTTGTACCTTTTGGGCGTCCTACCCATGTTCTGCCATCGTCTCCAATCAAATTAATTTTTGACTCGTCGGACCACAGGATATTTTGCCATTTTTTTCCATGTATTGGACCGTCTCTAAAACTATGCTGTCTTGCAAAAGCACAACTATTTTAAAGATGCCTTTTAGTGAGCACCGGAACTTTTATGCATTTCTTCCAAAGAGATTTCTTTTCTACTTAACGTCTTCTATTTTGAGGGTTCCGCGGACTTAAAAGGGTCACGAGTCGAAGTTAATTTAATACTGTTATTAATATTTACCTTATGTTTTCTCGGTCATCCACGTATTTTCTACTTTTTGGGAGCAGCTAGGGCATTGCAAACAAAATTCTGAGATCATCCAAGAGTTTTTGCTGTCATTCTTTGTGACTGGCCTTCACTACTTCCGCTCTTCAACGGAACAATGCTTTGTCGGGCCCATATTTTCATAGTAACACAATTTTTTTCTTAAATTTATTTAAAAATTTAAAGCTTTTAATTCCGTTTTTTAAACTAAGGCCCCGACTACCGTTCACAACACTAAGTATTTTAATGTTGTATGTTACGATTCACAACACTTAGGTATTGGCTTAATCTTAAATGCATGTTGTGTTTTAGTCGAGACAACACAACATTTTAATGTTGTGAACGATAATCGGGGTCTAAATGTCAAAATTTTTTCAGTTTTGTATATTCCTTTGTTTTCTTATTATTGTTTGTCACTAACCATATTTTATTGTCAAATGGAACAAGTGCCATTTTAATTTTAAAATGCCAAATCATAGGTATTTCTTGTTCTTTTGAAAGATATGTCAGACTATGTACATATATTTTTGTCGCATAATACTCATAGAAAACCGTAACATAATAAACATTTTTGAAATTGTAAAAATTAAATAGAATAAATAATAAAAATACAGGTGACCCTATTTTATTGTCCGTAACTGTATATGTGAACTATTTGTAACAATCTATAATAAAAACCTCAAATACATATTAATAATCTTACTGCCGTATTCATAAAAAAATAAAGTAGGTTTGAAGTGTGCGTTTACACAAAATTTTCATACAAAACTTTCTTAAAGTACATTTGAAGTCTGCTTTAATTTTTTATGAATAAGGACATTAGCTTTTAAAATAACTTTATATGCAGCCTTCGTATATAAAACATAATTTTGCAACAACTAAAATCCATTTATATTAAAACACATACTCCTACCCTCTCATTTTAAATATATACATATGTACATACATATACCTATATACATATGTATGTAAGTATGTATATACATATTTATATTTTCTTATAATAAACTCATCAGAAACAGCAATTTCCATAAGCATTTTATGTTGATTTAATATTTATTTTACAACAATATAATATAAAAAAATCTTTAGATGTGTTTCTTTTACTTTTTATAAACATTTTTTCAATATATATGTACATATGTACATATTTCTGTTATTTTCAAGTATTTTTTTTACGTTGTTGTTTGATTTACATATGCATCATTTGCATACAAGTGGCACTTTTCTTGTAAACACTCTCTCGCTCTCTCACATAACTACAACCTTCAGCGTTGTCAACTTTGAAATTTCAAAACGCACCAAAATGGAGAAAAAAGCGCACCATTTACAAAAAAACGCACCAAGATAAGAATTTCGTTTTTGTTCAAATATTTATTGAATTAATTTGAAATTTTTTAATATCATAAATTCTATAAAAAACTTTTTATCAACGATTATTAGTAAAAGTAATAATAGTAAAAGCCTTTTTTTAAATAAAGGAGCTAATAAAGATAAAATAAGCATTTAATCACTCAAAATTTAACTCACAATATAATATTCGGAACTAAAGTACTAATTGGTAAAAAAGCTAATTTCAGTACTTCATATTTGGTACTTTTTGTATATATGTATTTTTGTTTTCTAGTTAAAGTACTTCTATTTGATTTTTGCCAATAAAACTTGTTAGGATTTCACTGGTACTCTAACCCTGGTTGTTCGCCTACAACCATACAAGAATTTTTATTTACATGTTTAAAATGTTAATTTGATTTTCAAACAAAGATTTTTGAAGAATTTTATTTCATTTATCATACATTCGTATTTAAAATACATTTTTTCATCGTACATATAGATTTCATGAGTTATGAATTATTAAAAAACTGTAATTAAAAATTAGTAAAAATAAAGATTTCATCACACTTTCGAAAAAAAATTAAAAAACGCACCGAAATACACAAAAAAAATTTGCAGTGTTGAATGAAATGGTACTCAAACAGGTGTATTTTATAGTAGGAAGATTTTTTTCTCACACTGAAACAAAAAGTTGTGTTGAATTTGCTTTGGTGCCACCAAAAATTTAAAAGCACACCAAAATTTAAAAAAAGCGCACCGCGCACCAACTAAAGAATTTTTCGCACCAAAAATTTTAAAAAGCACCAAAAATAGTGCGAAACGCACCAAGTTGACAACGCTGACAACCATGTTTAAATGCAAACCTGCTTGATGGCCTGCCTGTCTCATGTGTGGGCAAATGTTTACCCCATACACTTGTTTACAAACACATGCATTTTGCAAATGCACTCTCTCTTTGATGTTGTTTTTTTTCGATTTTTGCTTTTCTTGTTGGTGTCTTGTTCTTTCTTAAAAATATATTTATGGAGATGTTGATACTTAAAAGAAAATGGTGATCACTTTTTATTTTAAGCAGAATGGTAGGAGGTTTTGTTTAAGGTTTATACATACATTTAATGTCCAGTATAAATAAAGGGAAACTATAAGTTAAGCTCTATGAGAATTACCTAAAACTTTTTCACATAAAATTCTGATATATGTAGGTACTAAAGATTTTCTATAGAAAATACAGTTACAGTCACAAGATTGTCTTGAGAATATACAGTTATAAACAAGATTTACTGTACAAAATTTAGTTATTCACTAGATTTTCCAATATACTGTCTAAAAGCCCAAGTTTCTGTTGAACCATTTGCAAGAAAATGTCAGGTAAGGGCTTCATATTCAGAAGACAAAACCGTGTCACCTAAGTATCTTGTCATGAACAGACAGAACAAACAACCTACCTCTAGGACATTGTCGCTCAACAGGGTGTTTAAAAGACGATATTTCATGACTTTGTCGTTCAAAATGTTCTGATCAAAAAAACACTGATGAATATTTCACTCATTTTGTGTTTAAACGATGACATCTTTCAAGGTTTTTTTACTACAAAGTATTTTCAGTAGCTCAAAGTTTGAACAATCTCTCAGTTTTGTTGGTGCTTTCATTGGCATCCTAGATGAAACCGCAAGACTTAGTAGACCTTTGGAGCTTAAAGTGAAAATAGTGGTGTCGAAAACTTTATCGTGACTCTATTAATCTTATTTGTTGTATTTGTAGAAGCGAGCTTAAGTAGCACTTCCTTAAGCAAATTCTTCTTTTCCTATTGCTCTCTCTAAATAACCTACTAATTTCTTTATTTAATTCCTTAAGATTCTAAAAAAAATACAAAGCTCATACTACCGATATTTCAATAAGTGAAATGTCAAAACTTTTACGTTATTTCAATATGTTCCTGTTGGAAAACAAGGTTCTTGTTGAAAACCCCCTTAGCAATAGTGCTCGATTCTTTAAAATAAATTTCAAATCTTTGGAAAGTAATATTATGAAAACTTTAATTTTACTTTATTGATCTTCCAAATTTGTCCTTGAACGATTTAGGAGTTCTATATTAACATTCCTAATTCATATTTGTTTATACCTATACACCAATATTTTGAGTGTATAAATTTTAAATTACTAATTAACTCTCCCTCAAAAAAAAACAAACACATTCTCCACAACTCTTCAAACGTATTTAAGTCTTCAACAACTCTCCTTTAAAAATCTCCAAATTTACTTTTATACTCGTGGATATACATACATATATTTTTATTTTGTTCTTTAAATTTTATTTCCTTTCAACTAAACAACTGTCGCCTAGACTCTTTCTTTCTAGTTTTTAATATTTTCTTTATTGCTAATTCTCCCTTTTGGTATTTTTTTTTTTTTTTTTTTGGGTTTTTTCTATTGTTTCAGCTCATTTGCTTTGCTTAACTCTCTTGGAAAAGTTCCCCTTTTACCAAATATTTGGCTCTTGATGAATTTTTGTAAATACCAGTAATTTTTTTTTTTAATGTAGTACATAAGTACATACCTACATATTTTAATAGATAAATTAGTATGTAGTGTAGTAAATAACTGTATGTATGTACCTATTTTATCATACTCTCACTACTGCTTGTATTTTTACTCTCAAGTTATTTGTTTTTGTTGTTAATCCTACAACACAAAAAACTGTAAATTTGTACCTATGTATGTGCGTTTGTGTTGTTTTGTTGTCTAGGAAACATGTTAATTAAGCTTTTAAGTAGTAAGCATGTTGTTGTTGTTTTTTTTGGTGTTGTTGTATGTTAGTGTGTGTGCGAGTGTTGTGTGTTTTTTTATTCAGCTGAGGTTTTAATTTGACTCTTGCCAATTAAGGCACTTTATCGATTAGCTTAATGGCAGACATATTGTATGATGGTCAGTTTAAGGTTAGTGTGTTTTTGTTGTTGTTGTTGTTTTGTTATTGCTGTTTCTTTCTCTCAAAATTTACGGTTCTATAGTGATGATGACCTCATGCTAATGATTATTTGTAGGGAAATGGTGGCATGCAAATAAGTTTAATAAATTTATTATGAGTACAGTTAAGCAAATATTTAATAACTAATAAGTTTTATGTTTTATTTGTATTATTACTTTATTAATCTTATGAAAAATTGAAAAATGTTTAAATTTAATAGGTAGGTATTTTTATAAAAATTATTTTGTTTTTTAATATAATTAGTGAATTTTCATGAATCATGATAGACTAAAAATATTATATAGCTTTCATGTTTTATTTTTAATATTAGTTTTCATGCTGGATTAATACCTAAATAAACAATTTTTTTTGTTAATTTTATTTTTTTTATAAAAAAAATTGACTTATTCTTATTTTAGCTTTAAGCTCTTTGGCCGTACATTTATTACAATTACCTATCTGGCTTTTTTCTTCATGTTTTTTTTTAACAAAAATGTTTTACAATCCATAAGTATACGAGGTCTGATAAAAAAACCCGTTATTTTCACATTTTGTGAGTTAGGTATGTTCGTTTTTCGGATTTTTTTCTGTTATGTAACAGCCCTTGGCCGAGTAATCTCGGGTCATTCCGGTACGTACAACCAGCTGTCGTGGGAATATCTTACCTTACACATGTTTGTTATATATGTTGGTAATATCAGCCATTTTGGATTGTCAGTTTGTATTTGACAGATAAAAAGGTTAGTCGTGTGTGCTCTTCGATTTTTTACTATTCGAAAAAATTGATCAAAGAAACTGTATTGTTTTGTGTAAAAAATGAAATTAAATGCGCAAGGACATTTGAAATGTTGACTGTGGCGTTTGGCGAGTCTACTATGAGCAAAACACAAGTTCAATTGTGGTATAACCATTGATCAGCTGATTAATGATCAGATGAAGGGGAAATATAAATGTTATATTAATCCTGGAATCCTATCAAATGCTTTTTCAAAATCTACTAGGCAAGCATCTGTAGGTACATATGGATTTATTCCAATTCCAATTAACATTTGAAGTCAAATTGTGAATCACATAAACATGTGTTTTATAAAATCAATTCTTTTCTACTATATAAAGCTAAACTGAATTTGGAATTCATTTTAATATCCAACACGTATGCTTTGAAATTTGAACACAAATTTACAACATATTTTTAACTTTTGTTAAACTAATCTTAAAAAAGTCTTCTAATAATGTTGTAATAATAACAAATTTGCAAACTAGACATAATACTTTCGAGTGATGCTGGTGACGTCATTCAATTTCTACACATATCTCATGCAAAATTCGCGGAAATGGGTTTTTTGGAAACACAAATCTATAATGTTGATGAAAGCGGATTATTTTGCCGTGGCCTTCCGGATAAAACATTTGTCGCTACTTGTCAAAAAAAGTGCACAATGATTTAAAATTCAAAAAGAACGCGTTTCAATTTTACTAAGCGCAAATTCTGATGGCTTATGCAAATTAAAACCATTGGTCAAGTTGCTTCAGAGGATTTGATAACCCACTTCATTATGACTTTTCGAAAAATGCTTGCATGACTTTCCGTATTTTTCATCATTGGTTTCACAAGATATTTATCAAAGAATTAATTATATATTATGTATTAAATAAAAATTATTTTGTGTTAAAATAAAGCTTACATAACTACAGTTTTATTATAATTTTCTGAAAAAAAAACGTTCAGAAATTAGAACTGCCCGATGTACAAAGTTTTTACAATTTCTGAGACTCTACTGTATTAAGTTTATGTTCGTTTCTAATGTTTATTATTTTTATATTTAATAAATTCTATTGTTTGCTATTATAAAATGCAATTTTAAATTTATTTTAAATCGGAAAGATAACTAAAAGGATTTGTAATATGTGTAATCTAAGAAGTCAGTCTATTTTAGAGGCAGATATTAATATTTTTAGGGTAAGTTGTCTGTCAAGGCGTTTGATGATTAAGCTATGTATAGACGATACAATGTTGTCAGATCTAGCAATGTACTGACATTGAAAAATTATTAGCAAAAGGTAACTTGTCAATGCTTTTTCTTACAACTTTTAAAGACAAAAATTTCAAGTTCACACGGTTGTTAAACATTTGCTGAACATTTTTCGGACAACGTTGTAAGATCTGACAAACGTCTATACAAAGCTTAAGTCAATTGGGTGGGAATCAAATTACCCTACATGGCATTACAACTCGTTATGATCTGGTTTTTTCTGTTATTTGATATTCTTTGGTATTTTTGGGCATTAAAAATATTTATGCGCTTTAATACGGATTTAGAACCAATCTGGCAAATATAACTAGTCGAGAATAAACATACAGAGGGACTACATCATAGGCTACGCCAATGGACAAAAATTGCAGTTTGTAATTATAGTCATATAAAAAAAATGTTGGGTTAGTTGTATTCTGCAAAGAAAACCATCGAAATGCAACAATTTAGTAAAACAAAAATTTAAGTGGCGGGATCTTAGGGTGACATGTAACAAACACACTTGAAAAATAAAGGGTTTTAAAAAATAACCAACAACAGAAAATATTTGCTTTAATTGACAACATATACCAAGTGTGCTAACCTTGTGTCCGCCACTGTTTTTTATATAAATTATTAAAATAACTTGATTTTTTGTAATAATCAAAGATCACGGATAATCGAGGCCCGACTGATTATCCGTGATCTTGTTAAACGGTAACCCCGATTAACCGTAATGGGCCAATAAATATCAGTCTATTGTTTGTTCCCTTGATTACATACGATGAGTCAGAAGCATTTACAAGTGATTAATTTAATTTTGAAATTTTGGATTAGATCTAAAAATATTTCGTATGGCATCATTACCAATGGTAAAAATACAACAAAACGTTTTAAATGTTGAAGATAAAGTTAAAATAATGAACGAGCATTTAAAAAATATTGTAAGTGTTAAAATTCTAGCTCAAAAATACAAAGTTTTAAGAAGAATTAATTTTTTTAAATAATAAAAATATTAAAAAAAAACTGTATAGGTAGGTACCTAATCAAAATTGTTATTTGATTAACCGTGAAAGTCGATTATCCATAGTGATTCTGATCCCGACCATCAAGCATTATCGAGACCCGACTCTACAACAAACCACTGAACAGGATTTTCAAACACACTAAAATAAAAGTTTGTCTAAAAACGTTTAAAATAGTTTGATGTTAAAAAAAAACCAAAAAAACTCAACGAACTTAACAAAAACAAAGAGTTACTAACAGAAATGTTTGCCTTAAAATCAAATTTTTCAAAAAATTAAAATTTTTTTAGAAAATTATTTCATAATAAATTATTTGTTTCTAAACAATATTTACAACAATTTCATTTGTATGTACCTATATGTTTTTGTATTCTTTATTTAACAGACGTTTCAATTCTATTTTTTGTAAACCAAAATCCGCTTTTGAACGTTCTGTATTTCTAAATAAAGTCTGTAATTAAAGTGCGTTACTGCTAAAAATTGTGTAAAACGTATAAAACACAACTCAGCCAACGATTTTCTACTCAAATACAGAGAGAAAGAAATTTAACGTCATTAAAATAAATGAAATACACACACACAAGAGCAACAAACATTTATTATTATTATATTACTAAAGAGCAAAAGGGACAGCGAAATATTAACTAAGCAAGAGCAAAAGTGTTAGAAATATGTTCTTGGAGTTTAAGATAAATTCGCGTAAATATTGGAACAATAAACCCAACCATAAAACCATATCAAAATCTTACAGATACTTATTGGAATTCTGCGTTTACCCCTTATTAATGGAAATTCTAGTTGGATTTTATTTACACTATAATGTTAGACTGAAACAGGTGTTGTGTTTACACAGTTTGTCCCTGTCTGACCTGTGTTGAATTATAAGGGTTACTATAAGATTAAAAGATTTTATTGAAATAACTAACTCATGGATACTCTTTTTCTAGGCAAAAATCCGTTTCAACCATTCAGTTCATTTTGGTACTTTGAGCATAATCAACGTTTCGTGCGTCAGTTGTATGTAGCGTATGAAATTTAAGTGTAATTTTTTAAAACCCCAAAAAAAAAGAAAATAAAACACACAACAAGACACAAATTGTAACTAATGGATATTTGAAGCAAAGTGCAAAAATATATAGGTATAAGAAAAATCTACCCTTAAATGAAAACACGTGCGAAATAAAGAAAAATTAGAAAAAAAAACCTTCACAGCAAGTTAAACTTAAACACAAAAGTGCAATAAATTTTAAGAAATCTTAAAAAAAATTAAAAAAGTTTTCAAAAGTACTTAAAAAGAAAAAAAAATACATTTTTAATGAAAACTTAACACAGAAAAACAAAAGTTTAAAAATTGTATTTAAAATAAGAAAAATTAACTAAAGCCTAAAAATATGCCTTGATTTTGTTTAAAATAAAGCTCCTAATATTACTAAATAAAGAAACCCTTAACCATAGTTTAAAACAATTTGAGATTTCAAAAATTTTAACAAACATTATTGAACCCAAACCTTAAAATTCTTAAAAAAAAAATGTTTCAATTTTCTTAATACTACTCCAAAAAACCAACAAAATTTTGTTTAATTTTAAAAATATTTATGGTTGAAACTTTAAAAACAAACCACAACAAAAAGTGTATTTTTATTGCCAATAAAAAATTCCCCGTTTGCCGTCGGTAAAAATGCAAGCCACCAAAATGCGCACTCCCTTCGCCATACAGGAGATTTTAGGTTTGGGTGTTGGTTCGGCCGCCGCCGCTGCTGCCGCCGGCTATCCTCATCCCGTGCATCTGCATCCACATCCCGCTCTACCGCCCTCGGCCTCCACACCGCCACCCTCGTCACACAATTCCAGCTCCAGTTCACAGCATCCACCCGCTCAACGTTTGTCCACCTCCTCGCCGCCCTCGGCCCATACGCCCAGTGACTGTAATAATGCTCCCATTTCACCTGCCTCTTCTACACACGGCCGTCATCGTGACTCTAGATCTTTGTCGCCCGATGTCACTCGTCTGTCAGCAGCTGCTGCTGCCGCCGCCGCTGCTGCTCATGTGCAATTACCCGTCTTTAATCCGGCCAATTTTTATGCCGCTGCTGGTTATGCGGCCGCTGATCATGCCGGCCAGCTAAATGCGGCCGCTCATCATCATCATATGACCACACTGGCGGCAGCTGCCTATTTGAGAGGATTTTTACCGCCGGGCTTTAGCACGCCCCATGAGTTTCGCGGGCATTTTCAGCAGCATTTTGGTTCACAATTTGCGGGTGAGTTTTTTTTTTCTTTTTTTTTTCAAATTAAGAGTTAACTATAACGGCTGATTTTAATATTGAAAATTTGCCAATATTTTTGCTGTCTTTTTAATTTAAATCACAAGATCTATTTAAACTAAAGTTTTTAATGAGAATTTTGTCACCACAAAATCAAAGTTTAAACTACTTTTTTAGTTAACTTTACCACTGATTTTTATATTGAAAATTTCCCTGCAAAAATTTTACCATTTTTTTGCCATTGTGCTGCCTTTAATTCAATTTTGAAATGAGAATTTTTAAAATAACTCCAAATTAAGTTTTTTTATTACTAAAAGTCAAAAAAATTTTGTTGCAAAACTTTTCACAAAAGGAGTACAATTATTAACCAAGTTTAAAGTTAATTGCAGTTTAAAGGGAAAGTCACCACAAAATTTAAAGTTTGAACAACTTTTGGTTAACTTTAACTCCTAATTTAAATATTGAAAATTTCTCTGCAAAAATTTGACCATATTTTTGCTGCCTTTTATTTAAAATTCATTTCAACCACAAGATTTGTTTTAAACTCAATTTTAAACTGAGAATTTTGTAAATTATTAACCAACGTTAAAGCTAACTCCAGTTTAAGTTTCTTTTATTACTGAAAGTCAAACAAATTTTGTTACAAAACTTTTTACAAAAGGAGTACAATTATTAACTAAAGTTAAAGCTAATTTCAGTTTAAAGGTAACGTCACACAAAATTAAAAGATAATAAAAAAATTAATAAATAAAAGATGATAATTACAGCAATAACTTCGAACTACCAGAACTAACACTGGTTAAAGGATTGATGTTTGTCTGTTGGCTAGCTGGCACCGCAAGTGGTGCAGAGGGTTAGAACGCAAAGAATTTTGATGAGAGAAAGTGGTGTTTCTCGAAACATATGTAAATTCAACAACCCAGGTTCGAATCCCAGCCAAGAAAATTATCAATACAAATTTTAATAGTACAAATTTTTCAAGTTGTAAAACAATTCCTAGCTTCAGTAAAAATAATTTAATGAAAATTAAATTTAATGAACTCGAGCCTAACTAAATAAATATCAAAAATTAAAAGTTTAAAAAACTTTTTGGGTTAACTTTAATTCCTGATTTAAATATTGAAAATTCCCCTGCAAAAATTGGATAATATTTTTGCTGCCTTTAATTTAAAGTTTATTTAAGCTTAATTTCAAAATAAGAATTTTGTGAATTATTAACCAAAGTTAAAGTTAACTACAGTTTTAGTTTCTTTTATTACTGGCAGTTAAACAAATTTTTTTACAAAAGGAGTAAAATTATTAACTAAAGTTAAAGTTAACCACAGTTAAAGTTTCTTTTCTTAATATTACAGTTAAAAATAATTTGTTACCAAGAAGAAAGCCTGCTTTGAAATATTTTTATTCCAATAATAAAAAACTAAACAAAAATGTATTTCAACAGAACTTTAAAATGAGAATTTTGTAAAGTTAAGCTAATTACAGTTTAAGCTTCTTTTGTTAATAACAATTAAAAGAATTTTGTTGCAAACTGTTTTAGAAAGTGTGGTTTTAAATAGTTTTATATCAAACACAGTTTGTGAAGTTAAGAAAAATTAAGGAAATAAACTTTTATCAGGTGTAAACAGGGTCTTATTTATTTAATACAGAAAATATGTTTCAAAAAGTTATTGAAAATTAAAGTTTATTTTAAAAACTCATCAAAATGTATTGCATATATAACTCTGTTCTGTTCAACAGTGTAACAAACACTCTAACTTTAGCTTTAAAAATAACCAATCGTTGGGGAAAATTAAGCTAACAGTATTTCTATTAGCTTAACATGTTTGTTATGTTACAAAAATAAATGTTTTATACCTACTTGTCAGGAAAATAAAATATAAGTAGATAAAGTTTAGTTTGCACAGGTTTTATTACAAAAGCGTGGAGCAATCGGCTGACAACCAAATTAATTTTCTGTCCCTTGTAAACACTGTTTGCGATATGTTTAAACAAAATATCAACCAACAAAGCTGCCGTAATAAACATTTTTTTGTGTTAACGATGAATTCATGTCGCACATAATAAACATTAAGTAGATGATGTTTTATTAAAAAATTTATTTATATATAATATTATAATAAACACACTAACAGAAAAGCTGAAGATTTAAATTTTTATGTTAAGTGTTAATGTTAAAAACATAAAAGTGTTTACAAAATATTTGTGCTATTTCTGTTAAAAGAATTTCATAAAAATTGTTACGAAACACAGAAATTTCTTTTTAGTACGGTTTTTATTGTAATATTTCTGCAAAATTGAAGAAAAATTAACGAAACACTGCTTTAAATATGTCTGCCAGTTGGTAGCGAATAAAATTTGATAAATTCATGCAATTTTTGAATTTAGCAAATTCCATTTAGATATTTAAGACAGACATTAATTAAAGCTTAAAATATTTACTTTTAAACATAAAAGTTACATTTTAGAAATGTTTTATTTTAATAACTTAATAATTTTCTTTCCCCTGTAGACATTATCTTAAATATGGGTTGGAGACTACAAGTGAGATCGAATGAAAATTGTAAATTTTTATGACCATGTAAACACTGCCTTAAATATGAGATGGAAACCTCAATTACAGCTCTGCCCCAAGACCTTGAATGGAAATTTGCCGGTTAGAAATGTTTTAAAGAAAAATAGGTATCTTTAAAATTTTGGCAACACAAAGAAATTTAATATTTGTGTTACAATACTAAAAGAATTTGAATGAATTGCTTAAAACAAGTCAAAAGATAAAATAAAAATTCAAAAATAAAATTCATATACATATTTTCTTAAAAATAGATAAATTTTATAATTTTCTATCATAAAATTATGTTTATTCAGTTTTAGGTTTAGGAGCGATTTTTTTAGCTAATTGCGCCATTTGGTCGTTGGACTTCTTCTTCTTTGATGACTACATACATGAGGCTGTTAAGATTTATATTATGATCATAGCTGCCAGATTTTAAGATTTAACGTCATTTTGACGTTTTTTTTTTAAATAGCAAAGTGACGATTTTTTCATTGAAAGTGATGATTTTCTGAATTATTAAAATTTTCTATCATTTGTTTGTTTTATTAATGTTTTTGTTGCCAAATTCTCTCTATTTTTGAGACTGCATACAACTATTTTTCTCATTTAATATCATAAATAAAGTATTATGAAGAACATGACATATTTAAAAAACAAAACTAAGTAATAGTAGTGTTTTCTTAATTATTGACAATTGTTAAGTTTAAGTACATATAATAATTCCAATTAATATTAAGTCAGGATAGTAGTACTTATTTATCTCTAAACAGAAAAAGCAATTTTAAATGCTGAATTCAATGAAGTAAAATTTTTATAGAAAACAATTTTTGAATTTCAACGGGAAAATTCTATAAAAAATTCTACTATTTTAACAAAATGTCGAAAGTTAAATAAATTTAAATAATAAAAATACAGACTTAATTGATATTAAGTACCTGGTATATGATGAATGAATTGGATTCTATACTTAAAATGTTATTTAAAACTTAATAAACTAAATTGCTTTGACATTGACAAATTAATAAAATATGCAAAATTCAGAGATTTATTTATAAAATACTGTAAGTGTTGTTTCACACTCTTCAGTTAGACCAGTTTTTGTTCGATTCTCTTTTGAACTTGCCATTTCATTCACACACGCCAATTCAATTTTCGTACTTTTTAATGCAAATCAACATGCATTAAACAAAATCCATAGGAAATAAGAAAATTGACTATTTATCTTTTCCCTTCGCAACCAAAAATACTTGCCTTGACGAGTCAGAATTGAAAAGTGTGAATGCGGACTAAGATATTATACATTTTTTTGTGATTTCTTATTTAAAAAGTTAAAATTTATGTATTTTGTTATGTATTCTATCTCACTTGTTTTCGTTTAAATAAGAATTTAAAAATACTATGTATTAGAAATAATGACATTTTTTTACAATTTTTTTTTCTTTCTTTTATTATCGGGATTTTGAGGATTTTTCCGAAATTCATCTGGCAGCCCTGGTTGTGATTAAGAACAAAATCTCGGCATATTTAGGACAAGTTTACTTATGTTCTTCATTGTGGGGAAAATGTGTCAATGTTCATGACCCGCTAAAGAGCAAAATGTCGGCATATTTAGGGAAAAGTTTGCTCATGTTCTTCTTTGTGGGGAAAATGTGTCAATAAAAATTGGGAACATTTTTTTGGGAAAATCTACACATAGTTGTGCGTACGAATGTTCTAACAATAACATATCTTCCACAAGTGTTGTCTACACGAGACAAATTCATGTGAGGGCAAGAAATTGAAACAAATTATTGCCATTAATTTATGAAGTGTTTTGCGATTTCTATGAGTTTTTCTTTAAGTGTGTTTGTTGTTGTCTCTCTTAAAAAAATCTTTTTTTTTCTACATTATTTCTTTTGATTTTGCAGTTTCTACTTTGTTGCATAATAATGTAACCAAGTAAAAATTGCATACTTTAAGGCAACCAAGTCTTGTTTTTTTTTGATATGTTATTTAAAATCTTAAGCTAATTAGTTACATATTTTTTTTTCTGTTCTTAACTCTTAAACATTTCATTATTATTTTTTGCTGTAAACAATCCATTGGGTATACTTGAACTGAGTGAAGAAAAGACATAATACAGAAACTGTAAAAAAGCTAAAAAAAAATCTTCAGCTGGTAAGACATGACAAAAGAAAATAAAACCCAAGAAAATGCAGCCATTCAATGTCATTCATATTAACAATGTAAAGATAGAAACATGTCTGATATATATAATGCTATATATACATACATACATACATACGTATGTTAATTTGTAGGTAAAACGTTAGGTTATGTACATATGCATGTATGCACATACATATATAGAAATGTATTGTGTAGCATATAAAGATTTTGTAAAACAAAAAGAACCCACAATTATAAGTGGGCTAACTTAGCTATCTAAGATGCAACACTTCATATATTAAGAGGGGGTAAACGAGAAAAAAAATTAACAGAAAACACACATACATACATATATACACCGAGGAAAAACATTAATGTTGCATGAAATATAAGACAATAATTTTTACATTTTTTTAATCTTAGGCCCTAATTTTGTATAACGCAACACCACAATTTTCTAAGCGTTGCGTTAAATTACATTTTACAAATCACAGCGTTAGAGCTTATTATTATTTGCTTTGTAACAGCTGAATCTTACCTTGTTGTAAATACAACTGTTTGCAAATGGAAAAGCATCCAGATGTGGCTCATGGAGTGCCTAATTTTGGCAGCTCAAATGAAACTGTTGATAATGTTTGAGAAGCTACGTCAAACTCCTGAATGTAATTGCAATTGTAGTTACATTCGGAAGTTCATCTCAAATACTTGAAAAGTAATTTAAAAATATTGTAAATCTCCAGTGTTATTTTACTTACTCATTATTCGTTAAATTGATGATGTCAGTAGACCGCAATCGGGGTTTCTTAATAGATACATATGTCTAGGACGCGTGAAGAATCTTGACCATCCGAAGTAGAAGACATATCCATAAGTGCGGACATTTTTGTTATATGTACCTAGTATTTATAGTTATCTGCTTTAAAAGCTTTTTTCTTCACAATTTGAAACATATTGAACAGCTGATAGGTTTATAGCATTGCCAATGCAAAATAAGTAAAACTTTATGAACATTTTCATTCTAAATTTTAAGTATCATTATTTACAATGGCAAAATTAGCCACGCAATGATTTGATAGTATTGTAACGACGTGATATTTCTGTGTTCGCTAAACGTAATGACGCTGTGATTTACAAAATTTCATATTTTAAGTGATGCGTTGAACGCAAGTGATTTACAAAATTAGGGGCTTAATTTTTTAAATTTATTTTGTTTTGCTTGTATTTTGGAATACATAAATCACTTATTCTATAATATTTCTACAAATTTTCTATTAATCTTATTAATTTTTCCTGAAATTCCCTTAAAAATAAAAATTAATTGCTTGTTATTTTAACTTAAAATTACCTTAATTATTTTGCTAAGTGTATAATATCACACAAAGCCCGCCATTGAGAACAGCAGAAAGCAACAAAAAAAAACAATAACTACATCAAAAAACAACAACAAAAAACAGGCTTATGAATACATAATATGAAAATAACAACAACAACACTACACGACTGGCAAGAAAAGTATAACTGCAAAAAACAGACCAAAGCACACACGCACATGCTTACCAACATCTAACTCACATTTTATGAATAAGTGGCAACTAAGTGGCAACCCTAATAAGCCTGATGCATAAAAAATCATGTGCCGCGGACAGCTAGAAAATAAACAATAACAAAACTGCATAAAAAAGCCTCTACACACAAGCCCATAAAATACTTTTTAAATCAACAACAAAAAAAATAGAAACAAATATGGAAATGTTTTAAAAATAAACCGTTAAATTTAATTTTTTTTAAATATGACACCTTTTTGTGTTTCTTTTGTTTTTTCTTCTTTGGGTGTCTCCGAACATATTTTATATTTTAGGTAAATTAACCAACCCTCTTGTTTGACACAAAGAGAAATGAATATTTCAAAATTAGCATGAAAGGAAAGGGGTTTTCTATTTACAGTGTGTCACACAACTAAATTGCCTCTCCATCTCTATATATGTACATACATACATATATATGTACATAAAAATTAATGTCTGTCTGTCGGTATGTTTGTGCTTAATAGGAGGCCAAACCCTTGGACCAATCTTCCTGAAATTTTGACAGCATGTTACTGCGACTCTGGAAGGAATAATAGGCTATATGAAGTTTTGATTGGACAAACGGGAGTGGCACCGCCCATATAACCATCATTATCATTGTTAAAATATTATCTCGCCAAATATTTGACTTAGGCACTTCACTGCATAACCCTCGGCGACTTGACGGTACTCTACAACAACAGATAAATTTTCTTCCAACTCATCTAAAATTTCTTCCACTGTGTCATCATTATTTTCCACATCTAGAAAATATTTGTGTTAAATCAAGGTATATATGTAATACCTTCTTTTAATATAATTTCTTTAGCAGCATTTTCTATTAAAAAGTCCACCAATTGTTCCTTAAAGCTTTTATTGGACATATATTTTTTATTTATTTTTGAGAATTTGTTTGATTGATAAAATCAGCTGTTAATTTTTTTGTATCTTGAAATAAGTAGTGCAAAATAAATTAAAAAGATTATTCACAGTTGGTAGCATATATTTGCATATGTGCATATATCTCAAATGCACAAGATTGTGAATAGAACTACATAATATGTATTATCAATTGCAAACAAATTTTAATTTTTTTTACCTGATGAATGAAAACAACAAATTTCACCTAAAAATAGGCAAAATACTTATACGATACACTGTATATAAATTTAATCAAATAAATACACACTCTGCCACTAAAGCAAGGTTTGCTTTATCATAAACGCCATATTTGTTATAGTGATGTCAACTGTGTAGTGTATTTTACACTATAAAAATACGAATTGTAGGGAAAATCTTCGACTTAAAATAAAAAAATCAGAAGGATTTTAAAACGGAATGAAGAAGCGGAATATTTAGCTAAAATCTTATTCCAGACAAGTCTGTCTTCATATAGAGTGAATTTTAAGAGCTTTTATGATTAAAAGAACTCATACAATTTAGAGAAATATATGAAATTCAATGTTTAAAGATGATGGGTGCAATTTTGTCATACTGTTCAATATAACGGTCAGCTGGCTATTCTTTATAACGAATGCGACAATTTTGCTAGTTTAGGTTAGGCAAGGTTAAACAGGGAGTCAATCAGTTCAAAATTGTCACACATGGGTCATCCATAAGTTCCATTCTGATACCTGGACAGAGAAGGTCAGAGAGCAAAGTATAAGCCCAGAGACTGACCAATTTTAAGCCAAAAATGTATTCAATCAAACCATCCTGATTCACGTATAAAGTCATTTAGCCTTTTGACATCTATTTTCGATAGATCCGTCAAGTTGTGCAAGTAAAATTCGCCCACACTATTTAAGCTTTGATTCACAACAGAAGTTGGCGTACAGTCCCATCATGACAACTTCTACAGGGAGATTTTGTCTACTAGCATGAACTTAGATCAGACAGCGTCTCATGACCACTGCCACCACATGCCGTATTTGACCACGTGGAATGTTTATTGCAGTCAGTGCGACAGTCATAGTTGGACCAAACAGCCTTTGCTGCGTACAGTCGGTCTCAAGCAGCCACTTAGTTTAAGCGCATTTGTAGAGTCAATCTTGAACTTAATATTTACACAACGATAGCGGAATTCTCACCAATTAAACAGTTTCCTCTGCTGGAAGTTAGCATCCTGTCTTGGCTAATGAGTTCACAATGCAATTCTCCGAGATATTTTAATGTCCCGCTTTTGTATAATCATTTCATTAAGAGATACCCGACATTTAAGCACTAAGTTAGATATTGTCTAGACACCGGAAAGAGTTTTGAGGGTAGCCTGACTATCGGTATAAATACAAATTAACGCTGCGAATACTCGGTAAAATCTTAGCCAATTCGCGACCCTGCCGAATGCTTATCAATAACATGTTACATGGAAACAGCTGAGCTGCCAAACACAATCGTGCCGAAAAGAAAGTTGTTAAAAAAAATCACCCTTTAGTGGCATTTAAATTTGCCATTGTAAATTCATTTGGCCTTTCGACCAAAAGCAAACTAATGAATTACTTTTAACTCAGTTTTTTTTATTGATCCAACTTCAGCTTCTTCCCTAAACTTTCAGTTGATCTTGCAAGTCAAAATAATGAATTTTGTTAATAGCTTTAATAAAAGTCATCTGCATTGGTCTTTAACCTGTCTAGAGTTTGCTCTCTCTATTCCGAATAGAAATCAGTTTTCTTCTTTAGAAATGTTTAGATTTTGTCGTGACCAAATAAGACTAATTGATTTTAGGTACCAGGGTACCTAAAGTACATGAATTACTTTAGGAGCTATCAAAACGAGAAGGCAGAAGAATTTCCTAGAATTCCTCATGCCTAGAAGAGCTATTAAGGATGAACTTAATATACAGCTACACTTTCGCCAAGGAATCAGGGTGATTTGAAATGGAAATAACCAGTGTTAAATGATCGATCAGTTGTTTACCAAACGGCTAACTAAATAGGATCAACTAAATGGACCCAAGTGAGCTATTCCAATAACCTAACCTAACCTAACTTATAGAAATGTTGAGCCAAAACCTGAACTTCAAGAAAAGCAAGTCTGAAAAGTCGCTCTCTGTAAAATACATAAATTTTCCTTTAAACTCCTAATTTTACAAGGATTTTCAAATTCTTGGCATTGCATGACTTTTGCTTACATACAATTTAGTAAAATCAAGTAATTAGTAAACTATTTAGCCTTCATTATTTTCTTCATTCATTTTTTTTTTTCAAACTAACTCCAGTCACAAAACCTCTTTCGTTAAACATTAACTGCTTACTTAACGTTCTACCTTTCCAAACTAGAGTTAAGTGCAAAAAAATAAAAGACAAAAACCCACAATAGTCATAAAATAATCAAATTATGTTTTAAGAACGTTGAGCACAACCTTTATTGTGGTAAAGTAATTGTTTGTAGAGTGACAGTGTTAAAATTGTAAAGAATACAAAATTGAGGATGTCCGGACTTAGCACGTATTGTTTAGTGAAAACATATCTTAAATAATATCACACCTTTAAACACTCAACTAAAGAAAAATGAACACAGACAAACAATAGACTCAAAAAAAAAAAGAAAAGAAATCAACCACACAAAGTCTTAGAAACTTAGTAATAGAATAACTATACAGCTACCTGCTACTACACGCTTATATATAAATATAAAGCTTTAAGGATATAAAAACTATAAAGGTTGTTTTTTTAAAGAATCTTAATGACACGTTAAGGAAAGCAGAAGTAAGAAATAAAGGTGCAAAACACTACCACTTACAAAAGGTGCGAAAATGTAGGCGTTTGTCTATTTACCAAAAGTAAACATTGTCAATATGTTTATGAACACAGAGAGAGAGAAAGAGAGAGAGAGTGGTCTGTTAGTTTTAACTAGAAAACAGTGTTGTTTACTTGGTCCATGCAGAAAAAACACTTCAAAGAAAATTGTAGCTAGAAAATATCTGCCTGATGTTTGTGCAAGAAGCCACTTGAAATGTTGTGGATATTTTGAAAACACACTTTTTTTATAGGAATTATCCTGGTTATTTCTTATTTATATTTTTGTAAATTTAAGTATGTACGAGTATCTTTGGCACTGTGGTTAGTTTATGATATTTACAAGTGGCAAACGCTACTGTAAAATACAAAGGGACTGAATAAAAGAAATAAGGTAACTTGATAAAGATTTCAACACTGAGAGAAATAGTGATATCAGGAAAAGTAAGTAAATACTGGAAAGTAAATACTGGAAAGTTGAAATCGAGAAATTCTAAATTCTTATTGAGAAAAAAAAAACAAATCAAATTAAAATTCAGAAATCCAAATTATTATTGAGTTAAAAAAAACAACTTAAAATCGAGAAATCGAAATTGATATTGAGAAAATAATAATTAATTTTGAGAGTTTTCTGTTTTTCCTAATGAAAAATTGTTCAACTTTATATTTATAATTAGAGAAAATTTCTTATTATTTCGGCTTGAATTCATTTTAATTAATAATTCGAAGAATACCATTGTAAAGTTATATTAGCTGAAAATTAAGATAATATCTCATATACTATGTACATATATAATTTTTGTCACCTCGTCTTAATAATGTCCAAATGACGCTGCTACATTATAATTGCTAAATAATTATTTTAATTTTAATACATTTTTTAAAAAAAGAAAAAGTTGTATGAAATTTTTAAACATTTTTTTTTACTTATAAAATGCATAACACAATTTTAAGTTACAAATGTAATAAAAAAATTTATTACTCAATTTAATTTTTTATTTTCTCAATATCAATTTAGATTTCTGAATTTCAAATTGTATTTTCTCAATTTTAATAAGTAATAATGCCAAAGTTTAACACTAAAGCTTGTAAAAACCCAACTTTTCTGCAAGTGTAATTCTCACTATAAAAAAACACATAGAATGTTTACTTTTTTTCAATTGTTATTTTTATTTGTCTTTTTGCGGAAAAACTCAATATTTTTTTTATAATGTACATCCTTATGTATCCACTAGTCCTTACACATGTTCTCGTTAAGGACCTACATATGCTTAACTAACAATTCAACCAATATCCTCTTTTTCTCTACAAATTTGTTGGGCTATTTTCTTAAGTGTGTAAAAAAAGTATAAAAAAAACTGTTGTTACCTTTATTTTTATAAGTATGTACTACATGGTTTTTTTTTTTTTTTTGGTTTCAGATAAGTTTAACACGTATTACTTTGTTGACTTTTAACTATAATTTGGTTGGTAGTTTAATACCCACTTTGGTTAATGTTTAACAACATTTTTTTTTAAGGGTGCAAAATAAACAACAAATTGACCAATTGACTTGAATTGCAACTAAGGACTAGAGGGTAAATGATAGTTTAAAGGCAAGACATATTGTTAGAAACCAGGAAAATTTGTTTTATTTTAATAAATATTTAAGGAGATGTTTTAATCCTAAGAAACTTAACAACAACTAGAAACTTTTTGTATTAAAAATTTAAAAATAAGATAAATTGTAACTTTTCTATATAATTTTCTATATTTCTTACTATTTTGTAATAAAAAACAAACATAAAAAGTTTTAAGTGATTTTTTGCACACGACTTCTTAATTACAAATTGGCAACACTGTTAATACATACTAATAATACAATTTAAACTTTTAGATTAAATTTTCTATATTTCTTAACATTTTTTTAATAGTTTAGTATTTTAAGTGATTTTCCTTACAAGACTTCCTAATTACAAAAGTGTTGCCACTTTTAGTTAATGTTACAATTAGTGTTGCAAACTAATTAAAACAAAAAGCTCTCAAATAAACTAAAAATAATAATGTTTTAGCAAATTCTATTAAAAACAAACATATTTTCAACATTTTAAATAAAATATCAATTAAAACTTAATGATTAAAGTTCTGCCTGCAATTTTAACTTCAATTTATATAAAAATTTTAAATAATATAAATTTTATACATTTTTTCTAAAGATAACTAAAACCGAAATCCCATTTGTTATTAAATAAATAAAAAAAACACTATTTCTTGTAACAAAAATATAAAAAAAAAACAATCAAGTGGCTTTTCTAGGCACACGCTTCCTAGAATCATTGGTTAAACACTTAATGTTGAAATATACTAAAGGTTTTAAATAAATTCTAAAGAGTTTTAATATGAATGAGTGAAATTCTACCATACAAGTATTTAATATTTTGATGTCTACAAAAAGAAATAAAATTAACAAGACAAACTCAAGTAGCTTGTCATCATGAAATTCCTTATGTGTAAAATATTAACAAAAGAAATTTAATTTAGAAAAAAAGAAAGAAAAAAAGTAG
This sequence comes from Bellardia bayeri, assembly GCA_950370525.1. Lineage (NCBI taxonomy): Eukaryota > Metazoa > Arthropoda > Insecta > Diptera > Calliphoridae > Bellardia > Bellardia bayeri. The sequence continues at coordinate 2,153,545 of OX493266.1, read as the reverse complement.
GCAAGCATAGAAATTCTTTACAACTGTCATTGTGATCAAGATCTCAACTCAAGTGCTAACAGCAAGAAAACAACCTGTTTAAAAAAACTGTTTTTTTAACCAATTTTCAAATTATCTCTAATTTGAAATGTTTATTTATTTTTATATTGTAACTAACAAAAAGTAAATTTAAAGTGTAGGTTTTCTAATTAAAATCGTGTTTTTAAGAAAATAATGACTAAAGAGTTTTTTTTAATAAAAGAATTTGAAATTTCTTCAATATAAAAATTTAACAATCTGTTTCTTTTTTCTATTTTTTTCTGCTTAAAAAAAGAGCAATTGCATTTTTATTACAAGATCAATTTTCCTTAAGATAAATATCTTTTATCTTACTAATTGCCTTTTTTGCCCAAAAATATCACATTTCTTTTGTATAAATTTTGTATTTTGTTTAACAGGAAATAGCTAAAAAAAAAATTGTTATTAAAACCCTAAAATTATTTAGCAAATTTGTCCTCCCTTATTTACGAGTATTAACTTGCCTGGTTTTTCAATGATTTTATTTTTCAATTAAAACCAGGGTAATAAATTTTTGTAATTTCATTATGTTTTTACGCAAATCTAACTAATAATTTTCAAGCATTTATTACCCATTTGCCTTCCTCCCCAAAAAAATCTTAAATGAGAAATTTGCTAAAAGGCAAATACCTTAAAAAAAACATACGTAGTTAGTTTTCTAAGGATATTTTCTTTGAGGTTAAATCTAAGCTGTGCTTTTGTTGCCATTTTTTTTTTTTTTTTGAAAAACATAAAATTTAAAGTAATGACCGTTTAAGCCTTTAACCTGAAAGTACAAGTTACAAAATTAAAGACATTTCCAAGCTCTATCTTACTTAATACTGTACCAAAGACTACGCCTTAATACTTAAGACTACGTCTTAATACTTAAGACTACGTCTTAATACTTAAGACTCCGTCTCAATAGATAAGAGTGTGTTTCAATACTAGAGACTGTATCGCATTACGACTCAATACTAGAGACTAGGACTCAATACTAAAGACTACGTTTCAATACTAAAGACAAAGTCTCAATACTAGAGACGACGACTCAATACTGTAAGGATTTAAATCCATAGATTTAATAAAATAAATAAAAAAAAAAATAAAGACTACGTCTCAGTACTAAATACTACGTCTCAATACTAGAGACGACATCTTAGTACTAAAGACTTCGTCTTAGTACTAAATACTACGTCTCAATACTAAAAACTTCGTCTCAGTACTAAAAACTTCGTCTCAATACTAAATTACAATTACAGTGTTGTCATATGAAAAGCTTTTCTCTACTTTCACTACCTTTTCTTTTCCTAGCTATCTGTTTTCCAAAGAAAGTAACACAATTAATTAATTAATATATAGGCATATTAATTGCCTGAAGCAACAAAATTTATATACTTAAACTCCCAAATCACACCCAATCCACTTGCAAGAGACTTGCTTTCATTTGAGGGCCACAGATTCCAGATAAAGTTTATTACATGAGCATACAGAGTTGTTACTGCAGTGGCAGCAGTAATGTTATTATTTTTTAGGTTAAAAAAATACTACAGAATACGTGTGAACACTAGAGAGTATGTCTCAATACTAAAGACTACGTCTCAATACGAAAGACTACTTCTCAATACAAAAGTCTATGTGTCAATCTGGAGACTAGATTTCAATACTAAAGACCTCAAAGGACCTAAACACTAAATTTAAACGGAATGTTTTCGTTATTTAAAATTTTTATTAGTTTTGACCTCTCAGACTTGTTTTAGTGCAATTTATATTACACAGAAACAGTTAATTAAAACTGTTTACTTTTCAATTCCCTCACGTATTCTGCTTTGAAAATTGTTATCCCTTGAGAAGTTTACAACACCGAAAAAACCTAATACACCCCCATATAAGCTTATAAATCCATAAGAATTTTAATTTAACAGCATTACTATTTTTTTTTTGCTGCAAAGTCAATTTAATTTAATAAAAAAGCAAGTGTAGTACGTTTTGCAAAAAAATGGGGTAAAAAAAGTTAAAAAATTATAGCCACCACCCGTTATTATTACCCCAAATATATAACCCACTCTACATTTGAATTATTTCACCTAAGAAAGGGTAAATGTGTAAAGCGATAAGCAAATAAAAGGGGTGGTAAATAAAGAAATAAAACATATGGTAGGTGTATATACATATGTATGTATATATACATATGTATGTATATAATATGTTTAAATATTTATTAAACCATTATATACGTGCCTTTTGTTTTAAGTTTTGCAGGAGAAAACAAAGATATTTGTAAAAGTCAGTTTATTAATAAAACAAATTTACATGCATACCTAAAGCACAACGAATTTAATGTAATTGAAAACGAAATTTCAGGGAAAACTTTTCAACCTTAACAAATTTACACATTTAAATGTATTAACTTTTTCTTTTTATTACAATTTACATAAATAATTTTAACAAAATAAACTAAATGCACATACTCGTACTTACATGCAGGTGAAGTTAGCCACAAATAATTAACAAAGCTCCAGCAAGTGAAACTAACAATACTAGTTAATGTTTACGAAATAAAAATGTTTCCTTAATAAATTTTTTTACTACATATATTTCTGTACAAATTTAATTATATTGCAATTAATGTTTTAAATTCATTTCATTTGAAAAGCTTTCTTATAAATTAAATTTTTTTCAACTAATTTCAAATAATTGATTTTCTTTTATGGGGGTTTCTGAACTTATTCCCCTATTATTTTCATCTTTTTTTTTTGCAAACTTTATTTATTTAGCTACTGCTTTGCTACCTTGGATTTTTAAGAAAATCTAAACCTCTCTGCAAATTATCCAATTATTTAATTTAAGCTTCAGTGACGTTATAACTAACTAAGAATAAAAAACAGCAAACTTCATAGCCTTACAATAGCTTTTTGAGAATACAATACACAACAATCATTAAAATGCAAACGAGTAATATATATAAATAAAAAAAATCTTTAAATGTCTGTAGAAACGTAAAGAATGTGTGGAAGAAGGAAGCACCAGGGGAAAAGCCAAAACAAAAACCCAAGAAAATTGGAAAATAAGCGTAACACAAAACCAACAATGCTTTGCTTACAGTGTTTGTTAACTTCTCTAACATTTTCTGGCTGCCTCTTACCCTTCTCTATCACGAAAACTAACCCAGTCACAGGAAGCCATAATAATAATAATGGCACAATGAAATTGGTTAGAAAGAAAGACAGACAGAGAGAGATAGAGATATATAAAGGAAAAATCTACACTCGAGTATCAAATGATGAATAGCTAAAAAACAGTCATGCTAGTTAGCAATCAGTAGCTTTCAGAAAATTGGCAAACAAATGGAAAATAAATAGTAAAAATAATATCAAAAGAAAAAAAATACGAAATGGAAAAGTAAGATATAATATAAAATATATAGAGAATTTAAAATAAACTGTAAATAGAAAATCTTTTACAAGGAAATAATATTTGGCTGGGATATGTGGTTAAAAAGAAATTACAATAAATTTAAGATTATTTTAAGGAAGTGCACTAATCTTTCTGGTCTTAAATGTTTAAAGATAAATCTTGGATAAATCTCTAATACTAAATATTTCGTTGTCTTATAATATAAAAAACTATCCGACTTATACCAAAGAAAACGTCTCAATGATAGAGACAATACTAGAGTGTAGGTCTCAATTCTAGAGACGATGTATTAGTACTATAGTCTAAATAAATATTAAAGACTAATTATACTAAAAAAAACGTCTCAGCAATATAAACATTATTTTAATTCTAGGGATTAAGCCTCAATTCTAGAGACTACTTCTAAATTCTAGACACTACGTCTCAATTCTGGAGAGTACGCCTTTATTCTAGAGACTACGTCTTAATTCTAGAGACTACGTTTCAAGACTGAAAACTACTTAATCATTTGTCAAAATACTAAAGGCTAAGTCTCAATAGCCAGGACGCTCTTTAAACTAATATAATCCTATAAAGCCGGACACTTCTAAATGTGTTGATGAGATATTCTTCAGTTGGACTCTTCTGGATACCGGGAAATTGCATTGCGGATTCATTGACTCAGACATGAGCCTCATTCTCAACTAAGGATACTCTTCGATAGGTTGGATTTCTGCTTACATCGTGTAAATTTTGTTTTTTTTTAAACCATGTGTGCAACGACAAGCGCCATATGCTGCAATTAATATTGTCACAGAAGTACAAGTCTAATCGAATAGGAAATATGGTAGCAGTGACAGCAGATCAATGATTTAAATGCATGTTAGGATATTAAATCTCTCTACAACTACTTCTGCAGAACCAGAGAATGGGGCTGTAGGGTATCAAAGGTCAGCTTCCTTTAATAATAAAAAACATGAATTATTTGGTTTTGAATAAAATGTTATTAAATGAAGCTTAATGATAACTTAATTATAAATCCTATTGCCATCGGAAACTGCGCTAAAGATGCCTTCAAAGTAGCTGTGGTGTCGCGTTCTTGTCACCTTCTTTAGAGATTCAAGCGGTATGTTTAGGATTTCCCTTTTATATAATAAATGAAATTAACTCTAATATTCAGCAATTGTTGAAGCGTTTGCTTCTGTGTTTGGAAAGCATGTTTCAGCTTAATTAACCGATTGTTTCTGGCCGCAATTTTGCCTTAAATAACTCTTAATATTGAACCAAATATTTGATATATCTTGCGTATTTTTCAGCCAGTCATAGTTCGTGTCAAAGACATGTTTCCTTTAATATACTATTATGATTGATTAGATCTGAACAGTTTAATAGAATGGATCTTAGTCTAAACCTTATGTTAACTTCATAAAAAAACCATGTTATTTTCGGTATAGATCCTTAAAAGTTGCTGTGATGTCGCGTTTTTCTTGCACCTTGTTTAGGTTTTCGTTTTTATAAAAAACGTGTCAGTGGTCGGCTAGCTAGCCTTAACTAATTCTAAATCTGGCAAATATTTGCCATCTGCCAAAAAATTGGGCATTTTTCAGACTTTCCAATTTCTTATCAAAACTCTTTCTCCTTTAATATTAAAAACACGGACTATTTGGATTGTTATAATTTGAAAAAAAAAATTTTTTTTATTAAACTAAACCTTATGACTATTTAATTCAAAACTATTTTGTCTTTGGAAGCTTGGCTTCGGGAGCCTTCAAAGTTGCTGTGGTGTCGATTTCTCGTTTAACCTCTTTAGACAGAGTTTGTTTTATGAGAAAGCAATAAGAATCTGCTGAAAAATACTAAATTTAATTTAAATCTTTGTGTAGGAAGACGTCGTTATAGTTGCTTTTATAGTTGCTAAGATGTCACGTTCTCGGTCGTCATTTTTAGGCAGAGTTTGTCCTGTGAGAAGACTATAAGAAGACTTAAAAGAAGTGCAGGTCAAAAAAAAAAAAATAACTAATTCTACCTACTGTTACCACCCTCCACCACTACACATCGTTATAGTTGCTAAGATGTCGCGTTCTAGTTCACCTTTTCTAGGCAGAGTTTGGCCTGTGAAAAGACTATAAGAAAACTAATGTTATCTAATTTTACTACAACTAAATGTACTTTATATGGTTTCCTTGTATAATTTCCATTTTACTGATTTTTTTTCTTTTTATTCCATTTTGCATTTAACATTTCCCGGGTAATTTGATTTTGTTACTTTTTGTTTCAATTTACTTCAAACTTGAAAGAAAATTAATTTGATATATTTTATTCCAAGTTGTTTTTTTTTTTGCAATAAATGTCTCCATTACAAATAATTGCTGGTACCAAGTCATCATATTGGCTTGTCAAAATATACAAGAAGATGAGAATGAAGAAAATAAAAATGACAAGTAAAAATGTCTGCCTTAAACTTGTTTATAGCTATGTATATGTTGTGTTCCCCTGCCCTAAAGCTCTAAATTGTTATATTTACCATTTATTTTGCCTGCTTCCTTTTTAAGCTCGTTAAGGATTTTTTTCTTGTATTTTATTACGCCGTTTTCCTTACACTTTTTTTTTTGTTTAAGGAGGCAAGATGTTTGTAGAGCTGTAGGTTTGTTTTCTTGCTAGCTTTTTCTATTTTCTGCAATTTAATAAGAGCAGAGAAAATGGAAAATAAGTAGCAGTACAACCTAATAGTAGTCTTCGTAGTAGAAGTAGTAAATACGCTTGAGTATTATTAACGTAAATGCAAAATTGCCAATTTCGAGTGTATTTCCTGTCAACAAAAATTTCCGTTCACTTTTCTTTGCGTCTCCTCAGCTGCCACTTATCACTCACCAAACATTCTTTCTTAGACTACGAGTATTTATCTAGCAGTGAAGAAGTGTAGAAAGAAAAGCGATAACTGTGACACAAAAATGGTGGAAAATTACTAAGTAAATACTAGAGTTTAGCTAAATTGCCTTTTAGCTATTCACATACAGCCCCCCCCCCCAATTTTTCTCCATTACTTTTAGAAAGCACAAACTGTAACATTTGCGTAAAAATGTATTAGAATTGAAATGTCTGGAGTAATTTTAAACCTTTTACACACATTTAAAATAATCAATATTTAAAGATTTTAAATTATATTCTATTAGTAAAAAAATTATAACACTAATTAAAACACCCTTCAAAGTTAACACTTGAATTAATATTGAAATATCTTACGTCGAAGTGAAAAGTTCAATGTTCTAATTAACCAACCAGCACAGCTGTAAAATTTGGTAGTATTAACTAAAATAAACAGTTGATTTATGTGGTAGTAAATAATCAATTAAATTTAAAGCTATGACAAGCTTTATTTAAAAAAAAAAAGCTATAAAATCTTAATAAATAACCTGTTTATTGTTCATTGAATCTTGGGAATTGCTTTGATAATTATTTTTTCAAGTTTTTTTTTTATTATTATTATTATTAATTTTATTATTAACATACCTTTTATGTTTAACGCTGTTCATAATTGCTAATAATCCCAAAACTAATTAAACAATTCACCTACAACAGCAGCAGTAAACAGCTTTTAGCAACATTTTTACTGACCACTGGCCATAAGAAAATTATATACACATCAATTAACAATTATCTTGAGTTTTAAAAACATAAAATCATCCCTCCTTTTCTATAACTAATTGTTAACCATAGAACTTTTACAAAACACAGCACAGCACACTGACCCTTTTACAAGTCCCAATACAGTTTGTTGTTAGTTGGAAAATCTTTTATTTATTATAATATTCATTTCAGTTTCTAAATGTTTACCGAAATATTATATCCCATTACTTGTTTAAAAGTTTTTCTTACTACTTTTCTTCAGCTATTTTTAGACATGCGATACTTTAACTAGTGTTTTTTTTTTGTATTATTAAGTTATACTTTTCCTTTTCATTGCTTAATTGCTTTAATAAACTATATTACAAGGAATTTCCTTTGTTTTGTTTAAATTGGCAAATTAATTGTTCAATTAAGTAAAAGTAAGACATGTCCTATTGTTATACAATTAACCAGACATAATAGTTTCAATAGAAACTGATTTTCCATATCGTGTTTCTTACAATGTGAGACGAAAACTATTGTTTTGTCATTTACCGTGAAAGGAAAAGATTTGTAAAGATCTTGGAGCAAAAGAAAGTAAACAAAAATGCTGGAAAAATGTATATGAAAATACAGCTGTGAAAACAATTTAGAGAGATCTTAATACGGTTAAAGTTCTGTTCTAGTTATAGTTCTTTTAAGTTTTGTTCCAGTTCTGTTCTAGTTCTTTTTAATTCTGTTCTAGTTTTGTTCTATAGGGTGATTCAAGTAGAGATACTTTTTTCAAAAGCCTTTTTTTGACAGATCAACGTGTGAGACGTTATTTTTATTTTTGTTTAGTATTGGTAGGCATTTCATAATGAAAAGACTTACGCCTGAACAACGTTTACAAATCGTTCAACTTTATTACGAAAATTCACGTTCTGTGTGTGAATGTGTTTTGTGTTCTTCGCTCAACTTATGGTCAACATACTCGTCCTACTGATGTACTATTCGCAACACCATCACCCATTTTGAGACCCAGCATTCATTATTGGATAATATTCGACCGAATAGACAACGTCCAGCACGCTGTGAAGAAAATATATATCGGCCGTAGCTGAGAGTGTACACGAAGACCGTGGAGAGCCCATTCGGCGCCGTTCGCAGCTACTCGGACTGACGTATGGAACGACTTGGCGCATTTTACATCGCGATCTTAAATTGATAGCGTAAAGACGGTGCCACTTTCCGCACATCAATGGATTTATTGAGAGAACACTTCGGTGAGCACATAATTTCACATTTTGGGCCGGTCGATTGGCTACCAAGATCGTGTCATATCACAGGGTTAAAATTTTTCCTGTGGGGATACATAAAGTCTAAAGTTGATGCAGACAAACCCACTTTGATTCAAGCCTTGGAGGAAAACATCGCGCGTGTCATTCGCCAGTTACCAGTCGAAATTCTCGAACGAGTGTTCGAAAATTGAACTCAACGGATAAACCATCTGCGACGTAGCAACGACTAACATTTGATAGAAATAATCTTCAAAAAACAAATGCCAAAGAATGTTCTTTCAAATGATAATAAATATTCCCCATTAAATTTGAATTTTTTTTTTTTTTTAATTTGGGAACCTCGAAATGAATCACCTTCTGTTAGTTCTGTTCCAGTTCTGTTTTAATGCTGTTCTAGTTCTCTTCTAGTTCTGTTTTAATTCTGTTCTAGTTCTTTTCTAGTTCAGTTTTACTTCTCTTCTAGTTCTGTTCTATTTCTTTCTAGTTCTATTCTAGTTCTATTTCTGTTCTTTTCCCTCTTAGCAATAAAATACTTCATAATTTTTACTCATATCTCCACTTTTTTTGAAGTCTCTTAAATTAATCTATTTAAAATTAATGTTAATCCTTTGCTCTTCAAATATTTGCCAACTAATTGACAAATTTCTTTTGCAAATCATAACAATACACCCATTAAGCAAACGCCTTTTTAATTCAGTTCTATTTATCCCTATAATTGCCCTAACAATGGCTTTTTGAAGATGTTGAAAATACATTTACAAATATATTTCCTGATAGCATTGATTTACATTGATATACAACACATTTTCGTAAACAGTTTTGCACCTTTCACCGGCATTTAAAACTGTCACAATATACCGCACCCATAACAATAAATCTAAAATGAAAGGAAATGGAAAAAAGAATGAAAATTCTGTGAAACACAATCTACATGTGAAACGTGCCACACAAAACACATGTATGTTATTGTAAGGCTACAAGAAAACATGAACAAAAAGAGCAGACCTAAACTGTATGGTAAACCTATTTCCTTGTAACGAAAATCCCTGTAAACAATAAATACCTTAAGATTTCTTCTGTGACGATAAAATTCTTTATTCTTTTAAATTTTTGGCAAGAAAAAGATTTTGACAAACGTTTTTTTTTAAGAAACTTGAACAGGAGATTGATAAGTTAAGATTATTTAAATGTCAAAAAGGACCTTTTTTGCAAAGACTTTCACACATACAATACAATTCAATAAATAAGGATAAAGGGTTAAACGGAAAAGGTTTCTCAGCTATTTGTAAGACAATAAATTTAAAGATGTTGAATTGAAAATCAATTTAAAAATGAATAGAATTTTCGGAAAATTATTAAAACTCTTTGTTTTTTTTTATTCATTGCAGAACAAACCTCACGTGGCAATAATGAATATGCAGGATCTCAAACTAACAGCAACAATGCTGAAGAAAATTCACCCAGCAAATCTAGTTCAACTTCAACGAGCAGCCAAAATAATTCCTTAACCTCAAATGCAAATACAGCCAATACAAATAATCCAGCAAATCAACCTGCAACCCCCACCAGACCCACTCTGTCACCAGCTGAACATGCTGCCGCCGCCTTGGCTCATCATGCAGCAGCAGCGGCTGCAGCACATCATGCTCACTCACACAGTCATCCGCATGCCCATCCCATGGCTGCACATCATGCAGCTGCGGCTGCTGCAGCAGCTCATCATCATGCTGCCCATCAGCATCCCTCAGCCCATCATGAAGCCTTCCTAAATGGCTCGGCCAGTGTAGCAGCAAATGGCCTGCTAGGCCATCATCCAGCCGCAGGGCCAGACGGGGTGCTGCTGGGTCCGGCAGGCGGCAGTAAAAAGAAAAATAAACGTCGTCATGGTCGTACGATTTTTACGAGCAATCAATTGGAGGAGTTGGAAAAAGCATTTAAAGATGCCCACTATCCGGATGTCAGTGCTAGGGAATTGCTGTCAATGAAAACGGGTTTGGCCGAAGATCGTATACAGGTAGGTTATAAATTTTAACAAGACGAATTTATTACTCACTAACTTTTAAGTTGTATAGTTTATTTGTATTTTATGGTTAGGAAGGAGGAATACAATACATACACTGTGCTCGTTTAATTTTTGTTTAGGAGATTACTTTCATTTGATATTCTATTACACTGCATTGCAAGGAAGACTTAATAATAATAAATAGAGAATTATAGGTTTTTAGAGATTGCAGTGGCCATTAAATGACTCGTACATGTATCAAATGTATAGATTTGGAAAAATAAAAATTTTTAAATTTAAAAAGCAAAATAGAAGCAATATAAAAAAAGACAGCATGCTAAACATAAGATAGCTAAAATAACTTCAATTACCGAAACACTCGGCTATAGCGATTTCCATGCAATAAATAAAAATGGTTCGCTATAAACAAAGTTGCTCAGTTCCCTTCTAGTCCAGTTTTAGTTCGAGTTATAGTTCAGTTTTAGTTCAGTTCAAATTCAAAAGCTTCTATTTCGTCAATCACGTCAAGGATTTTGAGTTTTAAGGGTGTAATTTATATCTATAACATAGACACACAACGATTTTTTCTGAAAAATCAAAGCTGCCATATGTAAACAAAATCTATAAGTTTTACAAGTGCGGTCATTGATTTATTTTGCTTTGGGTTTTAAGTGTCAAAATACAAATATTAAATTATTTTAAAGTATTGTGTATTCAAAATCACAGCTATAAATTCAAAATTAATGAAAAAAGAAAATTGCTTTTTCTGATGGCCATGGAAATACATAAGGCATTGTTATTTGTATGAAAAAAATGCAACCTATTGGCAACTCAATTCATTTTTGTCCAGAAAAAATATAAAACTAAACCAGTTCAAGTTCGGAAAAAATATTTTCTCTCTCTCAAAAAGAGAGACGTCAAACTTTATATAAAAAAAATTGTTCGAACAAAATTTTTGTTAAGAATGAATGGGTGAATCCACCTTTACTGTCTGAACTTTCGCTTTTCAAAATAGTAAATGGTAACAATATGTAAAAAATGTAAACATTGTATTAAAATTAATTTTTTACTATTTTTCTCCTTAATATATGTATTTATATTTTTGTTTAGAACTTATAAAAGTTACCAAATTCTTCAAACAAAACAAAAATAGATTTAAAAGCCAGTCATAATTTAAACAAAAACATGAATCTGAACATGAATCTGAAAATCCCAATAACTGGGTTGTTTACTTTTCATTTGTTGCTGGTAAAATACTTTGGTCATTATAAATAGGAAAATAACGTCAATTAAATTCATATGTTTAAAGGGGCCAACGATCACAGGATTTAAGATTTAAACGGGATGAGCCTTAAAAAACAGAAGAATTGGATGTATGGTCACGTTAAAAATGAGGCACTTTTACTAACCGCCTGGCCCACGATGTCGAACGATAACGATCGCTTAAATAAGACTTAAGACACAAACTTTTTATCGTATCTATTTTTGTTTACTCAATCAAGTTTGTTTATTCCACAATCAAGTTTGTGTCTTAAGTCTTATCTAAGCGAAAGTTATCGTTCGACATCGTGGGCCAGGCGGTAAGTTTGAACCCAAATTTAACTAAGATTTTGTTTAAAAATTTAAAGAAAACTTGGTTACTTAAAGGCTTAATTTTACTAAAACACGTGTTAATTTATTAAAAATAAAAAAAAATAATTAAAATTTGCCACCAGCCAGCTTTAATCTTTAAAAAAAAAGTTTTTTTTAACAAATACACGCTTTTTAACTTGAAATGCAATAATCAAATTATATAACAGCAAAAAAAACCCCATTGAATAACTCTTGCAACTCTTATACGACTCTTACAGACGGCAATTGCAACAGCCATTATGACATTACTAACATCATACCCCAATTAATACAATGACACATTTGACAACTGCAGTATTTTTTTTTTTTTTTTTGTATTTGAACATTATGGCGGTTGCATAACAAGTTCAATACAAGTACTTTAAAAATTAGCAACGCCTTCGTGTAGACTACAGAAAAAACTGCATTAATAAACATGTGTATGTGTAAATGAACCCTACAAAAAAAATTTAAATTCAATTAACTACCAACAATTGCCAATATAGAGCAATAACAACAAACTTGCACATGCAAACATACAACTGCATATGTACATACGTACAGACTGAAACGTATGTACATACTACATAAATCAAACACTTCAATTAAAATTCTATATTGAAAAATGACATAAAAGTATAATACATACATATGTACATACATATATGGCAGCATACAGCAGCAACAACAACAACTACTATAAAAAACCCCTTCAAAAATACAAAATTTATATGCATACATACCCATGTAAAGTTAATAAAAATCAAATATAAATTTTTGAGTTGGTATAAGTTGTCGAAGTACTTTTTTGGCCCCCCCTCCCCTGCTTGCACTCACTCACTCGTACAGGGCATTAGTACCCTGACACACTCAAACAATTACACCCGTAAAAATATATTTCGCACAAAAAAAATTTATATTCAGCCATTAATTTGTAAATAAAAGGTTTGAGTGTTGATTTTTAACAAGTTGTTCTTCCCTTTTTAGTTTCTTTTTTTTTGCGTAAAAATTTCAAGGATAAATGTGTAGAGAAAAAAAGCTTCTTGTATATTTTTTGTTTTTGCTGTTGTGTTGGTTATTGAAAGTCAAAAAAACAAACATGGCTGTCTTTTAGCAAACAAAACAAGCCAGCAAACAAACATAAACACACAAACACGTACACGAACATCTAGCAACAACTACAACAACCATACCAGCCTTTAGGCAAAAGTAAAACAAAGGGTAAGACAAAAAAGCGCCTGTGCAAGTTCAAGTTAAGAGAAAATTTTATTATTTTCATTAAATTAAACCAGCAAATTAATGAATTTACATAAATATTTTATTTCATACTTTAAATGTAACAGGGTTTTAAAGTTATTTAGAAATTGAAATGAATTTCTGTTAATCATTTTAAGAGTCGTTTTAATTCGTTACTTTTGTCGGTGAAGTTGTCATTCAAATGTTTTAATAATTGGTTGTCAAGTAAACAAAGCCAAAATTATGCTTTTGTTTTTTAACAAGTTAAATATAAACAAAAGGAACACTAATTTTAATTAATTAACTAAAAATTCTATAAATTATAAAGAAATATAAGTTTTTTTTACAAAATTAATTAGTTGTGGGTTTTAGGGAACTAATTTTAAAGTGAACAGATTTAGTTGGTCAATTTCATCATGTTTTTTAGTTTTTGTGTTATAACAAAAAGCAATCATAATCAAATATTTGCTAAAAGAGACGTAACCACTAAATAAAATATTTTTGAACTCGCTGTTTATTAAAAAAAAAACTTCGTTTTTTTAGCACAAGATTTTTAGTCTTATTTTATTTGCTGCTGTTTGTTTTTGCAAAACTCTTGTAACAGCAAACAGCGTCAAACAAATTTGTGCTAAAACAGGTGTTTACTTTTTTTTGAGTAAATATTTGCCATATGTGACCATACCTTAATAAACAAACTTCAATGATTTACAAAGAAATACAAGCTTTTTTAATATATATTATTGAGGTTAAAGTTTAAAGTAAAATAAACAAAAGTTTAAAATACAGTAAAAATTTTCTATAACACACAATTCTGAGTTATTTGGCTATGTTGATTATTCTCATTAAGTGTTTTATATGACAGTTGATTGACTAGTAAACAATAAAGTGGGTGAGTTATAACAACTTAAATAAAGTTGTTTTCAACAAGAATTAACTGGGAGATATTGGGTTAAATTGAAACAAGCTGGAAGTTTCGGCTTTTTTCAGATTAAACTCATTTTCATTTGTCTGGATACGCAATTAAGTTTCTAAACATTCAAACATAAATGTTAAAACGCCTGTGCCTAATGAACGTGACACTCTATAGCGCGCTATGTGGTCTGGAGATGGAAAATCACTATAGATAGAAAACAACAATCCGCCAGTTTTTCTGTAATAATAATTTTTCCAGACGAAGCTTATCTTCATTCGTTGGCATACGCCGACAAGCATTTGGGCTGCTGAAAATTCAAGAGTAAATTTTAAAAGCACTTTGCATAATGAACGTGACACTATATAGAGCGCCATGTGATCTATAAGTCTGGATATTAAAGCGTGGTGGTTTTAACAAGACAGAGCCGCATTTCCCAACAATGAAATTAATGCAAACCAAATTGATTTTAAACTAAAAACTCAAAATCCGTAACGCGACAAACTAAATAAACCAGCCATTTTGCAAAATGTGTTTAAAATTTTTGATAAAAGCATGGAGAGCAACTATTCTTATTATTTATTACAAAATAGTTTTATATTACAACAGTTGATTGTAGCAACATTGAGGTGGATTACCAAAAAAGTAGCAATCGTTTTTTTTATAAATAACAATTTCAAGAATAGTTAACTTAAAAAGGAACTAAAAACAAAACAAGCTAAGTTGTGTTTAGGACTCAAAAAACCTTTTTTAAGAATTAAAAAATAATTAATTTACTTATAATTTATTAAGTTCTTAATTTATTTTTGTAATATTAAAAATCATAGCTTAACTTCAACGTGAAGTAAACAAACCTTAGGAAACAAGTTTAACAAAACCTTTTAAAAAGTAAACCTAAACAAACATGTTGTAGTAAGCTTTTTATAAGCTATTAAAAAAGCTTTAATTAAAAATATAATTCTATTATTATATTGGCTTAAAAGAAGTAATTATTACCAAAAAGAAGCCACAGTTTTTTATTTTTTCCCTTGTAATTTACTTTGTTTCGGTGATATTTCCTTTGATTTTTCAGCACTCTTTAGTGTATTGTGTGGTTTTCTATTAAGCAGGTTGTTGTTTATTTCAAATATTTAGGGTGTTTTTGTTTATTCATAAATTCATCATAAATTTCAAGTATTACAATAATACTTAAACAACTGTTCACAAATATCTCTTTGAAACTTGAAAAAGTCTTTATGAAATGCAATTATTTGTTACAAAATGCATTTCAGCAAATTTTAACAGGATTTCCCTTACAAATTTCAAAACACAGCTTTAAAATGAAATGAGCAATTAGAAATTAAAAGCAACAATATTTTGCATTAAAAGAGAGAGCAAAAAGTAACTCAAGTAAATGTAAGTTTTGCTAAGATTTCCTTAACAGTTACAAAAGAAATTTAAACATAAAATAAGCCATTACAATTCAAAAAAAAACACAATATTTTTTAATAAAAAAACTTAAAAAAAACCCTTTGAAATGTAATAAAAATGAGAGACATGCAGTGCTGTACAAAGGTTTAGCACACTTGATATTTGAAGCCTATTAAAGCAAATATTGTCTGTTGTTGGTTAATTTCTTTTTTAAAAACTTTTGTTTTTAACGTATGTCACTTTAAATTCAAGATTTCGTTGGATTTCTCTTCAAAATTCAACAACCCACAAATAAAAATTTGAGATATCGATATCGAGCAAGAAATTTAGTACATTTTATCATAATTTCGATATCGAAATCATTTTTCGATACGATAGTTCATTCGATCACGAATGCGGTATTTTGGCCCCTGGACAGCATTAGCACTGACTTAAAATTTCATGCTTAGGTATAAGATAAAGAAAACAAAAAACTTGTCTGCCTAAAGTTACACTCATATTAAAGAAACTTATTGCAAAATGATATTAATAAAGATTTATAATCATATATATAATAAATGGTTTTTCACACGTGTCAGTTTTAGCTGTCCAGTTTTTGTTCAATTATTTTTCGTTCAAATGCGTAGCTTCAATTTTCCTGCTCTTTACCTTTATTTTATACTTTCTCATGCAAATCAACTTCGCGTAGAAAAGCCAAAGATAGTAAAAGGAGAAAACAATAAGAAAATTGACTAGTACCGTCAAGTATGTTTGACTTTTATTCTCTTTTCCCTTCTCACCCAAAAATATTTGCCTTGAAGAGTTAGAATTGAAACGTGTGAAAGCGGACTAACTTCTTTAAATCTATTTATTTGAATTAAATTTTTTGGATTTTGTAATTATGACTTTTTTAAAATATAAATATAAAGTGATTCTTTAATATATAATTAGTAATACAAAAAGTGGCGAATAAAGTTAAGAAATATTGAATTCTGGAAGTTATTAATATTAAGAATGTAAGTAAAGTTTTCGCTGAGTTTGAAATTGAATAAAATAAAGATGATTTTTTTAAATTGACATGAAATTTACTTTATTAGAAAAGAAAGACAATCGAAAAAAACATCGATGTTTTTTTACAGTGTCCATCCCTATTTCCTGCAGCAACCAGAACAAAATAAAATAATATATGAACCTACATAAGTATGTATGTATGTATAAAATAAGCAACACCTAAATTTTCAAGCAAAAATCTTGTACAAATTATATTACATACTCTTTTCCATTACACGCATAGTTTTGAATTAATGTTGAAAAAATTACAGTTTTTTGTGTAAATGAGTCTTCGAAATATTTGTTTGTATTAAGTCCATTGCAAAATTATACTATAATAATACTCGCACTATATAGCCTTATATTGGACCTGCTTCAAGTCATTAATATAAAATCTAAAATAAATAACTCACCTTTTGAAGCCACTCTACTCTATATTTGATAACATTAGTTAGACCGAACCCGAACCGATTACCGTTTTATTTTCACTATATATGATACTGGCAACTCTACTAAACTTTACCACTCAAAAATTACATAAATACAAAAAACACTTGACGAATATGTTTTTGTAAACAAACGCCAAAAAACACATTACTTTTCTTGCTCTGCTTTTTCTATTGAGATTTTGCTCTTCTCTTCTCATACTTTTTTTATTCACAAAAACTCACTATCAACAACAACAACATTTAAATGAAAACCAAAGCTAAACATGCTTGCCCCATACTTGTGTACAAAGGGATTTTTACTAGACAATAACAACAACTATAAACAACACCAAAAAATTTACTTATTACTGCACATACACTGATGCTACTTTTTTTGCACATGATTTATTTCAATAAAAACCTTATAATAAAGATGTTTTAAAACTTTTAATTGATATTTTATTAAATTACATTAAGATATTTAATATTTTATGGATTTTGCAAGAATTAAAACA
The DNA here is from genome assembly GCA_950370525.1 of Bellardia bayeri. NCBI lineage: Eukaryota > Metazoa > Arthropoda > Insecta > Diptera > Calliphoridae > Bellardia > Bellardia bayeri. Next base: position 2,136,086 of record OX493266.1, on the reverse strand, counting down.
CAGTCACTTTATTTAAATTATACGTAAAGGCGGACGATAATTTAGAGCGACTAATTTTAATAATGACCGGGAGAAAACTAACCTTTAATGCAAGTAGAGCTGCCATATAGTATGACATGTTAATAGTTAAAAGGATTTGGTTAATGAGGAGATTATGATGCTTTTTCTATTGAGATTTTGCTCTTCTCTTCTCATACTTTTTTGATTCAAAAAAACTCTCTACCAACAACAACAACATTACATTAAAATTTTAAAACAAAACCAAAGTTAATCATGCTTGCACCCATACTTGTGTACAAAGGGATTTACTTATTACTGCACACACCATTTGTATTATGATGCTACTTTTTTCACATGATTTATTTCAATAAAAACCTTATTTTAACAAAGATTTTGAAAAACTTTTAATTGATATTTTATTAAATTACATTAAGATATTTAATATTTTATGCATTTTGTAAGAGTTAAAAGAAAATTACTTTATTTAAATTGTTGTTAAGACGGACGATATTTTAGAACGACTAATTTTAATAGTGACCGGGAGAAAACTAACATTTAATGCAAGTAGAGCTGCCAAATATTATGGAATGTTAATAGTTAACAGGATTTGGTTAATGAGGAGATTAAGTTCAATATATTGGAGACGGTGGTAAATTGAACTGATGAAAAAGTGTTTGAGAATGCGTTGATAATTATTGAATATACGTACATACATACATACACTGCCGTATTTATAAAAAATAAAGTAGGCTTGAAGTGTGATTTAAGACAAAATTTTCATTCAAAATTTTCTTAAAGTACACTTTCAGTCTACTTTAATTTTTTATGAATACGGCAGACAGTGTGAGGCAAAACTTCCGTATATTTTGCATTAAGGAAGTCAGGTAATGAAAATAATACAAATATGTATATTATCATATATGTATATGATAATATTATTAATGTACATATGAATGTATATTGCATTAAGGAAGTCAGGTAATGAAAGTAATACAAATATGTATATTATCATATATTTACATATGTATGTATATATTTTTTTAATTGAACCTTATTCTAAATTATAAAGCACAAACAAATTGCTTCAAAACAATAAAAAAAATAAGAAATAAACATTATAGTGATAATGTAACGCAATTTCACTTGTTGTTTTTTTTTTGTTGGTTTCGATCTCGTTATCAAGCTTTTAAAGCTCTATTTGTGCATTATTGTTTGACCTGTGAAGTGATTAACTTGAATTTTAAATAAAAAATTAAAAGATCTTTAAAAATTAGAAAAACGCCAACTGATATTGAAAACAATGTGATAAATATAATAATAATAACCAAATGGGTCGACCAAAACTGCTTTCTGATGGTGATGCGCGGCAGATTGAACATCAAGACCCCGAAAGTTTGGTAAGGATGTCAGTTTCTGGACGGTTAGATAAGCATTAAATAGAATTGGTTTAGTAGCCAGTGTGAAAAAGAAAACGCCAACACTTTCCGATAGAAATGTGACAAAACGCCTTCATTTCTATAAAACCCTCAAAAATTGGACAGTAGTTGACTGGAGACGGGTTATTTGGAGCGACGAAACGAATGTCAACCAATAACAGTGTGATAGTACAGAATACTATTGGCATAGGCCATATAGTATTTTCAGAAATCTAGTAGGTAGGTACATATATTAAAACTAATGAAATTATGTAATGACAAAGCGAGTCATGAAACATGTTAATCTTTATTATAAATTGACCCACAAGTTTAGCTTATTATTAAAAATTTTTGCAAATTTTAGCTATCTTAAATGATATCCAAAGCCTTTTAATGATTACCAAACTTTTGACACGAATAATGATTTTAGCTGGTTAGGGTTGTAAATGAGTTCCTATTTACATAAATATATTGACGAATTCTAATGAAACTGTATTAAGGTCTAAATTAACTATTAAATGGGTTTAATAAATTGGTAAACATTACAAATCCTTTTAACTATTAACATGCCATAATATTTGGCAGCTCTACTTGCAATAAATGTTAGTTTTCTCCCGGCCACTATTAAAATTAGTCGTTCTAAATTATCGTCCGTCTTTAAGTATAATTTAAATAAAGTGATTGTGTTTTAATTATTGCAAAATCCATAAAATATTAAATATCTTAATGTAATTTAATAAAATATAAATTAAAAGTTTTTAAAAATAGCCTCATAATACAAAGTGTATGCAATAATAGGTATTTCTATTGGTGTTGTACACAAGTATGTGTGCAAGCATGTTTAACTTTGGTTTTCTTTTAAAATTTAAATGTTGTTGTTGTTGGTAGTGAGTTTTTTTGAATCAAAAAAGTATGAGAAGAGAAGAGCAAGATCTCAATAGAAAAAGCAGAGCAAGAAAAGTAATGTGTTTTTTGGCGTTTGTTTACAAAAACATATTCGTCAAGTGTTTTTTGTATTTATGTAATTTTTGAGTGGTAAAGTTTAGTAGAGTTACCATTATCATATATAGTGCAAATAAAACGGTAATCGGTTCGGGTTCGATCTAACTAATGTTATCAAATATAGAGTTAGAGTGCCTTCAAAAGGTGAGTTCTTTATTTTAAATTTTATATTAAAGACTTATGAATAATTTATTTTGAAAGTTAATTTTTCAGAGCAAAAACTATTATTAAGTGTTGGACGACTTTTTAGCATATATGTATACAAATTGTTCATATATTTTAAAAAGTTAGTTCAATATTTAGTTGAAAATTTAGTTTAGTCAAGAACATTAATATTTTGATTCAAAAAGCAATGCACCCACGAAGTCCTGACTTATTTAAGCATATTTTTATTATCCGTAATATCTATCCCTAAGGACCAATATAGTAACTAGTCGTTTTTTAGTTTGGGTTATGGCAATGTTTAGATATTTTAGTTGACTACTATTCAAAATAACTTAAAACTATTTCTTTTAAAACAGACTAAGAAATCAGAAGTCCCCACACAGTGGTTCAAAGATTATAATAGCAGAAAACTTTGAAAAGCTTTGTTTTAGTTGCAACAATGTTTAATCAGAGCTAGCGTTAATTCCTAATTTTAAGTTTTCATTTCAATAGCTTGTAATTTCTTAAAACTTTTGACAGCCTGCCGATTTTATTCTCCTGTATATTGCAGAGTAGGTAAAATTCGCGCTCGGGTAAGAAATTTCATTTATTTCTTTGTTATAAAAATTGTTTTCGCGATTTTTAATTCGCAAATCTAATTCGTTTGAATTAATTTCTTTCTTTTGAAAAAATGTAGACGAGGGAAAGTGAGAAATTTAGTTGTACATATTAAGCACAATAATTTAAACATTATAAAAAGTTTATTAACAATATTATGAGTAATTGTTTAGATGATTGGGTCAAACATAATACGTTAAATTATGATTGAAATTGATTGTGCTGATTATGTTTAACTATATTTATCTTGTATCTTATCATTATTTAAATTTTTGAAGAAGTTTTAAGAATAGTAAGTTGCTGTTGTCAATAAGTTTTCTTGTATTAAAACTTTGCCAAAAGTGTGATAAACTTATTTGCGCTTATTTGCATTCAATATCAGCCTTTATTTCGCGCGAAGATAAAAATGGATTTTTTTTACTGGCTCTACAAATAACTCTATCTTCTGCTAAAGTGATCTTTCGTGTCCTAGGTTTCCTAGCTGGGGTTGCAAACGCCTTTGTATTTTTGCACAAGTGAATTGCACCAAATACAATTTGTTTGAGCAAGAAAACTTTTGTGCAATAGCATTGAAAGTTTTTTCATTTTGGTAACACTGCACAATAAACCGTAACATTTTTGGAGTACATGACTTATTTTTGCCCATTTTCGAAACTAAACCGTATCAAAATTATTACAAGTTAATCATACTCACTTTGTCACTAATATTTAGAAAAGTTTTGCATACATGTTTTTCTAAACGAATATATTAAATAATATTTTAAACAATCTATCTCTGAGGTATTTGAAAACAGACTGTGTTATCATATTGGCGTCAGTTTGGATCTAGTACACTGTATAATCTAGTTCCTGGATCTCATTGTGAGCAGTAGTCTAATCAATATGGAATTATATCGAGCTAGCATTAAAACAACCGATGATGAACTCTGATAATCTCATATATGTTATAAGAAGACAGTAGAATAAACCTAACTATTAAGTTTCCGGCTGCTAAAGATTTTGTTATTATTATTTCTTTAGAGAGGACGGCAAATTATACTACTAGATTATTGATAATGTTGCAGGCTAGTTCCGCAGTATTATACTTTATCCTGTTTCACATACTTCAGTTTTAGTTGACCAGTTTTTGTTCAATTCTCTTTTGAAGTTACCATTTCATTCACACTCGTCAAATCAATTTTCGTACCTTTTCATGCAAATCAACATACATGAAATAATACTTTACTAATACTGTCAAGTTCGTACCCCTTTTGTTTTCTTTTCCCTTTCATCCAAAAATACTTGACTTGACGAGTCAGCATTGAAAAGTGTGAAGGCGGACTAAGATATTATAAAAATATTACACGAGTTGTATATTTTGTGATTCCTTATATAATAAAAAATGATTTTACTCTCGTCCGTCCATAAAATATTTCGCCATTTATTATAAGATCACATAGGTATCAAATAAATAATCTAAGTGCTGTTATTTTTACCGGCACTGTTTATGAAATGTGCTAACCTCACGTCCACCACTGTATGTATAATCTTATCATGATAAGAAACTTCCTTTAAACAAAATCAATACAAATCATAAACAATTTTAAGTTGAGGTTTTCAAAATACTCGTACATACTCGTATATGAAACGAAATTTGTTAAGTTTTTTTTGATTGTTACAAGTATTTAAAAATGTTGAACATTTATAAGATTTCCTTTTTAATTTTTTAATGTTTTGTAACATTTACAGTCTGCTATTTCCATAATGAAATTGTTGATGAAAAAAACATAACAGGATAATAACATAATTGTCATGATAATTGTTGCTTTGCTTTAGTTTTTTTTTTCTTTACATTTTACCATTAATTATTTACTCTGGTATTTGCATTAATTTGTATAATGAGCTGTTAATTTTGCTATAAAATGTTTTTCTCTGTGTGTAACTGCAACAACAATTAAACAATATTACAAAAAAAAATAATCATACAAAATTGCATAATTATGTAATTAACATTTAAAACAAAAGGAAAACAGGAAAAAAGAAATATAATATATGCAAAAAATATACACTGCCTGTCACTTGAATAAAGAATCACATTTGTTTAACTTTAATTAAGAAGAAAAAAAATGGTAATTATGTATTATCTACTAACATTCAATTGGTAATGAGTACTGCCACCATTTTTAGAAATATTTTTCTTACAACGTTGAAAGACAATAATTTTAAATTCACACGGTCAAACATTTTCGGTACATTTTTCGGATAACGTTCTAAGATCTGACAATCGTCTGTACAAAGCTTAAGTATTTAGCGAAATTGAACTTCAGCTTCCGTTATTGCGTCCTTTAAGGTTTCTATCGTCTCAAATTATTTTCCACCTTCATAAACTTTTCTTGCTAGCCCACCCCAGACATTTTTCAATGGATTCAGGTCTGGTGAATATGGGGGCCAATCCAAAGGTTGAACACCTTGTTGGTTAATTGATAATAATTGAATCGGAGCGTTGTCGTGTTGGTACGCCCAAGGTATGTTTCCAAAGAAATGATTAAATTTTGGAAATGCTTCCTCCAGAATGTTTTTGTAAGTGGTTGCAGTCATTTTGTGGGATAGAAAAACCAATTCTATGGTACCGCAATACGAAATGGTACCCCACACCATTATTCCGCCCTCGCGGCTGTGTCTGCGGTTTAAAAATAATTCCAGCTTATTTCAGTTATGAAATCGGGGCCATCAATATTACATTTTTTCATCGGAAAATACAACTTTAAACCATTTGTCGGACCATGTCATTGTATTTTTGGCAAACTGTAGTCGTTGTGATTTGCGTTTTTTTATTAAGTGGCAGTTTTTTTTTTTGCAGTTTTCGTCGGACTTTGAAATTCGGTGCAATGTTCTTGGACTGGCACTGACTCCACTTTCTTCACGTATTTTTTATACCGACATTGTAGAATTTAATGCAATTCTAAGAATTTTTCGACTTTCTTTTAGAGTTATTGCCATTTTCTTCAGCCCTTTCATGTTTTCCCATAACTTTCCACGTTATTTAAATAATTGTTCACAACTGTCTTTCCTCTATTAATGTTTTTGGTTATTTGGACCGCATTATGACTGAGATTTAAAAATCAGATTTTTTTTCAGAGTTAATAAGTCCCATTTTGAATAAAAACTATCAAATTAAAAATTCTCTAGCTGTTAATATTGAAAGAAATTCAAATCATAGCCTTCCACACGAAACAGTTACACAGAAATAAATGCCTTTAAATAAATGCATGATTTTAGTATGTATAACAAAATATGTAAGAAAATTTTTTATTTCTTCGGGAAACTAAAGCCAAACCAACTGAACTTTAGTTTAGGAGATATACCTACTTAATTAAAGGTAAAAAAAAATTGATTCCTTATTCAAGTGACAAGCAGTGTATATGTAATAGCTTAAAGGTTATTATAAAATTATGAAGTCAAGTGTTAAGATTTTATTAAATAGAAAACAAAAGCAACACAAAATATTTACATTTTAAAACACTTGTTAGAAAATTTGTTCAACATTTTAAAAACACATTTATCATAAGAAAATCTCCACAACAAAGAAAAAATTAAGGGTTTGCCTAAAAACTACAGCAGTGTAAAGTTTTCCAACAACATTTTAAACTGTTAAATTTATTTGTATGTATGTATACATACATATGTAAACACCGGGTGTTAAGTAGTGTTAACTCTAGTGTTAATAATTGTGTTACGTTTTTTACCAAAAATAAAAAACATAAATGCAAATATTATCATCACCCTCCAACAGCAAAATACACTATGTTTGTTACCCACTGTCTGTCTGTCTGTCTAACTTATCTACTCATCTTCAACAATTATTGCCATATCTAGTTGTTAATATACCCAAATTCTCTTTCTTTCTCACTCTCTTAAATCTCTAGAGTACTTTTTTTTAATTATTTTGTAAACACGCGTTTACACTTGAAATTGTGGGAATGTTTGTTGCTAAAGTTCTTCTTCCAACAGTTTAAGTTGTCCCTGGGGTTTACGAGTATAGTGCTATTGTTATGGTTAACTAAATAGAATTGCAACAAATTGAAAATTGACCGTTTAATGTCATGTTATAATAAAATTTTATTTAATATAATTAGTTTTGGGAATTCTCGCAATTATATTCATTGAAAGTTTTGAAGTGGGCGTGTCAGGTTTGTTTTCTAATTTGATAAATTATTGTGGGAATTGTCAAGATTTCAATAGTTTTACGTTAATCAAAAGTTCTTTTAAAAGTGCAAAATTATAGTTCAAACTAATTTTTATTTTTTTAAAGGAAATCTTTCGTTCCGGTGTCAAAATTCAATTGTCAGTTTGTTGGGATATGACTTTTAATATAGGATTTTCAGAAACAGATTTTAAAAGTTGCATACTTTACTGCTAGTTAAAACAGTGTTTAGCCGAGTGGAGGAAATCAAAAAGTTTGCCTTATGTTCTTAATTATAATATATGTTTTTGATTTACAAATTTTTATCCAAGTGGTACTCGTGTAGTTCCGAAATCAAGATTTAATTGTACAGCAACACGGTTTCTATTAAGGAAGCCAAACGGGACTGGATTTTCAAATCCCGGGATTTCGAGATTTTTGTTTCTTATTAAAACAAATTTATTACACAGAAAAAAAATAATTTTTTTTTCAATTAACCCTTTAATTGATTTTAAAATAACTTTCAATTAAATTTTTAATTGATTCAATTACTTTTTCTGATATTTTCAAGTAAATCTTAAATTTGTGTTAATTGATACTATCATTTTGTTTACAGGTCCGATTTCAATTAAATTTTTAATTGATTCCACAAATATTTCAATTGAAACTCATTTATATTTTTTCTGTGTAATATGTAATAAGAAGCTTTGTATAGACGGTTGTCAGATCACACAACGTTGTCCGAAAAATGTTCAGAAAATGTCTAACAACCGTGTGAACTTAAAATTTTTGTCTTCCAACAATTTACCTTTTGCTAATCATTTTTTAATGTCAGTATATTGTTAGATCTGACAACATTATATGATCTGACAACCGTCTATACATAGCTTTACAGGCATTATAAGCTATTTTACATATTTCAGTTACATTCATTATTTGATTTGTTTCGCAATCAACGTTTTTGGATTTGTATTTTTTTTTTAAATTTAAAAGTTTTGAGTAAATCATTGATTTCTGGTTTCATCAGTACATCGCGTAATATGAAATCACTTTTTGATATCTCCTTGAACAGCGGCAGATATTCACTGCGACAAACGCCTTTAGTGTTACTTTAACCGGATTTAAAATGACAACTATTTGTTTAAGTAAAACAAATTCTTCATCTGTCATCTGTTGAGCTTTAAAACCAATTAAAGTTTTTTTTATACACATCAAATAGTGCGTTCAAGTTTGGTAATCCAAAATTAATTTTTATTTTTTCACCTTCATTTTTTCAATGTACTTTTGTAAAATTTTAATTTTTGTTGGTGCCTTTGTAAATAATTTAGAAACGTTTCTGACCTTTTCAATTTGTGATTTAATGTGGAATCTGTTTATTTTCTCTTATTAAAAATGCAAAAAAAAAACATTGATTTACGTTCAGTGAAGATGTTTTGTATTTGTGTAGGCCAAAAAGCAGATAAAAACGATTTTACTTCACTGGATCTTTTACATAAATACTAAACTAGTATTTGTTTTAAAGCAAAATCCCGGGATTTTTCGGGATCGGGATTGGCATCCCTAGTTTCTATACACATTTGCTAGATTTTAATGGTTCCATGGTTGTCAACAGTTATTTTCAAGTCCAAAAAACTTTCAGCGAAAACAATTTTCAGACTACTGGGAATCCTGTCGTTTTGGTGTCAAGATTTAATTGTAGAGAAACAGAATTTAGACTACAGGGAATCGTGTCGTGTCAAAAATTCAGTTAAAACAATTTTTAGCCAAGTGGGTCTAGTGTAGTTTCGAAGTCAAGATTTAATTGTATGTAGTGCAACATAATTTACACAGCTGGGAATCGTGTCGCTCCGGTATCATAATTCAATTGTCACATTGTCAAGATATCACTTCTAAAACAGCATTTCGAGACAAATTTACAAGATTTTGTTGACAATTGTTGTTTTCGGGATCAAAAATCAATTTGGAATCAATTTTTAGTCTGCTGGGAATCGTGTCTTTGCGGTATCAACATTTAATTGTCGAATTGTTAAAATATGACTTCTAAAACAGTATTTCCGGACACATTTACAGCAATTTGATATCAAAACTTCTTTGCGGCGTCAAAAAACTTTCAGTTAAATTTTTTTTTTTGTCAAGTAAGACTAGTGTAGTTCCAGAGTAAAGATTAAATTGTAAAGAAACAGGATTTTTAGAAACATTTACCAGATTTTAATAGTTCCATGCTTGTCAAAATTTTTTTTTTCGATTATAAAAAACTTCCAGTTAAAATTGTAACATCCGCTGCCAAGATTCCATGTTCAGAAGCTTTAAAGCGTGTTCAAAAAGAACTTTGTTTTACAATTTATAGGAAAATCATTTATTTGTTTATTGTATAGTAAAAAGTAAAGTTTCACAATTGTAAAGTTTTAAAATTATATCAGAAAAATGTGCAACAAAACCACGTCTAACAAAGTCAATACTTTTAAAAACATTTTCTAAATATTTTTGTTGACAAAATGGCGGCTCGAATTCCATAATCTCGTTAATTTTTTTTTAAATTTAAGTCTGTAATGGTTTATATACACTATCTTAAACATAATCTAATCCAAGGGAGGCCAATTAACAGCTAAATTTCTTGAAATTTTAGATTTGGTTTCCAAATTCAATTTTTCAGTGGCTGTGAGTGACATGTGTCACCTTCAATAATGGGCCAAAATTTTGTTTCACTTTCGCAAACTATATTGGAGTCTAGGGTTTTTATGACATACATCATATTTCTTTATCACAAGCCGCATTAAATCGGTGAACAGATGCTTCCTAAACTTGTTTATACTGTGAAAAGTTTCCTCTCTGCAGAACGTGATCTACATACAGGTTCAATACTTTACGCACGCTATAAATGCAACTCTTAAAGGAATGATAAGTAATTAAAAAAATATACATAAATATTTAACATTTTTTCCTTCTTGTTGTTTCTAGTTTGTCTAAAACTTTAAAAACTTATTTATTAAATTTATCTTTAATTAGTAGCAAAAAAAAAATTAAAATATTTTCTAATTATTAGTTATTTACTTGGGCTACTGTTTGATCTCTACAACAAGACACGTTTCGACACGTTTTCTATTAACAACGGGTGGCAAACAGTAACTGTTATATCACTCAAACAACCACCAAATTCAAAGATATATCCTTTAAAACAAACCACAGAATCTATAGGTACGAGTATATACTGTGAGCGTCAATATAAAGTAAAACAACTTGTTTTATTATAAAGGTTTTTTTAGATGTATAGAACTTTAAATTAGCAACACTTTTTTTAACTGGCGGTCATTTTTTCAGTTGACAAGTGATTAAATACGTTTAAGCATTAAACACGTTCGAGACAGCAGGCTACACGAGTGCGAAGGCCGCTGGGTACTTATGCCGCCCTGTAGCCATTTAAGCTAGATTTACACGATTGAACTTTTCTTTAAAATTGCTCTTCAAAATGCTTCAACAGCAAATAGTTATTAAATAAATAAATTTTAAAGAATTTTTGCTATTAATAAATTTCAATGGTGTAAATCTACCTTAAGCTAGTTATTTTCAAAACAACAGCGACATAGTCAGCAGCTGATACCGAAATCTGACGTTTTAATAAAGCAATAAATTTGTTCTTCGAATTTTTTAAATAACATATTGGCTGAAGAGAATTTTGTTGATTTTATAGAAGCTATTACTAAAATACAACAAAAAAGTAAATAAAAACATAAAAAATAATAAATCTTAAACAATAAAACACTTACAAACTGTAATCAAACAAAACAATGAAAATATAAACAGCTGTTGCAGTAACCCAATTTATATTTCAGTGGTGTCACTTAAGGTTTTTATTTTATCAAAGTAGCGTTTTTTTTTCATGAAACATGAAAAACATATTTATGTATGTACATGATTCCAGACATGCTAATAAACTTTACTCAATTTTATAAATATAAAATTATTAATAAATAAAATTATTCATACCTTTAACAACTCTTGATGCATAAATGATCGTAACATTTTATTTTTGTATTTTGCTTTTTTATTTACATATTTTGTTATATGGTCAACACTGTTTTTGTTTTGTAGCGAAAAAAAAATAGAAATTAGTTTAATTGGACAGCGACGGAAAAAGTAGCATTAACAACAACCTGCAAACGTATTGCCTGCTGTCTTCAATCATTTCATTCTCATATAAAAGTGTATTTTATTTTTCACCTACTGCAGTCGGTAGCCTGCTGCAGCGAATGTGTTTAATGTATAACCTTTAACTGTTGAGGTGGTGGTAAATATTACCCTCTCTTTTAAATACTCGCTTCCAAAAAAAAAGGTTGGTGAAATAAAGAACAGGTACTTTAAACAAATAAAAATATTTTTTGTTTTCTTTATTTTTTGTAATCAAAAATGTAGTGGCTTATTTCTAAAAAGCAAATAATTATAAAAAAATATTTTGTTCTCAATTATTTTTAATAAAATTAAGAGGGGTAAAATTTACCAACACGTCATTGCATTTCACCTCGACAGTTAAAGGTTAAGATCAATCTTTATGGGCTTATCGGCGTAGACTAGCGACTTAAGGCATAAATCACTTGACAGCTCACAAAATGGCCGCCAGTTAAAAAAAGTGTTGTCAACTTTTTATGAATATAATTAATATATGCAATTAAAAGCTTTTCTTTTAATAATAAGTGGTATGTTAACTTTATTTTGACACTCACAGTATATGCTTTAAAACAAACCACAAAATCTATATATTTGTTTGACAAGGCAATTGAACATTTTATATGAAATATACATGGTCATTATCATATAGTAGATTTTTTGAAAAAAAAAAAACTGTAATTTGATCTACAATTAAATAAAAATTCTTTATCATATTTAAAACCTTTGAAAATGAATACATACATACATACATGCATATGTATGCACATACATACATATATGTGTGTGTATATGTTTTAGCAAAAATATTTGGCAGTTTTTTGTTTCTATACTATTCTGTTCTGTTATTGTTTTGGCACAAAAAGGTCATTTGAAAATATATGTGTTTGTAGTATATATTTTTGAAATATGTTTGTGTAAATATATCCTGCATGTGGCGGTTTATATCCTGTTTTTTTTTTTTGTTTTTGTTAATTTTTCCACTGTTGTTAAAGGTTTTGTTTTTGGTCATTTAGGTTTTTATTTTGTATTGCGGCTTAAAATTTTAATTAAATTATAAAACGCTCATGTTTCTGTTATACATACGTGTATACATACTTACATACATATGTATGTATCCTTTATATGAAAAAAATAATAAACAACAAAACCTGCAAATAAATGTAAAAATATTTTGGGTATTATGTGTATTTATTATGAAATTTTTAATGCAAATATTGAGTAAATATTTATGAATGGGTTTTTTTGTTGTAGATTTTTCATATTTATATACACATACATATGTAAATATGGCTGTTTAGTTTTTGTGATTTGTTAGGAAATACATTCTATACACCAATACCTCACTTTGCGACGGGGTTACGTTCCAAAAAGAAACGTGATGCACTGTATACTGCAAATTTTGTTAAGCAGTTTAGTTTATTTAGCTTAAAGACAATAAAAAATTAATAACAGTTTAAGAAATTTAAATATTTTTTAGTTTTTAATTTCCTTTCTTTTCTTAACTTACTTCAAGGTCTGGTTTCAAAATCGTCGTGCTAAATGGCGCAAAACTGAAAAATGCTGGGGCCACAGCACTAAAATGGCTGAGTACGGTCTTTATGGAGCCATGGTTAGACATTCTTTGCCGCTGCCCGAAACTATAATCAAATCTGCCAAAGAAGACGAATCCGTGGCCCCCTGGTTGCTGGGTATGCATAAAAAATCTCTGGAAGCTGCCGATGTTTTAAAATCGGATGACAGTGATCGTGAAACGCCCACCTCAGATGATACAAATACCTCATATTCTGCCGGCAGTACACACAATTCCCCCATCTCTTCATTTTCCATTTCAAGGCTGCTGTTCGACAATAGCAGTCATCATCAAGGTAAACACAAAGGCCAGACACATGCTAGTGTGGCCCCCGTAAATCATGACCTCATAGCGAATTCCCATCATACAGGCATGCAACATCATCCCTATAATCAGCAACAGCATTTACATCATCTCCAGCAATTGCATCAACAACATCAGCAGCAGCAACAACAACATCAGCAGCAACAGCATCAACTAATGATGGCTGAAGCAGCCGAGTTGCATAGAAGAAGACAGGAGGAATATCAGCGGGAACAACAACAACAACATCAAAGAGATTTAAATTCACACCAAACACATTTGTTGCCTCAACAGCAGCAGCAACAGCTGCTACAGCAACATCAACAACAGTCTCAAACCCAGTTAACACACTTTACAGTTGGCAACGATGATGATCTAATGGCTGAGGATGACAACGATGATGATGATGATTGTGATAAAGAGGAAATCGATATCTGTGATGATACCGATGAGAATCCCATTAAGGATATTAAAATGATTAAACGGGAAGATGTAGAGAATAGATGAAATTTATTTATCGATGTTTTATTGTAAATTCAAAAGCATTACTACAGAAACGAAATTTTACAAAATTTTGAAAACTAAATTGAATTATTTTCAAATCTAAAAAAAAGTAGGGTTAAATCAAGGTGTATTAATAGGGTGTATGAGACACGTTAACAAATACAACAATCCAAAAACACAGGCATTTTGTTGTCAAATGTCAAACCCAGGCGAATTGAAATATAAACAAAATTAATTCAATTTGTTGCATATATTTTCACGTTGTTCTTTTTTTCCAACCAAAACAACACACAATTTATTAATTTTACTTTTCGGACTCTTAAATCATAGTATCTTTCCTTACTTCGTATTTTAAATAACTAATGAACACAAAACATAGTTTGACAGCTGGATAAATTATTTCACAGCGAATTAATCAACAGCTGATCTGTTCATGCACCTTATTAATAATACGCCTTGGGTTAAACAATAACTAGGGACAAGTTTAAACACGGCTAATTTGAAGTACATAAATGTCAAAGTTTTGACAGGTTTTTTTTTTTTGTGGAAGAGAAAATGTCAAAGTTTACGATTTTTAAACTCTACTAATTACTGTGTATCAATTTGTTCACTCGGCGAACAATTTCTGTAACGCACTTGAATTTGTTTTATGAGGACATCTCATGTCATAACACCGTCATTGTCGCAACGTTTATTCGCACAACTATCAGGTATGTGATGGAAATTGATTTCGTTCCAAAAGCGAACTGGAAACAAAAACAGGTATGATGGCAACACTTATTACCTTTCGTGTTGTTTTTAATTCGATTTCATGTTCCATTTGTTTCTATCGAAATGTAAGCTTAGGGGTGCTGTAGCTTAATTGGTTAAGCTCATTTAATCATTAAGCATGAGTTGGTATTTGTAAATAAATGCAATCAAATCAAGCTTCAAAAATAATGCGCCTACTCACCACCAGAGGCGCTGCAATGCTGCACTAAAACAAACATAATGCGCAATTGCAGAGTTGTCATATAAAGCTTTCTTCTACTTTCACCACCTTTACTTCTTCAATCTATCCCCTTTCCAAAGAAAGTAACGCAATTATTTAGGCATATTAATTGCCTGAGTGTTACTGCTCTTTAAAAAAAAATTATGAAAAACGAAAATTCACTGTTTAAACTGTTTTTAAACCGAAAAGATAATTGTGCACGTTTGAAAAAATGAAAATTTAAGTTCAAATTTCAAATATTTGATCTGAAATAAAGAAAACAAATTCAAAGGAAAGCATATAAATACTTTTCAGGAAACCGACCTTGTATATACGAAAACATTCTTTGAACCTAGTTTCATGCATATTTAATGGGTCTGAAGCATCCCTCTATTTTTATCGTTGTGTTTCGAATTATTTATTATTAAAAAAAGACGTTGTTAGATTTTTTTTCTAATAAAAACAACTTTAATTTTTTTTAACAAAAATTAAAAAACAATTCCTTAAATTTTCTAAACTTTCTCTTAGTGCTAATTCACACGTTTCAGTTTCAGCTGACCAATTCTGTTCAATTCTCTTTTGAATCTACCATTACGTTCACACGCAAAACATTCAATTTTGTGCTCTTTACCACCAAGTGTCTGTTTTTCATGCAAATTAAAGAAGAAATCAAAAGAAAATAAGGATTCTTTATGTATAGCAATCAAACTGGAGTTGGGTTGCCAATAATAGGCAACCAAAAATTATCCGTTGCCATGTTTGGCGACTGAAGTTAACAACTGACAGTTGCCAGTTGACATCTGTAATATGTTTTTGGCAACTGTCAACTCAATTAAGGTTTGGTTGTCATCCGTAATCGATCCATACGAAAATTGACTGGTATCAAGTCAAGTATGTACTCCTTTTATTCTCTTTTCTCTTCTCATCCAAATACTTGCCTTGAAGAGCCAGAATTAAAACGTGTGAAAGCCAACTTAATTAAACTTTCTAAAAAAAAACAAAACTTTTTAACAAAACTCGTATTTTTTCAAAGCCTAAAGTAAAAAATTCACAACACATTACAAAAAAAAAAACATTAAACCATTAAACAAATAATAATAATTTCTGTAAATTTGTTCAAATATGAAAAATCTTGCATATAAACTAAGCACGAAATAACGAAAAAAATCAAAATTGTTTTAAAAAATCTCGGTTTTTTACACAAAACAAAAAAAATAACAACGAATTTCTTTTTAAACAAATTTTGTAAATACAAAAAAAAAAATAAAACTTTTAAACCCCATTTGCAAACCATGTAAATAATACAGACATATATACAATAACTTAAACAAATAATTTTATTTAATACTAAGCAGCTAATTGTGATTTTAGTTTATTTTTTAAATTTAAATTTTATGTTCTAATTAAAACAATTAAACAAACAAACAACTTTTAACCAGTGCATTTAATTTAAAGTAATGTAAATGATATTATTTATCTATAAATAAAATATTATAAAACAAAATAATCTCACAAAACCCCAGTCTTTTTAAATGTTTATAATAAAAATTATTAAGTAATTAAACACTTTATTAAGTATACATAAATAATATATAATAAATAATAAATAAATAATAAAAAAAATTTACTTTTTAGCTTTAACTAGTAATCTCGTTTAAACATTAATTGGTTCTATTCGTAAATTATATATAATTCTAATATTAAATCTATAAATAAATATAATATATATTGTGTAATATAAGAAAAAACTCTATAAAATTTAGTAAAAAAGAAATAAGCAACAAAACAAAAACAAACCTTATAAAAATGATCAAAAAAATATATATACACTTGTATGGTAAAATTAATAAAAATGTGTTTTATTCAAAATATTAAAACTTCCCAGAAAAATCAATTTAAACATCTATACATACACAGACTCTCATTTATTTGTAATTAAATGAAAGTGATTTGTACAGCATACTTTACGGTGTTATATTATATAAAAATTACCTAAGTCTCAAATTTTGTATGGGATTTCGGAAAAAATTTTGTCCTATCAAAATTCTGAGTCTATATTCGGATTCAGCGTGTGGGTTCGCGGTAAATAGGTGTTTCCAGCCCAATCGGACGGCAAATTTAGGAGAAAAATGCAAAAAACACAAAATCTTTAATTAATAGAAAATTCATTTTAAACATCTATACATAAACAGACTCTCATTTATTTGTAATTAAATGAAAGTGATTTGTACAGCATACTTTACGGTGTTATATTATATAAAAATTACCTAAGTCTCAAATTTTGTATGGGATTTCGGAAAAAATTTTGTCCTATCAAAATTCTGAGTCCATATTCGGATTCAGCGTGTGGGTTCACGGTAAATAGGTGTTTCCAGCCCAATCGGACGGCAAATTTAGGAGAAAAATTAAAAAAACATAAAATCTTTAATTAATAGAAAATTCACTTTAAACACATATACATACATACACAGACTTTCATTTATTTGTAATTAAATGAGAGTGATTTGTACAGCATACCTTAGGGTAGTAAATTATATAGAAATTACCTAGGACTCAAATTTTGTATGGGATTTCGGAAAAAATTTTGTCCTATCAAAATTCTGAGTCCATATTCGGATTCAGCGTGTGGGTTCACGGTAAATAGGTATTTCCAGCCCAATCGGACGGCAAATTTAGGAGAAAAATGCAAAAAACATAAAATCTTTTATTAATAGAAAATTAATTTTAAATATCTATACATAAATATCTATAAATGAGAGTGATAAAAAATGGATTAAGAGAAAAATTTATTTGTATAGGTATAAAGAATTTTTCGCTCACCAAAATCAAAATGTATACGTTACAGTCATTTTTTAGTTTGGTTGAACTAATTATTTAATTGAATGTGATATGAACTAATTATTATTTTTTTTTTTGTTATGAATTAGAATAAATAAACATTATTTTTTATTTAATAAAACATATTTAAAAAACTGCTGGATTTAACGAATTTTTCGATATAACGAATTGGCCTGAAATATATAATTCGTTAAACCGGGAAACCACTGCACTTATTATTATCATGTCTGGCAGCTTTACACACTAAATTATTTTTGTAACGGCAATTTATATTTAACCCTCTGGTAACACTTGAAGCACTTATTTATAAACTCCGCCCAAAGTATGCTACACTTATATTTACAACACACCCTGCTAACGTACCTGATAATGCAGTGCATTGTAACATTTCACCACACTCGATAAAATTGTTTTACTTATGAAATTTAATTTTTATAGCTGGCAACGTTTTATACAACTTCGAACAGCAGAAATTTTGACATATTGCCTTCGAATATTTTTACATAACATAACCTAACCACAAAATTTTGACATTTGTTCTACTGCAAAAAGAGCAGAAAATTTTATTTCACGCACTATCAGCTAAAGTAAGAATTTCTTGAAGAAATTTCGATTTTTTAGGCGAATTAATATATATATATATTTAATTTTAAAGGAAATTAACAACAATGGCCGCTGAAGGTGAAAAATTAACTGGTTTGTCCAAAATCTTCAATGGTTCAACCACTGCTGGACGTGCTAATGTAAGTTACATATATTGCACCGTGTGTGTTATTCAATCATTTGCCTGAGATTTCTATTCAAATGAAAATTTATTTTGTCTTTTTTTAGGTCGGCAAGGCTACTTATGCCGTTATTGGCTTGATCATCGCCTACAACATGTTCAAACCCAAAAAGTAAATTTGTTTGTTGTTTCCAAGCACTGTAAACAGAAGAGAACGTCGCTAACGATCACACTTGTAAATGGAAAAAAATTGTCTTACATTCATGTCCGTTTGCCGGCCAAGTGGCTGATTTTAAACATTTGCATGTTTTGAAAGTTTCCTCGTTTTAATTTATAAAGTTTACAATAGTTTTTTTATATGAAATAGTTGTGTGATCTACTAATTTTTTCTGTGTACTGTAAGTCGAACTACTTGTTGGGAGTGATAAAAGAAAATAAAGTAGTTTAAAAAATATTTTTATTTATAAGTGTTTTAATGAATAAATAGTATTATTACACTTTAGAAAGTGCTTTATACTATTGAGGCAATTGTTATGTTCAAATATAGTTTAGAAACAAATCAAGATTTTCAGTACAGTATAATTTTAAGCCGGATGCAGTAATTTTTATTCAGAGGTATGAAGAACACTCATCGCTAAGTTAAGAGAGTGTTCTGTTTACGGTGGTATATTATATAGAAATTACCTAGGACTCCAATTTTGTATGGGATTGTATGGAAAATTCATTTTAAACATCTATACATACATACACAGACTCTCATTTATGTGTAATTAAATGAGAGTAATTTGTACAGCATACTTTAGGGTAGTAAATTATATAGAAATTACCTAGGACTCAAATTTTGTATGGAATTTCGGAAAAAATTTTGTCCTATCAAAATTCTGAGTCCATATTCGGATTCAGCGTGTGGGTTCACGGTGAATAGGTGTTTCCAGCCCAATCGGACGGCAAATTTAGGAGAAAAATGCAAAAAACATAAAATCTTTTATTAATAGAAAATTCATTTTAAACATCTATACATACACAGACTCTCATTTATGTGTAATTAAATGAGAGTGATTTGTACAGCATACTTTACGGGTGTATATTATATAGAAATTACCTAGGACTCAAATTTTGTATGGGATTTCGAAAAAAATTTTGTCCTATCCAAAATCTGAGTCCATATTCGCATTCAGCGTGTGGGTTCACGGTGAATAGGTGTTTCCAGCCCAATCGGACGGCAAATTTAGGAGAAAAATGCAAAAAACATAAAATCTTTTATTACTAGATATTTCATTTTAAACATCTATACATACACAGACTCTCATTTATGTGTAATTAAATGAGAGTGATTTGTACAGCATACTTTACGGGTGTATATTATATAGAAATTACCTAGGACTCAAACTTTGTATGGGATTTCGGAAAAAATTTTGTCCTATCAAAATTCTGAGTCCATATTCGGATTCAGCGTGTGGGTTCACGGTGAATAGGTGTTTCCAGCCCAATCGGACGGCAAATTTAGGAGAAAAATGCAAAAAACATAAAATCTTTAATTAATAGAAAATTCATTTTAAACATCTATACATACACAGACTCTCATTTATGTGTAATTAAATGAGAGTGATTTTAACAGCATACTTTACGCGTGTATATTATATAGAAATTACCTAAGTCTCAAATTTTGTATGGGATTTCGGAAAAAATGTTGTCCTATCAAAATTCTGAGTCCATATTCGGATTCAGCGTGTGGGTTCACGGTAAATAGGTGTTTCCAGCTCAATCGGACGGCAAATTTCGAAGAAAAATGCAAAAAACATAAAAATTTTATTAATGGAAAATTCATTTTAAACATCTATACATACATACACAGACTCTCATTTATGTGTAATTAAATGAGAGTGATTTGTACAGCATACTTTACGGTGTTATATTATATAAAAATTACCTAAGTCTCAAATTTTGTATGGGATTTCGGAAAAAATTTTGTCCTATCAAAATTCTGAGTCCATATTCGGATTCAGCGTGTGGGTTCACGGTGAATAGGTGTTTCCAGCCCAATCGGACGGCAAATTTAGGAGAAAAATGCAAAAAACATAAAATCTTTTATTAATAGAAAATTCATTTTAAACATCTATACATACACAGACTCTCATTTATGTGTAATTAAATGAGAGTGATTTGTACAGCATACTTTACGGGTGTATATTATATAGAAATTACCTAGGACTCAAATTTTGTATGGGATTTCGAAAAAAATTTTGTCCTATCCAAAATCTGAGTCCATATTCGGATTCAGCGTGTGGGTTCACGGTGAATAGGTGTTTCCAGCCCAATCGGACGGCAAATTTAGGAGAAAAATGCAAAAAACATAAAATCTTTTATTAATAGATATTTCATTTTAAACACATATACATACATACACAGACTCATTTATTTGTAATTAAATGAGAGTGATTTGTACAGCATACTTTACGGGTGTATATTATATAGAAATTACCTAGGACTCAAATTTTGTATGGGATTTCGGAAAAAATTTTGTCCTATCAAAATTCTGAGTCCATATTCGGATTCAGCGTGTGGGTTCACGGTGAATAGGTGTTTCCAGCCCAATCGGACGGCAAATTTAGGAGAAAAATGCAAAAAACATAAAATCTTTTATTAATAGAAAATTCATTTTAAACATCTATACATACACAGACTCTCATTTATGTGTAATTAAATGAGAGTGATTTGTACAGCATACTTTACGGGTGTATATTATATAGAAATTACCTAGGACTCAAATTTTGTATGGGATTTCGGAAAAAATTTTGTCCTATCAAAATTCTGAGTCCATATTCGGATTCAGCGTGTGGGTTCACGGTGAATAGGTGTTTCCAGCCCAATCGGACGGCAAATTTAGGAGAAAAATGCAAAAAACATAAAATCTTTAATTAATAGAAAATTCATTTTAAACATCTATACATACACAGACTCTCATTTATGTGTAATTAAATGAGAGTGATTTTAACAGCATACTTTACGCGTGTATATTATATAGAAATTACCTAAGTCTCAAATTTTGTATGGGATTTCGGAAAAAATTTTGTCCTATCAAAATTCTGAGTCCATATTCGGATTCAGCGTGTGGGTTCACGGTAAATAGGTGTTTCCAGCTCAATCGGACGGCAAATTTCGAAGAAAAATGCAAAAAACATAAAAATTTTATTAATGGAAAATTCATTTTAAACATCTATACATACATACACAGACTCTCATTTATGTGTAATTAAATGAGAGTGATTTGTACAGCATACTTTACGGTGTTATATTATATAAAAATTACCTAAGTCTCAAATTTTGTATGGGATTTCGGAAAAAATTTTGTCCTATCAAAATTCTGAGTCCATATTCGGATTCAGCGTGTGGGTTCACGGTGAATAGGTGTTTCCAGCCCAATCGGACGGCAAATTTAGGAGAAAAATGCAAAAAACATAAAAATTTTATTAAAGGAAAATTCATTTTAAACATCTATACATACATACACAGACTCTCATTTATGTGTAATTAAATGAGAGTGATTTGTACAGCATACTTTACGGTGTTATATTATATAAAAATTACCTAAGTCTCAAATTTTGTATGGGATTTCGGAAAAAATTTTGTCCTATCAAAATTCTGAGTCCATATTCGGATTCAGCGTGTGGGTTCACGGTGAATAGGTGTTTCCAGCCCAATCGGACGGCAAATATAGGAGAAAAATGCAAAAAACATAAAATCTTTAATTAATAGAAAATTCATTTTAAACATCTATACCAGTGTTGCCATTTTAGCACTTTCAGTGCTAGATTTAGCATTTTGTTTCTCGAAAATGCATTGAAATTTTTAAAAATTATGCTAAATGCTTTTGCTGGATAAAAAACAATTTTTTTCTCAAACAAATTTTTACTTTTTACTGTTTAAAATCAGCCAAGTGGCTGATTCAAGAAATCACATAAAACTATTGTCAAGGTTTTGTCTAAAAAATAGTCCGGCTGCATTGCTGTTTGGCATAACTAGATATAACTCCGCATTTTCTGTAGTGTGATTATTGGTGATTTTCCGATGTGAGCTGCAATTAAGAATAAGTCTTCTACCGTGAAACATTTTAACATATTTTTTGTTTTTTAATATATAATTTTTTATAAATAATAAATTATTTAACGTTTTATTTTTTAAATAAGAAAAACCTTTAACTATTAGTTGAAAAGTGTTCGTTAGTCAAAAAAATTATTTCGTTTTTTTTTATTTTTTCAATGAAGTAAAATGCTAAATTAATGCTACCTTCGATCGAACTGGAATTCTGTGACAGGGGCCATAAATGACTGATTATTTTAAAACAAATCTAATTAAATTTAGGTTCTTAAACACAAGTCATATTCAAGTTTGTCTAATCAATTGTTGCCTTTTCATAAATAAAACTACAGAATATTTAATTTTTTTTTTTACTTTTTCTTGTTTTTTTATTCTTGGGGTAGAATGTAAGTTTGTTTTCATTTTTTTTTTTGTAATTTTTTTCTCATACTTTTTTTAAATTAATTTCTTATACCATTTTGTTGTTGTTTTATATAATATTGTTGTTATTGTTGTTTTATTTTAATAATAGGTATATAATTATTATATATTTTGTTTATTTATTTAATTATTTGTTTTATTTTCATGTTTATATAATGGATAAATTTTTGTTTATGGTTTTAATGCATTTCTTTTTACTTGATTTTTGTTTAATTATTTTTTTTCTTATGTTGTGTTGTTTTTTAAATATGCAAAGGAAATTAAATAGTTTTTTATTGTAAATTTATTATTTTATTATAAAAATGATTTTGCTTTTCTTTTTTGTTTTGTTGGTTTTCATTTACTATTTTAGCATTTTTTATATTTATATTGCAGCAGCTAAAAAATTAAAAAAAACTGTATTTTTTTATTTAAATATATAAATGTAAAATTGTTTTAAATGATTTTTGTTATACATACAATTTGCTTTTAAAATATATATGAATTTTGTTGTTTTTTTTTGTGAGTTTTATATATAATTTATGTAAAAAATAAGAATAAATTAAAAAAATAATTAAATAAGTAGGGGGTTAATAAAATAATAATTTAATTTGCTTTTCAAATTAGTTTTGTAAATTTGGTTTAGTAGAAAATTTCAGCAGCGTAATGATTTTTACAACTAACAACAACAGGATAACATTTTTGCGTTTACTATTATTTGTATTGGGGCCAGGTGAAATAATAGACCGATTTCCACCAGTTTCAATCCCATCCATCCTTGGACCGAAAAATATCAAGTACCAAATTTTGTTGAAATATCTTCAAAATTGCGACCTGTACTCTGCGCACAAGCTTTACATGGACAGCCAGCCAGCCAGCCAGACGAACGGATGGACATCGTTTAATCGACTCAGGAAGTGATTCTGAGTCGATCGGTATACTTTAAAGTGGATGTTGGACCAATATTTATGGGCGTTACAAATATCAGCACAAATCCAATATACTATTGTGGTGTAGGTTATAAAGATACTTATGTATGTATGTACATAGTACATACATATATACGACCCAACAAAGAGAACTATTACATAAGCAAGCACTACAACGAAAATAAGACCTGCCTAACTCTCAGCATAGCAAACATTCACAGTTTATAGCTCAGCAAACGCATAAAAGAAAAAAAATCCAAAACTGTAAGTTTTAAGCAGCAGCAAATTTTTAAAGTGAATTGCTGTGGCCAGTAAATAACATTACATAGTAAAGCTACAGTCAATGGTTTTATTTTTGTTTTGTTTGGCTTGCGCTGCGCTGTTGCTTGCTTACTAACAAAGTTTTGAGTGTAAGCTAAGCAGAAATGTGTGTGCTTTTGCTAATTCATAGTCAGCTGAAATAAACAAAGAAGGCTTATAACAGCTGTTAGTTGTCAAAATAACATTTCTGCAAATTATGACATTTCTGTAAGCTGTACTTTAATTAATGTTTACATATTTTATTTAATACATACTCTGTAAATAACTTGCAGTTTTTTTACACCATTTAGTTGGAAAAGTCATTAGGAATAAGAAATTTCCTACCAATATTGTTTTAAAGTACAGTAAGCCACAATAAATAACTAGATTATTAAAAAGTTGGTTAATAACTTTTAAAAATGAATGTATTAGTTTCACAATTAGTTTAATAAGTATGACTTTTCCAAAACTATTTCAGCTAGTTTTTTTCATTAGAGCCTACTGTACTTCCCTTTTTAATAATGAAGTGTTTTTGTCTCAAAAGACTAAAGTTTTTCATTCGTTTTATTTGATTTAATGAATATGTTTTATATAATGTGTTTTTTTATTTAGGTTTTTAATTTTAAGAAACATCTAAGAATTTTTTTATAAAACATTGAAATATTTCAGTTATTTACTTTGTGTGTATTTTTTTATATTATTTTTGTTTTTAGCAGTAATTTTTTTCGAATAATTTCCTTTTTTGTTGTCAATGATTTAATGTTTAAATATCAGTGATAAGCTGGCTTTTAATTTAATGCTTAATTTGTTTATAACGTTTTTTTAATATGTTTAGGGATTTAGTTTTTTTTTTAAATAAATTTTATATTTTCATAACCTTATTTATTCATTGTTTGTTGGATTGATTTTTTTTCAAATTTCCATTTATAGTAAGTCCAGGCTGGTTTAAGAGATTTTTTTTTGCTTGTTTTACCACAAAAAAAAAACTATTGTTTATGGAACATCTAGAGAGAATTTATAGTTTAAATTAAAATGTGAAAATTTGTTAATATTTAATTCTAATATGGAAATAAAAGTTTTAAAACAATTTGGGTAACGAAAGTAAGCATTTCTTAAAAAAAAGAGTCAATAACCGATTAGAATTTCCCCTCCGGCAGTATTTTCCATCTGATTAAAAAAGCCAGAATCTTTAATTTTTGTAAATTTAAATATTTTTGAATGAAATTATGAATTAAACCAATTTTGAATGCTGTTCCTGATATTCACCTGCAATAAATAGTTCAAATGTCACAAGACAAAATCAGTCGATTGCAAAAAAAAAAACTTTTCACAAATAGAAATCCTTTCAAAAAGAACCCATAACATTATAAATGTCTTGTTCTGCTGTATTTACCAACTGGTAACTTAAAAAAAAAAACAGACGAATCTATTATATTTCGAATAAATTATGAACTAAAACACTCTGATGGCTTCTCTTGATATTTTCATATAAAAGTTAAAGTCAAAATAGTTTGTATAAAGACTAAATCATCCATCAGCTTTTCCTAAAACAAGCAGACGAATCTATATTTTTAATAAGTATGAATAATTTTTAAAGAAATTATGAACTTAGGCCTCGATTACCGTTTACAACACCAAGTATTTTGTTGTTGTAAACTGCGATTACGATTCACAACTCCTATCGGCTTAGTCGTATAAAAAATGCATGTTGTGTTGTAATCGAGACAATACAACATTTTAGTGTTTTGAACGACAATCGGGCCCTTAAACACTCTGATGACTCCTCTTGATATCCTCATACAATAGATAAAGTCAAAATAGGTTGTATAAAAGCTCTTTCCAAAATAAATTCTGTTTGGGAAAGTAGTAATTAACTCAAATAACCAGTAACACATTCCTCGTTCTGCTGTATTTTCCAACTGCTTCCTTAAAAGAAAACAGACAAATCTATAATTTGTAGAAATATAAAAATTTTCGAAACAAATTATGAATTAAACCTATCTAATAAGTCCTCCTGATATTAATTCAATTGTCACAAGTCCTAATCAACAGGTTAACATAAGAAATGTCCTTATTGTTAGCATTTGAAAACAATTGACAAATTATATGATAAAGTTAGTAGGTCCTTCTAAAGGATTCTACTGTTATTTTCATACAATAGGTCAAATGTCAAAAGACAAAATTAATAGATTGTAGTACGAAATAACTTTTGCTAACCTGAATTTGTTCCACAGTGTTATGCAATTGAACCCGTCACTCCAGCCATTTTCAACAAGTAAAAAAACAAGAAGTTCTTTAGAGTTTGACTGAAAGTCCATATTCAAGCAACAAAATATTTTTGTAATGAAATCATGATAATTACTGTATAATTGATCAATATACTTCTTACATTTTAATCAGTGACACTTCAAAAGAGCAGTAATGTCCTACCGAAAGCACCAGCCGTTTTAAACAAGTTATTCAAAGTACATATAATAACAAAATGTTCTTTAAAATTTGGCTGAGAGTCCACACTCATTAACTTAATATTACGGATAACATATGTTGTTTGTTTTGCATCATAACAACTACTGTTTGAAACGAAAGAAAAACTTATTTTAAAAATAGTCAGTGTTCTTTTAAAGATGCTACACTTTGAATGAATCGTTACCAGATATCATGTTAAATTTTGTTTTCTTCGACCTTTTTATTTTATTTTTGAAAATTTTAGAAATTCCTATAAATTTATTTAAAAATTCCATATTTTACAATAAAATTTCGCTGCCACTTTCCTTTAATCTAAAATTATGTCCTTGTATTTTGTTGTCCTAGCCGGTTAATTGATTCCAAATAGAATTATTTTTTGTTTGGAATAAAAAAAATTATAAATATTTGTTGGTTTTTGTTTTTTCTCATTATTATTCCTTTTCTTCTTTTATATAAGTTTTCATATAATAATTTATAAACTATTTAAAAAAAATGAAATTGTATGCTAAAATTAAAAATATATATATATATATATGTATGTATGTATATTATGCATAATTATAATGTTATGTTTTTTATAATAATATAAAGGTTTTTATGATAATAATAATAAAAATTAAATTAATATAAAAGAAAAATTGCAATAATTTTTTGTAATGAATTTTTTATTTTATTTTTATAATTATAAACATTGTGTTTGTGTAGAGTTTCGTAGAGATACAAGAAGTCAAAACATTTTGCTATGCGTTTTTGTTTTAATTAACTTCTTCTTTTTTTGATTTTATATTTTAATTTTTTAATTAAAATATAAAATATTTTTTTTTTGTTTCTTGTTTCTTTTTAAAGAAATTGTTTCTTCTTTTTTGTTTTTGTTTAGTTATAAATCCTTTGAATATATTATGTTTTATATATTTTTTAAATAAGTGTTTCTATCCTGTTCGCCGGTTTACAAACGTGTGTGAGTATGTGTTCATTTTTTTAAGTTTTTTGTTTTTATTCTGAGAGAAAGTCCATTTTGTTTATACATTTTTCATTTTTTGGGTTTTAATTTTTCAATTATATACTTGCTTGCTTTAATTTTACTTAAATGTTGTTTTATATTTAAATATATAATAAATTGTTTAATGTTTTTTTTGTTATGTAATAGAAAAATTATTTAATTTTGTTTAATGTAATAATAACTTTCTATTAATTCGCAAATTTGTTTATTTTTTTTTTTGTAATTTATTTTTTGCACTAAAACCGAAAGCAATTAACTTACTTTTTTTAAATGTTTTAATTTTTCTTTATTTTGCTTGTTTTTTTTTGTTTGTTTTAGATAAATTTACCAGTATTTTTGAAATTTAATTGTGATTAGCTGAAAAGGAAAAGAAATTTTGAAATTACAATAGTTAGGTTAGGGTTAAATATAAGTGATTTTTAAATAAATTTTTCAATGAAGATTGAAATGTTTGAAAATTGTATGCCAAGATGAAATTTGTTGAAGCTAAATGGTGAAAATTAAATCAATATGTATATGTAAATTTAAAACAAATAATGAAATTGTAGCATTGTTCACATAGAATCGAGCCCCACTGCTGAAGCTTTTTCGAAAAGCCTGGTTTTTAAACATAACTAGTGTTCTATCAACAAATTTAAACAGCACAAGTACTGATTAATGGAAACTCGAAATTGTGAAAAAGACAGACGGACATAGCTCAATCATCTTAGTGTTTCATAAGGATCAAGTATATATTTACTTTGTTGTCTCTTTGATGACCATTTTATACACGACATGACAAACTTATATATACCCCCATGCACTCGTGGTGGTGAAGGATATAATAAATCAAAATTGCTATTAAAACAAATCAGAACAAACCAAAACGAATCATCAAGTATTACAACTAGGGTCTCTTGGACAATGAAAATAACACAGAATACGTTTGGATATTGTGGTTTTTTCAAACCTATCGTAAGATTGAATATCCAAATCCTACAGAAAAGCAGAAACCAGAAAATTACAACTTTTAAAAAGGCTAAACCCGGATCCTTCCAACAATGTATGAGCAAAAAAATAAAACAGTAGCTTAAGTAACCCAAGAAGAATACGTGTGGAAGTTGAAAAACAAACCATTGTAGTAAAAACGACAAAATTTCAACAAAATCCAATAGCCTTAATTATTATAAAAGATGAAACATATGTAAAAATGGATTTCCAACAGTTAGAAGGACCAAAATTGTATATTAAAAAGCTGAAAAAATATACATATAAAATTCTCTAATTGTCCCAAGCTTCAGGCAATTGAATAATATTTGCCTATTGTCAAAGGCAAATTAAAGCAATGAGGTACTGTATATAGTATTTGAGAATTGGCATAAACATGCCGAGCAGGTGGACCGAAATGTTTAGGAAAACATGGATTTGTATAAGAAAATTAATTATTTGTAAAAATCTTTCATATATAGTTCCGCTTCTGATGGCTGTAAGTTCCGACTGCTGCTCTAGGAACGTGTTAACTTTGTATTTTAAATAATAATTAGAATTGTATTCTTGTTTTTACATCTCAAGACGAGTCGTTGTACAAATTATTTTAAAAGATTTGTAATTTTTATTACAAAAGCCTCGTTGATATTGGTAAAAATAAGTTCTGGGGTTCGTTAAGATCACAAATAAAATGCTTTATAAACTACAGTCCCACTTAGATTTAAGCTGTATTTTTTGCTGGGTAACTATTACCAGAACAAAAGCCCCACTTAGATTTGAGATGAAAAGTTCATTGTGTATATTAGTAGAAAAAAGTCCTGGGAGATCGTTAAGATCACAAATAAATGATTTATAAACTACGCCTACTAGTTCTAATAATTATCATTAAATGAATTTGTCTAAGCTTTTCGGTAAAAATTCTAATAAACAAATTAACCCCAGTTCTTTATCACAATCACTCAGTTGCTAGCTTGTATTCGGGAAAAAACAACACTCATAGGTTAGTTCCTATTATTGCTTAAACACTTTAAGAAAAAATATGCCTGACCTCTTCATAGAGGCTTCACAGGTTTAAAGTTGAAAGTATGCTATCATTAAATACCCACAAACTTTAAGAACTCAATTGAGGAATACAACTTTATAAGTTCCAACACATAGGTTTCCGCAAGGGAATATGCTATACTCTATCATACGTCTTGCAATTACATTCAAATAACCAAACCTAAATATTTGTTAGTGATGCAGCAGTTATTAGCTTTGTAATTAAAATAATTGGAAAATTAAAGTAAATGTACAGAAATATATCACTTTTAGCCTCAGGACAAGAACGCGCAGAGCAGATTAACACACAGAACACAGCACACAGACCAAAGTATTTTTGCATTCATTTTGATCGTCGTCTTACGTGAAAGATAAATAATATTGAGAACTTTGAAACTAACATGGCTACTCATTAAACACATATGGAAGTATATGATTCATTTGCACTCTGTTTACTGTTTAAAATGTTCATAGGAAACCAATTAGTCACCTAAGTATGATTACAACTATGCCGAACGTTAATATACAGTACACTGAGTTATCACATAAATAACATCCTCAGATTTAAAATGTTCGCTGATGGAACAGATAAAGAATCTTTCAATAAACTATCGTCCCTGTTGTGTAAATCGAGTGATTTCAAAATTATTGACAAATTTATGTTTTGCAAACGAACGATTTTGTACATGCATTAAAATGGGACGCGTATAAAAAGAGTAAATATGTGAATTTAAATTATTTACATCCAAAATATAAGAATTCGTTTAAAAACTATCGATATTCGTTCACCTCAACTAAATTGATAACTGTTTACTAGAGTTCCAAAAGTTTTCTATCAAAAAGCTACATTACCAACAAAAGACTTTAAAACTCCTACAAAAGACTTCTCCATTACCTTTTTTATGTTTTGGTTGCATTTTTATAAAAAAAAATTTTGCTTTTCTATACAGAAATATTGATTTTTTTATAAAAAAAAAAATTGTTGCATTTTTATGCAGAAATATTGCATTTTTAGGCAGAAATGTTTCATTTTTATATAAAAATGTTGCAGTTTTATACACTAATGTTACATTTTTATAAAAATTTTAATTTTAATACAAAACTGTTGCACTATTATAAAAAATGTTGAATTTTGATACAAAAATGTTGCATTATTATTCAAAAATGTTGCGATTTTATACAAAAAAAAAAACTAATTGTATTAAGAATGTTTCAATGCCTTAGATTTGTTTAAGAAGCACTGATTCATAAACAGCTGTTAAACATTGGATAATTTAAACGCTATTTTGAAAACATTCTATGATAACGCAAAATATCTTTAGAAAAGAAAAACTCTTAAAATATAGTTTAATAATTTTTCATTTAACACATTTCAATACACAAACCATCTAATATATTGCCCAAAGAGCAAGTGATGAAAACTTTAGTTAGTAACATTATAACAAGATAATATAATAATTTTCATTAAACACATTCAAATCTCGAAAATAATTTCTTAAAAACCTCTAAATTTATCTCTTGCGCAATATTATAAAAAAAAATTTGTAAATACATAAACATATATCAAAAATTTCAAGTAGTTTAAGCTGAAATATATATAAAAAAATAAGAAATCCAAGAATTGAGTAATTTATTTTTAATTAGAATAGAATATAGAACCCCATTTAACAATTGAGTAATTTATTTTTAATTTTATAGAATATAGAAACCCATTTAGAAAACAGTAACCCATTTGAACAATTAAAAATACAAGCGGCAAGTGCAAATAAATGTTGGAAAAAAAAAACTTAATACATATTTACAAAATCGAAAGAAAAAATGAAAAATCCAATGAAAATTTGTAGTTTTCTTTGCTTTTACGCATATAAATATAAATTTATTCAAATTTTAATTTTTCTTTGTTAATTATTTTTAATAGTATATATTTCTTTAGCAAATAAATTTGTTTTGTTCTTTTTTATTATTCTTTCTAATATAAAGAGTAGATTTCTTTCAATATTTAAATATAAATTAAAAAAAAAAAATTATATAATAATAAAAATAATGTGCAATTATTGCATTATTAAGTAATTTAATTAAAGTTTTGTTTGTTACTTGTTGTTTGTGTATTTTTAAACATTAATGAACAAATTAAAATTCAAATGCATGAAAAAATGTGAGTAAGTGTGTGTTTGTTTGATTAAAGGTATAAAAGATTATAATATGTATATTAAAAGAGGAAGTGTGAATACCCTACATTCAGTAGTAGATTTTTGATGAATTTATAACGATTTTGGTAATAATATAATAATAAAGATGATGTTGATTTTAGGGGGGTTTGGTGAATGGTTGAATGAATGGATGTTGGTGAGTGTGTGTGTGTGTGTGTATTTGTGTGTGGTAATAGGTACATCTAAGTAATTTTTAATTACCTCGATTTGGACCAGCACTGGCCGCATTGTTCGCATAATAGGGTTTATTCATTTGTTGTTGCTGTTGATTAGCAGACTGTGGATTATTATTGCCGCCACCTTGATTATTACCACCGGGACCACCAGGGCCTCCTCCATTGCCAGGAGTACCTACTTGGCCGCCGCCTTGGGGACCACCAGGGCCACCTTGCGGTCCGCCGTTACCATTCGCACCGCCTCCTTGGCGTAGATTTTGAGGCTGTTGGACTCTTTGAGCTTGTTGTTGCTGCTGCTGTTGTTGTTGTTGCTGCTGTTGTACTTGTTGTTGCTGCTGCTGTTGTTGCTGCACTTGTGGTCCCTGTGGATGCTGTGGATAATTTGTGGGCCTCTGTATGGGCGTAGGATAACGCCCTTGTGATCCTTGAGATCCTGGTGGACCTCCAGCACCACCTCCCCCACGACTATTAGGATTCATATTTTGATTATTACCACCCGGGCCGCCAGCCATTCTCTGTTGCACGGCCTGTTGAGATTGCTGTTGCTGCTGTTGTTGCTGAGCAGCAGCCTGCTGTTGCATTACTTGATCCCACTGTAGGCAAAGACAGAGAACAGATCACATTTGTTAATTATTTAAATTACGAAACATTGTTATAAAGAAATGACTTTTCTCATACTTACACTTCCATAATTTTTATGATGTGGTGGACTTGGTTGTGATTGAGCTTGTTTAACCAAATTTAAACTGACATCAGCTCCCAAAGGACTTTTCAATTGACGGCCCATCTAACAAAATTAAAAAACAAACACATAAATATATTAATTTCACACAAAGTTCGATGTAATAACTCCTACCGAATCTTGTAGATGCGTTTGTTGCTGACTCGACTTCATGTATGCCGCAGCTGCTGCTTGTTGTTGCGGCGTCGGTCCGCCACGAAATTGATTAATAGCCGCCGCCGTTAGTAATTGTGAGTTCATGAACTGTGTATTAAAATTGCCCATTGAGTGTTGAGATTGGGGACCGGGGGGACCTTGAGGAGGACCAGGTGGTCCATTTGAACCGGGTGGACCACCTTGATGACCAGCATGTCCTCCATAAAGGCTGGCGGCAGCAGCAGCCGCTGCTAAACTATAATTTTGAGCACCAGCTCCGGCGCCTTGTGGTGGTGGGCCACCATAGAATGCAGTGGGTCCACTAGGTCCGCCAGCAGAATTTGAATAATAGCTATTCGATTGCAATTGATGAGCTCCCGGCGGTGGTCCGGGTGGACCACCCTGTGGATGTTGTGGTGGACCCGCTGCATACAAGTTCATGTATTGTTGAGCGGCTGCAAAGGGCCCGCCGCCTCCAGCTCCCTTAGAACCAATGGTGCCTAATTGTTGGGATGTGGGTGGCGGTTTTACAGAGCCCACGGTCGACATTAACGAATTGGAATTTGAAGAGATAATGGCCACGGCCGCTGCATTGGGATTGTTTAGTTGTTGGGAATTGGGGTTGCCGAACGGTGAGGGACCCCCACCCATGCGGAATTGTGAAGTGATGTTAGAATACATTTCTGGTGTCGGTGCTGTTGCCATATTCGGTGGTGTTTGCATAGGATAAGCATTAAAGGGTCCTCCTGCTGCGGCAGCCGCACCAAAATGTCCCGGAAAACTGTGAGCTGCTGCAGCTGCCGAAAATTGTGAACGACTTGAATGGTCAAGTGAATGGAATGGTGCGTAGAGACCACCTTGTGAGGGTGGTGGTGGCATTTGCGATGAATTAAAGACTACAGCCGGTGGACTTGGTATTGTGGGTATGCCCGTGAACTGTGGTGAAGCTTGATAGAAGGGTTGTGGTGCATGCATTTGTTGCTGGGCAGCCGATTGCTGTTGTTGTTGCTGATGCTGCTGCTGTTGTTGTAGGCTTGGTGGTGGAGACATGCCCATCGAGGAGGCATGATGTTGTTGCATCTGTTTGGCCGCAGCCGACACTTGTTGTTGCTGCTGTTGTTGTTGCTGTTTCACAACATCAGAGGGATGTTTAAGAGCCTGTTGTTGCTGCTGCTGCACATTCTGTTGCTGTTGTTGGGGGCTGGGATAGCCCACCACGGAATTGTCATCGTTGGCGCCAACTACAATACCAGCTGCAGTTTGACTAAATTGCTGCTCAAGTTGGGCTGCATCGAATGCTGAGGCATGCCCACCAAACGCAGAAGGCACGGTGCCGGGCGAAGATAACGAATGATGCTGCATGTGTACAGCTGTCACAGCATAGTGTGGCAAATGTTGTTGTTGCTGCTGTTGCGAGGCCGCAACTGCGGCCACAAACGAAGCAGCTGTCATATGCCCACTTGTATCGACCGCTTCCAATTGTTGTTGCTGTTGATGCTGCTGCTGCTGTTGATGTTGCTGCTGTTGGTGATGTAGTTGCTGCTGTTGTTGCAATACTGTGTTGGCAGCTTCGTTGGTCAGGGTGGGTTGGACATTTTCCCATACCTTCTTCACGCTGGCAATTTTCATGTTTAAATCTGCTGCAGATATAATATTTTGAGCCTGTTGGGATTGTTGCTGCTGATGCTGTGGAGTTTGTTGCTGTTGTTGTAAGGCAGCTTGAGCTTGTTGCTGCTGTTGTTGCTGATGTGGTGTTTGATTCGATTGTTTCTGTTCATTGTCATTCTGTTGTTGCTGTTGTGTCAAACCCTTGGTGGCCGTGGTATACGACTCGGTGGCATCGCCAAATGAGAAGCCAAGCTTCATTTCCTTATCGTAATCATTAGCCGATACACTTGCTCCGACCACTGCAGACTGTTGCGCAAGACTGTCTCCCTGTTGTTTTGTATTGGTACCAAATGTCATTTGCGAGAGCGCATTAGTGAGAGTGTCAACTCCCGGTACGGAAACATTTACACCCGAAACATTTGAAACAACCACAGATGATCCCACCAGGGATTCTGACGAACGTTTCATTTGCGCCGCTTGTGCCTGTTGTTTGTAATTGGTATTTTCGAATATTATGGTGTTGACGGGTGTACCATCGATGAGTAGACCTCCTGAAGTGGATTTGCTGTCTACACTAATGGAACTGACCGCTGACAATTTTGCTTTGTCATTTTCGAGTTTTTGCGCGGCCATATTGTTGGCGGCATTTGTGTCTGATTTACTTTTTTGTAGATCTTGGGTTGATTTTTGCTGCATAGTTGAGGAAATACTAGACGTTGAGACAGCTGGTTTGATAATGGTGCCACCTAGACCTGGAGGAGGTTTAGTTATTGTTTGTGGTTGCTGCTGTTGTTGTTGCTGCATCACCTGTTGTTGCTGAACGGGTTTTACTGTTATTGTAGTACCTTGGGTAACAGCATTTGGCAGTGTTGTCATTGGTAAATCCTGTTTTTTAGCTTGAGTTGTCGCCGCCGTAGCACTAGTTGTTGAACCCGTAATATTTGTGCTTCTAGGGGTCGCAGCCACCGAAGTGGGAATGTCTTTTTCCTTTGAAGCGGATTTCTTTTCACGTTCTTGGTTGACATTGCTCGTGTTTGAGGTGGTGCTGCGCTCATCATCGTTTTTCGTACTTGAAATACTTTCCTTGCGTGCCTGTTGTTGTGGGCCAACACCGAATTGTTTGGGTGGCGTAGCTGTAGAGGTCTTCTTTTCAGGTTCATTGGATTTTTTCATTTGCTGCTGCTGTTGTTGCGGCTGCGATGTCGATTGTTGTTTACCTCCGGCTAGCGACTGTGAAGAACGTTCAGCATCTTTGTCTTTGACTTTAGAAAGACCTGCACTTAAGGCCAATTGATTCTGTTTTGTTTTATCTAGTTCGGCATTATTATTTTCAGATGATTCTGATGTACGTTTCAAATCTTTGTGATCATCATAATTCTGTACATATCGTGTCCTATAAGATGATGAAACGTTGCCGCCACTACCACGACCACGACGTGAGGGTTCACCACGTGGAGCAAAACCTCTTTCATCCGAAGAACCTGTATTGCTACGTCCTCCTTGGCTTCTATCACCTAAACGGCCACCATCTTTGCGTGGTACCTTGGGACTGCGTTCAGAACGACGGCCACTCGAGTAGTGGTGATCATCATCATTATCGTCATTGTCATGATCCGAATAATGCATATCTTGATTATTGACAGAGTTTTGGTAACGACCTCCTCTCGAATTTCCGCCACGTTGGTTCCAGCCACCGCCATCTCCTCTTCCTCCACGATAGGAACTACCGCTGGCTCCAAAACTACGAGAATGAGAAACACGATCACGATCTCTATCATTTCCACGACCACCTCCACCGCTTCTAGGACTGGGTCGCTTTTCTCTCTGAGGCTGGGGTGCTCGTTGATCTAGGTCGTGTTGCTGTGGTTTTCCACTATCAGAATCTCCCACATTGGCTGACAGTTCTTTGCGTGTGTTTGTTTCATTTTCTGTACGCTTTGCCTGCAAATCATTTTCGTTTTTATGCATTTCATTTTTATTTTCATCAACTAGTTTTGCGGATTGTTGTTGCTGTTGTTCCGTAGAACAGTTCGTTCCCGCAGAATTCGGTTTATTTTGATCGTTTGACTCCGAACGCCTTAGAATCTGTGTGGGTGCAAAAGTGTTTGAAGATTGGTGATCACTGCTCTCGCTCATACGATGTTGTTTATGATGTTGTTGCTGCTGCTTTTGCTGAGGTGGTGCGGTGTCTTCTTCAGAGACGCTCTTTTGGGTATGAGGCCTTTGCAATATCTTGATGGGTATAGATTCGTGGCTATGTGACGATGAAAAGCTTTCATCTCGTTGTCTCTTCAGTTCAGCATCAGTTTCTTCTGCCCAAGATGACACCAGACCACTGCCGAAATTAGTAGAGTCTCCGGTAAAACTATGTTTAACGGAATCATCATTTGATGACACACTTGTCTTACGTTGGGAAGTATCGGAAATACTGCGAGACAACTGGTTGGGACCCATACCACGACCATAATCGTCGCCGCTCCGGTTTCCACTACGACCAGCTCCATGATAACGATCATCGTCTCTGTCACTATCATTGCGTGAACGATAACCACCGCTACGTGTATAGTTATCACGGTATTCTCCTCCACGCCCTCCATTACCACCCATGCGTTGATTTCCGGAACCTTTTTGTATGTAACGGGAGTTTTCGTAATTGGAGGTGGCTGATGATGACGACTTTTCATTACCCATACTGTTTGTATTAGAAATTGATCTGCCGGTTTGGGAGTTGTTATTGCCACTAACACCTGAGCCATTACCACCCCCTACACCACCACCACCACTAGTGGAAATTGTAGATTGCATTTGCTGTTGTTGGCGAAATCTTGGTGGTAAATTCGACTGAAATTGGGCTGAAAATATTACCTTAGAGTTTTGTTGTGCTTTGGAACCTAAAGCGGAATTGCTGTTGGCGGCGTTTGATGATCCACTACTGACAGTACCACCTCCTCTAACAAAATCTCCAGATCCTCTCATGTCCCTGGAGTCGTAACCCCCACTACGGCTACCAGTGCTTCCCCTATCCGAATTGCCCGAACGTTCATAACCGCTTCTGCGCGATTGTTGGCTATCTTCCCCAATTGAACCGCTGCTAGACGAATTCAATTGTCCTTGCTGCTGTTGCGACTGTTCGTAGCCGGCATACCCATCACCCGCAGCCTTTTTACTGTTCATTTTCATTTCCAATTCTTGTTTCTTTTTTGCAGCTGCCAGTTTTCTTTCCGTTTCTCTACGTTCTTCCTCCTCCTTGCGTTGCTTGACTCTTTCGTAGACACTAGCATCCAGGGTTACGCTGCCAGCACCACCAGCGGGACGATGGCCGTTTTGGAGACGTGTGTCTTCTATGTGATCACCACTAATCGATTTTTCCCTCTCCGAGCTGTCACGTTCCTTTCTTTGCCAATTGCCAGAACCGGCAACTGCTCCACCACCGGTGATGGAAGATGTACCGCTGGCATTTGAATTCTTGCGTTGATCATTGAGATTTCCACTGTTGGTTTTATTAAATACTGGTCTTTCTCGTTCCTGGCTTGGGGTATCTTCAGGCGATTCATCATCTGAGAATGTCAATTTCTTTGTATAATCAATATCATCCTGTTTTGTCCAACTGTCGTCGTTAGCAATTTCATTTAGGCGTTCCAAATCTTCTTCGCGTATAATGGGTCTTTGCTGAGCAACTTCCGATTCAATTATATAATCCTTGTCTTTGCGGTGAGCATTGTTGCCACCGGCGCCATTGCTGGGTAGTGGAGGAGTATTAAGTAGAGGAGGACGTTTGGGTAGTGACGTGGCCTGGCGGAAACTGTTTGCTACAGACGAAGAATTTGAAGAGTTCGAACGATAGTCATGTGTATTGCCGCGAGGTTGTGGCCGTATATTCAATGACGATGAAGACGTATCTTTAGTTATACCGTTGTGATAGTTGGGTGGTGTCTGAGAGCGTCCCATATTCGAACCACCTGAGCTGGAAGATGTACCATTGCCTCCATCACCACTGCCAGGTGGTAGCGGTACACCGCGCTGCATAAATGGTGGCATCAAGGCCAAGATCGGTAGCGGTACTGCAGCGCCAGAATTATTAGCCGTACCCTGTTGGGGGCCCTGGCCCTGATGGTTCGTCTGGTTGTCGGCTGCAACACCCTTGGCGTTCTTTTCCTGCTGTTGCAACCAAGCTGCAGCATCTGTTTGGGGTCTTAAGCTTACTTCGTTCATGTCGCGGTTCTGGTCGCCGCCGTTTCCGTCGTTGCCATCTCTGTAGTTGTTGTGTGCATCGTTGCGTTGTTGTTGATGATGCTGGTGTCGGCCGCCACCACCACCATGATGATAATCTCCACCACGTTGATGATGATAGTTTTGATGATGATTCGAATTCGAGTGATGATATTGCTGCTGCTGTTGATGATGATGATGGTGCATTTGATCTCTGTCTCTGTCCCCCCTTTCGCGCTCTCCGCCACCACTTCGGCGATTTGCTGTATTCGCATTGCCACCGCTTCCGACGCCACCAACTGTGCCATCTAAGGTTGGAAACTCGTGTTGAAATTGTGGACTCTGATAGAGTGGTGGTACATTCGCTGTATTCTTGCCACCTCGATGGTTGTCGTTTCCTGTTGTTACAGCCGACCATGTTATGGGTTTCTGTTGATTGTGGTGGTGATGAGATTGATTACTACCGCTGTTCTTACCACCAACGGATGCAGAATTATTTATTAATTTGCTACCAACTCCAATGACAGTGCTGCTGTTATTACTATTACTATTGCTGCTGTTATTATTGTTGCTGCTGCTGCTATTGTTATTACTGTTACTGTTATAATGTTTATGAATGCTGTTGCCGCTGCTGCTACTGTTAATGTTGTTTGCAGTACTATTACTGTTGTTACTGTTACTGCTGCTGATGCTGTTGATGTTATTAGTTATGTTGGTATTCTTCAATGGATTGTTACCAGACGTAGGTGTTTGTACGCCTCCTGTTTTTGTTTTTTTATGTTTTTATTATATAAAAGGAATAATTTGGAAGGAAGAAATATTTTTGGATGTTTTTTAGGTTCATAAAAACTTGAATAGCTAATATAATACAGATGTGATAAAAACTTCTTATAAAAATGTATATGTATATTTTTTAAGAAACTTAATAATAATTAAAACATTGTAAAAATTTGGAAATTATGTATATGCTTGATAGGTTCTGGTCTTCTGAATCCTGATACTATTTAATTTAAATCAAATTGCTCGAATTACTGGCAATAATACTTCGAATTCTTGAGGCGATTTGGTCAAAATATTAAGATGATCTTATTGAACACATAAACCTAACAACTATTGCGCTTAATAATATAATATGTACCTTTGAATGCTAATCATCTTAAACTTGATCAGTAAATTGAGTGTCCTCTTGGACAAAAGAAGTTAAGATGTATGCCAAGTATTCACTAAGAAACTGAGACAATAATTAGATAAACTGATTATCGATACGGTACAGGATCCAAACTGAATAGCAATTATCGAAAAAAGCAGAGCTAGAAGCAACGATGAACCCCATTAATATTCCACATTCCTTTTCCACAACATTGTGCTATACTAATTTCCAGTTCCATGCTAAACAACTAAACGAGAGAAGATCATTATTCTGATGCGGCAGTCCATGGACTACTTACTAATTTCCGAGCATTTTGGGAGTCTGCTTAGGGTGAAATTGGGCAGAAATTGTCTACCACAGGATATCTGCAAATAAGCAGCTGGAATGCTATATGACAGGTCATCCAAACTGCAATAAAGTTGGTCTTGCGGTATTTACTGACGGTTCGAACATGGAAAAAAGGCTCAAGTTTGAAAGCCATAGAACTTGTGTTGAAATACGTTAACTGGCGTTGAAGATGGTTCTCAGCGCATTAGGCCATATTTGAACTTTTGGGACATGCACAAATATTACACAAGCTCCAAGACTTAGAAAAACAACCCATAAAGAAGACTTTAAATTACAGAACCTCAGTGGCAGACCTGTTTAAATGCTCCGCCGCAATTTAAAGAGAACTTTCAATAAAATTCGGTATTGAAATAGAAATATAAAAAGAAGACACTATGAAAAAACTTGCGTGGATACACTATTCAGCATAAGCCACATGTTTCAAAAAAGGACTCATAGACCCAATTGTGTTGAAGTGGCCAGCCCAATAAAGTTTTTTTGTTTTTGTTTCTTTTATGAAAATAAATTTTTTTTATTTAGTGCTAAATTACTGTCCAAAGTTTTTTTTTTTTGGTAGTTCCATTCTGGAGAGCAAATCACCGAAATGCAACAAACTAGTAAAACAAAAATTGTGGAGTGGCATGATCTTAGAGTGACGTTCAACATGTTTTAAAATTAAATGATTTTGGAATTGACAACAGATGTGTGCTAACCTCGTGTTCACCACTGTATGGGTGATTTGTAACATGTAATTATAAGCTATTTCTTAAATTGAACTATAAACAATTCGATTTTATAATAACAAATATTCAAAAAAAAAGAAATACTGACTTACCTTCTTGACCAGTTATATTATTATTAGCAATTATTGGCGAACTAGTTGTTTCAGCTTTTAAGGATGGTAAATTAGCTGGTGGTCGCCGAGCGGACGGCACTTTGCCCAAACTTTGCATTCCATGTTTACGTGGCACTTGATTTTTTTGTGCTGAAGGTTCTGTCGTTTCACCCTATAAAATGGAAAAGGTAATAAAAAAACAACACAAAAAACATCATTAATAATTTACAATTTTCATAGAAGTATTAGTTTAAAATATAAATCAATATGAAAATAAAAATTAACATTGTTTTAAATAATTATTATTATTAGTTGTACATTTATTTGTACATTGTTATATACAACAACTTACACGACTATTTTTGTACATTCGATTTATATCGAGTGCTGAGAACTTGGGCTTGGCATTTCGCTCTCCCCTACTTCCCCCCAGTGTACTCATGCTGCCAATAGATCCTCATTAGCGTTAACTTGCCCCTCGTGCACCAAGCACCTCTCACCCTTCGGATCTTTGTTTTTTGTGGCTACTGCTGGCTGCTGCTACTTTTTTGTTTAGTTGTTTAAATTCAAAGGAGATACCTGTGTTGTTTTGTTGTGTTAAACAATAAGTATAGTTTTTGTTTTATTACTATTATAAAATTGTTGTCTTATTGTTTTTTTTTTCCTTTCTTTTTTTGGTGTTTATCTCTTGTTAGAATTTTTTTTATTTTATTTATATTTGTATGCAATTGTTTATTAATTGCTTATGTTGCAAATAAAAAATTTTATTGGACTTCTAAATAATAAATAAAAGTCTTATTTTTTTCGTTTAGTTTGCTTTTTTGTTTTGTATTTGTGTGTGAGGGAAAACAAAAGAACGATTTTTTAATGAATTTAATGTTTGGCAGGTTTTTTGTTGGTTGTTTTACTTCTTATTTTTATTTTCTTCTGAATTCTTAGAGAAGTGTTGAAAGTGTAAGTTTCTCGTTTTTATACCTTTTTTTGTTAAAAACTTAGAAATTACGACTTTTGAATTGTGTTTATAAGTTTATTTAGATAAATAATAATAGTTTTATTTGTTTTATAGGAGTTTTTTTTTGTTAATCCTTTTTTAATGTAAGTTTATTAACTAAACCTCAGTCTTCTGTTTATCCTGGAAAGAGAAAAATTTGATGGAGAAAGAAATTAATTAAAAGATTTTATGAATAACATAATTTGAAATATATATATCTTTGATTATATGTAGTTACAATTAGCTCACCGGGCAAACATTGTTTTGCATTCAAATTTTATTTATACAGAAATGTTTAAAATTAGTTAAAAAAAAAAGAGCTAGTTTTTTTAATGATCATTTGTATTTATACAGGCTTGGCGTACGTTTTATTTAGATTTGCTATTAAATTGAATCTTTAGGTATTTTATTTACATGAATAGATTCAGGTAACCAGTTGAAATAAATAAATATATTTTTTCCATTACTTGTGCTATCATAATTTTGTTCATTGCAATGCTTTATGATACGCGAAATTCTTTGTTTAGTTGCCTGACGCGTAAACAAATAATGCTGGTGGTGTTCAGATACGGATTTTCAAGACAACAACAAAATAATATTTTACAAACTGTTTAAATTTGAAACTTCTTTTGAAACACTTTTATTTTTCCTTCCTGATTTTACCTGAACAGTCAAATTTTTACATAGAGTTACCGGAGGATTTAAAATAAGTAGGCTTTTATTGATTTTAGGTATATTAAAAGTGGTCGTGGTTAATTTGTTTCCTAAAAACTAGAATTTAATTACTATGAACAAAAAAAATTAGTAAATTAAAAACAATATGTTAAAAGTCGGCGTGCTGAGAAAAAATTAGCCAACTCGGTGCGGCCGTTCTCAATTTATGCAATTACTAGGTAGATTTTTATTCATATTATGTAAAGATTATCATTAAAAACTTAAAAAATAAACAACTTTTTAATCATTTTTGTTAGCATGATTCGCCATTTCAGCTTTAAAAAGATTTAATTTTAATAAATTAGAGATTTTTATAGAAAAATAAAGTACCTATTAAGAGTATGACTATTAATTATTTCATTTATCAGCATAACAAATGATATGGTAAAGGAATTAGACAACTCTTTGTTGATTAAGAGTTACATTTACGTAACACAAAGATGATTGGAGTACCTAAACTCAAATAGACGTATCTAGAAATATCGCTGGGCGTGTCGTTATTGCCCTTAACGATGTTTTTACCATTCGCCTTTCAACAAAAGCCATTTTCGAGTAACTTTCATG
The DNA here is from genome assembly GCA_950370525.1 of Bellardia bayeri. Classification (NCBI taxonomy): domain Eukaryota; kingdom Metazoa; phylum Arthropoda; class Insecta; order Diptera; family Calliphoridae; genus Bellardia; species Bellardia bayeri. The sequence goes on along the minus strand of OX493266.1, from coordinate 2,092,812 downwards.
TTTAGGGGATTACTAGTGCCAGCGAATTATCAAAGTCTACTTTGGGGTTATGGGAAGATGTTGTTCTTTTTGTAACATGTAAACTTATACAATTATTTAATTAAGAGGTTCTGTCTCGAGGAACAGGCTAGGGAATTGAGCTGCTTCTCCTAGGTTAGACAATAAACGCATTGTACGAAGTGAAATATTGTTGGCTAAGCAGTTTCATATGAGGGGTGTATCATGGTTACGCTGAATAATTCTTGGGAACAAATTAAGTATTAATTCTGTTGTGCTAACCCGACCGCAGTTGTGCCAAAACTACTCATGTTTTTTCATCATGCTTACTATGGGCGTTTGGCGAACTAACTTCGACATTCATGCGGTATGTTACGATGGAGGTATTGACAGCGTCTATCTGAATGTCATTCAAAGCTGCTGATCCATTGGATGCTGCACGTTTCTCTCTATATTTAAACTCGTAGATCCAAACGATATCACCACTTCTTTCAATATTTCTCCACTGGATATAACTCAATGAGGAAGACCACAGTCTTGTAGGTAGCTATCAAGGTTTCTTTATTAATTTACCAAGTGCTGATAGTTAGAGCTTAGAGAACCTTGCTTTTACTTCGCAGTTTTTCGCGTTTGCAATGAATCTTCTGAGAAGATAAAGATGTCAAAGGTAATCCTCTCAATTTTTGGGTGGCTCACAGTCGAAATTGATATTAGCTTTACTTCCTTCGTCTAGGTGATGAAGACTCTTGCCCAATACCTCATTGATATTGGGCAAGACCAAATAAAGCTAATTTAAAACCAGTAAGAGCTTACACGGCCTATTTAAGTCGAAGTGTAGTTGTACCTCACTGCCAAGATTCATAATACCAACACAAGGCTTGGTTATTGTAATAATACTTCCAGGCTGTTACAGCTGATACGAATTTTTTCCAGGTTAAATAGATTTTTATATTATAAACATGAAAACACATGTGCTAAAGATTTTATCAAAATCAAATAATATTAACTTGCTTTAAGAATTTGTTAAAAATTAAGTAATTTTTTTTTTGGCGTTTTACAAATTTGTTCACTTGTTTTTTGGATTAATATTGGCTGTCATTTTCTTTAACATAACTGAGGTTAAAAAAATTTTGTCTGAGAAAACAGAGGTTCTTCATTTAAACCTCTTTATTATATTATAAAGTTATTAGATACCTTTATTAAATAAATAATTTGTTGTTGTTATTGTTGTAACAGCAGTAATTGCGGAGTTGACAGCCCTTGGCCAAGTGAAATCGGGTCATTCCGGTGTGTAGAACCGGCTGTCGTGGAAATTATAAAGATGATAAATAATTTGTTATTGTTGTTAGTTTTCACTGCTTTTCCTTAAAAACAACTTTTGATTAATTCGTCTGTCGCTAAGTTTATATTTTTTCCCAGTAAGACTCCGGCCGTTCCGGAGTGTAGATACAATTGCAATGAAAAGTTACTGAAACAAAATTCTTAATTTCTCATATTATTTTTATTGTACCTAGTACATATTAAGATGCAATCATTATTTTTCCGTTTTTAAATGAAGCTTACTAAATATAGTTCACTTAAAGATGTTATAAACAACCCTTATTAAAAAATATATTAAGGTACATACATATATATTAGGGAATCATGCCGTTTAGGGACCCCCCATCTTATAAAATGATATTAATCTATCAAATTTACTAAATATAAAATAGTCATGGTACAAGAAGAGTTAGTGGTTTATATAAATTCGTTCTCGTACACAAAATTTCTATATATTTTGTTCTTTTTGATTAATTCTATATCTTACTCTAATACTGGAACTAAAAAACAATTAATTTACTGTTTGTGATATCATTCGAACAGTATTTAATTTACAGGTCATCAGCATTTTTGAAAGAAAAAAAAAAATCAAAATAAGTTTGGAAAAATCAAAATCAATGAAATGATTCATTAATCTAAGCTAAATATTCCCAAAATACCTATACCTATTTTGTTTTGTTTCCTATTTAAATTTTTATAAATAAAAACTTAAGTAAACACTTACCCCCTAATTCAAAAACGATTATTAAATTTAACAAACGTTTATTAAGCAAATTTTTATATGCAAATCTGTCTTAATAAACGTTTGTTAAATTTAATAATCGTTTTTGAATAAGGGGTTTATGTATTATAAAACTTTTCAAAATAATTACAAATGTAATTGAAAAAAAATATAATTCATGTTTTTTTTCGCCATATAAAACAATTTCATCAGGCAATACTGTAAAAACTCGCTATTTTAAGTTAAACATTTTGCCACCACTAACGAGTTTGAAAGAGACAGCCATAGTTAACAAAGGAAACATGTATACAAAACTCAATGCAAAATAAACCAATGAATGAAAACAAAAAAAAATCGTGTAAAAGGTAAACTAAGGAAAATCTGAAAAGGGAAACAATGAAAAGGCAGCCAAGACTTAACGAAACATAAAAGAAACAAATAAACAGACATACATTATGGAATGTGGTGGCGTCAAAAAAAAAAAAACAACTAATGAATATATACTTAACACAAATATTTTAAATACTAAATAATGTTTAAACATGTGTATACACCGTACATTGCAAATATTGTATTACCCTTTTAAGTCACCCTGATTTGTTAATTTTATTGCAACAAACTAATTTCTTTTGTATATTGGGCGATTGTTTGTTATTCACTTTGTGAATGGGTTGCGGCTCCAAGGGATGCGTTTCTTTTATACAGCTTTTTATTAGTTTTTCACATTCTCGTTGTAAAAACAACGAATACGTTTTTTCTTTTTTTGTTAAAACGAAATTCTTTTTTTTTAACAATGAGAATGTTTTTGATGCAGTTTTTATTTAATTCTTTAAAAAAATAAACAAAATTTTCAAAGTAAACGGTTTTCAACGATTTCTTAATGTAAACCTTTATTTTTTTGGTTACCCGAAATTGTATTCAATATAACTTTTTACTAATTTTCTTGATATAACGATTAACTTTTTTTCTTCTTGCGCAAAAAAATTTCTTGTTTGCAACATTCACAATTTTACTCTTTTTTGCGTTTATTTCTTTTTCCACACACTCACACGTTACGAACAGCTTTAGAAACACGTTTATTTTAAAGGATTTTTTTATTAATTTAAAATTTTAATTAAATATTTTAGCGTTATTTTGTATAAAATTCACCAACACAATTTTTTGCTGCTGCACACACTCGCCTTTTTTTGGTTTTGTAAAATATCACTAAAAAACATTCGTTATTTGTCGGTAAATTTCGTTTGTCCATTCGTCAATATCTTTCAGCTTTTTGTTTTCCACTCGTTACTACCCATGATTCGTTCAGTTAATATAGCGGTGCTCCTTTAACGTACAATGACACTCATAATAACAAAACATTGTGACAGTGAGGGGGAGTAATAAAACTATACAAAACAAAGTTGTATACGTGATGATGAACGAAAGAATAACAAAAGCAGAGTAACAGTAATGGAAATTTAATGAAAATTTCATTTGTATTTAGAAAAAAAAATAACATGTTATATTAAATAAATGCAAACAATTAAAATAAATTTAATATGTAAACATGTAAAATATTTCATAAACTAATAGTGAAAAAGATATATGGAGCTGCCATATACCCACATAGTTTATGGTTTATATTTTTAAGAATGAAAAACATTTCCCGTAAAATATCCAATATTTTGTACCTATACATTTATAAACATTTTTATAGAACAATATTAAAAAAATCAATTCAATGGGGTTCATAATAAACTTAAATTCGTTATTAATATGAGTTATAAAAAATTGTATAGAAAGTTGAATAATTTAATACAATTGAATCATTCAATTGTTTAAACTAAATGAACTAGTTCAAATTTTCTCCTATAAATCAGTTCCATAGAGCTAAGAGTTAAAATGATATACATAAATGTATGTTAACGATATAAATGTTACGGCAAAGAATCAGGTTAGTGTGAAATACAACAATGTTGATTGATCGACCAACCAGTTGTTTACATAACGGGTAAGATAATTGGATTACTCTATTGTATCCAAGTAAGTTGTTCTTGAGAATCGCTGCCATATCATCTAATCTAACCTATGCTTTGAAATTGACTTAGGGAAATTTAATTTTCAAAGGCCTTAAATATGTTGACCATATGACCATCGTTACAAAACTATTATCAGTGAAAAATATAACAAACCTATATTCATCACAGGTTTTCCCAATATTAGAGTTTAATTTAGCGTGCTACTTACAAAGAAAATGAAAATTAATATCGCAAAACATTGAAAATCAATTATGACATCGTATTGAATAATGAAACATAATTAAATTTAAGAAGTTTGTGTGAAAATACTAGAGAAATTTCGGCAAATGTTATTTCATAAATTTTACAAAATGGGGTCATTAGTAATATTTTTCTCAAAATCTGAGTTTTTAGCAGAGTGTGGAGTATAAACTGATTGAGGTGTTATCGGATATATGGTGCGGATATTTGGACGTATACGGTGTCTACATGATATCTAATCTGACCCTAAAATGCTAGGTATCTCTAAATGAGATGGCAAGACATGCATCAATTAAAATCTTCTAGATACCGGGATACCACTAAATACTCAAAAATTGTATTGCGTTTTCATTGATCAAGAGAGGAGTCTCACTCTCGGATGAGGAGACTGGTGATTGTTTGGAATTCCGCGAACATCGTGCAAGGTAGATGGTGCCGCGACAATGTCCATATGGCCCAACTATGATTGTTTCAGAAATATGATGTCACTGGTGAATATTCCACGTGACCGACTATGGAATGTGGTAGCAGTAATCATAGGTCACTGCCTAATTGAAATCCATGGTAAGAGAATGAAGCTCCCACGATGAAACTGAGGATGAGACGAATGGACCTGAGAAACCAAAGATTGGAAGATCTATGCAAATTTGTCTGGGAAGCCGAACGTGGATCTTATTTAGCAGGCAGAAATTATTACTGCAGTGACACGAGCTCCCTTTCCCCATAGGTGCTGCTATTGACAAAATTTCACCAGAAAACATCTTTACATAACAAAGATATTATAACTAATTTCGCTATTCCATATTACCACAAAATCATTTACTCGGAAACGTTTAACTGGATTGCCTACAAGAGGAGACCAGAAGACGAGAAGAGACAGTTGCCATTGGTATGTCACCAGCAAAATCACATTTTTATGGAAGATCTCACACATTGACACAACTAGTTAAAAATCCAGCGTTACTACAGGGAAATCTATAGTTATTCGATTTAACATTAACCGATTGTTCCAGTTAAACGAACAGAAAACATTGAACCAAATGTTGATCGCAGAAGTCAATCTGAGATTTCGCATAATCAGTTTCAATTACCAAGGCAAGATATGCCATTGTGGAACCCATTGACCGACTGAAGTGGCATTTTGCCAGCGCCTATTACCAGATGACGATAACATCAGACCTATTAGAGAAACATGGAAACAATAGGCATAACCTGTTCTGTCTACGAATATATCCGAACCGACGAGGATTTTCAAACGACTAGGTAATATGTATTTATATTTCGTTTATTAAAAGTTTAAAGTCGCTGCGAATTTAAAAACATAAGATAAACATACCGCTCCTTAAATACAAAAGTCGCACATTTCAAAAAATATCAAAAATTATTATTTTGCATAAAATGCTTCTTAAACGATGAAACTTTCATGTTTCGGTAAAACAGCCGTCATTTTATGATCGAAAACACCCGTAAACGCAAAACCGTTAGTTTTGTTTTGTAGTAAAAATCAAAAAATAATTAAAATTATTTTTAAAAATGACGCTCCTTTGCTTATTTTGACTTGTGATGCTTTTGTATTTAAGGAGCGATACATCAAATTACAACTTCCCACACATAAACAACAACAATTAGACATGTGGCAGCACCAGAAATAAAATTTTCTGGCAACTCTTCTGATTGTGAAGCAAAATATGCAGAAAAAACACCGGTTGTAGAAATAAATTATTGGTTTTCTCAATAAAATTGATACCTTTAATTTTTTTTTTAATGAAATACGAACTATACCAAGTATAAAAATACTTTATTTTATACTTTAAAATACCTTATTTCGCACATAATAAACTTTACTTACCTTTTCAGTTTCCTTCTTCGTTTTCTTTTTCTACTTTCGGAAGTTCGTTGATCTTTTTGTTGTAATGGACGTAATAGGACCTTTTATTTAGCAAACTTGTCCTTTGCAAAGATTTCACTTTTAAAACACACAATACGAAATATTTTCAAATAATCTGTTGTTTTTTTACTGAGAAAACCAAAGTTTTCTTCACAAAAAAAAGAAATGATTTTCAGAAATATGTAAAAAAAACAATTGTAAGTTTTTTATTTTGCAATTCAACTATTCTCTATACGTTCTCACAGTAACTACATGTAGTTATCTCTTTCTTTTACACTGTAAATCTCATAGAGTTTGTAATTGTGTTGCAAATCACTGTTGTTTGTGTGAATGTATAAAAGAAAAAATTCAATGAGAATTACTTTTTCGCTGATTCTTCTTCTTTAAAAATTTCTTTTTTTTCGCTTCTGCTTTTTGTATGAGTTGTTGGCTTGGAATGCAATTTTTTAATATTTTGCTTTGAATTTCTATTGTATTGAACTTTCACGCGTTTATGATTATTGTTGGTTTTAACGTAAAAACGTTGTTGGATTTTATTTTTTAAAATTATTGGTAATTTGTGTTAAATTATTCACGTTAACCCGTCACGAACAGGACAGAAAACACTTCACTTTCTCAGAAAAATTCTTAAAATGGCGTTTTGACATGTAACGAGCGACTACTTAAAGGGATTAGTGTTGTGGGAATTATTTGGCAATGTGGCCAATAAGTAGCCGTTATTTAATTAGTGATACGATATGAGTAATTGGTATTTTCTTTAAAGGAAACGATTTTCAATTATTTGTGGAATATTCGAAATAAAAATAAAGGGACAACCCATTTTTTATTACAATAATAGAAAACTTACTTTAATACCATAATATTTTTATAATTTTCGAAAGATATCTTTACAAAATTCATTTTAATTTAAAAAACATTTGCAATTTGTTAAATATTCCAAATTCGATCATTTTTGACCTATTTTAAAACTCTAGGCCGTAAGTTTTAAAATTTCAAAGCTTTGATTACAGAAAGTAGTTTTGGAAAATTTCATATATTCCTTATTGATCCTTAAAGTATTTTAATAGCCCCAATATAAATGTTGATTTTATGTGAAAAATCCCATTTTAGGTATTTTCGGCTACTTTTTTTTTTAAATTACGGGATTCGTTTTTAAATTGTTTTACATTTTTTTATGCAGATTTATAAATTTAATTGCATTATGTTAGGAAATAAAGATTTTATGACAAATTACATACTGTAAGCGTCAAAATAAAGTCCATACCACTTATTATAAAAATAAAAGCTTAATTGTATTAATATAAACAATATTATATTAGATAATTATATTGCATTTTTATATATAGGAAGTTATTTAAGTAAAATTGAATTCATCAAAAACAAAAGAAATGAGTATGTATTTTGTTGTGAGTTATGAGGAAATGAAAATAATAAAGAATTAGATTAAATTACATCTACATCGTAAAATTTAGTCGTACCATAAACATTTTTTAAAAAGTAGTACAAAAATGTGGTGCAAATCCGAGTAATTCAGAAATTTAACAAATATTTTGTCTTTCAAATTGCATAAATAAAGTTAAACTACATATATTATATATTTATTATTTTTTTTTTATTCAATTACTAAATAGATTTTAACATTACAGTTTTGAATTGTTTTTTTTTTTTTATTTTATAAAATTTCCAACATATGTATATCTAAATATTTGACATTTTTATGTATATAATATGTATGACTTTTTATTGTTGTATATATATTTTCAATTTGAATTTCTTAAAATAATTTAATTCGCAATATTTAGTTAATAATGTTTTAAATGTTTAAGGGTTTTAAAACTTGAAATAATAACTAATAAATAAAGTTTAAAGTTTATTTCTTTTAAAACCAAATGTAACTAACTGTGAAAACCCTTGTTATATTTTTTAAAATATTTGTTCAATTCACAATAAGTTCAGTATTAATGATAAACATCATTTTTTTGAAAATTAAAATTTTAATTATTTAAAACTATTGAGAACTTATTTACTAATACTAAACCTATTGTAACGTTTACATACATAAATGTATCACATTTAACTCTTAATTTTAATTGTAATACAATATTGGTAAGTAATTGAAACCAAAAATATTGTAATCCTTTAAATGTTCCTTCTCGTGAAACATCTCGCCATCATTGGTAGACAGTGAAAATATTATTAATATTACCTAATAAAAATAATGAGACATCATATTGGTGATATCATTTGATTAAACCAGTAACTGATGTTATAGCTCCAATTATAGGTATGTATGTATAAAGGTTTGTTTAAAGGGAAAATTATATATGTATAAAAAAACATTGGAAGGCACGGGATAAAGGTTACTGGAATATACAAAAACAACAGGTAGTTTGATTACAAAAAGTATTTTATTGACAAATATATTCTTAAGGAACACAAACTTAAAAAATATGTTTAATGTTGCCGCTATATACATTGGAGAATGGGTATAAAAACATTAAACCATACACTAAGTTCTAAATAATTAACATTTAAAAAAAAGGGTTGTGAAATACTTCAGCAGATTTTCCGTGTGTCATTTGTTGGGTGTTACAAGGCCATATATTAAAATACTCGATATAGAATTAGAGGCTCCATTTAAATAATTAGGCGGTTAATGTCAGATAGCTTTGTTTTTAATGGTGAAAATTGTTCTCTCAATGCGATACATTTTCTACGTTTTATACACATATATGTACATATATGTAGGTATAAAAAAAACATGCGAGACCTGTAGGGAGCATAGTTGAGAAGAAGGTTTAAAAGTTTTGACTCAAAACATTGTAAGGATTTACATGTTATATATGTTGCTAGCGCGGGAAGACTCAAGCCGTTACTAAACAATTAATTAATTAGCAACTTACTTTTTGTAGGCAAATAAAAATAGAGGCCATTTTACAATAATGTCATCCATTTTAAGAAGCGAAAGGAACGGTCACACTTGTCAAATATTTGACAAAAAAATACGTAACCACTAATCAGTAAAATATATTTAAATTCTTTTAATTATTTCATAATTTTGTTTTATTTAGGACAAGTCACATAAACAAATTTAAATTTACCTTATTTAATGCTGTTTGATCTCATAAAACTCTTGTAAAATCAAATAGCGTCAAACAAATGTGTACTAAAAATGTAGTTACGTTTTTTTGAGTAAATATTTGTTGTGCGTGACTATATCTTAAGAACGGATCATAAACCAACAAAGAATCTAAACTAACATTAATTAAAGGAGAGGTAATACATTTCAAGTCTAAGGTTTCACACAACTTGATCTATGTACAGTGTATCGCAAAACTATTAGTAAAGAATTACTTTTTTTTGCAACTTATAATAAATATATATTATGTAAAATAGGAAACTGCAAAAAAAAAACTTAAACAAAAAAAAAATATTAATTTTTATAAATAACTATTTATGTATAAATATTTATTTTTACCTCTACGATTTCTATGGGGCTCAAGTGCGAGAATTGAGGAGCTATTGGCAAGTGTTTGGTACTGTACAAAAGCAAAATTTTAACATCTAAAACTGAGTATTTCCGGTCATTATAATGTTAAAAATAACAACATTTCTTTGTAGATCCATTTTTCGGCGGTGGAGTTACGATTTGCTTACGGAATGGGCCAATATCCATGGTGGTCCATAATATCATCAGTATGTAAAAGATTACCAACTACATTGGCAGAAATGTAGCTCCATATCACCATAGTACCACCATCATAATTAACTGTGGATTTTGTATTGTTATACTTTATTTGGCTTCCACTAGATCCAGTGGCGAGCATCTGAACCAAAATTGTTGCATTTGCTTTCGTCTTAGCATATAACATATTGTCGACAGGCAAAATTTGTTTTTTATGGGTCTCAGCAAATTATAAACTTATCAATCCGTTAATTTTCAAACCAAATGGTTGTTACCTTTCCAGACGACCATATAAAACGGTTTATAGCTCTCAGCGGATTTTTGTGGATTTTTTTTCGTTGTTTACTTTGATATATAGTATTCTTCTTAGTTGGTCGGTTGGTCTGTGTGGTTGGCATAAATGTAGGTTTAAGCAATTTTCCTTCGCCATTAGTCTCTCCTCCCTGACATTCAATGATTTTGGACAACCATTCCGTGGTAAATTTTAAATGCTCTCTCTTGTTAAATTGTTGGCTACTTGACAATATCTACTAAGCATATCACAAATGTTTTTAATTTTAAAGCTGTAAAATATTTTTTTTTTTCGGATATGTTGAATTATTAACCCTCCGGCTTTTTTAACGCAAATATATTCATACCATTAAGGCAAAATTATTATTAATAACAACTGAAAATACATGGCACGTATCCTTTTAGCAAAAAAAAACATTAAAAAATTCCAAGAACCCGCAATTTGTGATGCAAATTAATAAAATGCAAACACAACTAACATTGTTACAATTTTTTTTGGAGGATTTTCTTAATTTACACAATATCTTCTATCAACTGCAAAAAAGAAAAAAATATTTTTAACAGTTTGTTACATTTTTATGTTAGAATGAAAAACAAATTTCCCTTGAAAAAGTAGGTAATGTAGATGTATGACTGTACATGAGCTTTCATAAATTATTTAAGTATTAAAAGATTGAACTGAATTTCAATCTGAAGCTAAATTTAGATTGATAGAATATTCTATTAATAAAATTAAATATTAAACGGTAATTAAATGTTGGCATTAAACTCCTTTTATATTACAATAAAAGATTTCAATATTTAAAGTTTAAATAAATACTAACACAATTGACTTGTTTCACTAATTATTAATAAATATACACATTGATTTGTTATACATAAATTTAAACACATTTGCGGGATTGAAATATAAATGCCTAAATACATTACATGAAATAGTGTATAATAAACAGAGAAAAATAAACAGATAAATTTAAAAAAATAAAATCTAAGTAAATTAAAGCTAAAAATTAAAGGAATTTACACACAAAAAAGTAGTAGTAATTATTTGTTGACTACTAAATAATAATAATAATAATAATTATAAACATTTTTAACACAATTCTATTTGTAGATAAGATTTAAGGTATTTCTTTTGTATTTGTTTGATTTAAATTAATTAAAGAAAGGATTTTTGGAAGCTGACGATTTCATGGTACACAAAGTTTGACGCTCCAATTGAAAATCATAATCGAGATCTTTTTTTATAACAAAATCACTAAGTTGTGGCAGTGTCGAATACTGGAAAAGTAATAAATATTAATTTACATTTATTTAAAATTTTAAATTATAACTAAACAAATGACTTACCTCATTTTTATGAGTAGACTTAAGCATAGAATTAATAACAAATGGCACACCTTCTAAGTCAGTATAAGTACCCAAAGTACCCAGACTATGACCAGAAGTATTGAGGGCAGTGTTACCAGGTGGCCGGGGAGCCGGTCTTTGTGGTGAATTTATTTGATAAGAATGTTGAATTTCTTCATAATCATGCTCTTCGGCATTGGGAACGGGTGGAAGCTAAATATTTTATTAAGTCAATATGTTTAAATAAGATTTAAATGAAATTTTAGTTTATTAAATCTACCGGCTGTTTTGGATTTCTTAAGCACTGTCCTGCAGCTGCCGCATTGTGTAGATTTAAACGATTTAGGGCCTTCTCCACCTCACTACTACCGTTTAGAGTAGTATTTGTAGCTAATTGTGGACTTAGACCGGGCACTGGTGGTGGCAAACGTACCGGTATGGCTCCAGTTTTATAGCAAATTAATATGCCATTTATGTCACTGTTAGAAATAATTTATAATTAGTAAAACAATCAAAAAATTATATAACTAGTATTCTCAATTCAAATTTAAATACTAATTTGTGAATATGTTTATTGGTTTTTTATTTTACCCCGCTAATTTAAATCCCTCTGGTGCAATTTTCAATTTTGAACATAATATTATATCTGTGACAGCTTGTGTGACGGTCCCCCGTTTGGAAAGTTTATAGGCGATTTGTCGTTTACGCCAGGCCTTTTGTTCTGTGTCTGCTGTGCGTGATAGTAATGAGAATTCCTTGGGCGGTGCTATTTTTTCAGCAATTACTCTGAAATTTAAAGAAAAAATTAATAAACATCATTGTAATAATCTAGTTCTTCAAATTAGAGTGATCATTGTAATAGTAATTCATAAATAAACTTATCTTAAAAAAAAAACCCTTTAACTACAAAACTAAACATAGAAATTACTAAAGTCATTTAACTAAAACCACTTGCTTGATTCTTCTATTGAAAAAAATGTCTTATTTGTTTGTTTTAAATAATTATTTGTAATTATTTTGTTTCATAAATATCTTTTCTTCATTATCTTATCACTACTATATTATTTATATAAACGTTTTATTTACTATTTACTTAGGCTTCTTTAAATAACCATTCAGTTCTTCAAACTATTGTAATTAGTACCATAAGTAGGTTTTATTTATTTACATATATTTATTTATTGGCATTAGTTTTCGTTTGTTATAATTTGCATTAGTATTTTACCTGCAGGTATTAAGTGGTAGGTAAAACACTAAACGAATGAATCATTAGAAATATGTACATATATGTACATATGTACATACATATATGAATAATAGGTAGTACTTTTGTATTGAAGTGTCATATCCATTGTTGCACTTGTTTTAGTACAGTTATCAGACTAAACAGGGAGAACTACTACAAGATGTAATAATTCTATTTGTTATCTACAATACCCTTGACAATGAAAAATGTGGTAGTAGTTAAAAATTAAAGAAATATTTTTTTTACGATTAATTACTAGATTAAGAAATACTAAATAGAAAGAAATAAAGTCCAATCCTTGTAAACAGAACTGTCACATAACAAATATTAAACAGTTTCTTTTATTTTAAAAATAACACTTTATTTGAAAAACCCTATCGCTGTTTGAAAGAAATCACTTTTAAAGCTGGTTTTATGTACCGTATATCAGTCCAATCATGAATAAAAATTCCGCGGCAGTTTTTTCTCTTTTCCCATTTACCTATTCAAATTCAGTATTAAAAAATACAAAGGAAAAAACTCCCGCGGATTTTTTATTCATGATTGGGCATGATTGGAGATTCGCTACCGGATCAAATTATGTGCAGTTGTCGTATGGATTTCGGATTTCTGTAGCGTCTATAACACACACTATTAATTGTATCTTGTAATTGTATCTATTTAAGTTAAATAAAAATAAGTATGTATTAAAAACGTTTTTTCAATAAATATCTTAATACAAATTTATTGTTTTCTTTAATACAAATTTTTTTAATATAAATTTGCTGAAATCACAAACACTATGTATGTTCTTTTCGCCAAAAACAATTGACTTGCAAAACAGCTGGTTGCAGGTGCTTTTTCAAATGAAAATAGAACATTCTCTAATTGAAAATTTTACACTGTAAATGCAGGCTGCCATTTGCAGAAACATTTTTATGCATTTTGCAGTGGAAAATTTGATAAGTCCTCTTTTACAGTTGAGAAATTGAAAGACAGACAGACGAATTTTGTAGGCGATGTATTGAAGAGGAAGAGTGTGCGGTAAACCTCTACTGTACTGGACATTTTAAGACATTTTTCGTTTACAGTTTCCACTCTTCGCATTTTTTCATGTTGTTGTTTTACATAATTTTTCTCACTTTAACGCACGTATTGCAAAAATAATTAAATTTATTAACCAAATAGATTTATTGATAACAAAAACTTTATAATTAACAGTTGTTTACATATGTTTTTTAATTTCTTTTATTCTCAATGCGTTTTTATAATAAAAATTTCCACAACATCAACATAGAAGAAGAACGAAGAAAATAACGAAAATTACTAGCTGTCTATTAATTTCGCAACTCTAAAAGGTTTAGGCAAGTTCAAAAAATAATGAAAAAAATGTCTGTCTTTCAATTTCTCAACTGTAAAAGGGGACTTAAGCACACTGCAAAATACATACCGTCTAAAACTATCTTAATATGCAATTGTAAATTTTCCAATTAACAATTCACGTGCAATTAATTAGAACACAAATTGTGTTGTAATACATATAAAAATATCATACATATAATAAATCTTCTTGCTAAAATAAATATACTATCTATGTATGTATATAAAAAAACGTAATATTGTGTTATTTTTGAAATTAGTGTTGGCTTTAATGGTATTAAGTTTGTTATTTTATTGATTTTTTTGTACACTACATACCTTCGCAACTTATAAAAACCATTAAAGAATGTACATATGTATGTATGTATGTAAAAAAAGACGAGAATGAAAGGAATTTCAAACTTAATTAAATGTTTAAATTGTTAAAATTTTGTATACTTATACAGTAGAGTGGTTCGCAAAAAAGTTGTGTCAGTCACCCCCTAGGATGAAAGATAATGTAAAATCAATTCCAGAAATAATTTTTTTATTTTTTTTGCCACGCCTACAAATACCACCCTTTTAGTATTTTGTTCACTGTGTCATGACTTTAAAAATATATATATACACTAGCTGACCCGGTAAATGTTGCTTTGCCTTCAAATTTTATTTTTATTGAAAAGGTTTCATGTCAATCGGTCTATTAGAATAAGAAAGGCCACCAGTGCCATTTTTGAAAAGGGGCGTGACATTATCTACTTCCACCAAAGATGTATAGTATCCAGCTGACACGGCAGACGTTGTCCTGCATAATATTTCAAGCGAATAGGATATTAACCAAAGCATGAAATGAGGAGGTACCACGCGTCTTTATCAAATATCGCCCATAAAAAATGCACACCAAACCGACGTACCAAATTTTGTCCAAATACCGTTATCAGGAGCAGAAATAATACATTTTTATTTTGTGGTTTGTCCAATTGGACCGAATTGTAATTCTAAACCACCCGGGGCGCCACCCAAACGCATACAAAAAAATTTATGCAAATCGGTCCAGCCGTTTAGGAGGAGTACAGTAGAATTATATATATAAAGAAGATATACCTATTTACAAATACTTTACTATAAATTCAATGAATTTATGTTCTTTTAATTAATTTTCCCACCTTTATTCTTAAAAAAAAAACTTCTATTTTCTAAAAGCAAGTCACTGACTGTCTGCTAAACCTAACAAACAAAAGATTAAAGTTCTTTTTACTTAATTAATAGTTGCTTCAAATAAAATTCGCAAATGCATTAAGATAAATTGATTTTCAAAAAAAATCTAACAACAAACAAAAGACTAGCTAAAGTGTACACAAGTACTTTTAAAACAAACCAAAGTTTTTGAACGAAAAAGTACTTTTTTTGTTAGTTTATCAATAAAAAAGAACAGTTTACCGCCAACCCATTTAAAGTTGAGTGACCTTAATTAAGTTGAAATACACACATGACAAAGAAAAAGTAAAAAAAAAAAGTTAAAAGTAATTGGTAGTTAGACAACAATAAGTGAAAAAAAGCAACTTCCAAAAATTATTTTTAAATAATAAAAACATAAAAACAAGTCAAGATTAAAAAAAAATACCTACTTTAAAGTTTCCACCACATACTCCGGCAGTCCCTCTGTCTTGGATAAACATAAATAGCGTGAAGTTGGACGGCCAAATAGAATGTTTTCACGCCATAAATCAGCATCGGAGTCTTGATCGTAAGTGCGATTGATGGTTGTGAAATTTTTGGGGCATCTGAAATAATTAAACAAAAGTGTTAGTAAATTATAATTATAATGTGGGTTGAGAAATAGAATGCGAGAATAATTAAAAACAAAAATTGTTTTTTAAAGATGAGATTTAAAAGGAAATTTTTATATATTTATAATCTTTTTAATGAGTTTAAAAAAACTCTGTATTAACACAATCACCCCTAAAAATTCCACATGAAATTTGTTCCCTTTTATTTTTTTAACATTGAATTTTAATATTAAAAATGTGAAAAGGGAACAAATTTGATGTGGAATTTTTATTCGCGATAGAGGTGAATGCATTTATTTGTGCACCACAAATTATTTTAACAGTTATAACACACTTGGAACTTCTAAAAAATATGAGCATTTTAAAATTGAATGAGCTGCCCATAAAGCTTTAATGTCATTGAGAAACTTTTCTTATTACTGAATAAAATTGCTACATTCAATGGTAAAGTGTAAGTTCGTTTGTTATATTGAAAAAAATTACAGATAATTTTATTTTTATTACGAAAACTATAAAAAAAAACTTTTAAAGCGATGCTCATTCTTCATTTTATTTATAGGTTATGTTTACATTTCATTTGTAATCAAAGCTACGCCTTGTTTTGTAACGGTATATAGTAAAACTGCCATAATATCGGTAATGTCGTGACAGGGGTGGAAAAATGTAAACGTAAATATTACCAGCCTTATGCAAAAAACTTAAAACAGACTGGTAAACCTCTGTTAAGCAAAATTCCTTAATAGTGGAAGGAATCAGCTGTTCTTTTTGCCACATATACTTTTTGTAGGTAGGCAGATGTGCGCGGCATATTTAAAGCGGCAAATGTCAAAAAATTTAATTGATTTGTTTTTTACATAAATAAATTCTTAAATAAACGTTTTTATTTTAGTGTGTACAGTATTGAAGTAAAGTATTAAAAAAATTATTTTTTTTATATTTAACTAAACTCACATGTCATATACAAGTGTATGGCAAGATCGTTTTAAGCGGCAAAGTTGAATAAAATTCTACTTTGCCGCGTTGCCGCTTTACAGCAATTTGTTGGTTTACAAATTGTTGTAAACTAAATAGACAAAAGCTGCATTATTCATATCTTCTTCATCTGAATTCATTGGTTTAGTTGATATTAATGAGACAATAGCACAATGTTTTTATTCGCGGAGAGTTTATTTATTAAATATTTTTAACAAATAATAAAAAAAACTTCAATGCGCAATTTTCATAATTTGCAGAACTGTCAAAATCATATGGTAATATTAACAACTTAAGTTGTATTTAAATGCACGTAGTCAGTGATTTAAGATATATATATATGATCTATATAAACGAATTTGGTATTTAAACAGAACTTAAGTTTAAAAACCCTTTGATTTTTAAATTAAAAACTGGCCAGTAGTCAACAAAAAGTACTATTGCACTTCTCCATAATGTGCAACTTCCCACATCTTGTCGTATTGTCGAAGCGCCATAAAATGGCTAAACCGGTGTCATAAGTTGCAAGAAGTTTAAAAGAGTTTGATAGTTTCACCACTTAAACTCGCAGCTGATAAAAGTTCCACGGTGACTAGTTATTGTCCTGTACTAGTAATTGGTGAAGTCTTGTAGAGGCTTGCTGGCACGTGGCGGCTGTAGTTCAAACACCAAATCGTGGGAGGAAAAGATAGTTGATTAAATTGCAATCTGGCAGGACCACTAAAAATATGTGGCCAGTATATAATGAGAAACGCAGTACAAAGCTCTTGAACAGGAAACGTACTGGTCACTAGACAATTGGTAAGCATGCAAGTAGACACGTACTTTATTTCAATAATCACAGTTGCCAGGACCGTTAGAAGGAGGAAACAGTATTTCATCTTTTCTGTGAATATCCGGATCTTCACTCATATACCAAAAAATCTAAACGAGACATCAAGCATGGCATGGCGCGATTTCAAGGGATACCTGAACTGCGAGTACAGTCGGACTTTATTTAAATAATCACAGTTGCCAGGACCGGCAGAAGGAGAAAACAGTATTTCATTTTCTCTGTGAATATCCGGATCTTCACTCATATACTAAACAATCTGAACAAGACATCAAGTATAGGATGGTACGATTTCTAGGGATACCTGAACTCGACAGGCTGGATATAGTACTCCTTACATACTAGCATCTGGATATGATCTAGTTTTATCACCTACATATCTCACTGAGTGGTAAGGTACTCTTCAACACGGAATCCAAATATTTTACTCGAATACTTGAGCTCAGCGGGTAACCACGTTAACCAACCAACCAGTAATCACAAGATTCTGAAATCAGTTCTTTTATCAATGATTTTGTTTGAAATTATCAGAATTAGAACTTGTTCTAGGGAAGCAAAGACACATAGAATTAGACTTAGAAGATATACTTATATTTAACAAAAATTAGTAAATTTGTATAATTTTTTGATGATTGATTTTATAAGTAACAAATTTGAATTAATTTTTTAATGATTTGAAATTTTGTACAAGTTTCTAAACCGGTTTCATTAAGCTATTTCGTAGCTAATAAGTGATCTATAGAACCAAACTAGAACCAATGTATAACTAGTGCAAAAGAACGGGATTCTTAAAAAAGTTGTAGCGACATTACCAGTTCCAAGACAGTCATAAAATAATCTGAGGTGTTTCTATTTTAATATTACTACATAAATAAATCTACTTACTTTTCATAATCCTCTACAATGTGCAATGATGTAATCGGTCGATTATCTGGTAAAAAATTCATTATGGAAGTGATAACATTTTTCTGTGCCAAAGAGCCCATATTGTTGTTGGTGGTGCTCTGTAATAATGGCGATTTGGGTGATGATAATAAACCATTATTTACTCCAGTTTGTATATGTTTACCCGCTTTATTCATATTTATGGAATATGTAAATAAAGCGGTCTTTATTTAATTTGGTTATCTCTATAACTTAAACAATTTTGTATAACTAAGCAAAGATTTAATATTTGTGTGTTTTTTTACCAAACTTTCACCTATGAACGTTTCCGCAGCAGCAAGTAATTTTTTTTTAAATTGGGTTTTTTCTTTTACACAAACAGCAGCTAAAAAATAAAAACAAACACACAATTTTATTTGATATTAGTCATCCAGAAGAGTATTTGTTAAACAGAAATAACATTAAATGATTTGTATGAATAATAAAAAAAATCTTGGCTTTAAGAGTTTAGGCTGATCATGTGTGAATGTAAAAAACACATACACATACGCACTAGAGTAATCGCATGTAAATACAATGTCTTAACAATGTTTTAATGCTCAAATTGTTTAACACAGGTAGAATATTAAGAGTTGTTAATGTTGATTTTGAAATTGACACTTGACAAACTATTTTACCTTAATAATAATATACATTATACCCTTCAGTAATATACATACATAAATATATTTAAATACTACAAATTTGTTTTAAATATTATTTTTAATAGTTTTTGCTTCACTAAAGAAATTTATAAACAGAATCTTAGGTACGGTCACACTTGGGAAATATTTGCCGAAAAAGACGTAACCACTAAATAAAATATTATTTAACTCGTTTATTTATTGAAAAAAACTTTGTTTATTTCAGACAAGACACAACAAATATTTAGTCTCATTTTATTTGATGCTGTTTGATCTTGCAAGACTCTTGTAAGAGTAACCAACGTCAAACAAGTTCATGCTGAAACAAGTTGTTACGCTTCTTTGAGTAAATATTTGCCATGTATTGGCAATACAATCTTTACAATTTTAGTCAGTAACGGGGGAAGAATAATCAAGTTCAACTATTTTGTACGTCTTTAGTTAATAAACATAAGTTTCTAATAACAAAACGCAACTTTCCATCCCTGCATATGTTATCAAATTATTTTGCATGCCAGTTTATTAAATGAAGAAAGATTAACTTCTCTTCATCTATGGCCTTATTCTTAATTATAATTAAAAAATAACCAAATTTTATACACAGTTTAACTGTGATTACCCCTTTGCTATTTCAATAATTTCCTATTGTTCGTTGCACTTATCTAAAGTTCCTAAAAATAAATATAAAACTTAAATAACTGCAATATTTATTTATTTATTTATGATAAATAAACATTATACCCTTACAAGAACTTTTGTTCCAACTCGTAATTCTATTTTTTCGTTTTTGCCACAATAATGTGCAGCATGGTCTGAAGACAAGGCTAGAATTTTTCATTATTAATACATACTTAATGATTCAATGAATATTTATGAATATGCGCATAATAAACAAAGGTTTGTAAATAAATTCTAAGAGCCTGAAATGTGCAAAGCCATTCAACTTAAGTTTTTTGAAAAGTAATGAAAACAAATAATTGTTAACAAAAAGTTGTAATTTGAGTATTGGAGTTTATTAAGGAGTTTCATATTAAATTTAAAAAAATTTTATTAATTTCAGTTTAAAACTCGCTGTTCAAAATCACAGGCATTTTTTATAAAGCCAATAGGAAGAACCAAATCTTGGGAACACCAAATGGGGTTTCAAGATGTTCGTAAAGCCCGTGTCTAGTGGATAACTTTTTAAAATTATACATTCCATAGACCCTTTGAGTTTACTTACTTAGAAACTGATGATACATAATCGAATGGCCCAGTTGATTTTATGACAAAGGGTATAGCTCTTAATACAGCCTTTATACACGATAAGATTCACGTATGGAACCAAAGGAGCTTCGGACATGCAACCATAACTTGGACATCTTCCGGATAATATTGACTATTAAGTCTCGAAATTGGATGTGGGAATTAGAGGTGGTTTTTATATTGTATAGACTGGTCGTATTAGATTACCGCACCAGTACAGAGTTCTTCAGGCAAAAGTTTTATTCTTGGGTATGGTCGTGAATTGGCTGAGGTTTAACCGAGAACATGATGCGGATATTCGGGTTTATACTGGCAGCAATGACGTCGTTAAAATTACTTCCGTTGTCTAAACAAATATCTGGTATCTTTAAATAAGATGGACATATTTTTCAATTAGACTCTTCTGGACACCGAAGTATCAAAATATCCCTGAAAAGTGCATTAATGGGCAAATACAGGAGCTGCACTGTCAGATAATAGCAGTGATGGACTCTTCTGGATACCGGGATATCAAAATATGTCTGATAAAGACAGGAGCTGCACTATCAAATGAGGAGAATGATCGATTGGTTGGATTTCCGCTTACATCATGCAAACGTTGGGTCTATTATGAACTCTATAATTGCGCGCGAACCAAGACAACGCCCATATGATCCAATTATGATTGTCACAGATCTGCAACACTGGTAAACATTCCACGTGATTGACTACGGAATACGGCAGTTGTGACCACAGGTTACTAACTGATTGGTGTGAATGCTAGCAGAGTAAACTTTCCATATGACGACTTCTGTTCTGTACGATGTATTCACTTCTCGGTCCTAACAAACTAGAAACTAAAAATTCTGGACAAATGTTTCCTGCACTACTGGGAGGACCTCAGAAGGTTAAGTGCAATGGCATGGTGTAGTTGAACATAAATGATATGAAATTGGTCAGCTATAATAAGAACTCTTTCTCGTTGCAATATGCAAAAAAAAGTATCCCAAAAATGGTTTCCTAAAAACTATCTCTAATTCTACTTTATATCGCGAAGGAAAACAGTATGTCCAAAAAAGTATAAATCCAACAAATATTTAACAATATCTAACGATTGCTAAGTGTTAGAATTAGGACAAAAGTAAATTATGGAAAATTATGAACATAATATTTCAAAATTAAACAGTTTTGTAAATTGAAAATAGTTCCTAAACATGTAAAACACATTGAGGAAAGTAAACGCAAGTTACATTTTACATTTTGTATAAAATCGCAAGTGAAAATGAAATTTAATTAAAACTGTGAAAGTTTATTTATTTCATAATGGAAAGACTTACGCCTGAACAACGTTTACAAATCGTTCAACTTTATTACGAAAATTCACGTTCTGTGAGGAGTGTGTTTCGTGCACTTCGCTCAACTTATGGTCAACATATTCGGCCTACTAAGCGTACTATTCGCAACACCATCACCCATTTTGAGACCCAGCATTCATTATTGGATAATATTCGACCGAATGGACCACGTCTATTGATTCCACCACCGGTGGAATCATCGGTCCATATTTCTTTAAAAATGATGCCGGTGCGAATGTAACCGTCAATGGCGACCGTTATCGTGCCATGATAACTGACTATTTGATGTATAAAATTGAAGCTCGTGATCTCGGCGACATTTGGTTTCAGCAAATCGGCGCCACTTCCGACAAATCGCATCAATCAATAGATTTCGACTCAACGGATAGACCATCTGCGATGTAGTAACGGCCAACATTTGATAGACATAATCTTCTGTGTTTTTTCTTTAAAAAAGTAGGGAACCTCGATATGAATCACTTTACAAATTTTAAATGCATTTAAATAAAGTATTATATTATTGAATTTATGGTGCATAAAGTTGGCATGTTATTAAATAAAAAATTAAAATGTTAAATGTTAAGAAATAATAAAAATAATTAAAACTATAACAAATTAAATTAGCAATTTATAGTTCATAAGAAGTATAGGAAATACAAAATAAACAAATACTTTGAAATGTGTTGGTACAATTAAGTAACAGAGATGGGAAATAGAGATTTTCAAAATTTATTCAGTTCAAAAATTCAACTGCGTTTAATAGTTTTTTTAAAGTTCTTAAGATGTATTTTGAAAGGCTAAGATATTTTAAAGGTCTACAGAATGATTGTAGATTGTTGTTACAGAATGATTGTAGAATATTTTTTAAAAGATCCAACATAATCTTCAAAATCAAAAATGTGACTTCTAGGAAATAATTTCCATGCCTGCCAGCTGTTAACAAGTGCCATAACATACGAATGTATATATATTCATTAAATAAAAATAGAAATTCGCTTCTTTAGTACATATTTTTCACAATATGAGCTCAAATTCCAAACACTTAATAAAGAGGCCATAAAAATTTGTTTAGCTCTACAATTCGTTCCTTGCCTTCAACTGTGGTGTGGCATACAACATTTTGTATATAATTGCTAAGTACTATAAAGTACATACTTCAAATAAACGTAACTAAGGCACGCTACGCTGTCTATAATGACGATGACGCTGCACTGCAATTGACGATGATAATTATCAACAAATATAATAATGAGTTTGAATGTGGAAAGTTTAAAACGGACAGACACGTTTTAAATGCCACCATAGAAAGCAAAAAAAGAAAGAAAAAAAAGCTAAAATTACAAATTTATTTGCAAGGAAAATACATACCAAGTTTTTATTTCACATTTTTTTCTGTGTATGGCAAGAAATAGTGCAGACTTTTTGACGAGACTAACAAGTGTAATAAAAATATTCAGCAAAATATCGTTTGCAAGAATAAAGACCACAACTTGCTATTCGTAGAAAAGTAATCAAGCCAATAAACTAAAACAGCAGAAATGTGGCAGAAAAAAGGAAGCAAAGAATATTTTGTTTGCGCTTTGTTGTCTGTTTGTTTGCAATAAGAGATGGAAAATATTTCTAAAAACAAAAAAAAAAAAAGGATTGCCAATCAAACAGAATATAAAAATGTGCATGCTGTTTCAAAATTACTGAGATTAACACACATGGGTGCTTTATAGGTCCTAGTTAAAGAGGACCAAGAGTAAAGTAATTTCACATAACTGACCAGTTTGTGTTATAACCCAGCCAAACTGTTGCAATGTATAAAGCCATAAGCATTCCTTCTATTAATCAATTGTGATACACTCTGTGTAGCATGTTTCCCCGTCTTGTTGAAAACAAAGCTCCTTCAGAACAAGGAGATCCCATTCTGGAACGAATCGCTGTTAATTGTAAGGTGCTATTCTTCCGAAATAAATTCTGCACACATTACGAAAAAGTGCCTCTAGTAAACTTGATATATTTTTTAGAAAAGTCTAAAAAACATACCATTAACCATTACCGAAATCCATTTTAAATATATCCTCCTACATTAAAGAAAAAATCTTGGTAATTTAAATCTCTTTTTGACTAGATACGGTCAGGGGAAGCGTAGGTTTTTCACAGTAGGACATATCTGTCAAAATTCATTGCTAGAGCAGCTCATATGGAAAGTTGCCCTTGTGTTTCTTTAGACATCGCTGGATATTTAAATTATACGGCTATGTCACAATTGTGGAATCCTTAACCATAAAAAACATTAACGACTTAATTAACGAGCTCTATACATTGAAGAAATGTTTTCCTCTTGTAATTTGAATCTCTTTTTGACTTGATATGGTTAGTGGAAGAGTGTGGAATACTTAAAAATATTAAACCATCCCGATTTTATTACCGAGATACATTCTAAATAGATCTTTCAGACATGGAAGAAATGGCTTCATCTAGTAATTCGACTAGATATGATCAGTGGAAGAGTAGGTTTATAACCGTCTCCTCCTCATTCTATATGTAAGATAAATCTGTCAAACTCTTTTGATGGTACAGATCTCATGGAAAGTTGCTATTTTATTGCTCTAGAAAGGACATCGCTTTAAGTTTCAATTATCCGATCATGTGCCAATGGCGGAATCCTAAAACATATAGATTTCAGTACCGAGATCCATCTTAAATTAATCCACCATACATTGCAGAAAAGGTGTTTCTAGTAATCTTGATAAGTTTTCAGCTAGAAACGGTCAATGAAAGTGTCTTCAAGCTTGAGGCCTATCGAGATATATCCACATGATGTGGAGTCACTATATTGAGAAATTGTGTGTGAACCAGTAATTTTAAATGTAGAACAAATCTGACATTTTTAAAATGAATGGCAAGAGGTTTTCTTTTTATATTTTTCTTAAAAATTCACTCAAATATTACAAAACTACCCTCAACAGCAACAGTTTTCCAACGTTGCTTGGCAACAACACTCTGCCCCATCAAAACGCTAACACCAGAGCAATGACCGGCAAATCGGCAAAAAACTTTCGAGTTGAGACTTTTTGGCAAATAATAAAGAATAGAAAAGCAGAAAGAAAAAAACAACAAACTCAACACACAGTCAGTTGAATAACTTGAAACTAATAATATTGTGGCCATTACAGTTCATAAAATGCTAAAAAATAAATAAACTATTTTAAAACATAATTACAATTGGGTACAAACAAATTTTTAATTAAGCGCATTTCCTTTAAGGTTCTTTTACTCGCTTTTTTTTTTTTGTAAATTTTTATCTTTATTTAAATTAAATATTCTGTCTCTGTTTGTTTAATCTAGTTTTTTTTTACACATTTCTGTTGAGTAAACGCATTCATTAATTTATACAAGTTGCAGAGTTGAGAGTATAGTTATGTAGTAAAATTCTAAACAAAGAATTGTATTTGTTAAGCTGTTTCTTATTATTAATGAATTCAAATAGCGAGTACAGTGGGGCCGGCTTTAAAGGATTTAAAAAAAAACAGTATTTCCAAACAGAAAAAAACCTTCTCAAAAGAATATACCAACAAAGTGGAAACTACGTTCCTTAATAAAGAACTAGTTCTTTCTGACTATTAATTTCAGAAGAATGTCATAATGTAATTGACCATCCCTCTAGGAAAGATTAAATCCTTTGGGCACTTAAATCAATAATCCCATACTTTGGTGTTGTTTTAAATCAATTGTGCTTTCATGCTTAGTTTTTAAGACCTTTATGAAAGAATTATTTTATAACCCATGAAATCATTTGCGTTAAACGAGGCCCCACTATGCACTAGTTAATTCTACAGCCACTATGTCACTGCACTGGGTATTTTACAACTTGTCGAGAAGTACAAATACATACATACTACTATATAGTGTCGTTTGTTGTCTATAAGTTTTTATACTTAATATTTAAAATTGATAAACACAAGGCTGACTCATACGGCTGCTATTTTTCATTCTTTTTTTTTTCATTTAAGAAATATAAAAAAAAAATGAAGTCAATTGCTACGATGACCTCAAAAAGAATCTCATTGTAAAACCCAATCGTCGTACATTACAAAGAAATTTCAGTTGTGGGCAAAAAACATTAACCAACAAGCTAAAGGTAAAGAGAGATTCTTTGTAATAAACTTTATTTGATTTAACAAGAAAGTCAACTCAGTTTTACGTGTTAAAAACACAAAGACCGAACAGAACTTAAACAATAAGAAAGAAATTTCACACAGATGGCATATATTTTTTTTTTGAAGAATTTTACCTTAACAATGAAACAGTGGTAATTTGGTTTTTAATAAAATGATTGTCAGCTGTTTTTTATGCTTAATTAAATTTTAAAATTGACGTTTTAAAAGCAACAATACCACAACTTTGTGCTTTTAGAAATGTGATTTTCTAGTAATCATTTAAAATTTTAATTTGAACCAAGGAATGGCCCTTATTAATACAGTTTAATGAACTGCTGCTGGTAGGAAAAAAGACTATGAGAAGGAGTACCAAAGGAATAGTGTTTGTGAATATTACTTTAAACAGTTTAGCTGCAATTAAAAGCTAGAAAAGCCATGAAACCAGACGAATACTTTTAAGATCCATTCTAAATAGATCTTCCGTACATTAAAGAAATAATTTCTCCTCGTAATTTGAATCTCTATTCGACTAGAAACGGCAAGTGGAAGAGTAGGTTTATCACCGTTTCCTCCTCATTCTGCATGTAAAACAAATCTGTCAAAATCATTTCACGATTTTATTACCGAGATTGATCTGCAAGACATTGAAGAAATTCTTTCTCCTCGTAATTTGAATCTCTTTTCGTCTGGAAACAGTCTGTGGAAGTTCAGGATTATCGATGTCTCATACTAAACAGAAAGTTATCATTGTGCTTCCCTAGGAGAGACATCGTCAGAAGTTCAAATTATTCGGTTATGATATATTCTTTTTTGCAGTTAAAAACCCAATTTCTATTTCACTTTCCCGGATCTTGCGAGCTCCCCTTTTATGCACATTTCTCTGTTAGGATAACAATTTGTCGTATTATTTTCCTAAGTTTAATTGGGAGTGTTAAGATCACATACAATGAAATATGTTAAACCTTATTAAAGATCAATTGCCTGATTTGCTATGCCATTTTTACGGAGTGTGTGAGCTCCACTTGCGTTATATTTCTTAATTAGGATAGTAATTTGTCTTCTCATTTTTTAAAGGTAAGTGTTATACGTAGGTTAAAAATCCAATTGCCCAATTTGCAATGTCGGTGTGTTTAATCTGCATTTATATTTCTCTGTTATGATAGAAGTTTGAATACTTTTTTTCAAATAAGTTTAAGGCATCAATACTATATATAGAGAGTGAAGTATATGCTAATGTGTTATTTGGCCAAATTCAATAGATATTTTATGTTTGAATTGTATCAAGTCAGCTAATTGGGCCTATATTATTTAATGTAAATAAAAAACTTCTTTCAATGTTTTCCAACGTTTCGTCAATTTTTTGTTGACTTCATCAGGGTTACGTCTAATTAATTAAAAATTTTAATACATTAATAAAAAATAAATACACCAAATATTTTTTCCTTTTAGACTTACAAATTTAACAGTAATTTTCACATTAAATTAAAATTAAATAAATTTTACAAAAACCAAAGAACATATTAAACACAAGCAATAAATTAAACCACAGCTTGTTCATAGTCCTTTCTATTTTTTGTTGTATACGTAAGCTTTCTATTGTGTACCTTTTCTTTACTCCACCCTCTATGTCTAAAATTTTTACGTCATCAAAGTTGATTTTATGTCCAGATGTCAGAATATGTGTTGCCAACCCTGTTGATTCCCTAAGTTTTGTTATGTCGTTTTTATGTTCAATCATTCTTGTTTGTAATGATCGTTTTGTCGTACCTATATATATCCGATTGCATCTCTGTTCGTCATTTCCCATGCATTCAAGTTCGTACACAACATTGCATTGTTGTTGTTTTTCGATCGGTGCTTTTACATTTGAAAAAATTGTACTGAGTGTGGAGTTGAATGAATGTAAATTGCAAATGTTGTCCAACATAAAAATTAAGATTGTTAAGAGATAAAAAAGTTTTGATAGAAATTTATAACACATTATGTGGTTTGATCTCTGAGAACTTCTAACCGAAAAAAAGAATTAAGTGAAATAACTTTATCTATGCAAAAGAAAGCCCGAACAACACCATAAGTCACACAAATAAAAACATTAAGTCTCACGGATACCTTGCCCATACTTTCCACAAATTAACAAGCGAGTATTACGGCCCTACATCAGAGGTATCATACAGTTTCGAAAATTCAATGATAAATTTGTAAGATCTTGCAATAAAGAGCTCCCAAATAAAAGCTTTTTATTTTTACTTCCTCCATATTCGAAAGTCGTTGCACGGCAATACGTCATGTTGAAGATTAAATTTAACATTAAATTCACAAATATTCGTCATCAAGAGCAAAGTTCATGAAAGATTTCTGCAACCGAATATACATTTATAAATCGTACTCATTCAAAAGATCGTGAAAAAATGTACTAATTTCTGCAATTAAAACACGTTAAACCATTATTAAGGTCTTAGAAAAGTACAAAATCCGAATGTTTCCTGAATGTTCCGAGATAAGTTAAATTCTAGAAATTTATGGCAATTAGACTTTCGGTTAAAATACTAATATTAAAAGCCCGTGTTATTGGCGAAATCTCTGTCATAAGAACAATTTACTGAGCCAGCATTATGATTGAGACACATTCTTATTGAACCGAGTATTTTGTAAAGAATAAATTCATATTTTCTTAGTTAAAATCTCCTCAGATACAGTAAGGGATGGCTATAAAAGGGGAAAGCGAGTTGGTACAGTTGCCTACATCCAGGAATCTGGAATAAGGATACCTTTTAAGACTACAAATAGGTATTGAATCAACTTGTCATGCCCAGATCAGACCAAAAATATGACGCACGTCTCCTGAGATTACAAGGCTCACAACGTAACAACAACCTGGTAGAGGCAATCATCATACGCTGTAAATTTTACACTCTACTACTAGAAGGCTTCATTAGAAGTATAATGAAGACTATTTTTCATCTGCTCTACTTTAAACTAAAAAGTCTACGTACTAGATTTTAAGAACACTGTTCCATTAGCAAATCTTTCAGAATTATTTAATACAGTGTCGGACTGTATTGAATCGCATATCAGGATTAGTGACCAGTTATTTGTTTGGAACGTTTTTAACGCGTCATGGATACTCATAAATCCAAAAATTACTGAATTAAGCGTATTAAAACATTTCCGTTATGAAAATGAAATCAAGAGGAGTCAAATCGATGAATTTAAAACCAACAAAAGGTTTCGAAAATGTTATAGCCATAAAATAGTACTAGAGACGCAACTGAGAGTAAAGAACATGTTACATTTATTTTGTTGTTGGGAGACTTAGGTTTTTTCCTTCTCTGTATTATTGTATGGCTATGAAACTTACTGAAATTTCAAAACCATAAACGGAATGAACAGGGTGGGCAACTTTGAGTTTAAGGAGTAAGTTGGTTTTGTTTGACAGTTTCAATTTTATTGGTACTAATGTGAAATACAAATATGGGAATTAATAACGGAATATGATGTCGGACGAATATCTACCTCTAACAAGTCGACAGATGTGCACTCTTTTCATGAAATTTTAAAAACATTCTGCAAATTTGCTTTCAATTGGCGTTAAACCATTAATTTATATCGTCAAATCGAGAAACTACGGACCGGGAAATTTCTCATGCAACAACTGAATTGTTTGGCCGGCAGAGTGTCTGGTGCCGACAACTTTGCATAGATCACTGATGACAACTGTAATTTCTTTACAAAAACGCATACTTAAATAATAATTCGTTCAAATTTTTCAATTTTGCACTAAGTAAATGTCAAAGGATGTCAGCTCAATTCTTGATCTTTCATCACTTGCAAGCCAATTTAATTTCCACTTCCAATTTGCCCACCCTTTAACTAAAATGATCCGATAGCCGAGAGGAAAAGGGATACAAATAAAACAAATTATAGACAAGTATGTCAGCCTCAATTGGTAATTGTCTTTCCATTGTAAATTTTTCTCTACTTAACGTCACAACTTAATAACTTTTAATGTATAGGTACGTATACTTTCAAACAAAAAATTATAAGAATTGTCACTACTTTTGGAATGACAGGTGTGTTTTTGCATGGCGATGCCACTGTTTACTTTATTTTGACAAGTAAAAAGTGGAGTATTTTAACAATAAATCAATTAAATTTGTGTATGTACGAGTATATTTTGTTTCTTTTATTTATGAATTAAGTTCTACTTAAATAACTGTATAAAAAATATAATACATATAATCAAGCATTTATTTTAATAATATGTAGTGTTGACTTTATTTTGACGCTCTTGGTAAAGTTTTTTTTTTTTTTATTATTCAGGCATATTCGATATTGAAAACGAATGAGTTTTACAAGTCAATTTTTTCGTAATATTTCTGTATTGAAAAACTTTTATCACATAAAATATAAAGATATTGGGCTACTAAAGAGAATCTTAAAACAAACATTTTAAAAATTAGATTATAAATGCATTAAAATGTATTTCCAAAACTGATTCGTTTTCGATATCGATTTCCATCACATGCCTGATTATTTATCTTAAACATGTTCCATTAATTACTATATAACTATTGCTTTAAGCTGTACCAGCTTAAACTTTTTAGTAGGTGCCCCCTTTTTGACACGATTATTTTATCTTCCTTTTGCTTAAAAGAACATACCTTTCTTTTTATTTGTGTGTATGTACATACAATTTTCTTTTCACTTTTAGCTACATATGTGTATGTGTTTCTTTTTTATATACATATTTATTATTATTTACAAGCAGCAAACTTGTTGTTTTTTAAGTTGTTCTTGCTTGGTATGTTATCAACACTTGTGCAGGTTTATACATTCTTCATACAAAAACAACAAACAGTATGGTTGAGTATATAAGTACGTGCTGCACTCTTTGTACATGAATGTCTGCCTGCCTGTATGTACACGTTACGTTATTTTTGTTATGATTTTTGTCTTAACATTGTTGTGGCTATTATTTATGCCTCTTTTTGTTGTTAATATTTAGTATATAGGGGAGTATCCCCCACAAGACAAAAAGAAAAGGAAGGCAAAACAACAACAATGGCAGCAGCATATACATAGATATATATACCCATGTATGTAATCAAAAAGAACATGAAATACAAGTTTCTTTTGTTGTTTTCGAGCTCCCTACTCCATAAATATTCACCATAAAATTACTTTATAAATTAGTATTTTTTAAAATTTGTAATGAATTATAAATAGAATTTTATTGTGTAATCAATGCACTTGACTACTATCTTTAGTAAATTGTGCCTGGAATATTATCAAATATTGTACACATTTTTATTTAGACAAAACTAACAACAACACAACAACGAAGAAAATTCTAATACATAATTAAATAGACACGCTTTAAGTACCTACTCTTAAACCCTATTTTTTGCCGTAATACACTATTTTATAGCTTTTTTCTTAATTATTTTATTACTTTATGTTGATTTTTTAACACTTAGATATCATTTTAATAATTGTTGCTATTTTCTTTTTGTTTATTAATTTAATTTTTTGTAGACATTTTTGTTGAACTTTAAACGTTTTTTTATTTTAGCTCTTATCGCTTCCAATTTAACGTTTATTCTGTTACGCGTTCTTCTTCCAACTAATTGTAGGTTTAGCGGCTCTCTAATATTATTCTTTAGTTTTAGCTTTTATCTTGATTGCTTTTTGTCTGTTTTTTTATTATACATTTGTTATTTGCATTTCTCTCTCTCTCTCTATTTCACTCTTTGTTTAACTGTGTTACCGGTGTTACCATTGCGTTACTTTTCAGTTTATTACTCAAACGTAAACGTACGGTAATGTTTTGCAATCATTTCGTTTGTTGGTATTTCCAGTAAAAATAATAGAATAAGAAACACATTAGGGTTGTTTATTTTAGCTCTTATCGCTTCCAATTCAACGTTTATTCTGTTACGCGTTCTTCTTCCAACTAATTGTAGGTTTAGCGGCTCTCTAATATTATTCTTTAGTTTTAGCTTTTATCTTGATTGCTTTTTGTCTGTTTTTTTATTATACATTTGTTATTTGCATTTCTCTCTCTCTCTATTTCACTCTTTGTTTAACCGTGTTACCGGTGTTACCATTGCGTTACTTTTCAGTTTATTACTCAAACGTAAACGTACGGTAATGTTTTGCAATCATTTCGTTTGTTGGTATTTGCAGTAAAAATAATAGAATAAGGAACACATTAGGGTCATATGACAATAACAAGAAAGTTATGACATTTTGTTTGTTGCCTTATTAGTAGTATATTTACTTTAATTGGCAACGGATACCAAGTGTGCTTGTGTGTGTTCACCACTGTAGTTTGTCATTAGTTTGTAACATACGAAAATATCGATAATTTGCTTTAATAAACAATGGATAACAAGTGTGCTAAGCTGTGCCACCACTGTAGTTTGTCATTTATTTTTAACATACGAACATATCAAAGTATATTCGGTATTTTCAAAATAATTTCATAAAAACAATAAACCATATTCGAATAAAAGGAAAACGCTCTTAAATCTCTTATAAATCCTGTTTGTTTGTTTGTAAATATTGATCCGTAAGTGTTTTAGCGTTAGTTTGGTTAAGAAGGCTTATATGCAAACTCATGCACGCATTCCAGTGGTGACCTATTTTGATTTCGTTCGTTAACATAGTAAAAGAGAAAAAATAAAAGATATATGTATGTATATACAAAGAAGAAAGATATTTATCACAGTTTTATTAGCATTTCCTATTTTGCACACCATGCACTGTTTGAATTATTTGAAATATAAATTGTTCTTCATTGATTTACCATATGACCATTATTAATACAATGAACTGCTTTATTTACACTATATTACCCTCTTTCAAAAACTGTTTTAACCACATGGTATAACATTGCCATACTTAGATTATATTTCAAAATTACATGTGTTACAATTAGACAGCATAAAAAATATCGCATGCTAGAAATGTCAATTGCAAAACAAATAAACAACAAGGCAACAGCGTGACTGCAAAAAAAAAGTATTTATTAAATAAAAAAAATTCAATTTAGGGTATTTTTAGTTTATGTTAAATTATAAAGCAATAAAAAGTATTTTACTATAAATATTTTTAGAGTGAAAACAAAATGGAAAATATAAAAGAAACCAGCGAACAGACAGAAGCTAATGAAACAGCAGAGGAAATTATTAAACTTGAACAACAAAAAAAGCAGGAAGACAATCAATTGCAACAGCAGCAACCAACAGAATTACAACAAGAACCGCAATCACAACAAGAAGAAGAAAAACAAATAGAGACACCTGGTGAAAAGCAGCAGCCGCCACAACAACAAGAACCCCAAGTAATTGTGTTTGATGAGGATGATGAAGATGACGATGATGATGAGGAAAAAGACACTTCCCAGAAACTGGTCATAGACATACCCGAAGAAGATGAGGAGGAGGAAAAAGAAGACGATGAAGAGGGGGATGATGATGATGTTATTGCTTTAGATGATTTGCCACAAGAAGTAATAACTGCAAAAGAAACTGAAAAAATTTCGCCCAAACCTGAAATAGTGGAGGCCATAATAACTTTAAGCGATGGCGAAGAAGATGTAACGACTAATGAGACAGCCACTAAACCGGGTAAAGTGCAAAAAAGACGTAGCATGGGTGCTGGCTCAGTGGCCAACGAAGAGGAACGTTATCGTTTAAAGAGGCGTAAAATTAATGTGGCCGGTGCTCCCAAAATGCCCTTAACTGGTAAGTAATGGTAGAGTTAGTTCAGGAAATAAAATAAAAAGTTTTTTTGGCGGATTTTTTGTTTTTTTTAAGGTTATGTACGTTATATGAATGATAGACGTGATTCTTTGCGCAAAGAACATCCTTCCAAAACGGCCATGGAACATACCAAAATGATTGGTGAAGAATGGCATGCCTTGCCCTCGGATGTTAAGTCTAACTATTTAAAAGCAGCTGATGTGGATAAGCAAAGGTAATTATGAACACATTGGAAATATTGGAAAAGAAAATAGTTTTTAAAGTAAATTAAATCCCAACAAATTAATGCCAGGCAATTGATTTAAAGAACAAGTATATTAAATTTTTATTTGTTTAAACTATGCGTTAATTTTAAGTTTGTTAAAATTTTATTTTTTTTTCTGCTAATTTCTTGTCATTTACAAAATATTTAATTTAGAGGAACGAATTATAATCACGAAATTCGCGAGTACAAATATTTTGAAGATGTTTTTAGCAATTATTATTTACAGATCAGTTGTTTTAGTAAAGAGTTTCTTAGCTATCAATTCTTTTAAATTTTAACAAACTTTTTCGTATTGTCAATTTGTTTGATTTTAATAATTATTAAAGAATTTTTAATAATTTCTAAACTTTTACAAGAGAATTAGTTTAGAAGGACTGTTAAATTGTTAAAACTTTAATTGTTTGTTCAAACTATTAATTTAACAAATTTAAAACAATAATTGCTTATTTCTTATCATAGTTTATTTGACCTTTTTTTTATTAATATTTTAGTAATTGTTCGAGCTTAAAATTAAAATTTTATTAAAGGAGACCTTAAGCTCTAACAATTACTAAAATAAAAATGTTGTTTATTTAAAAAGCAATTTATATATATTGATTTCTTGTGTTTTATAAGAGATTTATTTAAGAACTAATTTGTTTGCATTTATATTCTAAATACTAAGAATTTGTTGTTGTAACAGCATTAATTGCTTAGTTGATAGCCCTTGGCCGAGTGATGTCGGTTCATTCCGGTGCGTAGAATCGGCTGTTGTGGGAATTTGTTAACCCAAAATGCAACAGGTAGTCAAAGGTGCAAACATTTCAATCAAATACGGATAGTCAAGCACTTTCACTCTTGCTATTTGTTTCAGCT
The DNA here is from genome assembly GCA_950370525.1 of Bellardia bayeri. Taxonomy (NCBI): domain Eukaryota; kingdom Metazoa; phylum Arthropoda; class Insecta; order Diptera; family Calliphoridae; genus Bellardia; species Bellardia bayeri. The sequence goes on along the minus strand of OX493266.1, from coordinate 2,057,943 downwards.
GCTCAGTTTAATTAAAGCAAGCAGAGTATATTAGTTAAAGTAATAATTATCCGGAAATTAATTTATTGTTTTTGAACATTGCTACAACAATAGAAAAGTTCTTATTGTGCATTTTGAAAGTAATTGATAGTAAATTTTAGTTACAAAAAAATGTATTATTTTAAAAAAATTTGCTCTAGTATTCGAAAATCAACTTTCAGAAATATTTCGAATATGGTGTAACTATACAAGGTGAGTGCAGTAGCACAGCTGACTGACTGTATTTACAATTTACTTATGTCAAAAGTAATATATTTTCAAGTATTTTTGACAGTATTACATTATTATTATATATTTATTTAGTAGTATTTTGAATACTTTATCTTATAATTATATAACAATTTGATTCATTTTATTTTAAATTTTAATGGCTGGAATGTACATTGTTTTTTATAAAAAATACACAATTTCTTTTAAATATTTTAAATTTTCGTTCACTTTTAACATAATTTTATAATAAATTAAATAATTGTAGTCCTTTGTAGAATAGACATCTCTTCATGTCATTATTTACAGCTTTATGTATTCTAAAATCATTGGCATTTCGTAGATTGTACGGTTGTGTTTCATTGACATATATTAGTTGTTCGCTTAGGTATTCTGGTGCGCTCCCTTTTTCTTCATTTTGTTTATAAATGTCAATGTATTAAGTCGAAGTCTTTATCGGATACTTAACCATTTTAGTGTATCTAACATATATAACATGAATTTGTGTAAACCTATTGCAATTTAATATTATCCTCATCGCTTTCTTTTGTAGCTTCTGTAGTCTCTCTATTTGTGGATTTGTGCAACATGTGTATAAGATTATAGAACCAAATTCAAAATGTGGTTTTATCATTGTTATTTTTCTTCTAAAGAAACCAATGTTTTTGCAAATATACTCTAAATGGTCTGTTAGATTCATATTTTTATATATTATGAAACTTAAGTATTTTATTTTGTCCACTTTTTCGATTATATTGTTATTTATTTTAAAAATCAAATTATTGTTCATGTTTATTTGCATTATTTTTGTTTTATTTTCGTTGAGTTTTAATTTATTAAATTTAACCATTTATTTATATTTATCATATCTTGCATTAGATTATTTTGGCACTGTTAATCTCTTTCTGATTCATTAAAAATTAGAGTATCGTCCGCGTATAGCACTATTTCACATTTTTAAAGTACATTAGGCATATCATTTATGTAAATAATAAATAGTAGAGCTCCAAGGATTGATCCTTGTGGAACCTCATATTTGTTATTGATCTCGTTCGATTTTATATTTTTACATCGACACTAACTTCTTTACGCGTGCTCATCTTGTTAATTTGTAACAATTTATTTGACTGAAAAAGAATTTAAGCAGTCACGTAAACTACTTGAATTGTAAAAAACTAATGGTATTTGAACTGCACTACAGAAGAGATGTAGTGTATGAACACTTTTGTCTCTCTTTATTTCAGTTTTTTGTTTTTTATATTTAGAGTTATTTTTAAAGAAAATAAAATTTTTTGCTTTGGAAGAGTAATTAAAATGGAATTGAAGTATTTAGTTAATATTTTTTTCTGGTATTTTTTAATTAGCAAATAAAGCGTTTTTCAACAGGGACGCTACAAAAGTAGACCGATGGGGACAGTAAACGACGCTCTTTTGACATTTCTCGTCAGTAAGGTTTGCCATTTCATGATGGAAAGATATACGAGCCAACAAAGAGTCCAAATTATTAAAATTTACTACCGAAATTCGGAGTCAGTGGCCTCAACGTTAAGAGCGCTACGTCCCATTTATGGTCTTTATAATTGTCCTACCAAATCAACATGTGCTAGTGGAAAAATTTGAATCCACAGGCACAGTACAAAATGTTCCCGTGCCAGTGAGACAAGGAAGTGCCCGTAGTGTCGAGAATATTGCTCCCGCTCTCTCACACGTCGTTCTCAAGCGTTGGGCATCTCTGTGACGTCGTTGTGGCGAATTTTGCTAAAAAAAATCTTCGCCAACATCCTTACAAGATCAAATTGACGCAAGAACTGCAGCCGCTTGACCACCAGAAGTGTCTTTACCGGCACGTTACTGTGTATGGGAATCGCTACCGTTCAATGATAACAGAATATTTTTGGCCCCAATTGCATGATATGGACTTAGAGGACACGTGGTTCCAACAGGAAGGCGCCACAAGCCACACAGCGAATGTCACAATCAATTTATTGGAAACCAAGTTTGGAGAACGTGTTATCCCACGAAATGGTCCAGTCGATTAGCCGCCTCGGTCATGCGATTTGACACCGTTAGACTATTTCCTGTGGGGCTATGTCAAGTATCGACCGATTTATGCTTGAAAACCGTTGAAAATTGGGAATTTGTTTATCCAATTTATTTTCATATTTTGTAGTTTAGAAGTTTCTGCAATATATTTGTTATTTTATTTATTTCAAACCGTATACTGTATATTAGTCCACTTCTACAACAACTATTTATCTTATAAACACGCCTCAAAAAAAAAAAAACAAGCTATTTTAGCACAAGTTTTTGTTCACTTAAACCACGTTTTGAATATCCAACTTTTTTTTGTGACCTCTCTCTTTCCAGATATGTTAAGGAATTGCATAGTTTTCTGAAATCCCGACCCGATATCTTGGCCAGTGAATTGGCTAAAAATAAAATACGCAAAACGGCGGAGAATAATAATAGTCCCAATCCCTCGGCAAACGCCACAACAATTGCGCCAACGACTGCAACGAAACCGTTAGTACTTAAAGATAAAACACAAATAAATGAGACTGCCAAACTCACTAAAGACCATACTAACAAGGATAAAATAAGCAAGGAAATCATGCCGACACCCTCCACCTCACAACAGGCTAACGATAAGTCAGGCAATGAGAAAAACAAACGTAAACGTACACCCACACCAACCAACACAACCAATACTACTACAACTACAGCAAATACCTCTTCCTCGACGGCCGTTACGACGGCCAGCAGCAACAGCAGCATCACCAACATCACATCTACTACTATTGTTACTCCCACGCCCGGTGAAATACCCATATTTACAAATGAATTTCTGGAACACAACAAAATCTACGACATGGAATTGCGTTCGCTTAGGAAATCAAAAACCGATTTGGAACAACAGAATTCGGTGTTAGAGAAACATGTTGAGAACATGAAGTTCGGTGTAGAGAAAATGATCACGGAAAACAATGAGTTAGAAGAGAAGAATAGACTTTTGGAAATTTATTTGGATAAATTGAAAAGGAAATTAGCTCTTGCTTTAGGGGCTTTACCACTGCCGTCGGCACCCAATGGTGCCACCATGGAAAATATAGATAAATACATGCAGGATCTATATAAAATGTCCACTTCCAATTCGCATGGCCCGGCTACTTTAAATAAAGCCAAGGATATTATTAGAAAACTAGATTTACAAATACAACTTTAAGTTTATTTACACAATATACTATACATGCATACATATATAAACAAATATTACGTCATGAACGGTATGAATTTAATACCTTCTGGTTGCCATTTCAAAAACTTAAATCCTCGCTTATATCTTATTTATTAGAAATATTTTGTAACAACAGATGTTATTAAAAGTATTAGCTGTGTTCCTGTAAATTAAAAGATTTTCAGATTTTACACAATTAATTATTGAATACTTTCTTGTAAAACCTTTAATTCTTATATTTATTAGTTTGTGAACACAGCATTTCATTGAAATTGTAATTGTACACAGTTTATGTTCATTTCCTTTAATTTTCTTAATTATTTTTAATTTTTTTTTTTATTTAAATATTCACATTATTTATAAATGAAAACCTTTTAATATTTAGTTTATCTTTGGTTTTTTGGTAAACAAAATCCTGCTACAAACTAATTTTAAGAACCGGATTTTTGTGGTTTAAAAAAAAATAAATTTAACATTCCTCAAAAATATAAAAACAAATCTATTGTTTACTGTATTAATTTGGATCCCTGGACGGACGTTCTCAGCTTATTAAGAACTCATATAAACTTTTCAATTGTCTTAAACTAGAAGCAAAATCACAAAGAGATTCAATTATTCTCTGATACATTAACGTATCGGTTGTTCGAATCGATTTAGATCTTATATAGATCCTTCTCTAGGCATGACATAAAAGTTGTTCCACATAATATTGATGCTTTTCCTTTTCAACTCCTCATGCAAAAAAGTGCAATAGGCATTGTTTGCTTAGAAATAAAACTAAATCCCCGATGGGCTTGAGGTTGGCTCCTCTCATTTTACAATCATCAACAGATCCAATCTTTTAATTATAGGATAATAAATTGGTTTTTTAAACCCAATTACACACTAGGTAGATGCTCTAGGCATTACATAAATGGTGTCTTAGATAATCTGGTCTGCTGGAAATGGAAAGTAGTAGAGTATGTGTATTCGTCTATTCCTTACATCTCCTCATTCTAAAGTCTTGCAGTAGTCACTGTATGTAGAACATTTGACATGTTTCCTTAGAAATGAAACCCATTCGTTTATTTGAGCCATCCTCAACACAGCCCATTAAAAAATCATTAACAGATTTAATCTTTCGATGATACCATAATGAATTCCACTCTAGATGAAACCGATACAATAATGAATCGGTTATTCAAACTGTAATTCCACCCTAAATGGAACCTCTAAGCATTACATAAAAGAAGTCCCAGATAATCTGGATCTCTTGTTGCTGGAAATATCCTAATTATAAAAAGTTCTGCAAAAACAAAATATGTTTTCCTAGAAATAAAACTCTATCGTTTATTTGTTTATTGCATAGATTGGGATCCGTCGAGAGCCAATCTTAAAAAAGTTCATTTAAGAATCATTAACGCATCCAATCTTTCATGGATACGATAATGAATCGATTGTTTAAACCGAGTCAAACCTTATTGCATAGATTGGGATCCCTGGAGAGCCAACGTTAAGACAGCTCATTTTCAAATCATCAACAAATCCAATCTCTCAATGATAAGATATTACAATAATGTAATAATTCAGCAACGATTTTTTGTGACCAATATGGATTCACTCATTTTGTGGAGACACGGCTCTAACGATTTTTAGCACGGTTCGCTTATTTTGTTCCTTAAGGTGTCTGCTTTAATAATCTGTATCTTTTTTGAATATGAAATTTCAGAGTTCCCTGTAATATTGATATTACAAATAATGAATTGGTTGCTTAAACCGAGTTTCACCTCCAGGCATTACATAAAAAGTATCTCAGATAATCTTGATCTCTATGTTGAACCAAGGAAATCTCAACAGAATGTGATGAGTTATGTCTTTCCATCTGGGGTATGCTTAGTATGTCCATGTTCTTCTAGGGATTGCTTCTTTTAAAATCTGTCTTTCCGTAAAGCTGCCTTGTATCTTCAGTAGATGAACGGGTCGTTAATGGGGTATAAAGTTTTAAATAAAACTACTTTGTTCTTTACTGAGGACTGCAAAATTACTAGAGAATATCCGACAATATAAATACTTCGACTCTCGGTCGGCTAACGACTAATTATGGGGAAAAAGCTACGGTTGTAATCTGATGAGATAAATTATTCAGCCCTCGTCGACTAACTAGGTAGTGTTCAAGACTAAAGGTAAAAACAATCCTTCGGCTCTCGATCATCTTACAACTAGGGCAAACAATTAGGGCAAAAAAAAAATGATATTTAAGGATGCAATCCAATGACATAAATTCTTCAGCTTTTGTTAGGTTAGGTTAAACAGGCAGTTAATCAGGAGTTCAAAACTAACAAACGTGGGTCCTCCGTCAGTCCCGTTGTGATACCTGGAAAGAGAAGGTCGCAGAACAGAGAATCAACTCAGGGACTGACCAATTTTAAATCAAAAAAACTATTCAACCAAATCATCCTGATGCACGTGTGTACATTTAAAGGTATCTAGCCTTTTGGCATCTATTTTCGATAGATCCGTCAAGTTGCACAAGTAAAATTCGCTCAGACTATCTAATCTTTGATTTACAAGGCCGGACAGTGACAGAGAAGATGGCGTACAGTCTCATCCTCTGCCTTACATGACAACATCTACAGAAGTCATACATTGTAGGGGAGATTTATTCGCCTAGCATGAACTCTGATCACCACATGTTTTTCAGTGTTGTACCAAGCAGCCATCTAGTTTGAGTGCATTTGTAGAGTTTATCTTGAACCTAACGTTTGAGCAATGATAGCGAAATTCCAACCAATTGATCAATTTCCTCTGCTGGGAGATATTTTGGAATTACAGCTTTATTACTTTTATTATCTTTAACAGACCGAAATATTAATACTGGATTTTGTGGACACCCAGAAGTTTACATTTTAATTATACTGGGGTTTGGAATAATTTCACACATTATTAATCAAGACTCAAGAAAAATGGAAACTTTTGGGTCTCTAGATTAATTTATGCTATACTAGTTATTGGATTACTAGGATTTATAGTATGGGCTCACCATATATTCCAGAACAGTCCTACTGACGTGAGTAAGACTAGCTAGAAATACAATCCGATGAGATAAATACTTTCGATTTCTGTCAGCAGATGACTAATTGGAAAAACATATGCTGTTGGATTGACTTTTTTAACTCCATGTTATAAGATGTTGGAATTTTTGAAATATCATAATACGTCTTAATTCTGACTTATGTAAAAAAAAATTTCCAAATTAAATTTAATATTTGCAACGCAATAGTTCATTTCAAGAGAAGTGTATCTAAACCAGTGATCAACATAAAGAGAACATGGAATTTGGATTATAATAATCTCTTACACTCTCTTTGTTGTTCTCTGTTGCAAACTGATCAATTATAGATAGGAATTTTTGTCTCTTATTTTATTATTTTTATGAACTTCGTTGACAGTCGTGTTATTTACAATATTCTTTGGCCCCTAGTGTCTATGAGTGCCGACCACTGATTGAAACTGAGTTGAAGGCTAGATTAGGCAGAACAGCAGAAAATTTCGATTTAAAATGAGTGCCAGTAAGCAAGGTTCATCTTAAGCTACACTTAATTCATTTATCACTTCTACTATACACTGTGAATTTCATTAAATTATATATGTATGTATATATATATTTGTTACCTAAAGTAAATTCTATGTAAATGATTCTGATAATTTTTTTAAGATGTATTTGGGAACAAATCATCCACCCCGCCGACGAGCACGGCCGTAATATTAGGTAGCACCATTCCCAAGATAAAACACCGAATCATGGAATCGTTACAGAGATTTTTGGCCGATCGAGAGTCGAAGTATTTATATTGTCGGATATATTCTCTAATAATTTTGCAGTCCTCAGTAAAGAACAAAGTAGTTTTATTTAAAGCACCAAAGAGCAAGAAGAACCATATAGTCAGTTATGCGGATCCTAAGCATCCCTATTAAATTGCCTCTTCAAAACTCTAACTACTTCCTAACCTTGATTGACTGTAAATTTTTCTACCAATAACTATTCTTATCAACGTCTTTGCGCTACTACTTCTGTAAATAAAAATTATAGTTTTGTTGACTTTGATCTCAACTATCTACAATAGAAATCTCTGCAGACACTCAAATATTCCTAATTAAAACAAATGCTTAAATAATACCCACGAGAGATTACGGCAAAAACATGACTACACATAAATTATAGTAAATTATTATTATAAAGAAACAGATATTTGTCTAACAACCCGAGGGTGGTTTCCACCAAAAAGCCATGTAAAAGAAATGCATTGAGCATTATATTTTCCAACCCCCCAAATTCTGTTCTTTGAAATTGCATTTGAAATGGTAATAAATGTTTTTGCAATATTTTACAATTGTCATTTGTTAAATGCATAATAACAATGATTTTCTACAGAGATTGTTTTTGGGTTTAGAGTGATATTTTTTTTTTTTTAACAGAGAATCCTTAAAGAGGGATGTTTAAACTGTAGAGCAGAGTTGGTGTAAAGTTTGTAATAATGACGTCACGTGTAGGTTGGTAAACAAATCTGTTTAAATATGTTTTTTGTTGTTGGTTGAAATGTATTGTTTGAATGCGGCATAATGTTGGCAAGACATCAAAGAATATAATTTTTTTTTATTTATTTAGTTTTAAATATTGATTTTAGGTATTATAACATGAAAATATTGCACACACTTGAATTAGTTGGAGATTCTTTATATTTTGTAATAGAAAAACAATTTTGTTAATTTAAAGTTCTCAGTTAAAATGTTAAGATTTGTTTTTGAATCAAGTGTTCCCTAAGAGAAGCAAAATAAACTTCTGACAAATTTGAGTAGATCTGTCAGTGTCACATTTTTCAGATACTCGTATGTGAAACAAAATATTCCATCGTTTCTCGTAGAAAAAAACCTTCACATTTGACCGAACTTGACGTGATTTTTTTGGTCTTGGCTCTTCTGCACGTTTCCATTGGGATGATTGGGCTTTGGTTTCAATGTCATAGCCATACACCCATGATTCGTCACCAATTATGACCTTTTTGAGGAAATCTGGATCGGCGTTGACGATGTTCAACAGCTCCTGAGCGATGTCCATGCAACGTTGTTTTTGCTCAAAATTTAGCAATTTTGGAACAATGTCTAAAACATCCGTAAAAAGCAACCTCTCTGATAGTGATTCGACAATTATTGCTTCAATGTTTTCATCGGTTGTTGACGTGCTCGGCCTTCCTTAAACCGGTTATATCACAATTGAACTTGTGGACTCGCAAAACGCCACAGTCAACATTTCAAATGTCCTTGCGCATTTAATTTAATTTTTTACACAAAACTTTCTTACAGAATCACTTTCTGAGTCGATTTAACGATGCCCGTCTGGCTGGCTGTCCATGTAAAGCTTGCGAGCAGAGTACTGGTCGCAATTTTAAAGATATTTCGATAAAATTTGGTACCTGATATTTTTCGGCCCAAGGATGGATGGGATTGAAACTGGTGGAAATCGGTCCATTATTTCACCTGGCCCCCTTACAAATGTCCTCCCGAAATTGGGGTTTTCCGATCATAAATGTTTTAATTATGCAAGTATCCAAACAAATTTCAAAACAAATGGGTGGCAAATGAAGCCAAATCACATCTACAAATTTTGTGCAGATCGATCCATAATTCGAAAATCACTTTAAAGAGCATAACTCTCTGAAAAATTTTGGTATCCAAATAATATTTAACGCAAATACATTTCATATGTATGCAAATAATACGGTACAATTTTATTATGATCGGTCCATAATTAGTCGTAGTTCGCATATAAGGCCCACTTTCGAAATTCAGTTTAACGATCATAAATTTCTTAATAATGTTGGTATCCAAATAAAATTTGACACAAATAATTTCCTATATACAGAAATAACGACACCTAATTTTATAATGATCAGAAACTCTCATAGGTATAAGACCCTCTCCGTAACTAAATTAAAGCTCCATACATCTTTTAAAAGTATATATGTATATATCGAGATAAAGTATAACACATAATATTTATATTCACAGACATCATGACACTAAATTTTTGGATGATCGGTCCACAATAGGTTATATCGCCCAATTCTGAAAAACTGTTTTAGGGTATCATATGTTTTGGCTTGACCGACTGTACTTTCTTACTTGTTTTATGTAAAAGTTAAACAGTTTCACATACATGTAGGTTAAACTTAATATAGCCACCACCTTTTTGTAAATTGAGAATTCAAAAGTAAAAAAATTTTAAAACTATTAATTTGAAATAAAATAAATATTAATAGATCAAGAGCTAAGTATTTAAAATATTCTTCATTACATCTATCATAGCGTATAGTTTTAGCTTACTCTAAAAATTATTACCACTGCAAACTTTCTATGGACAAAAAGTACCAAATATTATGCCTTCTTCCCTAATCAAATCATCTCTGCTGATAAAAACAACAATAACAACTGCATTTTAATACAAAGCAAATATCATCTGTCAATTTAACCAAATAAACTTACTTTATCAGCTTTCCTAAAATCTCTACACATGTATGTGTGTAAATGCAACTGGCAACAGCATCAACAAGTGCCTAATATTAAACCACTACACACACACACACAACATTATACATGATTTCTCCACACATTTTAACTATCGTACCGTACACACGAACAAACATTAACCACCATTTTTTTTTGAACAACAACTTGCTATTTTTCTATACATACATTTTCTGCATTTTTATTTCTTTGATTTCTCGCTTATTTTCAAACTTCAACGCTTGCAATTGCACACAATGATTAACAACACTTTATATTTTAATTATTTACTATTAGATAATTAATTAACACTAAGATATTTTTAATAAATATTCTAAAACTTCACTGGCAAAACACTTGTCGACGGAACGAATTAATACAGCGAACTAAATTAGAAAAGGAATACGAGGAAGGAAGCTTAGAAATATAAAAGCTTTAAACTGAACGATACATTAAGTCTAAATGGCTTTCAGGCTAAAAGTGATATGTAAGAACAGAGCTTACATTTGAAAAGCAAAGACTACAACCATTTTGCAAACGGCTTTAAGTAAAGCTTTTATTAGAAAACTTGCAAAAAATAGTGATGTTTTGTATAATAATAAATATTTTTCTTAGATCTTAGAAAATACATAGCAGCAATTCAGCTGAAGAAAAATGTCAGTTTACTTTAGGTTTAAAGCAGGGTTGGACGTACTTTAAAATTTCAACTTTTAATTAAGGAATTTTGCTTAAAGTATTATTCAGAAACGATTATTAGCTTAATTTGCAGACTTTAACGCCTTATTAAAAGTTGAAATTTTAAAGTACGTCCACCCCAACTTTAAGCTTAAAGTAAAATGTCATTTTTCTTCAGCTGCAGCAGTATCGATAATTTCCAATTATTTACTACATGTTGTTTTACTGCTATTTTCTAAAATATATAGAATAAGATTTATTCACAACATAGTTGCCATATGAAATAGGTGTGAATTCTTCAAATTTCGAACGAAAAATCGTTCAAATCGTCATACTAATTTTAAGGAATCGTCAAGATATCGCCAAAAATAGAAAACAAAACATTTCTCAAACAAAATATATAAGAAACAAAACACAGATTTCACCTGTATTTTTAACTAAAAAGTATAGTCAAAATTTTTAATTAATATATATGTATATATTTACAAGGCTATCAACATGTATGTATGTGCATATATAAAAAATTGTATGTTCATATATTAAAAAAAGAGACCTATAATAAATTGAAGAAAAATATTGTAGTATTATAGTCTTTTTAAAACTATACATTCGTAAGAACTTACAAAAAATTACACATACATATACAATATTGCTTTTACAAACATTTTTACAATATTTGCAAAATATTGTTCCGGTTTTCAGCCCATGTCTTTATTTTGGGATTTTTAAGCCATTCATCTCTAATTTTTCTTCGTTTACGTTTGTTCTGATAAGTTTAGAGATAACATTCTAAAATATTTTAGCATTGTTTTTTAAATTTTCAATATTTGCACTCGTACTTCTTCATAGGTACTATTGACAAGCTAGTTCTTTTGGGACCACATTGTATACACTTTTGATACTTTTCTGAAATAGAAAACACACACACATACATAGATAAATATGCAGCAGTTGTCGAATTTTGTACAAGAAGTTTAAAAATCTTAAAATACTAAAATTATCAACACGAAAATAACTAATGCTTGGTTTTCATATTGTCATTTTTGTTGTCAAATTGTCCAAATTGTTGGCAATTGTATGAAAACGGGTTGTCATATGGCGTATTTTTTTTGCAATTAATAACGAAGCTTACAATTTTTATTTGATTTCAAAAACTGTTCTGTTAATACGTTCCATTAAATAGCTTTCACTTAAAATTATTATATTGTTCAAGGAAATATTACATATTAAACAATTCAAATCCATTAATTTAAAAAAAATGATAAATATCAAATTTTTTAAGTTATTTCCTATGATTTTAAATATTTAACAAAAACATGCTTTTAAATATTGGCAAATTAAATATTGTAAAATTGGAATAATTAGCAATAAAACCAGGATCTCGAGCTCAAAAGAAAAATAGTTATTTTATTAATACATGCTTTTAATTGTATAATTAAATTTCTTTTATTATTTATCTACAAATACATATAACAAACTAATTTTATAATTTTCCAACAAAATATTACATAGGTATGTTTTATATATTTAAAACATATACCCCCTTATTCAAAACCGATTATTAAATTTAACAAACATTTATTAAAACAGATTTGCATATAAAAATTTGCTTAATAAACGTTTGTTAAATTTAATAATCGTTTTTGAATAAGGGGGATAAACCCTTTATTTTTCTATAAACAGCTGTTTTGTAACGGTTTCTTTTCAGCTGAGAGCTTTTTCTCGGTTTGTTTTGATTTGTACTTACCGCTTTGTTATTTACAAACACACTTGTTTACAAAATAACTAGCAGGCTGGCTCTTCTTCTTATACAACAAACTCTCTCTCACTAGATTTTTTATACTCTTACTAGAGTCTCACTAAATTGAGGTGAATTTATAGTTGTTGTTTATTTAGTGTTATATCTACGCACACACAAGCAAACATACAAACATTTGCTGAATTGTTAGTGGTTCATTTACACATTTTTTAAAACTTTAAATTTAGTTGAGTTGCGTCAACCACGGTTAATGGATGTTTTAAAAATATTGTAACGGAAGCGTGTCGTGTGTGTTTGAATGAAAAGTATTACAACAACAAAAAATAAGAAATATTCTATATAATACGAAGCGTGCGTTGTTAAATAAGGAAAAGAATCGTGATTATTTTTTAATGAAAGAAATTACCTATACTTAACATATGAATGAAAAAAAGTAATGAAGGAAGATGTTTATTGTATGAAATTGCTAAAAATAATTTATTTAATTGTTTATGCAAAAATCTCAAGTAAAATAAATAAAAAAAAGTGTTTTTAAGGTAAAAGAGTGTAATAGTGTTTGTGTGTGTATACAGGTGTAACAGAACCAGTGTGAATTTTGTCACCTCTTTTTCCTGAGTTCTTCGGCTACTACTTCCACGGCTATAACTACGATTTCAAACAAATTATCTTGATTTTTCTACAAAATAAATTTAACGACAACAATTTTGCATGTTTAAGTAACAAACAGTATGAAAAACAATTATGTGTTTGTTTATAATAAAGTAAGTGCAATTGTCATTAAACAATATAATAAATTAATAATTATTAAGTTATATTTATGTTAATGTTTAGATACTAGGTAGGTACTACATACTTGTAAAAATATAAACGTTAAATTACTTATATTTTTATCTACACATTAGTACCTAGTAGTGTTTTTGATAAGAGTTCATATTAAACAAAAAAGTACATATAAAAAATCAATAAAAAAAAATTTAACTGAGACTGCTGTAGTATATTTCGTCATGCAGCAGCAAAAGTTGTTGTGCAAAAAAAATTGATTTGTCTCCAAACAGCAAATGCAACCTTGGTTTACATATACAAAACAAATGTCATTTAATAGGTATATGTATCATGACATATGTCATTAAAAAACAATAACAACAAAATACCTACTGGCTCTCGTAACTTTATTATAAAGTGACAAATTACAAAATGCTTGCTGGACTATTGGCCAGTTCCGGTTCTTTTTAAATAAAGTTAAGAAATCTATATAATTTAGCTATTGGTGTTAAAAATGCGATATTCGCATTTGATTTTAATAACAAATAAATATATTTTTTTTGTTATATTTTTAAATTAATTGTGTTTAGTGAAAAAAAAAAAATTTTTAGGTTTAATAATTAATTGGTATTTTTCAAGTTATTTTTTTTATAACAGATTAACTAAAAGAAATTCTTTAATAAAAATAAAAACTTAAATTAAATAAACTATAAATTATTCATGTTTATGATCGCCGTCTGTGTTTAACTATAACGTGTTAATTTAATACCTTTATTAATTTGGGAATTCATCAAGAATTTTATAAACTCAAAAATAAATTAAAAATCCGATAATCTAAAATAAAAATGCAAAAACATTCAGATGTGTGATTAAAATAACGAGTGATTTTTTAAGAGCTTTACTTTACTTTAGACAAATGTGGAAAATCTTTATTTGAGTCGATAGAGCGATATATGTACATATATAATTATAGTTAAAGATGATGGGTCTAATTGTGGCATACTCTCTCCAACATATCGGCTTTTTCCTTTGGATTTGAGCCTTAACATTGCCCAACAAAAAATTGTCTAAAGTCATTAAATCGCACGATTTAGGCGGCCAATTGGCCGGTCTCGAACGTGAAATTAACATATCACCAAACTCGCCTCTCAATTGGGTCATTGTTTTGCGTGTTCTGTGGCATGTGATACTTTATGTTAGCCAAGTCCAGCTCTTCCATTTTGGGGAAAAATTTTTTTTAGCATCGCATGGTAGCACTCACCATTCGCAGTAACGTTTCTGCCTTCGTCGTCTTTAAAAAAGTACGGTCCGGTACGGTTTTGCGATACATTGGCAGTTCTTGCAAGACAAATTTGCTTATTTACGTATCCATTAAGCCTGAAATGCGTTGTGCGTTCATGATTAAATTATAGAACAAACTGAACATGTTTCACATGTCACACGAAAACAGCTGATCTGCCAAAAACAATATCAAAAAATCACCCTTTATATTCAAATCAAGTTAAATTAATAGAAAATCAATCTTATGGTTGTCAATGAAATCAATTTAATTCTAAATCCAGTATATGGTGAAAATGGATTTTGACCTAAAAATATCGTTTTTAACCTGTGTTGTTGGTTATTTGTAAAACAAAACTATTTAAACATGAAATCTGAAAGCAATTAAAATTCTTTAAAAAATTTATGCCGATTGCTAAAAAGTTTACAAATTTGCAGTTTATTACTTACTAACTGCTTGGATCCAAACAAAACTGGCGTAGCTTTCGAAATATTGTTTATAAAACTGACAAGTGTAAACTTTCTGTTCTCAGTAAAACCTTTATTTTCTGTCACAGGTCCCAATCTTGGTAATCTATCTAAGTTCCTTATATTAATTCATTCAAGAACATGCCGCATTTGGGCTTCTAAAAGTCCAAAAATAATTGTTTTAGAAGCGTTCGTTTTTGCAAATTCGGTTGACAATTCGGTTACGGTGAATGGAATACGCTATCGAGAGGTGTTAACAACTAAATTTTACGCTATTACTGCTGATATGAAGAACACAATGAAATTAGCCTATCGCATAATTTCACGATATTCAGCTATTAATTGGTCGTCTCGATCATGCGATTTAACACCACTGCATTATTTTTGTGTAGCTTTGTTATCTATACAGAGCAAGAGCATATATTTTATTTGTAAATTAACAGATAGTTTATATTTGTTTATTAGCAGATGAAAAAGCTTATAATTTGTAAAACCTTTAAATACAAGCGATCGGAGTTTTAAGTCAATTAATCAAAACAATGCTCAATTATATTCACTAGAGGTTTCAGCGATTCCTGTGTTCTATTGAATATATTGTAGTATTTAATGTAGCATCAAAGGACACCTTAAAAAATTATTAACATATTTACTGCAGTACTTAAAATATCTCATCTTGGCCACTGTTTTATGCCATAATAATAGTTCTTCAGGGTTTTAATTATTTTGCAACTTTTAGGGCTGGCTTCTTACTAACCTAGAAAAAGTAATATTGGCTAACTGATTGCATGCTGCACAATTCTTGAGCTAATTGACTTTACTTAGGAATGCAATGGGTTGAAAATATTGAATCTAACACGATGCCATATCATGTGTTTAACCTAATTGATTAGATGCCACAAATAGTTTTGAAAATAATTATTTTTCAAAGTAGCAGTAAGTAAGTAAATGCCACCTATCTTCAACGTTATCTGATGTTATCCCCCTAGATTATTTTGAACACTCAGTGTTGACTCTTTGTATACTTCCCTGGAATGAGACAGAATAGCTCAAAATTAAATTTATGCTTCTAATAAAGGCTAAAATGATTTTAATATTTTTACTAAGATAAGTGTTACCATTTGAGAATCCGGCTCGTTGTAGAAGAATATATACTTTTAACCATAATAAATAGAGATATTTTTTTTAGGGTCTTACAATGACAACACTCATATCCCTGATTTCACATGGAACTCATGGTTTTTAATATTTTCAAGATCAAAAAGTAGTGGAGTTCTGTAAAAGAGTTCTTAGTGCTGTTTAACCGTTTAAAGTTAGATTGTGTTAGATAGTCACAAGATTAGGGACTGGACTAGGACGTGAGAGAGTTATAGATGAAACTAGCGACCGGCCACTACTGTAGGGCGTTAGTTACTCGGAGTGCCCGATCCTGGAAAAAGAAGCTGGAATGCAAAATATCAGGATATGTCAGGAACCAAACAGTCACTGTACGATAAGGACTATTTTATTCTTAATCTTGTTACAAGAGAATTGTTATCATTTAAGAATACTGCTATGAATCTTAATAGCTAGAAAATCTAATTTTTTACGGTTGAACATTGGATCTTGCTGTGGCTATAACAATAGTTTTCTCCCTGATTGATTAAAGCTTCTATATAAAACTGTAAAATGAACGACACTCATAAATATGTGTGCTGAAAAGGTTAAAGCCAAAGCAATTTAGATCTGTAAACAAAATCTAAGATTGTTACTGGAACTCTTTAAGGTTACATTGTGTTGTGTAGATAGGCGTAAGGGAGATATCGGTGAAAACGAGGCGGCATTTACAGACACTGTCCGATGCTGGAAAAACAGTTTGGAATGCAAAGACTCCAGGGCTATATGTCACAAGTGGGCCATGGCAGGAACTGTTATTGATGACATTTCAGACTTTTGTAGGATGAGTTAATAACAATTGTTTATTATCTCTCATTGCCCTTATTTACAATGTAACAAAATTGAATTCGTGGGTGACTATTCCATGACGGACTGGATGATATGACAGGTTGAGAAATTGGCGATTTGGGTAGTGTGTAAATAAAGGAAAGTTTCTTCTTTACCGTTGAATCTTCAGGCTTTCCAAGTGAAAGTATACTTGTTATGTCTCCGCAAACCTAACGATATCCAGTAATAGCACCAAGTCTTAATATTGCAAAATTAGAAAATTATTTTGCTATATTAGCTGTGAAGACTTATAGAAAGTTCTAAATTCTGCTTGAGTATTTTTTGTTAATAGGGTGTAGACAACAATGGCTGAACTACTTAAAGCCAAAGTAATTTAAAAACTATCAATAAAACACAAATATACTAATAATTTATAACTTACCATCTATTTTGAATTTTTAGATTTATTACTAAATTTTATTGTTTTTTTTTTTTTGTCAAATATCAAGTTTATTGCTAATCGATTTCTAAAACCCTAAACGTGTTTATACTTGACGAAAGAAGTTTATGCAAAATCAAATTTACATTATTTAGAAATAATTAAGATACAAAAAAACCTGGACATTTAATATAAAAACGTGATTTTGTTTCTTTAAAAAAAAAACAAACTTAGTAAACATTAACAAATTGCACAACTATAAATTAGTAAAATAAACAATTATTATTGAATAATGGCAGCAGTGTTTTTTGAAAGATATTAAACAATTTATTTATTTAAATAATTGTAGAGGAACAGCTGGTATGTACATTTCATACTTTGAAATACAGGGGGATTTGAAAGATGTATATTTATATTTGTTTTTAAATTTTACGATGAAAAATAGAGAAATAAGTAAAATAGTAATAAGCAAATATTTATTTTTTATATTTATTAGTTAAATAAAACACATAAGATTACATACATTATTATGTTAAAATATAAAACAAATATTATGGAATATTTTTTTATTATTAATGTTTCCTTTCTTTCTTATCTTTTTTACAGATTATTTTAACCCAAAATGTTTTGTAAATTGTGTTTAGTTAGTGTTGAATATTTTTTAAATAAAATAATTGAAGAATCTCTGGCATATAAATAGTAAATAAAAGAAATTGTCTTTTAATACATGTTACACCCTCATAGTATATGAAATAAAACAAAGCTCATAGCAACACAATTATAAATTAATTGTGTAACAAAACTACAAAATCTAAATAGAAAATATATAGAATAAATAATAATAAAAGCAAAACAACCACCTGAACCACCCTCTCAACAACAAAAATAAAATAAAAGAAATTACGCATACAAAAAATACAACTCTATGCCAAAATCATCTGTGCTGTAGCAAAACAAACAAAACAAAATTTACCGTCAAATTCATTCTGCACTGCACAGCATCCATGTTGTGTTGAGTAACAACAACAACAGATTTAGTCCTTCACAACAAGAGAGTTTAAATAACAGTATAGTGTGTGTGTATGAGAGAGAGAGAGAGAGAGAGAGAGCAAGCATATAAACAAGTTTTTATTTTAAATAAGAGCTGATATTTTGTGCCTGTGTTAAAAAGGTGAATTTGTTTTCACACAGATTTATAACAAATTCTAGAGAATTGTGATAACTTTATTAGAACTCATCTCTGGTTTACATCTTCATACATCACCATCATCACCATTTAAATAATAAAAAAAAATAAAAATACAAAACAATGGGCCGGCGTACTTATTTCAATCGTGCTACGGAAATCACCTACCCCAGCCGTGTTGAGGGTTGGTTGGATGTTTGTGGTGAGTATGATAATTTCTAAATTTATTTACTTTTACAGTCTTACAGTTTTTCTATAAGGGTTTTTAGCGTAAAATTTATATTTGTGTTAAGGTTGAGTTGTTTGTTTGTTTCCCATTTCCATTGTCTTTATTTTATTGGCCCCTGACTATAAATAGGCTTTTAAAAACAACTAAAACCCTCAAATTGCCTAAAGAAAGGTCTGGGTTTTCCCGGCTTAGTTAGGTTTTTAAGTGTTTAAGTTGTTTAAGTTATCGTTATGTATGTATGTATGTGTTTTAGCAAACAATAATATAATTTAATAATTAAATAAAAATTGTCTAGAACCGGTTTAACACTACAAACAAATTATGTTTTTTTTTTTTTTTTTTTTTTTTTTAAATATACACACTTGTAAACATTTAAGGTAGACTGTTGATTAATTATTGTGGTTAATGCCTGCCACTAAACATTCCAAGTATGTTTTAAGGAATAACTAATTGGAATAACTTTAATTGAAGATATTCATTGTTGACAAGAACAAACAAAAAAATAATTAATTATTAGTTTAATTGCTTCTTGTCAAAGCTTTATTTTAAAATCATTGAAATCCAAATTATTCAAGAATACATATTTTAATATTTTAAATAAAAAGCTTATGCTTTATACATAAAGTATTCTAAGGCTTTAGACAATTTAGCAACTGAGACGATTCTGGGATCATGATGCAAG
Organism: Bellardia bayeri; assembly: GCA_950370525.1. Classification (NCBI taxonomy): domain Eukaryota; kingdom Metazoa; phylum Arthropoda; class Insecta; order Diptera; family Calliphoridae; genus Bellardia; species Bellardia bayeri. Next base: position 2,038,524 of record OX493266.1, on the reverse strand, counting down.
CGAATGTTACGAAACCCAAAACGTTCTTTCGTGTACATTGGAAGGTATCGGGAGCTGATAAATAATCTGGAACAATTTAAAACCATTGAAATCAGTTCACTGGTAACTGAGGACAGACGATCTTAAGAAAAAATGTTTTAATTTTTAAATAAATACAGTCTGTTAATAATGAGTTTGCACACTGAAAAAAAAAACACGGTTTAGTTAAGTTTTAAGCCATTAAATTGTCATTTATTTGTATAAACTATATTTTTTTTGTATATACATAAATTTATAGATATATTTAAAGATCATAGTGGAAAAAATTTGGAATCAGTTTGAAAAAACTAACATTATTTAAATAATAATTTCGGTTGATTGTTTATTGCCTCCCTAAATTCTATTTGAACCAAAAGAAAAAAATTATTACATCCTACGCATAATTTTCTTACAAATTTTTGTAAACACAAACCCTTTGCATATGCCCTCTAATTTCCTCACCAAACTTTGTTTAACAGCTGTTGTCACTATCATGACATATAATTGACATTCACAATTTGCGTATAAATTACTTGAGTCTATAGTACAATTTATTTTATTAAAAAAAAAAAATCACATACATACATATTAAAAATAATAAAAGACCGTTACGTTTATTAACATAATCATAGAAATTTTATACACGTTTCGTAAACTTGACTTGTGCATGTACTCAATTATTTTATTTTCCATATAATAATAACAAAAATTCCAAGTTTTTTTTGTTAAGTATGGAGAAAAAGTTCTAATAGAAAAAGCACGCATAAAATATAAAAATAAAGATGGCTGTATAAGGTAGAATTTATTTATTTATTTATACTTTTTATTACTTTTATAATACTTGTATGCCATTTGTTACACCTACAAATAAAAACTGTTTATTGCTGTATGTTCTCCATATTGTCTATGTCAAAGCCTACGTACAATGTAAAACAATTTTAAGAAAAATTGTATTGTACTTACAGTGACTCAAAGTAATAATGGAACAGTGTGAATTCAAAACAGTTTTCCTTAATAACAAAACCGTTCTTTTTTAAAATGTACATTGAAATACTTTTATTGATAACAGAAAATGTTTGCAATATTTACATTAAAACAAAATAAATAGTAATTCAATACAAAACAAGGCTTTTTAGTCTCAAAGTTATGATGGAACACAACTTAAAAATAATGAAAAATTTGCGGCCAAAAACAAATAAAATGTTTTTTAATATTTTGTTGGGAGTCCCTTTTGTTTAATAACAGCTTTCAGTCGATTGGGCATCGATTCCACCAATTTGTGGCAGTAAGATAACGGAATGTTGTTCCATTCTTCTTTTAAGGCATTCACCGACTCGGTTTTATTTTATATGTGATGATGATTGTTAAATTTTTGCTCCAAGTAATTCCATACATGTTCGATAACATTTACATAAATCAGGTGACTGTGGCGGTATATCAAGCATACGGCGACAATTGTAAAACAATCAATTAAGCACAACATAAGCCTTGTGCTTTAGGTCGTTATCCTGATAAATAAAATAAAAACGCTCCCTAGTCCCAGTTTTCTAGCGCTCTCTTTTAAATTTTTGTTCAAGTAATATATCTGATTCATGTTTCCTTAGATCATGTGTAAATTGACTGGTCCTGCAGCTGAAATTGCACCCCATACCATTACTGAACCTAGACCATGTTTTATTGTAGGACGGATGTTCGATTTTTTTCTACTCTCCAGATATACGATTGTCCATCTGAACGGAAAATATTAAATTTAATCTCGTCGGTAAATATGACTTTTTCCCAGAACGAATAATGTTTATTTTTCATGTTTTTAGCAAATTCCATCCGTTTTTTTATATTGGCCTTGTTTACGAAAAGATTTTTTCTAGCTACACGTCCATGATACTGATGTTTTCTTAGCACATTTCTAATTGTTTCAGCGTTGGCTTTTTTCCCGAGATACTTCTCAACATCTGCTGCTAGTTTTGGAGCATTATTATGGGGATTTTTCCTGATATTCTGTAGTATCCAACGTTCATCTGACTCTGTAAAAATTTTACGTCCACTAGGATTGACCTTATTTTCAAAGTTTGTGGTATTTTTGTAGCGCTTGATGATGTTTAAAACAGTTGTTGGTGCTCGATCAACAATTGCAATAATATCTCTAACGGATTTTTCTTCTTTAGATAATCGAACTATGATTTATCTTTGTACCACCGATGTTTGCTTACCTTGAGGTACCATTACTCTTATTGCAAATCAAAAACACAATATTTTCATAAGAATTATAACATTTTACAAAAGTATTCCATTATTACTTTGAGACTAATGGTCAGTTTTTAACTTAAAAATTAAAGTGTATTTAAACTTAAGTTTTGTTTAAATACCAAATTCATTTTTATAGATTATATTTAAATATAACTTAAATCACTGACTACGTCCATTTTAATACAACTTAAGTTTTTCTTACTACCATATGATTTTGACAGTTCTGCAAATTATGAAAATTGCGCATTGAAGTTTTTTTTTTATTATTTGATAAAAAAAATATTCAATAAATAAATAATCAATATCAACTAATATCAACTAAAACAATGAATTTAGATGAAGAGGATATGAATGATGCAGCTTTTGTCCATTTAGTAAATCAGCTGTTAAATGAAGAAGTTTTTTGACATTTAATATTCTACCATACTTTTATCATAATTAAATACCAAACATAATTTGAGACTGAAAAATGAAACCGTATTTAAAAACTGGCCATAAAACAGCCTTTTTTGTTTAATTTAACTTTTTTTTTTTTGGTAATTATTAAAAAAAAACATTTTTTTTTGGTGTAAATTAAAAAAAAAATCTGTTATAGGTAATCAGCAATAATTTTAACTACACGTATTTTAGTTAATATGAGATCCAAGTAAAAAATTATAAATTTATGCTGTTCCATTATAACTTTGAGCCACTGTATCAAGTATGTATGTTTGTATGTTGTGTAGACATGATTCCCTTTAGATTCTTAGATGATTAAATTCAAACCAGAAAAGAAATTATTAAAATTTATGGAATAATAAAGTTGCAAAAATCAAAATAAAGAATTGTAAGTAAATTGTACAGCAACTTTAACCCACAATTATAACAACCATTGTGTAAACAAGAACTTTAGGAAAGAAGAAAAAAAAACGTCAAAAATATAAAAACAAGAAAGCAAAAAGTCTGGTCTGCTCCTCTCCAGCCTGCCGCTCTCTTTGTAATTCAGCAGAATTTTGTCAAGTAAGAAGAAGTGTAACATCATTGTAATGTTAACAGCAATAACAAAAATCCAACAACAACATCTAGGTACTAGAATAATATGAAAACAACCAAACCAAACAAAACAAAACAGCAGGGTTTGAGTACTTCCTAGTCAGTTCGTATGTCTGTCTGTCAACATCTTATACAGCAACTCGGCTGGCTCGCTGCTTGCCACGATGAAATTAAAATTTATCATTAATGTACATAAATATAATTAAAGCTTTGTATGTACTTTTGATACGTTATTTCTGTGTGTGTTTTTCTTTTTTGCTTAAAAAAAAAGAAGAAATTGTATTGTAATTAAATGAATATTGTACTGAGGAGAAGAAATTAAAATCACTCTGATTTTTATCATTAAAGAAATACAGCAGGTAATGTCAAGTTGAGCATAAAAAAATTTGTTATTAGAAAAATATGCTTGCTGGAAATATTGCACTGTTGTAACGTTGAAAGAAATATTAAAAAGTAACTGGTACTGATACCTGTGTGATTAAATAAAAATATTCATAAATCATCAGATAAATTATAATTTTATGGATTACTGGAAATGTAACTCTAAATCAGAGGTGGGCAAACACATACTTGATGATTATATTTGTGTTGGTTAAGCAGCAGAGAGCTTTGTGTATTAAGAGAGAAATTTATAAACATTTTAAAAATTGCATAGCAAGACCTTGCTTGTACAAGTGCTCACCAGCAACTGATTTAAGTTTGATCTCTGAGATCACAACAAAACATCGTTGTCATATACGAGTATATTTTGAAAAAAACTTTTTATTTAAAAAAAAAAAAAAAACTTTTTTATATAAAACTTAAATTTTATTTATTAATCTATGATTTTATCAATCGAAATCAATAACAAGAATTGCAAAAATCAAAATCACGTCATTTCCTGTGATTTTTGTGAACAATAAAAACGGTGGTTTATTTCCTTTAAATAAACCGGATTCTTTTTAATTGCAAAACAAAAGCGTCCAGTAGTTAAAAGAAAATTCAATTCAAATTTACACTAAAACAATTTAAACATCTTCTAGTAATATCTGGCGGTATCTAGAGAAAAGAATCGGCAGGTCCTTGCTATGGCCGTTAAAATTTAATATTGCCATACTGCGTGTTAATAACAGCGTGTTGTCGACAATGTTTGTAAATAGAAACTTCTACTAATGCAAATGTTGATAAACATGCTGTATGTTGATACTAGCCGTTAAATATAAATTGAAATACAATATATTAGAATGAAATATTGATTTTTCCTTTGAATATATTAATGTTTCGTAACGTGTGGTCACAGTTAATCACGGGAATTAATGTCACAACTGTCACTTGCCGTGTTATGGAAAAACTAACTGCAACTCACTGCTGGACATTGAAGCTTTATATGTATGTTTATATAGTATAACTCACACTATGTGTGCGATTTTTTTCATTCCAATAAGTAGTTAACTCTTTCTTTAGCCAAAAAGATTTATTTCTATTTTTTTATGGGGGGAACCCCATGACGTTGTCTCGTGTATGGAGACATGCGACTGTGAACCCACGTATTTTTATATGGTTAATAGTTATTAAGTTCAAAAGTTATTAACATACATATTGTTATTACTATTTTCGTTGCTTTTTGTAATAATATTTACATATTTATAGTTTGAGTGTATTAAATTTAGCAATAAATTTAAATGGCTGTTGTTAAGTAGCCATTGTGTTTAATTCTCAGACAAATACCGGTAACATTAACATAAATTATGTGTCAGCTAAATAATATCTACATATGTCTTTATATTTTTTTATGTTTTCTTGTTTAAATTGAGTTACATATAAGTTGAGTTATGTTGTAAGTTTAGTTATTTCTACAGGGTAGCCCAAAATTAACGAAGAGGTTTGAATTCGTTATAACTTTTTACTTAAGAAATATTTATTAATTTTTTTTGTTTATGAAAAATAATATCGCGCAAGTGTGGCCATTTTTTGCTTCGCAAATTCGTGCTCTTTCCAACACATTTTCCATAACTTTTCGCAAAACTTCAGGTGTTATGTTGTTTATTTCGTCGCGTATATTGCTTTTTAATTGCTAGATGGTTCTAGGCTTATTAATGTAGACATTTTCTTTCAAATAACCCCAAAGAAAACAGTCTGGGCGGTTAAATCCGATGAACACGGGGGCCAATTAAAATCACTTGTACGTGAAATAATTCGTTCACCAAAGATGTTCCGTAAAAGAGCCATTGTGTCCCTTGCAGTGGCTCCATCTTGTTGGAACCATACTTGCGGATGGTTCTCCACGGCTGACCTTTAAACATTTTCCAACATTGTCCGATATCTGACACCATTGACGAAAACGGCGACGGCGAAGGACTAATTATCCTTTCCGATGAAACACCGCATCAAACCGTACACTTAGGTGGGTAAGTGTAATTTTCGCTGTTGAACCACTCTCGGATTTTCCGTAGCCCATATCCTGCAGTTTTGCTTGTTAACAAACCCACTTAATTGGAAATGGGCTTCGTCGCTCATAATTAAATTATGAATAAAATTATGATTTTCTTCTGATTTTTGCCGGAAATAAAGTGCATAATCAAGTGGTTGAAGGCAATCTGTCGGTTTCAACTCTTGGACAAGCTGAATCTTGTATGGAAACATTCCTATTGTGTGCAAAATTCTCTGCAGCGATGCTCGTGAGAGGCCAAGTTGTGTAAAACGTCTCCTATCGTGAATAAAAATTCCACATGAAATTTGTTCTCTTTTCACACTTTTTCTATTAAAATTCAATGTTCAAAAGTAAAAAGGAACAAATTTCATGTGGAATTTTTATTCACGATAGGGGTGATTGTCATCCGTGTGCTCTGTTCGTCTTATGCCAGCACCAGGAAGGTTCCTTACTGCCCCTACTTGAAAATTTGCAACCAGACAGTTTAAAAAGAAAAGTTAAAAGTGTAAAAACTCATAGTCCCTGAGAGTACTTAACCATAAATGGCTAAATGATTTTTTTTGTAAATGTTACTGTTGAATTTTTATTCTTAAAATATGACCATTTTTGGTATGAAACGTTTTGTTTTCTTTACTCTTGATTGATTTTATTTTATATATACACTTTAGTTAATTTATAGTTAAAAAAAAATCAACTCGTCAAGTTTTGTTGTTAATTGAAAATCAACTAACTGCCTGATTTGTAAAATTGAAAATTTATTTGTTTTAATTCTCAAACGTCTAAAATGTCTAGAGTAGAGCAATCTGTGAGTTGTTTTGTTTTAATATAATGGTTTGTTAGCTTTACTTCTAGTTTAAGTTTACTGTTTATTGATGATGGTGACGACATAAGGCTTTGCTATTGTTGACATAACATGTCAAGATAACAGCCAAAGATAACATTTTAATAGTTGTCAAGGATAAACGTTGTATGCTTTACAATAACAATTAGCAAAGTTTGTTTTGTAAAGAAAATAGGAGGGGAAAAGCTGTATGTTTTCATAAAAGATACGTTAATCTATAACTGGGGACTATTACAAATAATTTAGTCTTGTACAAAGAAGCATGTAACTTTTAATTCGTAAGATTTTCTATTATTTTCTTTAAAAACGCACTCGAGTATTTCCTAAAAAATCAACAAAAAGATGTGATGCTGATTTCGAAAACACATTTGACGCCTACAAGAAAACCTACTTGTTGGACTACTGACTGACCCACAGAACCCCACAAGAAATTGCTGATGGAAACTAACACATACAAAACTTATAAACTAACACACTTGCAGCAATTTTATATTAAATTGTTGCTGTCGGCGTTGCCACAGTGGGAGTTTTAATAACAAATTTTAATAAATATTTGTTAAATTTTCTCTTATACCTAATTTTGCTTCGGCATCATTTTTATATACGTATTTAATCATAGAGTTTTAGTTTTTTTGTACTTTTTTTTAAATAAATTTCATGGTAATATTTTGATTTTATATATTATGGAATTGTGGGGATTTTTGAAACAAGACCTTGTTAATAAAAAATGTTACGCAATGGCAACGATGATTATCAAGTACACAAGTTGGAAAGAGAAAAAGAATCACAAGTACACGAATGTTTACATCAGGTTTTTCACATTGCCCTTAATAAAATGATGGGAACTACTGATGTATAAACTCATCAGCAATACCCATCAGATGATGCATCAAATGACTGTCATTGTTCTTGTAGGGAAGATACCGCATGTTATTGATTTTGGAGAGATAAAAAATATTTCGAGAGAAATGATGCAAGTTGAATGTTCGTTAGAATTATCATCAGATCGCTCACCCATAATTGTTACTTTATCAACACAAATCGTAAAACCTATATGATGTTACGACATACAGCTATGGGAAACGGCCTCAGCTTCCAATGTAGACAGAATTCTCAGACATCAAAACAAATTGCTACAAATGTTAGTTCGTTTTTAATGAATATACAATAAATAAATACAATAAAATGCTAAAGCATTTTATTATTTAGCCATTCTAGATAATTTAACTTTTCTTAAATCAACTGTCAACTATCATGTCCCTTGAGACTTAAGCTTTAGTGATCGATCAATCTGCAACTTCTGAAAAACCGCAATAGACACCATAAATTATTCTTCACAACAAATCTACACAAAATTGTGAAGTTAAACGAATGTGTACAATTGCTTTGTTTATAACAATATGATTATTTAAATAAATACAAAGCTTGCTTTCATTTCAATATTTATTTATTGATTCCAAAATATATCAATTATCAATATTGTCTGCCATTGTTTAGCTTTTAGACAGTGGCATACATGTGCTCAATATTTATTTATATTTTAAATAAATAAACAATCAAATTTTTAAATGAAATTATGAATATAAATATTTATACATAAAAAAAAATTAAACACATTTAACCTCAGTTTTAGTTAAAGCAAAGTTAAAGGTGCTGAGATTTTTATTGGAAATTGTGGTTTTTAGAAGTACGTTTAAGTATAAAAGATTATTACACAGTTATTGTGTATATTTCTCCGGATAATTATTGTTGATCTACAGTGACTCCTCAGAGATCAAGGGCTACCATGCAACAAAGTTTTGTGAGTTTTGTGTATTTTTTTTCGTGCACCAATCGTTTTATCAAGTCCTCTAGATTCTGATTAAAGCGCCTAACTGAGTAAACGGCCAATCATCAAACTAAACAATGTCAAATAGGTTTAGTTTTGATTACAACAGAAACCTTAACAAGACGCATTCTACACCCTTATTTTTTATTATTCACTTTAGGTAAGAAAATAGCAACTTATTTCTTATCGATTTTTGTTTGTTCGTAATGAAATTAAAATTGTTCATATTTATTTAATTTAACAACTTTATTTAGTTTTTAAAAGTTTCCTCAATGTCTGGTCCAATCTCCAATAATTTTTGTTATCTGTCAAGTTTTTATTTTATGTATGTATGTATTTACTTTATATTTATTGTGAATCACTCACACTATTTGTTATAATAATAAAAGAAAGAAATTATCTCGTGTTTTTTTTTTTATTCAACAAGCTTTTTTTGCAACTATTTATTTAGTAATTTTATTATTGGGAAAGTGTTGACATACGAGTATTTTTCAGCTGCTAGATGGGCAAAAACAGACAAGACTTGCCGCCATGTTTTGTTTTGTGAAATCAAAACAAAATAAACAGTTATTGTAAAATGTTTAAAGTAAACAAATCGTTTAGAAAAAGTGTGCAAAAGTGATAAAAAAAAAGACTGTAAGGACAAATTCAAGTTTTCATTATGGAAAACTTTATTTTATTTTAATTATTAGAAGTTTTACTCCAATTACTTTATTTTGTTATTGAATTTGTTAATGATTTAAACAAGTTGCACTTTAAGTTGATTTATGTTTCATATACATATATATGTATGTAAATTTCATATAAAATAAAACCAAACTGTTTCATACTTAATTTATTGTGTAAATTGAAACGGCAAGTTTGTGTAGTTTTGCTTTCAACCCCATACAAAATGACATCTTACCACAGCTTTTAAACGCATTGAAAATCAACCAAATATGGTCAAAACCACAATATGTCATTTTATTTTATTTTTATAATGCAGTGTTTGTGGCAAAAGAATTTAATTAAAACAATTTTTTGTTTGTAAAGAGTTTATAAAAATTTTGTTTAGTTTTTTTTTTGCTCTTGAATATGTAGTTACAAACTATTTATAACTAGTTTTTCTTTTTTAAATGGTGGTGTAAATAAGAAAAATATTTTTGTAAATAGTTTTAACCAAAATTTATGAAAAATTTAAACGCAAATATTTAGTATTTATGTACATAATTTAAAGCAACTTGAAAAAGTAAACTAGAACATAAGAGATTAAGCTAAAGTTACGGTCACACTTGGGAAATATTTGCCGAAAAAGACATAACCACTAAAGAAATATTTTTCAACTCGTATATTTATTAAAAAAAAAACAACTTCGTTTATTTAGGACAAGACACAACTAGTCTAGAGACTAGAGACACTAGTCTTATTTAATTTAATGCTGTTTGATCTTGCAAAACTCTTGTAAGAGTAAACAACGTCAAACATATTTGTGCTAAAACAAATGGTTACGCTTTTTTGTGTAAATATTTGCCATGTGTGACCATACATTTAGGCACGCGAAGTTTACAATTAAAGTTGACAAACTTCCAGATACAAATTCTAAATTAGGAAATGTGATACACAAGACAATTCAATTAAATTTATTTTTTATTTTTATACCCTTCACCTTCATGAGAGGAGTATATGTATATAAGTTTGTCATTCTGTTTGTAATTTCCACAATATAATTTTTCAACCCTATAAAGTACATACCTATATTCTGGATTCTTATATACAGCGGAGTCTATTAAGCCATGTCCATCTGTCTGTTGAAATCAATTTTCTGAAGTCCCCAGATATCTTCGGGTTCCAAATCTTCAATAATTCTGTCAGACATGCTTGCGAGAAGTTTGCTATTTAAAATCAGCAAAATGCGTCCATAAATAACGAAGATATGAGCAAAAATCCGAGACAACCTCTGAAAATTTTATAAAAAAAACTGTCAAACAAAGTGTATTAATATACATAATATATATATGCATCCACAACATAGCCGAATATAGCAGTCTTACTTGTTTCTTATTGATTTATTACCCCAAATTAGAAGCCTATAACCTTAGCTTCGCAAAATGGTTGTTACTTATAATAAATTATCTATTTAGTTCTACCAAAGTTAACCACTAACCTTAATTGGTAATAACCTGTAACTCTTAGGTTAGAGTATCGTTATCTTGTTTGCAAGCAACTAACTAACTACCTGTGGCAGTAAACTTCCCTACCCTGCAGTAACTGTTTAAATATTTAACTATTTTGTGTTGCCAGGCAACGCACACAAGAGACACTTGACAAACCATTAACAGTCTGTAAAAACTAAATAAATATAAAAGAAAAAAAAACTATGTTTACCTAGATGTACGAAAGAAACATTTAGGAACTAGCTAACTTTAAGATTGTATTACATACATGTGTTTTTTTTTTTTGTAATTTTATTTTGGGGGGAAAATTTATACCCTTAATTTAGGTTAGGTTTACTTATTTTTTTTTATGAATTTCCTACTAGCCAACTATGCAAACAACGTAAACGCATGCATGTTGTTAGGCCGACTAGTGAACAGTAACGAAATCTATTTGAAACTAATGTTTTGACGACATGCAACGTTTCGAAAGAAAAAGTGAAATGAAGGAAGTTTTTTTTTGTGTGTGTAATTGTATAAAATTAATATGGGAAATTAAACATAAAGCTAGCTTTAACATTACAAAGAAAATCACTGTACATAAATTTTAATATTTTCAAAGGGAAATTGTGTAAAGCAGCTCAATACATAGTTCATTATTTAACTAAAAATCTAATTTTAAACTATGAAAATACATTCCTAAAATCTAATCTACGTAAAAAGACAGAACTATGTTTCCAGCTCTTCAAGAACTACGTAAAAGGAAAGAACTACGCGTCAAGCTAACACTCTACTATAAAAGAACTACGTACGTTCAGGGCAAAAACACTACGTTTTAAGTTATAATTCACTTCTAAAAGTCAATAGGCTAAGTGTTAACCATCTGTACTTTGTAGCTAAAAACTACGTAAAAAGAAAGAACTGCATGTTTAACTAAAAGCTAAAATTATACCTAGTCTGTCTAGGTTCTTCAGAGGTCTGCTTCATCTGAAATATTACCACAAAGCTTACCTTGTATCGTCAGTATACGATGATTAATTTTAAACTAAATTACCTTCTTCTTAATTGTGGACTGTTAACAATGGTCGGCTAACTATGACGTGATTAGAACTAATCAAAGACTACAATCCGACGAGCTAAATACAACGGTAGTAGTAAGAAGCCTCATCTGGTTATGCTTTGTTACTCGGTATAACTAAATTCTTGTCTCCTCTACTGATATATTCCTACATCTCTTGTATTAAAATTCACATAAACTGTTTGGGAATTATAAACTATTATTAAGTGTATAAGGATTAGTATTGCAAAATATATTAAATACTATGTTTATGAATTGAGTTTTTTGTAACTACATGTTACATAGTTATTTTGAGAGATTAGATACGAACTTTGAGTTGACAAAAGACTAGGAGAATATCAATAATCCAAAGCCTTTAAAATGGTAACTGGATGTTTAAAATGTCTCTTCCAGACAGTATACACCATAGATTAAAATATAACCTTGTCCGTTTATTTCTGTAGAGTATATTCGAAGTTTGAGTTGAGAATAACACATAAATCATGGACATTATAAGTGTAAATTGAAAGGTTACAGTGTTTCATACAATTGAATATTTAAAAGGTTGTCTTTAACCTTTAGATTAGAGTAGATCTGAGGTTTGAGTTGATAGAAGACTAAGAGAATTCCAATTCATTTGCTGCTTGTAAATTGGTAACTGATATACCCAAGTCTAACCGCCATTGCAGTGTTTAACAATTGCGTTTGCAATCTGTTTTTGTGCCAAATTCTATCTACACAGTTAAGTTTTAACACCATTTGCAGCCAGAAGTCAATATTCCTTAAGATATATCAATAGTTTTGCCTAGTGTCATTAGTACTGGGTAAAATGACAAGACCCTTCTCAAATTATTTTCATTTCATAATGAATAGCTAGCTAGTAGCTATTAAATAATCTTTCAAATAATTGTCAACCTGCAAAAGAAACTAACAGAAATCTCTAATTAGCAGCATCTTTGAGAAAATTCTATACTTCACTATTCTTTCGAAAAGCAAACAGTACTTCCTGTTCCGTTTTAATAGCACCGGTATAAAGGCACATGGAAGCAATAACTTTATATATTAATTATTATTAGCTGCTAAGATTTACCTATAAACTAAATGACAAAGAAGTATTTGACAACCGTAACACAGAGAAAGAGAGAGTAAGACAAAACTCATAATGACTTTTTTAAAATCTCTCTATTATCTCTACATTACAAGCGCGGCTTTATTCAATTAATGATTGTTTATTTGATCATGTGAATTTGTTTAAATCAATTTTTTTGCTTCTCGAAATATAAAAAATTCAAGAAGTAAAATTTAATTTTATCTTTATTGTCTTAGAAATCTTATAAATCTTGTTTGAGTTTTAAAAATTTTGCCAAAAGCGTAAAGTAAATAGCAAATAAAAATCACACATGTTTCTGAACAGGTTATAAACTAGGTTGACTTTTACGAGCCTCTTCTTATAATGATGATGATCATCATTATCATTATTATATTGGTGTTGGGGAAGACGTCGCGACGTCAGTGTTAATACCAGAGCAACAAAACATAAAGAAAATCTTTATTATCATCCTCTTCGCAGTCGTTGACGTCGTACATAGTAGTCATCTTGATCAACACATGTAACCACACCTAAATCAACATCTAAGTGCGATGTGTGTGTAACTCTCAACAATTGAAACAACTTCTTTTTCATACAATTTCTCATACACATAACAGTTGCAATTACTGGGTTGCAAATTTAGCGTTTTTTCTTCTTTTACAAATGGAAGGAAATCGTTATAGATCTTGGTACCTGAAACTGCAGATTCGATAGATTTCGCCATTACAGACTCGAATGATCAAGGAGCTGTAAAGAGGCTCTTCCACTATTAGACTTCGAAAGTAAGAGTTTGGTAAGAGTCTGTATCCTCCATCTGTAAATGCCTGTAATCAGATCCCCCATCTGTGAACTTTAGAAGTGTCCACTTATACTTGCACCCAACTTAGATCTAGCTGTAGTATAACCAATATTATCTATAAACTGGTTGAAGGTTTGTATGTGTATCAGTGTTTATTCGATCATGTTCTTCTTTAGGGAGTCTAAAGATCAAAGTACTTTGAACAATATACAGACTCTGCTTTTGCTAGACTTCGAAAGTAAGAGTTTGGTAAGAGTTCGTATTCCTCATCTATGAACTTTAGAAGTCTCCACTTATGTTTGCGCCCAACTTAGATCTAGCTCTAGTGATACCAATATTACCTACAAACTGGTGCAAGATTTACATGTTTATCCGACTATTTTCATCCTTAGGGAGTCTAAAGATCAAGGAACTGTGAACAATACAGACTCTTTTATGATCAAGTACAGTACAGTACAGACTCTTCCATTATTAGAATTCAAAAGTAAGAGTCTGTTGCCTTCATCTGTGAAAGCTTGTAACCTGTCTCCCTGTCTCTTATCTGTGTACTTTAGAAGTCTCCACTTATACTTGTATCCAACTTAGATCTAGCTGTAGTGTTTATAAGATTTTTTCCTTAGGAAGTCTAAAAATCAAATAGCTGTGAAAAATATACAGACTCTTCCATTATTATTAGACTAGGAGAATAAGAGTTTGGTAAGAGACTCCTGAATAATAACTATCACACATTAGCAATGACATTGTCATTTAAATTTCTTTAATAAAAATTCCCCTATTTACATGCTTCCGACACCTTATAGCTAAATCTAAGGCAGACCTCTTGGATATGGCAACTGGTGTCGACCGCCCAACCAATACCTTATACCTTGTTATTGGGTAAATTATTTGAATTAAACCCTCCGAAAAACCGCTAAATTGACCTCACTTGATTTTCCGCCACTGAAGTTACCATGTCTGCATTTTAACAAACATGCAGTGTTTACAGTTTATACAGCTGTTCTACTTTATGTCTATGCCATTCATAATTTTTCCATCACATGTGTTCATCTCTTTTTCCTTCTACTACATACACCTATACATTGCTGCTTTTTAAATGTCACTTTTTCTTTTGCATTTGTTAGTCGAAAACAACTGGAGACTGGACGGTTTTTTGTGTGGCCATAAATTGACTAGACTTGATAAAATAATAAAAACAAAAACAAATGTCTTAAAAACATTCATTCATGATTTTCGAAATGTATTGCTTATCTGGGGAAATAAATATTGCTTTTCATCAGTGTTGTTATGGCAAGATGAACAGGTAGGTAGGTAGGTAGGTGGTGTAGGTCATCATCATCATAAACATCTTCTTCAGAGCCGAGTTGTAGTTTCTTGTTATAAAGTGAGGTGTAAACGAGGGCTGTAGGAAAAGTGGTTAGAATGTCGAATGAATTTTCTTAGTAGGGTTTAAGTTTTGGGAGTAGAGAGGGAAATCAAACAACACAAATATTTACAAAGTAAAGATGTGTAAGGTGGTAAAACTGAATAATTTCAAACATTTGGCCTCCAAGAAAATTTCCGGAATCAGTGAAGCCTTATAGAAGGAGTATTTGTTAGTAAGAGTTTTCAGTTTTGAATTTTTTGGGGTTGATTCAACCATTAAAACTTGTAAAAATCTTTTGGGACATTGAATTAAGCTAAAAGTTCCTTATCTTCCAAACATTTACAATGTTATTTTTAAAATATAGTAGGAAATGATTGTTCCAAATAGTTCGTTATGGATTTTGATCATGTTCAACTATAACTTTGAGGAGATCTTACACTTCTTTGAAAAGCTTTGAAGTATCAGGACCAAAAAACAGTCAGTAAGTGTCTACAAGCATAAAAGCGATGAAGGTGTCTAAGGTTATGATCCTGACAATTATTCGAAGTGCAATCGATTAAGTACTTATTGATTATGCCGAGATGATGAATATTGGATTGATTCAAACATTTTGTTTCCCACGATCTATTCCGGCATCTCATGATGACTTCAAATAAGTATTTGATTATGTAAAACAGTAACGTTGAAAAGATTTTACACTGCTTTGAAGCATCAGGTATTAAAGGAGAAAAATGAACAGTCAGCGGGAATCTGCAAATGCAGCAGCGACGCAGCAGGCTCTGTTTGCCAACAAGTCATCATAGCAAAATTTCATGACCTGATCTACGTACGACATTCTTGATCAACATTCTCTCCAGATTTGAAATTGGTCGAAAAACAAAGAGTTTCTCCATCAACCGAACATCTTCATACCAAAACTCCATCATCTACCTATGTACTAGCTATTGCTGCCTATCAAAATGGTCAGAAAAGTAACAGTTTTTCCATCAACTCAACATCCTCATATGCAATTTCCAAGATCTGCTCTGTGTATGGCTTATTCGTCCATAATTTTCTCCAGATTTGAACATTGGAACTACTTGCTATTGAAATTGGACGGGAAAAATAAGAATTTTCCATCCATTCAACACTGCATAGATAAATTCCATGATCTGCACTAATTATGGCTTTTTAGTTTATAATTCTATTCAAATTTCAACATTACTTTCTATCGCCTTGAGTCGAAAAACAAAGAGTTTTTCCATGAACTTAAAATCGCCATGGGAAATATCCATGATCTGCTATATCTATCAGATTTGGACATTGGGACAGTTTTCTATTGAAATTGATGGGAAAATAAGAGTTTTCCATCAACTTATCGTGTTTATAACAAAATTCCATGATCTGTTCTATATATGGCTTCTACGTCCAGCTTTTTCTCCAGATTTGAACATTGGGACTACTTGCTATTAAAATTGAATATGAATTTTTACATACATTCAATATCATCATAGCAAAATTCAATGACCTTCGGGCATCATTTTTTATTACTTGCACTATGTTTAGCTTCTTCGTTCACCATTTTCTCCAAATTTGAACATTGGGACTGCTTTCAATCAAAATTAGTAGGAAAAAATAAGAGTTTTTCCATCCACTCAAAATCTTCATAAAGAAATTTCATGACCTGGTCTAGGCATTGCTTTTACGTTTCTACTTTTTACTTCATTAAATCAAGAAAAGATTTCTAAAAGTCATTTGTCTACTATAAAGATCTTTGGAAGGACCATATTCCAAATGAAAAGTGTATTCAATCTTTATGCTAACACCTTTTTGTTGAATACTGTAAGGCCTTTTCATCCTACCCTGCGTACTTACTGTAATTCAATTGGAAATATGAAACTCATGTTAACAAGTTAACCAATTCTTCTTGTGGTACTTGCGCCAGCACTACTATTTGTCCATTACAAACATGTTTTAATACAATTCATTGCCTGGCAAGTTACTTACTTACTTTACTCAGTCAGTCACCCGGCCACTCAGTCAGTAACTTACTCACACAGTAATTCTTTCATTCATTCACACATTCAATGTGTCTCAATTTTCCTTTTTTACGGTTTTAAACGGAAGTTATTGTGAAAAATGTGCAACTAAAATGTGTGTGTTATGAGTTATTTTCCTTTTACAGTGTCTTTCTCTTTGGTACGTTCCAAATTTGGTATCTGGTTACCTTGTATACTAACTACTCTATTGTTTAGGCATTTCTTTTGTTTTGGTTTCCATTTAGAGATGTTATTTTTATATCTTTTTAATAGACCTTTCTAAATTGAGTTGATGTAAAGTCATATATTTTATTTTTCACAATATTTTTTGGATTTTTATTACAGAGATAGATAGATAGAGAGAAGCAGTAGACCCACACACATTTAATTTTATTTGAAGTTAATGAATTTATACAGCTTAATATTTGGCTTATTTGTTCTTATTTCATTATAATATTTGTTCGAAAAAGTTCATATACCTTTTAAGCTGTAGCAGGTAATTTTTTTTTGTTAATAAATTAGCGGCGAATCAAATGTTGATTTATTGTCCCTGGCAGAATGAAAATTGCTTTATAGATTCAACTGATTGCTAAACATTAAGTATTGGGCAGAGAAAATAATAGGCTGACTGTCATAAGACTGTCATGTTTACTCAGACAAATGTAACCTCTACTTTAAGCGCATATTTCTTAGACTTTGTTTACTCTTACAATGGTTTTGCAATTGCAAATGAGGTTTCAATTGTTAAATGAATTAGAGATGAACTTAAAGACGTACCAATATGTTCCAAATAATCAAAACAGGCGTGTTTCGAACCAGACCATTTAATACAATTTGAACCAATATATTTTATGAACTAAGGCAAAACTGATGTATTAAAATGTATGTCAAATCTCAAGATCCAACTGAACAACTCTGATGGGCTACAGGTCATAGATAGGGAAGTGGATATGCTCAGCTTCAACTTCATTGAAACTTATAAGGAGTCTTGTTCGCTTGAAATAGATAATCCCCAGGAGAAAACCTTTCGAACTAATGAAACTGAAACGTGATGTTGAAAGAATTTAAACACAGCCTGCAGAATAAAATAGTAAGTACTCTTAAAAGAACTATTATGAGCAACTTAAAGTATACAACAAAGCAATACGTGTAGCAAAGCCACCATATGGAAAGCTTTATGGCTGGCTTTTCTTTGTAGAGTTTGAATAATTGGTAAACGTTGCAAATATTCACATTCCAAGTATTTACTGGGTAAAGTTGTGTAAGGCGGTAAAACTGAATTGTTCAAACATTTGGTCTCCAAGAAGATTTCCAAAGACTTATGGAAGTGTTTGTTAGTAAGAGGTTTAAATTTTTGGAGTTCTTGAGGCTTAATCTAACCATCCTAACTTGTTTTTAGGACATTGAATTAAAGTAAAAGTTCCTTGCCTTTCAAACATTTACAATGTAAACTTTTATAATGTAGTAAAGCAGGATTGCTCCAAATAGTTCGTTCTTATAAAGCTTTCCGTAATCTTATGAAGAGTTTAAGGAGATTTTTGACATGTTAAACATATAACTTTGAGGAGATTTTATACTTCTTTGAAAACTTGGAAGTATCAGTCCAAAAAGCAGTCAGTAAGTGTCTACAAGTAGGTTGATCTTAGATTATTTCAAATATTTCATTTCTCACGTTGTCTTCCGGAATCTCATGTAGACTTAAAAGAAGTATTTAATTATCAGCCCAATCATGAATAAAAATTCCGTGGGAGTTTTTTTCCCTTTTCCCATTTTTCCTATTCAAATTCAATGTTAAAAAAATAAAAAGGGAAAAAACTCCCGTGGAATTTTTATTCATGATTGGGCTGTATGTGAAACAGCAACTTTGAAGAGATTTTACACTGCTATGTAAATACTGAAGCATTAGGTTTTTAAGGAGATGCCAACAAGCTCCCGATCCTAACAATAATTTGAAAGGAAATTGCCTTAATTCTTATTAATTATCCCAATAAGTTAATCAATTAAGCTAGCGATCCATTTAAATTATGACTGGATTAAAATAAAATGTTTCAAATATTTCGTTACTCATGATTCCTCCTGGAATATTGTGAACTAAAACAAAGTTTTTGTTCATTTTAAACCGTAATCTTGAAGATTACATAAACACTGAACCTCTGGTCCGAAATGAGCCGAAGAAACACTTAGTAATTAGTAAGAGTTTTCCATCCATTCAACATGTTCATAACAAAATTCCATGATCTGCTCTATATATGGCTTCTACGTCCAGCTTTCTCTACAGATTTGAACATTGAGACGAAAATAAAAATTTTAACATACAGTCAATATTTTTATAGCAAAATTGCATAATCTGCACTACGTACATATGGCTTCTTCGGACATAATTTTCTCTGACTTGCACTACGTTTAGCTTCTTCGTTTGCCATTTTCTGCAGATTTGAGCATTGGGACTGCTTTCTTTCAAAATTTGTCAGAATATTAAGAGTTTTTCCATCAACTTAACGTCTTTATAGCCAAATTTCATTATCTGCACTATTAATGGCTTCTTCGTCGACCATTCTCTCCACCATTATTTCCACTACTACCCCTTTTAGACTGTTACAACCCGACGACTTTAAGGAGTTTTATTTTCATAATCTAAACTAAAGGTACGGTCACATTTGGCAAATATTTGCCAAAAAGAACGTAACCACTAAATAACATATATTTGTTTATTTATTTCAAAAAAAAAACTTTTTTTTATTTAGGGCAAAGCACAACAAATATTTAGATTTAATTTATTTGATGCTGTTTGATCATGCAAAACTCTGACCGTACCTTAAGAGCGAACAACATTCAATCAAATAAATGATAATATCTACTGTGATTGTTCCTCAGCTAAATTTTTCAAATAACCCAAAGGAATTATCATGTTTGTTAAGTGGTTACGTCAAATATTTACCAAAATTAGTGTTGGGTTGTTTGAAGTTCTTTCATTATACTCAACATATGTAAATAAATTTGGCAATTTAAAAATTGACACAATTCTAGCAGCAAAGAAACTTATACATCTAAACGAAACCGGTTTGAAATGAAATTATTATTAATTAAAGCTTAATATAAATTATTACACTCTCGCATTTCTGTTTGTGTTAAACATATGCCTGGCAATTAATTTAGAACGTAAAGTTGTCAATTAAAGTAAATTAAAGCTAATGTCAATGTTTATTATTAACCCTCCGATGAGTGACAGTTCTGAACTTCACGGCCGTGTGAAAAGGTCCCTACGGACCTTTTTTGTAAATCATGTTTTTTTTCATTAAAATTTTTTTTTTATTTTTTTTTGTTTTTATTGTTTATAACTAAAGTCTACATACAAAAATATTTTTTTCAATTTTTTTAACTCAAAGACATTAGGGATGATGATAAAAACAAAAAATTCTAAGAACTGGTTTATTAGTAGTATTTATACTACTAAAATTAGAATATTGTGCCTTTCCTTGAAAGCAATAAAGTTCATGTCTTCGAATTTTTCTTAGAATTTTTTGTTTTTATCATCATCCCTAACGTCTTTGAGTTTAGGTCTTTGTGTTCAGAACAAGTAAATTATGTGTTGAAATAATAAAAAAATTATAATGATGCCCAAAAACATGCATTTATTAGTGAAATTCAGAACAAGGTCCATACGGACCTATTGACACGTCCGCGTACTATTCTCACTAAAACCTCAATAACTCCTAAAGTAAAGATCCGATCGGCTTGATTTTTTTCCAAAAGATGCGCAACAAAATACTTTTGGCATACAGAGTAGTGGCCGAAGTAGGAGTAATTTCAGTATGAAAAGACAAAAAGGACCCTAGGGACCTTCTCACTCATCGGAGGGTTAATTAAAATAAATCTACTATTGGTTTAAATTTTAAAGCTCTGGCAAATTTAAATTGTTTAAAAAAATTTAAAAAGTTATTTTATAAAAAATTGTTTAATTTACTGAAAAATTTATAAATAGAAACACAAATTGCTTTATGATTACAGATTTATTAGCTATTTATATGTGCGTATATAAAAAAAACTTAGTTTCATTTGAAAATTAGGTTATTTAAACACAAAACCATGACCATAAAAACCTTTTAATAACAAAAATTATCATGTCAAATTGTTTGGCTTGCCATGAAAAGACTGACTGACAAAGAAGACGAGTTCAAAGCAAAATAACAACAGAACTCGAAAGCAGATTTTTGGTTTGTTTTGAGGTTAAAATTAAAAACTAAAAGTTTATTTTTTTTATTTTATTTGTACATTTAGTTTTTGTTCAGTTTATGTTTAATGGCAATATTTTGTGGAGGGGCAAAAAACTAATTTACATATCAGTAAAACTTAAAACGCAAAAAAAAATGTTTTGTTTTATTATTTATCAACAAAAGTTGTTTTGTGGCCCTAACATTGAAATTTTGTTTGCTTTAAGTAAGTAAAATAAATATTTAAAAACACCATGAAGAAAACAACTTAAGAAGAAAGGAAATAAAATACAAAAAACAAAGCAAAAATGTTAAGTTATATTTGAAAATATGTTTAAACAACAAAGAATATGCTGGCTTAAATGCAGTTTCACTTTTAAGTTTCTGTTTCTGCTTATTACAAAAACCCCACCCAATATTTAACAATTTAGAAAAGTTTTTATAACTAAATTAACTTAGTTTCTTGGCTTTCATTTAGGAATATGTAAATTTATATGGTTAAGCAAGTTATAAGCTTTTTAAAGGTTTAATAATATATGAAAATTTTCAAAAATTCAGGGTTTCTAAAAAGAATTTCAAATGTCCTTGCGCGCATTTAATTTAATTTTTTACACAAAACTTAATGCAGTTTCTTTGATCCATTTTTTCGAATAGCAAAAAATCGAAATGCACACCACCACACGACTAACCTTTTTATCTGTCAAAAACAAACAGACAATCCAAAATGGCTGATATTAACAACTAACAGAACAGACTAAAAAATACGAAAATCGAAAATACGTAACTTACGAAATTTGAAAATAACGGTTATTTTTTGATCAGACCTCGTACAGACATATTAATTGTCTGAGTGTTACTTGTCTTGAAAAAAATTAACGAAGAGCGGTCTCAACTGATTTGCCCTTTATATAGTTGGTGTTTGAGAAGACGGTAGTAATCCAATAGAACTTGCTATATGAGTATCTATGGTTGTCTCTAAGATTTTCAAAAGAAATAATAAACTAATTAGTCTAAAGTCCTTTGTCTTTGTGTGAGAGGTTTTGCTTCCTTTTGGAACGAATGATACATTACATTCAGTTTAACGGTCGGCTATATATGAGTCTAAAAGACGGGCTTGATAAATATCAACTGGCAAAGGGTGACTAGATCTATAGATCAGTTGGTATAATATCATCAAGTCCCGGAGACTTGTAGAGTTCGAAGCTAAGTATGACCCATTTTATTTTGTACTCGTCGATGATGATTCCTTCACATTCTTGAAAAGTTCTTTAACATTATAGTTTACTACGCAGAAAATACATTTCCATTTAAAAACTGACGTCAACTTCTATTCTATTCTAATTTCTCTGCAAAAAGAAAAATAAACATTCTTAATAATTCTTTTGTATCCTTAATATAGCGTGTAAACGAGTTATTAAGTTATGGCAAGTTATATGTATTATATTATAAATTGCGGTTGTTTGTGTGACAATCCTACTGTCACAATTCTTTCTTAATTTCCCACCTTCATCTCCCCCCCCCATTACTTTTGTTATATGCCAGCAACATTATGTCAAGGTCACCATTGTGTCATTTAATTTCTTTTAACATTCTTCTTTCTAGCACTGTTTGTTTGCCTTGTTGGCCGTCAAATAATTTACAACATTTATTTGTTTAGCGCAAAACCCTATTCACACAGTTTCAAACTAAACTCATACATACATATCCATTTAGCTGTACTAGTTGTCTTGACATTTGACATTATGCAAAAAAATATGAAACGTTAGTTGGTGGTTGTTTAGTTTGTTTTGTTTTATTTACCTTTGCTTGTTAGTTTTAGTTGTTAGTTTCGTATTACATTGATTGATGTTGTTGTTTTGCAGACCAAAAATATAACCCAAAGGGTTATTTTGTTGTTGGTGTTATTGTCACTAAATTATGTTTGTAAAGCCGACTGACCCATTGAATAATTGTTATTTTATTTTTATGTATTTGTCAGCGTGTTAATTGGGTTAGCGATGATTGGTTTAAGTGGTGGACATTTATGGCCGAATTCTCGGTCATTAGTTAACCATACTAACTATTGTTTAACTATTACTTGTTATTCTTATGGCAGACTAAGCATTGCGAATAAAGCATTATTAGTTAAGCCTTTGTCATTAGCTAACTAAAGACTGTGAATTCGGCCATTAGAGTTTATTTTCATTTTCAATTTTGTTGTTATAGTTTTTGCTTAATGCTGCTGTGTGGTAAAATTATTTTGAATTTATGTGCATATGTATTTCTAATTGACATTTCGTTGCGGTGACGTTTTACAAACTGTTGACATAAAAGGTTAGCTAAGTTTACAGCATTTTGTTAAACATTCATAGTATTGATTATTGGCTTATTTGCTTTATTGTGATTCTGAAAATAAGCCTGTCAATTTAATGCTATGCAAGCTTGTTAAAATAGACAGATAAATTGAAAAATGTATAATATTTATGAGAAAAATGTTAATGGCATAATGTCTTCTTTATTTTAAAGCTATTGTAAAGAACTGGGGGGTTACTCTACTCTCTGTTTGCTTTCGCATCGCAATAGAGAGTAACCCCCTGTCGTGTTTGAATAGCTTCATTGCTGACGAACATTTTTCTTTGGGAAAAAATCTCCATGTTAAGATTCTTAAAACGCCTAAACTTGAGGGGATCAACAACAGATGTCAGATCTTTTCGTAAAGGCATAAAGATCCTAACAATACTTATAAATTCTTGTCTTAAACTCTCGTATTTTCCATTAGAATTCAAAGATCATGTTTCGGTACCCCAATCATTACTTTTATGTATATGTTAATCCATCTTTCGCATATGCACCCATGATAAATCTGACAGACCATCTTCCTTAATCCCATGAAAGTAGGGTAATGTCAGATCACCGCCTTCTTAAGCTATAACTCATAACTTATAGAACTAATATGGACAAAAAACAAATCTTTTTAGCCGAGTGTCTTTTAGTTAACAAAGCACTACCATTACCATTATGATTGTTAAGTCTAAGGACCACCGAATGATACCATAGTGGTAGGATTCCAATAAATTTTCGGATATTACACTATTACCATTTTTATTTAATTAAAAGTTTTATTGAAGATAATTAAGAACTGGCCCCTAAATTTTAATTTCGAACATTAATTTTTATCTTAGTTTTGATGACATAATTGTATTTAAAAGTGATAAAAATATCTCTTTTTCATATACGGTTTCCATTGAAAAGATATTAAATTATTTAGATACAATTCCCTAAAATCTAGCAAATATGTATGTCATCATATTTATTTTTGATTGTCATAGCATGTGGTCCCCTTTACTACCTAACAACTTACACTTGTGTTCTTAAGTGGATAAGTAGCTGAATCAGGAAAAAAAATCAAAAAAAAAACACCCAAATCCTTGTACCAATGAATTTAATTGTAACAAATAAATAAAATAAAATCACTTGATATTTGCTGTTGTTGTACAAAGTTTTGTCAAATTCTTGTTGTTGTTGCTGTTATTGTTTTCTGTTTGTTATCTTGAATAATTTGAGTGAAAACCAAAAACAAAAGTTTTATATTTGTTTATTTTTGTATTTTATTTTTTTTTGTGTGGGGGGGTGGTGTAGGGGGTTAAGCTAAAGGGATTTTCAATGAAAACAAATCCACACATGCTTTAAAAATAACAGCAACAACAACGGTACATACTGTAGGTATGCATGTGTAAGTGCTTGAGCAAGCGAGTGTTTAGTGAAATCCATGTAAGCAATGTTTAGGGCAGAGTCTCACACTGAACATACTACTCGTCTGCTAGTAATAATGACGTCATTTTTTTTTATTTGTATTGATTGTACTGTTAATGTTTTTGACACAATTATGGGACATTATTTATAAAGCATTTACATACTACAAACAATTTTCAGTTATTAAGGCAACTTAAGTGTGTGTGTGTGTTTATTATTGTTTTTGTTTATATGAGCAGCTTTTAAGTTAAGGTAGATTTTTTGGAAATACAGAGTGTGGAGAATTTGTAGAAAGCCATGTGAAGCAAATTTGATAAATTGTTTTTTTGAAAATTTTGTTTTAAATTTGTTTTGGAAAATTAAAAAAAAATTTCTTCAAAAAATAAAAACTTGAAAAATTAAAGCATATTAAATATTCTTTAATTTAATGAAATTCAGACAACAATTTTCTAATTTTCTAATATTTTCTCCAAAAAGCGTAATCACTTGTTTTAGCATAAATTTGTTTGACGTTGTTTACTCTTACAAATGTTTTGCAAGAATAAA
Organism: Bellardia bayeri; assembly: GCA_950370525.1. Taxonomy (NCBI): domain Eukaryota; kingdom Metazoa; phylum Arthropoda; class Insecta; order Diptera; family Calliphoridae; genus Bellardia; species Bellardia bayeri. The sequence continues at coordinate 2,013,200 of OX493266.1, read as the reverse complement.
CAACATCAAATAAAACAAGTTAGAGTGCAATATTCGGCTGTGCCTTAAATACCCTCCACCTAAACGTAATAAGAAATTAAGTATTAGTGCAAATTTTATTATTATTTTATACATTGTTTAAAAGACAATTTTATGAGCAACATAATTTATTTTAAATGTTTTGAAATTTTATCTAATTTTGATTTTTTTAAATTGATGATCAATTGATGATGATGATGTCTGATGTTCATAATAATCTTGAGTGTAATTTAACAATATATAAAATTCAAACAACATTTTTCCATATTCACAACAAGTTAAGAAACAGAGTATACAAAAGGGTAAGTTTATAAGGTGATGCTTCTTTTGGATGAATTTGATCTCAATAAGATTATTTACAAAAGATTTATAGGTTGCATAGTAGAAGTGGATCAATTATGACTGATAGCTTCTAAATCCAATATCCACTAATGGGATTTCTACGTATCTTTAGGCTTATTTTGGTTGAATTTCATCTCAATAACGTTATTTACAAGAGTTGTATTGTTGGTTGTTATGCTCGGAAGTATACCAAATTAAGGAGCTATTATTGACTGACAGCTACAAAGTCCAGTAGCATAATTGCCGTATAACCTATATTAATATGATTTCTGGATAAAAATTTCTGATCCATATAAATGTTGTTTCGATATCGATATTTCTAAGACATTTTGTGGGTTGAATTGTTTTTCGGAAAAGGTCCTTTTATGCCAGCTATGACAAATCGTGGCCTGAACTTTTTAAATATTGGAACAGTGAATTTAATCGCATATGAGAATATCTCACGTTGAATTTCAACGTAATAACGGTAGTATTAACGTGAATTTCGCAAGTGGTCAAATATGGACCGATATTCTCCAAATCTAGCAGTTTGATTTTATATATAAAGATTAAAGACTTTTATGACCAATTATGGACCGACCATCGTAAAATTTAGTACAATAATCCGAACCGAACGAAACAAAATTTCGTTTTGCGATTTCTTTTTACATGACGCGTATTTTTCCCGAATTTTGTATTAATATTCTAATTCTACAGGCATTTATTTATGAGCCATATTTCGGGAAGATATTTGTATGGGGGCTATAAGAAATCATGGACCGATTTTTACTTTTTTCGTCACACTTTCTTCTTGTATACCAAATTTCATGGCAATATCTGCAATATAGAAATCAATGTATTTGAAAGTTCACCGCGTATAACGAATTCAGCCGTATTTCTATATAAAAATATGTGTTTTATTAAACAATTATATTTTATTTTTTGAAATTAAGGTCTAATATTAGACCTTCGAAGAATCAGTTAAATAATCAAAATATGTGTTTTATTTTTGGCGACGAATAAATGCGACCAAAAATACGTCGTTCTTCCCAATTGTGTTCCTAGCATTACTTTCGTTTAATTGTTAATAACTTAAACTTTTTATAACAATTTTATGCTTCTCTTACACAACCTTTTAACCGCTTAAACCTGGCATAAATTTTCCCCTTCAATATCTTTAATTTATTTAAATGTTTTTTTGTTGATGTTAAGCCCTTTTTTATACCAATGAAGTCATATTTTTAATTTTGTTTACAATTTAATTTAATTAAAACTGAAAATATCTACACAATCTCTTTAATTATCATACATAATTTTTTTTTATAACAATTAAATCACTCGTAACTCAATTTTTTCAAAATAACTCCCACCCATATCTTTAGATTTTATTATTGTTTTGAATAATAATAATAAAAAAAAATTTACATAAATATAACGTGACTATTTGTAGGTTACCTAAAAGTACAATAAAGAAATCAAAATGATTTTGTTTTGGTTTTTATTTTTATTTTACACAAACCAAAAATAATTATAAAAAATTAAGACAAATAAAATTGTTTTTGGAGAAGATAAAATCCGGTACACGTCTCAAGTGAAACAATTGTAGCACAGTCTCTCACACTAGAAACCGAAATGATTTCATAAGTTAAATTTACCCAAATTTAGTTAACTTAAACTGTTTAAATTGTTGACAAACTAAATATTTAAAGATAAACAATTTTTAAAAAGAAAATAAAACTGGTTCATTTACATTTTTTAAAGTGTTGAGCCTTTTTATGTCAAGACATGATATTCTTCTTTTTAAGTATGTATGTATGTTAGATTTTTAAGTAAATATTGAAAATGGAACAGTTTACACAAAACATTGTTCACATATAAACTGGCGTTTCCTGGAATATCACAAATAGGATTCGAAACTGAAAACGCCACAATTTAAACTTTTACATTTTATTTAAATTAATTTCCACCCTCTCTCTCTCTCTGAATCCAATTAAAGTTTAATCTTCCTGTTTCTACGCAAAACAATACTTTCGATTGTGCACCCAAATTTGTGCGGTCAACACCAGTGCATGCCTTTGGAAAGTGTTCTTGATTTAGGCATGTAAAGCATTTGGGAATTTGTTTCTTTGCTTTCATACTATACATCTGACCCTTTCCAATTTTATTCTTTACTCTGCTATTAGTTTTTTAATTGGTTAGCACATTTGATCCTTAATTAATGAGTTGGTATTTGTAGCCCGGGTTCGATTCCCAGTCACTGCCATTCAAACAACATTAGTATCTGCTAATTATTAGTTTTCTTTCTATCCATCATTACTAATATTTATCACAGCGCCCTCTTTCGGTGATATAGCATTCAAACGCCACCGAAGTAAAATAATTAAATAAAGGCTCTAAAATCAAGCTTTAAAAATAATGCGCCTACTCACCACCAGAGGCGCTTCAATGCTGCACCAAAACAAACATAATGAGCAATTGTAGAGTTGTGATATAAAGCTTTTTTCTACTTTTACCTCCTTTACTTCTTCAATCTATCTTCTTTCCAAAGAAAGTAACGCATATTAATTGGCTGAGTGTTACTTCTCTTTAAAAAAAAAATAGTTTACTATAACTTACTTTATAGTTTACACTAGAGTTTCCACTGCAGCTTACACTACATTTTATTACTATAGTTTAAAGTTGCCACTATAGTTTGAGCAGGGGTTTAGACTATAGTTAAACTGTAATTTACCTGCAGTTTACAATATACTTTACACTATAGTTTAGACAAAAGTTTAAACAGCGGTTTATACTATAGTTAAACCATAATTTGCTTTACACTGTAGTTTACAAGTTTACTTTATATTTTACACTGTAGTTTACCTTATAGATTACATTATAGTTACCCTAGTTTACACTAAAGTTGCTCTATAGTTTCGACTAGTTTTTTTTTATAATTAAAATTTTTTATTGTCTCTGTCACCTTGAAGTTGGCAAACCTTCCTAAGTACTTGCCAATTGTAGCATTAACTTTATATTTAATTTTATTAATACGACATGCTAGTACAACATTATACTTACATACATATGTACATGTTGATTACAACGTTGTAACGTTTGTACATGACATTCATCTGCATACGGCAAATCATTTTGTCATCCATCCAGCCAACCAAAATAATCAAGCAACTTACAACTCAACACCATTAACAATAAACCAACCAACCAGCTAAATAAAATAAAATGCTGTTGGTGGGTAATGGCTCGTGTAAAATTGCTGGCAAAATTGCTTTTTTTTTACTTAAAAAGAATCAAGGTAGGTGACAATATTCATGCTAAAATGCATATGTTCGCACACGAAATTCATGTAAATTTAAATGTTTTTTTTAAGGAGACACAACATGTAAAACTCTTTACATGGTAAAAATGTCAACAAAAGACCTAGAGGGAGAGATAAAAAACTGTATGTATATTTTGCAGATGATCATTATAAACGTCAACATTAATGACATTGTAGATATTGCGATCGCTAGTATTATAGAGAAAATGCCAAAGACACCCCCAAATAATGTTGATTGCTTCTAAGTAATGTTAAATTGCTGGTAAAACATGACAAAGTGCGGTGTGTTTTAGAAAAGTGGAGGTGTTAAATGTTTTTTCTTTTGAATGATGAGTCACGTGAGTGAGTGTTTAAAATAATAGTTTTTCTTCTGTGAGCAACAATCATTTTTAAGTGGCCTAATTTAAATTTAGGTTATTCACAGTTTGTTGTAATTTTTTTTTTAAATAAAGCAGTAAGTTCAATTAGCACTTGTGTAAATGATCCAAATAAAGAAAGTAGTATTAAAGAATGTAGACTTGGTTAAACAAACAGTTTTCACCTGTTACTGTTTCTAAAAACTGTGATGCCCCTACCTAATATGTTTAATTCTAACTCCCACCTTTTGAAATTTTTTAATATTATTCATTAAATTGTCATTGTTTTTTAACATTTTAATTTCATATTCTTCTGCATTAAGATACACACTTAATAACAATAAAGTATTTTTTTCTCTACTGAATTGAATATAACATAACAGCGAAAAAAGCTGAATAAGTCGAAACATTTGTCTGGTGTCATTAGCCCAAATTGACCAACACACCGCAGAAGCGCTAAAACAAACACGATATTCTTACCAACAAAATTAAAATGACTAAAACCAACAATTTCTTAGGTTAATGACTTTAATTAAACAACAGTTTTTTTTTAAATAAAGTCTTTTGCTAAATAAACAAAATGTAAAAGCAATTTAGGTATTAATTAAATGAAAAATAATTCTCTTAATTTTGGTGGATAGCAAAGGAAAATTAGTAAAATTTAGAATAACTAAAACTAAAAAGTTGAATGGCAGGTGAATAAATTATGATGTCATCATGGTTTGACCATTAGTAGCTGTTGTTAAATGAGAAAAAAGAGGTGAGAAAAACAGATGAGCTAATTAGAGGCGTCGAAAAGGTTTAATGAGTAAAGAGTTTAAATTTGGTAATATCAGCCATTTTGGATTGTCAGTTTGTTTTTGACAGATAAATAGGTTAGTTGTGTTTTTGGTGTGCTCTTCGATTTTGTACTATTCGAAAAAATGGATCAAAGAAACAGTATTAAGTTTTGTGTAAAAAATTAAATTAAATGCGCAAGGACATTTGAAATGTTGACTGTGGCTTTTGGCGAGTCTACTATGAGCGGAATACAAGTTCAATTGTGGTATAACCGGTTTAGGAAAGGCTGGGAAGATGTCAATGACGATGTTCGGCCTAGTCGCTCGAGCACGTCAACAACCGATGAAAACATTGAAGCAGTGAATAAAATGATTTTGGATAATTGTCTAATTACTATCAGAGAGGGTGCTGATAATGTTGGCATATCGTTCGGCTCATGCCAAGCAGTTGTAAGTTTTAAACTGAGTTCATTGCAGCAGTCGCCGGATGCGAAACCACTATCCATCTTTGAACCATCATTGTCAATCATATGACAATGAGCGAATTTAAGAAAATAATAACAACAAGGACGGCAAAATTAATAAACAAACTTTGCGCTAAAGCAAACGATTGAACGAAAAAACCCCTCCATCTTCATTATTAAAAAGAACATGGAAACTGCATTACAATGCCGTACAAAGAACTTTCTTGATCTGTTACAATTTCGGGATTTTTGTTTCACATTAGTGTAAGGGTAAAAAAAACCCTATTATGTTTAGCCACCAGTGACTTTGAGTGTCGACCCCTGGTTTAGGTAATCTTTGTCAACCTTTTGTAAGATATTGTAAAGTTTGTTTATTTACAGTCCCTAAGTTCAATTTATAGAACTAAATAAAACTTCATTATATTTTGAGCTCTGTAATCCATAAACAAACGTGATATTATGCATTTGCTATAATTGCTAATAACACCAACACTTTAATCTTACATTCGCAAATTTGGTAACACTTAAATTTGCTTACAAAAACATCAAAGAAACAGCTATACAATGCCGTCAGCATCAATAACACAGAGTCGCCACGGCACAATTCATCTCTGTGATTAGTAATTTTCAACGTGAAGTTAACAAATTGCAGTTAACAAACAACTTTATTATGATGACAGTTATAATCAGCCATACGATATGAGAAAATTAACAGTCATCAACATTTTCAAACATAATTTTCATATTATTCACACAGTTTAAATTAGTTTTTTTTTTGTTTTTATTAGTTTTTTGTGAAGAGAAACTTTACAAAGAAATACAAAGAAGAGAGAAAACATATGTGTAAATATTTAAATGTAAGTAACACATATTGACATAAGTACTTCATACTCGTATAGTAATTGAGGTAAGTGTAAACAAATCAAATGAAATGAAAATCATTCAAGTATGACCATGAATAATACCATGCAAAATTGTTAAACAATGTAAAAAACTTTTAAAATATTTTAAATATGGTTAAAGAAATGTAGGTAAAACTTTACTATATGTATATGGCTTGATGAGTGTGAAAAAATATGGGTGTGTCCTGTAAAGTTTGTTACTTCACTCACCATCACAATCTGTTGGGGAAGTTTACGTGTAACAATTGTATTTTAATTTTATGCTAGTTAAGTTATATATTAATAATGTTAAGAAAAAAAAATGTAGGTTAGTTTGTTATTTAAATGATTTTTTTTACAAACTTTTAACCGGTAATTTATTAGAAAATTGTAGGGCACTTAAAGAATGTGTCAGCCATTTATAAGGTTGTTGAACAAGTTAAAAGTTGTTTTGAAAGAACATTAATTTGTATTTATTTATAATGTTAAGATAATTAAGGCTTTAGACAAGAGTTGCCAAGTGATTAAACGTTCAAAGAAAGCCGGACAAATTTTTGTTGTGAATTTTCAAAAACAATTAAGAGAAAATGGCCTTCACAAGTTTAAACAAGGGTTGTGGGAAACTGAAATTTAATTGCAGTGTTATTTGAAATAATAAATTTTATAGTTTGCTTATTTAATTACTAAAATGTCTCTTAACTTTTGATTTGTGGCTCAAAAAAAATGCAGGGCTCATATTAAAATTAATGCCTGCTTTAGAAAAAACATATGTATGCCATTAAATCCCCTCTTAACAAGAGACTAATTTATTTACTTACTGGACAATTTCTTGTTTTCGCTTGAATTTGGGACGTGTGGACAACCCTTGCCGGTTCTGACAATTTTGTCACAATATTTGTTCTCATATTTTTGGCTGCCATCAAATGACATTTTCACACGCAAAAGACTGACATTGCAAAAAAAAAAAACTTTGAACATCGACACGTTTTCCCCATACAAAAGCCATGATTTCTTGTTCACACTTGAATTTGTCTCGTGTGGACAACTCTTGTATATATTATATAGAGTTGTGCCCGGTCGTTAATTTCAGTGACCGGTCATTTTCGTTCATTTATCCAAGACTGATTCGTTCAATCGTTCACTTTGAACGAATGAATACAACCCTTATTGAATGTGATTTTCTTCTTGTCTTTGAATAAACAGCAGCTGAACGAAATTGATAAATACAATATTGAATGAAAACCGTTCAGTTAAATGACCGGCTCATTCCGTTCAATGAAGTGATCCGTTCATTTTAACCCGTTCGTTCTTGAACGACACAGCTCTAATATTATATTCCCGTTCGAGTAGCGCTGCCAATATTAACTTTGCACAAGAGAATTTACGTGGAACAGAAATTACAAGGAGATTATATAAATTTCAAAAACTTTGCAAAGTACACTTATCAACTTAAACTTATCGCTTATAAAATTTCTGAGTAATTTCTGAGTTCTGAGAAACATAAAGTATTGACCACAAATTGCATACATAAGTGCAAATGAAAATCTGATAAGTTGTTTTTTGCAATAGGGCCCTGTTTACTTTTATTTTGATTGGAAAATTTTGGTACTCTTCTGTTTAAAATTGAATTATTGTATCAGGTTCCTTATGTTTTAGTTATAGTTATACCTCCTTATTCAAAAACGATTATTAAATTTAACAAACGTTTATTAAGACAGATTTGCATAAAAAATTGCTTAATAAACGTTTGCTAAATTTAATAATCGTTTTTGAATAAGGGGGATAGTCATTAATAGAGTTATATTTTGCGTCAGTTATTTATGAATTATGCCATGTATTTTGTTTTAAATTTGTACTTGTGATATATGTATGTATGTATATAATAAAACATTTTTTTTTAGCAATATTAGGTGTTTACTTTATATTGACGATCAGCGGATGTTTGCCATCAAATTATATTTTTAGAAAGAAAACTATGAACTTTAACACATTTTCCCCACACCAAAGAACATGTACCAGATTATGTATGTCCGTAATTCTTCAGACGTTCTGTTTGTTTGGAGTCATAGACCATCAATTTGTTGCCACAACATGAAATTTCATGTTCGCTCATGAATTTTTCCTATTGTAAACAATTTTTGTTAGTGCAATGTCCTTGTTCCTTCCAACAATATTGTCAAAACAATTGTTTTTTTTTAATATAATTAAGAAACACAAACTACTACAATTGCGTTTGTCATTAAATGTTATTTTCATACAAAAAAGAGCAATTTTCTTTTAATTACAAAGAAAAATACTGACATGAACATCGACACATTTTCCCCACTCTAAAGAACTTTAACAAATTTGTGTTCTGTGCCGTTCTTTATGTTTTAAGAATTAACCATATTTTGAGTTGGCTCTAAAAGACATTTTAAATCTCCGCCTAATAGTATTTATAATAAACCTTAAACCTTAAGTCTTTTCTAAAAAAAAAATTTATGATATAATTTCAATATCTTTAAAAAAAAATTCTCAATTTTTCAAAGTCATAAAATTGTTACGATAAATATTCAAGGGTAACATACAAACTCAGTTTTAACTATATATTAAATTATTAATGCAAGTGATTAGCACTTTATTTACTTACAAAACCCTTACAAAATTCCTCACAACAAAGTTAGTTTAAAATTTATCTAAATTATTCAAATTAAAACTTAGTAACATAAGCCAACACTTTAACAAAAGAAAAGTGGTGAGTAAAACGGTGTATTTCCCTGATAATACACTAATAAAGATAAAACTTTTAGGTTTTATTTTAAAATTTAAAAAAAATAATGTGGGTTTTTATTAAAACTAAAGTAACAGCTGAGATCCACACGATTGAACTTTGCTGCCGCTGCTGGTGTGGACACATTATTAAACTTTTGTAGGGATTGCATTTTACACGTAACACTTTTGTAGCGTGTTTAGTTACTTTTTTTTCTTTTTAATTTTTAATTCTTTCTTTATCTTTAAATTCTTTTAACTACAAAAGGTGATTTCTTCAAAGCAATTTTTTTTTATAAAACATACTTGTTGATTCAGCATTATTTATTATTCTATTTTCAAACCAAGTTTTAATCTACCATAACAACAAAAAGGTTTTATTACAGTGTAAAGAATAACAGAGAAAAAAAAATAATTGAATTTCCTGTTACTTGCTTCAAGAATGAAGACATTATATTATAAATTAGGTTTTTATTTTTGAAAACTAACAGGAAAAACAGCTCGGAAGTGTTTTTTTTTATAAATTAAGAATACTCTAAAGTTGAAATTAACATAAATGTACAGAAATATTAAATTAAATAAAGAAAAATAAAAGAATACATTTTAAAATCATGAAATATCAATGGAAAATAAACTTTATATCAAATCAAATTTAGATGTTGCAATTAATAAACAAAGTTAAATGGCGCCGTATTGTGTTCCTTGACCTGTCACAGATTTCCAGAAAGGTGTCAATTGATTTATTTTGTTAGATTTATCAACGAGTGTAACTGTTTTTAAGCAATTATGTTCGGTTCATTTACCCCTAAGTTTAACTGCTTTTTTATTTTATGATCTCATTGATAAGTTTCTCATTAAATCAGCCGCTTTAATTATATCTGATATTTTTTTATCAGCCTAAATATTATTTAATATTAAAACAAGTACGAAAGTGTAGTCGGTCATGCCCGACCATATAATACCCTACAGTATATGTATAAAACAGTTTTTCAGAAATGGGCGTTATATAGGAGATATAAGCTAGTATGGACCGATCATCCAAAAATTTAATGCCATGACTTCTGTGATTATAAATATTATATGTGTTAAACTTTTTCTCGATATTAATACTTTTAAAAGATTTATGGAGGTTAAAGTGAATTACGGAGAAGTTCTTATATGGGAGTTTCGACTAATTATGGACCAAACATTATAAAATTAGGTGTCATCATTTCTCTATATATGAAACTTATTTGTTTGAATTTTATTTTGATACCAACATTTTTAAAAGATTTATGGTTGTTAAAGTGATTAAAGTTGTTAGTGTTAATTTTAATTATACTTTTCAACAGAGTTTGTCGCAACTAGTTTCAATTTATGGTTTAATTTTAAGTATAAATATATTTAATTTAAACTTTTATTAATAAATCTTTCTTTTTCTATTCTCTTTTTAGGTAAGTGCTTTAAAGAACTGGGGCCAAATTACCGCATTCGATATCGAGTAAAATTGATCGTAATTTTCTTATTTGAGATTATGGCATTCGATATCGAGCAAGAAATTTAGTACATTTTATCATAATTTCGATATCGAAATCATTTTTCGATCACGAATGCGGTAATTTGGCCCCTGGTATGTAAACTACAAAATACTACTAAAAAGTTTTTCATTCAAAACAATAGCAGTTGGTTTAGAATTCACGCAGTTGAAAGAGGATCTCGCTGAGGAAAGAGGATTTAATATTTAGTCAATCCGATGATTTAATAAAAAACTGTATTATATTCGACCTGTGGTTAAGAAGATAATACGCAATTTGCTTTTATTTATACATACATATTACTGCTTATAGCACAATATCGCTTCTTGCTATTAATTAAGTTTTGCAGATGGCTTAAAGACAGATTGATCATTATTCATATAATTTTCTTAGCTATTAAGAGGATTTGTTTGTTATCTGAAAAATATAGCCGGTTTATGTGAATGTATAAGTTATGATCAAGTTATAGTTTCCTTGTAATATGTGAAAAGGTATTTCGATGTTGCAAATGTTTTGAAAAGAACATTTCCGAAAGGCATTCGCAAATGCATCACTAAGTTCCCTATTCACTTTCCAAGAAATAATTTAATTTATATTTTCCTTAAGTAGGATCCCGAATCACCAGAATTGGGCTCAATATAAATCATTGTAAAAAGAAATTACGTAGGAAAAACCTGGGTGACTATTGTCTTTATTACTCGGGGAACAATCTGAATTGTGGATATTTTATTAATCCGAGAAGAATCTCAATCGTGGATCTTTTATTCGTGCTGGAACAATCTGTGGATCTTTTATTACCTCGTGAACAATCCTAATCGTGGATTTTTTATTACTCCGGGAACAATTTCACTCGTGGTTTTTTATTATTCCGTGAACAATCTGAATCGTGGATCTTTTATTCGTGCTGAAACAATCTCAATCGTGGATCTTTTATTACTCCGGGAACAACCTCAATCGTGGAACTTTTATTAGTCCGAGAACAATCTCAATCATAGATCTTTTAATACTCCGAGAACAACCTCAATCGTGGAACTTTTATTAGTTCGGGTTCTTTTATTACTCCAGGAACAATCTTAATCGTGGATCTTTTATTCGTCCGAGAACAATCTCAATCGTGGTTCTTTTATTAGTCCGAGAACAATTTCAATCGTGGATCTATTATTCGTCCGTGAACAATCTCAATCGTGGATCTTTTATTCGTGCTGGAACAATCTGTGGATCTTTTATTACCTCGTGAACAATCTTAGTCGTGGATTTTTTATTACTTCGGGAACAATTTCACTCGTGGTTTTTTATTACTCCGGCGAAACTATAACATGTTATTAAAATAGCTATTTAGGGATCTGTTCGCTCTGATCAAACAGGAGCTTTACGGATGTGTACAAATAAAATGGTCGTAAGAAACGATTATTTGACCACTACTTTAGATTGGAAATAGACATAGATTAGTTTCACAAGAAAGGTTAGTGTGTAAAGTGAAGATGGTATATTCGAAACATTTGGGCTATCTTAGGCTACCAGATTACGATTTGTTTTATAGTCGATCGTCCAAACGCACAGCTTACTTGGATACATTGAGTTGGTTTCCTCGTGTTGTCTGAAGAGATAAGCAATGTTGAGGAAGTTGCAGATGAAAAATAGAAATGAAGAGAGAAAACAAAGTTGAGATCTAGAGGACAATGAAGTTTTTAATGTTTCTAAAGATGTAGAAGATTACAAGCTCCAAGTCAATTGAGTGAGGAGTTGGAGGTCACCGCAAAGAGATTTATATGTCGGGTTGCGCTAGCCAGTTATAGTTACTTTATTAGAGTTTGTGTGCTCTAAATTTATATATAATAGTTTAGAAAGTCACAGCAATTGGACTAAATTATGTCTGTAAAAGTAGCAGTGGAACAAGGAACAACAAAGAAAGTTACAAAAGTTAATATAGCAAAACGGACATGTGTATCTATTACAATGAAGATTGTCCAATAATCCCGGCTGTGTCTGGAGGAGATGGTAAGATTTTCTTCGATTAAACGTATATTCAACATGAACATTTGTATGAAAATAGGAGCTCTTTCGTTTGCTGGTGCCACTCTATATTTAAATGAATTCACTCGTGACTTTGGCATCTCTCTCAATAAAAGATGGAATAAAGAGCTTATTTGTAAAGAAATTAGGATATACAGAATAATGTCAAGATTCCAACTAAGAAGCCTAAAAATAATTTTACGACTTTTGTAAAAGTTGCAATGACTAGGAATCCTGATCTTCCACGTTCCAACAGAACAAGGAATGTCCGGGATTGGTAGACTTAATATGTGTTCAGCAAATACTTATTGACAAGATCTCTATCATTAAGGGAAATTTAGATAATTTTTAAATCTTCATTAGAACAAAGGGAAGAGCAGACGACTGCGAATTCTTTATCAGGACTTTTTTAGAAGTTGTAACCACGATAAAGAACAGAAGCAATTGAACTGTTTATTTGCGATTGTGCGGCATTTTTGGACTTAAGACCGAGTATGTGTGATCAACAAAGGTTAAGATAAAAATTCAAACCTCCAATAAAACATTGTGGGACATTTTGGGACTTAAGGAACAACTCTATCTCTCTCTAAGGGTGATTTAAAAAGGATTCACACCTTTGTTCAAGCAACCGGAGGTAAGAAGAGCAGACCAATGAACTTTTTCTTTTTTGTAATTGTCGGGAATTTGGTAACTTATTTTTGGTTAACTTACTGACAATAACCGTCCGTAATTAAGTAGAATTTATATATTTATTAAAGCAACCGTAGGTTACAGGAGGGCGAATGTTGTGGTAGATTTAAGGTAATCAGTTAGAACCGAATGAGTTATGCGTAAGCGGGTGTTAATTAAACTAAAATTTAAACCTTTAAATTGATTTATTTAATTTCTTGGTTTTTCGGTCATACAAATTTAAATTTCAGTTTAGTCTCATTTTAATTCTTTTTAAGCTTTTTAATTTCATATTATCTTTTAATCTCAGTTCTTTTAAATCTATTTCCTTTAATGTTGTTTTACATCCCGGCTATTGAACTAATTTGTATAATTTATGTTCAAAATATTAAGTTAATTAACATTTGTCACAAATTATTTTCATTTTTATGATTTCCTGGCTAAAACCCATGAGACTGAAATTACTTGACAGTGTTTACAAATAGCTCATAAAACTATTAGCTATTATTGCCTTGACAGTTTAAAAAAAACACACCTCCAAAAATGGTTCTATTAAACAAATATACTTTAAATGTTTTTATTACTTATTTTTAAGTATTGTTTTTATGGTGTTATTTAAAAAAAACATTTGTTTTATAGTTTTATAGTAGAACCACCCAAATTGTCAATGAATTGCTAACATAAATTTTCGTTTTGGGTTTTTAATCTGTAAAAAAATTATTCCAACAGATTGGCAACATTGCTGTAGTGATTTGTTAATTTTTTTGAAGGAGTTCTTTCTCTTCACATTTACCCAGCATACCATTGTAGGAGGGCTCCGAAAAAGGAGTCAAAAATGAGTTCAACAAAAGAATATTTTCGGAGCGAAAGAAAAATTTGCTTGTTACTGTCCTGAGTCGGCACGCAGTATGATTCAGAAATTCCACTTAATTATGTGTGTACCAAAGCGTTGTTGTCCTGTTATTTTTGCTTTGAACAAAAAAAAAACATAGATGTACCACACAAGAATGATAAAAATAGAATTACACAGAGCCCAAAAAAAACCCTCATAAAAGACTCTTTTCTGACATTATCTAAGAGCTCTTTCAGAGCCCGAAAAAGCCCTCATAAAAGACTCTTTTCTGACATTATGTAAGAGCTCTTTCAGAGCCCAAAAACCCCTCATAAAAGACTCTTTTCTGACATTATTTCAAAGCTCTTGCTGACTGACCATTTTCGAATGTAATGACCCTCTTTTTTGAAGGTTTTCAAAGCAATTATGATTGTTTTTTGGGCTCATAAAGAGCATGAACGCTCCAGAAAAGTTGTCAGAAAAGACTTTTTTGTTGTCTCATATGGCTTGCTGGGTACTGTAATACTGTTATTTGTGTGTATATGAGAGATAGAGAGAGAGAGGAGAGCGATAAAACCAGTGTTACCAGAAAATGAATTTCAAAATATGCTAAAACTTGAAAAATTAAGTGCTAAAATGTTCTACAGAAGAAAAAATAAGTTCTAAATTTTTTCAATGTAACAATACAATTTTTATTTCAAATGTTACAAATATAAATTATAGTTTTTTCTTATTTTGTTCATAACAATTATTGACTTGTTTTAATAGATTACATTTCATATATTAATTCAAAAATTTCCGTGTTCATTTACTTATCACACCGAAATAAATTTAGTTGAAATATTAGTAAAAGTTATTTTTTATTTCTCCAAAAGTATTTTTTTAGAGTAAAATAGTAAATTTTTTTAAAAATTTCAATGCATTTTCGAGAAAAAAAAATGCTAAATTTAGCACTGAAAGTGCTAAAATGGCAACACTGCATAAAACTGTTTAACATATTGTTGCATTCAAAGTTGTTTTTGTGTGTTTAAACAACAACAAAACTTTAAAATTAGTTTGACATTTAATTTTTTCTTATTAAAATAAAAGCATAGAAAGATTTTAAAGATAATGTGGAAATTATTTATTAGTTTCTGTTTAAAAAAAGGGGCAGACATCTAGTTTGTGTATTTGTTGTCTTTAGCTTCTTAAAATAACTTCAAATTTATGGAAGTTGTGGTTTTTTTTTAAGAAAATGTTTCATGTTCTGTTGCATTGGTTTTAAGCATATTTTCCGGTTTTTAAATTTTAGTTCTTTTTCCTAGAAAATTAAAAACATTTACAAATTTTGACAAGACTATTTAAGAAAAGTGGGGTAAATAAAAACGTAAGTTTTTGTCCCACGTGAAGTTGACAACATGTGTTGTTTAAAAACAATATGTAACAAAAATGTTTATTTTTGGTAATGTTAAATTTATTAGGCTGTAAAATGAAATTATCTTAAGAGATTTAAATAGAAATAATGGAGTTCCAAAAATGTAATAAAAGCAATAATTATTTGAAATATAGGGCCATAAAATGGCTGATGTTTACAAATTGTTTTAAGCCTAAAGTTGACAAACCTTTGTTTTTGTGAGATTTTGTTTACAAAACTTTTGCAAGCTTTGTGTTGGGCATGAAGTTTGTAATTTAATTAGAAAAATAACAAGTTTGGTAATTAATGAATAATAAATTAAGTTATTAATTAAAAACTCTGTCATACTGCCTTTATTTCTTTCTTCAAATTAGTCTGTGCCTAATCTTAGGAACTACAATTTATGTTTAAATTAACTATTAATAAACATACATTATCATATTTGTTTATATTAATACATAATTCTTGTTTATTTATGTATTTTTGCTCCATTACCCTAATTTGCATTTATGCAAGAGTCTTGCTGCTGAAATTAAACTTGTTGCATGTCAGACAATATTTTTCAATATTTATATAATAGAGCTGTTTGCTCTAAAGATACTGAAATTTTATTGCCACATTTGTTAATATTAATAATGCAACGCTAATTATTAAAACCAAACCAAACTTGGTGTTATTTAATTTATACAGACTAACAAAACAAGCCTTCCTCAACATTGTTTATAACATTGTGTGTTTGAAACTCTAACAATTTAAAAGTCAATATTGTTTTTAGTTTGTTTTATTTATCTCAACATTTTAATAAAGCCTGTGAAAAACATGAAAAAAAAACTTTGAAAGAAAAAAATAGCAAAGTTCTTCCGTAATTACACATGACTGGAATATATTGACCAATAGTCAACCATATTATCTCTTTTTTCTTTATTATTGTTTTAATAATAGTTTGTATAATATTTGTTACTTTTTTCTGTCGAATGTTTTCATAATCTTTCAAAACGTATAGATTTTTTTCTTTCAAATAAGGACCGGTTATTTGTTTTTAATCGCCGCAAAAAAAATTTCCATTTCAGTTTGCAAAAGAAAATAATTGGTTTTAATTTCATTAAAAATATTTCACAAAACAAAAACTAAAGCTAGATTTACACGATTGAAATTTTCTTTAAAGCTGCTCTTCAAAATGCTTCAAACTCGTGTAAACAGCAAAATTTCTTTAAAATTTATTAATTTAATAACTATTATTATAATTTCGATATATATATATAATTTTAATCGTGTAAATCTAGCTTATGACTTAAGACAATAATAATAATTAATCTATGGATTATGTTAAAAAGTGTTAAAACAGTTATGGTGAACTAAATAGCACATGTTTCTGAAATTGTATGCTTTGATTAATTCATATCTAGTCACAGGTACTTTTCTATGAATAAAAGATGCTATTAATGTTTTGAAAAGACATCGAAGTATTTTACAGATATAAATTAATTTCACTTAGAAAACGTCTTTTTTAATTACCTGGAACGAATTTTTAATACAGATTGACATAGCTCTCCAAATTGATTTTGTTTTTAGATAATGTTCTTTGAACAACTCCAACTTCGCCAGGCTTTCGGGAACGGTATAAGTTTCCATGGAGACCAATCTTCGGTATACATCCATTGCGATATATTAAATGAATATATTCAAATAAATAAGTGAATATGAGGTTATATGTTATACTGTTCTCTCCTCTAAATAGCTTTCTGAAGTGTGAGACTAATTTGGGAATCTACTCTTCGTTGCGTTCTATGAACTTCTTTCTATTTTGAAGTAGTGCTTACTACTCAAAGTTAGCTGTTCAATTTCTATCTCACCATTCATTTTCATAAGTCTACTTTTACATTCTGCTAATCATTGTACAACTATTTATTTTCCCTCAACTGCAAATATCAAAAAAAAAAAAAAAAAAAAAAACAAAAAACATTGTCAACAGAACTGGTAATAAATGAAAGGAAAATTAAAAGAAAATTCATGTCTTTAACACAACAGTCAGTCGGCCGGCCAGCCAGCCAGTTTTAATGAAACTGAGATTATTTTTTTTTTTTTTTGTTGTTGTTTATATTGAAACCAGTATTTTTGGGTTTGTCATACGCTTTTCAATTTTGCAACAATTTAAAACAACTTTATAAATTTATAGTATGGCCTAAACAAAACAAAACACTGCAAAAAAACAACAGAAGTTGGCAACAAAAAAGAAAGTTGTTTGACTGCAATTTCCTTTTTTTGTCTGTGCATTCATTTAATATTGTATTTTCAGCTTATTAAATCTTTGTCACATCTTATGAATAACCAAAAAAG
The DNA here is from genome assembly GCA_950370525.1 of Bellardia bayeri. Lineage (NCBI taxonomy): Eukaryota > Metazoa > Arthropoda > Insecta > Diptera > Calliphoridae > Bellardia > Bellardia bayeri. Next base: position 1,995,556 of record OX493266.1, on the reverse strand, counting down.
ACTTTTCGGTTTGTTTGCAACATAATCTGTTTAATAAAATCTTTACAGTCGTGCTGGGATTTTTTTTTTGCAATTGTTTGATGGCATTTTGTTGAACAAGATTTTTTTTTCAGAGATTTTCATGTGGAAAATTAAAAATGTTTTAATTTGTATAATTTTCAAGTGAAAATGTTATTGTTAATTTCTTTTAATAGTTATTTTTGTTTTTGGTTTTTCTGGTCTTTTTGTTTATTTGCTTATTTGGAATTGCGTTATTTAATAGCTTAAAGCAATAGACCATAAATCAGTTAATGATTTATTTATTCACATTTATTGGGTGTTAAGAAAATTTAAGAAAAAAAAAAACGCAAACCTAACAGAAGTTTAATAACTTTTCAGTATTTACAATGTTTGAAGCAAAATTCACCAACAAATTTATTAAACGGAAGTTAACAACAGTAAGTGTTACCAAGTTTAAGAAAAAGTATTGAGAAAAACGTTAAGAATGTTTAAATTATTAGCAAGAGTTTATGGGTGACAGACGATTAGCAAGAAAGGCAAGATTTAGCTGAAATTTTTTCAACGGGAAGTTAGCAATTACAAGTGTTACCAAGTCTAAGAAAAAGCAATAGAAAAAAAGGTAAAGAAAGAAAAAAAAATACTGTCGAAATACAACTATTTACTCTACCAGGAATCAGTAACTTAACGTTGCCAGGTTCCTTGGCAATGTGAACATTTTTCTTTGTAAGAACTTAAATGATCATTTCAATAACCCTAAATTCTAAAATAAAGGCCAAATAGTTTTTAAATATGTATTTTTTTTAATTAATTTATGCATTTGATTTCAAAAAAACGTTTTCCAAGTTAGTACAATTTATGGTTTACTAGGTAGGTGGGAAAAGGTTAATGAGTGCCTCAAGACACTCTTTGGGTTTAATTGATTAAAAAAAAATTTGATTAGCCATTTCTAAGAAGTTATATTTTGTTGATTTTTATTGCAAATACTTTACATTAGTTGTATATAAAGGAAAAAAAAACAATTTTTGTTGTTTGAGCAGCATAAGTGAATTTTGCGTTTCGAGCAAAAACACTGCATCTGAAACTTTTTTCAATGCTTGTACCATTTTTTACCATTTTGCCTGTTTAGCCAAAGAGGGTAATGATTAATGCTATCATAGCGAATATCCACAACTGGGTGAATAGTTTAGCTGCCTATTTTTAAAAGATTAGGTTGTGGTGAATTTACTAAGGATGTACTACTCGATCTAAAGCTTAGACGACCTATTGACTACTTTTTTTAATATGCAGCTAGTCCAGCAGCAATAGCGTCCCGAAATTCTAGCAAATTAAGCGCTTTGAAAATACACTTAGTTAGAAAAAAGTGTAGCAAAATATACAGTACATATTGTGCTTTCAAAAGCACGCAATGCCGAAGAGTGCCTTAAGACAGTTATTAAAAAATTACTGCTCCAAAGCAAAACTTATCTTTTTGACTTAAATTCAGCTACTAACTAATAAAATAGATGTATATTTTTTTTTTTTTTTTTGAAAAAATATGTTCACTATCTAAACAAAATGTAAAATCCCTAATTATTTGTTTCAAAATACACTTAGTTAGAAAAAAGTGTAGCAAAATATACAGTATTGAGCTTTCAAAGTCTTTGAAAATATTTTAGTACGTTTATTAGCAGGTGTTAAATAAGCTTTTGGAATAAAAAAACAGTTACATTTGTCACCATTGTCACTTTTGTGATGAATGCCTTTAGGCATGATTAAGCATTAGAGGGTGCAACAAAAATGTTGAGATTCAGGTATCACTTTTATATTTTAGGATCTTATAGAAAACTATTTAGAATTAATAATTACAACCTTTAACGTTGTCAACCACTTTTTATACAAAGTTAATGTCGCCCCTGATAAACTGACAAACTACTCTTACTGATCTTTACCCAGGTAACTTGAATATTAAAATAATAATTAATTTGTTTTCATTTTGTTACGTTGGAATAATTTTTATTTAATTTGTATTAAACAGAAATTAATCTCATACAAGAATGTAAAGAAATAATAATTGCATAAACCAGCAGCCTTAAAAACCAAGTGATCATGATGATAAAGACTATGATCATGGTGGTGGCTGATGGCGGTGGTGGTATTTACAAACTAGTAACAGTAGCAATGATCGCATTATGACTTTAAATAATGCACAGCAATTCTCAAACATAAAGAATTAATTGAAAGCAAATGAATTAGTAAAACATATATATGCAAGCCTTTGTATTTAAACTGCAGACTTTATATACATACATACATATACATATGTATAACTAAATCTAAACTTCACAAAAGGACCGGCATATTTTTAGTTTCATTTTCAAATACATATATACAAATTATATGTATGTAAACCTTCATTCCAATTTGAGGGTAATTCATTTTTGTTCAATTTGTTAATTGTCTTTAAATTATTCCACTCCATTGGAAATTGTTTAAAGTAGTTTTAGCACCTTTAAGAATTATGGTTTTATTTTTAATATATATATGTATATTTTTTTTAGTAATTTTTATGGCAAATATGACACAATTTCCCATTTAAATGCCATATTGTAAATTATTATTATTGAAAACTATTACAAATGTTTATTTAAATGTATGTACTCGTATATACGAGTAGTTACAGAAAACCACATTTGTAGAGTCACTATATTTGGTTTGCAACAATGACTTCACTTTAATATAAATTGTATATATTTTTCTGTTTCCATGTTGTCTAACGTTTAATGATTTGTTTTTTTTTTTTTAATAAAAAAAACACCCTACAATAGCAAACCAGCAATAGCTCTTCTCTACACTCTTTCAATTAGAAATCATAACATCAAGTTTGAGCTATGATCCTAAGACAGCTTATGGATGATTTAAAGAACCTCTAAGAATATTATTTATTCCAAATTAAAACCTAACATCTGGTCACACATGGCAGATATTTACTTAAAAAAGCTTAACCACTTGTTTTAGCACAAATTTATTTGACGTTGTTTACTCTTACAAGAGTTTTGCCAGATCAATAAGACTAAATATTTGTTGTGTCTTGTCCTTAAGTCTAAAGAAACCCTTCTACTATCATTAAAATTCCGAAATAACCCACAACAAAGCAACCAAGTTTTAGACAAATTTCGCCTCAAATTTATTCAATGGGAAGTTAACAATAATAAGTGCTACCAAGTCTGGAAAAACGTCCAGAAAACAAAAAATTACACTGCAGAGTCTTTAAATGACGGAAGATCTCGAAATACAACTATTTTGTTTACAAAGTCTTTACCTGATTAGAAATCATCAACTCAAGTTTGAGACATGATCCTAATTGATAATAATTATCAATTTTATAATTAACTAATTATAAAAGACAGTACTTTAGTCCGAGTATTCTTAAGTTTATCCACGTTTAATCTACTATTTATATATAAAAAGTGCATTCAATTTGTTCTGCAAAAGATTGCATATTGCAACTTAAATTAACATAAAATATAAAATTTTCATGTTAATTACACAAATAATATTATTTCTTTAAGTGTATGTTGATAATACCGGTTAATTGTTGAAGAATACAACACTGACTATTATCAGAACTTAGCAGCACTAATAAAATTACTTCATGTTTAAAAAAATAATTTTGCTTTTGCAAAAACATTTTCAAATATTCTTAATTATCATTAAATATTTCACTCAATTGGCATTTTTTTTTGTAAATAAACATTTTATCAGCTAAAGTTTTATCTTGTCAATTTTATCAGTGCTGTCAAGTTCCACGGCTTAATAAGTGGGCTCAAATTGGGTCAATATGTCTCTCTCCAATTGGATTATAGTAATTATTCACGCCTTAATTGGTGACCTAAAATTGGGAAAATGTGTCTCTCCAATTGGACTATGGAAATTATTCATTCCGAAATTGTAGGCCTGAAATTGGGACAATTTGTCTCCAATTTTATTATAAACTGTATGCATACCTTTCATACTTATTTAAGGCTGCATAATGGTTAGGTGGGAGCAATCAGCAGAACTAGACGTAATGGACTATCACTAGATTCAACCATTTCAATCTAACTTAGCAGTTACTGTGTAAATAGTTTTCAAATGGGCTTTCAAACTATTTAATCTTTCTTTCAACTTTAATTTAGAGTCAAAATCCTCTTTATTCTACAACTTAACAAAACGGAAGACTACTTTAATATTTGTCATCTACAAAATTTTATAGCTCCTACCAAAGTCGTTAAAGTTTGTGCATAATTGTTTTTATACTATTAAATACTTGTATATAGCTATTTTATTAGTTGTTGCTTTTGGTTAATATTCTTTTCGTGGTTGTTTATTTTTATTTATTTTTTGCTTTATTATTTTAGCTGCTTTTTTTGCTGGCTTACAAATTAAGCTGAGTGTTGAACTCTTAAAGCAAAAGCTGGCTTTTGGAAGAGGAACAAACACAAAACCTAATGAAAACGTGCCAAGTGAAGAGACTTTTGAAAACAATGTTTAAATTGTTGTTAATTATTTGTACAAAACTGATATATTCATCATTTGCAATAAATAGACAGTCAATTAAACAGACAACTGACCAGCCTATTTGTCGTTTTGTCGGACTTTCAAATTGACAGATATTGTGTCAAAACGTTAAATTATTTTATGATTAAGCTTTGCATACACAACTCTTTCTTTTGTTTTTTGTTTAATGTTTTTAAGTAAATTTTTTATAAAATTATGACTGGCTATTGTTAATTTTTTTATAATATTTTCTTTTATTTTCGAGTTTATAAGAAATTTAATAACCAAGAAATATTATTTAAATTACATGTGTATGTACTCCTTATAAAAGTAAAATAATAAAAATAACATTCTCCCACAACTTTTTAACTGAATCTATTTAAAATTAAAATATTTCTTTGTTTTATATTTTTATTGTTTATGCAGTTTTATTTCGCCCATTTTGTTCCCTTTCCCTGTCTCTAGAATAAATTTTATAGTTTGTTTTATTTATTTCTGCAAAAACTACTTCATATAAAACTTCAATTAAAACATTAATTGAGGCTAATTAAACTCTTCTTTTTTATTTGTATTCTTTCTTTATTTTACTCAACATGAAAACTTTTGTGTAATAAAAACATGTACAAGCTGCATAAATTGTGTATAGCAGGCAGGGTGGTCGTTAAAGGGGGGAGACTAGTCAATAATATAGTATATCTAGTAAACTTTAGTATAAACTTCAAAGTAAACATTATAGTCTGAAGTTTAGTGTAAAGTTAAATGTAAACTTTAGTGTAAATTTTGGTGTAAAGCTTAGTGTTAAGTCAAAAGTTTAGTATAAACTTTAGTCTAGTGTAGTCCAAACTTTAGTCTATAGTTTAGTATAAAATTTAGTCTATAATTCAGTATAAACTTTAGTCTTAATTTTGTATAAACTATAGTCCATAGTTTAGTATAAAATTTAGTCCATATAAACTTTAGTCTAAAGTTTTGTATAAACTTTAGTCTTAAGTTTAGTATAAACTTTAGTCTATAGTTTAGTATAAAATTTAGTCTATAGTTTAGTATAAACTTTAGTCTATAGTTTAGTATAAAATTTAGTCTATAGTTTAGTATAAACTTTAGTCTATAGTTTAGTATAAAATTTTGTCTATAGTTTAGTATAAACTTTAGTCTATAGTTTAGTATAAACTTTAATCTATAGTTTAGTATAAACTTTAGTCTAAAGTGTTGTATAAACTTTAGTCTTAAGTTAGTATAAACTTTAGTCTAAAGTTTTGTGTAAACTTTAGTCTTAAGTTTTGTGTAAACTTTAGTATAAAGTTTAGTATAGATATTAGTCTATAGTTTTGTGTAAACTTTAGTCTTTAGTTTAGTGTAATCTTTAGTTTAAAGTTTATAACAAAGTTTAGTATAAAATTTAGTCTAAAGTTTTGTATAAACTTTAGTTTATAGTTTAGTATAGATATTATTCTTTAGTATTATCTTTGGTCTAAAGTTTAGTATAAACTTTAGCGTTAAGTTTAGTATAAATATTTGTTTACAAGGTATAAACTTAAGTCTTGAGTTTAGTATAGACTTTAATCTAAAGTTTAGTGTGAACTAAAGTTTAGTATACATATATATTAGTTTATAGTTTAGTATAAATTTTGGTCTTAAGTTTAGTGTAAACTTTAGTTGAAAGTTTAGTAAAAAACTTTAGTCTTATGTTTAGTATATAGTTTACTATAAACTTTAGTCTTGAGTTTAGTATAGACTTTAATCTAAAGTTGTTTGTGTACGTTAAAGTTTAGTATAAACTTTAGTATAAAAGTTGAGTCTTATGTTTATAAACGTTAGTCTACACTATTGCCTATAATCCAATCCCGTAGTAAGCTGCTCCCATTCTAAAAAAACATATGTATCTAGCCCCCTCTCTGTCTTTATGATATCAAATTAATGCTTATGTTAGAGTTAAATTACTGTACGTCACTTTATTGTGAGTATGGACTGTAATATGTCTTCTCATGGCGGTTAAAGTGGTAAAAATTGTATAATTTTGTGCGGGTGATGATCTCTGAAAAGGTCAATTTGTACAAAACTTAAAAGAAACCTAAAATGTTGCAGGAAGAAATAAACAGACTGTAATTTAAATGACAAAATACAAACTAGTACACACTATATTTGATAGAGATAAATGCATATTATATTAGAAATGAATGAGCTAAATTAAAAACATTTGATATGTGTGAACTTCACTAAATACTTATAAATGGATAGAAACTGAAATGATTAAACTATTTCTATTTAAAGCGGTTTTTCCCCTCTTCATGAGGTTCCTCTTTTCCTTAATATGAACTTGCTTAGGCTGAATTTATTTCAAGATTTATGCTAACAACAGAAAATCTAAGAACACAATATTTATGCACACATTGAAAGTACATATAAATAAAATAGAAATGTCAGCTATAGACGCGGACGGACCTTAAACATAAAACCGCAACTAGTAAACATTAGATAAAAATACAAATATGTGGGGAATTTGTGTTGGGCTTTTGGGCTAAGGGAAGGGTAAATGATAGGTTGGCATTTTCAAAATAAATCTCAGGGGTATGAGACAAGTAAGAAATTAGAATAATGTCAATTATTTTAAAAATAAAGTAGCTGGTTATTTAAAAACATAGATTGTCAACAAACAACTGCTGGTGTAAGGCAATATTTAAATTAAAGAGAACTTAACTTAAGATTTTCAGTGATTTCAACAAAATTTACAACCAAAATAAAACATATTTCTTGTCTTTTGAATTGAGCTGTCGTCGTACTTTAAACTCTTTTGCAACTCTGTTTAGAATTGCCAACCTTTAGGCTTAAATAACAACAATATTACCAACTGTACAAACGCATTCATCAACTCTCTGCTTTTGTTGTTGCGCCAACAGTAACACGATAATTATGATGAATGATTTGATTTTGAGATTTCTAATGTAGCGGGAAAAAACTGCCAACAAAATTTACATTAAATTTGCGTGCAGAACAAACAAAACATGCACTATTTTTTCCAATAATTTAAACACAATTCCTTGTTATTTTTTTTGGTTTTTGGTGAAGCTATTTACGCAAAAACTTAAAAAGAATATGTTCGTACTTTAAAATGTTATAAAAGAAAATTACAGCATAAATATGTATGTATGAATGTATGTTGTATGTATAGCATCATATACATAAAATTAACATAGTTTGTTGTTTATTAATATTAACTCATAACTCTTTTCGTAACTTGTTACAGCAAGCAACATTAACATGAAATTCTCATGAAATTTTAATTAATCAAAATATTGTTTTTTTTCTTGTTTATTTCGTTTAACTTATCTTATACATTGTTAATGTGGCTCATCATTTCATAATAGTTTACTACATAATAGATAAAATAGTTTCTTATTAAATTAAATTAATTTCCGTTGTTTTGAGGAAAAATACAAAAGATACAGTTGAAGATTTAATTAATGTTGTGTGTGGTTATGTAAAGATTTTATTAAGTCAATTTGTTATATTTGAATTTGTTTAAGGGTTTTAAGGTTCAGCAGTTTCCGTTTGAAATCATTAAAAATAAAATTTAATTTGTAATATATGAAGGTTGATTTTTTAGCTATTATCTTTTTGGCAACACTGGTTTAAACAGCTGACGCACGTTTCGTGTTTTCTTTCACTGTCAAACATCTTCAGTTTGGTCTATAATTTAACCATGAATCGTCTTACAAACGAACAACGCTTGCAAATTATTGAATTTTATTATTAAAATGCTTGCTCTGTTAAGAAAGTTCATCGCACGATAAATTACCGAAAAATTGTGTTCAGCGACGAAGCTCATTTTGGCTCAATAAGGAGGATTGTCGATTTTGGAGTGAATATCAGCCAGAAGCATTGCAATGCATACAGAAAAAGTCACAGTTTGGTGCGGTTTATGGGCTGGTGGCATCATTGGATTGTACTTCTTCAAAGATGATGCGAATCGTAACGTAACTGTGAATGGTGAGCGCTACCGTGAGATGATATCCAACTTTTTTTTGCCCAAAATGCAAGAGCTTGACTTGCATGACATGTGGTTTCAACAAGACGGTGCCACATGCCACACAGCACTCGCAACAATGGACTTATTGAGAGGCGAGTTCGGTGAACATTTTATTTAACGTTCCGTACCGGTCAATTGTGCGATGTTAAAGCTCATGACAGCCCGCTTCAATTGACGCATTGGAAGACAACATTGAAGCATTTATTCGTGAGATACCGGCCGAAATGTTGCCAAAATTGGACTAAGCGGATGGACCATTTGAGGCGCAGTCAAGGTCAACATTTGCATGAAATAATCTTCAAACATTAAATTATAAGGACCGTACTATCGATTCATATAAAGATTTCATGCATTTTTCTGAATTTTATGTGTTTTTTTTGAAAAACTTTCCTATAGCTTTTAAAAAATCACCCTTTACAAGGGTTACTCTTAATGTTTTGGGCGAAAATTACTGATAAAGGTTTTGAATTTATAAGGAGAAAAATAATTAAGGCAAATAATTAAATAAATTTAGCTAGCACAGACATAAACCACATTTTTTTAACAGCGATAAATATTTCAGTCAACAGATCACTCTTAAGAACTTAACAGTCATTTTAGGATGAAATTCTTAATTTATACATATAGGATTTTGAGTTTTGCTTATTTTTTTATTGATTTCGGACTAGATTTTAATAAAATTAGAGTATTTAATCAAATCTAACTAAAATTCGTCATTTCGGGATTTTGGTTATTTGGCAAAAAAAAATTTTGGAATTTAAAAAAATCTTTAAATTTTAAGAACGTTTTAGTTGAAGTAAAGCTACTAGAAAAATAAAATGTTTTATTAATTTTAATAAAAATTGAGCATTTGGTAAAACCCCACTAAAATTGGTTCTCCCGGGGTTTTAGTTATTTGATTACATACTTGAAACTTGCAGGAATTCGAGATATTTTTAACAGAACTTTATGTTTTGAGGTTATTGTAGTTGATATAATGACAATTGAAAGGTAAATGTACAGTTTAACTTAAAACTAAGGTTTTGGGATTTTGGGAAGTTCGTACATTTTTTTAGGAAATAATATTTTTGTTTCAAGTTATCTTATTGTATTTTGACTTACACATTTTTTTAATACAAATTTGAAATTTGTTTAAATACCGCTTAAAACTTTTGCTCTGGGATTTTGGCCATTTTGTAATTTTTTTTAGAAATTCAATATTTTGTTAAAATTTTTGGTTTTTATTGAATATAAACTTAATTAGGTAAATGGAATATTTTGTAAAGCTTCACACGAAAATGGTATTCTGGGATTAGGGGGATTTTGTAAATTTATTTGGGGATACAAAATTTTGTTTAATTTTTTTTTCTTGAATTTTGACTTAATTTTAATATAAATAAGAATTTTTTTAGGGAATTTAAAAATTGTAGATAAAACTGATAATTTCTTAAATTTAAATTTAATTTCAATTAAAATTGCATATTTTGTAGAACACTCAATGAAATGGGATTTTTTTTTTTGGGAATTTAAAATTTGGTTAAAATTTTTTGTTTTTATTAATTTTTAACTTAATTTTAATACAAATTGCAAATTTATTTTAATGGTGGCCTAGGATTTAAAGGATATTGCAATTGTTTTGGAATTTAAAATTTGTATATAAAACTAAATATTTAATAAATCTTAACTTCAGTTCAAATAAAATTTGACATTTTATAGAATCCCTCAATGGTCTGCTGGAATTTGGGGGATTTTTTCAAATTCTTTTGGGAATTTAAAATTTCATATAAAATGTTTGTTTTTATTGAATTTTGACTTAATTTTAATATAAATTACTAATTTGGTAAAGCTTTAAATCAAAAATTGTCTTCTGGGATTTGGGAGAATTTGTAATTTGATTTTGGGAATTTAAAATTTTGTAGATAAAGTTTAATATTAATTAAACTTTAACTTGATACATACATATGTATATGTATATTTATATATTTTTTAGAACAAAAATGGCCTGTGGGGATTTGGAGGATTTTATTTTGGGAATTTAAAATTTTGTTTAAAATTGAATTTGTTTAAAATTTTAAATTTTATTGAATTTTGACTTAATTTTAATATAAATTTAACATTTTGTAAAACTTAACACAAAACTGTTTTTATGGGATAAAAAATTAAAATTCCCACCACTTAACCATTATTTCCCAAATTTTTTATCACAGAAAATCACTTTTGTGATAAGTTTTACAAAATATTAAATTAATATGTATTAAAATTAAGTCAAAATTCAATAAAACTTTAAATAGAATTTAAAGTTTTAAACAAAATTCCAAATTCACAAAACAAAATACAAATAAAATTACAAAATCCCCCAAATCCCAGAAGGTTATTTTAAGGATATATTAATTTATTATATATATAAATTTTAAGAGCTTATCAATGCTAACATATATAGGTATAATGTGAAATAGAAAATTCAATAGTCAATTTTAGGCATTTTGTACATTTTTTTTTTTGGGAATTAAAATTTTTCTTTTAAATTTAAACATTTTATTGTATTTTCAAAAAGTTGTCGCTAAAAAAGGCTTGTGATTAAAATTTTTAAGTAACTTTAATTTTATTTAATTAACATTTTAATTTTTAATATTTTTTTTATCAATGATATCTTGGTATAAGTTCACTTCTGTTTTATTGATTGAAAAAATTAATAAATAAACACATCAAAACTGTCAACAATATGTCATTTACATAATTTTATTTTAGTTTTATTTTTTTTTCATTTATAACAATTCATGAAAATGCATTGACCTCTCCTACTCCAAGGAATACTCACGCTTTATTTTTCAAATCTTCTTTAATTTTATGTATGTATGTCTGCATGCATATTTTCCAAAGTGATAAGAGCTGTGTGGAATTAACTCATAAATAAAAATATTACATTTCAGTTTTTTTTATATACATATATATATATTTACATTGTTGTGAAAATGTTGATGTAATTAATGGCTTGATAAAAAAATAATAAAATAAAAACAAATATTCAATGTCAAAATTATATATGTATGTATGTATGTATATGAACATAAATATTATTTATGTATATTGAAAACAATTTTACAAGTGGTGTTACGTTGCTGAGTTGAGTTGAGCTTTTAAGGAATTTAACCGAGCAACCACGATTTCAGATTGTACATAAATAATTTGAAGTTTAAGGTCAGTGGTTTAACAAAAATGATTAATATCGTCACAGAATGGTTAAGTTTTCGTTTTCTGTCTTCAAATCGGGGTAATTTACATGAAACTGAAAACAATTAATTGTTAAAATTTGCATATCACTGGGGGCAAATAACTAAAAAATTTTAAATATAACTAAATAAAGGGGAAAAAACAAAGTTATTTTAAAATATTTATTAATTTTTATGAGTTAATGCTTTAACAATTCTTTGCATATTGTTAAGAACTGTTTACGAAATAAAAATTTCTTTATATTTATTGTTAAAACTGCTTAATTTTTAATAACTTCAAGTTTTTAATTCATATTTAGTGATTTTTTAACAATTTTAGAGATTAACATTTTCCATCTCTGTAGTTGTTCACAAAAGAGTCAAATATAGCATCTCAAGAGAGCAAATTAGGCGCCATGTTTTTGGCAAAGAGTTGACAATACACAAACACAAGGACACATGATTTTCAGTAAAAAATTCAATATACTGGGTGACCTAAAATTAACGAATAGGTTTGAATTCGTTATAAGTTTTTATACCCTACACCACCGTAGTGGGGAGGGTATATTGTGCTGATGTTTGTAACGCATAGAAATATTGGTCCAATAATTACCTTAAAGTATACCGAACGACTCAGAATCACTTCTTGAGTCAATTTAACGATGTCCGTCCGTTCGTCTGGCTGGCTGGCTGTCCATGTAAAACTTGTGCGCAGAGTACATAGTTCGATCAAATTTGGTGTATAATACTTTTTCGGCCCTAGGGCGGATGGGCTTGAAACTGTTGGAAATCGATCCATTATTTCACCTGGCCCCATACAAATGTCCTCCCAAAATTAGGGTTTACCGATCATAAATGTATGCAAGTATGCAAATAAATTTCACCACAAATGAGTAATAAATGAAGCTAAATCACATCTGCAAATTTTGTCAATATCGGTCCATAATTAGTCGTAGTTCCCATATAAGGCCCACTTTCGAAAATCACTTTAAAGATCATAGCTCTCTCGAAAATGTTGGTATCCAAATAATACTAAACACAAATATATTTCTTATATACATATGTATGTATATGAATAATACGGTACAATTTTATTATGATCGGTCCATAATTAGTCGTAGTTCCCATATAAGGCATACTTCGGAAAATCACTTTAACGACCATAAATTTCTTAAAAATGTTGGTATCCAAATAAAATTTAACAAAAATAAGTTTCATATACATATACATAAATGATGACAACTAATTTTATAATGGTCGGTCCAAAATTAGTCGAAACTCCCATATAAGACCCTCTACATAATTCACTTTAACCTCCATAAATCTTTTAAAAGTATTAATATCGAGAAAAAGTATAACATACATAATACTTATATTCACAGAAATCATGGCACTAAATTTTTGGATGATAGGTCTATAATAAGTAATATCTCCCATATAGCGCTCGTTTTCGACCGACTATACTTTCTTACTTGTTTTTAATACAGTATATAAATGGGGAATATTTTTAGTTTAGTTATGAAAAATAATATCTCGCAAGTGCTGGCCATTATCTGCTTCGTAAATTCGCGCTCGTTCCAACACATTTTCCATAAACTTTCGCAAAACTTCAGGTGGTTTCATGTTGTTTATTTTGTCGCGTATATTGTTTTGTAATTGCTGGATGGTTCTAGGCTTATTAGTGTAGACCTCTCCTTTCAAATAACCCAAAAGAAAACTGTCTGGGACGGTGAACCCGTAGGCCAATTAAAATCACTTATACGTGAAATAATTCGTTCACCAAAGATATCCTGTGAAAGAGCCATTGTGTCACTTGCAGTGTGTGCTGTGGCTTCATCTTGTTGGAAGCATACTTGCGGATGGTTTTCCACGGCTGGCCTTAAAAACAACATTGTCTGATATCTGACACCATTGACGAAAACGGCGACCCCGTGTTTATTTTAAAAAAAATAAGGACCGATTATCCTTTCCGATGAAACACCGCACCGTGGGTGTAATTCTCGCTGTTGAACTACTCTCAGATTTTCCGTAGCCCATATCCTGCAGTTTTGCTTATTAACGAACCCACTTAATTGGAAATGGGCTTCGTCGCTCATAATTAAATTATGAATAAAATTATAATTTTCTTCTGCTTTTTGCCGGAAAAAAACTGCATAATCAAGTGGTTGCTGGCATTCTGTCGGTTTCAATTCTTGGACAAGTTGAATCTTGTATGGAAACATTGATGTTTCTCCATGTTCCCGAATACTCCTCTGTACCAGTTCAATATTGTCGTCCATGTGCACCGTTCGTCTTCTGCCAGCACCAGGAAGGTTCTTTACTGCCCCTTGTTGTCGAAAATTTGTAACCAGACGGTTTATTGTTGTCTCTGAGGGTCTAACCCGTACATTAAAATAACGACGATATGCACGCTGAATCAAAACAATGGATCGTTGATTTAAAAAATTAAGCTCAAAAATTTGGGCACGTTGAGTACTGATCCACTTTAAATTCCCCAAGTCAATTCAAAGCCTTTTTGTAATTTTGGGCCACCCTGTATAAAATTTTAATACAATAAATTTAAGCATTTTGTAAGAAAAATTTAATCTTTCGGGATTTTGGCTATTTTCTAAAAAAAATTTGAGTTACGGAATTTTACATTCTTGGTTTACTGTAGTTGCATATAACCAAATAGTCGGTCAAATATTTTGTCTAACTTAAAATTCTGGCTCTGGGATTTTGGATATTTTATATTTTTTTTTATGAATTTAAAGATATTTATAAATTATGTATTCCTTTAAATTTTGAATTGATATTTTTTTTAATTCCACAAAGAAATGACTAACCGAGATTTTATTTGCTGAAAACGGTAGCAATATACAAATTTCGACCAGAAATTTTATTTTGTTACTTAAAATAATAATAAAAATCTATGAAATATGCCATTTTTATTTGAAATTTTAACTTTGGAAATTTGGACATTTTGTAAATTTTTTTTCGGAATTCAAGGATTTTGTTTAAAATTACCCCGACTTCCCGAGATTTTTGGTATTTGACGAAAAAGTTGGCAATATAAAATTTTTCAACAAAAAAAATGTAATTTTTGGTTTACTATAGTTGAAATAACAATAAAATTCGATGACATTTAGAGTTTAACTTGAAATTCGAATTCTGGGATTTTGGGTATTTGGTATTTTTTTTAGGAATTCCAATATTTTTATAAAAGTATATTTTTCTCTAAAAGTTTTAATTTATTTATACATTTATTGAATATTTTGTTAAATTACATGAAAAACTGACTTCGCGAGATATTGGTTATTTGCTAGAAATTGTGGAATAAATAGAAATTTAGATTACGATTACATAGTTAAAAATACAGCTAAAATATATGGATATATGTACATTCTAACTTAAAACTAAGGCTCTGGAATTTTGGGCATTTTGTATAATTTTTTAGGAATTCTTAGATTTTGTTTAAAATTGTAAAATTCATTGTATTTTGCATTTATTTTAATAAAAATTGATTTTTTTTTAAATTCCACAAAAAAACTGGCCAAGATCTTTGGTATTTGCACAAAATTGTGTGGGCATAACATAATTTTAAACAGAAATAAAATTATTTGTTTTATAGTAATAATATAAAAATATTATTACTAACTTGAAACTAAGGCTTTGGGATTTTGGTTATTTTGTGATTTTGTGTAGGAATTCATAGATTTTGTTTTCAGTTATGCATTTCATTAAATTTTGTATTTATTTCTATATGAATGGAACATTTTCTTAATTTCTATAAAAAACTAACTTCCCGAGATTTTGGTTATTTTATAAAAAATTGTTTAATACATATGTATATACAAATTTTAAAAGAACTTGAAATTTTGTTATTATTTATTATTATTATAGTAAAAATAATGTAAAAAATCAAAACTTAAAGCTTTGAGATTTTGGGGATTTTGGAAATTTTGTTGGGAATTTTTTTTTTTTTTTAATTATAGATTTTTTTTGCTTGATTTTAATGTGAATTGTGTATTTTGTAAATTTTATTGAAAAAAATCTTGTGTGATTGTAGCACGAATAATTAAACATTTTTATTAAGTTTTCTAGGTTAAATTTCCCCGTTTTCATTTAAATTGTTATTTTGTTTGGCTCATCTTATCATTCTTTTATTTAGTGATACTTTTACCTCTGTCCGAACCGTTACTAAACTATACAAGTTTCTTTACGTCTGTAAAAGTTTTTGTTAAAAAAAAAACTAAAGAGAAAACGTGCTAAAACTCAATTTTCTGTTTAATATTTTTTGTTGTTGTGAAACTAATTTAAAAATATGCATACATAAATAAATAACTAAATTATTAGAAAATAATGCAGAAAGTGTATGTCAAAAATAAGATGTTAAACTGAAATATTATAGAATTTCAGAAAAACGAGGAAATAAATTGAAGAAAACATAAAGTAATAAAAATGAGAGATAAATAGAAAATAATGAAGAGAAATTACAAAATGGCATTAAAACCTGAAGACATTTTGACATGTAAAAGGAAAATTAAATTAAAAAAATATGATCATGAATTCCTAATATATGAAACCTGATTTCTCCTAAAAGAAACAATTTATTTTTGATTACAATTTATTTTAAAAACCAAGAAAAATATTTCTCTAGTTCAGCGTTAGGGCCGGCTGCACATCATATTAAACATGTAATAAACAAGAATATTTGAAAAAATATAAAACTAAGAAAATGAACTGTTATTTAAAATGAATTTATAACATTCTACAAATGATTTATAATTTCATTTTCCTATTAAGTAAATAAAAATAAAGGAAATTTCAAAAAAAAAAAATTAAATACAGTTCTGATATATGCAACTATGTACACTAGTTACCATAATTATAAGTGCACCACAGCACACTTATTTAAATATTTTAAAATAATAATAATAAAAAAGTACAAAATCAATAAAAAAAAAAAACATACAATGCTAAAACTTTAAATAACATTTTAGACAAAATAAGGCTCGTGGGATTTTGGGTATTTTGTAAAATTTTTTGGAAATTCAAATATTTTATAAAAATCTATATATTTTATTAATTCTAGTATAAACTAAAAATTTATCGCAACACAAAATTCTTAAGATATATTTCTTAAGGTTATTTCAAAATCATGCGAATAAAAGAAATTTCAAGAGAAATTTTAATGTTGAGGTAATTTTACATGAAATAAAGCTTAGAGACTGTAAATCTCAATCTGGGATTTAGTGAAATTTCTTATTAATTCAAATATTTTGTATAAAATTAAGCTATTTACTCATTTAATTAAGTAAACTTTTGAAATCTTTGATATTTTAATAGTTTAAATGGTACTATATGAACTTCTTATGTCTTTTGATCATAATGTGTTAGATCCTAATTGTCACTGAAAATTTTGTGCTAATAAAGAAATCGTTATTCAAATAAATATGACCAACATAAGAAAAAATTTATATTTTTAAGAGATTATAATTTGTGTACAATTTGTCAATAAAAGATTTTTATTTGTTTGAAACAATAGCATCTATGAAAACTGAACTTAAATATTTGTTTCAGATTAGTTTCGTATTCAGTTCATAAATATGCATTGTCGAGTGGCATTTATATATTAAGGTATATTATATTATGTATATAATACATTTTTTTTGATTGTGCAAAGCTAAAAATCCAATTCTATCTCTTTAACGAAATTGAATAAAAAAGGTACCAAAAAAGCACCAAAACTCATAAGTATTTTCGCTATTTTTCTTGAATTTCCAAACCCATGTAACATACTATGTATTAAACTTTGATCCCTTAAATAAATATATACTTTAAAGCTTAAGCACTTAATAATCCTTGAAGGTTGACTATCGAAAAAGTACTTTCCTAATAAATATTTTTCTGATTGCATAAAGCAACAACACAAATTTTACAAACAAATAATGAATTAAAAAAACATTAAATATTTTACGTTAGTTCAATCATAGATATATGTATTTAAGTTTAAAATTTCAATAAAATAGGTTCAGGCTTTTGTTCTTACCGGTTTGCCCTTTTTGTCCCGACCTAGTCCAAGTTTTGAAAAAATATATAGCCTGTTGACTCTTTCAAGCATGGATATATTCACGTTTCAAATTTCAATAAAATCTGTTCAACCGTTTGGTCTTACCAGTTTTTGTCCTTTACCTTTACCGACCTGGTCCAAGGCTTGAAAAATAATATAGCCTATTGACACTTCCCAGCATAGATTACTTAACGTTCCGAGTTTCATTAAAATCGGTTCAGCCGTTTAGGCGTGATTGCGGAAAAAACAAACTTACAAAGACCCGAGTTTTTTGGTATTTGCCAAAAATTGCAAGAATAAAATAATTTTAAACAGAAAATTTTATTTTGGTGTTATTATAGTTCAAAATACAGGAAATATGCATTCTAACTTAAAACTCATGCTGCGGGGTTTTGGATATTTTGTAAATTTTTTAGGAATTAAAAAATTTGGTTAAAATTATGTATTTCACTGAATTTGGAATTTACTTTAATAAAAATTTAACATTTTTTTTAAACTCCACAAAAAACTAACTTCCCGAGGTTTTGGGAACTTGTTGAAAATTGTGGGACTAAACGAATTTTCAACAGAAATTAAATTTTTTGAGGTATTATAGTTGAAACAACAATAAAATTATAAAAATTATGCAGTTTAATTTGAAACTCCAACTCTGGGATTTTGGGGCATTTGTAAATTTTCTTCGGTACTCAAAATTTTGATAAAAGCATGAGTAATAAAATATGGAAATTTTAACCGAATTGTAATTTTAGAGTTATTATAATTAAAATAATGTTCAAAGTCATTAAAATTACCGTTTAACGTAAAAATATTGTTCTGGGATTTTGGGTATTTTTTAAATTTATTTAGGAATTCAAAATTTTTATATAAATTTAAGTATTTCATTTAATTTTGAATTTATTTTTATATTAATGAAATACTTTGTTTATTCCCTACGAAGAACGGAATTCCCCAAAATTTTAGGTATTTGATAAACAAAAATTGTGTAATATATGGAAATTTTAACATATTTATAATTAAAATACAACTAAAAGATATGAAAACTTATATTCTAAGGTAAAATTCAGGTTGAGATTTTGGGGATTTTGTAAATCTTTTCAGGAATTCCAAAGTTTTGTACAAAATATTAAATGGATTAGAACATGAGTGAAAATGATTTTCCGGTATTTTAGGTATTTACTAAATATTGTGAGTTTAATATTTGAATTAAATAAACATTTTTAAGTGTTCCTATTAATGTTACCTGCAGTGTATGAGTATTAATGACTTGCATATTTTCTTCGTTTTCTTTTAAGGTTTAGCTAAAAGATATAACAGCATATAAAAACAAAGCAAAAATAGCAACAATATTATTAGCATTATTATTATTACCGTAATAAGCCATTAACCTAAAGTTAATGAAAATTTGCTTTCTTATAATAAATGTGCAAGAATACAAAACGCTCCCTTTAATATTAAATTCAAAACTAGACTCAAATTAAGAATATTAAACAATTTGTTTCGAATTGTTTTATTTATTTAAACAATTTAAAATTGATTGATTACAAAAGTTTATGTTTATGACTGATTGAAAAAGTTAAGTTTATTTTACCATTGTTATCTAAAAAAAAAAACTATAAATTAAATCTTAATTTGAGTTTTCGAAATTTGCATAAAAATAGTGGTTTATTTTTATTCAAATTCCCTCTTCCTTTTGTGTTTTTTCTTTAATTTATTTGTCTAGCTTTATTTTTGAACTCAAAATTATTGTGTTTTCCTCTATCATCCATGTTTCTGTTGTTACTTTGTTGTAAACTTAAATATGCATAATTTGACCCAGTAGCCTGGGGGCTTCAGACAAATAACAAGTTACTGCTAAGTGGTAGGTGGCAGTTGCTTGGTGGTTAAAAAAAGACGGCCTAAAACAAGTGGTTAAAAAAAGAATTAACAAAAGTTAAATTGAAGGAAAATACAGAAAACTACCATCAGTACCTAATACTTTACAATAATAAAGTGTAAAGTATGAAGTTGTAATTGAAATAAAATACTTAAGAAATATGTTCACTTTAAGCTTCAATCGTTGGTTTTTCATAAGTCCAATTTTAGCTTCAATCGTAGGTCTTTATTTAGTCCAATTTTAGCTTCAATTGTAGGTTTTGAATTCTTCCAATTCTAGCTTCAATCGTAGGTCTTTATTTAGTCCAATTTTAGCTTCAATCGTAGGTCTTTATTTATTCCAATTTTAGCTTCAATTGTACGTCTTTAATTATTCCAATATTAGCTGCAATCGAAGGTCTTTATTTAGTCCTATTTCGGCTTCAATCGAAGGTCTTTAATTCTTCCAATTCTAGCTTCAATCGTAGGTCTTTATTTAGTCCAATTTTAGCTTCAATCGTAGGTTTTGAATTCTTCCAATTCTAGCTTCAATCGTAGGTCTTTATTTAGTCCAATTTTAGCTTCAATCGTAGGTCTTTATTTATTCCAATTTTAGCTTCAATTGTACGTCTTTAATTATTCCAATATTAGCTGCAATCGTAGGTCTTTATTTATTCCAATTTTAGCTTCAATTGTACGTCTTTAATTATTCCAATATTAGCTGCAATCGTAGGTGCTTATTTGGTCCAAATTTCAGCTTTAATCGGAAGTATTTATTTAGTCCAATTTTAGCTGCAATCGTAGGTCTTTATTTAGTCCTATTTTATATATTTATTTTAAAATTCCAATTCTAGCTTCAATCGTAGGTCTTTAATTATTCCAATTTTAGTTTTAATCGTTTAAATGTTAACGTTCTTTTAATAATAATATAGGAAATAAAAAAGAGCCAGTACGAAATGGCACATTACTCCTCTTCCTGGGCACACATAAATTTGTCTCGTGTGGACAACAATTGTTAATTCTTGTTTAACTAAAAATCTAATGAATATGTTTATAGCAACGCTTTATTTTTGTAATTTTTATAGGAATTTATTATTATTTATTAAAGTGTAATTACTTTGTAAATAATTCAACTAATCAGGTCATTTACATTTCAAACATGTATGTTCTCTTTTCTTTGGGAGGGTAGATTTTTTTACCGGCATTGTTTTTAACAAATTTGTTTTCTAAGCCTGTTGTAGTTGTACAAAATAACAACAGCACAAAAAATTAAAATAATAACTTGAAACCATTATTAAATTTGACACATGAGTGCGTTTTTATAGTTCGTTTCCTGTGTTATTTTTCAGCAAACAGTTTGGTTTTGATTTTTTTTTGTTTGTCTTCTGTTCTGTTGCCAACCATACGAAAGCAACATAAACACAAAATATAGCGTTAACGTCAGCTGCCCTCTTTAACCCCAACCCCAACCCATTGATATTTTAAGGGGTTACTTAGAAGTATATTTGCTGCTAAACCAAACCAAAGCAATGAAATTTAAATATTTAGATTTCGTTATTTTTCTTGGTTTAAAAATAAAATGATGTATTGGATACAAATGGGCAGTGTTTTTGTGATTTTGGGGGAAAAAAATACTTTGCGAAACATAATAAAAGCCGGCCGTTATTGGGTGCTGGTAAAAAGACAAACTTTATTTATATAAAATAGAGACTGTTAAATCTCTCTGGTCTTTATTAATCTATTTTTCAGGTTCAACAATAATTTGTTGCATTTTAAATCTTTTTTGTTTTAACGCTTTCAACGCCAACGCGAATCGCCTTCATTGTATTCAAACGAGCTATAAATATTTGCATGCTTCGGTTTTATGCGGCTGTTTATTTAGGCAATGTAAACCAATAATTTGTATCATCTATAAAATTTAAATTTATATGTCAATATGTGAATATAAAGATAAACATTGTTCCAGTTTATTTAAAACAAAAATTCCTTCCCCCTCTCCCCTCAAAATATAACAAGAATTTAAAATCGATTTTCACACAACATTTATTTAATAATTTTATGATTCTCTAGGAATATTTACTTAACAGATATGAATAGGGAAATAAATATTGAAAAAATACAAAGAAAGTTAAAAATAAAACATATTTACTAAATGAAAATAAAAAAAGCCGTAAATTTGTCCAAATAAGCTGAATAGGGCAGAATTTTGTTTAAATTTTTTAAAGGTTTCTTTAAGAATCCTAAAAAAAAATTAAAAAGAAGTTTAAGGGCAACAGAAAGTAAAACTAAATTTAAGAGATAGTGACAATTTTTAATAAAAAAAAAAACTGTATTGAAACTCTTAAACAAGAATAGGGCAGAATTTTGTTTAAATTTTAAAGAGCCTCTTTAAGAATCTTAAACAAAAATTAAAGAGAAGCTGAAAACCCAGGTACAAAAACTAAATTCAATAATTAGTAAATAATTTTAATAAACTAAACTTTTTTTAAAATTCTAAAGAAGAATAGGGCAGAATTTTCTTTAAATTTTGAATTGTTTCTTTAAGAATTGTAAAAAACTAATTAAAAATATGTGCAGATAGCTTAAAGTCGCATAAAATTAATGAATTACAGGGTAATTTTATAACAAAACCTTGTATTGAAACTTAAAAACAAGAATAGGGCAGAATTTTATTTAAAATTTTTTTTTTTAATAAAAATTCCTTTACATAATTGACACCAAGTGTAAAATACCATCTACTAACATAAAATTTAAGAATTAGAGGGTAATTTTTTAAACGAAACTTTATTGAAACTTAAAAACGAGAATAGGGGGCAGAATTTTATTAACCAAGTATCTTTTTTCTTTAAGAATCCCATACAACATTGAAACTAAGTGTAAAATACCATTTACTAACATGATATTAAACAATTAAAGGGTAATTTTATAAATGAAATTTTATTGAACTCGTAGGAACAAGAATAGGGTGAAATTTAAATTTTAAAGTTTTTCTTTAAGAATCTTTAAAAGAACATTGAAAATAAATGTTAAATGCCTTGCACTTATATAAAATTCAAGAATTTGAATGTAAAAATGTAAACGGAATTTTGTTGAAACTTAAAAACAAGAATAGAGTAGTATTTTATTAAATTTTTTTATTTTTCCCTGAAGAACCCTAAAAATTCATTAAAATTTTGTAAAAGATACCAATTACCAGACTAAAATTAAAGATTTAGGAGTAATTTTTATTGAACCTATAAACAAGAATAGGGCAGAATTTAATTCATCATTTTAGTTTTTCAATTAAGATTCCTAGACAAAATTGAAAAGAAGTGTAAAATGTAGTCAACTAACCTTAAATTTAAAATAATATACCAACATTTTGTTAAAAAACTTTGGAGAACCTAAAAATATCAATAGGGCAGAATTTTAACAATATGCTGACCTATGCTTGTCTTCATTCAAATAAAAAGCTTCAATCGTAGGCCTTTTCAATTTTAGCTTCAGTCGTTAATCTGTTTTTAATCCAATTTATCTTCAATCGTAGGCCTTTATGTAGTCCAATTTTAGATCAAATCGTAGGTCTTTATTTACTCAAATTTTAGCTTCAATTGTAATTCTTTTAGTAGGCCTGTATTTCATCCAATTAAAGCTTATCTTTATTTAGTCTAAAATGAGCGTTTCATGAGAGTAATGACCTATTAAGGACCGATCATTCATGACATGATTTCTGTGCATAGAAATATGTTGTGTGTTAAATGGAAACCAATAGCTACGAATGAAATCTGATGAGATTAACGAACTACAGACTACAATCTGACGAGATAAATACTTCGCCTCTCGGTCGGCTAACTACTGGTTTCGGCTACGGCATTAGTAAGAACTTAGGCCTCGGGAGCAAAGTATATCTAGATCGGTACTTCGATTCTTGCTTACCCTGTTTATATTTTCTTATATTAAAATTCACATAAACTGTTTGAGATTTATAACATAGATAAAGTGTATATAATTAGTATTGCAAAATATAACATATGTATTTTATGTCGATAAATTGATTTTTATAACTACACGTTACAAGTTTTACCTCAACCGGGCCAGGTCTAGGCCCCCTCAAAAGATGAGCGTCAAGTAGTTTAAAGAAAATAAAACAAATCTTTATTTTTCCAAATGTACACAAAAACAATTAGATACACACTTTTAAATTACGGTTTTACTAACACACTTCAAATATAGTTTAAGAACGCTTTAATATTCACTCAATAATGACTCACAAAAAAATCCTCTTTGAGTGGCTCTGTTTGTTCTATTTATACAATAGCGCCATTTTCTAGTAATTTCTAGAAAAGGCAATTATGAAATTTAAATTGACATTAAATTTCGTAAGAGTTTTTTTAAGCAGTAACTGAACTTAATGTTAAAATTATAAAAATTAACTTAGTATTAAATTACAACGTTAATTTTTAACTTCCCGTTTTGCCGGGAAATTTTAAAATTTTTCCCGGGCGGGAATTCCCATATAATAAGCCCCAATCATAGGTGTTTATTTAACTTAATTTTTTAATTGTTGTCTTTATTATTTCCTAGTTTTGTTCTTCATTGTCATTATATTTTATTGATTAATATTTGTTTATATTGTATATATGTAATTAGCATTTTTCTTCTTTTTCTGAATAATAAATAATTTCTTACATTTGATTGTTATTGCTTTAAATTTTTTGTAAAAAAAAAATAAACCTCCAAAAAGACCGAAAAAAAACAACTTTAAAGAATTTGTTAAAGACATAAAACACCTGCTGATAATGATGATATTTTGGGAAATATGATTAATATACATACGTACGTACATTTTTTGCAAAATTTAATAATTACTAAAGAACAAACAAGAAATAACAAACATTTTATAATTAAACTCAAGGGTCAGCAAAGTGTCAAAACAGATTTAAAGGAGTTTAACAAATTTAAACGAACTATTCGAAATTATTTCTTAATGTTTCAATATTATTTTACACAGACTTTATGTTTTCATGTTTTTAACCCAGTTTTTGTTTAAGTGTCTTTACATTTAAGTTGCCAACTTTTTTTTATTTTTTGTTCAGGTTGCCATTTCTATATTTGATTAGAATCCATGTTTTGGTTACATATACATACATACATACATATGTACATTTGTCTGTTTGTATTTACTTGCGAATTATTTTGTTCTGGTCAATGACTTTAAAATTGTTTAATGAGTTATGTTTAATAATTATTTTAATAATATATATAGCTCAAAACAAAATATTTTGAACGCGTTTTATTAATAACAAATCAATGTCTAGAGTTTTTGTTTAAAGCAAATAAAGGGAAAAGTAAGATATTTTTGTTGAAATTAGGGGAATGTTATTTAATGTAATAATTCCAAGTATTTTTAAGAAGCAGTTCTAAAATTTTTTAAATACTTTTTCCAATTATTGAAAAATAATTTAATGGCCTCCGTATTTGTTTAAAATTGTACCTTTAAAAGTGATACAAGTACTTTGCACTTTTTTTTGCATTACTTAGAAGTGGTCTCATAATGTCTTATTTATTATAATTTGATTTTTACGCATTGAAAAAATTGTTCAAAACGCTTCATTTATCGATGTCCTTCGCCATGCCAACCTCTTCCAGGATAACCAGCAATCCGCAATGCCCATCAACATGAATAAATGCATTGTGAAATATCTGAATAGCCGTCAGACAAACGCTCATGAATTCCTAAAGAGAAAAAAGATGTTCCTCAAGACGGGCACCTGTCACTCTTCTTAAACTACTACATCTCTAAATTCAATTCCCCACCACAGGGAGTTCCCCAGGATGGGGTCCTTTCAACACTCTTGTTTAACTACTACATCTCCAAAATCATAATGCCTCCACATATTAGGACAACTGCTTCATAATGGCCAAGGGTCAATGGAATGGATAAATACACAACTTCTTCACTGCACGGAATCTGTAACTATTACCAACAAAGTCATCGCAACACTCTCTGCCATCTGAACGAAGGAAGTGAAGCTGAATCTTTACGTCATAGTCAATGGAGTATAAATTCCGACTTTCAACCATTCATAAATTTTGGCTGTCACCTTTGAAAGCCTCTTTACCCTCTCAGTCTCGCACAAATTGCGTGATAAAAACAAAGTTTACAAGCGCTAGTCGGCAGCACTTGCAGCATGAACAAAGAAACTCGGCTACCCAGTACAGAAACATTCTAAACGGCCAAAATGTTGTCTTTAGAACTGTAAAACTGCATATATATAAAATCCTTCCAGTAATGGAACACAACATTATGTTGAAACAGTTCTTTTTGGGATATCATCAGAGAAGTAATTCCAGCTTTAATATCACACAGCTATAGCCTCCCCCGATTCATATGTGAAAGCGACATCGCTGATATAAAGAAAATATTCAAAGATCCATTTATTCGAAATTGTATACAGCAGATTTGAATGACATTTATAGAGACGACATCAATACCGCGGTCGGTCCTACTTACTGTAGAAAAACACCTGAGTTCAGAATGGAGCAATTGACTCAGAGCCTACTAGTCTCGCACCGAACGTATAGTCAAAAATGATACCCCCATTCATTAATAAAGCGATAGCATTATACTGCATGTATGTACTTGAAGGGCAAGAGAGACATACCTACCGCTAAAAATATCTGAGTCCGTGATGGAGCAACAGACTCCCCTGATAAACACAAAATTTCAACTGGCCAGCTAATCCTACTACACTTTGTCTAGTGATTTGTTCTAATATTAGCGGTTCTTATTATATTAGTAATTTTAGTTTTTTTTTTATCTACTTTACCCCCTTATTCAAAAACGATTATTAAATTTAACAAACGTTTATTAAGCAAATAAACATTTGTTAAATTTAATAATCGTTTTTGAATAAGCGGGTTAGTCTTTAATATTTGAATAGTGTGTTTTGGTTACCCTGCCAAAAAAAAAAAAGCAAATCCCACAAACTCTTCATTAATTGCCACCACTAAAAGGTAAATTCTTAAATAAATAAAACTCTGCTATACCTCGTATTTAGTTAATACAACAACCATTACTTTTTTCACCACTCAGTACTTGACAGCACTTGCACCATAAGGTTGATGGTTATGCTATTAGTAGTGAGTGACTAACAACAAATAACGCAAGATGGCATAAAACCTAAAACAGGGCGTCTCAAATTTTTGCCACAAACAGTAAAATTATTTCTTTTTTATTTAAATAATTTATTTAATTTTTCTTTCATTTCTTTCCAGAAACTGAAGGTGAATTAACCCGCAAACAAAAAATCACATTACCCTGGGGTCCTCTCTACTGTGTGCTGCAGCAGGATGAGCAATCATTTACTGCCTATTGCAGTGAAGAAATATCGGTGAGTTTATCTCTGTACATATAGGTATAATTAAAACCAATAGATCCTCTTACGAGAAAGAAAAGTAAATTGAGCAAATTATTATAGAAATCATTAAACAATACCAAAAAAAAAAAAACTTTTCAAACTTTTCTTTCCATATAGAGGATTTAATAAAATAATATTTCCCTACCAAATTTAATAAAACTAATGTAAATTGTAATCAACAGCTATTATATACATATTTAACTATAAACACTAATGTAATACATTTTCTCTCTCTCTCTCTCTCTTTTACATCTTTTATTTCTAACTGTTAAAATTCACTGTAAACATATTCTCAAACAAATTACACTTACACACACACCTTTGCTTACTTTTTTTATCACTGCTCACCCGATACACTGAACAAAATACTATGGTTGTTCACTACTTTTACACACTGTTATACTAATAATAAAATACACTTTAAAAAATCACAATTATTGGAAAATAACTCAATGAAAATCATATCACATCACCCTGCTAATTGTAATTGCTAACTTGTGTAAAATGATAACAATAATTAGATATTCTCGGCCACGCCTAAAAAGGAGGTGGGTAGCTATAAATAATTAAAATTATTTATGAGTTCTTTTTTTTAAATTTTAGTTGGTGTTATTTAAATTTTTATTTAATAATTTATATGAATTTTAATTTCTACTTGTAGAATGTAGACAAATTAATAGTTTTAGAGTTATTTTTTAAATTAGAATCTTAAAAACAAACACTTGTTGAAAGTTTATCACAATAAATCGTTAAGCTTTAAGGAATGATCTTTAATCGGATGTTTATATTTCTTTTTTTTAACTTTTTTATTATTCAATTATTTATGTATATATCTATTTAAATCTTATACCTAAGCCTTAAAAACTATTTGCTCTTAGTTGAGCGAGCCATAATGAACAAATGGGCTCTAAATTAGTAGGGTGGTAGATAAGCTCTACGAAGCCTTGTTTCTGTTTGAGTTCTAGTAAGCACTGTCGCAAGCGGGTTCGAATGGTTTTGCAACTTCAAGATATATCACTCTCGAGTAGATTTTGCCATTACGCTGCAATAATATCAATTAAAAAAATCGTCCAAATTTTTCACAACATCTTGCTAAACAATCTGGCCAGTTAGCCAGCACGCAAACATATGCCAACGTTTCAGCAATTTTAATGAATATTAAACCTTTTTTTTCAACCAACACAAATTAAGAAATCTTTTTGTCTTATCTGCAGATAACGCCCAGGGAGTCAAATCCACAAATCTCCGACTGATGGTTTAGCACACTATCCTTCAGACTATCGATGGAACTTGAATTTAGACAAGCATCGTAAACGTGAAGTAAAAACAGATTAATTACTATTCATCGTAGTCCAAGAAATAATCGAATATAACAATCGGAGTATAAGACTGCGGGAATATTAAAACGGCGTTTTCACCGCTTCTTCCATAATCCATAAAATAATAGATATAATAGACAGAAGGTTATCTTCAATCCGAACAAACTTTTTCGTTGCTCGATAAATGCATTGTAAAGGTAGATCCATTACATCATTTTGGTGTCCAATAAACAGTCGAAAGAGTTTGTTTTCCTTGGAATTTTGAGGCAGAAGAAGGAACTATTTGAAATGTCCAATTTCAGGGTTGTTCAAGTTTATTGCTTAGAAAAGGTTAAGAGGAAAAAATTCAACATTTTGAACCGTTTCCATGGCAATAAGAAGAAAGTTCAATCGCTTTAAGTAAATAAAACGAAATGGCCCTTCGTAATGTGACAAATGGTTAACAGTTTACGAGGAATACTATTACACATTTTGTGCATGTTTCTTGGCTATATGATGGACGAAGAGACTGATTTTGATCCTGAAACTTATCTACCTTAAAGACAATGTGTATTTGCATGAATATTCCTTAAAATTCTAAAACTTTATTAAGATTTTCTTCATAATCCATCATCAACTTCAAGAAACAGTGGTGGGAAAACATTTATGGCTCCAACAATAAAATAATTGCGGACTGAAACTTATAATACCGGTATGATAGTTTTTCAGACCTTGCATATTTATGTAAATTCCTTAAAAAACAATTACTATGGATTGCTCATCATCTATCACATTAAAGTTAGCTGGTAAAGCTCCAACATTATCGTAAAGAAACTCGTCACACAAATCTAAGCGTCCTATCCGATGTTTTTGACATATTACCAGCCAGATAATGATAGCTTTTTATCACCTTTACCAAAATATTTCGTGTTTCGTGGATTTCTTCCACGAAAACTTCCGATTGATACTGCAGTCGCTGAGTTAACAATATTTGCCTAGCAAGGGTTGTTCCGTAGCGAAAATCCAACGATAAGAATAACTAGAAAACAAATGTTTCTAGGGAAGAGGTATGGCTTTGCAATCGATGTTCTGGATATGTTTCTGGGCAGTTATTATCTTCCTGATTAGTAAACAGAACCAATTTGATATATAATCCAATAATAATTATCCATCTATACATCTTATCTGTCCATCTTAAAAGTGATGACATCTAGAGAAAAAAGTGCTCACTTCAAACAATAGTTTGAATTGAAACAAATTTCAATTTACCATTAGATTGTGTTCTTGGATCGGTGTCGTATTTCTTGTTAGTCTCAAGTGTATGTTCTTGATTCGTCCAAATTCAAGACATAAGCACAGATAGTAATCCAAAGTCGAGGTAGTAAATATCAATATTCTCATACATCTAATCCTGTGCCAGCGTCGGTACTTAAACTCCATCAATAACCCGGCGTCATATCAATAAGGGCAGTAATTATGCTTTTTTATCCATCAAAGGTTACGATCCACAATATCGATTCCGCCAAAGAAATATCTCTGACAAAACATCTTTTAAGGTTAAAAGAAATAGATAAATAATGGAATTTTCTATTAATAAAAAAGAACCTAGCATTTAGTTCTACTTAGTTTAAATTTTAAGTTTGTTTTATTTTTACTATTTTTCCGTTTATTTAAGTTCATATTCATTTAATTATGTAAAATTTTATTTAATTTCTTTGATTTATCCGATTTCTTTATAAGTTTTTCAATTGAAAAATTTTTATTAACATTTTTCTCATTCCTTCCCACTATCTCTAGTTAGCCGATATTATGTGCAATGAATATCCCCGCGTACGTTTAGATCGTGTTCGTCGTCCCAACAAAATCATGTGGGATGGACCGCCCACACTGCAAGAGGAAGAAGAAGATTCGGAAGATACCTGCCCCATGGATATAGCATTAAATACAACATTATATAGTGATTTAGGTGAGTGGAGACCTTATTATTATTTAAAACCAGATTACCTAAACAAATTGAAAATGCAACAAAAAGTTTAAGAAAACAAAAAAACTGAGTGTGAAACTAACATTCAACCAATTAAAAATATGTCCCAAAAATGTTGCCTTTTTTCTGCCCTCATTCTTTATTGTCTACGTTAATGGCTATCTTTTGCAGAATAGTTAATAACAAATTAGAGGTAACATTTAAAAGTAGTCCGAAAAAAACTTTCCCGAGAAGAAAATTTCATAAAACTGAGTATGAAAAGAACAGTATAGTTTGAAAACGTAAGGAGACATTTTGGTAAGTTAATATTTAACAGCAGAGCCCTTGGCTTCCTAAAACTATGTTCCCTGTTGTTACCCATTATTTGTACTTCTTCTCTTTCTCTCATCATTCTACTCATTTCATCTACCCAACAATCAGGCATCTTTTTATATTTGTCAGCTAAAATTTGCTCTCAAATACTTGCCGTTTTATTCCATATAATTTTCTCTGAATTTCCAAATGTTCACTATCTTTTTCTTTATTTTTTTTTTTGATTCTTGTTTTCCCCATCACTCACACACAGACGTTTAAGTATGTGTGTTTTTTTGATTGTAAGTTTCTTAACTTAATTTCACTATTATTGTTAAAATGCTTACAATGCAGTTTTAAACAAATGTGTTTGTACTTGCTAGTTAGCAACCATTATATTTTCTTTAAACACGTCTCAAAAAATACAAACATATGTACATACAATCACTATTAGTCCACGTTTCACCACTCCCCTCTATAAACACACAACTGATGATAAGCATATTCTTAGCTGGCTGTCTTTATTATCGCTTTGCCTGCGTTGTTTAAGCCACTAGACCTAATGGCGTTGCTGGTTGGTATGTTGTATTATAGATAGCTGATTGTTTTAGATTTTAATTGGAATTTGAAAACGAATAATCGGTTATTTGTCAAGTAATGGGTTTTTGAATTCAACATAGTATAAACTGATTTACAACATAAAAACAATCCAGTTCTTGATGTAGTGATCGTGGATCTACTTGCTTTAGCTGTCATGATTCTAGTCGGTATAAAAGTTTTGTAGCTATTTCAGCCTTGCAGTTGATATTTTTGAAATGCTGCCAGTCCTCTCCTAACTTAGTGTCAAGAGCATGTTTCCAATTCAACGAAATTCGATACATTAGCATTAATAATAATCCAAAGTCCCTTGTGAACCAGGACGTTAATAAGCCTTCATAGAATTCTTCTAAATTTTAGAGATTTGTACATTTCAAAAACTTCACTCTTGAAGCCTTATTAACAACAGCAACCAATAAAAATCTTTCAAATCGTGAGTTTCTGACAGTTCAAATTATGTAGGAACCAATTAATCTTCAAGTCTCCTTTAGATATCAAAGATTTGCAATCGTTTTAGACAGGCCGTTCTTTAAGTAAACTCCCAGTTTGAAATGTTTGACTGCCATATTAATTATTAGAACCCATAAGGCAGTCAATTCATCGTTGAAACTGCTCTGCAAGCAATCTCTTTTTTTAACATTTTCAACAAAGAGTTTAATCTTAGGTTGCTAAAGGAAAAGAAAGGCAATGTTTTGTTGTCTCCCCCTCTTCACTGATAAAGCTTTTGCAGATGTCGTTGTACAGAAGTTTAAGATGGCAGTGAACTTAAAACCTTTCCGTATTTTACAGATCGTTTTTCGAATAAAATCAAATATTACTCCCCTTTAAAATTGTGCAACGAAGAGTTTTTCAATCTTTGGTTGTCAAAGGAAGAGGAAATGTTCCATTGTCTCCTCCTAATCACTGATACAGCTTCTGCAGATAGAAGTCCGTTTTTTTCAGCAAAATCAATTGCTGGTTAGTATAAATATTTTCCACGAAGAAAATAAGAAAATGGGATGTAGTCTCCTCCTCATCACTGATACAACTTTTGCAAAAGTTCTGTATAATAAGGGGGCAGTAGATTATTAAACAAACCTTTCGATATTTGACAAATCTTTCTTTGTGTAAAATCAAACATTAATCGCTCTTAAATATATCAACGAAGAGTTTTTAGTTTTAGTTATTAGTAGATGAGGAAATGTTTCATTGTTTCATCTTTGAATACGCTAGTATAGCGATCATAGGTCATCGGTGTTCAATATAGGAGGTTAAATCTTTCTTACAATGCCTTTAGTTAAATACTTCTTTACTAAAAAGTTTTTGAGTTTATTCTTGCTCTCTGACCTTCTCTTTCCAGCTATCGCAAGAACGAGCCATGTGTGTCAACTTAACTTCCTAATCTAACGCCCTCATTGAAAAATAATTACATTGATCGAAAAAATAATAGTGAATTTTCGCGCTAAACTGAATTCATTGTAACAGATGTCAACATATAAAAATACAAATCGTTCATGTTATTTCAATATGATATTGTTGAGGAACAAAGTTCTTGTTGAAAACTGCTTTACTAAAGAAATTAAGCCTAGGAATTAATTCGCACTAAATTATAAAAATCAATTTTACTTTGAAAATAAAAAATTAATTTTTCAGTATGTCTTAATGATGTCAACAATTTTTTATATTTAGACAACTATGAACAAGTGAAATACAAAATTGATTATTAATTGTAAAATGCTTTTGACAATATTTTCTTAAAACAGTGTTATTTAAATTAATTAAGAGCAAACAAGAAATATATAAAAATGGCGCTAAAATAAACAAACAAATCGGTAATACAACCATAAATCGCCTAATCTGGCATTACTGCTAACTAATTAACCGTTATATTAAATAACCATAATAACCATTACTCATTCGTTACTTTTGTTTATCAACATGCACAGCAGTGCACGATTGTATGGCGACAACAATAGCTAAATTCCCCAAGTTTCCCTCCATTATTTACAACACACACACAAACACATGTTTGTATGCAAAATAATAAAAGAGAAAGAAATTGACAACAACGACAAACATCTCCAAAATCAAAATAAAGCGAAACATAACAGTGGCTTGCGGTTTTTGTGGATAAATATTTCTTTTTGTTTTATTCTATTTTTTTTTTATTATGTTTTTTTTAAGGTATAAAAATTTATTTAATTTGTGTTTATAGTGTGTGTTTGATTGTTGTTTATTTATGGATGGTTTTAACAGTGTTGTTGCATAGAATGAGTGAGTTCATGCGTATGTTTGTTTGAATTATATAGAAAATATCATTATATTTTTTTGTATATTTTAAAAAGAAAAATTTACATATGGATGTATGTATGTATTTCTATACATACATGGTTTTTGTAAGTACTATTTGCTGTAGTTTTTGTTGTTGTTCAATCCGGTGTGCTTAGATTTTGTCACGCATGCAAGCGTAACGGGTACATTGTATTAGCGACAGCGTTTTATATGACGTTAGCTAGCAAATACAGTGGGACGGAGTTGAAAAAAGTATAATTTTAGCAGAGTAACTTTTTGGGTTTAATTTGAGGGCAGGTCATAATGAAGTTCTATGACTATATAAGACTTTATTGTTCTCGGTTTACGGCGGAGTTTGATTTTATATAGAAAATTAAGCAGAATGCTGCTTATAACGTATTTTTGAACAAGAACTTTGTTTTCCAACATGGACATATTGGAATATCCTGAAAGTTTTGACATTTCACTTGTTGACTTATCTGTCTTAGAAGCTTCAAAATTTAAGGCTTAAAATTGTACATTGACAAAGGCTTCATTTCGTAAAATTCGTCATACTTTCGGTCTACGGTCCTTCTGAGACAACTATTTAGAAGTTAGTTAATAAAATTGCTGCATATGGTCTTCTGAAAATCCAAAAGCAATTGAAAAGAGAAGCCTTTGCATGCTGAACTTGTCATGGTATGTTGCGCTATGTGGTCTGGAAGCGTGATTGAGAATTTGTTTTTAATTCACCTGAAAATGAATGAATCATTCTATCGATGAATGCTAAATTTTGGTCTATTATTGGTAATATGCACATCCCATATACCAAAGGCACCCAAACTAGTGTTTAGAGTTGCTTTATTTCTCAACATTTCATGGTCCACTGTCTGTCAACATTATTTTAGACTTGAAACATGTGTAAATGAAACTTTACTCTGCTTTCTGACTACATATACGCTGTTCTTCATAGTAGGCTTAAAGCAGGGGAGAAAAGGGGTTGTTATTGGTGTCTGCCTGTGTATATCGTGTACATATTATAAGTTTTAACTTGATTTTCAAAACTCCCCTGATAAGCACGAACAGGTACTGAAATCATTAAAACATATCAAACATTTTTTTTTTTTTATCAAAAAGACACAACAATAACAAAATTGAGGACATTTTTGTAAAATACATACAATATTACAACATTTCTAATGTTTTTCTTAAATTTTTTTGTTTTGCACAAAAATATGAAAATTCATGAGGAATTTGTGTTTAAATTTTGTACGACGACTGCATTTAAAAGTGAGTAACTCATACGCAACCCATAGACAATGAATGGCAAGTATAACAAAATGGATTTACCAATCATCAGTCAAACTAACAACCACAAAATTAACAAACCGAACAACAATAATAACAAATTCTGTAGTTGCCATACACCCATGAAGTAAATGAATGAAAACCTAATGTAGCAAAAACTAAAGAAAAATGCCAACGTTCAAGCTCATTGTATGAAAAGTGGAAGGCAAACTGAAAAGTTTGTATCTAAGAAGACATTTGTTAAATTTTATTTTAATAATGAACTATTGAAATGCGGGCTGTATTTTATATACATACATATATTTATTCGAACTTAAGTGTGAATATTTTAAAGTTTACCAAAAAAGTCAATGAAATAGCGAAAACAGTTTAAACTATTTCAAATTAGACTGTGCTTAAAAGAATAAATAAAAACTAACTTATAATCCCAGCTTAATCTCAGTTTTCCACATGCCTTTTCATCCCCACCTCGCATTCCCCTGTCTAGAGTTTTAATTTCAATTCTTTCAATACATGTTACATTGTTATTTTTGCTATTTTTTCTATATAAACTATCGTGTTAAACAATTTTTTTAATGAAATTAAAAAAAAAACAAATATAAAGGCCCAAAAACCAGTTGGTTATGCAGCGATGCATTACAATGCACATCCACAGCACCACATACTCAAACACTCTTCATCCACCAGCCGAATAATTTACTCACTGTTGCAGACAGCTCCAACTCAAATTTGCTTTTTGATTGTAGAACATTATTGTAAACATATTTTGTCTGTTGTTGTTTTTCTAATATGTATTGGCAAAAACAACAAATCAACAACAACAAAGAAATAAATTAGAAACAAATTATTTAAGAATGAATTTTAATTCCTTTATATTCCACTGTGTTTCATTCCCATAGCGAAATAAATGGAGAAGAAATATAAAGAGAGGGAGAGAGACAATGCTACACAAAGAGTGTTATCAACTGGGTAGAGTTTTATTGCAGTGCGAAAACTAAATTGTATCAATGGTGATAACACAAGCGGCGAAAAAAAGCTCAATATGTAAAAGAAATCACAAAATTGTTTTGTTTTAAATTAAGTTATTAACGCTGGCTATTAACTGCCGTATTCATAAAAATAAAGTAGGTTTGAAGTGTGCTTTAAACAAAACTTTCTTAAAGTACATTTGAAGTCTACTTTAATTTTTTCTGAATAAGACTGTAAATGATTAATGATGGTGATTTATAAATTAGGGAAAGCAGCGTAATATGTTTAAGAATATTCTTCAAAGTATATATTTAAAAGTTAGAATATTAAACTGTAGTCTCATTGGGATGTATTAAACATAAATATTAGGATTGTTACGTATTTTATGCAGAGACCGAAAATAACTCGTCCATGTAATCAAAAATCAAAATTGTGATTTATATTTTATTTTTAAAAATAAATCACTCATAATAATTGTTATGAAATGATGTTTGTTTACATGGCTTTGATGAGAGATAAACTATTTCAATTGTGGGTGATCTTAATAAACGTCAACATTCTTTCTCTTTTTATTACATACTATAGTGTATTTTATATAAATTTTTAACAAATTGTAAATTCAATATATTGAATATGAACTAAAACAGTGCTGATTGTGGACAAGAAGTAAAAAAAAAGAAATTTTATATTCAAGTTTCATTGGTTTTCATTAAATGAACTTTTGCATTTTTATTTTAAAATTTCGAAAATAAAAGTTATAACCTGACCTTTACGAAAAAAATTTAATTATAAATCATTCATCTTGATTATTTCCATTATTTTATTTTCTGTTTCTTTCAACCACAAATACAAAATGTTCTCTTTTAAATTACTCTCTCAGTGATATAAAACAAAAAACTAATTTTAAATGGTAAATGGTGCCAATTAACCACTAAAACTAAAGTGCACCCGTTATTTTCGGTCTCTGATTTTATGATATTAACAAGAAATGTTTATACAAAACTGTTGGAATTCTAAGCTCGATTAGTATGATACATAGTTTTTCTACTTTGTATTTAGATGTAAAATAAAATAAAGAAATATGAAAATCATTAAAATTTTGATTGTACACACTAGAAAGACAATTATCAATGTGTGTGCAATTACATTTTGGCAAAATGGCAGATCTGTTTTATTTATAACATCGCTGATTTTAAGTTTTAAGGCTGTAATCGGTACGATTGGATCTGCAGAGACGCTATATTTCGCATAACACAATAATTAAATAATCCGGGGGTGTTAGCTGGCTAATTAACAGCTGAATTATGTCAAATTATACAATCGGGACTTTTTGATTTGCAATAAATTTATTGTTTCGGTGGCTGTAACAGCATTTTCAGTCAAATTTGCGTTAAAAAATGACCAAATCACGTCTTCAGACTATAATATAGCACACCACACAGTGGCAACTTCATCAGTGTGCAAACAATTAACAATTGTTCTTGGATTTTCAGAAGCCTAAATGCGGCGATTTTGTCAACCAACTTCTAAATAGCGGTCTCAAAAAGACAATAGACCGACAATATCACGAATTCTACGAAATGTAGTTTTTACAAAACCAACATTTTCATAATGAATTATAGAGCGAAAGTGAATTCACTATAACAACTGCCAAATCTTTTTCTACTTTTTTAAAACTTCCATGCTGCTGCTGGAAAAACAAGTTGTTGTTGAAAATTCCGTATTAGCATTTGATCCTCCGAGGATCTGAACATGTTTTGGCAACTTTATTGCCAAAAAAAAACTAGCTAAACAATTAATTTTAAACAAATTTATGTTTCCTTACTTTAATTAGAAAATATTTTTTTTTAGGAAATATTAAATCTTTTTTTATAAATAAAGTTTTGTTTTAAATGTAGTATATAAAATAATATTCCGCTATTTATTAAAAAAATAAAAATTTTCTTTAAAACGGCACAGTTAAAAAGAAAATCTATTATTTTTTCTTGATAAAATGCTTAAAACTAGTCATTTTACTTTAAATCAGCTGTTTTTGAGAATTGAATAAAAAGATTAACGGGCAACACTTAAACAGAGCACTGTTTGAGTTATTGTTCTTACTCTATTATCTCTCTCTCTATCTCTGTGTACTTAAACAAGTGAGAACACAAGTGACGTATGAAATTGTGATGATAAATTTCCAAGTTTGTTGCTTACATGCGTTTTACTACACATATGATTCTGGGTGAGGGGAACCAGCAGCCAACAACAACAACATATACAATGTTTACAATAACAAAAACCTGCATTAAACACACACAGTGTGTTTGAAAATTTAAACACAATATTTTGTTTTAGTTTACATTTAGCTGCCGGCCCAAACGGTTTTGACGGGTAGAAAAACGTATAAACAAAATTTCTATAGAAACGAATGCAAATGTGATTTTAAATGTTTTGTTTGGCTTTTTAAGTTTAAAGAACAAAACACGCGTATTTTAACGGTTTGAAATTCGTTTAATAATTTTGTGTTTATCTTTGTTTTTTTTTGTGGATTTTTGGTGTGTGTATATATAAGTTTTTTATTATTTATAATTTTATATGAAATTTAAAGAAAAAACATAAGAAAAGTATATAAAAGAAAACAAAAATAGATCACTGATCTAATGCGAAATAAAGAATTATGAATAAAAAAAAAACAGCAAATTTTGCTTAAATATTAAATAAAAAATATGAAAATTTTGAAAAGTTCTATTTAAGCTATTTGAATTATTAACAAGAAATTGACGTGTTTAGCAAAAAGAAAGATATAAAAATTATAAATAAATATTTATTGTTACATATTTATTTACTTGTGAGTAGGTGGGCATACAATTGTTATTGTATTTTACTGTAAAAAAAAATAATAATAATAGTATTTGTATTCAAATGTTATTTGAATCTTTGGAAAACTATGTTAAGAATAATAAGGAAAGCAACACATTTGTAAATAGTTTATAATAAAAATAAAACGCAAAATAACAATACTGTATGGAAATAAACGGTATTTTTTACGCCAACACAAGCAAACAATATAATCTCCCATAATTGTAAACAAAAACAATACCATGATTTACAACAATAAAAAAATTAAGAGGAGAAAGAAGAATTGAATAGAATAAATTGTCAAACAATTGTTAAATGTTTGGAAATGTTCACACAAAAGAAAAAGAATCAAACAAATCAAACAATTGTTGCTTTTATACCGGAAAACGCCTAAACTTTTAATTTTCTTGTTATTAAACCATTAAAGCGGCGGAAATTTAACTTTTTTCTTCTAAATTTATTTATAAAACAAAAAGCAACAGAATTTCTCAACACTTTTTGCGGCTTAAGTTTAGTCTATTTGTTTTTATTGTTTTTTTTTTAGTATTAATTTCTGCCTTATTAAAGTTTTATCTTTTGCCTCTCTCTCTAATTTTAATTCTCCAAAATTTAAGTCGGTCATTTAACGGTTTTTATTAATTTGTGTGCTTGTTTCTTCTTTAAATAATTTCTTCTGTTTCTTTTTTGCTCTTGCGTTTATTGTTAAACAAAATCGGTGTTTCTTTTGATTTATTCATTAGTTGTTAAAATAAATTTAAATTTTCTAAAAATAACATAATCGTTTATGTTCAATCTTTTAAGCAGTTTATATTGTTTGAGTGTGCCAACCTGTGTGACTTTAAAATAAAAAAAATTATACCCTGTGTATCACTAAGAAAATTATGTGTTTGGCCCTTATTTTTGGATTAATTATTGGATTATTATACAAATACATTGTAATATTGGTGAGTTTTCTTCAATATTTTATTAAATTGTTAAACGTCCAAGTTGATTTTTTGCAAAAT
This sequence comes from Bellardia bayeri, assembly GCA_950370525.1. NCBI lineage: Eukaryota > Metazoa > Arthropoda > Insecta > Diptera > Calliphoridae > Bellardia > Bellardia bayeri. The sequence continues at coordinate 1,955,981 of OX493266.1, read as the reverse complement.
ACATAATATCTTTAAAACTATGGTTTCCAAAATATACATGAGGTTAAATATTAAAGACAGACTCTTTAATTATTCAATTGCGATTCTTCCACATCTGCTGATATTTTCTCCTAAGACCTTTCCTCTTACTTTTTCATACTATTCGTAACATGCCAGAGGTTGCCAAACATACTAACTGGTTGAGTATAACTGAAAATGTGTTTACAGTACTTTTCTCTTATAGTCACGTCGCTTATAGTCCATTTAGCGATATCGTCCAAAATACACGTTTTTACAGCGCTATATAAGTCAAATTCATACAAAATATTAACGATATAATCCATGAGCGATATAATCGCATTTGACATACATATATGCCAACTATGTTTGGGTTTTTAAAGCTTACTTACATGCAAATTATTTAGGGTATTGTCACATACATTTAGATAATATCTATTACATAACAATTTAAGCTACAAAGCAACAAAATGTACTAAAAATCAAATGGCAAAATACAAGAGCAATTTTGACATTTTTGTTTTTTAACGATATTTAATCAATACACAAAGTATTAATGTATTTGTTTATAATACATATGCATATGTATGTACATACTATACTATATGTACATCCCTGCAAAAATCTGTGGCGTACGTGGTCCATTGTAGCTAAAATGTAATGACTACATCATGGTCCTATGTAGTGCACTCATGGACCATTTCATTTACAAAGCAGAACTTCTGGTTACACGACAATTATTCGTGTTTTAACGACTGTAATCGTTGTTGTAAAACATTTGAAGTAGTTACAAGGAGTAGTTTTGCGACTAGTCCTGTGTTATGCAAAGCTGGATTATATGGTCCAGTCCTAGGACATCGTAATGTTAAATGGACTAGTTTTTTTTATACAAATGGATTATGTATGGAGTACTCCTGGTCCATACACACATGTATGGACTACTCGTGTTTTTTTGCAGGGATATATAAATGAAATAAATCTGGTTTTTTTTATAATCATCAATAGGCAATAGTTCTATTCTGAATAAGAACACAAGTCAGACAGAGCGGACATGCGAGTATTTATCTAACTGTGTCAAAACAGGCATTGAGTTGGTTCTCTACATAGGTATAAATCGATATTAATAAAAGAAAATTATGAGCCTAACCATGGTGCAACTATACAAGGTGAGTGCAGTAGCCCAGCTGACTGACTTTGTTTACAATTTACTTATGTCAAAAGTAATACTTTCTCAAGTATTTTTGACAGTAGTACATTATTTTACACAAACAAAATGCCTGTTGTTTCGGTATTGTGTTGTATTTGTTCCCGATTATTAAATCTCCATCAACTTGTTGTTCCATTAACCACTCAGTTAACTATTTTCGTCCTCAGTTCATATTACCATAAGTTAGACTAATTCGTCAGTAGGAATTAGACATTACTATTGCTTGTGAGCCTGCAGTGGTCTGTACTAAATTAGGATAATTTTCAACCTCTAGAAAGAATGATCGTCTGGGTGAATTCGAACCATCACGCCATAAATTCAATTTTTGGTGTCGCCATTCATCTTATGTAATTAGGCTGTCAAGTTAAATGGGAGCCGAAAAGTTTGATTCTTAAGTCGCTTAGTGGAAGAAAAGATGCCTTTGAAAAGCCGTCCTCAATTAAATTGAAAGTAGTTTCGATATCATCTTCATCAGTCGGGCAGTTTAATGATCTTCACTGTCTATATATCCAGATAACATAATGACGTAACCGATGAATAACTAGAGCAATATCTGCTTTAGTTATTATAGATGTGTTATCTATCCCACTAAATGATGGAATATCGGAAATATTAAGGTACCGAAATAAGGCAACCGTTGAATAACTAGATCGAGATTCCCTTTAATTATTTCAGTTGTGTTATCTGGATTATTAAAAGTAGAATTTTTGTACACTATATTTAGCTTGATAATAAGAGTGGGCGTAAAATCGTTGATAATAAGAGAGGTCGTAAAAGGACTGCTAGAAATATGCGATGCGAATATAATGCTTAGTGGATTTCACAACTTTTATAATGAAAGCGGAAGGATATTTCGAAGTCTCAGTCAGTGTTAAGGTGTCCTTAGATGATAAATAAAAACGCTAGCAGCCTTAGGCTGTCTGGCAACTATTTTTATTTCGTAGCAGTAGCGAAGGTGGAAATATTGAATAGTTATTACTCTTCTCTTCCTCTTTTGGTCACTATTCCAGGTGACCTTATTAGTTTGCTTAATGAAATATGCTGGGTGTAATATCCACTTTTCACTATCCAATCTTGATGTAGTGCTTTAATCTCATTAGGCGATATTGTCTTATTAAAATGAAATGTTTTTTGGAACCTTGCCTGATTGAAATTAACATTTCTTGTCACAAAGATGCAAAGCTTTTATATAATTAATTAACACATTAACGAATTTATGTATCTGGGGTCTTAGCTTCAATATTGTGTGCTAGACTATTTATGAAAGAACAATCAGAGTGTCTAAAGTCACTACTTGAGATCTAAAAGTGTTGTATAATAATACAGGCCTAATGTTTCTGTTATTTTGAACTAAACAACATTTCAAAGGTCGGTCAGGAAGAGACAAATTGGGTTGCTGTTGTAACTACTCTACTGTCGTCGAAAGTATATCTCTGGGTTAAAAAAATGCCCCCGAATGATAAGAGTAATCGCTGAGTTGACAAACATTTGGACATTTCGGAGTGAAGATATAATTGCCATTGACACTTTGGCTTAAAGGTTTCGTACGAAATATTAACTAGTTCAGCAAATTAACTAATCTTCAGTTGGCGTTTTTATATATGTAACTATATCATGAATTTGATTAATTCTCGAAATAAGAAAAAAAATCTTGGAAATACGAACAGAAATCTCAACATTCTACAGCTTGAAATTAAATGCTACAAAAAGCACTGAATTGGCAGCATTGCATTAACTCAGTGCTGCCAAGTTAGAGTTTTTTTTACGTAAAAGTCATGTCAGATTTAAAGTAATGAAACACGCTTGGTTTTTAATATTACTTTCATTAGAATTTTAGTTAAATTGTTAAAATTATCATAAATATCAAAAACGTAACTCACTGTAATTACTTTTAACTTCGCCATATTTTAATTATTTAAGTAATTACTCCTCTTTATGTAGAAAAATCACGCAATACAAGTTTTGGATTTACATGTCAACAAGTTTTTTCTGTAGTTGTTGTAGTTTTTGCGAAAAAAAAACATGATTTTATTGTTTAACTTAAAATAAGCCTTTGTATTATATAAACAGTATAGTGTCAACCAAGTTAAAAAGACTTTTAGTATTTGTGTTAAAAGTTAATTTAATTAACACCGGCCAATAAATGGTATTAAAATCGCACCTTAAAATACATAAAATCAACACAATATAAAGGTTTTGTTTAAATTAAATTTTTTTTATGAATAGAACTTGTATTTCAAATTTAAAGAAGATTTATTTTTTTAGGTTACGACGTGTAAACCACTAAACCTTGAAAATATTTCAAATCTTAAAATATATATTTTATTTATATTAATTTATTCCCATACAAAAACATTTTTTTGTTATAAATTTAAGTGTGTGTGTGTGTTTGTGTATGTGAAAGTGTATTTACGTTTTCAGCAAATTTTATTACAATAATTTTCAAATACAAGCGATTTGAAAACGAACCAAGAAAAACAAAATAAAAATAAAAACGAGTTCATGAAATTTGTTAGCGATGTGCCAGACATTAATAATAGTTGGAAATTTATTGCATTGTTGAGGTACTTTACAAACAGTAAAAGCTATTTCAGCTGACTATGGAAACATGCTTTGTTATTTAAATTTTTATAAGATATTGTTAAGTTTCTACTGTGTTGTCTTTTTTTATTTTCTCAGCTGAATGCAAGATATTTCAGATTTCTATATGAAAAAACTTGTTTAGTATGTTAATTTTAGTTTTTTTTTTTTTTTGTAATTTTTATTTTATAGTTTTTTTCTCTTACAATATGAAAATATTACATTTATTTATACAGACTGTTACAGAAATTTGCTTTGAAAGCTAAATGATAGACAAACAATATGTTAAAATTTACCACAATTTAAAAGAAAATATAAATAATATTATGTAAATTGTGCCAATTTAAAATATTTCTTGATTTAATATATTAAACTTTATTTTAATTAGTGCTTAAAATGAAGTTTTAAAATTGTTATGTTTTTAAAATATTTATAATTAAAACATTTCATATAAATTTAATTAAGTTATATATTCAAAAAACTACAAAGCACAACTTGTCAATTAACGTTTAACAACTCAAATTGACATCGTCAGCAACATCGCAAATGGCAATACTAATACAAATGGCAGCCACCATGAGAGGGAGAGAGGACAAAGAAAACGGGTTAACGGTTTTACTTTCTTTACTTTTACAGAGGGATCAATAAACTTGTATTTAATACAATTTATAAACAAATGATTTTGAATAAATAAAACGGCTTTAGAAATTTTGTTTTTAACAAAGCTCTAGTTAAAAATTATACATAATATTACATTTAATCATCTTGGGTTAATACAAAAAAAAAACTTTTTAATGTTAAGTGTCAGCTGGTGAAAGTCATAAATTTTCATTAGTTTAAAAATCGTTTATACTTTTAAAGAATATGGCCCCTATTAGGAGCTGCATTCGTCAATCGATATTCGCTGGCTATCGAAAATAGACTATCGAATGCAAAATTTGTATTATGAGTTGGCGTCACTGTCGAAAACTTCGTTGTTCAACGAATATTTTTATCGAACAAAATTTATTCAAAATGTATTTGTTTTTTTGGTTTTGGTAAACACTACTTGTAAATTACTTTTGTTAATATCCTGCGGGTCTAAGGACCTAAGTACAAAAAAAAAAATTGGAGAAGCTCGTTTCTCTCATGGAGGAAGATCAGAAAAACTGTTGCCAATTTTAATATGCTTGGGATTATTCTGACCTTTGAGCATTGTTGCAGCAGGTAATCAGTAATGGACAGCAAGTCCACAAACGCCTCTTTACAGAGTCAAAAATTTTTAATAAATCTGTAAATAAAATTCATAATATCCTTGTCAAAGCCTCATCAAAAAATATACTCAGCTATTGGAATCCATTACCAAAATGTTGTAAGCAACCTTCTGCTTCTGGCCAGCTCTAGTAATGATTCATCTTCATCAGACGAATCATCAAACCATAATTCCGTGGTGGTAATTTCAAATTTAATTTATTTTTCTTGAAGAATTTGTAAACAAATATAGCTCCAGCTGATAGAAATGTACTATTGTGAATAACCTAAAAAGAGTGATTTTCACAATATCGTTTTTTTCCATCGAATGTGCAGCATAATACCAAATGAAAATTCGTTCCATATGTATTTTTGACCACAGTCGAAAATCGAATTTTGCTTTGAGGTGATTTTAATTTGTTGGTTAAAAGTCGCAAAATTATAAGGGATTACTTTTGGGACATTGCGAACAAAAATAACTACTTTTTCTAGTAGATTTATAAGTAGTCTGGTCGACAATTTCCTATTACTTTTTAATTTAATTTGTAAATGAAGATTTTGCTGGGATGTTTAACAGTAACAGTAACGAAAACAGCTAAGCTGCCAAAAACAGCCTTGCCAGAAAAAAAAGTTCACCCTTTACAAGGAAAAATTACGCCTCTTTTGGCTAGTAAACATATTGACAGCACTGTTGCTTAGCAGTACTGGATGTACTTGATATATTGAAACTTTTGTTAACAAAAAATCGCCTCTTTTTTAAACAAAATCTTTAGTTTTCTAAACAAATCATTAATTTTGTTTAATATCTTTAATATACATATGTACATATGTATATTATTATTTATGAATTTTTCAAATCTTAAAATTAATTTCAATGTTATAAATTTCCATTTATTTGTTAACATATGTATTTAATCAGATTACCATGTATATTATCTTTAATATTTTAATACCTTTCCTTAAACTCTGCTCTGTTGTGAGATCTAAACAATGACAGCTACGATTTGGTTTTGTCGTACATATGTATGTTTAAGATATGTAAATGCGTATCTTTTTTGTGTTTTGTTCACAATTTTAAGCCCTTAAGTTGTAAAGAGACTTTAACGTTTTATTATAAAGAAATTTCAAGTGTTGTTAGGTTTTTTATACAAATAAATGCTACGCTTTAGCATTTGACAATTGTTAATATCAGCTGTATTGATAGGAATAGTTTCAGGTTTTGAAGTGATATTTAGACAATGGAAAGGCAATAAATACAATGGAACACTATATTTAGGCACCCCTTTTCTGTCTTCAAAAATCAAAGAAACAGCTAGAAACTTTAGATGATGACACAATTTTAAAGACAAAAGTAAACTAATCATGGGTGCATTCAATATTCCAAGCTTACCGAGTAATTGGCTTCCTCAACATTTGTAATATTTGACCATCACTATTTTCGGAACTCGATAAAAGGAAAAATGGCTAAATATTTTGTTGAAACAGAGGCAAGATAAATGGTTAATTGATATCTTTGCTCTAAAACTCATGGCCAAATTAAAAGTAGGAAAGACAAGAGAACAAATATCTTGGATACACACTGCAGTACTTTTCGTTTGTTGAATTTGAATGTAAATGAAAGCATTTCTTGGTATAAATATGATAATGGTATATCACGTGTTACCATCCATTCGTGATTATTGGTCAGCAGACCATTATTTCATAAGTAATGTAATGACAAGAAAAAGATTGCAAGATATTAACAAAACTGCATTTTACAACATAATAATTTCTAGGGGCGAAATATTTGACAACACTGGAAAATGGGATAAGTTTTAATTTCGAAAAAGCTTATTTGGTATCACTGCTTTACGTCAAAAATTTTTTCTACCATAACATCATTATACATATGCACATATGTATGTATAGTTAGATCCAGAACAATTCCGGAGATGTGGTAAGACAACCTGTGTCAAACTAGAAGCAAAAGACGTAACGAGTATTTTAAAATAACTTTTCGGCCGGCTTTCTTACTTTAGTTAACAAAACGTGAAATTATTTCTTAGATTTGTTAACATTAATCATAACTTCTTGTTTGTTTTCTGGCATTTCTTCTCTAAGCCCTTTTTTAAACACATACTCATTTATGCATGCATATGTGCATACATATTATTCTTCTATTAGAGTCAGTCAGTTTTTGTATTATGGTTGTTTATTAGCTTATTTACAATATTGCATCATTAATATACATACATACAATCATTGTTATTGTACCGTTCATTATATTCATTAAAAAAGTGCGTTGGTAACAGTTATTATTGTGGCACCTTTTTCTCTTTTGAACTAAAAAAAAAACAAAATGACTTAAACATATGCGTAGTTTTACATTAAAATATTTACATATTCATAAACACAAACATTCTTGCTTATGTAGGTATATAAAATATGTTTGTAAGTATGTAATTTATTCTCTAAATATTAAGAGTACTACTTACCTTCTATAGAGAGAGAGCACTAGTAAGAAACAATATTGCCCACTTGTCTTTTATGCATGAATACTTTGCCAGTTGTTATTGTAGCTGTTTATAAACAGAATGTGAAGTAAACAAACATAGATTTACATACAGATATGTACATATATATATGTATGCATATGTATATATTTTTTCTTTTATTTTACTACCTCATGAGTGTTGCTGCTATTTTAACTTCCTAAAGAGTTCATTAGCATGTTTTCTTCTTCTGATTTTAATGCTTGTTTATGGGTTCCCTTTGCCACTGTCTCTGTTGCTCGATTTTTAAGGTAATGGCAAACTATATTTTGCTTTGTTGTCTGTTGAAAAATTAAATATATTTTTTTTGCTGACTATAGACGTTTTTTTTGTTTATAATTTAACATTTTTTTGTTATAATCTTTCAGTTGTTCTATATATTTTTTGCGTATGGCAAAAAACAACACCTGTTCAATGTTAGGTAATTCACAACATTAAACAAAATATAAAAAAACTTAGTAAAATTAACTAATACCTATGTACCTATGTATATGGAAATTTATGTTTTGAATATTCTTGACATGTTGTTAACATGGAAAAAATAAAGTAAACTGGGTAAATAATGTTAAATTTTAAATAAAATATAATAAATCAGCCAGAGTTCAAGAAAATATTAACAAATTAACGTAAACTCTTACGTTAAGTGGTAAATTTTCTTCAAACTTAAAAAAATTATGTAAAATTATCTAGATTTGCAATTACTTACTAAGTTAAACTATGCAAATAATGCGTAAAATAATTTATTTTTCATAATTTATAACATAACAGTATTTTGGCCATTGTTGACATTGTGTAAGCAATGTAAAGAATTAAGTAAAAAAGACATTTTTACACTAAAAGTGCTATATCGAGAACAGCTTAAAGTTTAAACTATTTAGATCTTTATTTTTTTGTAATTTGACAAACAAAGAGAAATAAATACAACTATTTTTTTTAGTGGTTTACATCATTATTTAAACAATGTAAAGAATGAAATATTCCAGGTATATAATAGACATGTAAAGAAAAAAGTATGAAATCAGCTGCATTGAAAAGTATTTGATAAGATTGCTTAAAAATATTAATTTTTAGAGAAAATTTTTATTATCCTTAAAAATGTCACAAAATTTTGTAGAAATTTAAAATATTTTCTATTGTTTACATAAAGTAAACAATGTTAATAAAAGATAAAACTAATTTAACCATAATAATTGTTGTTAGTAAATGTGAGACTGAGAAACAAAAATTCTCACAATTGTTAATATGGTATAAACAATGCAAACAATTGAATAAATAAGCTAAGTGTTAAAAAAGCTAAGAAAACTGCACAAAATTAGCAACAGTTTAAAGTTGAGTAAAAAATTACATAAATTTTTGCCAAAATTTCATAAAAATTTTCAAAATGTTCAATTGTTTACATAGGGAAAACAATGTAAAACATATTTCATACAATTACAACTACAGGTTTTTGTAATGCGATTAAAAATGTTTAAGGAAAACACAAAGTTTTATAAATTACCTTATGTAAATAATGTAAACAATGAAATTCTGTAGGTAAATAACAGAAAAAATTAAGAAAACCGTATGAAATCATCTGTAGTAAAGGATTTTGATCAAAATTCTTTCTACTTGGACAAAATTTTATAGATTTTTAATTGTTTAGCTAAACACAAGACAAAAGTTAAGAAAATATGTATATGTATGTACATATGTATATGAAAACAGCTATAAATACATAAATAAACTTCTTGTCCATATACTTCTTACTACAACTCCCTGTTTCTTAAACTCTAGCATTCGTACATTATTTAAAAGTCATGATAAAATAACTTTAAAAGTAAAAAATGTTCTAATATTTACTATTCATTAACTTACTTAGAAAACAAAGAGTTTATTTACAGTTCAAAAATAACTTTCTATCCAAACTGAACATAAAGAAAAGTGTCGAATCATGTTAACATAAAATTCCCTAAAAAATCTTAAACTTCTTAACTTCATGTTAAATATAAAAACTTTCTTTTTTATTTGAAAATGACTTTTCACATTATTTTTCCTTTTATTTTTTTCAAAAAACCTTAAGTTTTCTAACGCGGTGTACAAACAACTTAAAAAAATTCTTCTTAAACAAAGGGAATATGTCAAGTATTATGTATGTATATGGCAACACTAGTACTTTGAATGAATTCTGAGTGCAGCATCTTTCCTAACATCTGTAGTTTTTTTCTTCTTTCATGTATAAGTTTTTTTTATTTTTAATTTTTTATGTTTTGCTTTTATTACAAATGACAATTAACTCAATTTTCTCGCGTACCACTTAAGTGTCAATTTTAAGTTTTTTCTGTTATAGTGTTCCCAAAAACAACAACAAAAAATATGAAAAATAAAATAGGGGGGAAAAAAGAAAAGTGTCATCTTTGTTCATAATAAGACACCTCATTATAATGAATCTCTACTTCATAAAACAGCAGCAATAGCAGCTAAATAATGGCAGCAACAGTGAACAATATAAAAATAACAGCAATAATATTTCATTGTTGTGTGTCTACTGCAAGTGAATTGTAACAACATTAAATTACCTACACACTAGTCACGGTTGGGAAATGTGGCACAATAGTGCCATTTTTGGCACTATTGAATGGTCAATGGCCCCACAAAAAACCGTTTTGGCCCTTTTTCATTCATTTCATTTCGAAATATTGTCAAAATTTGTTAAAAATAAATTTAAAAAAAATTTAATTTTTTTTTCTAAAATTAAAAAAAAAATATATGTTTTTTTTATAATTTTTACTATAATTTAATTAATTTCAAAAACACCAAAAAGTACCAATTTGTTCCTTTTAAGAATCCTAATTTTATTGCAACGATGTTAGTTTTTGATTTCTTTAAAGTTATCAATTTAAAGTGAGTGGTTATAAATGTGTTGAATAAGTTTTCTGTCAAAATGTTCAGTTAAAAAAAGCAATAAGTTTAAAAAACTATTCATTGCCGTTGTAAAAAGTGCTGTATAAATAACCTTATTGCCATTGTTTTATGTTAAAATTAAATAAAAATGTACAAATTTTTAAATAAGTAAGTTGGTTAATAAATTCGTAAATTAAGAACAAGCTATTTCATAGTTTTTTTTTTCTAGAGAAAAATCTTCTGATGAAAGTGATTCACATGCAACTTCAAAACCAAAAGCTGAAAGAAAATTTAAAACGGACTGGACAAAGACGTATCCATGGCTTAGAGAACACAAAACTGGGAAAAGATGTTTTTTATGTGATACAAACATATCTGGAAGCCAATATCACCTACAAAGACATGCTGAAACAGAAACTCACAAAAAATTAGAAGCTGAAGCAAAATGCAACCCAAAAATTAACAACTTTATAACACAAACAACAGCTACGGTTTCAATAAATTACAAGGCTAAAAACTTGGAAATAATGTTAACAAACTTTGCGGCCGAGCACAATCTTCCATTTTCTGTATTGGACCATTTAAATAATGTATTAAAAAATGGTATAACTGATTCAAATACTGTAAAGACGTTTAATATAAATCGGAAAAAGGGAACAAAGATAATAACCGACTGTGTTGGTCCCTCCAATACAAAACAAATTGCCAGTATATGCAAAACACAATTTTTTTTAATAATCGTTGACGAGAGTAATGACTGCACCGTTTCGAAAAATTTAGCAATTTTAATAAGGATTTACGTTGGTAAGTGTATTGACCGATTTTTAGAGTTGGTTCAAGTGCCTGACGGCTCTGCCAAATCTATTTTTAACGCTATAAAAAAAGAGTTAGATGAAAACGAAATTCCCTTTGATAATTTAATTGGATTTGGTGCGGATAACTGTTCGGTTATGATGGGAAGCTCTAATGGTGTTCAGGCGTTGCTAAAAGGATTGCAGCCAGCATTATATGTGAGCGGATGTATATGCCACAATTTAAATTTGGCTTCCCAACATGCTGCCGAGGCTTTACCCAAAACAATTGACGACCTTATAAGAGGTATCAACCATTTTCTTTGCAACAGCTCTTCCCGAAAGGAAGATTTTACAAAGTTCCAAAAATAATTTAACTCTGAGGAACATGCAATCTTAAAATATGCACCAACTAGATGGCTGTCGCGTCAAGCACCTATTGATAGAATAATTGAACAGTGGGACGCCCTTACATACTATTTTACTCTTTCAAATTTTGAATCAAAGTACTCGGAAAAAACTAATTTCATATTGGACAACTTGAACAGCCATATAATGAAGCTATACTTTTTATTTCTTTCATATGTGCTAAAAATTATAAACGATTTTAATATAGAAATGCAAAGCGAAGATACACGAGTTCACGTAATAATGGAAAGACTATCATTACTTTTTAAACAGCTGGCCAGAAATTTTATAAGCAAACGTTATATGGACGATCTAGAAGTAGAAAATATAAACTTCAACAGTCATCAATTACCGACCCAGGAAATTTATTGTGGCGCAGCAGTTGAACTACTTATAGTGACAAAAACGATTCCAGTTGAAGAAGTCATACAATTTAAAGAAAATGTGAAATGCTTTTACATAAAATTTTTAGAATATATAAAAAAGAAATATAATTATCAGGATTATTATCTAAATTGGTTTCCAAAATTTTCTGCTAAACATGTTTTAAGTGGAGAAACAAATAGTATTGTGCCATTTGTATTAAAATTATTTCCAAATGAAATTGGTAACATTGAAAAAATTAACAGTGAGTACAGAGCGATATCGGAAATGCCTGAGTTAAAAAAATATATGGATTTTAATATATGTGAATTTTTGAAAGAGATTTCGACCATCAAAAATTGTTTAAATGAATCTTTATTTACAAATTTTTATAGAGTAGTACAAGGAATTCTTTCAATACCACACTCTTCAGCAAGCGTAGAAAGAGCCTTTTCTGTCCAAAACTTAATTAAAACCAAGCTAAGAAATAGATTACAAGTAAAAACACTATCATCTCTTATTCAAGCAGAAGATTTAATGAAGTCTAACTCCAAAGTTTGTTATGAAAAAGATGTTGTTCAATTAGTATCCCAGAAAAATATTACAAACTCCGAAATAGAAAATTAGGCTTTATTAGACTAAAGTATGTAAGAAAAAAATTACATATCAAATATGTATATTATTTAATTTACTAATCGTAACTGAATGAAAAAGGCTGTTAATTTTATAAAACTTAATTTTTATTATTACTTTTGGACTGAATTGTATCTTTATGTTAAATAAAAACTAAAAAAAAAAAAATAAAATTTTTACTCTATAAATTTTTTTTGTATTTAATTTATAAAAAAAAATTGGCCCTTTTCAACCCGTTTTAGTCTTCAACTTGGCACTAATTGAAAATTCTCAAATACCAACACTGACACTAGTTACTAGTATGAGAAAGGGAAGAGTATAAAGTGGAATATAAAAAGTTCTACTCACTCTCTCTCTGTCTACTCCTCTGCTGCATAATTATCGGTGTTGCCAGAAAATGAATTTTAAAATATGCTAAAACTTGAAAAACTAAGTGCTAAAATGTTCTGCAGAAGAAAAAAAAGTGCTAAATTTTTTCAATGCAACTAAACAATTTTTTCAAATGTTAGATATATAAATTATAGTTTTAATAGATTACATTTCATATATTAATTCAAAAGTTTTCCGTGTTCATTTACTTACCACACCAAAAGATATTTAGTTGAAATATTAATAAAAGTTATTTTTTATTTCTCCACAAGTATTTTTTGGAGTAAAATAGTAAAAATTTCTTCGAGAAAAACATAGTTTTCTATCAAGCAAATTCTGCTAAAAAGCAATTAGCATAATTTTTAAAAATTTCAATGAATTGTCGAAAAACAAAATGCTAAATCTAGCACTGAAAGTGCTAAAATGGCAACACTGATAATTATAGTCAATTGTTGGGGAACAATAAACATGATGACCAGCGCTGCCAGAAGAAGATTTTACCTTATTTTTTTTAAGATTTTTTAACCGAAAAAAGATTTTAAGATTTTTTCCCAAAAAAAAAAAAAAAAAAAAAAAAAAGATTTTTTGTTTTGTCTTCGTCTAGACAGGTTCAATTAAAAAAATCTTTTTTGTTCCCATTTGAAATTTTTTAAACTAATCGATCGTAAAAAATGTAGAATTTAGTATAAGAAACTGAATTTTTGTTATTTTTTTGGTTAGTGTTAAATAAAATATGAATTGTTTTTATTATTTATAATAAAAAAAACTACTTATTTGCAAAAATATGATTTTTTCCTCAAAAATAAGACTTTTTTTTTTTTTGGCGAAATTAAGATTTTTTGCTGAAAATTTCTGGCAGCCCTGATGATGACGATAATGGTGAATTGTTTGTTGTTGTTATTTTTAAAACATTACTTATGGTTCATAAACAGAGTCGAGGTGTTGTTGTTGCTGGTTTCAAAAATGATGTTAGTGTTTTTTTGGGGCTTTATTTTAATGAGCCGTTGTTGTTGTTTTATTTTTACTTAATCGTAAATACTCGTGTAAATAGTATGGTTGTTGCAGTTGTTGTAACTATAATCATGATTTATTTTATTATGATATTTTGTTGGTTTTCGATGTTTGTTTTGTTTCAAAACACTCTTTATCAATATCTTTACTCTTACTGGCTAGAGAGTGTAACAATATTTATTATGCACTGTTTAAGCACTCAAGTGTTAATAATTTAAATAGATGTTGTTTTGTTTTTTTTTCGTTTGTCTGTTTTACTGCCATAATAATCATCTGTTACTGTTAGTGATCAACATCATTATTATCTTCATAATGTGTATTACACTGAAAATAATAACAAAATCACAATATTACACTTGACTAGTGACTGTGTATAGTGTTTCATGATCTGTTATAATTTTAGTTTTTATTTGTAATTTGTTTTGTTTTAATTTTTAGTTTTATTATTTTTAAACTAATTGAGCTTCTTTGTTATATGAGCCGAGAAAGGTAATTTTATTTGGTATAATATTTTTTTTTGGAGGTGTGTATTGTTAGCAGAGGAAGTAAGCTTAGATGTTGTTTTATATTTTTTGGCTAATTATTTAAAGTAGCTTGAAAACAATGAATAAACACTGTAACGGTTAAGTTTATGAAAATTAAAAGCAACCATAAAATAAATGACCTAAATTTTGTAAAATGTGATGATTACAATAGAAAATTATATGTATGTATATGTATGTACATACATACATATGTATGTATGTATGTATGTATGTAGGTATATACATACATATATAAAATGAAAGCAATTTTTAAACAAGAAATTTTTAATTACCAATACATATGTATGTATGTATATTGTTGAACAATTTGTAATTATTAAATAATTTATATTAAAAAATATGAAATTCAGAATCCTATTTAATAACCTATTAAATACCTATTTAATTTTAATTATTTGTTGAGGTAGGTATATAGAATTTTTCTAATGGTAATGATATAAGAAACTGGTGTTCTATAGAAATTGTTGTGTATAACACTATTTTCTAAAGTAAATTTTGGGTATAACACTATTTTCTAAAGCAAATGTTGTATATAACACTATTTTTTATAGAACATTTTCTGTATAACACTATTTTCTATAAAACATTTTCTGTATAATACTATTTTCTATAGAACATTTAGGTATTTCACTTTTTTATAAACTACATATTCTGTCTATAGCACTTTTTTCTGTAAAATTTTTTGTTTATTACACTTTTTTCTATAGAAAATAGTGTTACATACAAAATGTTTTTTAGATAAAAGTGCTCTAGACAAAATATGTACATATGTATGTAGTTTATAAAAAACTGTAATACACTAACTGTTCTATCGAAAATAGTGTTAAATACTAAATGTTCTAAATGTATTTTTTATAAAAAAAAATTTTGTATAACACTATTTTCTATAGAAAATTTTCTGTATAACGATTTTTTCTATAGAAAATTTTTTGTATTACACTTTTGGCTATAGAAAGTTTTCTGTATAATAATATTTTCTTTAACACTTTTTTCTATAGAACATTTTGTCTATAGCACTTTTTTGTATAGAAAAATTTTATGTTTAACACTATTTTCTATAAAAATTTTTGTGTATAACACAAATTTAGAAAAAATTACAAAAATCTAGAGCAATTTCTTAAGATTTTTAATATTACAAAACATTTTAGCCAAATTACAGGCAAACAAACCTCAGCAATTTTTTTTTAGTTTTTGTTAAATTTCTATGTTTCATCTTAAAATTATAATAGAAATCTTTAAATATGTATGTAGATGACAATAACATTTACATTGATTAATTGCCAAGTAAATCAGACTTTAAACATATGATGAGTTTTAAAATGCAAATGGGTATTACGAAATGTAATTCTATTAATAAACACAGTTTTCTTTGTAAACTCTGAAACAATGAAAAACGACTAAAAATAGCAACATCTTTATAATATTTATTTATTTATTTTCCTTTGTCCTTATACCATCTCTATTTTTTGATGTCGCCATATTATAAAAGCATGAAAGAGAGAGAATGCTGGTGTTGTTAATACACATTGTAAAATAAATCTAAACAAAATAACATTTTTTAACAAAATCAACAATTTATTTGCTGAACTGGGCTACAAATTTAATTTCATTAATTTAAAGTTGCTAAGCTGGCAACTTGTGCCACTAAACCACAAATTTGTCTAGAAACTATTGAAAACAAAATAAAGTTATCAATTTTAATGACTTACTTGACATCTAATACTTGTTATGGAAACCTTCTTATAATATACTATTTCGTCAACTAGAAACGAAGGGCATTTTGTGGCCTAACAACTATTTTAATAAAGTACATATGTATGTATGTACATATATATTTAATGCAAGGAAAACTATACATATGTATATGGAAACATTAAACCCTTTTTTGGCGTTATAAAATATTAAAGGTATTGTTTACATTTAGTTTGTTAGTTTTGTCAACATACATATGTATGTATATTGACATTGACAGCAACATATTTTTTTAAGAAAAAAGAAAAAACCACAATGTCTAGTAAGTCAAGTGTCAAAGCTAATGTTTTGTTGACAAAAAAGAAAGAAATATAGAGTTGAGTTGTTTTATTTCTAAATTTTTTTTATAGGTTTCTTTGTGTTTTGTTTGGTTTGGTTTCGCTATGAAAAATAATGTTTTAAATTTTATTTTTTTAAATTGCGTGTAATATTTTTTAATTCATCTCAACTTTCACATTCATTGAAAATAAAACAATAGTTATTCATTAATAAAAATGTTTTAAAAACAAAAGTAAAACCTCTTATTATTCAATTAATCTTCAACTTTTCAACACTTTCACGCATAATTTAAATTATTTATTTCTAAGGAAAATTCATAAACTTTTTGTTAGTGGTAATAAACTTTAGCCAATAATTAAAAATGCGTAGAAATTTCTGGGCCATTCATATTAATATGTTTAGCTGTAAAATGGTTATCTGTGCAATTTCTAAATAGCTGAAACTAAAAAACCATAACCTGTTGGCTATAGAACTCCGATAGCTAATAACAGTGTTTTTAATTTAATATTCAATCAGTATTATGAGAAAATTATTTATTTCGTTTGTGCTTTAGTGCCTTCAACTATACCGATAAACATTCCTGCAACTAAATATCTAATTAAATTGAAATCACTATACATATGTAGTTTTTTATACATTCTTCCATGTAGTTACTTTTTTCATATAAAATTACTACTAAACATATTTTCCATTATAAAATTTCTTTTGTATGCAGTTTAATTAAATTGTATTAAATAAACTGTTTAATGATGCACAACTTAATGCAAAATAATAAAAAAAAAAAAAACAAGTAATCAATGTTTAAATATGAAAGTAGGAAGAAAATTCCTTTTGAGAAACATGTGTTAAAATTAATAAGAAAAATAGTGCAAACAATAACATGTAGGTATGAATTTGTTTGTTAAACCAAAAGAAAAAGTCGAATATTGAGTCATCAAACAAAAAAAAAATCCTTTAAATAAACAAAATTTTGACTCATTTTTTTAAATTATACTTAAAGTGATTTAAATTATTTTTAACAGTATTTTTATTAACTTAGATTTAAAATTTATTTCATTTCATGAAAATTAATGTGGTAAATATATTCGCAAACTTGCCACAGTGGAGTTTTATTTACATTTTTCTATTGTTTACATTTTAACCTAAGCCTAGCACTCTCTCTGTCATTGTCTCTCTTCTAGTAACTGTTTAGTGTTTACGTTTAGTTTGTCATCAGGTATGGAGAAGTTGATACCATCTTAATTTTTAGAGCTGTATTTTATGTATAATAGTATTTTCTTTAGAATAGTTTGTGTTTAACTGTTTTTTTCTATAGAAAATATTGTGTCTAACTGTATTTTCTATGAAAATTCTTGTGTTAATAGTTATTTTTATAGAAAATCTTGTGTCCAACAGTAGTTTCTATAGAAAAGTGTGTGTTTATTACAATTTTCTCTGCTCTGATTATCTATTGATTTTAAATGACTTGCCAACTTTTTTACTACCGTTTTATTTATTAGGTTTTCCGTTTTTCTATTAAATTATACACTTAAAATTGTTTACTTAATTCATTTCATTAATTATACTTTGGAGATTTTATTTTTAAGACTTTTAAAAGTTTTATCATTTCCAAAACAAATTTTAAACATTTTCTTTTAATATTTTTTTTCGTAATAACACAATTTTTTTTTTTAATTTTTTATATAAATTTCAACAACTCATAGTATAAACAATTTACAGTAAAGTACTTTGAACTTATTGTTTGTAGGCAATATTTGTATAAATCTTTATTTTCAATCTATAAAATTTATAAAGTTTTTGATGAAATCATCAAATATGAAATTAAGGCGGATGTTATTATTTTGTTTAGCCTTTTTTCAACTAATTTCTAAACAATCTACAAAGGCAAACCAACAAAATTACTGTAGGCGTTTTTTTATATGTATGTATGTATATGCACATATGTTGATCTAAACATAAGTGACATTTGTTGTTATAATAAAAAAAAATATATAAAGTAACTTTATTTGTATAAAGTTTTGAAAAGAAATTTCCTATTAGAAGCTGTTTTCTTTTGCTTTAGAATATGTTTAGAATATGACATTTCAAATGAGAGTGACAACTTGGCGTAGCCAGACACATGTGGACACAACAAAAAAAAAAAAAACATGAACTCATGGCTGATAATTTGTGTGTAAAGTACATTTACAGCAACTTAACATCATTATTATCTTATTCTTTTTCTGTAAAAAATACATGAACAACAAAAACTTAGCAAAGATGTGAACAAGAACTAGCTGAACAACATCAAAAGCAAAAATATTAAATGGCACGTAACTTAAGTAAACTACTTGGGATTGCTTTACACATCCAAGTTCAATAGCCTACGAAAAAAAAATTTCAAATATAAAAAAAAACCAAAGTACTCTACATGTTCTATTATGCTATTATACTAAACTCATTTTATTACCTTCTAGTAATTCTCATGAAAAACTGGAAAAAGTAACAAATAATTCAAGTTCATTTTTTTTTTGGTTTTTAATTTTCTAGTTTTAATGACTGGTTTCTTTTTTCGTACATTTTTGGCAACATTACAATTTCTTATTAGGCATAATTCTTCAACTTCTGGGGTGTTAAACCTAAACAAGTGTAAAATTAGTGGCAAAAAAAATCATAAAAAAGAAAGAAATGAAACCACCAACATAATACATTTTCATTTCAATAAAGTTTCACAAATTGTTTGTCAACTTCACTTGCGGCACAATGTCAACGAGCAACAAACTGTACTAAAACGTTTCCAATTAAAGAACTAAAATTATTATTTCATTTCCTTGAAATGTTGTGAACATAAACATAGAAATCTAAATTAGGAATAAGGTAGCAAACAAAATATTAAGTTTTTAATGGCTCTACGGGTTTAGACTTTTTAGAAGAGTTTTTTTTTAAAGTGGCAGCTTAAGATCATAACGTTTGCTTTCGTGGCTTGATGGTAGACCAGAATCGGATGTTCCTTTACCAGAATCGGATGTCCCTGTAGTGGCATCTGGTTCTTACTCTACACACTGCATGACTAGTCAGACAATAAATATCTTTCTATCTACAAGGTTCCACCTATTAGCATCAACAAATTCTTATTGAAAACACTTTTAGAAGACTGAATATATCCAATGCGATAATTATCAAGCTGCATTGTCTGTATTTAAAACTAACCACTAGACTCCATTTCTCAACTAACACTTCAATCAATGATTTTAAAGCTCTAAATCAAATCTAGAACTAGTGAAATGAGTACTACAACGAAGATTTGTATTGAGGTATCTAATAAGGACCTCCCAATCTAGTTTTCCACGTCATAGACTGACCGTTCAGTAAACTTTTTTCCAAGAAGAATTTCCTAAACAGACATACATTTGCAGAAAAGATTCAATGGCTCCAGCTGCTACAGCTTTCCAATTTACCGATTATCAAATTATCTGTTAATACTACCAACAGCATCGAAATGCACATCCAACGGGTTTGATTCAGAAGTTGCATACTACATTTTTTATTATATTTGGATCAAGTTTTTCTAGTAATCACACAATTATTTGGACACTTTTCCAATAGTCTGGATATTTGGAAGTAATTTATGTTAGAAGTTTCAGCTAGAAAATGACCTAATACTAATACTTCTAAGACTGAAGCACACAAGCTTCATCGAGAGGATGAGTTCTCCAAAGAAGACGTCACAGGTTACAATACTGGGTATATTAAAATCATCAGAATACATTCTTATAGGATGTACTCTCCCAGATGTTGAAAACAGTACATGAATCTAATCTCTAGTTCCTCAGAACAGATCCCAGAATCTATTATATTTCAATCTAAAACGAAACTTTAAACCAATTTTTAAAGACCATTTTACGGTTTGTGTCCGAAGGCTAGTTCAAGAACAAAGACAGCAGGGTTAAGTATCATGCACTTGATCTTTATTGTTATAAGATTTGTTTAAGAATGTATAGAACAATCGGCAGATTTTATCATAGCCACTCATTTCTCCTCAGTGAAAATCCTTCATATCTTTGATGTCCTTAAGTTATTGTTCGGAAAAGACTACAGAGTCTACATTAACATAATATAATTTTAAACCCGCACTCCATTTTCAACTGCTAAAAAAAGACTTAAAATAAACTCTTAAAGTCTGTAAAAGAGGGTTATTTCGAGGACAAAGATAGCGGAGTTAAGGTTCCTGCATTATCGTACTATTGTCAAACTATTGATTTAAAACTGAAGACAACAGTCATCAGATACTTGCATATCCATACGTTCTTCCTTAGTTAATACTCTAAAGATTACACAACAAATTTATATACTTTAAATAGAATACCCATACGCCATTTCCGACTGGTGAGAAACATGTTTAATAATATTTAAACGTCTATAAAATAGTTTGTGTCAGAAGACTAGTTCAAGAACAAGGACAGTAGACTTGAAATTCCAACATGAACGTACTATAAGAATCTCCAATGTCAAAATATTGGTTTAAGAATAAAGCAATTCATTGTTTCTCAGTGAAAATCCTCCATCAGTGCCAACATTCCATTTCCGTTTTAATTCGTTTACATATGGCAGCTCCCACTTATAGTGTTGGTAAGCGTCTGATTAAATGCATTGGTGCTGGTAAGTGTTTGAATAAACGCTGTTACAAAACTCGCTACAATAATTACACGTTTCAATACGGCAACACTTGTAATAATGCAGCGTTTTATAAATTGTAATCATAAGCAGCGTGTCCAATTATCACTTCTATTTTAACTGTCAAATTAGTAAATTATTAATGGCTTTATTTAAAGGCCTTATAATAAACATTCATTAAATGAAATTTATGTGTTTTATTGAATTTTTCTTTCAACTCTTTGTTTACATGCTGGACTTTTAAAACTAGTCCGTCAAGTGGAATGTTTTGAAACTTTTGGAATTTTAAATCTTTTGAATTCTTATTTTTTTTTTGTGTAATTGACCACATTTTCAGTTTATTCCCTTTCAGTTATTTTAACCACAAACTTCCGCCGGTTTTTTGTTTTATTCATTCTTGTTTTCTTTTTTTTTCCTGTTTTTTTTTTTTTAATAATTATTCTTTTGTAGTTGTTATTGGTGTTATTATTTTAGCTGTACAACAATTTTATGGGGTTTCCTTTTGCCTTTTAGTGCAATTCGTTTTTAGCTCAGGGCCCTGTGTAAATTTACTTTGATCAAGTTGTATTTTTGTCATGTTTCTTTGCGTATGGCCAGCACAAAAACTAAATGTATGCAAACTTTTTTTGCTTTTTGAACTTAAAATGAAAGGAATTTTAGAGAATTGCTGTTGTAAAAAAAAAACGGGCATGAATTGAAACTTGTAATCAGTTTGACGCAATCAATTTTTTTTTTCATTTTGTTTGTAAAGGGAAATAAGTGGAAATTAAGGCCTTCAATGGGTGGCGGATATTTGGCCAGTGGTAACAAAAGAAGCCGATATTAAAAAGCTACAATGAAATATAAGTTTATTGTAAGTTCTTTGATGCACTGCCAACAATAACAAATGGCAAATTAAGGGAAATGATAATACATAATAAAGAAAACTTTGACTGGAAAAGATTAAATTGAAAAGAAACTACAAAGTTAAAATTGTAGAAAGCAGTTCAATAGAGGATTTCTTTAAAAAGTTGCCAATCATAATTCCCTTGCATTGCCAGTTATACACAAATTTGTTAAGAAATTTTAGTAAATAAAAAAAAAAAAACTGATACAGTAAAATTTTGAAATTGAATTTGATGTTCTCAGACTAACCAAACTTTTTAACAAATTGTAACTTTAAATATTATTGTCATTGTTTACCTAAAATAAACATAAAACTATTTATAAAATTTGTTGAAAGATTGACATACACCACACAATATAGACTCCCCTTTGCCATCCCTTCCGCGCCTTGCCGACATGTTTAACATTTGCTGTATCATTAGCAAGTTCAAGTATTAATTTATATTCATTTAGGCAGTCTTTTATGTTTATATTATGACTAAAGATTGATACATTTTGTAAATAGTTTACATTAGCTTGTTTATTTGAACTATTTTAAATAAATAAAGGAATATTTTAGTAAAACTATTTAAAAAAAGCAAGAATTGTTATCATTCAAATAGATGAAATAGGAAAAGTTAAAGTTCTCTCAAATATGTACAAAATCGTTTATTTTTTAAATATAAATAATTAAAAACGTTCTAATTAGTTCTAAATTATTGATTAAATAAGTAATATAATAATCAAACTAAAAAACTGACGCTTTATAAGCAAAAAATTGTCAAGTTTAGCGTAAATCGCCAAATATGACAGCATCTCTTTTAAGATAAAGTAAAAGTAAACAATAAACAGTTACCCAAAGTAAAAGAGCGAAAAGGACAGATATAGTCTGATAGACACAGCTTGAAATAGTGCATGGTAAACGTAAACAATAGAAATCAACTGTGGGAAGTTTTCAAATACCACAAAATACAAAAAATTTTAATAAATATAAACTAATGACATGGTTTTCTTATTAAAAATACTGTTAAATATAATTTAAACATATTTAAAAATAATTCAAATGAATAACTAAAGAGTCTAGTTTGTTACAAATTATTGTTTTCTAAAGGTAAAAATTTTGCAAAAACTCAACTGGTGTTCACTGCAACTAAAACCTGCAACACTATTAATGTTAATATAACTTCTTTACAGCATTTTTTTTCACTTCAACGAATTTTTTAACTTTTCCAAAATCTTCCCAGGTGCATTTTAAACAAACAAAAAAGTCTCAAGTTTTCTAAATAGAAATCCCAGCACTAGTACTGCCTACAAATGTTAACCTAAAGAAATTATTTAGTTTTTAAATGCAACACAAAATCTACCTTAATTTAAAACCAAAAATTATATTTAAATAAATCAATAAATAACAACAAACCAAATACAAAAAAAAAAAAAAACTAAACACAAAACATGAATTGTGTTGCTATACCGCCCTCCGAAGATAAACGCAATGCTGCTGCTGCTGCCAACAACACAAACTCCTCCAACTCTTCCACTCCTCTGCACATTATGCATTCCGAGGTAACTTTGACCACACCCATTATAGAAAATGGCTGTCATACCTCAAGTACGGGTTCGAATAAGTCTCAATCATTACAGCGCACCACTACAACGCATCTGTATTGTCGCTCATTGGAAAAGGATGCAGCCGCTATGGCTGTACCCCAGAGACGTACCTCAAATTCGAGGGGCTTTGCCTCGTGTCTAAGGGGTGAAAGGGATGATGCTTTTTTGGATTATCAACAAAGAGCCATACAATATGAGTCAAGTGTGCACGGTAGGCATCAACAGCAGCAGCAGCAGCAACAAATGCAACAGCATCAATTGCAGCCAGCTGTAGGGCTTCAACAGCAATATTATCAACAGCAACAGCAGCTGGGTCATCAGCTAATGGATGAAAATCATCCGGCACAGGTGCTACAGACAAGTATGAGTAGTACGGGCAGTGGCAGTAACTATGAAACGACAACGGGCAGGAGTAAGTAGAAAATAATTAACAATGATTTTGCTTTATCAAACTGAAAACAATAGGAAACTGTACTGTGTATAAACTTTCGGAACTAGACTGCTCTATTGTCTCTAAATTATAAACTTTTTTTTAGCCCCTGGACAATAGACTGTTTTATAGCCTCTGTACTATAGACTGCTTTATGGTCTCTGGACTATTGATTACTCTATAGTCCCTGGATTATAAACTTTTCTATAGTTCCTGGACTATAGACTGTTCTATAGTTCCTAGACTATAGACTGCTCTATAGTCCCTGGATTATAGACTGTTCTATAGTTCCTGGACTATAGACTGCTCTATAGTCCCTGGATTATAGACTGTTCTATAGTTCCTAGACTATAGACTGCTCTACAGTCTTTGGGCTATGGATTACTCTATAGTCCCTGGATTATGGATTACCCTATAATCCCTGGATTATAAACTTTTCTATACTTCCTGGACTATAGGCTGCTCTATAGTCCCTGGATTATAGACAGTTTTATAGTTCCTAGACTATAGACTGCTCTATAGTCTTTGGACTATTGATTACGCTACAGTATCTGGCCTATAGACATTTCTTGATAATGGAGTGCGGAATCGTCATAGATATGAATCTGTTTTCATGTTATCTACTCACTAAATCGCCTTTCTATTCGTCAGATTGTAGATTTAGACTTACGATTATAAATGTTCTATAGTTCCTGGACTATTGATTACTCTATAGTCTTTAAACTATAGATTACTCTATATTCTTTAAACTATAGATTACTTTATAGTCTCTGGACTACTGCTTACTCTATAATCTATGGACTATAGATTGTTCTGTAGTCTCTGAACTATTGATTGAAGTATAGATTACTCTATAGTTTTTGTATTGTATAGATTATTCTATTGATTGTTTTTTAGTCTTTGGACTATCGATTACTCCATATTCTCTGGACTATTCAATCTAGTTTAGTATATAAAAGAAAGTCTACAAATTAGTCTATAATCAAAAAACTTGAAATAAATTGCTTCATTTTTAATAATGTCGTAAACGGTAAAGCAGTTTTGAATATTCACACGAAAAGAGAGATGATATTTTTTAAACTTAACCATAGTCGATAACATAAATATTTAGCAAGTCATTTAATACGCCTACTTTTTGCTAAAATAGCGTATTTAAAACGATATATTTAAAATAGTTTTTCCACTTCCTCTCAATAGGACATGATGTTATTTTTGTTTAAAAATTAATGTGTGATAAAAAAATTCTTTAAATGACAACTTATTTCTACACCTGATTTAATGGAGTGTCATGTTTTTTTGTCAGTGTACGAGTATGTATGAGATTCATTCATGTTGATTTTCAGCTTGATCTGTTTTTATTGCGATGACTATTTTTGGCCAGGCGTTGCCAACACACTTGTATGTTTGAATATAGCAATTTGGCGATACAAAAATCAGTTTTTATTGTTGATTCTAAATAAGGAATACACAATAATTTTTGTTGTTTTTTTTTGTTGATTATAAATAAATGGTTATTATGTGTAACATTATTTTATGACTCAAATTTTTTGAAAATATTTATTCAGCTTGATAATTTTTGGAAACGTGAAACAAAATTTGTTAATTAAAACAACTAAATTAGAAAATATATAATTGTTTTGGTATAATTTAAACAATTATAAAACAATAAAATAATTTGTAACACCAAGGAGTGGTTTATTAAAAAAGCTATTATGTAATTAGAAGAAAAAATTACAATAAAAATAATGTTAAATATTTAGGAAAGATTTTTATTCTATTTGATCTAAAAAATTAATTATTTCTTTATCAAGCTTTTTCTAAAAAATTTTTTAAATGAAACATTTTTGTAAAGTTTTTGTTGACATTTCTGTTTAGTCTTATGTTCTCCATGTTTGGCTTTTTGATGTGACAGTTGTACTAACATAAACATAATTTTAACATGATTACACAACACTTTTGTCAGACATGGATATAATGGGCCGGTCTTGTTTAACAAATATTTACAATTTCCTAATTTTATGTTAAGTTTAGACAACTTAATGTTATGATAACTTTGACACCCACTTGTTTTCTTTTTTTAATTTTTTTTGCAAATCTAAAATCAAAAAATTGCGTTTTTAAATTATGAATGAATTTGACAAAAGCCATAACAAATACATATTTATATTTAAAATATTTGCTTTCATTTAAAAAAATCAACACTTTTTATATGACTAAAACAGATGTATCTCACTTCCAAAAACAAAAGAAAAATGAATCATTTTTCGGCAGCTTTTGTTTGAGTATTTTTTGGTAACCAAAAAGCAAGGGGTTGCTTTGTTTTTTAAAGTATTAATTTTAAACTCTATAAATTTCATTGACAAGAGACAGTTTTGTTAAAAAAAAAATAAAAACACATTCAGGCATATTTCAGCGAGACAATATAATAGCAAAAGATCAAGCACAATATTCAGCAACAAAAACAGTGAAATTCCGTCAAAATTAACACATACAATACTTTAGCTTTAACTGATTGCTGATTGATTCAAAATAAACAAACAATATAAAATTTTTTACTCAATTATCTTGTCATTTAAACTTGAATTTAAAGTTTTAGCATTTTAAACCCTACAAATTATGACAAAAATAGCTAATTTATTTGTTTAATAGATTTTTTTTAACGAATTCTTGTCTATTCTAGTTGTTTTTCATATTTTGTTTGTTTTTATCTAAGGTAGTTTGAAATAAGTGCAAATTAGCGATTTATTTACATAATAGTTGACATCACCGTTAGCTTAACATGCTACATCAGGGATGTAACTTAGAGTAGTATTGTAAATTAATGCTTCAAGGTACATTGATAAATGTAAATTCATACAATTTCTATGCTAAATGACATAATTAGACGAATTTTTAGCCTTCAATAGCAAATGGAAAAGGTTAGTGCTCAAATAATTAAGAGACAACATTAATAAATTAACCCCCTTATTCAAAAACGATTATTAAATTTACAAACCGTTTATTAAGACAGATTTGCATATAAAAATTTGCTTAATAAACGTTTGTTAAATTTAATAATCGTTTTTGAATAAGGGGGTGTAAGTCTTTAACAGGTCAAATATGCTCTTAATAGGAAATTTACAACTGGCTTAGATTTTCCTAGGCTTCATATAATCCTATTGTATTCCCTTATAAGTAGGTTTTACTGTATGGTTTTATTTTAATTAAATTACAATGCCATACAAAAACTAAAAATGCATTGCAATAAAAAAAACATGTAAACTAAGTATATATACGAGTATATATTTTAACAGAAAAATACAAACATTAATGAATGAACAAAATATTATTTGTGTTTTTTCTGTTTGTTTTCAATTTAAAGTTCGAATGTTAAATTTATTAGAAAAACCTCTACTCGTAAGCTTACTTAATTGAAATTGTTTTGGAAATTGTATGTCATAGTTAGAAATAGAAAAAACATATTTCTTCACCCTCAAATTTATTTAATTCGTTAATTCTTATTATGCTGTTATTTGCTCTCATATTACCAATTGATTTTTTTTTTTATCGAGTGTTTATGGTTGTCAAATTAATTTCTTTTAATTGTTTTCAATAAACTGAAAACAAGAATTGTTCACCCCTCTTTACTAAACACTGTAAACAAAAGCTTAAACATATGGTAGGGCAGCATATTTAGCTGGGGAGTAGCTCTGGTAACATTAAAAATACCACATTGCTGGCTTAATGTTGTTATTGTTGTTGTTATGGTTTATGTAATAGTATTGTATCATTTGAAAATTTTTATTTGTTACACAGTTTTGTTTTATTAGGTCTATTTTTGTATTTTAGTTTATTGTATAAACAAGTAGTATATTGAATTTCATGATTTTATTTTTATGATTTAACTTATCTACAAAAAGAAATTATTTCTTGTAATATTAAATTTAGAGAAAAGGGGATGAAAAGATTTTGGTTTTGAAATAAAATTAGACTGCATTTAACTTAAACAATTTTAAAGTTTGGATTTATGAAATTCAATAGCTTACATAGTTTAAGTTACGTGTAGACCGCTTGTATTTATGTTAGCAGATCTATTAAACAATAAATATTTTGCTTCAAGTCTGGTTATAACCTATGAAATTTGTTTGTTTTTCTTTTTTATTGGTGTAGTTTTGCAGATAAAAACGAAGCAAAACTAAAAATATTGTGTTCGAATATAAAAAAGAAATAGAAAATGCTTAAATGATATAAAGATTGCTATAAAAATAAGAAATTACAGAAATAAGGTTTTCTCCACTTCTTGAACATAAACATATACAGTGAGCGTCAAAAAAAAAAGTAAACATTGTCATTCCAATAGTAGTGGCAATTTTTATTTGTTTGAAATTATATATTTAGGTAATGTTAGGAACACAACGAATTTTTGGTCAGCAAAAATAAAGCACATTTGTGTATACATATATATTTTTCACAAAAATGGCGTCGGCTGAATTTCTCATATGCGGCGAACTCTAAAATATATTTAACATCGCGTCGCAATGTGGGTTGTGTTTCAGTTTTGTAACGATACTCTAATGATATCAGGGAACTTGTTTAGGAAACACGTAGTTTTTTTTTTTGCATAATACATGTTTTTCAGACAGTGCTCATCCATTGATGGTTGACTGAACAGTGGTAGCACAACATATTACATGGAAAATTCGTTCTTTAGCCGTACTGTCTGTATGTGGAATAAACTTGCTGTAGAAGTATTCCCAGTCACTTTCAATATAGGAACATTCAAATCGATTGTTCACAAATACTATTCCCTCTATTATTTACTCCATAGCCTATTTTCCTAGTTCCAACACAATGCTTGAATATTGGAATTTGTCTCGTGAATACAACTCTTGTTGATATAATGTTCCGGTTTGTAAAACGTTATTAGAACATTTGGTCTTACAACTATGTCCGCCGTAAAATGTAATTTGTAAAAAAAAAAACTACTATCAACATGAATATCGATACGTTTTTGCCACACAGAAGAGCACACACCAATTGATGTCCATAACTCTGTCGACCTCTGGTTTTTGTGCAAAGAAAACGATAAATCATGAACACGTGGTATTATATTCCCGACATTGTCGACCTCTTGCTCTTGCGCTCACAAAACGATAAATCGTTAACATTTGGCATAATACTGTCGACATTGGTTATGTAGGGTTATGTTATAACATTAAATTTTCCCGTCTAGACTGTCTTTAATGGTTTAACTTTTCTCTTGGCTTTAAAACCCATTAAATTTGACCAATATGTACCTTAGTTTTTAATAGAAAAAAAAAACTATTACATCATTGTTAATGCTATTACAGGCTATTTTTTAATTGTATTCACATAAAAAACTTCTCCCCCTAACACAACAACATGACTCATCTCTCCCAAGGCGTCCACACATTAAATGGCTTAAAATACATGCCATGAAAATTGATGATTATTTTAATATTTTTTCAAAGTTTTTTTTATAAATGTTGCTAAGAATTCAACACTTTTCACTGAATTAATAATACGTATATACGAAAACAAAAATCAACGAAATAAATTTTTTTAATAAATGTGCGAAATTTTCTCATCATTAAAACACAGAAAAAAAATTAGACAACAATAGCTACGGCATGAGAGGAGTATAGAAAAGATAGATGAATAAAAACATGACTGTAATATTAAAAAAATGCATGATAAATATGAAAAATATTGAATACCTACAACATGTTTGCATGTAAAAGTATCATTTACAAAAAGTTTCAATTGAAAAAAAAAAAAAAAAATGACAGCAAAAACACAGTTTTTAATAAAACTATTGTCTATACAAATTTTTTTCCTTTAGAAAACTGTTCACTGATACTGATAAATCATTAAACAGATAACAAAAAACTGTGGTAATTATTAAGAGACAAAATGTACAGAATTTTTTAGATTTAAATCTTTGTTATGCAAAAATGTTTTGTTAAAAAACTAGTCTGGATTGTTGAAATTAAAATACAAACTGCAACATGAAATTGTTTAGACCGGATGTTAAATAAAATGGTTCTATAAAATGAGTGATGAGATTGTGTGTTTTTTTTTTGACTTCCTTTACTATAGTTTTAAAAATTTAAATTTTATAAAAAAACCATAATTGAATTTTAGCTATTTATTTATACTTAAATGTTTTTGATTTTTTGTGCAGGAAATCCAAACAGAAATTTATCACAATTACCTTAATTTAGATCATAACTCTTTATACATTTTATATTAAACAAAAAAAAAAACGTTTTAAAATTACTTTAAAACTTAAAAAACACACACAAAACAAAATTATCTACCCAATTATCTTGTCATTTAATCTTTAATTTGTAGTTATTAGTACTTTAAGCCCTACAATGTTGTTTAAATAAAGCTGATTTACAAAGGGCTTAACTAACAAGTTTTTGTTTAACAAGCATTTCCTAAAAATTTGCCATATTTTCTTATTTTTAATAGTTTATTTATAATACAAGCAAATTAGTGGTTTATTTACAAAATAGTTGGCATCACCGTTATTTTGAGAGCTAACATCAGGGCTGTAACAATTAGTACTATTAGAAATGAGCACACAAAGCTGTATAATAGCAATTAAACCTAAATTCTTACAATTTAAATTTCTTATATATTTATTTTGCTTTTATTGCTTATTTTATTGTTTTATCACTAAAAAAATGTTATTGAAATAAAAACCACTTAAGCTCTTTAGCAAATAATCTTAAATAATGATGGTTCTTTGTACTTTTTGTACTTATCCTCGTCATCTTCATTGTCGTCGTCATCACCATCATATGTATATGTATGTATGTTTAGATCAAAAAGACTAGTAGCCAGTCATTTGTAAAACAAAAAATAATTTATATTTAACTTAAAAGCAAGTGATGTGTTGCATATTTTCTTCTTATTTCTTCATTTTGCTTTTATGTTCTACATATACATATATATATATATATATTTCTTGTATTTATCATATTTGCAGTATGTAGTTCTTTTAAATTTATCCATGTGATTGTTTTTTAATTGCAAAGATTATAATATTTTCCGTCACAGAAGGTTGCCATTATCTTAGTATTTATGTTTATAAAGATTTTGATAAATCGAAAATGGTGATTTGGTTAGTATCAGAAAACGTATCTTATACGGATAAAATGTTGCCCTTTTTCTTCTGCTTTTAATATAAAAACTATATTTGTGTAGCTTAAATACTTAAAATTATATAGAATTTAAATTTGATTTTGGTTTAGCTTTTTACGAGGCTAAAATGACGTATGTCATTTTATTTATTTCAAAGAAAATATTGCACTTTTTCTGACTTTTTTTTGTAAAAAGTCCTATAAAATATTTGGAAATATATAGAATTTTATTCGCATTTTTGTTTATTTTGTTTTGTTTATAAAACAGAAATTTTAAATTTTTTTGAAAAAAAAAAAATTTTCCCTTAAAAAAAATTGTTTGCCCTTTTTAAAAAAATATAATTTTGGATATTAAAAATAATTGCTATTAAATAAAATATTAAAAAGGATTTACGTTAAATTTAGTTTGGGATTCAAAAAAGTATTTCAAATATTTTCTTTAAGTATTTTCTGCAATAAATTTTGCCCTTGTTTAAAATTTAATTTTTGATAATAAAATTATTTCCAATAAATGTTCAATCATTTAACTTTCGGTTCAACGCTGAATATTAACCTACAGACCCTAGTTTGGTGGTAAAGCTGATAACTTTGGATTGCAGTTATCCCCTGGTATCCACACTTGTCATGGTTTTTTGCACATATTTTGTCGGCATTTCCTACTCAGAATTTAAAATTAACACATATATTCCGCTGAGCAATCGGCTGTTAAGTGTTAAAATTTATTCTTAAACAGGCTTGAAATTTTACGAAGGAAAGGGGCGGCCTTCTCTTAACCTCAAAAACTCGCTATATACTGTGACTTAGGCAGGTTTATTTTGGAATTCGACTCTTAATGACAAAAAATCCGCTTGACGTGAATACTTGCCTAAATTCACGGCGCTTTTAACGCTGGTGATTATACGGGCTACCTCCACATTGTATATCTTTCTTACAAGAGCACACTATGGTATGACTTGCAGGGAACTTACAATTTGCATCTTTTGGTACATGACTGTAACGTACAATGTAACGCGCACTTTGCTTAATAGCTTGGGCTTAGTCAATCAACAAAGGCCATTACAATTATTAGACACGTAGAAATCGCACTAGCTACAAACTGGTCTAGCATTGCACTGGCCAACGACTACTGCCAAGGACGAGAGATCACTGTGGGCTATCAAACCCTTTTTCTGACCCTGTCCAGGGCGTGTTCCCAGCACTCTAATACATATCGTGAGCACATAGCCAATTGGCACTACTACATTCAATGGTTCTGTTGATTTGGCAACCGCACCTAGTGATAAATTGGTTGTCCGAAATTTGCAAGCAAACATCAGCCATTAAACCAACTATCTTTTAACCGAGTTTTCTGGTATAAACCACAACCACTACGTGACATCCGAAGGGATCTTAACCAATTATCAGTTAGGGGGCGAGTCCCCGGACTTCTAACTGACCCCATAGTATTAAATAAGACTCTACTAGTCAGCTGCAAGTTTATTTGGGTGAACAAATAAACTCTCTCCAGTAAAAAAACAGGCCAGGGCCATATCTATCATGGTAACAAATTTTTGCAAATTTCCCCTGCAAATAACATTTCTGTTATGCCTTATTTCCATTTTATACACTCGCAAAAAACTTTATAAAGTCATAAATTCTTCAAGCTACTATTGCTGACATTTTAATTTATCTATTAAAAATATCATAAATCTAGCTGCACTTTAAATAAAATTAATTTTCAAAAATTTGTTTAAATAGCGGAAATATACTATTTTAAGTTGTTATTGTTTATAAAGACACTCACTCACTCATTCCTTACACACTTTACTACGTTTGTCAGTCACTCACTTAGACACACTCTTCAAATTGACCGAATTCTACTGAAATAAAAAAAAAAGACACTACTCTAATGTGTTTTATTTCTACTGTGCTACAATTCAATAAAGATTATTTACATTTTTATTGTTTAGATTTCGTTTTGAAGATTTTTTGTGGTTGCGTGTATTTGTGTTCATAACATAATTGAAAGCAATTTAATATTTTTTCTGTACTTTTGCAAATAGATACTAATGAATGACATGGAGAGAAAAAAAGCTATTAAACGCAAAAATATATGGTATCATACTTGAACACAAAATGACGCCATCAATTTAAGCTAAAAATGTGTTTAGAATATTTAATATTGAAAGGTTTTTTTGCTTTTATTTCGATTTGCTTTTCATAATCTTTAAAGGGATTTTTGTTACTTGAAATGTCATTTGCTGAGTTGCTAATTTAGCGGTTTTTATTGAGCTAAAAGTCGCGGTTTTGTAAATCAGTATTTTTTTTTTTTTTTGAAAACGAGCTAAAACGTCTCGTTTCACTTCAACTATTAACACAAAGTGGTGGATTGATCTATAACTGATGTAACTTTCTTCAATTTATCCCGACAATAGATAAATTTCATATTAAACATGCTCTTTTTGGGACTGGCAACATTTTGTCCTCAATGATTAAATCAGAAAAAAATTTAGTTTTCAACTTACATAAATTAATTTATTTTATATTTCTGTAAAAACAAAGACATATACTAAACAGTCGAACTTATATAAATTGAATCACCATTATCTAAAAAAAAAAAAAACTTCAACTTTGGGAATAAAGTTTAAAAATGTTTCAAATTGAATAAACAATTTAATTTAAATAATTAAATTAAATAATTATCACGAATTTACTTCTTTTTTTATTTAATTGTGTCTTTAGTATTTTTATTTATTTACGAAAATACTGTGTAATTTTTGAGTGAATTTGCTTGGAGCGAAAAGTGATTCTAATTTATGTAATGCTTTGCAGTGGTCATCTTTTGCGTTTTCATTTGTGTTTAAGAATATATTCAAATTCTTAAATGAATCCGTTATAACTTCGCTGGACTGTTGCCTAACTGTTTCCTTAACTTCGTGCCCTTCGCTATCTACTATTTGTCCTGTGTGCGGTTCTGATTTGACGACATATTCATCGATAATATCTCCATCCGTTGGAAATTCAGAAGTAATCAATTTATTATTGATGCCCAAAAAGTCTTGCACTGTACATCTTACAGATTCCACATCATTCAAAAAAAAATTTTTTTACGTAAACATTTGAATATTATTTAGGGACTTTACCGAAATATTAAAACAATGGTACTGTCATATTTATGTACATACATGTAAATTTCAGTGTTGGCAATTTAATGTACACAATTTTTATATTTACTATTAGCGGCTACCGAATTAGCCAGCAAAAAAGAATTTTTTTTTTCGAAAATATTATAATTATAGAAATTTTGTACTACTGTTGTTCTTCAAATTATGAAGGAATGCATGTTATGGAAGTTCAAGTTA
Source organism: Bellardia bayeri (assembly GCA_950370525.1). Classification (NCBI taxonomy): domain Eukaryota; kingdom Metazoa; phylum Arthropoda; class Insecta; order Diptera; family Calliphoridae; genus Bellardia; species Bellardia bayeri. The sequence continues at coordinate 1,921,358 of OX493266.1, read as the reverse complement.
AAGAAGCAAATTTAATTTATCTCCAAGATGCTGTTGCCACGAGATTTGCTTCAACTTATAGAAAATTCAAGTCATAGAAGTTCATATTATAGAAGAGCGACTGTATGACAATATTTATCAAGCGTTCTGTTTTAATGATTCTCATTTATATTCTGCGTTATTTCTAGCTCGTTTGTCAGCATCACTGACAATTTTGATTGTTTTTTTTTTGCTCTCCCACTTACTCTCTTTCTCGTTCTCCTTTATCCATAGCTTTAATTTCAACTGGTTTTGTAAACAATACAACATGTGTTTGCCTGCCAAAAGTCAATATTATCTCGGAGATTTGTATTTCTTTACTTATTTTGAAAACTCAGCATGCTTCATTTAAATTTAATGTAAAGATTATAAGTTTTTTTTTCTTAGTTTATTGTTTTATATTGTTTACATTACTCCACAAACAAAATATAAAATTTCAAAGGCATTTAAAATTTAAATGCCCTACTGACCGTTTCATTTCATACATATGGTTTAATGTAATGTATAGTCAAGTCAAGTATATAGCTCTTTTTTTTTTTTCTTTAAAAAAAGAATTATGGCCTTTTAAACACATGTTGCACAAATTTTTCAAAATTGAATACACAAAAAAATTACAAGTATATATATATAGGGTGTTCCACATTTCAAAAAAAAAGAAGAACAAAAAAACACTTGTAATATTATAATGAAGTGTGAAAGATATTAAATAAGATATGAAGGCAAGAAGCTGATTTTGAAAATAATTCTGAAAATAATTCGTTGAAACTAAAATCAACTATTTTTTGAAAACTTACTTAACAACTGCTTCTTAACTCCGGCAACTCCCCTTATCATATGGTGTCATCAGCCAAAAAGCTGTCATTAAATATGTCTCAAATTCATGTTTAGTTTTATCGTAATAAATAAAGTGTTGAATTTGTATGAATTTTGTTTAAACTACATTTGTATATAATACATACATACAAATGTGCTTATCTTATAGATTTTTTGTATTGCTTTTTTCAGTTGACTTCTTGTCTCCAAGTTAAATAAATTTAAATAAATGACGTCTCAATTTGCTTAAATAATAAGCGTTATAAATTCTTTTAAACATTTTGTTGTAATTGCTGATGTTTTTGTTTGTTTTTTTTTTTAATGCAAAAATAAAACTCAGTCAAGGTTATAAAGAGTTGCAATTTCAATTGATTTGTTTAGTTTCTAAAAATATTTAGGTTATTGTTTATAATGTTTAAATATTAATTGTTTTTCTTATTATTTTTTTTTTCTTTTTAGGTGAGTACAAATCGAAAACTCTGCCACGCATACATTTCGATAATTCTATAAATGATATGTCGCTGAATGAAGGTAAAATTTTGATTTTATTATAAATAAAAGTTATAAAATATTTTAGAAAATTATTGAAATATTTCAGATAATAAGAGAATAATACCTGCAATTTAGAAATTAAAACCAAACATGGAAATTTTAAAGTTTAAAATTGGGTTGGTTTAAATAATCGCCTAGAAAAGTTAGTAAAACTCAATTTCTGGTTTTATTGAATCATGAAAACTTCAAATCCAAGACATTTGTGTAAAATTCTCTTAAGCTGGGATATATAATGTGGGGTTCTTGGATTGTTTCAAATGTTTTGTATCATGGAAGCCGATTATTTAGGCATAAATATCATCAAACTACAAAATTATCTTCAACCTAGATTCTTAAATTGAGTAACTACTGTCTTACTGCCGTATTTATAAAAAATAAAGTAGATTTGAAGTGTGCTTTTAGACAAAATTTTCATACAAAATTTTCTTAAAGTACATTTGAAGTCTACTTCAATTTTTTCTGACTGTAAGTAATTGCACTCTATCAAATATTTGGCCCAATTGGAATAACTTGTTAGGAATAATGTTGAGTTCTTGGATTGAATTCAGGGGCCAAATTACCGCATTCGTGATCGAATGAGCTATCGAATCGAAAAATGATTTCGATATGGAAATTATGATAAAATGTACTAAATTTCTTGCTCGATATCGATTGCCATAATCTCAAATAAGAAAATTACGATCAATTTTACTCGATATCGAATGCGGTAATTTGGCCCCAGTACTTGGATCATATTTAAGCAAAATTATCTTCAAATTAGCTGGAATAATTTTAATTTCCTGGATTCAGTCTAATATTTTCAACTTTAGCTGAAATTTGTTTTTAAACTGATAGCAATGATGTTGAACTTTTGGATTGATTAAAAAATTTGGATCATGTAAATCAAGAAACATATATTTTTGCAACTGGTAGGAAAAATATTGAGTTCTTGGATTGATTCGAATACTTAAATCATGAAAGTTGACTATATTAATAGAAACACATCTTCAAACTAATAGGAATAATTTTTCATTCCAGGAGTTAATATTTTCGTCTGATTGCAGTAATGTTGATTTCCTTATTTATGCAAAATTCTTCATCAGTCATTAGTCCAATACTTAGATCATGCCGACTATCGGATATATTTAAGCAAAATTATCTTAAATTATCTTAATTGAGTCAATTAGTAATATTTTCAACTCTAGCTTAATTTTTTTTTTCTTAAACTGATAGCAATGATGTTGTTTTCTTGGATTAATTCGAATTTTTGAATCGTATAAGCCAAGAAATAGAGATATTTTTGTAAAGGTCTGCTTAAACTGGTAAGAGTAATAACGAGTTTTTGGATTCAGCTTAGAATACGAGAGCGGTTCGGAAACTTCTTAGCCTAGAACAGAAAGCGTGGTAAAAACAGAAAATGTTAAGTGTAATTGGAAACTTCCATCTCTGCTATGAACACAAGTTTCGATCTGCCAACTCTTCATATATATATGTTCAAAAAAGACGCATCCGGGATTTTTTTACAATTGAAAAATTAGAAATTCGTAGTGGCATTAAATATTTAAATAACAAATGTTTATCGGAACAAGAAATACACAACAGCAACAGTAAAAAATTGTGTTGTACAATCATTGAGTATGAACCACGTAGTGGACGTTCAAAAACAGCAACAACAACAGAAATTGTAGCCAAATTGCATGATATTATGGTATTAAATGATCGACGAATAAAAGTGCGTGAATTAGCTAATATCATGGGCATCGTGGGCATTGGCATATCATCGCAAATGATCGAGTCCGTTTAATTTTGCATGAAGAAATACAGCTGAAAAAGCTTTCTGCAAAATGGGTGCCGCATTTGTTAATAAGAATGAAAATTTCTCAAGCTCGTTTCATAACTGTTGATGAGACACGGATCCACCACTATGCTCCAGAAACAAAAGAACAATTTAAGCAATGGACGGAAGCTGGAGCAAGTGCCCCAAAGAAGGCAAAAACAATTCAATGGGCTGGTAAGGTTATGGCAACGGTGTTTTGGAACTTCAAAGGCATTTTATTGATTAACTATCTGCAAAAGGGTAAAACAATAAATTCAAAGTACTATTGCAACATTTTGGATCAGTTAAATGTAAAAATTCGAGAAACACGTCCTGGCTTACAACACAAACAAATAATTTTTCATCAAGACAAGGCACCAGCGTACAGGAGTGTTTAAACAATGGTTAAAATAAGCGAATTAAATTATGAATTGCTTGACCACTCAACTTATTCTCCTGATTTAGCTCCCAGTGACTTTTACCTGTTCCCAAATATAAAAAAAACCTAGCTGGCAAGTGTTTTACCTCAAATGTAAATACAATTACAGTTGTAAGCCACTATTTTGAAGGCCTTGAGGAAAACTATTTTAATCAAAGGATAGAATTGCTAGATACGCCATTGGACTAAGTGTATTAAAGTTTCAGGAGATTATATTGAAAAATAAATATGTTTTTGAAAAAGTTTCCGAACTGCACTCGTACAGTGTATGTGATTTATATTGCATCAATCGACAAAGTTGAAACTTAAATTATATGTTGGAGTTAAAGAACCTAGAAAAACAAATCTGTTATTATTCCAAATTTATGCAGACACATTAGACAATCTCAAGTGTGTGTATGTCTATTTCTAGTATAATATCCAACATAATAGAAATCCTAAACCAGCAATATGTCTGCTATTAATACAAACAAAACACACAACAGTTCATTGTAATGCAATCACATTACTTAGTAATAATAACAAATAAAAAGTAATAAATGTGCTAATAACACAATTAAACTGTAATTCAAATCGATTTGTTTCTTTTACACGCACAAAAAAGTAAACTAATAAATGGTTCGGAAATGAATAAAATGAAAAAGAAATAAATGTATGCCAAATAATCAAATCGTCAAGCAACTCTGTTTGCAAGTAAACACACTTACACACACACACACACACCAGAAACAACCATTAACTGTTAAATAATGTATACAAAGTGAAGTTAACAACATTAATGTTGGCCAAATTAACAAATCCCATTGCAAGCAATAATACAAATGTATAAAAAAAACATAAAAAGAAGAAAGAAATTAAAATCATGATTTGCTTTAATAATACATACACTACAATAACAAAAACATTATAATAAAGAAAAGCAACAATACAACAAAATTTTAATTATAAACATTGTTTAGTTTATTTAGCCATGAAATGGCAAAGCTGAAAATTTACATGTTTAAATAACACATCATAACAATTTTAGTTAATTTCCTTATTTGTTTAAATGTTTATTTAGCATTTCCCTTTATTTTAATAAACATTTAGCAATGAAGTTAGAAAAAAAACATAATTAGAATAATAATTATTTAACTTAGAACATATTCATACACTGCCTTAAAGTCTAGCCATTTAAAGGCAAACACGAACATTTTGTTAAGTGTATGTCATATGGCGAGAATTTCTTTAATTTTAAAAATTTGTTTAAAAAATTGCCATTTATGGTAATTTTGTATATGTCTGGTTACTCTGTTTGTTGTTTTTTCACCTTTTTTTAACCCAAATTTCTTTTTTTTGGCTTTGCAATTAGTTCTTCATAGTTTTATTTGCATTGTGCTCGTATTTGTAGGTGTAAATGCAATTATTTGTTTCCACTTGTTTTATTATTCCCCTGCTTTAGTCGTAAGTACAGTTTAAATGAAGACATAATTGAAGGGTTTTTTTTCTGTTGCACTCAAACGGAAATCATTAAATAGCAAACAGCAATAGTAATAATATGGAAATTAGAAAAAAATGCAAATGGAAATTTGAATTGTTTAAATAAATAAACAAAAAAGTATTGGCAAAGTGTTGCCAAGATTTTGCGAATAAAAATAACAGAAACAACTGACAAAAGTCTGACTTTACTCCTCTTGAAAAGTTTGACAAGCTATTAATTTGAACACTCATCAAAGAATTTCTTGTTCGAACACTATTGTCAGAACATTTTTACGCTCATGCACTCTGAGAACTATTTCTTGTCCGCCCATGAATTTGTCTCGTGTGGGCAACTCTTGTCAATGTTGTGTTCCCATTCGAACAACGTTGCCAGAATATTGGTTCGCTCAAGTATGTCTGCCATCAAATCACATTTTCAAACAAAAAACCTATAAACATCGTCATGTTTTCCCCACACTGAGGACATTAAGAAATTTCACCAACGTTTTGTTCTTGTGCACACAAAGTGAAGACTCGTGAAGACCTGGGCCTAGAGGTCACTTGTCAGCATTGATGTTGTTTAAAAACTACAACTTAAAAATGGTCTTCGGATTTTCTTCTGGTATAATTTACCACTGATTTCGAGCAGCTCAAACTACTACAAAAAACAAGCACTACGCATTCTTGTATGAGTAATACATAAGAAAGCAGCTTGTCAGCATTAAAATTGTTTAAAACTAAAATACACCAATACCTCCCTTTGCGACGCAAATTGAATTAAGATTTTCTATAGCAAACCATGTAAATAGGTTCTAGGGTTCCGAAAATACTAAGTCGTCGGCTTTATTTCACAAAAAATTGGAATAATGTTTGCTTAACAGCTTATTTTTTCCAACGTAAAATAAATATCCTTGTAACAATTGTCTGTATTACTACCACTAGCAGTATCGTTGAATAATTGTTGATTGTTTTTCTTAGTATGGTATCAATAACACCTTGTTTTTTAAGTACCTTGCCATTCTTTGGAATATTTTTCCATTCGACCTTAACATAATTAAAAATACTGGTTGGCACTCGATTGTGTCGTCCCAATCGTCTCTTCAATATCGACTACAAATTCTCTATAGGATTGTGATCTGGATTTTGCGCAGGGCATTTCATCAGCTAAAATTTTTAATCAGACAACTAATTTTGAACAATTTTCGCTGTATGTTTGAGGCCTCCGTCATGTTGGAAAAAAACGTGTTTTTAAGATATGCGCTGCGGTCCACAAAATCGGGTAAATAAGTTTAGATAATATGGAGGTAGCCTTCTTTCTTCCTAATCCCATTTATTATAACAATAGGTCCTAAATGCCAACAAGCGAAACAATCCCAAACCATCAAACTATCTTCGCCATGTTTGACTTTTTGTTTTACATGATGTCTTTGAATAGTTTTGTGAGGTCTTCCTTTCCATCAGATTGAAATCGGTTCATTTTAGTCTTCTCCGACCAAATGACTCGTTTCCAATCTGCTACAATCCAATGCTCATGCTATTTGCAGAACTCAAGACACGCTTATTTACTTTTCTCAGGTAGAGGTGGCTTTTTCTTTTTAACTGCTGCCACATATCCTATTCTTTAAAGGGCTCTTTTTTTAAGCGTTATGAAGAATTTTGTTTAAATCTTAATTATTTGCTGCCTAAAGGTTTGATTTATAAATTTAAGTTTAATAAATTTTGTTAGTTACAATAACATTTTGTGTAATTTTTCACAAAAAAGCATGTTATTACATTAATTTAAAAAAAATAAACATTATTAGTTATTTATACATTAAATATAATTAATTTAAACGTTTCCGGGTTCTTATCTGTGATAAACATATTGGCATCACTATGATTTGCTTACACATGACACACATGGTTGCATATTTTGCGTATGAACAAGCACGCACACAAAAAAACAACAACTCTGGAAAATTTTGAGGTTATAAAAATTATTTACTTTGTTAATCTTGTTTTAAAAGCTTAAACTTAAATATTTTAAATATTTTTAAAAGTTTTAAAACTAAATTAAACAGTAAAGATGAGTTAAAGTTTTTCTGTTTAAAATAAGACTACCGTGTATTTATCGAGCAATTATTTGCTTCATAAAGGCGTGACAAATTATTTGAAGGTTTGTTTAAAACAATGCGCATGTTTAAATATATAATAATTATTATTTATTCATATAAAGTATATAATTTCACAAAGCTTGTAGTGCTTTTGCTGATATGTACATACATATGTATGTATGTTTATATAGACCATAAATAACAAATGACGAATAATTTTATGTACATAATTTAGTTAAATTAAAATTACATTGACATCTGTACACAATTAAATACAATTTAAAAATAACATTTTACAATACATTTACATGTAGTGTAAATTAATTTTTATTAACAAAATGTTATTTAAATAAATGAATAATATTGACAAGAATACAGGCTGTATAAATTAATTAAAATTTTTATTAAATTTGCAGCAATTCAACATACTACATAAGCTACAAAAGAATTTTCAATTTGCTCATTAAAATATTTTAAATTCTAGTCCAAAGTCCTAAGGTTGTTGGAAAAATCAAACTAAGTTTTTAATTTCTTAAGAGAAGTTCCCTTTCTTTCCCGTTAACCCTTCTTCCACATTTCTGTTTTCCATATTTCTGCATGCGTCATTGTTCATGATTTGGCGTGCATTTGTGTTAAAATTTTGTTGTTGTTCATACCATAATTTATTTAACATTTTAATGTTTTATTTTTTCTTATAAAATTTTTCTTGTTCAGTTTACCATTTAACAATGACTGGCTGCATTTGATGGCGTTTTTTTATTTTTTTATTTTGGGGTAAAGAAATGTGTAGAGAAAAACTCGCCAACCACAGTCAAGTGTTAAGAGATATAAATTTTATTTTTTTTTTGTCTGTGTATTTTCCTTGACAGCGTTCAATCAACCAGGAGACCATAAAATGTCTGGAGAATACACATATTTTATGTACAAAATTATATTGAAATACATAAATAAAAAAAATAAAAAAAAAAACGTTTCAATACGTCAACGTTTATTAAGAAATTAAACAGGAAGATTAACATTTTTCTGTTTAGTATTTGTTGCTTTAGTTTGTTTTCAATAAAAAACAAACAAATACAAATATGTAAATAAATATAAATAAAAATATTTTATTTATTTATCTACCACTTAACTTAATAAACCATAAAAATTCATTTTAAGACATTTCCCTTAATTGTAGGTGGCAATTTATGTTGGCTATAAATTTCAATATTATGTTTTTATTGTTATGAGAGTTAAACTGTAATTTGCTTGACTAAATGATCGATGAAGTTGTAAAAGCATCTTTAAATGTTTTTTTTTATAGTTTAAAGAGACAAGAAATGATTTAAAATGCAGATAATTAATAACTCTGCCAAAGCTTATTTGAAAAAAAACCGGCTAGATTGTTGGGTTTAACTTTGAAGTCAAGTATTTGACATTTTTGAGCAGCTGAGTTTGCGAGAACTTGTGTAGCACCAGATTTGGAATGATGAGACACAATTTTACTCGATACATTGATTCATTGCAAGTAATTTAGGGGATATTGCCTTATTTGATAATCAACCCATATTATACTGCTGAAAATTCATGTTATTTAAGTCCATATCGTTTAATTCAAAAGAACGCTGCTAGCTATCTTGATGAAGTACGTACGAAATTCTGCAAAAAACAGTAACTTTTTGTGGATGTATTGCCAGTTGGAGAACCTCGTGTAGGTTGGCTGTGCTTCATACTCGGCCTTAATCCAAAAAATGCGCTACTTTGCTAATGATGATGAAGATAAGGATGTTGTTTTCCCTAACCACTCTCATTTTGATGCTTTTTTAACTATACTGAATAGTAAGTAAACGAGTTGGCAGGCATCGCCCTAAACTATCCCCGTCCTCAGTGGAAAAGACTTAAATAGGCCACACTTATTCCGTTATTCTGAATTAGATGGCTTAGAAAGATGCTTAGATGTCATGTTCTCAACTAATTTCAAACTAAGGATATGAGGTAGAGTTAACAGAATACATATATTGTAAGGAAATGGAAGAAAGGCAGTAGATCAAGAATATCAAGACGCATATCCCGAAATAGGGAATATAAACAAAACGATCTGAAACAACATAGTAGAAATGTGTTGTTATGGCTCCGAAGTTAAAGGAACTCTGTATACAATGTACAATCCTTGAACAGTAAAACATGTTTTACTTCACTATCAGTCTGCATTGAATTATGAGTTATTCTAAAAGATAGTCTTCAGTTTAGCTGTCTACATATGAATAAGACTCTCAAATATCTCTTTATTATTTAATGACATCAGTAAAAACTGTGACATTATCCTGTCTACGAATCTATGGACAATTTGTCTTCACTTAAGCAGCATGTCAATTTGGAAATAGAAATATTTGTTAATCACCTAAAAGTTGTACAAATATCCTTTATGTCAATCTCTAAAATTTAGCTAAAGTTACAAGCTACACCAGATTATAGTTTGTAGGACTAACGATCTAAGGGCATTTTAATTCTTATGTATTCAGGATCTTTATTTTAATGTGATATACGTCTTAAATTGCAGTTGCTCTCTATTAAAAAAGTTCGGTTAAAACATCATTTAACTCCAATATTCCAAATCTCCCATAAACTAAATCATACTTATTTCGTGTCAATATTTAATCAAACTATTCTTCTAGCTGTCTCCAGGCAAAAATTATCTCGCATTAACGCGTGCTCGCTGCGGTTTAGATTGAAAATTTTATTTTTAAACGCAGAACTAATGAAGGAACGTGTTTGTTTAATAAAAATCTTTTCAATTCTTTAAAATCATTGCATTAATTTGTATTATAATTTTATTTTTTTTTTAATATTTTAGCTCATCATTTGAAAAAAGCAATGCATTTTTTGCAGCTTCTTGATCTTTATGCTAGAGTGAAGACAAGCATAATTTTTATTTTTATAATTTTGTTTAGTTTTTGTTGATTTTGTTTGTTGACCCAGCACGCCTTTTTAAATGGTGCTGATGTTCCCAATTGAACAGCTTTTTTTTCAAACCAGCAACAAAGATATGCTGCTGCTCAAACACATGAGTATATGAAAAAAAAAATAAAAACTATGTTGCATTTAAAAAAAAAACACACACAGACAATTTTGTATTCAAATGAGAACATGAGTGCGCGCGAAATTCATGTGTAAGAAAATTAATACATACAAACAAATTGAAGAAATGAAAAAAACGGGTGCAACTAAAGAAAAAACATGTAAAAAATGACTGGGTAAAGCAAAAAGTGCAGAGTTTCAAAACAGAGAAAGTTATAACATGAGAATCAAGAAGTATTTATTTATTCATCAATAACTATCTTGCCAGCGTTTTTACCAATCCTCGAAACACTTCTGAAAAGCGCTTTTTGGTATCACCAACAGCTCCTGTTTCGATTTTACTTTTATCTCCTCAATCGTAGCAAAACGCTTTCAGCGAGGGCCAAGTCCGGTAAATACGTCGGTTGAGGCATGATAACGTTTTTGTTTTTGACCAAAAACTCACGCACAAGCATCGATGTGTGAGCTGGTGCGTTATCATGATGCAAAATCCATGATTGGTTTTTCCACAATTCTGTGCGTTTCTAACAAATTGCTTCACGCAAACGGCGCATAACTTGAAGGTAGTATATATTCCTTATTGACCGTACGTGCACTCGAAGAAAACAGTGAGCAAAACCTTCATATTTCAACGAACTTGACGTGCTTTTTTCGGTCGTGGCTCTTCTGGATGTTTCCATTGGGATTATTGGGCTTTGGTTTCAATGTTATAGCCATACACCCATGATTCGTTACCAGTTATGACCGTTTTGAGGAAATCTGGATCGTCGTTGACGATGTTCAACAGCTCCTGAACGATGTCCATGCGACGTTGTTTTTGCTCAAAATATCAGTTGAGACAACATCCATAAAAATTTGACATTTTTTGTTCATTTTATTGCAATATTTTGAAATATATTGCAGATACTATCATGAAATTTTGTATACGTGTTTTTTGTGATAAAAGAAAAAAGTGTGAGGAAAATAGTAAAAATAGATCCATGATTTCTCATAGCCCCCATACAAAAATCTTTCCGAAATATTGCTCAATTATACATAAATGCCTATAAAATTGGAATATCAATACAAAAATCAGCAAAAATAAGTTTCATGCAAAAAGAAATCGCAACACGGTTTTGTTGGGCAATAGCTCCCGAATTGAGTCCACTACTAAACACACCAACCAACCATACAACTATTGTCAATAACCTTATTGAGATGGATTTCAACCAAATCCCATTACTGGATACTGGTCCACTTCTACTATGCCACCCATAAATCTCTTGTAAATAATGTTATTGAGAACTCTCCTTATATATTACCCTTTTTTATACTCTAATTGTTAAATTACACTCAAGATTATTATGAAAATCAAACAAACTCTGTAAATTATAGTAAGAATCGGTAATTACGTCAATTATAAATGGCCAAAATTAGATAAAATTTAAAAACATTTAACATAAATTATGTTGGTCGTAAAATTGTCTTTCAAACAATACTAATAATATAATAATACTAATAAAATTTGCACTAAGACTGAATAGAAAACACAGAATAAGGATATTGTAGTCCTATAACCAGTGTAGTTTTTATATTTCTTATAACGTTCAGGTGGAGGGTATTAAAGATTCGGAATAGCCGAATAGTTATTGCACTCTAACTTGTTTTTTTTTTAATTTTTTCTTTGAGAATTTTCAGCTTTTTTATATTTCCTTAATAAATTATAAAGCTGTGGTTTTAAATCTAGTTTGTATTTATATACAATTTTGTTTTATATTACGTATTTTTTAATTAATTTAAATAAACTCACCTGTCTTTGTTAGAGTTAACCTACATTTGGTTTTAGTCTCTTAATATTTTTTTTTTTTTTCTTTTATTATTTCTTAATACAGGCAGGCAGCCTTATTTTCGGTTTTTTATATTTAACCTTTTTTGCATGTTGCTGTTAAGATTGTTGTTGTTGTATGAATTTAGAGCACGACCTTTAACGGTGACATCTTGTGAATGGCGTAGCCTATATATTGCGTGCGTTTGTGTGCAAGTGTGTTGACAACAGAGAGATTTTAACAAAACTCTCTGTGATTTAAGGTGTAAACACAAGTGTTGCCAGATTTGTTTTGCCAATTGAACAAGCATTTTAAAGCAAAAGGTTACTTAATGCATTTTACTGGTTTCAAGCATTTGTGGAATATTTTGAAGTTTGTAAAACACTTTATTTTAAAATTAAAGACAAGACAAGCTGTTTTTTGCTTGTAATTTTAATGCAATTAATTTTCTGCAAATTTCTGACCAGGTCAATAAAACAACATTACTAGCTTTAAAATGACTTTGGTAGAGACTTATGTTTAACAATAAACATGACTTTGGCGTAAAAGCTTGTCAAATGAATGTTTAAATTGCTGTTATTTAAACAATTAGGTGACATTGCTTAAGGCTAAACTATTTAATAGGAAATTTCAAGTTTTATGTGAATTTTCTTCTCATACATTTTTAAGGTTATGTGTGTGTAATGATAAAATAATATTTCGCATTTAGCAAGTGCAGAATTGACATAAAATATTAAGAGACTTTGATATTTCTTCAAAGATTCAGTTACAAGTAAAGGGTGATTCAAGTAGAGATACTTTTTTCAATAGCCTTTTTTGAAAGATCACGTGCGAGTCGTGTCATGCTGTCATATTATTTTTGTTTAGTACTATTTGGCATTTCATAATGAAAAAACTTACACCTGAACAATGTTTACAAATCATTCAACTTTATTACGAAAATTCACGTTCTGTGAGCAATGTGTTTCAACTTATGGTCAACATAATCGGCTTACTGAGCGTACTCGTACCCATTTTGAGACCCAGCATTCAGTATTGGATAATATTCGACCGAATAGACCATGTCCAGCACGCTGTGACGTACCTGAGGGTGTGCACGAATACCGTGGAGAGTCGATTAGGCGCCGTTCGCAGCAACTCGCACTGACGTATGGAACGACTTGACGCATTTTACTTCGAAATGTTAAATTGAAAGCGCCACTTTCTCACACATCAGATCAATTAATGGATTTATTGAGAGAACACTTAGGTGAGCACATAATTTCACGTTTTGGGCCGGTCGATTGGCCACCAAAATCGTGTGATATCACACCGTTAAACTTTTTCCTGTGGGGATATGTAAAGTCTAAAGTTTATGCGTACAAACACGCTTCGATTCAGGCCTTGGAAGAAAACATCACGCGTGTCATTCGCCAGTTACCAATCGAAAAGCTTGAACGAGTCATTGAAAATTGGACTCAATGGATAGTACATCTAAGACGTAGCTATATCCAATATTTGATAACAGAATCTTCAAAAAATAAATGCCAAAGAACGTTCTTTCAAATGATAATAAACATTCCCCATTAAATTTGAATTTTCTGTTTTTTTTTTTCTTTAAAAAAGTAAGGAACCTCGAATTGCATCACGCTTTATAATTTGAATTTAACAACTACCTCTAATTAGAATTCAACATTTTGCTCCACTTTTTTATAGGTGGCAACCTAAACTATACCAGCAACTGTCATAATTTCATCACTTTTAGTTTTCAAAATGCATATTAATTACAAAAGCTTATAGAAAAACTAAACAAACTACAATTTTCTCATATAAAATCAAATATATATACATAAGTATCTATATGAGCGTATGTATAGACAATGGGAACTATGAATAAGTGTGTCATATAATTAAAATGTCACCACAGGAAACCGCACTAAATGAGTGGAAAGGAAGTGCCAAAGACTAGTGAAAAACAAAACATTGAAATACAATTAACTGAAAGAGAAAGTTTCGTTAGTGGGAAATACGTATGGTTAGAATGAAAGTTTAATTAATAATAAGTTTAAATAAGAAATAAAATAACATTTTCTGGGTAATATTTTGCATGCAATATGTGAGCTGTGTTGTATTATAAAATATTGCAATTTATCATTTTATTATGCTTTTGTTTTATTTTTTCTTCACTACTATAAATTAGCTTGGAAGTTTTTATTGTTATTATATGTAGCTAAGCAAATAAAAGCAGAAAATGAGAAATGATTTCCCAAAACCTTAAAACAATACAATAATCATAAAACTGTAAAAAAAACGTGCACATTTTAAAAATACTTTATTATATCTAAAGCAAGAATGTGTAAAATGTAGGTGTATGAAAGAAATATCAATAATGACAACAAATACTAAAGCAGCTGTTAGATAAACAAAACAAAAGTGGAGCCAAGTTTGTTGCTGCTACCATTTTTAGCAACTGTTAGTGTTGGAAAACCAAAACAAAGATATTAAACGTGTGTTTAAGGAAATATTAACAAATTTCATTATTATTCCTAATTTTTTTTTCAATATTTTTGTAAACAAAACATTAAGCTTTGTTATGAAAATAACTTTGTTTAGAATTATTAGTTTTGTTTAAAATTTTAATGTTTTTAAGGTTTTTATACAAAAAAAAAAACTTATTTTATTATAGTGTTTTTATTGTCAAATTGATATTCTAAACTCATTTCCTTTTTCCGGTCGATGTTAAAAAAAAAAAAATTCTTTGTTAAATTAATGTTATTAAATTTTTTTTCATTTTTGTAATGTTGTCACCGTTGGTATTGTTTTATTGTTCAATTTTTATTGTAAAAGATTTGCAAAAACTCAACGAACCCTAACCGAAATTATAAACAATAATATAAAATACTTTTATTGTAGAATAGAGTATCACTTTATGGCTTTACTTTTTTTGTTGCCTTATTTAGAAAGTTTATTGAACTTGTGTTTGGTTTTATTTATTTTGTCATTTCACAAAATCTTCACTTAAAATGAATTTTTATTTTTAAGCTGAGATTTTTATCACTTTTATTTAGCGTTTAAATTAACGACTTTAATGTTCATTTTGTTAATTGTTCTTTAATTGTTGCTTCAAATTAGGAAATTGTCAATTTAGCACAATTCGCTTGGCAACGCTGCCCGTAAATTTTACAGTGTTGCTTAATAAGATTTATTTACTGGATTTTAAAATCTCTATTTCTAAACTAAAGCCTTTTTGCATAGTTACTACCAGACTTTCAATGCATTTTATTATTATTTATTTATCTAAAATGTTTACACTTTAGTCTCTTAGCTTATTTTTTTATAAACACTCTTATCTCCACAACAATTACACAATTAATTACAATGACAAACATCATAATCATGTAAATTTCAGGCCATAAACTCAACTGATTTCTTGTTTTTAACCTTGGACTTCTAATGCGTTTTTATCTCTAACATCTTAACTAACATAAATACTATATAAAATACTCACTTAAAACATTTGCTAAACTTCTGATTTTTTGCAAAAAAGAAAAAAAAAACACAGAAAAACGTCATAGAAAATTAACAAGTTTATATAAAAACTAAATAAAGAAATAGTGATAAAAACTCTGTAGCTGACATTTGCTCATAAATTTGTACATTTGAAAGTCTATTTTTTTAACTTAGAACTAAATTGAAATTATTAAAGCTGCTTATATGTATATGTAAGTATGTATGTGCTGATAAGTATATATATATATAGGTATAATGTTGAACCTACTCCACCCATATTTTAAAATAAATATTTATAAACAAAATTTACATACAATTCTTAAATCAACAGCAATTAAACGCATTGTAGGAGAAACTCTAAAAAAAATGAAACGAAAGGTTGCACACTACAGAATTATGTTCCTAGATGAATGATGGTTATTACAAATGGGGGGTTTAGGCAGTGTTGGCATGTTAGCGCTTTTTTTCAATAACGAAAAAGGAAATATTTTAAACATTTACATAAGTTAAATAAGTTTAACTTTAGAAAACTTTTTAAATTTATATTTTTATTTCCATATTCCAAAGAAATTTTTAAATAAAAATACATAAAATATTCAAAAATTTCAGTGAATTTATCTAGAATATTTAAAATGCAACTAAATTGTTTATCTCCCATAATAATTTTAATGAAAAATATATTCAGTCCTACCTTTAACTTTAAAATATTGTAAACTCAAAAATAAAAATGTTCTGCCTGACATAATGTTTGTTTCCTTTTATTTGAAAATTATGTTTTTCATTTTAAAACTTAACTGTAGTTCTGTTTTAAAACATATGAATACCCCTAATGAATTCAAATTAATTGCTCATTTCAAAATATTTAACTGAAATTACCCACAATTATTATTATTTATTTTAATAAAACCACAAAAAACGCTTGACATTGGTGTTGATTAAATAACAGCATTCTAAACATTTTTTAAAATGTTTAAGTTTATTGCAATTACTTGACAAAAATGCATAAATGTTAGTTTAAATTGAATTCAATTAATTAATAGCAGTCATAAACATTTTAATAAATAAACTAGTCAATACTCATTTATCATAAATGTAGTAATAACTTAATGAAATTAATTAAAAATTAAGAGCATATTAATTAGGACATGCAACAATTAAAATAAATTTAAAATAATGTTATAATCTTCATTTAAAATTCAATAATTTTAGTGTGGCTTCTTAATAGCTACTCTTTCTTGAACTTTCTGTAACTCAAATGTTTAGATTGTGTTAAATTTGAATTTATTATTTAGCTTAAATTTAAGTCTGGCCTTAACTGTTTTTTTAAATTTGCCAATATTTAGCGGTTATTTTTAACCTTAGTGTGGCAACTTTTTTTCTTTTGTTTACATTTTGCGCAAACTCTTTCTTCTCGTTCTCTTAATAACATGGTTGCATTTTTCAGTGTTAACAACTAATTTGCAGCTTTAAATCACTTAACATATTAGTAAACTTGTAAATTACGAAAAGCTAAGATAGTTTTATATATTTTACACCAAATACAATGTATTTTTAATTTTTTCTTATAAAATAAATAAAATAAAAACTAAATTGTATAACAAAATTAAGGAAAATATTCAGAAAAATTCATAAACTCTTGACAAAATTTTCTTTAAATCGGTTCATTAGTAATGTGAATTGAAAATTTTAAATAAAAAAGAGTCAAACTTTAAGAACTGTTTTTTCTAGGTAAGATTTTTTTACATTTAAGTCTTAAAAAATCTTTATATTCAAGGGTGTCATAGAAACCAATATTGTCAGAATTGGTTTCAAAACCGACAAGAAAAATGCTTTGGTGTTTTTTTAATGCTACACGTTTAATAAAAATCGAGATATTTCTAGTATCATGATATTTATTGTATGTGTAGCAGTGTCATAGGGCACCAAAGCATGTTTTCTTGTCGGTTTTAAAACCAATTCTGACAATATTGGTTTCTATGACACCCCTGATTATGATTTTTCTTATGTCTTTCTTATATTTAGTTTTTTTTTTTTGAACCGCAAGTATAAAGGTTTTATGTGTTTTAATTTTTCTCTAGCTTTTTTAATGCATTTAATGAGTACTTGTAGTTAGCAACTTCTAACAACTTAAAATGACAAACGCTACATGGCGTGTAAATTATAAATTATGAATGCAAAAATTATAATGTTTAACAAAATTCCAAAATTAAACAAACCCAAATGTCATGTGTGTAACAATTGTAATGGGAAAGACAAGAAAGAGAATTATCTTTAAACTAGGTCAAGCTGAAAAGGTTTTTAAAAAAAGCAAAAAAAGAAACTTACAATTTTGAAGCCCAAAGTCCTGGGGCCAAATTACCGCATTCGTGATCGAATGAAAAATGATTTCGATATCGAAATAATGATAAAATATACTAAATTTCTTGTTCGATATCGAGTGCCATAATCTCAAATAAGAAAATTACGATAAATTTTACTCGATATCGAATGCGGTAATTTGGCCCCTGGAAAAACCTTGTATATAGCAACATACAAACTCAATTAGGTATATAAAACATTAAAATTTGTTTAAATTTCTTTCATGGGAATGACAAAAACCCTAATTTCTCTAAATTCATATTTTTTGTATTTCCTCCGTTTTTTGCAAACATTAAGCAGGAAACCTTATTAAAGCATTTATTCTCACACATTTGTATTACATTTATGATTACACCTTCATCACATTTTATAGGACTTTTAAGAAGTAGTCATCATCATATTTATAAAAATGAACACACTAAAGAACAAACAGAAAAAAAACGATTATATAAAATTAACAAACCACAAGCAACAATAACATCTAAAATAAAAACATACAATGATTGACCAGCTTAAACCGGTAAACAAATTGGTCACACTCATAAAAAATCTTAATCCCATACAAAATATAAAATAAATAAAAACTGGTAGTTTGGCGCATTTAGCCAAGAACGTAATGACTCGTAATAATTATGAAGTAAATGATACTTTTTTGCAACATTTAGAAACATTAATGTGTGAACTAAAATTGTGGTTTAAAATATTAAAGAACTAAACGTGAAAAAAGCAGTTTGCCATACGGTTAACAGTGTTGTCTATATACAAGTCATGTTATCTCTTAGTTAAAAGAGAGTAAAGGGATATATGAGAGAAAAAATATGGTGCGAGAGTAAAAGTACAATGTATTTTAAAATCAAATATGAAATTATGAGGAATAGTAATTGTTAACTGTTTTCAAATCAAAGGTCTAGCCTCAGCTTTACAAAATATATACAACTGGTGACCATATAATTAGAAACGACTTTTCATCATATACGAGCATATCGTATATTGTATTTATTTTATATATTTTACAAATTTAGTTTAACATGTTAAAACTAATAACTAGAAATAGTAAAGTAACAAATTATTATCAAGTTTAAAATAAAAATAAATTCACTGCATTAATACTATTTGAAGGAAAATTAACTGAAACAACAAAAAACGCAATATCAAATTGGTCACATAATTAGAAACTAAAAAAATATGTGCAAAAACCTTTAACAAAACGTACTTATCCTTTAATATGTTGTTGGTTTGGTGCGGTTCATGTACCGGCGGCGTCATAGGCCCTAACTTCTTCCGTATTGATCAAGACCGGCACGTTACTGTGAATGGGAATCGCTACCGTTCAATAATAACAGAATATCAGAATATTGGATGATATGGACTTGGAAGACATGTGGTTCCAACAAGACGGCGCCACAAGCCACACAGCGAATGTCACACTCAATTTATTGGAAACCAAGTTTGGAGAACGTGTTATCCCATGAAATGGTCCAGTCGATTGGCCGCCTCGGTCGTGCGATTTGACGCCGTTAGACTATTTCCTGTGAGGCTACGTCAAGTCTATGGTCTATGCCAATAAGCCAGCGACGATTGATGAACTTCGTAGGAATATCGAACGTGAAATTGCAGCAGTATCGACCGATTTATGCATGAAAACCGTCGAAAATTGGGTTCAGCGGTTCTGCAAACGTGCCCGTGGTGGCCATGCAATAGAAATCAAGTTCCATACATAATGGCAACGAACGTACTTTCACAGGAATACAGAATTTCATTGATATCCAAAACCGTTTTTGTTTTATTTAAAAAAAAAAAACTTTTGTAGCGCTCTTATTGAAAACCCCGTTATATTATTTCTTCGAAGTTTCACAATCTTTTTAAACCCAAAATGTGAAATTACCTAAATGTGATAAAACAGTCAGCCTAAATTTGGGTCCACTTAATAATGTGGGTGGCTACAGCCCATCTCACTGAAATACATCCTTTGTTTTCAGCTTAAATCCATGAGTTCTTGTTAAATAATATAAGTTTTAATGTAAATTTAAGGCAAAATTTTTAAAATTGTAAAAACCGGTTCGAAACATTTTTTAGATTTCGAATAAAAAATTGGAAAAAGTGGAATTTATGTATAATTTTGTTTAATAATTGCTTTTAAGTAAATTTAATATAAAATCTAAAATAATAGTTAGTCCGTTAGTTTTATTTATTTATTGTATCTTCATTAAAAAACAAACTAACAATACGTTTTCAAATCTTAAAGCTAAAAATTTCAATTCTAAAAAATTTTAATTATTAGTCCAGCCAATGCCGGACGAAAATTGCCTGACAATTGTTTATTTTATTTTATTATCTTCAATTCTGACTGTTCAAGGCAAGTATTTTTTGGCGACAACTATTTTTGACGGTGCTAGTAAGTTTTTTTATTTGCATGAAAAAGTATGAAAGTTGAATTGACGTGTGTGAATGAAATGGCAAGTTCAACAAAGAATTGAACAAAAACTGGTCAGCTAAAACTGAAGAATGTGAAACAGGATTTACAGAACGTAGTATCGTATCGTTTTAAAATGCTTTAAGCTATGAATTTTAGCAATTGTTTCTTTAAATTTTTGTAAAATATTAGTTCTAAAAGAGTTTGTAATATGTGATTGCAAACTATTTCGAAAGGTATCAAACCGTTTAAGTAAACATTTATAAAATTTAAAACTTAGCACAAATCTTTAAATAATTCAGCCAACATGTTGTTTGAAATTATAATATTAATTTAAGCGTGGATTTAAAACCTAAATTCCATTCATCATGATGTTTTTTAATATCTTTTAATTTTATTAAATTTCTTACAATTACATAATTAATTTGCACTTAATGTTATAAAAACTATACGAAATTAGATAATTGCCGAAATTCTTCAAAACTAAATGAAATTACTTTGTATGTATGTATATGAATTCTTTATTTCAAATTGCTTATAACTTTCGTTATCCAATCTTGCATCAATGGTATACTTATATACACGGAGGGTTTGTCTAAGGAATGACAGTCACAACGCCATGACATTATGCCCAAAAATTCATTATTCACTATCAAAGCAGCGCCATCATCATTATCACATGTACCCGGACCTCTTTCCGGTACACTGGCACACAGCATACGTTCACTGACTAAAGGCCCAAAGCGATAATAAGGTTGATCGCCCCATATGTGTTTGGAATTGCAAGTTTCACGATTCCACACCTGCATCTGAACATAACGTAATCTGAGAGGTGGGTGAAAGCTGTGCTTGTCGCCCTGATCCCAACCCAAGGCTACAGCAAGATCCCCATAATATTCATTATAAGGGGAGGCTAACTTTATACTTTTCAGATTTTGGCTCTCCAAAGCAAGAGCATACTGTAACCTTAATATAGCAATATCGAAATCCATGTCAATGGGAGAAAAGTGTGGATGTATAATAACTTCGGCAACATTTTTAATATACTCAGTATTGTTTTCAACGTATGCCAAGCTTAAATCTACCGTACCAACTATAGCTTTTACATCTGTGTAATTGGGACCGCCCTTAAAGATGTGAGCAGCAGTAACAATAAAACATTTCGACACAATTGTACCGCCACCGACAATTATACGTTGTTCCGTTATGGCCGCCGCAAAATCATACATGCCAGTTTCGGCGTATTGTCCTGAGATAATGGCGTATGCCCGTTGCAGATAAACGATTAGAGTCAAAATTAATAACCGCAAATACATTTTGTATATTCCGTAAAGAGTAATATTATAAAACTAGTTCAGGCAAACTTACAAAAAGGCCATTTATATCAAACATTTTACATAACAATTTTATTAAGCAAATTAAAGTATAGCATTTCAATTTTTTGCCTTGATATTGTGTGAAATATTGATTAGTAGGTATGAGAATTATGAAAGAGCCAAACACATTTTTATTTTTTAGTACAAATTATCTCAAAAATATCACAAATATTACAGTTTTTTATATCTTCTATCAAGTCAAAAACAAGAGATTTGTGTTATTTACAACAAGAGACTTTTCTGCTTTCGATTCAAAGCTGTCAAAGCAAAGTAACCGAGTCTTTAGGTATAACGGGTGGTTAAATTACAAGGGCCGATGTTGATTTTGAATAAAACACAAACTATTTAGGAAATTATTGTAATTTTATTTTATTATGATATATTGGTATTACTCAATTATGTATGGAACAAAATATCGGCCAAAGGGGCGCCGCGACCACGGCGGCACACCTCCATTCGATGGTCCAAATTTTCGATGACCCTGAGGCATAATGGAGGTTCTATGCCGTTAATGTGCCGAATTATCTCATCCTTTAGCTCTTGAATTGTTGCTGGCTTATCGACGTACACCTTTCTTTCAAATAACCCCAAAGAAAAAAGTCCAACGGTGTCAAATCACATGATCTTGGCGACCAATTGACATCGCCATTACGTGAGATAACACGGCCATTGAATTTGTTGCGCAAAAGAGCCATTGTTTCGTTAGCTGTGTGGCAAGTGGCACCGTCCTGCTGAAACCACATATCGTCCACATCCATATCTTCCAATTCGGGCCATAAAAAGTTCGTTATCATCTCACGATAGCGAACACCAGTCACAGTAACTGCCTGACCGGCCTCATTTTGGAAAAAATACGGCCCGATGATGCCGCCAGCCCATAAACCGCACCAAACAGTCACTTTTTGTGGGTGCATTGGTTTTTCGACAATCACTCATGGATTCTCATTCGCCCAAATGCGGCAATTCTGTTTATTGACGAATCCACTGAGGTGAAAATTGAAATGAAAATTGACCAAAAAAATCACGAAGTGCACGATATGCATTTTGATTTGAACGCCCATTTTCATAATAAGTCTGGATAACTTTAACACGTTGTTGGATTGTGTATCTCTCCATGGTTCAAATTGAGTAAGTCTGAAATAGAGAAATGTCAAATAAAATTCGGAAAAAAGCTTGGCGTTTACGTGTGGTTCACATTCAACATCGGCCCTGACAATTTAACCACCCTTTATATCGACAGCTTAATTCCAAAACATGCTAAGTCGAAAAAGTGAGTTTTGCAGGAAAAGCTTCTAAAGTTTACAGGCGATATCTAAAAAACCATATGAAGTAGAACTTTGTTGTTTTTAACTATTAATTGAACCAAAATTTGACAGAATTTAAGTTGAAAAAATCTAAATTCAAAAACGTAAAAAAATTAAAAACATCCTAAGTCGACATAGCATGGTTTGGAACTGAACTGTCGATATGTAGCTTTAAACATTATTAAAATTTCAAACATAAAACTTTGCTTAAATTTCAATAATCAACATTATTTAATAATTCAAATAAACTATAAACAGTAAAAATATTTTATTTTCTTTATTTTTAAAATTAATATTCTCATATCTACTGCTTTTCTCATAAATATTTTAATAATTTTTATTGTTTTTTTTTTGTTTCTTTGCAGGTAACTACATACTTTATTTTAAATAAATACTAGGGATGCCAATCCCGATCCCGGGATTTTTCGGGATTAATAATTCTGTAATAAATCCCGAAAATCCCGGAATTTTTATTTGTGTAAAATATCCAGACAATTGTTTTTACTTGCCTTTTTGGCATACACAAATACAAAACATCTACACTTAACATAAATCAATGTGAACAGTATGCTTGCTATTCAATAAATAAATATTTTTGCGATTAAAATTAATTTTGGATTGACAAACCCGCTGGAACACACTATTTGATATGTGTCAACGGTTTTTGGAACTGGAAATTCCAATAAAAAAAGCTTTAATTGATATAAAAACTCAACAGATGACAGATGATGAATTTAATTTACTAAAACAAATAGTTGTAATTTTAAATCCGATTAAAGTAACAGTTGAAGGCCTTTGTCGCAATGATATGAATCTCTGTAAAGCCGATGCTGCACTTTCATTTATGCTAAGAGAGGTATCAAAAAGTGATTGCAAATTAATCTCTCCTTAAAAGAATACAAGAAAGAAGAACGATTTACTCAACACTCTTAAATTTCTTGAAAAAACCCAAAATTGAAATCAGAATTTGACAACAACGTAGAAATGTTTGTTATTAGAAATGAGTTAAAAACGTTGATTGCTCATTTTAAAGCAAATAAGATCTGTGGCTCACCTTCAAATGATTCTGATTCGGATTTATCAATGATTGAGGAAACAAATGATGATTCTAATATTTCAATCATAAAAAAATTAACTCCCTGGCCCACGATGTCGAACGATAACGTTCGCTTAGATAAGACTTAAGACACAAACTTTTTGTCGTATTAATTTTTTTTACTCAATCAAGTTTGTTTATTCCACAATCAAGTTTGTGTCTTAAGTTTTATCTAAGTGAACGTTATCGTTCGATATCGTGGGCTAGGGGGTAAATAATGCAATTGAAATGTGCAGAAGTCCAAACAAAACACCTAATAACGTCCGTAATGGTATGGAATCAAACATTGAAAAAGAAATTGAATTATTTATTTCCGCAGGTGAGAGAGGAATGTTTTTGCAATCAGCATACAAGAATTTGCTAACAATTTTGCCTACAAGCGTTTATTGTGAACGATGTCTTTCGTTAGCATCATATGTATATTGGTAACAAAATTATATCAAGATTATCTGATGACACTTTAGATGCCATAATATTTTTAAGAAGCTTTTTAAAGAACGATCATAAATATTCCATTATTTTTAATTTATAAAAGCCAAATGACATATAATTTTTGTCAACCTAATAATTTATACATATATGTATTAAAGGTTTATAAACTTTTAATAAATGAAAAAAACTATAGCTTTGAGACAATTTTTTGTTTTTAAACAAATTAATATGTTACTTTTTTCTTTATTACTTTAATTCAATGAACTAATTTTTTTGTTATATTTTTATTTAAATTTATGAATTAAATAAATAGTTTTTTCATCAATATTGCAATTTTTTAATATGAAAAAAAAATCCCGATTTCGGGATCCCGGGATTCATTTATGAAATCCCGAATCCCGGGATGTGAAAAACCAGTCTCGTTTGGCCTCCCTATTAAATACCCATCAATTTATATATCCTAAGGTAAATTATGTTCAAAATACTAAAGAAATTATTAAAATTATGTTAAAAATATCTAAAGCCCACAGTGTTTAAAATGCGCCTTAAAGTAAACTACACTTTTTTATAACTTATTCTTGATTATACCTAAGGCTGTTATATTAGTAACAGTGGCTCTGTATGGCAGGCAATACTTTATTAACATTTATTTAATATCATTCAATTAAATGTGCTCAGAAAAGCCCTCTAACGGTATAAATAAGAAACTCAAATATAAACAATTAAGCAGCATGTTAGTTTAACATACTAATGTGTGTAATTAACACTACAAGACAAGACAAGAAAGACAGTTTATAAAAACGAATAGTTTATACATATAGTATGTAAATTTGTTATAATTTTTAAACCTATAACTAATAAGAAACTACTAAATTAAAACATTAAAAACATTAATAAATGAAAAATTTGACAAAATTCTTTTAAAATAAAAACAGATACATAGTACCTTATACTAAAAAAATTAGCCATGGGGGCTAATTCTCGCATGCGAGTAAATTTTCATTCGAACGTTCGAATTTTTTAACATTTGGGATTCTCTCATTCGATAGCGAATAAAATGTATTGAAATTTCTAATGATGGCATTCGATAACGAATGATTATTCGAACGCAACCTTGCAAGTTTTACTCGTAAGCAAAGAAGCATTCGAAATAACGTTTTTTTTTTAGCAAACAGAAGAAAAAAAGAAAATGTTAGTAAAAAATGTGTTACTTACTTTAAAAAAAAATCATAATATTAATAATTTTATTACTTTTAGGTCAAAAATATCAAAAATAAATTTTACCTATGCTTGCTTTGTGAGCATAAAACGTCTTTTGAGTCTAGAAAAACACATACATACATCAATACATATGTATGTATTACATATGCTGTTTAATCAAAGCATGTCCCTGCAAGTCGTGTTGATTATACATACATACATATGTATGTATATTTTTTCGTTTTATTTTAATTTTTGTGCACAACATTATTTTTCTATAGACCTCGAATTAAAACTTTGTTAGTTAAAATTTGTAGTTTAAATTTATGTACGTTTAAAGCAACATTTGAAGTTTAAATAGATCTACGCTTAACCATCACTTTACCCACTCGGGTGACCATTTGGGTTTTGTTTTATAATAACTTTCTCAATACTACTGTGATTGAAGTGAAATTTAGACTCACTGAACAAACTGTGAATGTTTAATAATAATTAACGCCATTTTTTAAATGTTTATTGCATATAAGCATTAGTAAAAATGTGCGTTACCACCCGTTTGGGTATAAGTAAACGAGGCACATACTTACATAAAAACCTTTGTTAAAGCGAAGATCATTTGAATATTTTTGCTGCAATATTTTTGTCCTTCCGCACTCTACGTATGATCTTGTACATTTGATGCGAAAGTCACTAGATTCCGAAAAGCCGCCTCAAATGGATGCCCAAACTGACCATAAAATGGAAGAATTGCAAGATGCTCTCTCTTAACCGAGCATGAATTTTGATAATAAAATTTTATAATCTGCAAGCGTTGTGCGTTTGTAAGTCGATCCATGTTTAAATTGTAGACCAAACTGAGCATATTTAACAATGTTACCTGTTACACGAAAACAGCTGAGCTGCCAAAAACAGTGTTGCCAAAAAGAAAGTTGCTAAAAAATCACAACGATTAAAGCTACACTCATAGCTAAAATTTATTAACAATTAAGCTAAGTTTATCTAGCAATGTACCTACGATAAAAGCATACTTTTGGACTATAAACGGAGCTATAATTAAAGAAAACTGTGAAACACAAACTGTACTACGATTAAAGCAATATTTGATATATATATATAAACTGATCTATAAAAAATATTTGGCCTACTAACTGAACTATGATTAAAGCCGCAGTTAGAACACAAACGGAACTACGATTACAAATGGCAAACTGGGTACTTAAAACTGAACTATGATTAAAGCAAACTATGGCCTATAAACTGAACTACGGTTAAGTCAAACTGTCGATTTCAAACTGAACTATGGTTAATACAAACTATGACCCATAAACTGAACTACGATTAAGGCAATTACAATGAAAGCAAAATTTCGACTGAACTACGATTAAAGAAACATTTGGAATTTAAATTAAACTGCGTTTAAAGTTAATTTTGGACTACAATCTAATGTAAACTATGGACTGCAATTTCAACTACGTATAAAGAAAATTGTGGACTTCAAACTGAATTACAATTAAAGAAAACTCTGGACAACGATTACAGCAAATTGTAAACTTTAAATTGAACTACTATTAAAGTTAATAGAGGGCAACAAACTGAATAACGATTAAAACAGAATTTGGACTACAAACTGAACTACAAAGAAACCCAGATTGCAGAAAAATTTGGGCTACAAACAGACCGATGACAAAACAAAATTTGTACTACAAACAGACCTAAAATTAAAACTAAACTTGGACTACAAGCAGACTTACGATTAAAGCTAAATTTGGGCTGCAATAAAAGCGAAATTTGTAGCTAACTTTAACCCACGAATTTATGTAATGAACAAACTTCGTGTTGAGAATTAATTGTCTCTGGTTGCATACTTCGGGAAGCAACAATATACAACCACAACATATTAATTTATTAAATGTCTATTGACGTACTTGCTCTTCACCGAGATCGGAGATAGAAAGGAGTCATTGCAATTACTAGAAATAGAAAAAGAATTGATACATAAATATTATTATAGACTCCTATATAAAGTGTCTGATCATAAAAGAAGAAGCTAACAACTAAAGGCGATTACTTAGATCAATGAAACTGAAAAAAAAACTAATAAAATATATCACCGGAAATAATATTAACTTTTTGTCTCTCCTTGTTGTTGTTAGCTAGAGACGCGCTTCAAACCCCTCCCTTCCCTGCCTATGATTTTTAGTTATTAAAAACACCTTAGCAAAGCAGAGTTTGTGTTACAAAAAGCCAGCGATTAAAGCTAAATTTGGATATAAACAGATCTAGGATTTAAACAAGTAGGAAAGTATAGTCGGCCCTACACCCGGTATATATATAAAACAGCTATTATGGACCGATCATCCAAAAATTTAGTGTGCTGATTTCTCTGAATATAAATATTACATGTGTTATACTTTATCTCGAAATCAATACTGTTAAAAGATTTAAAAGTTTATATGGGAGTTTCGACTAATTATGGACCGACCAATATAAAAATTAGGTGTCATTATTTATGTATATAAAAAACTTATTTGTGTCGACCAACATTTTTGAGAGAGTTATGCTCTTTAAAGGGATTTTCGGAAGTGGGCATTATATGTGAGCTATGATCAATTATGGACCAATCTGCAGAAAGCGATTCTGAGTCGATCGGTATACTTAAAGGTAGGTGTTGGATCAATATTTTTGGGCGTTACAAACATCAGCACAAATCCAATATACCCTCCCCACGATGGTAGTGTAAGGTACATATAAATAATTCTGAGCTTCGTTAAGCATTTCATTTATAACGATTAAAGCTAAATTAAGATTGCTAACACTCCTAAAATAAAACCAATACAAGTTCGTAAAAAATATTTTCTCTCTCTCAAAAACACGTCCACAACTTCATATAAAATAAAATTGTTCGAACAAATTTTTTGTTAAGAACGAATTCGGATTTATTTCATGCAGTGTCTATATTATTATTATTAATTTCAGCAATATTATTTGAACACTGCCTTATTCTCATTTATTTCTTGAGGTTTCTATAGTTGCTACTAACAACAATTATTATTTATTTTATCAATAGTTAATCTTTTTTCAAAATATAATCTACTTTTTATACATTCCTACTAGCTACATCCCTTATTTTCTTGACTTAAGAAAAGTGTCAAGAAAATGTCAAAAATATTTCAAACAACTAAAATTTCTGTTACTATAGCCATCATAAACAATTTTCTATCAATATCATTATCTTGTATTTACATACAATTATTATTTTTCTAACAGGCGTTTTTCCACCTCTAACTGTATATCCAGTGACAGATAAGTGCTTCTTCTTCGTTTTCATTACAGATATAAATGACAGTTTCAAATGTCACGGTTTATTATTGTTCATACAATATCTTAAACATTTCAAAATATTCTAAATAAACATACCCACACACACACTTTTATATTTATATAAATAAATTGCTCATTTCCTTATTATAAAAAGGAATTCTTGTCATCAGGCCATATGTTGTGTGTGTGTGTGGTGTTTTGTATATTTTGTTTTTGCTTTTTATTTCCTATAAATATTGGTAAATTTTTAACACGGCCATAAAATACATACGAGTACATACATACATACATATGTGCATATGTCTAGCAATTTTAGCCATGGGCAAAATATTTGTCATATTTTTAAGTTTACTCGTATAAGTGTTTTTGAAGACAAAAACAAACAAGAGGATAAGAAATGTTTGTTAATTTCTTATTGTCAGTTGTGCGTTCCAATCATGTTTGGCATTAAATTTTGTTTTTACAAATTTGTTCAGAAATGTCAGAAATTAATTTTTTGTGGTTTTTATCAACAGAAAGGAAACTTTGCAATGAAATATTGAAGTAACAGACGCCAAAAATTAAGTTAATAAGACATTTTGTTGAGAAAATTGGCGATTTTCGCAAATTTACTACCATGTCACACAATTTAATTTCGAAAATTTTTTTCAGAATGAAACCACTTTTAATTTGCTGTTGTAAGTTTAAGCATTTCCAGGTTTCATTCCGAAAACATTCTATGTTTTATTTTTTCTATAGAAGAAAAATACGGAATTAAATTTTGTGACATGGCGGTTAGTTTAAAAAGTGAATAATAAAAGAGTAAGTTATACAAAAATTAAAAGATATTGAACTGAACATAGTCAAAGGCCTGGATCTTGACGTTTTTCATCAGCTGTTACGACCACAATGTAAAGGTTGGGTACAAAAATGACAGTTGAATCAAACATAAACAGCTGCTCGTGAATTGCTGGTTTTCTTTAAAACTTCCATGAAAGAATAACAATGTTTTACTAAAGTTTCTTTTATTGTCAAAATCAAAAATCAGATTTATGTTTTATTTAACACAACTAATAAAAGCCATAAAACTGTCAATTGATTATTAGCAAACAAGAAACTCTTTTATACACCATTCGCCTTTTAAATACTTCAACCTCTTGATTTACCTAAATAAAATTGTTATTCGCCAACTAAAAATATAAAATTAAACTTACTAACTAGACTGACATACAGACAAAGAAATGCCTTAAAAAAAAAAAAAGAACATAAAACTTCGCAGACTCAAAAGAAAATTCTACAAACAACAATTTGTGTTGATTTATGCGTTTCTTTTCAATGCTGACAATAACACGGGTTTAATTCATTTCATTTTTATACAACTCTGCACTTCTTTTAAACTGTCTTTTAATTTATTGTTGTTTTTGTTGTCCTCTTGCTGTTCTTGTTCTTCTTCTTCTTCTTCATTGCATTCTGTCTCTTTGGCAAACAAACAGCCATTTTTTTGCGCACTAAACAAATTGCATTCACATAGCAAACTACTAACGACAAAGCGACAAAGCCATTATAGCACAAAACACAATACTCTCTCACACACAATTGACAATGAATGCAATTTTAATTGTGTTTTTATTGTCATCATATTGCATTCATAAAGGCAAACAAAATGTTAAGAAATGTAATATAATAATAATAATGAAAAATCGTAAGGAATATTATACTACGAGTACCTACATACATATATGTATGTTTGTTGTTAAAAATGCAACGTGAGAATTCTTAGACGGCTGACGGCAAATAAGTAATAAAATGGCACTAACAACAAAATGCACTTTTCAAGAGTTTTATTATTAAAGATTCTGCTGATAAGGGTTCATGTGCATTTGTGCATTTTTATGCTTTGAATAATTAAATACCCGCAAAGAAAGAAAATTACAAAAAATTATCATGCACTAAATTTAAGAATCAGGAAAATACCGCTATTCTTCAATAATTATCTGCAACTCTTTACATATTTTCACCAACATAGAAATATTCGTACTGAATTTTATTAATTGTCATTTTGAAAAGAAACCATTTTAGATTCAAACAAAGTTTGCTTTATTAAATCAGAAAATAACCTACATATCTATTTATATAAACAAAAACTTCAGATTCAATAATTCCCAAAAAATGTTCATGATCTTCTAATATTAAGATCATAAGGCCCATAAAGAAAAAGTACATGAAGGTGTGTACTCCTCTCTTTTCTTCTAATCTCTATCGCTTAGAATGTAAGAATTTTATAGATAACAACCTACAACGTGTGCACACAGATTTACGGTCAGAACTTCGCTCTACATTAGTCTTGATTCTAGAGCTCACTGGCTCTGCTTCTTCTAATACAGAGTCAGTGAGCTGTAGAATTAATAAATCTCAACCAATCACTACTCGCCAAGACAAGTTATGGGTTTTCCAGCAAGATTCTGCTCCAGCTAACATTAGGATTTGATTGTTCTAATAAGTCGGGACGTCGACTTTAATTTTTATAATTCAAAGAAATTGTTGCCATAGTAACTTAAAGGTTTCAAGATTGACGACCAACGCTGACCTGGCTGAAGAATAATCACATGTGTCTTAGCGAAGAGTGATAGCAAAAATATTTAAATCTTTCAAAGCGACTTTGATTGTAATTTTTATTTATAATTCAGGTAAATTATTGTCATAATAACTCGTCGTTTAGATGATAGACCATAACTATTGGACGTTTGGATTATACCGAGTGTCTTAGCGAAGTATGATGACAGATATATCATTCTATATGAATCTTCCAATATTGATATCATTGAAGTACTATCCAGTCTTCGTTAGGTTAATTGGAGATCTAAGATAAAATTAAGTTTGTTTCTTTAATCTATTACGAAACAGTCGTTGTCGTAAAAAAGAAAACGACACTCTTAATAAGGCTGAATATGTTGTTGCCTCACGGCAAACCAATATATTTCTATTTCGTTGGTTTAAAGAGGGCGTTAATTGCTGGAGAAAGAATAATCTCGAATGTTTTATTGGCGATCGGTCCATAGGATTAAAAGGCTTGTGGATAGATTTCAAATTATACTCATTTCGATTGTTCAGAGAGCTGTGGTCGAACTTGATTGGATTGAAAATCGATCACCATTTTCGACTATTGCTGGGTGTATTGTAATGAGCCTTTCCTAGATATAAAACCATAACTAATACTTATCAAATTGTGTTAAAATTCCTGTCTTTTTCTTAAGTTTGAAATTGAAACTAAAGGGAAAGTTTATCAGCCATGTCACAGAATTCAATTCCGTTCGAAAGTGAAATTAATTCCGTTTTTTGCTTCTATAGAAAGAGCAAAACGAAAAATGTTTTCGAAATAAAACTACTTTTAATTTGCTATGTGGAACTGTAATTTTAAGCATTTCTAAGTTTCGTTTCGAAAAAATTGTTCGTTTTACTTTTCCTATAAAAGCAAAATACGGAATTAATGCCACTTCCGAACGGAATTAATTTCTGTGACATGGCGGTATATTTAGTTTATTTTGATTTGAAGCAAAACTCAAATAATTTGGAATATTTAAAAGAGTTTTTAAGGTAGTGACTTCATTTAAAAAGAATATTCTAATGATATATTCAAAGAAAAAAATTTGAAATTTGAAAACGTAAAGTCCTTACTAAATCTAAAAACTGAACTGTGATTATCCTTATTAACAAGTCTAGCGACACAATTTTCTTTCTTCATTTTAATCAGCATAAAATCTAGAAAACCTACAATAAAGAAAAGAACAATGCAGTTTTTATTGAATTTTTTTTTTTGGATAAATATGGCTTTGCTATACACAGTCATAATATTATAGACATCTATGATGATGATCATCATCATAGTCAAACAACTAGCTGCTATTGTTTAAAAAATATATTGAATATTTATCCATATTTATAAAGCCACACAAACCAAAACCAATGACACCGGAAACTCGTGACTAAAATTTGTGATCAATACTATAAATTTTTCTCACTACTAACTCTAGAAGTAGAGTTGATTAAAAATAGTAGCAGTAGTAGTGAGTAGTAAAGAAAGAAAGAAACAAACAGTAATTCTGAAGTTCTTAAGTTTTTTTTCTATACCTAATTATTAAAACATTAATGTTATGTCTTGTAAACCACAAAAGAAATTTTAAAAAATAAAATGTTAGAACATCTTCGAAAAACCACAGAAAAGATATGAAAGAAAGAAAGAAATTGTTAGAAAACTGTTGGCTTTTCCTGGTAAGCAATATCAATTAGCATAAATTTCAAAACAAATATTCAAGTAGGAAAATAAAAATTTACTTCACATAAATGAAATACATATATCCGGTTATACAACTTTCTTTAAACTCTAAAAGAAAACACTTCCCTTCTAAAAATTTACACAATAAAATATGATTTATGGTAGTTTTTTTCTTTCTGGCTTTTTAAATTTTTACCCAAGTTGTTTAATAATAAGGTTCTAAATTTTCCATCAATTAGTTTGTTCTCTCTTTTGTGTTTCTGTTCTCTCTAATCTTTAAGAAGTTTTCACTTTCATTTTAGCAAAAAATATATTCATGCTTGACCTACCCTAATTAGCAACTAACAAAATTTTGTTTTCTTGTCATTTGTTTGATTTTAAAATTAAGTTTTGTAAAAGAAAACTGAAAACAACATTTTACGCACACTTGAGCTAATTATTATGACAAGCAAGCAACATGCAATTTGCGTGTTAAACTTTTAAGTTATAAACTAACTACAAGGTGGCGCAAAAGTAAACTTCCAATCAGGCGATCTTGCTGGCCAGTGCAAATCGCCAAAACGGGAGATTAGGCGCCCGGGAAATGCATCCTTCAGCATATCGGTTGTGGCACGTGCAGTGTGTGCCGTTGCACCGTCCTGTTGGAACCACATGTTTTCCAATCCCAATTCATCAAGTTACGCAAAATTTATAGTATTTTCTGATAGGAGGATTACTTTTGCGCCACCTTGTATAATTGTTTTGAAAGATTTTTCTTCGTGTGTTATAGATATTTTAACATGTTTACACTATTTACATGCTTTTGTTTAATTTAATAATATATTGCAGTTTATTAAAGATTTTGGGCCAAAAGGCTGAGACAGTTTTTTTTTTAAATTACAGTAAAAAGTGAAAGTTTCAATAGAAAATTCAGTGTTAAATATGTACTTAAATATTTTAATAATTTAAGCGTTTTCAGTTCCTTGTTTAAAAGTCAGGCCGCTTAAAATGTGGCACCACAGGCTTTGTTTTGCCAGAGTTGACAATTTAGCGTTTTTCAATAACACAAAATTGCATTTGTCACAGGCAGCATTTTTTGGAAGCGTGACTTTCAAAATCTTAGGTTTCTCTTTGTTGGGTTTATATTTCTTGATCGGCCAGAACAACACAAGCAAATATAATTAAAATATATATAAATTTAACGACGATTTGAAGAACAACCAACTGTATTTGTCCCAGTGATGAAAAATGGGTTTTTGAATTTTGTACCAACTATATAAATAATACGTATTTATTTTAGACGTATTTTCAAATTGTGTCAAATGACTCGTGGTAGTACCTCGGTACCAACTGTGTCTAAAATGTATCAAAAAAGTACAATTGTACCAAGTTAGCCAACACTGAGTTGTCGTAAACAGGAGACCCTCCATCCACTTGGATAAGAGACTTCATTTTTAAAAAGAGAGAATTAAGTTGTTAAACTTTTATGAAAAATGGATTTATTATAAAATTAAAGAAAGGAATGTAGGTATCAACTTTATTTAAAACAATTTTACTTTAAAAGTAATTTTCTATAGCAAAATGTCTGTAGCTGAAAATATATATGTATGTGTACTGCAGATTTAGCCCCGTGAAAGTAATTTATCTTTCCGATCTAAAAATGTAGCTTAATCTCTTCATTTGACAGGAATAAACTGAAACTATACTATACAGATTTACTTTCAAAGTATAAATTCATTTTCCCAAGCCTAAAGTTGGCTGGTTAACTGAGAGAATAGGAATAACAAATAAGAAAAATTATGAATTAACTATATTTGAATAACATCTGTAAAATCATGGCAACTTTCAACGACTGGAAACATTTTAGAGCTAAGGATAATACTGTGTTAAAAGGGAAGTCAATCTGTTTGATTTTGTGAGTCTCTTTGTCTCCAAGGACAAAAAGTGCACGATGCAGTTTCTTAATCTAGCATGAGTATTAATAATAAAGATTCCATAATCTGCAAGCGTTGTGCGTTTGTGAGTCGATTCATGGTTAAATTATAGACCAAAAAGAACAAACATATTAACAGTGTTACTTGTTACACGAAAACATCTGGACTGCCAAAAAGAAAGTTCATAAAAATCACCCTTTACAATAAATTAACTGGGAATAAATATTTTTTTTTAATATAAAAAATCTAAACTTCTTTTTATTAGAATTTATTTTATACCTTTTACAAGTTCTATACTCAAATGTTTAAATATTTCAGCTATAAAACTTTTCAAATCCTGTTTCCTATTAATAATTTTGTGTAATTTTAAGTTATTAAAAACAAGTAATTAAATACAATTTAAAAATACCTTTTTTGTTTCTTTTTTCCAGCATTTGAAACATAAATCATACTCAAAAATACCCCTTCTTCAAAACTGCTAAATTTTATTTCTAAAAGTTAAATTGTTTTTTCAAAACCATGAAAAATATTACATTAATTACACAAAATTTAACAGATTTTTACATAATTTAAGTAAAAAGAAACATACATATGTATGTATGTAAGTAAATGTAATTTACTTTTATTTTTAAAGCATTTTTTTTTTTTTTTTTTTTTTTTTTTTTTTTTTTATTATAGCCTTTATTTATTTATTGAATCTTCATATAATGAAATGACAATAAGTATTCAAATCTTAATACTAAAAAGAAAATAATAAGCCCAGCCAGTGCTAGACAAAAATTTTATGATACTAAAAAAATTTCACATCAACTGATCCAGTCATCTATTTTGCGCTTGAGTTAAAGCAAGGGTATCCCTCCTTCTCAACCGATTATGGCCACTAAAGTTAAGGATGTCTCGTGCAAGTGGGTTTGGGTGGTGTTCAAGTTTGCTGACATACTTTGACGCGTGTTTTGTAAATTCAACTTTTACTGATGGCACGCATAGATCTTTGTGAATTCGAGAATTTTTAACATACCATGGAGCTGCAGTAATTATACGTAGAATTTTATTTTGACCCCTTTGAATTTTTTCAATGTTTGATGCTGAGGCAGTACCCCATAATTGAATTCCATAGCACCAGATTGGCTTTAGAATTGCATTGTACAACAATAGTTTGCAGTCCAACTTTAGTGAAGAATTTCTGCCAATTAGCCAATTAAGCTGCACTGCTTTTAATCTCATCTGTGTAAGTTTCGCTTCAATATGAGACTTCCAAGTTAAACGGCGGTCGAGGTGAATGCCGAGGTATTTGACTTCATTATGTTGAGGAATAATTTGATTATTTATTTTGATGAACGAGCAAGTTTCTTTTCGCAATGTGAAAGTGATATGAATACATTTCTGTTCATTAACCCTGATTTTCCAAAGCTCTAGCCAATTCTCTAGTTTATAAACATAATTCTGCAAATTCTGTGATGCTACTTGGTGGTCCTTGTGAACGCTGATAAAGGCTGTATCGTCTGCGAAAGTTGACGTGTGGATTTTGGGGTCTGACGGCATGTCGGAGGCATAAATCAAATATAAAGTAGGGCCCAGTATGCTACCCTGTGGCACACCTGTTTCAATTGGCTGAGCGGGGCTTAAAAAATTGCCTTCTTTGATTTTAAATTTGCGACCGTATAAATAGCTTTCCATAAGTTTATGGGTGTTAGCAGGCAGAGTTAATTTTATTTTGTGCATTAAACCGTCATGCCAAACTTTGTCGAATGCTTGGGACACATCAATGAAAAGGGCGGAGCAGTATTTTTTGTCTTCAAACGACCCTCTTATCACATTTACCAATCTGTGTGTTTGTTCGATGGTGCTGTGTTTAGCTCTGAAGCCGAATTGATGATTAGGAATGCATTCAGTGTCGTTCAGAATTGGAATCAACTTAGTCATTAACAATTTTTCGAACAGTTTAGAAATTGTCGGCAGTAAACTAATTGGCCTATATGACTCTACTTTGGTGTGATCCTTCCCTGACTTAGGAATCATAGTGATCATAGACACCTTCCAATCTGCAGGATAGTATTCTAGGCGTAAAATAGCGTTGAAGATAAAGAGGATAATTCTTCTAGCTACACGAGGTAACTCCACAAGCATTTTATTGCTGATTTTATCCATACCTGGAGCCTTTCTAAGGTTCAGAGTACCAATAGCGCTTTGGACATCACCAAAGTTTAGTCTTAGAGGTACAGGAGGTCTAATAACGAGTGGTGGCAAATCAGATACGTTATTTGAGTTGTTTTTAGTAAACACATTTCTTAAATGGTTAACAAATAATGTCCCTTTCTCGGAATCATTTCTAGCCCAGTCACCAGTCGGATTTCGCAAAGGAGGTTTTCCTCTCACTGGTCTTTTTAAACCTCTTGCCGCCCTCCATAACGAGTAGTCAGATTGTGGGGTACTATCAAGACCCTCCAAGTAGGATGTAAGTGAAGCCGTTCTTTGGGTTTCTAAGAAATGTCTTAGTATATCTCTGCATACCCGTAGCCTAGCTTTCAGTTCAGGAGACCTGTGAAGTTGCCACTCTCTTCTCATTCTTCTTTTTTCTGATAGGAGATGTTCGAGTTCAGATA
Source organism: Bellardia bayeri (assembly GCA_950370525.1). Lineage (NCBI taxonomy): Eukaryota > Metazoa > Arthropoda > Insecta > Diptera > Calliphoridae > Bellardia > Bellardia bayeri. The sequence goes on along the minus strand of OX493266.1, from coordinate 1,883,571 downwards.
AATAAGTTCTGTTTGTCCTATTTCTACATTCAACGTGATAAGTGGAAGCGTGATGCACAGCTCGTCGAAGGTCCTCGGTAAAGTTGCCAATCGACTCATCGATATCGTCGGTAGTTCTCAACACAATATTTTCCGTGCAATGAGAACTTAAATACTTTTTGTATTTTATCCAGCTTACTCGGGTCTTAGTCATGTTTCTAAATGGAGAGCCGCACACTTGAGGGAAATGCATTGAAATGATAGTAGGAGAGTGATCTGAGGACAAGTCTAATGAAGGATCCACTTGCATCCATTCTACAGGGATATTTTTCACTACTCCAAAGTCAATAACATCGGGAATCTTCCGTCGGTCCGTCGGCCAGTAGGTGGGATGTCCGCTTGAGAGTACATCTAAGCCCATTTGAGCAATGGTGTTGAAGAGTACGCGACCCTTTGGGGTTACCAGACGTGAACCCCAAAATGTGTGTTTGGCGTTAAAGTCGCCAGCAACTAAAAATCTAGCTCCAAGGGAATTAAAGAAGTTATGGTATTGGTGTTCTTTTATTGAGAATCGAGGCGGAGAATAAATCGATGATAAAACAAATTTGTATTGACAGAATTCAATGCAAATGTTTGTTGCTTGGAGGTAATCCTCACTTATGTTATTCATTAGATAATGTTTTATTCTGTTCTTTATAAGAATTGCCGAACCTCCACAAGCTCTTCCGCGGGGATCTTTACTATCGTACAACACGTAGCCATTAATTTTGAAGTACCCTGTCGACGTCAAGTGAGTTTCAGCAATCATCATAACATCAATCTGCTTATCCATCAGGAAGTATTCCAGTTCGTTTTTATGTTGGCGGAGGCCGTTCGCGTTCCAAAAACAAATTTTTAAATAAATCATTTCTTTAAAATGGCTTGCAAGATAGTGGATTGCATTTTCAGCATTTCCTGCATCATGGATGTCATGGTGGTCGTAAAAGTGTTCATAGTTTGGACAAGTGTCTGCAATGTTGTCTCTAGATTGTTGATATGTGGCTCAGAATATTGCGATATAGGTTCCTGCTCCAGACCTGGCATATTAGATTTGACCACGTTTGCGTAAGAAACTTGTCTAGAATTAGGAGCGTTTACGTGAGTAGTTGGTCGTACAATTTGAGGAAAATTCTTACTCGACGTGAAATTAGGTTGTTGAGGATGGTCAGGTAATACTGGCGACTTATTGGTCCTTATGCCCTTCAAATAAGTATAAACTGGACAACCTCTATAATTAGCGGTATGATTTCCTCCACAGTTACTGCATTTTTTTATTTTTAAGTCCGTTTTGGACTTATTACATTGAGCAGTTGCATGTAGTTCCCCACATGCAACACAAACAGACGGCAATTTACAATACGCTTTGGTGTGACCAAATTCTTGACAATTAAGACACTGGACGGGTCCAACACGCTTATGCGGTTCCTCCACGGTAATTCTACGATGCAGAAGATAAATAAGATTGTAAATTGGATGGGACTCGTTTTTCTTTAAGGCAACATCTCCAGGTTCCAATTCTACCCTGAACATGGGCTGAGGAATCTTTTCACGGTTTCTAATATTCACTACGCTCTTGATTTTGAACCCTTTGTCCATTAATCCGTTCTTTATCTCCGCAGGATCAACACATGGGTCTATACCCTTTAGAACGACTTGGAGTCCTTTTGCGCTTTTGAGCTGATAGGTATAGAAATCCCTGGTCTCCCTCTCCAACTGGTTGGACAATTTTCGAAAATCATCTTCCCTATTCACTTGGATCTTTGTCTCGCTGATTTTTCCATGTTTAATTGAGGTTACGCTAAACATGTTCTCACCTATTACAGCAACAATTCCTTGTACCAGTTTATTGGAAGTGGGCTCTCTCAGGTAAATTGGTGGGGGCTTAAACGTCTTTTTCGGTATTTCTGGGTCATCCGTCTGAAGTAGAGCAAATCTGTTTTGATCATTTGGCTTATCACTGCTGACGGTCTTAGGAACTTTATTGGAATTGGAAGACATTTGAGCAGATGTCGGGCTCCTCTGTCGCTTGAGAACGGTGATGTACTTATCCATACCTACTTGTTTTTTGGGTTTGACTGCACTATTTGATGAAGATGATGATTTCTCATCGGATGAGATAACTATATTGGGCGAACAGGAACGGCGCCGTATTTCGGCTTTTGTAGTGAGAAGAGACTCCACGGATTTTCTTAAGGATTCTTCCTCAGAGATCCATAAGTTTTTTCTACTGTAGCTTAGCTCTTTCTCAGAATTACATCTGAGCGGGACACTCATGCAGTTGTTTTGCGATTTTTAAATTACCGAAAAACCACTATTTTTCCACCTATTACGATATCTTTTTTTATATATATATATATATTTTTTTTTTTTTTTTCAATTATTACAAGTTTTTTTTTTTTTATTTTTTTTTTTCACCTATTACGAAAATTCAGCCGCACTAAAAATAACACGTCCGACCAGTTCAAGCAACACTATGTGTCATTTTTAAAGCATGAAATTTAAAATTCCAACTACAAAACAAAATAGACGAACAAAAATGTAAACAAAAAACAAGTTTAAATATGACACCTTTCTTAACTGTCTGATTTTACTTTTTAAATTTTACTTTTTTTCTAAGTTTTTGTATTATTTTAAAATCTACAAAAAAAAAAAACTACAACAAATAAAATCTTTAGGTTTTTTTTATATTTTTTTTAAACATGATTATGTCAACTGACCTATGACCTCAAGTAGTAAGCATACAAACAAATACACACATATGTATGATTATTTTGGTACCCTTCTTGCTAGACAGACCCTTTCCATACCATTTGTTGTCTCTTTCTTGCTATACACAGTTTGTTTTATTAATGTTGTTTCCTTATTACAACAACACTGTTTACAGCTTTAAGACGCCAGTTGTGTATGTATGTAAGTAAGTATACAAACAATCATGTTATTTTTATTTACATTCTACTTCTTAGGCCCGGTTTACATGATGATTTTTACGACGTCGTATTTTAGACGTTACTTTTGGTTTGTGGGCGAGCGGTGTAGTGAAGCAAGCGGGGTAGAAAAAAAGACACGATTTCTGTTTTCATGTTTTTTTTCATATTCCTCTTTACACTCATTTCTGTTTCTGTTGTTCCGTTTTATTCTTGTTCTAATTTTGAATTGAAAGGTTCGTTTAGAAATTCAACATGAAAAAATAAAATAAATAAATCCTAAGGTGAATATTTTTGTAAACAAGAAATATAATTATTTTTTTTTTGGATTTCGTAATTATTTATTTATATGTATGTGTGATTTTTTTAGTCCATAATTTAAAATTATTTGTTAAAAGACAAAGAAAATTTTTTAATACGAACAATAAACAAAAGAAGATTCAGCAGGAAAATCAACCCTGACTACAACAAAAATTAAAATTTGTTAAAAAAAACGACGTCTAAAAAACAACGTCGTATATATGCAAACAAATTTTGCCAGCATCTTCAAAAGAGAATTAATAAAAATTTGACGACGTCATCATGTAAACCGGGCATTATTCTTTATATTGTCCCTTTCCTCTTTCCTTTCGGCAGAGTTCGTGTCCCTTTGGTTGTCAATATATAATATGCTATGTACATACTCGTATACATATGTACATACATTTGTACATATTAAGTGTCACTGTTGCCTGGGTTATTTTTTTCAATTTGAACAAATAACAGTTTGTTATTTCTTTCTTTTCTTCTTGTTGTCTGTATTTCACTGTTTTGTATAGAATTTCTTGTAAATTAGTTGCACACACATAATATTTTCACAGCAATTGACCACATGTTTCTCAATATTGTCCAGTTTACAATATTTATTGTGGCTCTTCTTTCTTACACAAAGTTTAAATTGAAGGCAAGCAGGAGAAACAGAAAAAGAAACGTTAATGTTTAAAATGATTATAAAGATAATCTTGATTTGTGAAATTACTCAAGATTAAATTCAATTTTAAAGGACAAATCCATACATATGGTTGAAATGTCTGTTCTTTAAATATGCATGAACTGAGACAAGAGAAATTGCATTTCTTTCTTTAGTCCCAATTTACACAAAGCAATTCTTATTGAAAAAATTGATACAATTTTTTTCTTGAAATTTCTTCGGTGTTTATACAGCACAATATAATGGCTTAAATCACACACACACATTTGTATACACAAATAAGAGAGAAACAAGAAGCAGCTAAGCTTACAGAATTGCTTCGTGTAAATTGGAACTTAGTTGTGCACAAAATTGACAAACTTGACTTGCATTCTTAAATTAAAAGCAGATTTAAACAAATTATGGTATTTTGTGTTTGAAAAAAATGCAGTTTTTTTTTTGTTCAAATTTTAATTTAAGATCAAGACTAAACAGGGAGACTCACCAAATTTTTGGAGTCAATAAAATTCCTTCAACTAATTATTCCCTTAAAGCTGCCCTGAATCAATTAACTTTTTTATAAAATGTCTTGGCACAAAATAAAAATGATTGTTAAATTATTTCCTACTAAATTGTTTTGATCATATTCTACAATGAGCTTGTTTCATTCCTGCAAACAAAATAATATAATCGAAGGATTGACTGATTCCATTTTAAAAGAAAAAATATAAAACAGGTTCCACTAATTATTTGGATCATACTATAATAAAACAATTGATTTTGCTCCAAAATGAGCTTGTCCATCATTAACAAAGGATACTCTTACATACAGCCTTTAACGACTCTTAATATTCACTATAATTACCCAGAGGGAAAAATTGCAACGCCAGTTTACACATTCTAAAAGATTTATTACTCCATGCCTTTTCTCAGCAGGTGTTCTAGAAGGCGTTTTAGAATGTGTATTAATCAGTCAAAATTTCACTTCAAAAAAATGTCAACAAATCATAACTTCAATAGCAAACACGAATGGTTTTGCAATTATGTACATATTTCTGTATATCGTCACTAAAACAAAACAGTACTTTATATAACTTCATATGTGCATACATATGTATGTGCATTAGGGTGTCCCAAAAAATTTTTTTTTCTGATTTTCATAGGTGCTCAAAGTATTTTTGATTTTTGTTTTAAGAATTTTAGAGGTCGCGCAAATGAAGTTTTTATAAAAAACCGGAGTTTTCGGCCTTTTTTTAACTTTACTCATAACTTGGTTAATACCACGGGTTTCTTCATTCCTGAGGAAACAGTTTTTTCGCGTATTGGTTCCAGAATAATCTTATCAATAATTTTGTGATTTATGCAGTCGGAAAAACTAGACTTGTTAATAGACGCCCACCTCTGCTGGAGTGTGGCGAAAATTTTCATTTGCGCTGATGTGGTTTGCTGTTCAATATTAAACCTGAAGATATTAGGAAAAATCCAATTAAACGGCGGATTAAATTGAAATGATATTCGCAGAAATTACCTTAAAGACCCAACTATAAAAATGTATGGAAATGTACAATAATTATAACGAAAAAAATCACCATTTTTAAGGTACAAACTATAAAAATAGTGTAACTTGGGAACTGCAGGACAAAATTCTATTTTTCTTTTTCTTTATTGTTTAGAACTTATCTGTATTTAAAATCGCGTCACTAGTTTTTATACCTTTCATATAAAATTGAAAAGTAATAAACCGTTTTTTACAGAATTTGTTAAAAAATTACAAAAATACTTACCCCCTCATTCATAAAAACTTACAAATTTTATATGGAAATTTGCTTTATAAACCTGTTGTAAGTTTTATTAATAAGGGCATTAATATGAAGGATCGTAATGGACAAAAATATTGCCCGAACTTAAAGCTTTTGCATATGGAAATAAAATTTGGGAAATTTTCTTTAAAAATATTCGGTCAAAAAATTAAAACCAGATTTTTAACAAAGACTTCATTTGCGCGACCTCTAAACCTCTTCCTAAAAATCTAAATAAAAAATTCAAAAATACTGGACCCTATAAGCTTTCAAATTATACTTGAGCCTCTGACAAAAAAAATGTTGGGACACTCTAATGTGCATACATACATACATGTGATTTGTTAATATAATTTAGTTTATTTAAAATTAATTTAAACCCCCTTTTTACTTTCCTCAATGAAATAATTAATTTAGCAGACCTTTAATTACGACTTGTATGAGACATTAGTTGGTAGACCTTCCAATTGCACTTCTTCAAGTAGGCATGTAGCGAGTAGGCAAGGCTAACAAGGCTAACTAACAATGACTCTCCATGTAAAATTGAAACGATTTTGCAATGCGGCTGGAAGTCCTTGTGACTGCAAAATAAGGCCTTCTTTACAGCATATTTTTCTCGCAAAGTATAAACACTTTTAATAACTTTCCTACGACAACTTTACACGCACACTACAGCAACGACGCCATGTTAATTTTATATTGTGCGAAAAGAAAGCAGTGTTGCCTAACAATGTCTATTACAGAAAAAGCACCGCGAGAAAATCGTATACATTTTTCCTGAATTTTTACACCCTTTTGAAACAATACATTATCTTTAATCAATTTTCATCAAAATTTCCCGCAAATTACTCAACACCCAATGAATGTTTGCCTATATCATTGATTTATATGTATGTATGTATGTATTTTGTTTTATAAGGAAGCAAACTCTTTAAGTATACAAAGGAAATCTATTCAGAATAAGGGCTGCTTATAAGTCATATAGGATTTGCTATCCTATTCAAAAATTTCCATATAATATTATTTTTTAGGGGAGTGTTTAAGTTCTTTGTTGTCTGGAAATCAAATAAACCCTTTTTTCAAACAAGATTTCTTTTTATGTAACAGAAATGTAAATTTATTTATTTTTTTTAGGCTCAACAAAAAAAAAACTATTTCATTACAAACGTTTACATAACAGCTGTAGAGGTTAAAATAGAAAAAGGATTTTTTTAAGGAATTTGATTAAACCTGAATTTGTTTGTAGAAAACAGGATTTTCTCTAAAAATATTATCAACGATCTCATTAATAAGGAAAATTTTCCATTTGAAAAGACCATTTACATATTTTTCATATTATCTTTAATTAATTTATGAAAATATACTAATTTTGAACAAATATTCTATAAAATTTGATGGGAAAATTTAATTTTTTTTTATTTCTGGAAAGAATAAGAATTTCGGTTTAATAAAACTTGAGAAAATTTAATTTTCTTTGAAAAATAACTGTAATTTTGCAACAAAATTTTTATACAAAATAAACTTTTTCTTTATTTTATTTGTTTAAACTTATTAATCATTTACAGCCGTATATTTGTTTTATGAAAGATTAATGATTTTAATTTTATACTTTAGCTTAATATTTTACAACTAATGTTTTAATTAAAAACGCAACAAAAATCATATTTTTTTAAGTAAAAGTAGTAATGAATTGTAAAGAAATTAATTCTGTTTTGATTGGTGTTAATGCACGTCCAATTACCCAAGAAAATGCTGCATAAACATTACACAAAAAGATGCCAGCTAGTTTTGCAAAATAAACACAATTTTGTACTAAAACAATAAATCAAATGACAATATAATGTTTTCAGAAACTCTCAAACAAAAGGAATTATGTATATAAAAAATATAAAACCGATAATGTTTTCCCTTTAATTTAATCCAATATTCGTAAAGATTGTTTAAAATAATCCTCTTTAATGCTAAATACACATAAATTCTTAATTTGTAAAATTTGTACAAAAAGATTATAATTCATCTTTTAATGAAATGGTTACTTTTGTAAATAACCATCAAACCACCAAAATGGTCTAAAAATAATAAAAAAAAACATTAAAAAATTGTTCTCAACAAAAATATTGATAAATTGACTCATCATTGTCATGGTTACTTTCTAAGTAACCATTATTTAGAATTCACAAATTTATAATTTTTTACTATAAATATATATTTTTGTTAAATAACACTTCCTTACGACTTAAATTTATAATATATTAAAAAAAAAAATAAAAATGGCTATGTGGTAACCGGTTACTTTTATAAGTAACCACTATTTCAACTACTTTTACTGCTTTAAAAACAAAACTATTAATAAATACATGATTCTATTATAAATCATTATTAAAAACATAAAAATAGTATTTAGTAACCGGTTACTTTTATTATTAATAACTATTTCAACTACATATTTTTAATACTGAATGTTTTCATATTTTTATTGCAAACAATACAAATGATACGAAACAATGTAAAAGAGATATGGTTACTTTTTAATTTTTTCGAGTAACCATTATTTTTAAATAATATATTGTGCTAAAACTTTTCTTTAATATAAAAAAACAAACGGTTACTTTATTTATCTAAGTAACCATTATTTTCAATGACTTTTGTTAAAGAAAAGTTTTGCTTTTTTTGAGCCATTTATAAATTAATTTACTCTGTGATGTTCTTCTTAGAATCTTCATAAAGTGGTTACTTTTGTAAGTAACCACTGCTTTTTATATTGTTAAGGCTGTTAGTAATATGTATTTTGTTCAGCGTCAATTTTACTTTGATTAAAGGTTTTACTTATAAACAAAATTTTAAGGATTTTTATTAAATATCAAATGGTTTATTTTTTAAACAATAGAATTCTCAAGTAATCGACATTTTAAATTTTAAGTTTTGGGAAAATATGTAAAATTTTCTTTTAGTTTTAGTAATAATTTGTTTATATTTAGAAAATTTAGATTTTATAAAAAGGTTACTTTTATAAGTTCTGTTAAGATGTTACTTAGTAAAGTATGCTTAATTAGATTAATTTTTCTATATTTAATTTAGATATTGGTACTATTTATGTATTTCAAATCAAGCAGCTGTTTTTAAAAGTTCTTTTTTGTTTTAAACCTCTATTTTAAAAGCCTTTTCTTTCTATTTGGCACTAACTTTTTTATTGTAAAATACAGTATATATTTTTACATTAAAATCTATAATTTTGTGCCACAGGATAAAAGCTATTCGAGCATTTTCTAGTCTTTTGTTAATAGAAAGGATTAAAATGTTATTTTGTCTGTGGCAGAGTATGTACGTGTGCAACAATGAACCAAGTAAAACAGCTGCCATATTTTAATACATTGATAGTTAAATGGTTACTCATTACTTAGGGGACAACAGTTCTCTCAATATAACATTTCTAAATGACTAATCATATTGATTGTATAGGACACATAGCCAGGCATACAATAAAGGGAAAAAAATCAACAACAAAAAAATAGCGATTGATATCAATAAAGTAATATACATACATACATAACAAGTAATTATCCTTTATTGTATTAATGAGAGTAAACGGGTACGGTTTTTTATTCTCATTAATTTACACATGAATAAATAATGATTATGTACATTAGAAGGCATATACCTACATACATACAGTGGGTGGCCAAATTATTAGTTACACTAGATTTTCTTATTAATTAAGATTCAACCGCTTTTAATACGTATATAAATTTGTTTCTTGTACCAGATGTTTTCGTATTTTAATTCTGGTAATACTGTTAAATATTTTGTGCAGTGTCAACAATGATTGGTAACATTAGAGTGCAGTTGTAGATCATTCTGCTCTGAAGTGTGAAATATGTAATTTTGAGGTTATACTGTTATACAAACAAAACCTTATAGAGGCATTGATTAAAGTCTGGCATCACGATGAAGAACTAAAAGAAAATGCATTCAGAGCATGCCAAAAAGGGTGCAAGCTGTAATTGATGCCAAAGGAGGTTCTACGAAATATTAAGATTTTTTTTCAAAAAATTTGTTTTCCTCAAATATATGTTTTTAAAACAAAAGAATTTATTTTTAATTGAAATAGAAACACTTAATTTACCTAAAAGAACAAATAAAATGATAAATTTTCACTATTTTAAAATGTTATACGGCTTCAAACTAAACAATTTTGCATGTGTAACTAATAATTTGGCCACCAACTGTACATACGAGTATGATAATGTTCTGCTTTAAACATGGCGTAAATGCAACAACAACAACAATATAATAATAATATTGTACTGTTATTTGCACTTGTCATTACTTCTATTTACAAGAGCACAGACACACGCATACACACACATAATTGTGTGTTAAGAAAATGAGATGAGATGGAGATTAACCGTTAGATTATTTAAATTGTAGTATAGTCACTTTCAGCAGTCATGCTAAAAAGAGTAGTGACAGTAGTTTAAGTACTTTTCTGATGTTTTGCTGATGTTTTTGTAGCTAAAATGTAAAACTCTCATTATTTGTGTTTAAGACAGACCCCTTGCTGTGTGTTGAGAGCTACCAAATTTTAATGCTATTGTAGTTTTTTCTGTCCTTTGTCCTCAAGTACCTACCTACGTAAAAACATTATTAAAATGATATTTTTCTTGTAATTTTCTTTAGTTAGGGAAGGGATGGATATGTTCTGCCAAGAATTAGAATTATAAACGTACCTATAAGTTAAGAAAGTTTAAGTTTCAAATTTATAATTTTTACGCATTTCACATTTTTTAATAATTAACTAGAAAAAGTTCCTACTTTAAATGAATTTCCCTTTATTTACAGATTTTGTAAAAATTAAAGTAAAAATAAAGTCCTGCTGTTTCTTAACTTAAACTTAATCTTTTTTATGTTAATTTTGTTATTCGTAATTTATTACAAGGACTGTCATTATTTAAAGAGCCAACAAGATCGCTCTTGATTAAACAGCAGCTGTTGAATTTATACGGGTGTCTCTCGTCTGTATTTTGCCCATTTCTACAGTTTTTTTTATATTTTATTACTGTGGCTGTACTTTTACAGCTTAGTAGTAGTAGGTCTGGTCTGTCTGCCTTCCATATGCTTAACACATTAAAAAAAAAAACCAAAATTAAACTAATGACGCATGTCATTTGTATGTAGAGTAAGTAAATTTTAAATTTATACATAGCAAAACATTTGGAAACAGCTTTCGCTATTTTTATTTAACAAATTCTTATTGTTTTTTTTTATAGACAATTGTTTAACAATCACTTATTTGTTGCTATTCTGTTAATGAAAAAAGTTTTTTTTATACAATTGTGCAAATTATTAGCTGTCATCATTTTGCTTGTGCAAAAATAGGAGTTGACAAATATGGCCTCAACCCCTTTTTAGGAGAAACCACCCTCTGTTTGTTAAAGCTATTTCCTCTAGCTTTGGTTTTGTTGGGCTTTTTAAATCACCATGGTTTTTTGATAATTTATATGTTGTTAATCATTTTAAAATCCCTGCCTAAATAATGTTATAGTTAAGGGGACATGCTGTCTAATGTTCTATTAAATTAAAAATTTCGCGATAAAAAAACTGTTTAAATTCAAAAATAATTGCGAAACTTTAAAATTAAAGTAACTTCCTGATTCAGCAAAAAAGATAAAACATTTGTGTAGAAAAATTGTAACAAAATATCTCTAATTGTTTCCTGATACTTATAAAACGGCATCAGATGTTTTCCATTTTTATGATTTAAGATATTGTCACACTTAGAAAATATTTACTCAAAAAAAGCGTAACCACTTGTTTTAGCACAAATATATTTGATATTGTTTACTCTTACAAGAGTTTTGCAAGATCAAACAACATCAAATAAAATAAAATGTGTGTTGTCCTAAATAAACGAATTCAAAAATATTTTATTTAGTGGTTACGTCTTTTTTGACAAATATTTGCCAAGAGTGACATCTCTTTATTATAATTTCTCAATGTTATAAAACTTAAATTTTTCCCCAAAATCCATTCTTTTAAACTATCTTTTCTTTACCAAAAAAAAAAATCATATCCTACCTTTTTTCTTATTGTTTACGCAATGTGCCTTTTATTTACAACTCTGTCTTATTGTTTATCATTGCCGAAATTATACAACTCAAAAAAATGAGCATGAGAAACAGAGAGTGAGTGAGTGTTTTTCTTTATTAACAGCGTAGCAGTTGTCTATTTTTTATTTATAGTGCATCTTTTTAGTTGGCAAGATTAATAATCATAATTTTTTAGATAATATTTCATGAATTGTGTTATTTTTTATTCATCTTTTGTTGGAAGAATGAATGATTTTTTTGTAGAAATCTTAAGAAATGCATTGTAATTTTTAAAATAGCAATTGTTGAGAGTAGATAAATAACTTCTTCAAAATGCTTCAAACTCGTGTATATTTTTTCTATAAATATTTCTTTAAATTTTTCAAACATTTAACAAGCAAATCAATAAAATTTTTAAAAGATATTGTGTTTTACAAACAGTTTCCCACTGCAAACAATGTAACATTTTTCAGAGAAGAATTTCTTGCAAAATGTCAAAAAGTTTATTCTTAATTTTATTTATAAATATTCTTAATTGTCAACAACATCATGATTGAATATCATTTAACAGATTGGATGGATATTTTTTTGGATACTTTTTCCACCTCGAAAGAGGGAATTCCAATGAGCTTTTTCAGGTTCTAGTACATGTTCTATAGTTCAGGCTCCAGTTCACATCCTAGTTCATGTTCTATTAAAATAACACTTTATAGTTCTGGTTCCAGTTCAGGTTCTAGTTCAGTTTTAGGCTGTATTACAAATCAATAAGATGTTATAAGTGCTTATAAAGTCTTTTGTTCAATTTACAAGTAATGTTGTACATTGTATAATACAACTATTAGATCTTGGACACAATTTTAAGCAAAGTCATATGTTTATGTTTATTTATCAACATGTTGTCAAGCCATCAAAATGTCAAAATGTTTTGGCAACACTTAAACTTTTATACAACATTTGAAAAACATATGTAAAAATGTTGTAGGTGTTGTAAAAAATTTTAAGGCTCCGATTACCGTTCACCACACTAAGTATTTTGATGTTGTATGTTGTAAACTGCAATTACGATTCACAACACTTATTAGTTTAATCGTAAGAAAAGTGCAAGTTGTGTTATAGTCGAGACAACACTATCGGACACTTATGTTTATAGAAATTACCAACAATATTTGTACAACTATTGTAAATTTAGACGACACTACAACATTACTTGTAAATTTAACATCTTATATGAGGAAATTTGTACGGTTCTTTCCCAAACAAGCTAACTCCAAAAAATGTGCATTAAATTACGTCCTAGGACGTTAAAAAACATTGATATCGCAAATCAAATTTGATAGGTTAATCCAGTTCCAGTTTAAATTAGTGCTGTACTACAAATCAATTTGATTTGTAAGCTCCTTTTTTAGACATTGAAAAACTCTGATATCGCTAATCATTTGTTGTGCGTGAAGGTCATTGGGTTTCAGATAAGCGCTTTATGACAGATCATTAACAGATTTTAAGAGTCAAAAGAACTAATTTTGCTTGAGAACAGACATTGGCTTTTAATTTTATGTTTAAGATAATTAAAGAGTTGTTGGATTTGCAATTATGGGTTTCCGATAGATAAAACATACTTGCTTGAAAAATTATTCGTTGGTTTTTTCTTGCTTCCAACAATCTAATGCTGTCATATTATTCTGATTTAAACCTTCTTAACAGCTCCAACAAATACTCAGTGGAATATACGCTATCAGTCTTAAAAGGCATGCCGATATATTGGGATTTTCCGTGGTGTCGGACTACGATTATATTGACCGTTATTTGAAAATCTATAGACTCAGTGTAATGTCTGGGTTTTAGGAAAATTCGGACTACAATTTGCTTCTTAAGCTTATAAGTCTTGTTTACCGTATTTTCTGCTACAATGTTTTGGAAAGATTTATACATCTGCACAACGCACTCAATACTTTCTTAATATTAATCTACATACATACTTAGATACTGCATTTTATGCTTAATTATTAAAAACACTATTTTAAATACTTCTCAATAGGAATTTTAGTTAAAAGTATTTCAAAATTCATTCAATATTAACAAATATCTCAAATATTAAATAAGCTCCAGCATTTTGCTTAAATCCCTTTTAATCACACTTCTGGCAGCACCTTTTTCCCTAAACATACCAGTGTTGCCATTTTAGCACTTTCAGTGTTAGATTTAGCATTTTGTTTCTCGAAAATGCATTGAAATTTTTAAAAATCATGCTAAATGCTTTTTAGCATAATTTGCTTGATAAAAAACAATTTTTTTCTCGAACAAATTTTTACTATTTTACTCCAAAAAATACTTTTGGAGAAATAAAAAATAACTTATTAATATTTCAACTAAATTTCTTTCGGTGTGGTAAGTAAATGAACACGGAAATTTTTGAATTAATATATGAAATGCAATATATTAAAACAAGTCAACAATTGTTATGAACAAAATTAGAAAAAACTATTATTTATATTTGTAACATTTGAAATAAAAATTGTATTGTTACATTGAAAACATTTAGCACTTATTTTTTCTTCTGTAGAACATTTTAGCACTTAGTTTTTCAAGTTTTAGCATATTTTGAAATTCATTTTCTGGCAACACTGAAACACACACTCCAGTTAACTCAATGATCTTAGAAAAACCCACTGGCTCTCACCCTCTCTCTTCTTATTGTACACTCTTTTACTCATGGACTCAAAACGACTATAAGAATTGAGTGAGGTAGTGGCGCAATTTGAATTGCGTTTTCAGTTGAGTGCGGTTGTTCATAAAGAAAAGTTTTGATAAAGCGAGTGAATGATAAAATAAAATTTAAATAAATACATTATTCAAAATAAATAATTAAACGATAGATTTTAGAAAGGAAACTAAATCCTTAAATTTAAATACAAAAGGTCAATGGGAATATTGATAAATGAACAAATTTAAAAGAAATTCAAAAAAAAGATGCATATTTATATCTTGTAAAACTAAGCTAAAGGCAGCTAAACGTATTTAGTGTGTAGAGGTTTTTTTAATAAGTTGCACATCCAGTTTTTCAATTTGGATACACAGAGTGAAGCATCTTAAGTTTTTTTTTTCTATTTTTAATAAAAAGAGTTGTAAAGTGTAAAAGAATTTTGTGAAAAAGCAGCAAAAGAGAGAGCGAAAAATATAATTGCATTTAAGTTGTAAATACATAAAATTAAAAATTTAACTAACAAATGGCCATATTTAACAAAATTTAAGAAATAAAGAAATTCTGAACAAGAAGTGTTGATTTTATTAAACTGCTTAAATAAGTAAATTTATAAAAGCTAAACCAAAAAGTGTTGCCATATAGGTATTAATCATTCTAATCTTAAAAGTTTTTAAATTATAACAAAATTTAACTATTGGTGATTTTATGTATTTGTGTTTTTGAAAATAATTATTTAAACTTAGAAAAATATGTGGCATTGTATACAATTTATTTAACTAACGTCAACAACTCGAACTAAAAGAAAATGTTGCAGTCTTTGGATACTACTTCTTTAAATCGTTCCAATACCTCTTTGTCTTCTAATACACCCTCTACTCCCACCACCATAACTTCAACAGCATCGGAAGAAAAACAGCAACGTAGAAGGTCTACATTCTATGTGCCTTTAGTCATAGAGGACGACGAACCAGAAACGACCTCAGCCTCCAAGAAGCAGAACGACGAAGTTGATAAAAGCTCTAACAGCGGTAGTCTGTCCAGTTTAGTTAGTCATTCTACTAGTAGCAAGGATTTTAAAAACTCTAGCAATATCAGCTTAAAGAAGTCCTCTTCTACTATTTTAAAACCTCTCAATAATAAACAGAATTCGGGTTCTCCCAGAAGTGCCACTACTTCGGTAAAGGTAACCACTTTATTGTTTGAGAGAGCCAATAGTACTTTGGGTTTCAGCACCACATCCTCAAACTCCTCTAACGCTTCTTCGGGCTACAGAAGTGGCAGTTCCAAGAGTTCTAAGAAAATGGCTCCTCCTTGTGGTTTCAACTGGAGTTTGACAGGAGTCACTGATGACATGTCTGCCGATATAGATGAGGACAGTGATGCAGCAGAATTTATTATTGCCATGCATAAAAATAAAACCATCAAGTCCACCCTTAATACACCCTTAAAAGAAACAGCTTCTTCAAGCTCTGCTCTAAGCAGTACCAAACGAACTAGTAAGATTTCTTTAAGTTCGGCCAAGACCTCTTCTACCAATAGATTGAGTTCCATAAGCAATAAATCCCTACTACAAATCACTTCAAATAATCATTCCACACCTATAGCCAAACAAAGAGCCCAGTCTCAACAACCTACAGCACGCACTAAACGCTATGGCATAGTTCTAAATGGTCTAGATGACAGTCAATCGCCCAGAAGCTCTTTGGGTTCCACCACATCGGAACAACTGGCCACCACTACAAACTCAGAAGCCCGAAAATCCTCTAGTTCCTATAAGAGCTCTACAACCAGCAACAAATGGCCTTCCCCGGCTCCCAGAACCCAGTTTAATGAGGAAAATGATATTGTGGTAACCCCCACCGTAACAAATACAACGTCATCAATTCATACAACACGTAATAATACTGGTGGCTCTCAAACTAAAATCAATACAAAACAAACCCCCCAAAAACTGAGAGACAACAGCCACAACTGGTCTCTTAAGTCAACAGCAACAACGCCAGCGACACCAATACAGAATTGCAATAATGAGTACGATGATGACGATGATTCAGAGATAAGTCGCATGCAAACCAATACATCGACACCCATTAAAATGATGAAATCACGCTCGCGTACGAACATCTTATCAGTACCCTCATCGTCGGCGTCGTCTGCCGCTATGGCGTCTAAACATCTACAAAGCTCTGAGCAAAATCTAATCAATGTCGCCAAAATAAAAGCTTCAACTTCGTCGTCTACCCATACCAAACAAACAACTAATACAACTAACATTACACCAACAACAAAAACATTGCTGAGCAGCAATATTGTTACCTCCACACCGTGTGTTTTGCGAATAAAATCGAAAACTTTACCGCAAAATCTATCGCCCTCAGTTGCATTAAAACAAGGCGAAGCATTAGATCACGCCGCTACGTCGTCCTCTGGTACTCATACACCAAATAATTTATCAAAAACTAAAAAATCTCCGCTAGAAACATCGGCCTCATTGAATCGTAAATTCGGTGGCAGTCAGGCGTGTCATTTAAATCGTGATCATACGAAAAATGCCAAATCTAGTACGGCCAATACAATTATAACAACAGCTTTTCCACCCAAGAACTTGTTTCTGTTGAAATCTACCCCAAAACTAACGAACTCTATGTCGTCTTCCTCGGACAATTCGTTGACCTCACCGCCCGCCGCCGCCATTAATCCCAAAAACTATCCACCACATCCCCATCAAATAACTTCACCCGCCAAGAAATCACTGTCATTCATACGCCGTGCTAATTCGACCAAATTGTCGCGCAGCAATTCGCTTTTAAAGACCATAGCTTCCCAGCATCAACAGCAAATGCAGGGCACAAATGGCAGCAGTACGTCCGGTGCACCCTTCTGTACGGGTAGTTGGGGCAAAGATTTCTATTTACAATACGATGTGTGTCCCCTGGCACTGGATGAGTTGGATTCGTATTTTCGGGCCGAAAAGTGTGCCGAATTGATACGCGAACGTTTCAAAATATTTGATGTAACGGCCGTGGCTAATGAGGAGAATTGTTCGGCAACGGATACACTGATACAGGATAATTCGAATGCCTCGTCGATGGGAGAGGGTACTATACGTAATATCGATAGTAGCTGTAGTAGTCCCTCGGATAAGGAACAGTCGCAACACGAACATCAACATCATCAGCTGGACGATGATGATGACGATGATGCTGGACATCATTCGGGTAAGTGTTTTGTGTTTAAAATTTAGATTTTGAGATAACTGCATCGAGTTTTTAACTATAATTAGCTAAACAATTGTTTATAATAAATGTTTACAATAATATTGTTTATTTAGCAAGCAAGCAATCATTAATAATTGTCAAACTTGTCACTAACTGTCATTTGATAGTTGTGTTGTCATATGTTAAGTTATCTCTACTCTATTTGTCTTTCATATTTGTAAATATCCAGCTATCACTTATTTTATTTCTAAAGAAATTTTTCTTCACACTATTCATAAAATGCACTTAAATTATTTATGTTTGTTTATTTTCTCTAAAATTTGAAGAAAAAATCTATTCTAATCTTCTTAGACAACAACTTGTGATAATTATTTACGTCAAAAATGTAGCTGTCATAAACCGCCATATTGGAAAGGTTGAATTACATGTAGGTATGGTTTCTTTTTTTTCTTTCTTTTATATTGTTGTTGTTTTATTTTTTTTTGTATCTTTATTTATTTGGGTTTAAGTTCGTTAGGTTTTAGTTTGTTTTTTTTATCAGCTTCAACAAAAATTTAAACTTCTCCAATGATTGATTAACGAAAATTTACAGCAACAACAAGATATGTACATGAATACGTACAAATAACAACATCTTAAGAAGAAAACAACTTTTTCGGTTGTTATTGTTGTTTTAGTTACTCATGTTATTATTTTCTTTACGTTCTTTACCTTTTCTCTGTATACACGTTGTTGTTCTTTGTTTTGTTTTTCTCACTAGTTGTTGTTATTTATAAAAAAAATGGTTGTTAATCATTTCACGAAGGTAGATCAACTATGTATCAGTGAGTGTGTAGTGGAGCGAGTGAGCGTGAGAGAGAGAGAGAGAGAGGAAGAGAGATTGCAGTAAAACCGTAAAATTAAAAACAAAACAAATAAGATATAGTAATTGATACATAAGTACATGTACCTATATAGAAAACAGTGGATTGTTTTAAAGCATTTTTGATATTAAATTGGCTAGTTGGAATATATTTTATACAAAAAGAATTAATGTGACTTTTTTAAAGGTGGCCAAGTAGCATTTTGAAGGAGACTTTTCACAGTTAAAAAAAACTGAATTTTAAAGAGAATTTATAAATATTTGTATTTGTATTAAGTGTTTCTTATTTAATTTTTTATTGTTAATAAAAATTCCTTAAGTATTGGGGAATTAATGCCCCCTCTTCTTTACCATATTTTTTGCAAACAATTTATTTAAGATTAGATAAGAAATATTTAAGACTTTTGTACAATTCAATTGAAAAATTCGAAATGCGTATGTATGTATGTATGTATGTATGTGCATATGTAATTAAAAAAAAACCAATCAAATCATTATTAAACATTTGTTAAAAACGTAATAACTTAATACTTAACAAAATTTATTATGTTAAAAATTTTGCCATTAATTTATAAAACTATCTCTTGTATTTTTTTTTTGTTAATAATTTTGTTGGTAATTTATGATGGAGTTTAGTTTGCTATTGTTACTTTACATACCTACTTTTATATTCATTAAAATTGTTTTGCAAACCCCATTTACTCTACTTATTTATAACTAATTTTTTGTAACATTTATAACATATCAGTTGTATTATTTTGTTATATCTAAACAATAGCAATTCGTGACCAATTTTTTATTTTTAGTTTCTGTGTAGTTTTTTTGGTTTTGTTTGGGGTGTTTGAATTTTTGTTTAACATTACTTCAAATTACTAAATTTTTAAGAAACAATTTAGAGTGCTATATTCGGCTGTACCGAATCTTTAATACCCTCCATTACAAATTTAAGCCAGAATTTTTGTCTTGATCAAATCTAAAAAGGGAAATTGAAAAAAACTTCTATTGTGTTTATTTTTAAAATATATTATTTAGTTTGTTTATATTAAACATTTTTCTTGATTGTTCATTATAATTTTGCTAAAATATTTCAGCAACAGCTTTAAATTTTTGTGTTTACTTTTGCTATTTTATTTCAGCAATAAATTTATTTATTTATTTATTTTGAAATACAAACCAGATATTTGTTTATAGGTATTTGGATTTTATACAAAACAACTATAATTTTAACATTAAATTTTATATTTAAATGGCTACCAATAATAACGAATTTAACTTTTAACTTTAACTACTTTTTAAGAAATGCATAATATTTAAATTAACAAATGAATCATTAAAAAAACAGAAATTTTTTTGTACAACAAACACAACAATTTTAAGACGCAAATAAATATTATAATTAAAATAAAGCTTGTTAAAAATATTTATTTAAAATTATGAAATAAGCAACAATACGCGTTAGTTGATATTTATATTTAAGAATGAAGTAATTAGAGATTTTTTTTTGGAAACTAAATTGTGTAATAAACAATCCCCCTTTTTGAGTAATATTTTTTTTATCAACAAAATTGTTTTTGTTGTTTAAAGCTTTTAATTTAAATTTTTGTTAATATTTTTATCATTTCTTGTTGCTGCTGTTATATATATTATTATTATTATTTTTTTTTTTGATACTTTTATTTTCCCCAAGTTGCATGTGTAAATTGTTTAAAGTGCCTAAGTTTGTAAAATTGTAGGTCAGTGTGAAAAACTGCTTATTTGTAAAAAGAGAGGGAAAAAACTGATAATTAAGCGGTATTTTGTTTTTGTGCAATACGATTTTTTTTTTACAAAAAATAGAAATAATGAATATGTTTAGTATAAAAAGTGTTATTTTTTTTATTTAAATGTTTATTTCTCATGCCGCCCTTTAATTTAAAATCAACCAAAAAATTTTAAATCGCGTTTCATTATCATAGTTTTTGTTCGTGAACGCTACTATAGGTAATGATGATTTATAGGTTTTACTAAAACTTGCAGGGACGCCCTAACTGTGGGAAAGTTTAAAAAATAAAAATCAGTTACCGGCATATTTTAAAAACCCTTCTAATATTATTTAAAAATATTAATAAAAACAGCTCAAAAAAACAGATAAATTTATATTATATTTTGTAAAAAAAAAAAGATTAAAACTGCATACCTATCAATTTTGCAATAAAGCTATTTTTACACGATTGAAATTTTTTTCAAAATTGGTCTTCAAAATGCTTCAAACTTGTGTAAACAGCAAAAATTCTACAAAATTTATTTATTTCATAGTTGTTAATATTTATTTAATAAATAAATGTTGAAGAAATTTTTGCTGTTTACACAAGTTTGAAGCATTTTGAAGAGCAATTTTGAAGAAATTTTCAATCATGTAAAGCTAGCTTAATCTTATTTATTTTCTAATATTGTTCTAAAATAATCACTTAAGGCACGGTAACATTTGGTAAATATTTATATAAAAAAGCGTAACCACTTGTTTTAGCACAAATTTGTTTGACATTATTTACTCTTACAAGAGTTTTGCAAGATCAAACAGCATTAAATAAATTAAAACTAATGGTTGGGGTTTTTTTTTTTTTTTTTGAAGACTTTTATATAAACATTTTATGTTAATTATTATTAACTTCAGTGTTCATTAAAACAACTTGTTAAATCAGTTCTTTTGACAAAATATATGTATATTTTAAAGTTGAAAATGGTAGGGGAGGAATTATAGTGTTTTTTTTTTGTAGACTTTAATAAACAAATTTTAAGTTTTTATTATTTTCCGTATGATAATTACAAAACTTGTTAATAAAACTATAACTTAATCTAAAAAAGATCTTGTAAAATGTGTTTTGTTATGTAAAGTTGTAAGTGGGTGTGAGGTTATTGTAATTTTACGATGTTAACTTCCTTTCTGGTTTTGTTAAGTTGTTTTTTTGTTTTTGTTTATATTGTTCTCTATTAACAATTTAATACATCTTTATTAGTTTCTAATCTCTAATTTGCGTGATACTTGAAACTAAAGATTTCATTGTTTGTCTATTTGATTTCTTTACAAACTCATCTATATAAGCAAATGAAAACATCAAGGTATTAAAAAATTATCTATAATTTATTATTATCTAGCTAAATATAGCTACGAAAACAAACAACAACAAAAACAACAGCAACAGCAGTTAACAAAACGTGAGGTTTTTCATAAGCAAAATTAATAATTAACAAAACAGAAACAGAAAACAATAAAAAAAAACTAAAAAAAGAAATCATTAAGAAGAAATTTCAAAACAATTTGATTAATAACTTATTAACACATTTTAAATTTTTTCCAGAAAAATAAAAAATTTACTTTTAACTGTTATTAACATTTTGAATTTACTGTAAATATAATTATTTATAACATAATTTTTAGTTTTAAACATTTATTTAGTTTTCTTTCCCCTTTACCTTATAACAACTACTGTGTTTATGTTTTAATACCAGTTTAAGCAACCCTAAGTCTCTTGTTAAGTTCTGTGCATGAAGTTAACAAACAGTTCATTGCTGTTTTAAAAGTAAACAAACTTTAACATTTTAAAAGCAGACATTGTTAAAGGCCTGACTCAGTTGATTAATAAATAATGGGGTCATAAACAAGATGACCAACCAATTTAAAGTAAAAATGAATGAAACTAAATTAATAGTAATTGAACAGAGGGACATTATACATAAAAACAAGTTTTAAATGAATGTAAAGACTTTTTAAGAGAGATTTCTGTGCTTAAAAAATTAATTTGTTATAAAAAGAAATATTCTTGTAAAGCATTATTTAAATTGTACCTGTTTATTAATATTTATGAGTATGTATATTTACCCTTAATAGCAGGTTGGTTTTGGTTTTTTCCTAATATTTCCTACAAAACCAGTTCTTTCGTTGAAAACACCCTCAATTTTATAAATTCACAAATTATATTAAAAAATTTATAATTTCCAAATGTTTTTTTTATAGTTTTTAATTTAAAGTTCCGCTTATATGAACAACTTCCTTTACAATTGTACAATTGTGGTGGAAAAAAAACACGCACAAATTAATTTAAAATAGAGACTTGAAACAACCCCTGCTTTAAATACTTCCGTTATTAAAGCACAACTTCAAATATATACAAAATTTTTTTAAGGGGGAATTAAATCAATTGAACAGCCAAACAAAGAATTCTTAATTTCTTTGCTTTTTTAAACTAATAAGTTCATAGAAAAACTTGTTAAAATTCCTTGAAAACCTGTTAAATTTTTTTTTTTAATTCTCCACTTATTTTATTTTTTGTGTTGTATCTCCATGACTCATGTTTAAAATTTTATGGTTTCATTTCATTTCAATTAAAATTTGTTTTCTTGTTTTCTCAAATTCATCTGTTTGAAACTGGTTGGCTTGGTTACTTTAAGATTAACATCTAAAATATATAAGAAATTGATTTTTTTTTCAGACTCCCATTAAATCTTGAGCTATTTATGGCGGATTTGTTTTTCAGTTTTTTTTTTTTATTTATGCTCTTGAACTATAATTCAAGCATTCATTGTCTTGATTTATTGAAGTTTTATTTATATAAAGTTTTTAATTTTGTTGTTTTTTAAACAATATTAATGAGCTACTGTTTGAGCTTAATGATTAAACTAAAGAAAACAGGTGAAATTTGTTTGGTGTGACGTAGCAGAGAAATCATAATAAATTGCAAATGTTGTCAATGGTTAAATTCAAATTTGACAAGTATGTACTGTTACATAAGTCATTTGTTTGCTTTTTAGTTTCTGCAAAGATAAATCATTTCTAATTGCAAGTTTTCTTTAAAACTCGTCTACAAGTAACATACAGCTGTGTGCAACTAATTAAGGACAGTAGTATTTAATATTTTAAACGTCATGTTAAAGGTAATATTTAAAAGTTAGATTAAATTAATTGTTATTACAGAGTGTTTTTTAGTACAGTGTACTCTCTCCTTGCGGACACCTCTCTAAAACCGACACCTTTCATATTCATTTCACATAACCGCTACACCTCTCTTTGTTTACTTTCGTTTATGTTCTTACAAGTATTGCTTGTATACATAAAGGGAAATCCCCTTCATACATTTGCAAATGTTTATTATATTTTTAAATCACCATGCCGAAAGCAGTGTTGAAAATTAGAGAAAAAGTTAGGCAATAATGTTTTAAAATGCAACGCCACAATTAAATCACGGCGTTCAAGCAAGTGAATGTCTGCGTTCTAACAGCTAATTATTACCTACGTTGTTGTTAATACAACTGTTGGAAGTTGTGTATTTTGTAAAACACAACGCTGAATTTTTTATCACTTGTGTTGTGAAATTTAACGCTTTATAATTATTTGCTTTAAAAGCTTTTTTCTTCACAATTTGAAATATTTTCTTGATAAATAACCAAACAGAATTATTGAACAGCAATGCAAAATACATAAGTATAGCTTTATGTAAATTTCAGTATCAACATTTACAATGGCAATGGTAATATTTCTGCGTTCACTAAACGCATTGACCCAGTGAATTACCAAATTTCATATTTTTGGTGATTTATGATTCATTTTGGCGTTCACATGATGCATTGAACGCGAGTGATTTACAAAATTAGGGAAATCGCCAAAGTCTGGAATGTTTCAAAAACAATGGTTTGAAAAACGGTGAAATATTTCAGACAGCATTCTACTACTTGGGTTGCCCCGATAGACTAAGGCGAAAGTGTGCCGGAATATCAGTCAGAGGGTTTCGGATTCGATTCCCGCCAAAGACTCTGGGCGTTTTTTGCAGATAAGCTAAAAGCTTCGCAGTTTGTGTTTGTTAATTAATGTTTGTTAATTTGTTAACAAAACTATAGAAAAGGTGGCTCGTAAAAAATTAAGCCACATTCGTGAATTGTACGCGAGTCAGCAAATAAGATTCGGATTGCAGTATGTAGCCAAAACCGATATGTAGTAAAACGTCAATTGCGAGAAGTTTGACTGTTTGTGAGAATTTTACGAAAGAAGCCATTATTGTCTGAACGTAACGGAAAGAGGAGACTCAAATTCGCAAAGAAGTGCCTCCATTGGACAAATGGAATGAAAAAAGAGTATTATTTTGGGACGAAACGAGAAAAAATATGTGCACCGGCCAAAGTTTAAAGAATTTGATCCCAAGTACTACCGCACCACTTTGCATAAATCAGCATAAATGAGATTCAGATTGCAGAGTTTGAATTATTTTTTAATAAAAAACTTTTTTTTTGTAAAATTTGTGGTATGTCCTTAATTATATGCACGAGTGATATCAATATTATTTGAAAATATGACTCACGGATTCATAAATAATAATTAATTTGACACAATATACAGATATTGACTAAACTACGACAAATATTGACAATATCATAAAACCTTTTGGTTATTCAAGCTCACATGTTAGTATCATGTACTTAATTAGTTGCACGTAGCTGTAAGTCTTATAACACAAACTTTATGTTAATGTTATAAGGAGACACTGCAGAATTATGTTATGTTTCTATTTTATTTCTAGTATAAAAAATAAAATAAATAAATAAAATATAATAAAACACTCAAAAACTTCCAAAAAATCAATGCATAATCCTGACATTAACAGGAAAGCTTTAACAATTTACTAAAATTTATTTTCTTTATGTCTTAATATTAAATCATTGCTAATTTAAAGCCAGGATAATAAATCTTTTAAACCATTAACAAATGTATAAGCGTATTTTGTTATTAACTGATTACAAAGGCTTCTCTTGTCTTTATAAAAAAAAAAAACAAAGAAAATAAATATAAAAAAATGGTATTTGTTGGTCATTGGACTTTCAGGTCTTAATGGACAATAAAAGCAGGATTATTTTTTTCGTAGCTTCTTAAGAAATGCCACAAAGTGATTTGTAATCATCTACCACAAAACTAAGTGAATCATTTTCAAGGAAAATAACATGAAATCGTCTTTACAAGCAACAAAACTCAACAAAAGCGTAAATGGAAAACACATTTTTAAAGCAATTTGAAAATAAAAACCTTGTTGTAATAAAGATAAGGGGAAATTGCAACAAATTTATGTGTTTCCAAATAAAATCATTTGAGTTAACAAATTTTTAAACATTTTATGTTAAAAAGCAAAAAAACAGCTTAAAAGGTTTAAAAACAATTGGGCAACTTTTTTTAAAAAACCTTATTTCAAACAGAATCTGCAAGTTTTAAATTTAAGTTGTCAACAGTTTAACAGAAAACTTAGAAAACTGTGAAATTTTCAGGATTTTAACTAAAACAATGAATTTTCTTAAAAAAAGGCTCCTTAAGACTCCTTAAAAGAGTATTAAATTAGTACCTACAAAATAGTACTTTTTGTAAAAATGTGCTTTAAAGTATATTTTTATAAAGTTCAAAACTAAAATTTAGCAAACTACTATTTTCTAAAAATTGTGAAAATCCTCCAAATTATTAATTATGTAATGAAATCAATAAATTTTCTTTGTTAAAAATAATGAAAAATCCCGGATTTTTTTAAGAGCCTAAAATTAGTACCAACCAAATGGTACTTTTTGAAAATATGTGTTTATAGTATATTTTTATAAAGTCCAAAACTTAAATTTAACAGAAATATAGAAAAGTTTTTTTATCCAAAAAAGTACTTTTTCTACTAATATTTTCTAAAAAAAACTGTGAAAATCCTTTAAATTATTAACAATAAATTTTCTTTATAAAAATTATCAAAAAAATTCCGGATTTCCCTAAAAGAGCCTAAAATTATTACCAACCAAATGGTACTTCTTGAAAAAATAATAAAGCCCAAAACTAAAATTTTACAAAAATATAAAAAAATATATAACCTTAGAAAACTTTGAAATTTGTATGTATCCAAGATTTCCTTAAAATAGCTTAAAATTAGTACCTACTATATATAATAGTAGTTTTTGTAAAAATGTATTGTAAATTATAATTTTATAAAGCCCAAAACTCAAAATTTTACAAAAATATAAAATGTTCCTTTTTGTGAAAAAAGTACTTTTTCTAAAACCATTTTTTAAAAACTTTAAAATACCTCAAAAATTTAATTTATTAAACCAAATCAATAAATTTTCTTTTGTGAAAAAACCTTACAAAAATCAACGATTTTCTTGAGAGAGACTAAATTAAGTAAATTTATACAGTAAATAATCAGCCTTATTATGAGTGTCGTTTTCTCTTTACGACTACGACTGTTTCGTAATAGATGAAAGAAACAAATTTAATTTTATCTTTAATCTATTACGAAAGAGCCGTTGTCGTGAAAAGAATTCGACACTCATAATAAGGCTGAATGTGTTTTTAGAATGCTTAAAACAAACTTGCACAAAATTATCGAAAAGTAGTTTTTTGAAAGAAGTACTATTCCAACTACTATTTTTTAATTACATTAAAAATTCCTCGATTTTTTATTTTTTTAACTGATTGATAATTATAATGAAAAATCATGGAAATTCTTAAAATGGTCTAAAATTGATACCGACGAAATAGTAGATTTTGGAAAAAAAATATTTTATAACATGTTTTTAGAATGCTTGAAACTAAACCTACAGAAAAATTTAAAAATATTACTTTTTTTGGAAAAAGTACTTTTTTGGAAAAAAGTACAACTGCTTAACCAGCGTTAGATGTTGTTAATTGTTCTGTGGTTTATATTGCTTTCACAATAAATTCAATTGGCACGAAACTTTTTTTGTATTTGTGCGTACCCCAGGTGAACCGAATCCCCCCATTTCCGGCGAGCTCAAGTCTTAACATTGAAATGCCATTTTCAGCGAAAGGAAGCAAGGGTACATTGAAAGATAATTCATTGAATTTTCTCTCTCTTCAAGCACAATCATTATAAAAAATGGAAAAAGTACTTTTTTTAAATCTCAAAAAACCCAAAAACTTCACTTTAAACACAAAACATTATTGCAATTTCCAAATTCTAAATTTCTTTACTTCTTTTTTTTTTTTAGCAATTTAGCTATTTCTTATTTATTTGCTGTTTGCTTAAAACCATTTCTAGTTTCTTTGCTTTATCCAGTTATGCAAACATATTTTTTTAATTTTATGACAAAATCTCTTCTGTTTGTTTGCTTTAACATACATTTTATGCTCTAAAACTACAGATAATAATTTAGCAGTAAATAAATTATTTATGTTCAACTTTAGTTTTTTTATATTTTTCAAACTTCTTTCTATATCTGTGTTAAAGTAAAATGTTAGCATTTCTAGTTATTATATTGGAAAACATACGATACAATCTAGAAAAGAAGCAAAAAAACACATTGACACATTGTTTGAAAAAAGAAAGAAATAAAAAAACTTCCGCATTTTGTGGCAATTGCTGGTTTGTTTTTTGTTGCAAGGAAAATAATAAAAAAACTTTTATTTTATAATTTCTATTTATTAGAAAATCATGCAGTTTTTTTTTTTTGTGAAATTCTTCATAATAATAAGAGTCATGTAGGAATTATTTTGTTTAAATATAATTGAGTTGGCTTAGTCTCTATTGAAAAATGGGCACGTCCGTCTCGACAATCACAACAAACACATTTTGAATTTCAGCTACCCGCGTCTGCCATTTTTAATGTCGGTTTCACTGTGTATATACTCTTCATATACACAGTGAAACCGACATTAAAAATGGCAGACGCGGGTAGCTGAAATTCAAAATGTGTTGTAAGTGTAGAACAGTGAGTTCAACTGTTAATGAATAAAATAAGCCGGAAATTGTAAATATGGGTTTTAAAATGTGATATTTTGTTTAAATTTATATTAACTGGAATATTTGTTAAACAAATTTCAATTGGAATGTAAATTTTCTT
Organism: Bellardia bayeri; assembly: GCA_950370525.1. Lineage (NCBI taxonomy): Eukaryota > Metazoa > Arthropoda > Insecta > Diptera > Calliphoridae > Bellardia > Bellardia bayeri. The sequence continues at coordinate 1,855,165 of OX493266.1, read as the reverse complement.
GGTAGATATAGTTTTGGTTTTGATATTTTGCTTTTAAGTGCTTAAATGATGGCTGTGAAGTTATTTCATTGAAGTTTGAATTATACAGCCCTCCTGTATGAAGGCATAAAAAAATATTTTTTTTTTAATTTTGCATGGATTTTTAAAGAAAAATAATCTTTAAATATGACCAGTTGCGCACTAGTTTCTTGTGTTATTTAAAAGCGCTAAATTGTCTACACTTTTGTAAAGTGATGGAAACATAATGTGAAATTATATGTGGCAACAACAAAATTAGCATTAACATTTTGTTGTTGTTGCTGACTAATTTAAATAAATAACAAATGAAAACGTGTTAGAATTTGTTAAACTAGTAGAATACCGAAAATAATAAGAAATTATGAATATGATTTTTTTCTCAATGAAAAGAAATTGAACAAAAACTATGATTGTTTTGGCAAACGATATTGCAGAAAAGGTGTGGCCTGGCGTTCCATACAACTGTAAGTCCGCTTTCACACTCTTCAATTCTGACTCGTCAAGGCAAGTATTTTTGAGTGAGTAGGGAAAATAGAATACAGGGGGTACAAACCTGACGGTACTAGTCAATTTTCTTATTTCCTTTATATGTTGATTTGCATTCAAAAGTACGAAAATTGAATTGATGTGTGTGTATGAAATGGCAAGTTTAAAAGAGAATTGAACAAGAACTGGTCAGCTATAAATAAAAGTATATAAAACAGGACTAAACATTTTCAATATTATTTGCACAACTCTCTAAAACTGTATTGAATTTTCAAATAAATTTTAGTAAATACGATAACAGCTTTTGCAAAACATGATTAAACTTGCATGTCTGGTTTTCTTTCAAATTTAACCTCAAACGATTTAATGGGAATTCAAAACCTTAAACTCTTGTCAGCAATAACTTAAAAAGGCTTAAAATAAAGTTCTCTTACATGAGAATTTTCTGTGATATTTTATTTGTCTAACATTGAATTTATATTATTTTCTTTTATTTTTATTTTATGACCTTTTGTGTTTAAGTATGTATATTCCAAGACTTGTTTTTCAAACCTTTTAATTAGATTTTTATTTATTTTTTCCACAAACAACCATTCATTACTATTCATTAATCTTCTTTGTGTGGTTTTTGAAACTAAATGAAAAAAATTCTTTTAAAATATGTACTTAATTTTACTTAAATAAATCTCTTTTTTGTGCATATTTTTACAACAAAAAGGTTTGTGTGTGGTCTTTTTTAAAATCTCTTTCTCTTAACGCAAGTGTCTGTCGCCTAAACACTGTCTGTGAGTGTGTAACACACACAAACCAATTAATAAAAAACAATTATTTGTTACCCTGTTTCCCATAACAAAATTGGATGAGTGTGTTGGCCGAACAACAACAAAACAAGGCCATTTAAAAGATTTAAATGTGCGTCTGTCTCAACCTGAACTACACCCGAAAAACAGCAGGAAATAAATTTGTTTATAATTTATTGGCTTTCATTATTTATTTGGTACTTTTTGTTAAAGAAGTATTTGTAAAAAAAGAGGTGCGGTTTCTGTTTTTTCAAACTCACATATTTCCATATTTACAATTTTTACAACAATATAAATTAGTAGGGATTTCTTTAAGCCAAAGTTTTTTTTGCGGGTGTACATTAGGAAGTGTTTGCAAGACCAGGAAGTCTTCGAAAATATAATTATATATTAAGAAATAATAAATCAAATAATAGAAATTAATATGTCTACATGAAGTGTTTAATATATAATTAGCAAACTACAGAAATTACTATTGGCCACTATTAAATGCAGTGAATACATAACACTATATTTTAAACATTTAAAATATTTATCTGTTTATCTTTAACCTTTAAATATTTGTTTATTAGTATTAAATTGTATTGCAATAAACCAATAAACTAATTTATCAATGTCTTTTTTCTCTTTGCAGGTATGTTTTCTAATTTAAATTAAAATTTTAAAATAATTAGTAAGTAACAATAAATAAATTATTAAAAATTTTCATAAAATCAAGCTCTCCTTAAAAGGAACTGAAAAAAGCGCCTTGACAAAAGTACTTTTTCGAAAAAAAAAAATATATAATTTTATTCTATTTTCTTAGAACTTTTTGATTTTTATTAAATAATTTGTTGAGGTCACTTTTTGTTTTTTATATTAATTATAAAAAAATATTTAAAATATATTTTTATAATGCCTGAAACTAAAATTACTCTAAAACATAATAAAGTACTTTTTTAAAAAAGTACTTTTTCTACATTAAAAACATACTTTTTCTACTACTTATTTTCTAAAAACATCAAAAACTTTGAAATTTGTTTATTTTTAATTAAATCAATAAATTTTTCTACAAATTTATGGAAAATTAACTTGAGTTGTCTTAAAAGGAACCAAATTTTAGTACCAAAGTTTACATTTAGTACCAAAAAAAAAAAATATTACTTTTTTAAAAAAACTTGTTTAAAAGGTATTTTTATAAGGCTTGGAACTACAATTTTTCAAAAAGAACAATTATTGTTTTTTATTCGAACTGTTAATTTTAAATTTTTTGATATTTATTTAGTCGGACTCGAGTTCATTAAATTTAATTCTCATTGAATTATTTTTACTGAAACAATTGTTTTACAACATGAAATCTATATTAAAATTTATTGATAATATTTCTTGGCTTTTTAATATTTTTCAAAAATATTAAAAAGTAATATTCTCAAAAAAGCACTTTTTCTACTACTATTTTCAAAAGCTATATAAAAATTATGTAATATGTATTAATTTATTTAATTAAATCAATAAGGTTGTTTTAAAAAAAATTATTAAAAATTCCGGATTATTATAAAATGACCTAAAATTAATACATGGAAAATAGTACTTTATTGAAAAAGATTGTATTTTTATAAAGCTTAATATGTACTAAAATTTTTAAAAAATATCAAAAAGTCCTTTTTTTGTAAAAAGTACCTTTTTACTACTATTTTACAAAATCATGTAATAATAATGTTTTGAACAAAATCAATAAATTTTCTTGAAAAATTTTTAAAAATCCCCAAGTTACTTAAAATGGTTCCAAATTAGTACCGGAAAAATTAGTATGTACTTTATTGAAAACAAATTTTTAAATGTACCTTTTCTACTATTCTTTTTTTAAAATTATATAATAATAATGTTTTCAACAAAATCAATAAATTTTCTTGAAAAACTTTTAAAAATACCGGATTTACTTAAAATGGCTGCAAATTAGTACCGGACAAAATAGTACTTTTTGAAAAAATTTGTTTAAAATGTATTTTTAAAAAGCTTAGAAATAAAATTTGTCAGAAATATCTAAAAGTACTTTTTAATAAAACGTACTTTTTCTACTATTATTTGCTAAAACTATACAGAAATCATGTAATATTAATGTATTCAACTAAACCTAAAAATTTATTTTAAAATTTTGTACAAACATATGAAAATATTCTGATTTTCTTACAATGGTACCAAATTAGTGCTCGAAAAATAGTACTTTTTCAAAAAAAAGTTTGTTTTTTCATAAAGCTTGCAACGAAAATACACAAAAAGTACTTTTTCTACTACTATTTTGTAAATCTATTAAGGGTCCGATTAGCATTTACAACACTAAAATGTTGTGTTGTCTCGACTACAACACAACATGTATTTTTCATACGATTAAGCTGATAAGTGCTGTGAATCGTAATAGCAGTTTACAACATACAACATCACAATACTTAAGCTAGATTTACACGATTGAAATTTTCTTCAAAATTGCTCTTCAAAATACTTCAGACTGGTGTAAACAGCAAAAATTCTTCAAAATTTATTTATTTAATAACTGTTTAATAAATGTTTCTGTTTACAGGAGTTTGAAGTGTTGTGAAGAGCAATCGGGAACTAAAATTCAAAAAAAAAATTATAATTAAAATAAAAGGTACAAAAAATAAATCTCTAAAAGTTACAAAATTTTAAATGTCTTTAGTTTTCTATTTTAAATTAGATATTTTTTATATTTTATATTTGGAATATGTTATAATTCTTTTAAAATGCATTTTTTTTATTTAGTTTTTTAACCTGAGATATTTAGTTCATTCAAATAACATTACAAAATAATAGCTGAACATTTAATAATTATGTAAAGAATATTATAAAATTAACATTAATTTTCAACATACATACATAATTACAATTATTCTTTATTCTCAGTCTTTTAATACTTCTCTTTAAACCGTAAAAGTTTAATATAATGCAATATAACAATTATTATCTATAATTGTTAACTATTTCAAAGTTTACATTTGAAAGCAATTTATGTTTATGTATGTCATAACAGTGCCGCCATTTATGTCTTAACATTATTATCACTATTAGTGGCTAACTTCTATTGTTTCTAATTCCTAATTCCTTGTGAAGACTTTTTCTATATGGCATAAGTATTATTATTGTTATTTGTAATATCTAATCATAATCTTAAAGTATTATTCATAGAGTGTAAATAAAATATTTGCAGTTTTATTTATTACCAAATACCAGTCTTTTTTATCTGTTTATATTGTGTTGATTTTAGGTCTTTAATAAGTCTTTATAAGGTAGACAGGGAGAAGTGAGTTTAAGCGGCCGGGCTTTTTAGTATTTCTTTGTTATTGGTTTTTTAGGGAACCACTATGTATGACTAACGTTTGTTTTATTTATTGTTGTTAATTTGCTTTTTTGGAGTTTTTTTTTGTGGCAGAGAGAGACAACGAGAAAAAAACGTAACATATTTTTAGTTTGTATGACAGCTGTAAAAGTAAATTGGTTTATATAGGGTGATCCAAATAGAGATACTTTTTTGAATAGCCTTTTTTTGACAGATCACGTGTGAGTCGTGTCATATTATTTTTGTTTAGTACTATTTGGCATTTCATAATGGAAAGACTTACGCCTGGACAACGTTTACAATCGTTCAACTTTATTACGAAAATTCACGTTCTGTGAGGAATGTGTTTCGTGCACTTCGCTCAACTTATGGTCAACATAATCGGCCTACTGAGCATACTATTCGCAACACCATCACCCATTTTTCGTCAATGGCGGCCATTATCGTGCCATGATACCGACTATTTCATGCCTGAAATTGAAGTTCGTGCTCGCGGCAACATTTGGTTAGCGCAAGACGGCGCCACTTCCCACACATCGCATCAATCAATGGATTTATTGAGAGAACACTTCGGTGAGCACATAATTTCACGTTTTGGGCCTGTCGATTGGCCACCAAGATCGTGTGATATCACACCGTTAGACTTTTTCCTGTGGGGATATGTAAATCTATAGTTTAAGCGGACAAACCCGTTTCGATTCAGGCCTTAGAGGAAAACATCACGCGTGTCATTCGCCCATTCGCCTATTACCAGTCGAAATGCTCGAACTAGTCATAGAAAATTGGACTCAACGGATAGGCGTATGTAGCAACGGCCAACATTTGATAGACATAATCTTCAAAAAATAAATGCCAAAGAATGTTCTTTCAAATGATAATAAACATTCTCCATTAAATTTTAATTTTATGGTTTTTTTTTTTAAAGTAGGGAACCTCGCAATGGACTTTTAAATGAAATATTAAATCATTTGCCGGAAAATATGAGACTAAAATGTATGGAGAATTTTCAATATTAAAATGTGGAAATCCGTTGAATCATTGATACAAAATTCTTTAAAACTTTTTCAAGATCCAAAAGTGTCTTTAGGCGAGTATGAACTTCAGTGATCAAAAATTGCCTTATATTAACTGGAAAGATTATTTTACAGTAGAAATGCTAACAAACTTACTAGACTTCTGGCTTAAAGTTTACAACTACAGCGTTGCAGCGGGAATATTTCATTTTCAAGAGATTGCTTTGTTGATCATTAATATGTTGATCATAACGACCAGCAACCCTAGCGTGGAAAGGGTGTTTTCAATTATGATTTTTACTAACCTTATAAATATATGTGTAAAATTAAAAGTGCCTACATATGAACATAGATATCATATCTATATTGATCTCAATTTTATTTATAATCTTCGTAAATAATTTTATTCTATTTTCTTCGACCTTTTTTATGATTTTTATTAAGTAATTTTTTTAAGCTTGAGGTCACTTTTTGTTTTTTGTAAAAATTATTTACTGTTCAATGTTATTATCGAAAATTTAAAATTATTTTTCTGTAGAACATATTTTTCAATTTGGTCAACCCCTTTCAAACTTATATCAAAATATTTGTTACACATAAAAAATTTGTTATAATATTAAAATTACTCCTGAAGAAGATTTCCAAAGGAAATCGAAATATCGAGTTAATTATATATAGAAATAAAAAATCTTTTATAAAAAACAAAAAGTGACCTCAAGCTTAAAAAAATTACTTAATAAAAATTTATAATCTTCATAAATGAAAAATGAAATGTTAATTTTAAAAATTTGACTCTGGCGACTTTTTTTTTTAATTATTTTTGTTAATTTTTGGTGATTGTTGACGATTTCTGGCAACTGTTTTGGCGATGTTGGTGAAAAAAAATCTGACAACCCTGATGATCGGAAAGACAAAAAGAGTTTATTTAAATAATTTGATTGGGAAACTAAAAATTACTAAAGCATGAGTTCATTACGGTCTTAGACTTTTACTAATTTAACAATTTGTTCAATTAAATATTGTTGTTTAAAGAACGAAAAAATACTCTCTTTGCTTACAGCCACCATCTTGGCACAAATTAGTTTTGCTTCGAAGGACCATTTAAGTTTATATACTTAGTTTTAATAAGTTGATTTAATAATTAGTTAATAGAAAAAACTCACCTAATAAGTCTTTGAAAATGCAGCATTTTTTTTCAGGGGTAGAATCCGTTTGTAAAAATCTTTGCCTGGGCCATTTTTTAATCTTTTGTAGTTTTAATCAGTTAATAGTATAATTTTTGTTTTTAAACAACACTTTCTTTTCTTTTCTTCACTTTACTTTAAATGTATAGACTTTTTTTTACCGATTTTCAAGATGCAGCACTTTGATTTGGTTTATACGACACTTTTATTGATTTTCTCTTAAATATTTATTTAGATTTTTTTGCAAACTTTAAATTTTTCTTTTGTTTAGACTTTTTTTATTAAAAAAAACTTTAATTTTCTTTAATTTGTAATTAATTTTCTATTATATTTTTTACTTTCTATTTTATATTTTCTTTCTTTTTAATAATTATTTTCAATTAAATCAGAATTATTCCTCTTGCGAGTATTAGAACATTTTTTTAAAAAATTTTTATTCGAAGTTTTACTTCAAGTTAAATATACAATTTGTTTGAAAACAATTGTATACACTACAAAAACAAATTGTATATTTAACTTGAATAAAACTTCGAATAAAAATTTTTTAAAAAATTATTTTCAATATTTATTTTTTTTAATTATATTTTTTTATGCTGATTTTAATTTCATTTTAATATTTTTATTATAACTTAATTAAAATATTTCATATTTTCACTTAAATATTTTTAATATTGAATTTTGAACACAATTAGGTATCGCTTAAAAATTTACGAATATTTCGCTTTTTAAATTTTGTTGTAGATTTAGCTTTAAATTAAATTTATTTATTTATTTATTTATAATTAAGGGATTTTATTTATTTACTTTATATACAATTTACAATTATACACCGTTTACACACAGTAAGTAGCAGATCTGTAAAGAGAGTAAACAAGAAAATTAATTAATTAAATTATAATTAATATAATTAACAGAAATTATCTAAATTTTTTAAAATCATTAATTTTTAAAAGCCCTTTTTTAACAGGCATATCTTTTATTATCGAGTATTGGATTAAAGAGTCAATTTAATTACTCTTCACTTTTGTATTTCTACTTATTATTTTAATAAGATATTCAGCATTGGAGACAAGTCATAATTACACTACTCCTATGTAATGCAGCCGGTATGTAGTAGTCTTTGAAAGTTCGTTTATTAAATAATTGAAAGCTTTTTCTGAATTGTTTTATTCTACCGTTATATGTGCTTCCCAAATTATTATCAAGAGTTTACCGTAATATTCCTAATAATGGGATATTTTTCTCAAATCCAATAATCCTTTATAATAGGTAATTTTTTAGCAACTTTCTATTTGGCAGCTCAGCTGTTTTCATCTAACATGTTATAGTTAAACATATTCAGTTTGTTTTATAATTTAACCACAGACAGAGAAAAAATATAGCTGTACATGTTTACCACAACAATGTCAACGTTTTTACAAGTCTTTCCTCAAAGTTTATATGATTGCGGTAACCATAATATGGTTAAGTTACGATTCAGATGATATATATAATTGTAGTAACTATGTATATATTTGTTGCAATCATGTTTATCATAATTTATTGCTATAATTTATTGTTACTACAAACATATATATAATTGTTGTAACTATTTGTTGCAATCATGTTGATGATGAATTCATTTATCATAATTTATTGCTTTGATTATTCTAGAGAACAACATAATATGGTATAATTTTTCATCATAAAACCGATCACAATAAACATTATATTAATTACTATAATCATATATATAATTGCTATATTCATGTGAATGGTAACTTAACCATATAATAATAATTACAGTGACCATAATATTAAAAAAAAAACTGTTTCAAAATGTTGAAATAGTTATGTATTTTTATATTTTTTCTCTGCGTGCATGAATCGACTTACAAACGAACAACGCTTTCAGATTATTGAATTATATTATTAAAATTCAGTTGAATAAATTTCTACTTTTTTATCGGAAAATTACGTTCATCGACGAAGCTCATTTCTGGTTGTAATTAAGCCAAATTGTCGTAATTGGTGTGAAGAGCAGTCAGGAATATTGCAAGAACTGTCAGTGTATACCGAGGAATACACTGTTTGGGCTGGTAGCATCATTAGACGGTACTTTTTTAAAGACGACGAAGGCAGGAACGTTTCAGTGAATGACGAGCGCGATCGTGTGATGATTACAATTTTTAAATACCCAAAATGGAAGGGCTGGACCTTACTGACATGTGGTTTCAACAAGACGGTAGCACATGCCACAAAGCACACGAAAGAATGGCCCAATTGAGGAGCGAGTTTTATGAACAGTATTTCACCTCTGGAGCCGGTCAATTGGCCGCCTAGAACGTGTTTTAGTTTAAGGTCTTTTTTAAAAAAATCTTTATTTTCGATATTTCTCTACTTCGTTGTGTAGTATCTTCAGCATCTTTTTTCATTGAATTTGCCTTTACTTCATAGGCCTTATAAGATTCAAATCTTGGAACTAAACCTTAAAAACTATTTGCTCTCAGTTGAGGGAGCCATAATCCACATATGGGCCCTAAATTATTAGGATGGTAAATCAGCGGCACTTGCCACACATCGCCTCACTTAATGGTTTTATTAAAAGAACACTTCAGTGAGCACGTTATGGGCCGGTCGATTTGCCACCAAGATCGTGAAATATCACACCGTTCAACTTTTTCCTGTGGGGATATGTAAAGTCTAAAGTTTATGCGGACAAACCCGCTTCGATCCAGGCCTTGGAGGAAGACATCACGCGTGGCATTCGCCATTTATCAGTCGAAATGCTTGAACGAGTCATCGGAAATTGGACTCAACATATAGGCGTATGTAGCAACGGCCAACATTTGATAGACATAATCTTCAAAAAATAAATGCCAAAGAATGTTCTTTCAAATGATAATAAACATTCTCCATTAAATTTGAATTTTCCGTGTTTTTTTTTTTTCTTTAAAAAAGTGGGGAACCTCGAAATGAATCACGCTTTATAGGAAAAAAAAGCAATGAAATAACCGAGTGCAGTGTACAGATAGTGAAAAATACCTAACATTTTAGTTTAGTTCTTGTAAAATTCTAAAGAAACTTTAAATATATATTTAGAATTGTTTAGTTAAAGTTTCCTAATATTTAATGCAGTTTTTTACAAGCAATGTTTAACTTAAAAAATATAACAATTCTTTCAATACAAAACAGCTGTTTTAATAACTATTTTTATTTCCTTTAATACAAAACAATATTTGTGTAATTTTATTAGATTTTAGGAACCTATTAAATTAATAGGTCTTGATTGCTTTCCACCCTGTATTTGTTTTCCCGTTTTCCTGATTAAGTGTTTGTAGATACAGTGAATCAATAAAGTCGTCGGACAAACATTACATTTTATTCTCTTCTTTTACATATTAAAATAAACCAAAAAAGTAGCCGGACATACGGCAACACTTCCCTTTTATGTAAAACAAGCTTGGGTAATTCTCGTTATTTAAAGTTGTCAAATGTATTTCGACATAATTATTATTAAATGTCTTGTTCAAAAAAGTAACGAAGAGGTTGATTTTCCCTGCAGAAATTATTGGAGTACATGATCCGTTTTAAGTAAAAAGGAGTAGTTACAACATGGTCCGATGTAATGCAAACATGGGCCAGGATGACTAGAAAAAAAGATATTTGGCAATACTCGCAACACACTTTATTAATTAATACTTTTCATTTCAAATTTGTGAAAATGTCAAAACCTAAGTTGTACACGACCAAAGAAGTAAGAAAAATCATTATAAAAAACTAGGAAGAAAGAAAAACGGTTCGAGAGAAAGGAGATATATCAACAATTCATGATATAATAAAAAGGTATAAGATAACAAAATCTGTTAAAAATAAACCGAAGAAAAAAATTGCTTACAAATACCGATGAACGATGAATTGTCCAACAGATTAAGAAAACCCCTAAATTAAGTGCTCCAAATTTGCAAATGAAATCTCTAAACGCATCAACAGTAAGAACAGTCGTACGTATGGAGAAGGCCCACTGAAAAACTCGAAGAAAAATTTTAAAAGCTACTGTCAAGCATGGAGGTGGTTCAGTGCTAGTTTGGGGTTGCATGTCGGCTTCTGGAGTTGGTTAACTGTGCATTATAGATGACATAATGAACCAAACAAAGTATTTGTCCATTTTGAAACAATATTTGGTGCCAAGCGTTGAGAAATTAGGTATAAACGACACATTCCAGTATTATCAGGACAACGATCCGCAACATAAGGCTTTCCCATGTTCTCGAAACGCCGCTGTAGTCCCAGTCATATATCTATGTTATTCAACATTTATGGACACATTTAGAAATTGAACTGTTAAAATATGTGATTTCGAATAAAAGTGATCTCGTTAAAGCGTTAAAGAACGAATGGGTGAAAATTGATCGATCTGTATGCAGAAATCTTGTGGAATCAATGCCGTTATAAAAGGCAAATAACTTCCTACAAAATATTAAATGCTAATATCAATAGCTTAAGATATATCGCACCCTAACAAATTTTCCAAAACTGACTTTTTTCCATAAATTAATTCAGAGTACACATCTCTAACTACTGCAAAAATTTCTTTCACATGACTATCCTCTTTAACTGGAAAAATACCGTTATGTCTATTTTTATATTAAGTGTGTTGCTTGTGCACGATAAACTTTATTTGTCTCTTCTGAAAATTTTAGTATTTTGAGTTGTGACCCTTTTGTATTTTGGGTGCGATATGTACTCCAACTGTCCGACTACTTTTTTGATGGTGTTTTTTTTTGTATGCAATGAATTTTTTGTGTTTTTATAATCATAATATCATACCGCTACATATTCTAAAATAAAAATGTGTTAAATATTTTTTTAATATGAAATCATTTGCATTTTAGTTAATTTTAATATTTGTCCGACGACTTTATTGATTCACTGTATGTGTAACGCTATACTTATACACAATGACTGATAATAATATGTCAAATTTGAAATTTATGTCGTTACATATTTGTCCCCATTGTAGCACACACATTATTATACTAACAACAAATAAGAACCCCGAAAATTTATTTAGTTTTTTTTTTCGTTATTTACTTTTCGTATAATTTATCACAAAACTCATAAAGTTGAAAAAAAAAATACAAAAGCAAATAGCAAAAGTAGGAAAAATTAAACATAATGCATAATATATCTTCCAACATAAAAACTAAAATTTTTGGTAAAAGGTTATCAATCGCTCAGTGAACAAAACATAAAAAAAAAAACAAAAAAAAAAGAAGTAATCATCAATAATAGTTTCAAAGTCGGAAGACTTTTTGGTATAAATACATATACAAATGTTTGACCATGTTAGTGTTTATTTAGGAGATAATATAAAACAAATACCGAACAATCAGGAATTGATGACGGAGATATTGATAAATATAAATGAAAGCAAATGTTTTTTTCAGTTAATCAAAATGATAGTAAGACACTATCGGCCCAATCATGTATAAAAATCCGCGTGAGTTTTTTCCCTTTTTATTTTTTTCCCATTAATGTTGAATAGGAAAAATGGGAAAAGGGAAAAAACTACCGTGGATTTTTTATTCATGATTGGGCCGATTGTTTATGGCAACACAACTGAAAATTCGATTTTATAATAAAAAAAAATATATGTAGATATGTATATGTAAATAACCGAGGATTTTCTAAAATTAATACCCACAAAATAAATGTTTTTTATAATGCCTGAAACTGAAATTTTAGAAAAATGTGAAAAAGCACTTATTCTATTACTATTTTGTAAAAGTATTACAAAACTAAAAATTAAATTTTTTTTAACTAAATTATTAATTTTCTGAACAAATTGTAAAAAAAACAAACATTAAAAAATTTGTGTTGGCTTAAAAAAAGGTTGAAATTAGTACCAAAAAATAGTACTTTTTCGAAAAAACAGTTTAAAAGGTATTTTTGTAATTCCTGTAACAAATATTACACAAGAATATTGAAAAGTACGTTTTTAAAAATAGTACTTTTTCTACTACTATTTTTTAAAAGTTTCAAAAATTAAGTAATATTAATTTCTTTAGCTATATCCATTATTTTTTTTTTTAATTTTGCAATACCCATATTTTTTCTTAAAAAATAGCTAAAACAAGTACCAAGAAAATAGCACTTTTTCGAAAAAAGTAGTTCAAAAAGTATTTTTATAATGCCTGTAAGAAAAATTATACACATTACAAAAGAGTTTCCAAAAAACATGTAATATTAATTTCTAAATCAATTAATTTTCTTTAAAATTTTGTAAAAAATTTATGAAAAATTGAGGATTTTGTTGAAAAGGACCAAAATAAATACCAAAAAAATAGTACTCTTGCGAAAAAAAGTAGTTTAAACTTTTTTATAATGCCTGCAACAAAAATTACACAAAAATTAAAAAAGTCTTTTTTCAACTACTATTTTCTAAAAGTTACCGAAAACCATGTAATATTAATTCATTTAACTATATAAAAGTTCCGAAATTTGTTAGATTTCATAAAAATTAGTACATATCTACTAACAAATTAATAATTTTCGAAAAAAAAATATTTAAAAATCAATTTTTAGAATGCTTGTGACAAAAACCACACAAAAATATGAAAAATTACTTTTTTTTAAAAAATACTTTTCTACTACTATTTCAAAAAAAGTACTTTTTCTACTACTATTTCAAAAACTTTCAAAAATAATTTAATAAATAATAATTTATTCAATTAATTTGTTTTTGTGACCAATATTTATAATTATTATAATTTTTAAGGAGTTTCCTTCAGGCTAATTTGGTCAAATGTTTGTTTCCAAACGTAAATAAAAAACTTGTTCGATTTTTATTTTTTATTTTATTTACCCAACGTTTCGTTAGTTTTATACTAACTTCTTCAGGGGTCTCGTTCTAAATAATAGCTTTAATGTTTTTTATCATTGGATATTAATTTTTATTATTAATTAGTTACTAAAATACTAAAAAACGGGACATCACGAACAGAATTTTGGTATAAATAATCAAATAATTAATAAAAATATAATATACAATAAACGACCACAAAACTTAAGTCAAGTTTAACTTAAAGCTAATATCACAGAAATCGAACAAGTTTTTTATTTACGTTTGGAAACAAACATTTGACCAAATTAGCCTGAAGGAAACTCCTTAAAAATTATAATAATTTATTCATTTAAATCAATAAATTTTCTTTATAATTTAAAAAAAAGAGAAAAATCCAGTAAACAGTAAAGTACTTTTTCTTAAAAAAAAAGCTGTTTAAAATGTATTTTTATAATGCCTTTTTAATTTATTTACAAATTCCCAGCTCTTCATAATTATTTAAGCAAGATTATTTTAATAATTTTAAAGGAGTTAGAATTATATAAAGACAATTTCGTTTGTGCTAAACACAGCTGTCAATTTTTGTTATTATAAGCAATTATTTGTATTAAGTTCTTTCTTGTTTAAAGTGCTGCTTTCCACACTTTGGCTGCCTTTTTTCATCATTGTTTTTTTTTACATATTTTTGTGTTCTTTGTTCCTTAAAAAAAGTTTATTTTAAATTGTTATTTTTTTATGAAATTAGCTTGAAATATGCATATGACTTTAAGAGAGCGATAAAAAAAAAAACATAAATAAAAACATCTATAATAACAAAGAAACATCAAAATTATATGGGCAACCAACCAGCTGCTGTCAAAATATGGAAAGTGGTTGTACAAGATTTTAGCAAAAAAAAAAAACACAAAGCAGGGTTTGAGAAACTAAAAAAATATAATCTTCAAATGTTTTTGTTGCTTAAAATAGATTTTTATGTTTCAGGCTGCCTTTTACACAGGTCATATGCTTTTACTAAGTATGGTAACCTTTGTAATAAACTTACAATATGGCGTCGTTTGTTTACATTTTAGTAACAGTGTGGCTAACTATTTTGAAGAGTAGCTTATACGTTTAAATAATAATAAAATCCAAAAAATAGTTTTTACTAGTTTTTACTCAAAATTGAGATTTGTTATGAATTCTAACATTAAAAATTAAACAAAATTTTGAAATTTATTACAAATATGTAAAAAAAAAAAATTTTTAAATCCTAAAAAACATTTAATAATTTAAACATTTTGAACTGTTTTCGTTTGACCATTGTGTAATGTGTTTTATATTTTGTACTTTCCCAACCCCTGTCATGTTATTTAAATGATTTTGTATAGTTTTTTCTTTACAAAAGCCTTCCGTTTTTTTCGTACATAAAACAACCTTTATATGCCAAAACCTTAAGTGTTTCAAAGTCTTTAAGAAAAAAATAAATAATAACAATAAACAGCCTTAAGGGTTTTGCTTAAGCAAACCTATAACAATTTGAAATTTTGTTTTTCTCTTTTTTTTTTTTGCATTTAAAGGGCGTTACTTTGTAATTGGAATTTTTTTTATATATTTTAAAAAAAATATAAGAGAATTTAAACTGAAAACTTGCAAAAAACCTTTATAGTGAAATATAAGATATTTTGTTATATTTTTTATAACGTTTGTATATTTATAGAGAAAATAAAATATTTCTGTTTAAATTCATTTAAATTGATTTCAAATTAATATGTTTTTTTCTCTTCATAATAATTAGTATGCTTGTCATGCATTTTTGAATTTCTAATGAAATTTTGAAATTACATATTTACAATTTATTAACAATAAAATAAGTTTCTTTCTTTATATAAATTTATTAGGAATTGGGTAAATATTGTATTGGTCATTCACCTCTTTGTGGCGTTTGTTTGTTAATTTTTTATTTTATTTGTTTATTAGTTTAATATCCATATTTGTTACACATATAGTTTTGGGAAAGTTTTTTTTTTATTTTTGGTTAAATGCCTTTTTTGCTGCCAGAAGTTTGTCTAAACATAATAAGCATTTGTATATAATTTGTATATAAATGATGTGGGTCAAATTAATTAGAGAAATTTAGCTGTAAATTATATTATTTTTATATTTTCTTAAAAAAAAAAGAAGTAATAAATGACTAATTTTTTTGCTGTTTTTTTTTTATTTGCAGGTATGTTTTATTAAAATTCTTGTTAATAATCAGTAAGTTAATAAATTTAATTTAAAAGTATTAAAAATAAACCTCTCAAGACTAAATAATGTCAATATCAGATGACTTTTTCAAGCTTAATTGCTAGTACTTCTTAATTATAAACATTTATTACATTATTCTAAAACGGTCTAAAATTAGTAACAACAGAATAATACTTTTTCGAAAAATTTACATTACATTTTTGTAATATCCGAAGTCATATTTACACATAAATATCAAAAAGTACTTTTTTGAAAAAATCCTTTTCTACTAATTTTTTTTAAACTAGTCAAAAATGGTATAATATTGATTGCTCCGACTAAATTATTAAATTGTCTTTGAATTTTCGTTAAATAAAAATATGAAAAAAACCCGGGTTTCCTAAACCGGCCTTAAATTAGTACCAAAAAAATGGGACTTTTTGGAAAAAAGTAGTTTAAAATATATTTTTACAATGTTTAAAACTAAAATTTGTCAAAAATATGAAAAAGTACTTTTTTTTAATAAGAAAAGTACTTTTTTGAAAAGTACTTTTTCTACTACTATTTTTCAAAACTAAGCAAAAATTATGTAATATTGATTTACTTAACTAAACCAATCAATTTAATTGGAAAAATATATGAAAAAATCCGGGTTTCCTAAAAAGGCCTTAATTAGTTCAACAAAATGGTACTTTTCCAAAAATTATTTATTATTATTCTTTTAAATATATTTTCAATATATTTTTATAACAACTGAAACTAAAATTACACAAAAATATGAAAAAGTAAATTTTTGAAAAAAAAAATCTTTTTCTGCTACTATTTTCCAAAACTACACAAATTTTCTTTTAAATGTTGTCAAAAATAATAAAGAGAAACCTGGTTTCCTAAAGGACCTTAAATTAGTTCCAACAAACTAGTAGTACTTAAAAAAAGTACTTTTCCTACTACTATTTTCAAAAACTGCAGAAAAACATGGAATATTAATTTATCCAACCAAATCAATACATTTCTTTTGAAATTTTGAACTCCCCTCATGTTTTCCTTCTTTTAACCACAATTTGTTTTGTTTGGTTTCAAAAAATGTTTATTAAATTTTTTTAAATAATAATTTATAATTTTTAGTTTTTTTTTAATTTTAATTTTAATTTATAATTTTTTTTAACTTTAACTTTATCTCAATATTGATATATTTACTTGCATCAAGTTTGTTTTGTAACGTAATACGTTCCTGTGCTATAATTATAGGACTCAGTCTTGTTGTACAGGAAATGGAATCAATAAATCAATTAATAAATAAATAAATTATACGAATTTAGCTCATTATTTATTTTAGTTTGGTTTTAACACTACCTACATATATACAAAAAGTATGCATTGATTCATTAGTCAATTTATTTAGCTAAATTGTTATAATTTATAATTAAAATGGTTTAGTTTTCCAAATCAATTTCGCACCACCACCACAAAATGAATATTGCTTATTTGTGGCCAAATAAATAATTAAACAATTTTGCACAAAACAGAGAATTTCATTGAAAAATTAGCAGACAAACCAAATATACAAATTAATTTACAAATTAAATAAATTTAACAAATCACCTCTTGATTAAACACATCTGAACACACACTCTTCATTAATAAATGAGGCACAAAAATTTTGAACTTCCCCCAAAAAGAAATATTTTCGGAAACAATAAAAATATGAATTTATAAGGGCAAATAGTAAAAATATTTAGTTACACATGACTAAATGTGTAAGTGTATGCTTTTAAATAATAGTCATTATACTGACTATCGATTACTTTTTTAAAGCACTGTTCGTTTAAACAGGGGTGGCAATTTATACTAACAGCTGTTTGTCATTTTTAAATGTCATGTATATTTGTATGAACATGATGTGTTTAAGGTTTTTCTTTTACGGCTTTTCTTAATTTTTTAAATGCTTGAAATCTCTGACCCTATTTAAGGGCATGACCGTTTAAAATTCTCCAACAGCTTAAGTAATTAAAACAAGTTGTCTACTTACAACATAAATTTGTATGGATACGGCGACAAATACTAAATATGTAATTGCAATTGAAGCAAAGAGCAAATACAATGCCATAGATTTCATTTCAGGTTTCTTTGCAGCTTATTTTGTGTGTCACATTGTGGCACGTAGTATGTTAGTTTGTGACAGGTAGCAAGCAAGCAGTTAGGCTATAAAGGAAGCCTGGATAATTTTTCACTTGTTGAGTTTAACTACAAATGTAACACATATTTAAAATGTATTTGAGAAAACATTTAGTTGAAAATGAACATTTGATTGTTGGGCATAAAAGGAATGTTTATAAATAGTAATGACAGTTTAGCGTTTTAAGTGACAACTTCCTATAGCTAAGGAATATAAGACTAATTTCAAATATTGATGGTTTATTGTTCATAATACTGCATTATGAATTTCTACTTCTGCTAATAGGATTAAAGCTACTACTCGTATATTCCAAAGGATCATTTGTTTAATTTCAAATAATGATGACTTCTTAGTAAAGCTGCATATTGAGATTCAAGCCTGCATATTCCTAATTCTATTAACAACATAAAAACATTCTAGAGGCAATTGAAAGGTCTTCCAACTTAAGAGTTCCTTCCTACAATGAAAGCTTCATTTCAGCTGTATAAGCCACCATATAAATCTTCTTCCGTTAAAGAGATTTAAGCCTCCATATTCCTATTTTTTTTTTTTTTTTTTTAAAATAAACAAACACAAACTGCGAAGCTTTTTGGCTTGTCTGCAGAAAACACCCAGAGTCCTGACTGATAGTCAGGCACACTATTGCCTAGTCTATCGGGCACCTATAGATGATTCAACTAATTTCAAATGATGAAATGAAATCCTCAATTTTTCTTCATACACTAACATATATTTCTATTTCTGCTAAACAGATTTTAGCTTCTATATTCCTAAGGATCAATCGTTTAATTTCAAACAATGATGGCTTACTGGGACAGCCACTTTTGAACTGCATAAACCATCATGTAGTTTCCCTTCAATTAATAAGATTTAAACTTTCATATTCCTAGGTACGATTAGACTAATTTCGAATGATAACGACTTTCAGGGAAAGCCTTCTTTCAGCTCCGTAAAGAGATTAAAGCCTCCTTATTCCTAATGCTATTAAAAACATACAAAAATTCTAGAAATTAATAAAAGGTCTCTAAGTGTTCCTTCCTACAATGAAAGCTTCATTTCACCTATATAAACCATCATATAAATCTCTTTCCTTTAAAGAGATTTACGCCTCCACATTTCTAAAGATCACTCGACTAATTTCAAATAAAGATGTGTTTCTAGGAAAGCCTCAAATTTTCTGCATACAACATCATGTATTTCTCCTCTCTTTAATATTCCTAAAGAAAACTCGATTAATGATTTGAAAAGTAAAATATAATTTCCAGTTTGTTTTATCTTAGACTAAAAGTTTCACTCGTTTTTTAGAACACCGTGAAATTGTTTATGTGGAATTGAAAACGATTTCAGTTTCACTTGGTAGTGGATGACTTATAAGGAATGATTCAATTATGCTGCTTAAATCACCATATAATTCTTCTTTATTTATTCAGATTCATATCCACTTTAAATATTTAAATTTCAAAATGATGATATCTTAGAGTGGGTTCACATGCTGCGATTTGTTGCCGTGACTCTGCTGACATTCTCTGTAAATTCATTGTCTGTTCACATGATGAATTGACAACATAGTATTTATGTATTGAAAATTAAAAAAATAATTTGTTTTCTTTTTAATTTACAGTTATTTATTCGCAGTATTGCCAAAAATTTTCTGTAATCCCATAAAATGAAATTTCATCGTAGCAACACTGCTGGTAAATGAAATAAAACTAATACAGAAGAAAAGAAAAAATGTCAAAAAAAATGTCAACTACGTATTTCATCTATAAACTCGAGTCGCAGCAGAAAAGTAGTAGGAAATGAGATTTTATTCTGTATAAATTATGTTATATCTCTTCTTAATATTCCCAAGGATAATTGGATTAATTTGAAATGTTAAAGTCTTACCAGAAAGCCACATTAGAGCTGATAAACTTTCATATAATTATATAAAAGTACTAATTCCTTTAATTAGTTCTTTTTTCTGTATAAAATGAGCTAGATTGTAAAGTTATTCATTATTTATTTGAGCTTTCCAGCCAGTTTAGTGTTTTCTTTTAACAAAGAGGTTGACATCACTGATTATAACGCCAGTTTCAGCTGCAGGGTTGTATTTGGTATGACATATTGCCAGAGATGTACATATAGGAAGGAGATAAGAAGGCAAACATGTTTATTTTTAAACTATAATTATCGTTAATTGTTTCATTGGTGTTAAAAACATTTGCGGGGTTATTTGGAATTTAAATATTTTCTTCCAGTGTATTGCAATACAATGTATTTGTAACCTTTTCCACTACAACAAAAAACCACTCAATCATTTCTAAATATATTTCCAGTAGCTCAAACATAAAAATAAATTTACAAAAAAAAAACAAAACACTTCACTTAAAAATTTTAAACAAACACTGCGTCGATCGATAACTCTACAAAATGAAAACGAAATTCACAATTTTGATGGAAAAAACACACACACACTCGACGAAAAGAAAACGAAACGAAAACAAAAAGATTCCCTGAAGAACCTTTAAGCAAAATGCCATTCACATTTAAACGAATAGACATGTACATTTTTAATGAACAATGTAAAAGTATCCATCGTCACTTTAGGGCTCATTTTACAAAGATTGAAGATAATATTGTATTTTATTATTATATCGGCTGCCAGAAAAACAACAACAACAACAAAAAATACACTCAATATAAGATACCTAGATACCTATAGATGCCAGCCAGCACTTCAAGATTTAGCAATTTAGGAGGAAGAAAACTGGTATGTAAAGAAACACAAAAACCAAAAATATGTAAAGAAACACAAAAACCAAAAATATATAAAATAATGAAGTAAAAAATAAATGCCTGTGTCTGTCTGGTCTTTGGTTGGTTCTTTGTTTAATGTAAAAGGGATTGAATGTTAAAAAAATTTTATTGAATGTTGGAACACAGAAAAAATGCGGGTGCTACTCTTCAGAGAAGAAACAAACTGATTAAAAAAAACATAAAAAGAAATACCTCAACACCTTTTGTTATACATATGTTTAAAAATAACCTTAAAGATTCTTGCAAAACAAATAACAAAATTTTTAGAAAAATATTTTCAAAAAATAAACTTGCAACACAAAATGACCAGCTATAAAATATTTTGGTATTTTTAGACAAAAAATTTTTATGTTTATAAATATAACAGCCATCCAAAATTACATTTGGGTAGGGCATGTTTTTTTTCTAATAATAATTTTACATTTTATTTATGTTTTCAGCTCTTCCTTCAGAATTATGCAATTTGTTTTACACAATGTGCTTTTTAAATTATTAAAAATTACAGCAGCAGATTTGCTTTGCATAGTTGTGTGCAAAGCAATGCATTTCACTTCTCGTCATTTTGCCCTGTACTCCCATCTGCCCTGCCCCACTAAGGCATTAACTAGTGTTTATTTAGGTTTAAATGAAAAGCTTTTTTTTTATTAATATATGTGGTTGGGTTTTAATCGAAAGAAAACAAACACACCCTTTCACTTTAGTTGATACAGTGACAATGATAATTAGACTAACAATTTATTTACAAATCAAATCAAAATCAACTCTGTTATTTACTAAATGCTAGTTCCCTTATACGATAACAAGGATGTAAGCTCCAGTTTAAGTGATGCTATTTATAGGAAAGGGTACACTCACTTGGGCTTTATGCAATAATGATATACTTCTCTTTCCAGTAATGGGATTTAGTCCGTCATATACTCAACAATAATTTGATTCAGTTCAAATAATGATGCCTACTTAGAAGACACATTATACACATTATTATGATCAGCTCCACTTGAGCTGCAGAAACCTAGATGGTGGTTTCTACTTCCGCTAATGAGAATTAGATCTTCATATTTTCATATTTAAAAGATCAGAATATCATATATTCCCAAGATCTTTGTCTTTTCTTTAAGACAACATTTTTTAGCTGAAGTGTTCCTACTTAAAGAGACAGCCACCTTTGAGCATCATAAACTTTCAAATAATTGGTCATCAGTTGAAGAGATTTAGGTCTACATATTGCCTATATTTACAAGACCAGAATATTATATATTCCCAAGATCTTTGAAATGTATTTCCTTGAAAAATAACAAATTACAGCTGAAGTGTTCCTACTAACAAATAAAGCCACCTTTAAGCATCGTAAACTGTCATATAATTCGTGATCAATTTATGAGATTCGTTTCGATCATTTGATTCGTTGTAAATCACGATGGTTTACCAGGAAAGCCTCAATTGTGCTGCATAAACCATCACAGAATTCTCCTTTATCTAATGACTTTTAAGCATCCTTATTTCATAGGATCTTATGATTCATTTTTAATCAAAGATCTTTGAAGTGTTTGTTCTTTAAAAGAAAAACTTAGAGCTGAAGTATTCCTACTTAGAAGGAAAGCCACCTTTGAGCTTAATAAACTATCATATAATGCAGCCTTAATTATGCTGCATAAACCATTATATAATCCTTTATTAATTGACTTTTAAGCCTCCTTATTCATTAGGATCTTATGATTAATTTTCAATCAAAGATCTTTGAAATCTACTTTCTTTAAACTTAAAAGTTTTAGTTAAAGTGTCCATATTCCATTTTCCAAGATAAAAAATATCTCACATTATGTCAGGAATTAATTTTTTTACTTTTAATGTAAACGTTTCAGCTTAAGACTTCTTACCTACAAATAAACCCACATTGGGGCAGCATCATATAATACTACTCTCGGTAAAGAGATTTAAGGCTCCATATACCTATAGATCTTAGGATTAAATTTCAACAACCTGTAAGTGTTTTACAGGCGAATAATTATGACTAAACTTTAATCTTCCTATCTGCAGGTATTAGCTTAATGCTTAATGCCAATTTTGTTGTCAAATTGCCAACAATTTGGACAATTTGACAACAAAAATGACATAATGAAAACGCGGCCTAACAACAGTTTAAGATCCTTTTGATATACATATGTAATTTAAGTCAAAGTTTGGTTACTCGAAGTTACATGAAAACTTTGCTGTTTCTATAAGCTTATTATAAATTTTGAAGCTTCCATATTCTATCTATAATTATTAAAATAATACTGTCAAAAACAATAAAAGTCTGGGATATTTATATTTGTATTTCAAAAAGGATTTAGATATCTTCATACCAATAACAAAGTGCTTGGATTGTTATTTCTTCGATCACAAGGAATAACTAGATCTTAACAACGATCTGATGACTACGTGACTTGGACTTGCAATGGCAGTTACAAATGCCTTTGATAGGGATTTTTTTAAACCTGGAATTTATATCGCTATCTCCTATCAATTTCCATGTATTGTCATTGGTATTCCTTCGATTACAGTGATCATGCTCTTTAAATCCTGCAATCAACTTGATAACGATCATATGACTAAGTTCAATGTTAATAGAACTTGTAATTCTAACTAACAGACTTTCTTATTATTATATTTATTGATTATTGATTTCTTAAGGATCTTATAAATAGTTCTATGATCCTACAACTTGTTACAAAATTTTGAATGTAGTAACATTGGAATTCCTTCAAAAGATCTTCTTAAATCCTGAAATCTATTTGGTAAAGATCTAAACACTATGTTCCTTGATACTAGAACTTGTGACTATTCGACTTTCCTATTCCTAACTATAAAAGCACATATACCTTTAACTATGTAGTAATGCTTAATATTTGCTAATAATAATGATGTAAAGTTGTCTGTCTGTCCCGCTACATCTTCTTTTAACTGTATTCTCACTTCCCTGGCTCACTGTTCTTACACATATTGTGTTTAATTTTGTTTCATAAAATTCATAATACCGAGAATAATGTTTGTCTTTATATATTCATATCAACATCATCACCATGCACATTATGACTAAAACAAAATTAAACAATAGAGAGCATTACTAGCACATATTATGGCTGCTAAGTACTCGAACTACTCTACTAGTAACACCACATCATACAGCACAACGTTTTGTTTTCTTGCATTTCAAATGGAAGAGTAGTGTTGAAAAGAAACAACACACAAAAACAGCAGCAAAAAAAGAAACTGGGTTAATATTTGTAATATTATCGCTTTTAGCGGTTATGAAAATGCACAGAAAAAAAACCTTACATATATATAAAATAGTTTCCTGATATGAAAATAAATATGTTGTGGGCTACAGACTTACATATGTAACTAAAGGGATAAAAGAAATAGAAATAATGCCAACATTAAAATGTATTAAGTAAAAAATTAAAAGAAAAACAATAAAACCTAAATGCAGCCTAAAGAGGCTTAAGTAATATAAATAAAGAAATTATATGGGTTTTAATGAAAAATATTTGAAATTAAAAGCTGGAGAATATGTACTTGAAAATCATCTTAGGAAGAACATTTTTAAAAATAAATATTTCGTGTGACAACATTGCTTGCCACTCAATAACTCTCAAACTGTTGCAACGAACTCTTATTCGACTTCATTTCTCTGTCGAACTAGTTTGACAGCCTTTGCATTATTTTATCTACCTTATCAAACATCACATTTTCTTTCCTATAGCCTGCCTCAAAATACCCGCAGCTATAAACCCCTAAAAACTTTATAGATGAATGCGAAAACATCCTTCAACAGGACAAACAAAACAAGAAGAAAATTATTAATATTTCTATTGAATACAAAATGCATTTCAAACAATATTTACATTTTACTCAATGGTTTTGTGTTTGTTTGCATGAAATAAAAGAAAAAATTCTGCAAAGACCACAATTTAGCTCTTTTTGTAAAAATTCAATGAATGGCAAAATATTCATAGAAAGAGATTAAGAAAAGTGATGGGTGTAAAACAAAAAAGGATGTTTGCCCAAGAGGAAGCTTAAGGTACCCTATTGAATTTAGGTTATATTTACCTTTCGGCTTAAGAAGTACTTAACTTCCTAAGAGATCTTATGTCATTTAAGCAGTAGAGTGTTTTATGATCGGATAATATGGCAAGGGAACTTGTTGCAAAACATTGCATCAGATCCCAATAGAAAATAATAAGATTTTAAGCTTAAAACATCCATTAATACATTGGTATCTCATGACAAAGTCTCTTGATGCTTGGACTTGTAACGGCATCTTCATCTCCTTTTACCAATTTCAGTGCTTTAGCATTGGTATTCCTTCGTTCACGGAGACTATGCTTTCTTGATCTTGCAATTTGTTTAGGCTCTTATGATTAAGTTCCTTGCTTCCGGAACTTCCAAATTTATATTTATTAATGCTTAATACAAGTTCTAGGATTTTCCTTGATCCTAGAACTTGTAACGCCATCTTCCCCTATCAATTTCAATATATTAACAAGGGTATTCTTTCGTTCACAGTGATTATGCTTTTGAGTTCCTGATTAAGTTCCTTGATTCCAGATTTTATAATAGAGACAATTTTAATGAATTATTATCGGTTTTCCTTTGTTGACAGTGATTATGCTTTCTAGATCATGCAGACAATTCTATTCCAGATCTTGCAATCGATTTGATGCTTACTGTGGTTTAGTTCCTATCATAATTTTTCCATCATTCATAATGATTATGCTTTCTAGATCCTTGTTCGGGATGAACTTATAATAGTGACAATTTTAATATATTACCAACGTGATTCCTTACTTCACAGAGATTATACTTCATAGTTTCTATATGTTAAAGCCTCTTGCTCGTTGTTAAAGGAAAACATTAAAGAGAATGAGTTTGAAGCGTCATTCTGAGGAAGTTAGATCCAGGAATAGGTTAATGCCTCTTGCTCTTAAAGGAAAACATTTAGGAGAATAAGTTTGCACCTGAACCGGAAGTTATATCCAGGAAAAAGTCAGAAAAAGATTTAGAAACAGTATAAAGCCTCTTGCAGGTTATGTTAATAGTCTATTTTTAACAATAACAAAGTTTAGTTTTTGTAAATTAATCTAATTGAGTAAGAGCAGCAAATGTTCTCCGTAATATTTCACTAATGTTGCAACTTTACGTCATTTCACAAATTGTTTAGTTCGCTCTGTATCTTCCCGGAAATTTTTGTAACAACATCTGCTTAAACTTTCAATACCATGTGTCAGATGTAGGGCAAGTAAACCATAAAATGAAAAACAATTTCCAAGATTATGAACAAAAATGTGGGTGTACAAACCATTTTTTTTTTCTTGTTGTTAAGAACATGTTAATAAAACATTATTTGGCTTGGCTCTTAGCAATGTTTACCCAGAAATATTAAAATTCTTTTAGTATTTTTTCTTTTAGTTTTGTTTTCAAAACACTTTTCACCTTATTTTTGTTCTCAATCAAGCAGTGAAAATGAAAACAACAAATCTACATCTTTTAGGGTGTTTGAAATATTTGAAAATTGTTTTGTGAGAATATAAAAGTGATGAATAGAAATGTAAAGAAAAATATGGTGAAATGGTGTCATATTTAAACATAGGCTTACTTACATTCAAAACTAAATAGGAAATACAAAAAAAATTTTAACTTTTAAATTTCATGCTTGACATCAGAGATGGCTTAAATAAGCTAATAAATGAATGTTTAAACCAAAATGGTCGTTAACAGAAGAAAGGTGGAGAAAGAAAACGTGTGGGTTTGTAGTAACAATTTGAAGAGAAAAATAAATTGAAAAGATGTATTAAGGTAATTAAAGAAAAATATTGATGAATCATGTTAAAATTCACTTTATTTCAAAATTAAAGTAATTAATCAAATATTTTTGAAGAGATTAGTTTTGAAAACGATACAGATTTAAAAGCCAACAGTTGGTTTATTTAGTTTACTTGTTTGAAAATTAGTATGTAATTAGTTTAGTTCCCAGGCTTCTAATGTAACGTAACAACAATTTGGCCTTTTTTATGATATTTTCAAAATTTATTACATTTTGTTATAAGAAAAAACCTTGACAAGTGTTAAATGCTTTAATTAGTATTTTTAATGTTTTTTTCGTTATTATTGGAAATAAATTTAAATTTATACACTCTGGTTTTTAAAATGTTTTTAAATTTTTTTTAGAATTTTATTTTTTATTTTATTTTTATTTTTTGTTTCCAAATTCTTAAGTGTGGGCTGCAGTTTATTTATTTTCTAACTTAAAACTCATCCATTTACCCCACAAAATTCTATAAATTTTGATGTTCTCTTTTGGTTTAACAAAATAAATGTAGCCAAATCATTAAATAAATATTCAAATTAGTTTACAATTCTTAGTTACGAATATACAAAAAATGTTTGTTTAAGTTGTATAAATTACACTACCACAACCTACATAAATTTACAATTTGTTTATAACAACAACAAATAATTAACATAAATGTGTAAAATATTCAATGCTATCTTCATGGGAACCAGGCGACGACTTCTGTTAAAATAGCATTTAAAAGGAGATAAAATTTCGTTGAAATTAATAAAAATACGTTTAAAAATGCATTTAGTTTGTTTTTATTAACAAATTTTATAAAAGTAAGAGAGAGAGAGAGAAAAAACTGTAATCTAGGTATTTAGCTATAGGTCCACAACTCGCGTTTTGGCGTCAACGCGTTTTATGCTTTCTAAACGTTTTAAGCGTTAAGTATTTCAAGTTACATGCGAAGATTTTTCGATATTTTGATAAAATTTGGTAAGTGATATTTTTTCGACCCAAGGATTGGTCTGGTGGAAATCGGTCCATTATTTCACCTGGCCCCCATACAAAAGTCTTCCCGAAATTGGGGTTTACCGCTCATAAATGTTTTAATTATGTAAGGAACCAAACACATTTCATCACAAATGAGTGGTAAATGAAGCCAAATCACATCTACAAATTTTGTGCAGATCGGTCCATAATTAGTCGTAGCTCCCATATAAGGCCCACTTCCGAAAATCACTTTAAAGGGCATAACTCTCTCAAAAATTTTGGTATCCAAATAATATTGAACGCAAATATATTTCATATGCATACAAATAATACGGTACAATTACAGATTTACTTCAAACAAGTTGTATACACATCTTACTGAAAGCGAGGTAAAAATAAAAATGTTATGTGCCACGCCCACTTTCATGCCCCATCTCAAAAAATAAATGTTTGTATGTATGTCCTTTGTAGAATTGTAAACTATGTATTTGATCATGTGATTATCTTTGGCAAAGTTGATGTGCATGAGCCCGGGAAGGTTTCTGAGTTGGTGTGAACACGCCTACTCGAACGCCCATTTTTTTTTAATTAATTACAACGCCTGTCGGGAAGGCTAGTCCGCTGGACCGATCTTACTAAAATTTTGACGGAATATAACTAACACTCCGGCATGACTAAGAATACTTTTTTCGACCGCCTACTCTTTTTCAAAATGAACAAAATCAATAAAATTACTCAAAATTAATTAAATATTTGTTTAATGCCTTTCTTTCAAATTAATTTTAATTGGTGGCGTAGCAACGCGTGCAAATGCCATATAGTATAAGATAAATCTGAAAACTGTTTAGTTAAATTCAATTATTATTTATGTCAAGAGAATAACTTGTATAATGACTATTGGAATTTACTTTTAAGAATATTAAAATATAAAATTACTATTGCTAAATCGGACAGTATTCTATTAAATATAATAAATAAATAAATTTTATAAAGATTTTTGAGATTTTTCACGATAAAGTTTTTATTATGTTTTTATTATATTTTTATTATATTTCTATTATTTCAAAACCGGAAACTGTTTTTGTGAGAAAAAACGTTTAATGATTAATGATAATAACTGGCTAGTCGTCCCCAAAAACAACAAATGACATCTTAATTAAAACGATTTGATACCTCTAAGTATATTTAAATATTTCATTTACTTCCTTTCAATGCTAAAATAAAACCAGCAAAACTTCAATAAAGGAAACAGGTACAAATCATATAAATATCATTTTAATAAAAAATATTTCCTGCATACTTCCTTTTAAATGTGTATATGAGTTAAGGATGCTTTAAAATCCTAAAACCGTAAAAATATCACACAAAATTACGTGTTTAACAACAATTACTAAATACTACAGCTTTCTTTTGTATTCAATTATTTTCGTTTCCAAAGCAACAAAAATGAATTAAAGGGAACACTCAGCAAATATGTATGTACATACATATGTACGAGTATAACTAAATGAATGTGGAAAGTACCTGGAATTATTTTCAATCCCGAATAATCTTACAATGACAGTTGTCGATCTTCACTTGTTTACTTTGATGTTGTTGGTTTTGCCTTAAATTCCCTTTTTTATCTAA
Source organism: Bellardia bayeri (assembly GCA_950370525.1). Taxonomy (NCBI): domain Eukaryota; kingdom Metazoa; phylum Arthropoda; class Insecta; order Diptera; family Calliphoridae; genus Bellardia; species Bellardia bayeri. The sequence goes on along the minus strand of OX493266.1, from coordinate 1,825,887 downwards.
ACACACACACACACAAACAAAAAAGGATCTCAAAAATGAGCAGGTGATATTTAAGAATTAAGCAACAAAACAGAATCAGCAAAACAACCAAAATATCATAATAAAGATAAATAATAGCTACTATAGTTGTCTCTTTCTTTTTAGGTTCAAAGGCCAACAAAATAGTTAAAAATTTTAGCTCTAGATTTGTTCTAGTTGTAAATGGCATTTAGTTTGCAGTACTAAGCTAAAGCGTCAAGAGTCCGGCATAAACATTTGTGATAAAAATCTTTCCCAACGTCAACATGTTCATTTAAAAAAAAAAAAAAAATTTCTAAAGCAAAAGCATTCTTGAAAAACTGTTTAAAAGTCACTGGATCTTAAACAGATCTTCTAATAATTTAGCTTTAATAATAAAAACTTTTATTAAAAATAAAGTTTCTAACTTGTTTTAATTAAACTCCCGCGCTACCCCCAACAAAGTGTTTTATTCAAATGCCTTAAAGTTGTTGTTTTAAACCTTTAAACGCTTTTAAATTTAATGTTTTTTTTATATAAAAAATAACATTTCTGGCTTTTTAACTTTATTAGCCATGGCCATTTAAATGAATCAGTCCACATAAAGTGTTTTTTAGTTTACCCTCTATGTAGTTTAATTGCAACCTCTAAGTGTCAAATTTCATTTGTAAACTGCTGCTGTCATTCATTATTCTAAAGTCTACACAAACAAATCGTTACCTTGCCACCAGATTTGGTTGCGAATGTATGTTGAAAACCGTTTAAAATACAAAAGAAACAACAAATAATTACAATTATATATAGTGCTAACAAAAAAGAAGATTACAATGTTTTTTCTTTGCTGAATGGAATTTTATACAAAAATCTTTGATATTTCCCAATCGTTGGGTTTGAATATTTCCCAAAGTCGCATATTTTCCACATCCAGACGAATGTTTCATGAATTCTGGGATAATGAGCCTACGAGCTATAGTGTCGAATATAACAGAGGTAAAATTTGTAAGAAATTTTAATTTAAAAAAAATATTGTCTTAAACGTTCCGCTGAAACTGGTAAAAACTGAAATTTGATATGAAAGTTCTTTCATTTGAGTTTTAAATTCGTTAAAACTCACAACCGTTCCGAGCCGTGTATCTAAAACTGTTTTAAAATAAAATTTTATATAAAATTGCTATAATTTGTGTTTCATTAATGCCAATACATTTGAAACCCGTTTCACTAAAACTTATTTAAAATTAAATTTTATGTAAAATATATTTAATTTAAAATAAAATTTCCTTTAATTGTTTTAAAATCATAAATATATTATAACCGTTTAAGTTACGTAATAAAATCGTTATAAAACTTGGCGCAATTTCAATTTTAAGTAAAATCTCTTCAAAACCTTAAATTTGTCGTAACCGTCTACAAAAACGTTACGAACCGGTAATAAACGTTTTACTAAAACTGATTTAAATTTAAATTTTGTGTACAATTATGTACAAAACCGTTATGAAACATTATAAACCGTTTTGCTGAAACATGTTAAGACATGTTTTATGCTAAATTTATTTAATGTGTTTAAAAATTCATTTAAAACTATAAAACCGTTACGAATCGTTAATGATCGTTTCCCAAAAACCGACTTAAAATTAAATTTTAACAAGAATTTCATTAATTAATTTTTTAAATTTTATTAAAAACTAAAAATACCCAAAACGTTTGGTAACCGTTACGAACCGTTTCTCTAAAATTTTATAAAAATTTAATATTTTGCTAAATATTTTTTAAAAAGCAAATTTTGTATGAAAATTTGCTTTATAAACCTGTTGTAAGTTTTTATGAATAAGGGGGTAAATATATATACCTATTTAAATAAACATTATAACTTTGAATTTGAGTTTTAAAGTTTCATACCTAAACTGGTTCCGCTGAAAAATTGTGTTAAACGACAAACGTTCAAACAAATTTATGTACAAACAATAAAACCTTTTATGGCTTTAATACGAAATCTATGATAATTATTGCCACAATTTTGTTCTTTAATGCTCTCTGGCTTTTTAATTTCTTTTGCTTTGAATTTCTTAATTTCAAAATGTATTTCAAAATTCTTGAAGAGTTCAAAACAGCTTTCATAATAAGATAATTTTCAAACAAATGTGTTTTACATGTTTTGAATTAAAAGAATTTCTTTTAGGTAAAACCAAAAACAAATGAAAAAAAAGAAGTAAAAATGCATATTTGCATAAATAATTTCGGTTCAAAACAACAACAATAAAAGCCAACACGTATGCTAAGGAAAGCAGAAATTAAAATAAAACCATAAAACAACCTTTACAAACAACAACAAGAAAAAAAAAGTGAACAATAACAAACTGCCACGACCATGACAACATCTACGGAATACTGAAAATCCAAACAAATAACCAACGATACTCGAAAAACACTGGCGACCGATTACTAACTACTGCAATTTTTCTAAAGCCTATACAAACTTAGGCTACAGTTTGGTAACGGTGACGATGACGAAAACGTCGGCGCTGGTGGTGGTGGCAGAAGCTTGGTCCCCTCAACATATTCATTCTCTTACTAACTTGTATATTTATGTTTGTATATAAAATGTGGTACATTGAAATGCGTTTAATCACCACTTGGCCTAATCCAGAAAAACAAAATAAATGAAATGAAGGAATAAGACACAAGAATAAAATGCCATAAAAAATGTTTTGCTTAAAAAACCCACCACACGTCGAAGAACTATAACGAGTAAAACACGACAATGGCCGACCAATAGTTTGGGTTAAAATTATTGTTTTGAAATACAATGTCAGCGACTGGCGTTAATCTTGGTCAAAAGAAAAATAGTATCGGAAATTAAACTCTTTAGATAGCGGATTGTTATTGAAACTTTAAAAGACCACCAAGCCCCCCATAAATTTCAATAAAAAACCTCTTTGATTATTAGCCTAGTCTTAAACGCCTGTTGCCTAACGCTTTCTATGTGTTCTGGGTCCCTTTGTATTTCTCAAACATGTAAGTCTATGGATCTAGTTTTTAATTCTTAGCACACAGCAATATAATGTTGCGTGTTGAACGCACATTATCATTAAATTTTTTTTGTATACTTAATGAACGAGAGGAGGTCTGTTAACATATGAATGGTATTTTGTGGCTGCAGTTTTCAGCAACAACAATATTTTTAAAGGCGATTTGTTTTTCATTCCAAAAAAAAAACTTTGCTGGAGCCACAAGAAGCCGCCACATGCAAAATTTATATGCATCAAAATAAAATTAATAATCAAGCAAAACTACTTCAATAGTAAACAGTATTATTTTTGCGTCATCATCATCAACATCATCATCATGCCCTCTATCAAATAACAAGTTTAATCAATACAAACTACATACATTTTCAAATTAAATTTTGAATTTAAATATTACAACACACATTTTAATTGTGAACTGAAAATAGTATTGAAAAGCTGCATGCTTTTCTTTACATTTCAATTTCTTTTGTTTTAAACTGGCATTGATTGTGTTTGAAATGCCCGTCAGCATATTAATTTTATAGGAAAAAGTAATTGTATTTAATTAAATTGATTATTCCAAAAGCGTTTTCAATTGTACTCGTATGGTACTGTCTTTTTAAGGATTACAAAAACAACAACAACAACCACAAAAAGGCGGACAAAATAAAATAGACAGTTTTTCTTAGGAAATTCTAATTGAAATTGATTGATGTTTTGAAGTGTAGAGGCATACAAAGTTTAAAGAGAAATGTCCAAAAGAAAAAAGTTCAAAATTCAAAAGAAATTAAATCAAAATTTAAGTATCAAAAGAGAAATTTTAATTAAACTAAGTTAAATATTTGTGAAATATTTAAAGTGTTTTAAGTTAAATAATCTATTAATTAAAAATTTGTTGTTAAAATTCCAACTAAAATTAGTTTAGAAGTCAATAAAACCTCAAGCTACACATATGAGTTTCAAAAACGTTTCGAATCCGTTTAATTTCAATTCGTAAATCCAAAAAAATCTTATTTGTTTTGTTAAAATCTGGTTTAAAATTATTTTAAAACTCAACTAAAACAAAAATTTCATAGAAACATTTCAAAACCTTAACGAACCGGACTAACTGTTGGGACGTAAAGAATATGATTTTAATGTTTTTCTAAAACCTGGCATAATAGTAGTTGAAAACCAATATAAACTTCAAATTTTACACTAACGTTTCAAACCCTTAACGTAAAGCTGATAATTTAATCATTTTTATTAAAAACTGTTACGGAAAACTAAAAAAAAACGTAGTTATTTTTTCTTAAAATACGGTTTGGCAGTAGTGAAAACTCAATTAAACCCTAAATTTCACACAACTTTCAAAGCTTTCATAATGGTAGATAAAATTATTATTAAGCTTAAAATTTCATTTACCGTTACAAAACCGCACTGAACCGTTTTGTAATCGTTTCACTAAAACCTTAAAATTTTTAATCTTTTAGTTAAACTGTAATTTAAAAGTAATTTTCAACAAAAAATAATTAATAAACGTTGTCTAAATCGTTTAAAATATAAATATATACATATATTCCAACAAATTCTTAAAATTAAACATTTTTAACCAACATTTTGCAAAATTTTAGTACATAAATTGGTTACAAGCTAAAATTTTAACAATATTTTAAAAACCGTCACGAACCGTTTTCGCAAATTCACTTTTAATAAAATTTCTCGAGTAAAAAAACTCAAAAAAATGTTTAACTAAATTTGGTTATATTTCAATTAAAACGCAATTTAAACATAGTTTTGCTAAAAAAAAAATCAAAACCTGATTAGGAATTTTAATAAAAGGTTTAATAGCAAATGACTGCTTGAAAATCGTTTTAAACGGTTTCTCAAAAATCGCAAAGATGTTCCATATTTTTCGAAATTTTAGACTAACTTAATTATAACTCAATTAAACTTTAATGACAGCAGAACGTTTAAAACGGCCTAATTAAAATTGTTAAATCAATCAGTTAGTCTCAATTTACACGAAGCAATTCTTTAAGCTAAACTGATTACTTTTTAGACATCGTGATGAGTGGCTAAGATAACACGAGTACACACTTAATTGTACTAGTAATTCGTGTTACTCTCTTACTCCTATTACATACATACATATGTGTATACAAATGAGTGTATACTCTCAAATAAAAATACGAGCGATTTAAGCTGTGTGAACACTGAAAAAATTTCAAGAAAAAAATTGTATCAATCTTTTCAATAAAAATTGCTTTGGGTAAATTGGGACTTAGTTTTTGTAATTTAAAGCACTAAATTGGTTTTAAGGTAAATTTTAATTAAAATTTCAGATAATTTTGAAACCGGTTTACACATTTCATTTAAAATTATCAAAATTTTGCATTTTAATAACTTTAGCACTATTTTGTTATAACATTTTATTATTTATTGTAATTTTATTTAAGTATATACATACTTGTAAATTTATTAACTTTATGAATTATTTATTAAACGCTGAGTTAAAATAAATTTATCAAAATCTTTTACTTGGGTCATAAATAAAATTGAAGTTTTATGTTTTTTTTTTTAATAAACACGGTTGGACATTGGAAACAAGTTTTATGTCTGCCAACATGGTTATATTTTTATCCATAATCAGTTGTCTTTTTTTATTTTTTTGTTTTGTTTAAATACATAATTCAATTTAACAATCAATATAATAAAGTTTGCATTAAATCGTGTACATGACTTATATATCTTTGGTTTAAACGGTGTGTCAAACGGTTTTAAGCATTTCAAACAATCATATCATGTTTAACAATGTTTTCTTTTAAATTTTATTATTATGTATTATTATTTTATTTTTAAATACTAATATATAAACGTTATATTTCCATACATTAATTATAAACGAATTGTTTTTAAACAGACTTTTATAAATACTTTATCTTGTTGTCTGCTTTTAGTCAACTACCACAACGTTGTTTTTGTGTTATTTCATCTGCCGCTTGTAATTATTGTTCATTATATTATATTAGTTTTGTTTTTTTTTTCTGTTTTCGAATCTGTATGTGAAAAGTGGTAGTTATCGTAGCTATTCTTTATTCTTGTAGAGTTGTGACTGTGAAGTGTTAGTTGAAATATGTTCAACATTATAATCTATTACACTCAAGCGGAGAAAACATGGTTTAGTTTGTTAAACAGTCAGGTTACAATAAAAACATATAAAACACAGAAATAATAAAAAAAAAAAAAAACATTATAGTTATGTTTGGCAGACTGTTAGACCAGTCACTTAATATATGTTTAAGTTTTTAATATTATATAATTTTAAGAAGGTTATTGAAGTTGGCCGTCAATAAGTAGAAGGTGGAGCAGATGTGATGTATACATTATATTTAGAAAAGAATAGAATTACGATTGCCATTGAAATTTTGTATAGAAAGAAATCTACACGTAATATTTTATAATTAAGATTTAAAATTTCTATAAAGTTTAAAACTGACACCGTTAATTATATGAAATTGTGTCGTAATTTTAATATAAAACATAATTTTATTGAAATTCTCAGTTTTCCAAACTTTTTATAAAAACACTTTAATACGTTTCTAGCCAGTTCCAAAAATGACTTCAATCCATGGAATTCAAGTGATAAGATTTCATGAAATTTTATCGTTGTTTTACTTCTAAACTAATATTTAACCCGATTTTGTGTAAATTCTCAATTTCCTATATTTTTATTAAAACGGTTTAATACGTTTCTAAACGGTTGCAAGTGGTTATGCAAAATTTTGTCTGTAAACTTATTTAAAACTAATATTTTAAATAATTTAAAGCAATAACTGCTTAAATCCATGGAATTCAAGTGATACGATTACAAACGGTTTATAACGGTTTTCACAATTACATGAAATTTTGTCGTAATCTTATTTCTAAACTAATATTTAATCCGATTTTGTTAAAATCCAGACTTTTTATTCAAACTGTTTAATACGTTTTTAACCAGTTGCAAGGGTTCTGCAAAATCTAGTTTATACACCTTTTTAAGACTAATATTTTTTTAAATTTTAACAAATCTTGCTTAAATTTATACATTTTAAGTGCAACAGTTATAAGAGGTTCGTAACATTTTTTTTACAATTACATAAAATTTCGTCATAATTTTACAATTAACCCAAAGTTTTGACTAAATAGACAAATTTTAAGATGTTTTGTTCTCACGGGTTCATACGATTTGTTGCAGATTATTTGAACTTTCTCATTAATCACTTTTGAAACTTATGCATTACAATAGTTTAACAAAAACTATCCATATTTCATGAATTTAGGTGAAACGTTTTACAACGTTGCGATACAGTTTGTCAGGTTTAATAGTAATTTGGCTAAAATTTACTTCTAAACTTATTTGCTTTAAATTAAAAAACTATTTTGGTTAACCAATATTTAATACAATGTTGGCCAAAAAAATCATTCTAAAAGTTTTTTGAATTAAAAACGCTTATGAAACGATTTTTATAATGATATTAAATTTAGACTTTAAATTAATTTTAAACTAATTTTTAACAAAAATATAACAAAAATAGCTTGCTCCTTGGACTTTTAGTGAAACGTTTTATAATGTTTCGATATGGTTTGTCACATTCATGTATATTTTGCGTTAAATTTATATTTAAACTAAAAATTTAACAATATTTTCGTAAAATAAAACAATTTTTCAAATGTTTGTTCCAACGGTTTATTAATTTTCGAACCGTTTGGCCATAGATTATGCAAACTTTTGTTAATAAACTTTTTGTAAATTAACATGACACAATATTTGGCCCAAAGCTGTTAAAATTTATGTATTTCAGTAAAACGTTTTAAAATGATTTGGTACGGTATTTTACGCTTTGATAGATTTTGGTTTAAATTAGCTTTTAAACTAATATTCAACATGATTCCAGCTAAATTATACATTTTTGCAGTTTTTATTTGAACGGTTTAATACGTTTTGTATCGGTTTGAAGGATTTTACACAAAAACTAGTCTCTAAACTATTTTTTAACTAATACTTTACGAAATTTTAAAAACAATTTCTAAAATTCAAAAAATGTTAGTGAAGCCTTTTAAAAGGATTCAATTTGTCTCGGTTTGTCTCGTTTATTTATATTTTGCCTTAAAAGTTGATTCATAACTAATATTAAACAAAATGTTCTGCGTTACATTGTCTGGGATTTTGTTATAATACATTTTTAACATGTAGCAAAACTTGCAGAAAACTAGCAAAAAAACTCCTCCTCCTTAGTTGACCACAAAAGGCAATTAAACTTAAAACAGCAAATTGTTTGTTCAACATGTTGTAATAACAAATTATAATGTTGTAGTGCGATTATTTAATACAAATATTTATTATACAACAACAAAGACATTTATGTACATACATATGTATATAACTTTTAGCTAAATAAAAAAAAACTCAAGAAAAAATATTTTGTTACTTAAATCATTTTTATCTGTTCATCAGTAAAAATCCTCTTCCCACATTTATAATTAAACATGATAAATCTTAAAGCTGCAAATTTTAAAAAATGTGGGAATTTTATACATATTCAGTTTTAAAATTAATTATAAATTAGGCTATTCTTAATATAGGTCTTAAACATTAATTTATATTTAATTTTTATTAAAATTTGTTAATCTTTTATTGTTTTTCTTTAATTACAGATACTTCATATGAAAAAGCATGCAGGCGTGGCTCAGCACCAGCGACACCCATATTGGGCCAAAAACAAAATCAACAGGAGAACAATACAACTTCAAGATTTACAAATTTCTTTTCAAAAAGGTAGGATGATCTTTGCAACAAATCAATATTGGGTAAAAAGCTTTGCTACTTCCCAGACGTGATGGTTTTTCAGGAAATCTAGTTTTTGATTTTTCTTTTTAATTTTGACTAAAACCTGCGGCTAAAATCTGGATTTCTCCTAGTTTTTATAAAATTTCGACATGACAAAATCAATTACATTTGTGCTATATTTGTGAAATAGTGATTCAGTATGAGAGATTCAGGAGTATTTTACAACTTTAATAAATTTCTACATATTTTTAAGTATTTCCATGGTTTTAGACATTTTACCTTTCACTCTTATACCCAACCTTTTTTATATCTTTTAATAAACCTTAATTGATTAATTTTTGTTTATCCAAATGCTTAATAGCATGCATAATTCCTCACACAATCCCTCCAAACATACTTAACACACCCCAAAAACTTAGCGAAAATCCGGCTAATAATGTCTCCAACCAAGTTTAATTTAAATAACACCCCAAAAATTTTGTTAACAACACTCCCTAAAAAAACCTTTGAAACTTTATGTCGATGCAAAATTACAATTTAACACAAACTTTATCTACAAAAGCCATAAACAAAAATCTCTTTTTCTCTACTTGGTGCTGGAAAAAAAACCCTTCTGTTTTGAGCCAAACTCTGAAAAACTTTTAAGCCAAAATCCCACAACTCAGTCATACATCAAACCACTATTGCACTTGTGCACTCCATCAAACATAAAACAGAATTTGCCTCAAAGCTGCATGCACCAATTTATAGTGTACAAGTTTTCTGTTGAATGTTTTTTTTTTTTTTTTTTTTGTTACCCCGAAATGAGTATTCAAAGACTCAACCGCAAAATAACACAGCTGGTGTGTGTTTAACTAGAGTTTTAACCATACAAAACAAAAACAAAGAGAGCCTAGTGTGCTAGCGACAGGCAGACAGATGTATGGGTGGACGGACGTAGCCAGGTAGGCATTAATAGTTAGGAAAGATAGCTAGATGAGGCATTTGTTAACTTGATTTGTTGGTTCACTGGCTTTAAGCCATAATAAAATTACCAGCGAGTAAAAACACAATAAAAAAACTTGTAAATTCTTGTAGTTATAAAAAATATTAACGAAATACTCTAAAGAAATTAGTGGTTTAGTTAAACTAGCAACTTAAAATTAAGTTCAATAAGATAAACTAGGTTCCCAACATAATTGAATATACGCCCGGAATAAGTCGATTTTCAAAACTGTCATTCAAACGAAAGCTATAGGTATTAACAAAAATATGGAAACAACTCTCTTATAAAAAAGTTATTATTTTAGTTAAACTAGTAATTTAAAAGGAAGTCAAGTAAGATAAGCTATGTTCCAAATATCAGAATATTTAAAAACTCAGAATGAGCAGAATTTTACAAAGTTTGTCTTTAAAATGACAGCTGTACTAACCAAAATATGGAAACTCCACCAGCTATTAATGAAATTGTCACTGTATCATCTATGGGAAAGTATAATAATATAAATGTTCCTCCCGACTGCTTAACCTTAAAACAATCTCAAGTTTTTTTCTTAGTTACCTTTTTAACCTCTTCTGTAAAACTCATTCTTGCAAACAAAACAAAAAATAAGCATGAAAATGTGGATTTAATTTTATTTTTTCCATTACTTTACCATGCAATTTTCATGGTAACTTTACTTTTCAATATGAGTATGCATACATACATATTCTTCCATCGTCTACAAATAATGAGCCATTAAATAACAACTAGCACCTAGAGACCTTAACAAAGTATACCTATGTATGTAGATACATATGTACTCACCCGTACGGACCAGCAAGTATTCTTTATATTCCTGAAAGTAGTTGTTTGCAACAAATCGTAGGCATTAGAGTACAAAGTGTAGCACAAGTAGTAGTTACTTATAAAATAACAAACAACTCGTCGTCATCTGTCAAGACTGTTAACAATAGAGTTGAGGAGACAGAAAGCGAGATATTCGGCAGTGCCATGACAAATGTAAAATTAAATTAAAAATTAAATGTGTAAAAAAATGAAACAATAAGAAAGCAATATATGTAAATACCTGAGACGGATGGAAATTATTTCCAATAGCCTTTTTAATTGTATTTTAATGTGCTTGAGAGGCTTAAAGTTAGCTGTGTTGAAGAGATTTGTCAAGGCGGTTAAAATCACAGAGTATGAAGATCCTCCCACTCGAAATATGAGTGACCGACAAACAATTTTTATATTACTTGTATCACCTTTAAAGGACATTTTTGATGAAATTTTTTTGAGCAATGTCACTAACCGACTTGTTCAAACTGTATTACTTATTATTTCCAACTGCTTGGCAGCTCTATTAAAACTAATTAATTAAACTCGAATTGTAAAATTTCGCACAACGTTTCCGACGCAATTTTGCACAATACACTGTGGTTAAAATGGTTAAAAATCAAAATTATTATGGCAACCATTTCAAAAATAATTTGCAGCCATCTTCTTCAGAACAGGGTGATTGATCTACTTTTTTTTTAATTTAAATATGACGACTTTTGAATCAACCTGTAAAAACTGAATGCGTAGGGAATTTTGTTTTTTTTTTTCAATATATTTGAAATTTTAGCTAAACATTATTTGTCTTACCACTGGATTTACAATTTCAACTTATAAACTAATAGAATATTAAATTGTATTAAATTTATACCAGCTTTTGTTCTTGTCTATCTATTTCCTATTAATTATATTAAAAGTTCATGAGGTCACCTAGACAATTTTAAAAGCAAAAGAGCATTTCCACTAATATCTTTGCAAAAAGCCAAATTAGAAAACTAAATCCGTTTTTAAATGTCATTTGTGCCAGTTTTTTAACGTTTATTTGACAACAATTTAATATTTGCTTGTTTCAGTTTAATAGTTAAAGGAAAGAAAAATATTTTATGTTTAAATGCCACACATATTTTATCATCACTTCCTTATAACTCATTTTCCTTTTCGACTGACTTCTTGGCCAGATGCCTGCAAAATAAATTAAGTTATCAAATCATTTCCTAAGGGTGTGTTCCCGCCGCCAATGGCAGTAAACCAAAGAAATAGTTTAAAAACTACCAAAATAAAAATTGGAATATAAATCAGTATTTGGCGCAAAAAAAATCAAATAGGAAATTTTGTGGGAATTTTTTTTGGCATTGAATAAGAAATTTAATTAAAAACCACTTTGGGGCCTTGCTTTGTAACTGAAACTTGACAGCAGTTTTAAAATTATAACAAATAATTATTATATTGGTCATCCAGTTGTTACCAGGATGATTTAAATCAAATATTGGCGGTTGAATTTTTCCACCATGTATTAGGCAATTCTACTAATTTTAACTGGAAAAAGTCCCTCCCTGATTAAAGCTAAAAAAACATAAAACCTATTTTGTGGAGTTCGTGTCGTTTGGTCCGTACGTTCCCATTTTTCTGGGTTCCAAATATTTACTCCAACATATTGAAACATAACATAAGAACCTTTAAACTTAGTACTTGGAGACAAGAATTCGTCTAGATACGAACATCTCTTAAATATTGTAAAACTGCGTAATTTTTCTAAACTTAAATAATTATTTGACACTATCATGGTTCCCTCAATTATTCTTATGCCTGGTTTTAACCATTTATTTATGTATTATCTTTTATCAATACAGATCGAATCCTTTAAAACGTACAAAATCTGTGACCAAACTTGAACGTACTAAACGAGGTTCAGGCGGTTTACGAGGCTCTCGTTCTCATGAAAGTTTACTTTCCAGTCACGCTGTAATGTCAACCATCGGTAAGTTTCCTTTACAGCTGCATAAATATCTTTTAGCAAATTTAATTTTTATTCTATTATGTATTATTATTTTAAATAGATCTCTCTTGTACCGGTGCTGTGGGTGTGGCACCCGTTCATCAGTCCGTTTTGGGACGTCGCTACTGTTTCCAGGTACGCGGTGGCCCACGCGGCGAACGCTATTATTCCTGTGGCTCACGTCAGGAACGTGATCTATGGATATATTCGTTGCGCAAGTCGATTGCGCCGAATGCTGAACACACCCGCCACACAGACAACTCTCTGAAAATGTGGATATACGAGGCCAAAAATCTACCACCAAAGAAAAAATACTTTTGCGAACTACATCTCGATAAGACCCTCTATGGTCGTACTAGTGTTAAACTACAAACCGATTTACTCTTCTGGGGTGAATATTTCGATTTTCCCGATATACCCGACATCAATGTCATCACGGTGAATGTTTTCCGCGAAGTGGAGAAGAAGAAAAAACGCGACAAGCACACGTTCGTGGGTTCGGTTAAGATCCCCATACACGAGGTGACCACACGTTTGTTTTCCGAAGATTGGTATCCAATACTCAGCGAGAAGAATGATAGTCTTAATCGTAATGGCAAAGAGGTTATACCCACGTTGCGCATTAAGTGTCGCTTCCAGAGTATTGACATTTTGCCAATCAATGTCTATGCCGATTTCTTGGCTTATCTCAAGGAAAACTACAAGAAAGTGTGCGAAACCTTGGAACCGGTTATAGGGGTGAAGGCTAAAGAGGATATAGGCCAGTCTTTGGTTTTGCTAATGCATGCTCAAGGCTTGGCGGGAGCCTTTTTGACCGATGTTGTGGCTTTGGACCTGTTGAGAGTGGGCGATCAGCGCTTAACCTTTCGCGGCAATTCATTGGCCACTAAGAGTATGGAGGCATTTTTGAAGCTGACCGGTGAACAGTATTTGCAGGATACTTTGGCGGGCCCCATTAACGAAATCATACAGTCGGATCGTGATTGTGAAGTGGATCCTACCAAAGCGACTGGTTCGCTTCAACGACAACAGGCCTCTTTGAGAGCAGCTGTACGCAATGCTTGGCAGTGTATTTACGAGTCCAGCAAGCATTTTCCACCACAATTGCGCAATTGTTTTGCAACGTTCCGTGAAAGACTAGAGCAATTGGGCCGCCAGGATATGGCCGACAATTTGATATCGGCCTCCATATTTTTGCGTTTCTTGTGTCCGGCAATATTATCACCCAGTCTTTTTAATATAACCAATGGTAAGTGTTTAAGTTCTAAAATAAAATTGGTTCGAATCTATAATAATAAAGTATTTTTGTTATTTCTAGAACTTCCCTCGTCCCGCTCTACCCGAAATTTAACGTTGGTTGCCAAAACCTTACAAACCTTGGCCAATTTTACCCGCTTCCAGGGCAAGGAGAATTTTATGGAATTCCTTAACGATTTCCTAGAACAAGAGGCTCCCAAAATGAAAGAGTTTTTACAAAACATTTCCACCCGGCCCGAACACTCAACGCCCGAATCAATTTTGGATTGGGCTGGCTATATAGACCAAGGCAAACAGCTGTCTATTTTACACATGCTGCTCAGCGAAAGTGTTACCAAATTGCCAGATGCTAGACAACAGGATCTAGATCCTTTGCAACATATTTTAGATGAAATTACCAAAGCCAAAGAAAGCAACAATTATATGCAACATTTACCAAGCCACAACATGATAATGTCCACCTCTTCCACAAGTGAAAACCAAGAGAATCGTAATCCCGATGAAATGATGACTTCTTGCAGTTCAGCGGGCGGTTCAACAGCTGGGGTGGTGCAACAACAGCAGGCCCAATTGGCGCAGCCGCAACATGCTGTTGTCACAAAACCGGTACCCGCCGAGAGGGGCATAATGCGTGGTGTTTTAACCCCCAGCTCTTTGGAGAAGAACATCTTCCGCTACAATGATCCCACGGTAAATGGTTTGTTGCAACAACAACAGCAACAACAACAAAGTCTTACCAACATGGACAAACGGCACTCGAACTCACAAAGCTCTATTGCTGGCTTATCCTACTCGGGCGGTTTGCAGCATGCCCAAAGCCAAAGTTCTATAGCCAGTTCTTCGCAGCTTATGATGCCCGCTGGTGTAACCCATCATTGTCCCCCAGCTCCCAATGCCAGCGCTTCAAACACCATGGATCGTTTGTATTACACGGCGGTCAGTTCAAATGGTAATCTCTCCACCGTTAGCCACAATGGCAATGACAGTGAAGTCAGCTCCACCACGGGACAAATAAGAGCCACCACTTTGCCACGAGGCAATAACAATAACTACGATGAATCCACGGGTGATTTTATACAAATTTCTGGTTTGGACACCAATAGTGCATTTGTGCGCAAATCTCCCACACCCATGTTAAAGAACCAAAACAACCAGGGTGTGGTGTGCAATGCCGTTAGTATGTTAAATGCTCAACAACAGAAGCAGCAGCAACAGCAAAGATTGTTAAACAATTCCACCTTGAGTTTGACTTTGAGCGATCGTACCCCCAGTAAATTAAATCTTGGCATACCCGATCATTCAAGTTCACCATTGTCACATAAAATGTCCAATTACCAAAGACCTCGGGAAACTAATCCCAATTCGAATATGCCCATGAATCTGGAAGATTTAGATGATCTATTCAAATATGCCGAAGAGCATGCTGTGGTGGGGGAGGTACAGCCAGCGGGAAATCATAAAAACAAAGAACAATTGTCGGGCAAAACCAGTCATGGTTCAAGTTCTGGTTACCAAAGCATAAATACACAAAGTCCCCTAGAGTCTCAACAGCAGCAGCAACAGAAAACAGCAGCCGCTCCTTTGGCTTTTAAGAATCCCGGCTATCAATTGCAAAACACTTCCACTCCTTCCTCACAAACAGCCCACCATCATCATCATCACCATCACCACCACAATCAGCGTACCTACAACAATGGCGGCCTTACAGCCCATCAACAGTTGTTCGGTCCAGCTGGCAACAATAGATCATCGAAAAATACGAATGGCGGTGGCTTAGTGGCTGCCCGTGCCGCCTTATTAAATAATGCTGCCCCCCTAACGCCCTCCTCCAGCGAGGAAAGGCTCTCCAATGATAATTATCACAATTATGCCCCAGTTAACAAGCTTTTAAAGTCTCCTTCACACGGTCATTTGGAAGCCCAAAGAACTTTAAGTGGTGGCAGTACTTCGTCGGCCTCTAGCTCGAATGTGCCAGGTTTTAATACTTCCGCACAACAGCAGCAGCAGCAACAGCGTATGCCACGCACTAATCCACAATTTAAACGGGAGGATATTTATGCACCATTAAATAATGGCAGCAATTATTTAACTTCATCTTCGGCCTCCTCGGCGGGCAGTAATGGAGTCAATCATCCAGGTACAGTGGCAATATACAATAATGCCACGCGTACTGGCCAACAGCAGCAGTATGGCAATAATGCCGCCTCCATGATAATGACGGGTAATGGACGCTATCAGCGTAGGCTGAGCTTGGATTCGGCCCGCACATTGTCGGACAGTTCAACGGATACAGAAGGTAAAGGGGAAGTAAAAGGAGTTTAATTAATTGATTTTCTAAATTTCATTCGAATATAAACTCAATTTTTTATTATTTTTATTTGTTTTTTTGTTTTGTTTTGCAGGCCACTGTCCTCCCCACGAGGGCAACAAACGCCGTCGTCAGCCTCGCACTCACATCAACACTACAACAAATGGTGGTGGCTTTCAGCATGTCACCAATTCCACCGCTCTCAGCAGCTTCGATCAGAATGGAGAAATTCAATTACTGCAAGAAACTTTAGACACTTTGCGTCACACCCTGGATCGTGATGAAGCCGAGCTGAGAGATTCCAGTGATGAACTGTTCGCTTTACAACGATGCAATGGTTTTCAAACGGCCAACAATGGCAGCTCCGCGGCCTTGGTGGGCAATAATTTAAGTTTACAATCGGAGTCCACCATGAGGAGTATTATAGATCGGTGAGTTACATTTATTTGACATGAACTTTAAAAAAGAGAAGTGAATTTTGTTAAAAAAGCAGAAATTTCATATTCGACAGGCTAATAACCATGGAAGAGGAGCTGAGACGTGAACAATTGAAAATGTCGTTGGCTTTGTCACACAAGCAAAAGGTGATCGAGGAACAAGGGCAACAGATAGCAGCTTTAGATGCAGCTAATAGTAGATTATTAAGTGCTTTAACGGCTTTAAGACAACGTTACGAAACCCAGCATCAGCAGCAGAATCAACAAACGCAGCAATAAATAACATTAACGGAAACTTTTTAATACAGCAAAACCTGTTAAAGCACACCCCCCCCCCCCCTCCATAATTTTTTTTTTAATTATAATTTAACTGTTAAGTTTAAACAAGTATTTTTTTAATGTAATTTAAAATTTTATCATTATTAATTATTATTATAAGTTTCCCTCTTAAAGAGTGTTAAATTTTAAAAAGGAAAGTTACACAATTTCTAAAGGAAACGAAACAGAGTTCTAAAAACAAACTTTGTTTAAAAGCTAATGGTTTTCATTAAATATGTTTTTAAAAATCTTTTACTTGTGTAAGTCATTTATATTTTTAATATTTTGATCCAATCCCCTCCCCTCCCTCCCCCTTTCTCATTGTTTATTATTTAAGTATTATTTTTTTTTCCTAACACAAAACAAAAAAGAATTTTTTATGGAATTATAAATATTTATTATTTAAGCCTTACAAATTTTATATAAACATAAAATACATACATAAATTTATAAAATAATAATAAAACTATATAATCAAATAATCTTGTCCCTTAAACAAAACGGAAATTTATATAAAAACTTAAAAAATTTTAATTTTTTTTTTTAGTTTTTTTTTTAAATATTTTTATTGTAAATGTAAAAATTTGTTTATTTAACCAAAGTTTATGTTTTATTATCCAAACGTCATAACTTTTAAATGCAAAAGTTTTACAGGGAAAAATTATAACAACTAACAACAAACAGCTCTTTTTATAATTTCTTTAATGTGTATATGTTTATTAACGTTTTAATTTTAAATATAATTTTATTACAAAAACAATAAATATTATTTAAATATTATTATAAATTAAACAAACAAACACCTAAAGCTTTTAAACAAAATTTATAAATGCTTTTAAAATCGCTTTTAATATACACAAAATGAAAAGGAAAGGAAAAACAAAAATCAAATATAAAATTTAATAAAAAAAAAACAATTAACAATTAAGCAATAACCAAAAAACAAAAAAGAAAAAAAAACAACAACAACAACAATATTATCTATACAATAAAAACGCAAATATTTAAAACTATAAATGAAAATGGAGTTTAAATTGTTAATTTCAAAATTAATGTGTTGAAAGTCGTTTATGAATCGGGCAAGGCGTATTAATAAGGTGTATGCCACAGATCAGCTGATTATTAAATACGCTGTGAAATAATGTATTCATCTGTCAAACTTTGTTTTTTTTACATTTGTTATTTAAAAAACGAAGTAAAGAATAATAAAATTATTTAAGAGTCTAAAAAAGTAAATTTAATAAAAATAAATAAATAATTAATTAACGAATTAATTTTGTTTATATTTCAAAAATCAAATGCCTGTTGTTTTTGGATTGTTGTATTTTTTTGCCGTGTCGCATGCACCTTTTCAATACGTCTTAAATAAAACCCACAAAGTTACAATGTACATATATTTCAAGGTTATGGAGAAGGAACTACTTCATATCTACGGGTGGTATTATTGATTCCGCACGGAAAATAAAACTAAGCAGAATAAAATATCGATCGATATGTAAAATGTAATTATTCATTCCTTGCGACATGCCGCAATACTGTCTGTGTAGAGATGATACCGCAAAAAGGAAAAATATCGCAGCAACGGAATGAATAATTTCAAATTATACTTCCGCATAATAAATTTCTTTCCGCAATCGCGGAAAGTGAGCTACTGGGTAGCTTTCAACTTTGACTTTGTTAAACATTTTGAATAATTGATTGTAATACATAAATATTTAAATCCTTCAGTATAGACGCCATCGCTTAGAAGTCTATAGAAAAATGATGGTTCAAAACTAAAAATCTCATGTAAAATAAAGATTTCAACCAGCTTAATTTGATAATATTATAACTTCCAAACTATTGGTTTGATTTATAAAAATTATACAGCAAAATTATAAGAAGAACTTGAACTTTCTGAAAATTAAACTTTCTTGTGTTGAGTTTGTTTACTACAGGGTTAAATTTGATAACTTCATGTTTAAAAACTAAATTTGAATTAATTCTAAAACATGATTTTTGCAAGTCCCAAACTATTGATCTGATTGATAAAAAGTGAGTGCAAGTTTTATAGAGGAGGACATAAGCTTTCTCAAAATATAAATTGCATACAGTCGGAACTGTAATCAATCAAAGTTGAACAACTCTACTTTACATAAATTTATGTATTAGAATAACTTTAATACATAAATTTGCATGTAACTCCCAAACTATTGGTCTGATTGATAAAAACTGTATGAAGGTATTATTAGAGGAGGGTACAAGCTTGCTCGAAATATAAATTATAGCCATAGCGATTGCTTACAGGCTGATGTACAATCAGTCAAAGTTGAACAACTCTACTTTACATAAATTTATGTATTAGAATAACTTTAATACATAAATTTGCATGTAACTCTCAAACTATTGGGCTGATTTATACAAATTGTATACAAGTATTACAGTGGAGGACATAAGTTTTCTTAAAATATAAATTACGGACACAGTGTTTGTATGAAAAGCGAATTGTAATTTGTCAAAGTTGAACACCTATCTTGTGAAAATTATTTACACATACAAAATAGTAATGCATATTTCGTTATCTCTTAAACTACTGAACCGATTTAATACTAATTTATAAGAAACTCATAAAGCACAACTTAAGCTTACTGAAAATTAAAATTGTAACCATTCAGTTTATATACCATGAGAACTAGCGGGCTACAAAATAGATAATCTCTTGATTTAATACAAATTTCAATACGCAAAATCGTAATGAATATGTATTGTAAAATAATAAAAAGTATATGCAATAATTATAATCAAGGAACTGTCTTATCGAAAAATTTATCTTGCGGCCATTGTGTTTTTACTCAAGTGGATCTGGGAGGTTACTCCGTATTTCGATTCGAAAAGAAAATCATTCGAATTTGTATGCTTTTTACATTATATTTCGAAAGCTTTTGCTTTCAAACAGCATGAAATAAAATAAGACCAAATATTTGTTGCGTCTTGTCCTAAATAAAGAAAGTTTTCTTAATAAATAAACGACAAGTTGAACTGCATTGCCCCCAAATTGGCCACTTAGAACTCGAAATATGTTGATATTATTCTATATATCTGCTAAACTATTGGTCAGATTTATAAACAATTTATAAGAACATTATAAAGAAATGCTTAAGCTTTTAGAAAATCAAATTTCTAAGCCGACTTTTTATACACAAATTGAATTAAAGAACAAAATTATAAAAAAGCTTAAGAATTTCATTACTTTTGAACTTTGTATTAATTTGACCATAATATAGTGAAAAAATGATCTTATTATGTTATATATGATTCAAGAGAGTTTAAAACATTAAATCCGACAAGTGTCCTAAATGCAGCACTGATAGATATTAATGCCAAGTTTTTCAATAAAAAAAATTTTAATAACAGGCCCGGCATGTCTTATGATGGTCGACTTTTAGCTTGTTTAAAATAAACTTTAACACCCTTGACCTTTAAACTCTCCTTTCTTTATAGTTTTAAATAAATTGAACTTTTAATTTCATGTATTTTTTTAAACATTTTAAATTCTTGTCCAAACAGATTAAAAAATACAAAAATTCTCAAATATATATATGTACGTATAGTCTATTCTAAAAATAATAAAATAAAATAGTTTTAGAAACTCATTTAGTCCTTAAACTATATACCATTCCCTTCAATTATCCCTTAACAAACCATATTATCACCACAATTTTTCAACTCTAAATACATAAATAGTGACTCGTTTTAGGAACAATTGAAAATCAAAAAACTTAAAATTTCCAACAATTTATTACATGCCTCTTTATATATTTAAGTATGAAAGAGAAATCAAACAACAATATTAAAAAGAAATTTATGAATAAAATACACACAATAAAACAAATATTATTTATGAAATATTTTTTTTTTTTTTTTTTTTTATAATACATTATATTTATTTATTGAATCTTCAGATATTGAAATGACAATAAGTTTTCGAATCTTAATACTAAAAGAAAATAATAAGTCCAGCCAGTGCTAGACAAAATATTATGATACTACAAAAAAATTTACATCCACTGATCCAGTCATCTGTTTTGCGTTTGAGTTAAAGCAAGGGTATCCCTCCTTCTCAACCGAACATGGCCACTAAAGTTAAGGATGTCTCGTGCAAGTGGGTTTGGATGGTGTTCAAGTTTGCTGACATATTTTGAGGCGTATTTAGTAAATTCGTCTTTCACCAAAGGAATGCCTAGATCTTTGTGAATTCGAGAATTTTTAACGTACCATGGAGCTGCAGTAATTATACGTAGAATTTTATTTTGACCTCTTTGAATTTTTTCAATGTTGGATGCTGAGGCAGTACCCCATAATTGAATTCCATAACACCATATTGGCTTTAGAATTGCATTGTACAACAAAAGTTTACAATCCAACTTTAATGTAGAATTTCTGCCGATTAGCCAATTAAGTTGCACTGCTTTTAATCTCATCTGTGTAAGTTTTGCGTCAATATGAGACTTCCAGGTTAAACGACGATCGAGGTGGATTCCGAGGTATTTGACTTCATTGTGTTGCGGAATAATTTGGTTATTTATTCTGATGGACGAGCAGGTATCTTTTCGCAATGTGAAAGTTATATGAATACATTTCTGTTCGTTAACCCTGATTTTCCAAAGCTCAAGCCAATTCTCTAGTTTATAAATATAATTCTGCAAATTCTGTGATGCTATTTGATGGTCCTTATGAACGCTAATAAAGGCTGTATCGTCAGCAAAAGTTGAAGTATGTATATTGGGGTCTGACGGCATATCGGATGCATAAATCAAATATAAAGTAGGACCCAGTATGCTACCCTGGGGTACTCCTACTTCAATTGGCTGAGCGGGGCTTAAAAAATCACCTTCTTTGATTGTAAATTTGCGACCATATAAATAACTTTTCATAAGTTTGTGGGTGTTAGCAGGCAGAGCTAATTTTATTTTGTGCATTAAACCTTCATGCCAGACTTTGTCGAACGCTTGGGAAACATCAATGAAAAGCGCGGAACAGTATTTTTTCTCTTCAAACGACCGTCTTATCACATTTACTAATCTGTGTGTTTGTTCGATGGTACTGTGTTTAGCTCTGAACCCGAATTGATGATTTGGAATACATTGAGTGTCGTTCAGAATTGGAATCAACTTAGCCATTAACAATTTTTCAAACAGTTTTGAAATTGTCGGCAGTAGGCTAATTGGCCTATATGACTCTACTTTGGTGAGGTCCTTCCCTGGCTTAGGAATCATGGTAATCATAGATACCTTCCAATCTGCAGGATAGTATTCTAGGCGTAAAATAGCATTGAAGATGAAGAGAATAATTCTTCTAGCTACACGAGGTAACTCCACGAGCATTTTGTTGCTGATTTTATCCATACCTGGAGCTTTTTTAAGGTTCAGAGTACCAATAGCGCTTTGAATATCATTAAAGCTAAGTCTTAGAGGTACAGGAGGTCTAATAACGAGTGGTGGCAATTCAGTTGCATTATTTGAGTTGTTTATAGTAAACACATTTCTCAAATGGTTAACAAATAAAGTCCCTTTCTCGGAATCGTTTCTAGCCCAGTCACCAATCGGATTTCGCAAAGGAGGCTTTCCTCTAACTGGTCTTTTTAAACCTCGTGCCGCCTTCCATAACGAATAGTCAGATTGTGGGGAACTGTCAATTCCCTCCAAGTATGATTTAAGTGAAGCCATTCTTTGGGTTTCTAAGAAATTTCTTAGTATATCTCTGCATTCCCGTAGCCTAGCTTTCAGTTGAGGAGACCTGTGAATTTGCCACTCTCTTCTAACTCTTCTTTTTTCTGTCAGGAGATGTTCGAGTTCAGCGAAATAAGTTCTGTTTGTCCTATTTCTGCATTCAACGTCATATGTGGAAGCGTGATGCACAGCTCTTCGTATGTCCTCAGTAAACTTGCCAATCGACCCATCAATATCCTCGGTAGTTCTCAACACTACATTTTCCGTGCAGTGGGAACTTAAATACTTTTTATACTTTATCCAACTTACTCTGGATTTAGACATGTCCCGAAATGGAGAGCCATACCCTTGAAGGAAACGCATTGAAATAATAGAAGGAGAGTGATCTGAAGACAAGTCTAATGAAGGCTCCACTTGTATCGATTCTACAGGGATATTTTTCACTACTCCGAAGTCAATAATATCGGGAATCTTCCGTCGGTCCGTCGGCCAGTAGGTGGGATGCCCGCTTGAGAGTACATCTAAGCCCATTTTGGCAATGGTGTTGAAAAGTTCACGACCCTTCGGGGTCACTAGACGTGAACCCCAAAATGTGTGTTTGGCGTTAAAGTCACCAGCAACCAAAAATCTAGCTCCAAGGGAATTGAAGAAGCTGTAGTATTGATGTTCTTTTATTGAAAATCGAGGCGGCGAATAAATTGATGATAAAACAAAGTTGTATTGACAGAATTCAATACAAATGTTTGTTGCTTGTAGGTAATCCTCACATATGTTGTTCATTAAATAATGTTTTATTCTGTTCTTTATAAGAATTGCCGAACCTCCACATGCTCTTCCGCGGGGATCTTTAGTATCATACAACACGTAGCCATTAATTTTGAAGTACCCTGTCGCCGTCAAGTGAGTTTCAGCAATCATCATGACATCAATCTGCTTATCCATCAGGAAGTGTTCCAGTTCGTTTTTATGTTGGCGGAGGCCGTTCGCGTTCCAAAAACAAATTTTTAAACAAATCATTTCTTTAAAATTGCTTGTAAGATAGTGGATTGCATTTTCAGCATTTCCTGCATCATGGATGTCATAGTGGTCGTAAAAGTGTTCATAGTTTGGACAAGTGTCTGCAAAGTAGTCTCTAGAGTGTTAATATTAGGCTCGTAATATTGAGATTTAGGTTCCTGCTCCAAACCTGGCATATTAGATTTAACCACGTTAGCGTAAGAAACTTGTCTAGAACTAGGCGCGTTTTCATGACTAGTGGGCCGTAACAATTGAGGAAAATTGTTACTCGATGCAAAATTAGGCTGTTGTGGATGAACAGGTAATACTGACGTCTTGTTGGTCCTTATGCCTTTCAAATGAGTGTAAACTGGACAACCTCTATAATTTGCGGTATGATTACCTCCGCAGTTACTGCATTTTTTGATTTTTGAGTCGGTTTTCGACTTATCACATTGAGCAGTTGTATGTAGTTCCCCACACGCAACACAAACTGACGGCAATTTACAATATGCTTTAGTGTGACCAAATTCTTGACAATTAAGACACTGGACGGGTCCCTGACGCTTATGCGGTTCTTCCACGGTGATTCTACGATGCAGAAGGTAAATCAGATTGTAGATGGGATGGGACTCGTTTTTCTTTAAGACTATATCTCCGGGTTCCAATTCCACCCTGAACATAGGCTGAGGAATCTTTTCACGGTTTCTAATATTCGTTATGTTCTTAATTTTGAAGCCATTTTCCATTAAACTAGTCTTTATCTCGGCAGGATCAACATCTGGGTCTATACCCTTTAGAACGACTTGGAGTCCTTTTGCGCTTTTCAGCTGGTAGGTATAGAAATCCCTACTCTCCCTCTCCAACTGGTTGGACAATTTTCGAAAGTCATCTTCCTTTTTCACTTGAATTTTGGTTTCGCTGATATTTCCATGTTTAATTGAGGTTACGCTAAACATATTTTCACCTATTACCGAAACAATTCCTTGTACCAATTTACTGGAAGTGGGCTCTCTCAGATAAATTGGTGGGGGCTTAAACGTTTTTTTAGGAAGTTCTGGATCATCCGTCTGGAGGAGAGCAAACCTGTTTTGATCATTTGGATTGTCAATACTCACGGTCTTGGGAGCTTTTGAATTTGATGACGTTTGAGCAGATGTCGGGCTCCTCTGTCGCTTAAGAACTGTGACGTATTTATCCATACCTACTTGTTTTCTAGGTTTGACTGCACTATTTGATGTAGAAGATATTGATGTTTTATCATCTGATGAAATCACTATATTGGGCGAACAGGAACGGCGCCGTTCTACGGCTCTTGTAGTGAGAAGATTCTCCACAGATTTTTTTAAGGATTCTTCCTCAGAGATCCATAAAGATTTTCTAGTCGAGCTAAGCTCTTTCTCAGAATTACATCTGAGAGGAACACTCATACAGTTTTTATGCGATTTTTAATGTTTTTTATTATTTTTTTTTTAATGTTTTTTATTTTTTTTATGTTTTTTATTTTTTTTTACCGTAGGTATTTTTACCTATTACGAATTATTTTTTAACTTTTTGTTTTATTTCGACCTATTACACTTTTTCACCTATTACGATTTTTTCACCGAAAATTCAGCCGCACTAAAAATAACACGTCCGAACAGTTCAACAACACTATGTGTAATGATTATGAAATATAAAAGAGATGTAGTTGTATTTTTTATTTCTGGAGAAAAATATAAATAGTTATAATAACAATTTGAAGGTAAATATTTTATAAGTAGTTTTAATAAATTTATTATTAAAAACTTCTATAAAAAAGTAATTTTTAAGTATGTATTTCAGTTTTAACTCATTCCTTTTGAAAATTAATACAAAATTTTCTCTTAGTGCAATTACTTCAACAAAATGCCGGTATTTGTGGTTGTTGTCTTTACTAAAATTAGTAGTAGTAGACAAAAACCAATTATTAAATATTCATTTTTCATATGAACAGTATTGCCATTTTTGAAATGTTAAATGCAAGAATTTGTTGGATCTTAAAAACTTAATGAAGCTGTATATTTTATATAACCAGCGTTGTCAACTTTGAAATTTCAAAACGCACCAAAATTATAATTTCTTTGTTGTTTAAAATATTTATTGAATTAGTTTTACAATTTTTTCATTTCATAAATTTTATATAAAACTTTTTATCAACGATTATTAGCAAAAGCCTTTTTTTAAGTAAACTAGCTAATAAAGTTAAAATAATCATTTTGAACCACTCAAAATTTACCTCACAATATGCTATTGGGAACTGAAGTAATAATTGGTAAAATAGGGCTAATTTCAGTACATATTTGGTACTTTTTTTTTAAATTATTTTTGTTTTCTATTTTAAGTACATACTCCAAATTTTCAATAAAATTTGTTAGGGCTCCTCTGGGACGCTAACAGTTCAGTAGAACAAATCATCAGGCTACAAACAATTTTTTGTTTTCATTTTTAAAATGTTAATTTTATTTTCAAACAAAGATTTTCCCTATTTACCTTTAGCAATAATCGTCATGCGACGAATTTGATAGTACGTATTCATTTATCATACATTCATATTTAAAATACATTTAACTGCAAAGAAAGATTTCATTACATTTTCGGAAAAATTAAAAAACGCACCGAAATTTAAAAAAAGCGCACCGCGCACCAACTAAGAAATTTTTCGCACCAAAAATATAGCGAAATACACCAAGTTGACAACGCTGGATGCCGTATAACTTTGGTTATTCGACGTATGCCTATTTTGCAATTGATTAATATATATAAATATTAATATGTATATAAATGTTTTTCAAATAATTTAGTTAGATGCTTTTAAGCACAAATTTGCCCTGGAAGACAAGGGTTTTGATAAAATAACTTAAAAGCATTTCCAGTACGCACATAACAGGCTGACAAAATGTTCCAAATACCCTTCCAAAAAACAAAACATGAGAACTAGCAGCTACCACCTTAATCGTTTACGAACACGATTGCAATATTAATAAAAAACATTTTATAAACTTTTCTCAATATCGAGATAGGAACTTAAAAGATGTTTATTTTTTAATTTATAATTAATATTGCTAAATACTCGCTTTTGATATCGTAAGCGCAACTTCGAAAGATTTGCTGCCACAAACTGAGCGACAGATGAGCTCTATTAATTTCTAATAAAATAAATATTAATAGATCAAGCATTTAAAATATTCTTTGCTACATCTTTCCTAACTTTTAATTTTAGCTTGCTCTAAAAATTATTATTATTACCACTGTAAACTTTCTATGGACAAAAAGTACCAAATATTATGCCATCTTCCCTAATCAAATCATCTCTGCTGATAAAAACAACAATAACAACTGCATTTTAATACAAAGCAAATATCATCTGTCAATTTAACCAAATAAACTTACTTTAGCAAAT
Source organism: Bellardia bayeri (assembly GCA_950370525.1). Lineage (NCBI taxonomy): Eukaryota > Metazoa > Arthropoda > Insecta > Diptera > Calliphoridae > Bellardia > Bellardia bayeri. Next base: position 1,798,837 of record OX493266.1, on the reverse strand, counting down.
TTCCTAAAATCTCTACACACGTATGTAAATGCAACTGGCAACAGCATCAACAAGTGCCTAATATTAAACCACTACACACGCACACAACCGTACCGTACACACGAACAAACATTAACCACCATTTTTTTTTAACAACAACTTGCTATTTTTCTATACATAAATTTTCTGCATTTTTATTTCTTTGATTTCTCGCTTATTTTTGAACTTCAATGCTTGCAATTGCACACAATGATTAACAACACTTTATATTTTAATTATTTACCATTAGATAATTAATTAACACTTTAAGATATTTTTAATAAATATTCTAAAACTTCACTAGCAAAACACTTGTTGACGGAACGAATTCATACAGCGAACTAAATTAGAAAAGGAATACGAGGAAGGAAGCTTAGAAATACATAAAAAAGCTTTAAACTGAACGATACGTTAAGTCAGGCTAAAATTGATATGTAAGAATAGAGCTTACATTTGAAAAGCAAAGACTACAACCATATTGCAAACGGATTTAAGTAAAGCTTTTATTAAAGAAAAACTTGGAGGTTACATGGGAATACACACAAAATAAGAGATACTTAGAAAACAAAAAACTATTCGATAATTTATTAACTTATTGGAATTTCTGCTAAATATATCAACGGTAATATTTATGATAGAAATGCAAAAAAAACGATTTTGTATAAAATCCTTATTTAAAACTAAAACTAAATATGTGACCAAATAAACAGGAACTCATAGCGTAGAAGGACAGGAGCAAATAATCAACAAACAAGTGACCAAGTGAACAAGTTTACAGACAATGAACAATTGAAATTAAATTTTTCAAATATTTTAATTTAAATGAATTGAGAAAAGCAAATGTAAGATAATTTTTAAATATTCGTTGCAAACAAATGGAATATTAATAAAACAATATCAAAATATTTTTTGCTACATCTTTCCTAACTTTTAATTTTAGCTTGCTTTAAAAATTATTTTTATTACCACTGTAAACTTTCTATGGACAAAAAGTACCAAATATTATGCCATCTTCCCTAATCAAATCATCTCTGCTGATAAAAACAACAATAACAACTGCATTTTAATACAAAGCAAATATCATCTCTCCATTTAACCAAATAAACTTACTTTAGCAGCTTTCCTAAAATCTCTACACATGTATGTATGTAAATGCAACTGGCAACAGCATCAACAAGTGCCTAATATTAAACCACTACACACACACACAACATTATTCTCCACACATTGTTTTGTATAATAATAAATATTTTTCTTAGATCTTAGAAAATACATAGCAGCAATTCAGCTGAAGAAAAATGTCATTTTACTTTAAGCTTAAGTAGGGATGGACGTACTTTAAAATTTCAACTTTTAATAAGGCGTTAAAGTCTGCAAATTAAGCTAATAACCGTTTATAAATAATAATTTAAGCAAAATTCCTTAATTAAACCTAAAGAAAAATGACATTCAGCTGAATTGCTGCTATGTATTTTCTAAGATCTAAGAAAAATATTTATTATTATACAAAACATACTATTTTTTGCAAGTTTTCTAATAAAAGCTTTACTTAAATCCGTTTGCAATATGGTTGTAGTCTTTGCTTTTCAAATGTAAGCTCTATTTCTTACATATCACTTTTAGCCTGAAAGCTATTTAGACTTAACGTATCGTTCAGTTTAAAGCTTTTTTATGTATTTCTAAGCTTCCTTCCTCGTATTCCTTTTCTAATTTAGTTCGCTGTATGAATTCGTTCCGTCAACAAGTGTTTTGCTAGTGAAGTTTTAGAATATTTATTAAAAATATCTTAAAGTGTTAATTAATTATCTAATGGTAAATAATTAAAATATAAAGTGTTGTTAATCATTGTGTGCAATTGCAAGCATTGAAGTTCAAAAATAAGCGAGAAATCAAAGAAATAAAAATGCAGAAAATTTATGTATAGAAAAATAGCAAGTTGTTGTTAAAAAAAAATGGTGGTTAATGTTTGTTCGTGTGTACGGTACGGTTGTGTGCGTGTGTAGTGGTTTAATATTAGGCACTTGTTGATGCTGTTGCCAGTTGCATTTACATACGTGTGTAGAGATTTTAGGAAATTTGCTAAAGTAAGTTTATTTGGTTAAATTGACAGATGATATTTGCTTTGTATTAAAATGCAGTTGTTATTGTTGTTTTTATCAGCAGAGATGATTTGATTAGGGAAGATGGCATAATATTTGGTACTTTTTGTCCATAGAAAGTTTACAGTGGTAATAATAATAATTTTTAGAGCAAGCTAAAATTAAAAGTTAGGAAAGATGTAGGAAAGAATATTTTGATATTGTTTTATTAATATTCCCTTTGTTTACAATGAATATTTAAAAATTATCTTACTTTTGCTTTTCTCAATTCATATAAATTAAAATATTTTAAAAATTTAATTTCAATTGTTCATTGTCTGTAAATTTGGTCACTTGTTTGTTGATTATTTGCTCCTGTCCTTCTACGCTGTGAATTCCGGTTTATTTGGTCACATATTTAATTTTAGTTTTAAAGGAGAATTTTATACAAATATCGTTTTTTTTTTTTGCATTTTTATCATAAATATTACCATTACCGTTAATTTTTTTTTGCAGAAAATCCAATAAGTTAATAAATTATCGAATAGTTTTTTGTTTTCTAAGTAAATCTTATTTTGTGTGTACTCCCATGCAACCTCCAAGTTTTTCTTTAATAAAAGCTTTACTTAAATCCGTTTGCAATATGGTTGTAGTCTTTGCTTTTCAAATGTAAGCTCTATTTCTTACATATCACTTTTAGCTTGAAAGCTATTTAGACTTAACGTATCGTTCAGTTTAAAGCCTTTTTATGTATTTCTAAGCTTCCTTCCTCGTATTCCTTTTCTAATTCAGTTCGCTGTATGAATTCGTTCCGTCAACAAGTGTTTTGCTAGTGAAGTTTTAGAATATTTATTAAAAATATCTTAAAGTGTTAATTAATTATCTAATAGTAAATAATTAAAATATAAAGTGTTGTTAATCATTGTGTGCAATTGCAAGCATTGAAGTTCAAAAATAAGCGAGAAATCAAAGAAATAAAAATGCAGAAAATTTATGTATAGAAAAATAGCAAGTTGTTGTTAAAAAAAAATGGTGGTTAATATTTGTTCGTGTGTGCGGTACGGTAGTTAAAATGTGTGGAGATATGTGTGGAGAATAATGTTGTGTGTGTGTGTAGTGGTTTAATATTAGGCACTTGTTGATGCTGTTGCCAGTTGCATTTACATACGTGTGTAGAGATTTTAGGAAAGCTGCTAAAGTAAGTTTATTTGGTTAAATTGAGAGATGATATTTGCTTTGCATTAAAATGCAGTTGTTATTGTTGTTTGTATCAGCAGAGATGATTTGATTAGGGAAGATGGTTATGCAGGTTTTTGGCTATTTGGCAGACTGAAAACAAAACTTTTTTAATCAGTTTAAATAAGCAACAATTATTGTATTTCTGTAACTTACTAGAATGTGTAGGAACAATGTGTTTGTAGGTAAATTCATACAAGCAAATTCATATTTGTTAAATTTTGTAATGTATAATTATCCATACATTAGTTTTAAAACTCGGTAGCTCGGTAGCTTGGAGATATCGTACGAAATTCAATATGATTGGAGCTGAGGTGTTTTTGAGCTAATTTACAATTGTTCGGCTTCGTCGGCTTAATGAAGACTAGTGGGCTGCCAGATTTGATGATTTCTCGTCATTTTGACGATTTTTTGTTTCAAAAATAGCATAGTGACGATTTGACGATTTTTTCATTGAAAGTAACGATTTTGTGAATTATTGAAATTTTTTTTATCATTTGTTTATTTTATTAATGTAACAAAAACCAAATTCTCTCTCTTTTTTATCGAGACAACAACTATTTTTCTCATTTAATATCATAAATATTAAGAAGAACATGACATATTTTAAAAACAAAACTAAGTAATAGTAGTGTTTTTTTAATTATTGACAATTGTTAAGTTTAAGTACAATAATGCCAAATAATATTGAGTCTGGATAGTAGAAATTACTTATTTATCTGTAAACTGTAAATTTTTTAGAGGAAACAATTTCTGAATTTCAACGGGGAAATTATACAAAAACTTCTCCAATTGTAACCAAACGTCGAATGAATTATCAGCCAAATAAATTTAAATAACAAAAATACGGAATTCTTTGAAAATAAGTACCTGTACTCGTTTATAATGGATGAATTGAATTCTATATTCAAAATATTATTTAGAACTTAAAAAACTGAATTGTTTTGATATTGTAATTTAACCTGAATTAATAAAATATGCTAAGAAAATTGACTAGTACCATCAATTTTGTACCCCTTTTGTTCTCTTTTCCTTCTCATAAAAAAATACTTGCCTTGACGAGTCAGAATTGAAGAGTATTAAATCGGACTAAGATATTATAAAAATATTACACAAGTTGTGTTTAACTTTATATTTTTGTGATTTCTTATTTAAATAATTAAAATGTATATATCAAAATAATATGTATTGTGCAAGTCTCTTGCATAAACTTGAATTTTTATGTTTTCGTTTAAATAACAATTTCAAAATACATACTATTAGAAATAGTGACTTTTTATTTTTCCGATTTTTAAAATTCGAAATGACAATATTTTTCTTTTTTATTGGGATTTTGACGAGTTTTTCCGAAATTCATCGAGACAGCAGGCTACCGACTACAATATGTCAAAAATAATATATAAATGTTTATATGAGAGTGACTATATTGACGACAGCAGGCAACACGACTGCAGGTGATTGTCCATGCTGATTTTATCGTCGTTGTCAAATTTAAAGTAATTTCTATTTTTGTTGGGGACAAAACAAAAACAGTGTTGACCATATAACAAAATCAAATAAAACAATGAAAATATAAACACTTGTTGCAGTAATCCATTTATATTTCAATGGTGCCACTTAAGACTTTTATTTTTTCAAAGTACATATCTAGCGTTTTTCTCATGAAACATGAAAAACATACATATGTACATGATTCCAGACATGCTAATGAACTTCACTCATTTTTATTAATATAAAATATAATATTAGTAATGCATTTAAAAACTCTTGATGCATAAATGATCATAACATTTTAATTTTGTATTTTACTTTGTATTTTACAAAAAAAAATTTCTAAGTTAATTTTTCGCACCAAAAATTTAAAAAAGCACCAAATATGGTGCGAAACGCACCAAGTTGACAACGCTGCTTAAACAAGTAAATTGACACACTCTCTTATTTCTAACTTATTTATTGCACACTCTCTTAAAAAAAATACACACTACCATAAACTCTTTAATTCGCACACATACTGTTTACATTTGTTTGTGTTTGCAGTCTTGTGTTTATGTTTGTTTGTTTTTTTTTTGCTTCTTGCATTTTCACGTTGATACAAATTCTGTTTTCAATTGTTTTTGCGTTTTGTTTTGATTTTGAGAACATTGAACTCTGTCATAAATACTAACTACAACAACAACGGCTTCGCACGAAAGTGATATCACACACTTTTTTGTGCTTGCTTTTCATTTTATTTTTGTTTTGCTTTTTTATCCGTTGGTGTATAAATTGATTTGTTATGTGTGTTTGTTGTATACAAACGTTTGTATGAAGGATTAATAATAATACGTTTGTTGGTACGTTGGTCAAATCTGTTTGCGTTAAATGAAACATCATCTGAAGATGACGTACATATGTACATACAATAAAAAGAATAAACACAAAAGGCCGATCAATTGTTTTTTTGTTTTTGTGAGTGTAAAAAATGCGGAAACTTCTGTGTTTGAGAGAATTTTTGGCATTTTGGTTTCGTTATTGAAATTTTAATAAAATATTTATATTAATAATTTATGTACAAAACGTAAGAATGCGCGTGTGTGTGTGTGTTGTTCTTTCTAACATCTCAGCTGTTGATTAACAGAGTGTTTTGGAATTTTTAAATGTAGACTAAATTCTCTGTGTGTTTAAAATACTTTGTTTTGTTTGCCTTTATTGTTCTTTATATAGGGTCAATGTTTTTGGGGAATTATTGCATAATCCTACATTATGAAGCTTAAAATTAAATTATACAATAATAATAATAAATACGTACAAAATTAACATGTCTGTGTTTGAAATTTCAACATTTTAATTTGTTTTTACTCATCATTTATTTTTTTTTGTATTGGGAAATTCATTGCCTTCTTTTTTCTTGCTGTTTCGTTGTTGGTGTCGCTGTTGCTGCTGCTGTTATGCCTGTGTTATTATTGTTGTGTGAGAGTGCAAAAAACTCGGCCAGATATTGACCCGTTGTTTTGAACTCTCACAACTCACAACAAAGTTGAAAGAACCTAAAATACAGTAATTTACAACTAATGGGCCGGCAAATAAAACGTCATAATGATGATGTTTTAGATGTGTAGTAACAGGCTGTGGCATTGCCAGAATTAAAAATTGTAATGTTTATGTTGCAGGCAGCAGAGATGGGTAATTTGAGGTTCGGTACATTCAGTAGTTTTACAGATTGTAGTAGGTATGTATGTAGGTACTTTATTATTTCATTGTTAATTAAGAACTTTTGCAAACGTTTAGTTTTATAAATAATAAGCTTTTGCTAGATTGCTTTAAAAAAAGCTCATAGGTACCTACATTTCTTATTATAGTTTTTTTTTTACTGATTGAGAATTTTTCCTCTTGCGAGTATTTATTGTAAAAATTTTTTTATTCGAAGTTTACTTCTAGTTAAATATAAAATTTATTTGAAATTTATTTTTGTATATTTCTGTTATATGTTTTTTTTTTATTAATATTCCAATTATTACAAATATTTTCCAATTTATAAAATAAATTTTTTTCCTGAAGATGCTACACAACGAAGTAGTGAAATATCGAGAATAAAAATTTTATTTTAAAAAGACCTTAGTACCCTTAAACAATTATTGGAATAAAAACTCATACCTCAGCAAGTCTAAATATCTTTTTGTATAGTTTCATTCAACAAGAACTTTGTTTTACGTTTTAAGGTAAAAAAAATAATACTGTGTTTTTAAATCGACGAGTGATAAGGTGCAAATTCAATATATGTATGTACATAGTTATATCCTACACATCCATAGTGGAGAGGGTATATTGGATTTGTGCTGATGTTTGTAATGCCCAGAAATATTGGTCCAACACCCACCTTAAACTACACCGATCGTCTCGGAATCACTTTCTGAGTCGATTTAACGATGTCCGTCCGTCCGTCTGGCTGTCCATGTACAGGTCGCAATTTTGAAGATATTTCGATAAAATTTGATATATGATATTTTCCGGCCATATGAAATTGAAACTTGTGGAAATCGGTCCATTATTTCACCTTGCCTACATACAAATGTCCTCCCGAAATTGGGATTAACCGAAAATAAATGTTTGAATTATGCAAGTATCCAAACAGATTTCATCACAAATGAGTGGTAAATGAAGCCAAATTACATCGGTCCATAATTACTCGTAGCTCCCATATAAAACCCACTTCCGAAAATCACTTTAAAGAGCAGTACTTTCTCAAAAACGTTGGTAATTAACGCAAATTATTTCATATGTATACAAATAATACGGTACAATTTTATTATGATCGGTCCATAATTAGTCGCAGCTTCCTTATAAGGACCATTTCCGGAAATCACTTTAAAGATCATAACTCTCTCAAAAATATTGGTATCCAAATACATAATACTGAACCCAGATATATTTCATATGATCCCAAATTTATAAATAATCAAGCTCGAGGTCATTATTATTATGATTATGATTATTTATAAATTTGGGATCATACAAAGAAAAGGTCGAATATTTCAAACTTTTATTATATTTCATATGTATACAAATAATACGGTACAATTTTATTATGATTGGTCCATAATTAGTCGTAGCTCTCATATAAGACCCACTTTCAAAAATAACTTTAACGATTGTAAATTTCTTAAAAATGTTGGTATCCAAATAAAATTCGACGCAAATAAGTTTCTTATATACAGAAATAATGACACCTCATTTTATAATGGTCGGTCCATAATTAGTCGAAACTCCCATATAAGACCATCTTCGTAATTCAATTTAATCTCCATAAATAAAAAGTATTTATATCGAGATAAAGTTTAACTCATATAATATTTATATTCACAGACTAAATTTTTGGATGATCGGTCCATAATAGGTCATATCTAGCATATAACGCCCAATTTTGAAAAACTGTTTTATACATATACTGGGTGTAGGTTATTATATGGTCGGGCTTGACCGACTATACTTACTTGTTTTCCTATAAAAATATGAAATATTTTGCAAGTTTTTGAATTATGTAGTAGTAATTTTAAACTCTGGTTTTGTTAAATACATAGTTTTGTATGAATGCTTTAAAAACCTATTAGAAATATTACAAACTGTGTGGAAACACTAAAAAGAAATTTGATTGCAAAATAATTATATTGTTGAAATATATTTTTAAGCTAAGTTTTCTAACTTCTTCATTATATTTGCCATATTAAACAACAATCCGGAAGTAATCCGGTCCAAAAAAAACAGAACACCTTCCTGTACATTTCTTTACTTTAATGGAAATTCATTCACATTTCAGAAATTCTCACTTGGCAATGCCTTGTTGTAGCATGTTAATGACTCTCTTTGGAATTTCCCAAAATAACAAAATAAAAAAAAAACCAACCAACCAACAACAAAAATGTCAAGAGCAAAGCAATAAAAAGAGTAACAAACTTATGACACAATTCAACTGACATAAGAGACAATTGCAAATAAAAAGAGTGTCATATACAAAAGTTGTACAAAAAAATGCAAACAAAAAATAACAACAACAACAGCAAAAACAAAACAATGACCATAAAAATAAAAACAATATCACAAAAACGCATGCTAAGCACGGCCATTCACCTTTTTGTTATACATTTACATATTTAAATTTATTTATTTACAATATTTTAAATAATTTAATAAAGAAAAACTGCCGTCTTAAAAAATCGTAATTTTTAAGGAGCCATTTTTGTACTCAAAAAATGCAGCATAAAACTATTTAGATGATTTATCAGGAGTTAAAATTGACACACGTGGGTCCTCCATGGGTACCGTTGTGACAACTGGAAAGAGAAGGTCAATAAACTCACCAATTTTAAGCTAAAAAGTATTTAACCAAACCATCCTGAAGCACGCACATGTATGTATGTATATAGCTTTCTGACGTCTATATCGGATAGATCCGTCAAGTCGTGCAGGTAAAATTCGCCCAGACTAACCAAACTTTGATTTGCAAGAGCCAGCCATTGACTGAGGAGATGACGTACATTCTCATCCTCTGTTTCATAATCAGGTAGGTATATGATGAAAATCGTTTTCGTCATTAAAGTCGACCTTTCGATTTGCTGTAACGATTTCATATTACATTTTGTTTCATAAAAAAACGTCGATTTTGACGATAAAGTCAGTTTAAATTACTTTTCAAATCGACGTTTTTAAATTTGACGAATATTTAGAAAATGTAAATTAAATTTATTATTAATATACATATGTATGTACATATGTATGTATTAATAATAATATTAATATATTTCGACCAGGACTATGATCCGTGTGTAACTGTCCGTATGTTATAAAGACACCATCGTAGATTCCCTACGTTAAATCCATCGAAAATTTCTGAAGTTATCTCGATTTCAACATGAAAAAAAGAACCCATTTCGTAAAAAAATCTGAAGCATTTTGAAGAACAATTTTGAAGAAAATTGCAATCGTGTAAATCTAGCTTTGCACATATTTTTTATAATTTCAAGTTGAAAACCGATAATTTTTGTTTCAAAACAATTTAAAAATGTTTTTGTTGTACAAAAACTACTTAAACAAATTATTTGAAATAGTAGTAAATCTACTACTTTTTTGTTTATAAAACAAGTTTTATTGTTTTATAGCAGTTTTTTGTATAAATTTGAGGCATTTTAAAATAGTGCTTAATCTAAATCTTTATAGGTACCTACCTAATACATTTTTAACACAAACAAAATAGTAGGTATTAAATCTACTACTATTTTGAAAACACTTAGTTTGTAAAACTTTTGTTGTTGTTCTTTTTTTTTAGTTTCTACTAGAACTACTGCTTTTTTAGAACTTCAAAATTTTCTACACAAATTTACGTTTCTTATTACAAAAATATTTATTTTTAATTATACATACCTATGTATGTGTACATACATATGTATGTATATAAAATTTTTTGCATATTTTCTTTTAAATTTCTAGTTATAATAAAATTATATTCCATAATATTAAACTGATGGATATGTGTGACATTAATCTTTTACTGCAACCAAAGCCATATAACAATAAAAGCAAAAACAAAACCAAAAATACTACTGCTAACTACACAACACTACACTATACTACACTTTGTAATAATAAAAAGAAAATGCAAAGAGAAAATACATCTAAAAGCAAAAAAAAAAAAACAACAAAATCAGCATTATAAAGTAAAATAAAAACAAAAAGTACAAAAAACCCTACAAATAAGCGTTCGTTAGCCCAACGGTGTGAATGAACTTTTCTCTTAATGTTTTTGTAGCAATTCCGTTTTGCCCTAACATACGTAATATTTGAAATTCTACACAAATTACACAAACAAAACAGAAATGGTAAAGAGTACAAATCCAAAGAGCAAGCAACTAATAAGAGCACGCATTTCAGAAATAATGGTTGTTTTTGTTGCTTTTTCTTTCATATTTTTCTTTACTGGCAAAAATCCACACACACCCATCCCCATAAACATTACGTACAGTGAGAAAAATACACTTTACTATATACAGCTCGTGTATTATTCTACCATATCACTGTCATTGACTGGCTGATGAGTACGTAAGCGCGCCTCGTTCGGTACGTTTTGTTTGGTCGAGCGGTTTGGCAATATTTTGAGTACACTCTCCTCTATCTGTAGAATAGAATATTAAACAAGAAATTTGGTTTAACTTTTTGTCTTTAAGGGAAAACCAAGTAGAAGTTTAACAGGCAAATTTACGTGAAAAATAAAATTAAAGAATATTTTGAAGTGTTATTAAAATATAGAAATAGAAGTTAATGATAAATGAAATAATTATACCTATAAATAAAAGAAAAATTATGTAAAAAAAAATAAGAAAAAAACGAAACAAAACAAAAATTTCCAAAAAAGTGTCTTTGGAAAAAGAAATTTGCAAATGAAATGAAATCGAATAAATTTTCTTAAATATTAAAAATATTAACAGCATTTAAAGCTAAATAACAAGCATATTAAACGGAAATTAAAGTTACCAAAATAGTGTTTAAATAAAAATATTTTAATTTTAGTTAAAGAAAACCTTAAAACGCAATAAAAATTCAATTATTTTATTTAACCCTTAAAGTGTTTAAGTGTTCCCCGGCTGCTGCATTATTTGGATTACCGTTTTTTTTATTTACAGCCCAGCACATTCAAAGGAAAGGAATATTGACACCTTAATATCCATTGATTAAACCAACCTAATTAACAAATCTTTACAAAATTCTACACAAAATTTTCATTAAATTTAATATAATTTTCTAAAATAAAAAAGGCTATTTCTAATTATTTCGAAATAAAGATTTCTTTGTGACAGAAAATGCTAATTTGTATTAGGTTCACAAATGAAATTAAACTATAGGTAGATTCAATAAAAAAATAGTACCCTGTAGATTTAATACTTTTTTTTAAACAATTTCTTTAAAAAAAAACTTACTTGTTGAAATTTATTAGTTTTTGCTTTTCAAACTAAAGATTCTGTCTATTTAAATCCGATTTAAAAATTTAGTAGATTTAGTAGGTATGTACTACATATTTCAAAAATTAAACGTTTACTTAAAAATCTAAGAATATATGCTGTAAAGTCACTAACAATATTCAAATTAGAAAAAACATCTTTAGAAAGAAATTAGTGAATTTAATACTTAAAAAAAAGTCTATTTTTTATATTTTTCAATATAAAGTTTGTATTTTAGTTACAATTGCTAAGTTTTTGTTTATAAAACTTAAAACCTGTATATTTCTAGCAAATTAAAAAAGGTAGTAGATTTACTACTATTTCAAAATGTCGATATTCATTAAAAATCTATAAATAACAATTATATCTATTATATAGGTATACCATCAAAATTACCAAAAATTAGCTTTTAAAAAATAGTAGTAGATTTAATACTTTTTAAAAAAGTCATTTTGAAGAATGTTTTTGCTACAAAAGAATTTAATACATATTTTTAACAAAAATTTTTTAGATTTAGCTTTTAAAAATAAAAAATCTAAGTAATTTGCTACAAATTAAAAAAGGTAGTAGATTTACTACTATTTCAAAAATTTTATTGTCATTAAAAATCTAGGAATATCAATCATAATAGATTAGTTAGTTACCATAAAAATTACCCAAAAATGTCGTTTGAAAAATAGTAGTAGATTTAATCATTTGTTAAAAAAGTTATTTTTTAAGATTTTTTTGCTAGTAAAGAATTTTAGACATATTTTTAAGAAAAATTTATTAGATTCAGTTTTTAAAAATAAGAAAGATAAGTAATTTGGCACAAATTAAAAAAGTTAAGTTTTATTAAAAATCTAGGAATATCAATTATAAAAAGTTTCATTGTAGTTTTTCTTTATAAAAACTTTATTTTAAATTGCTTTTTTAATAAAATTTAAATTAAAAAATGTAGTAGTTTTAGTAGTATTTCAAAAAGTAATTTTTATCACAAAAATTTAAGCCTATCATCTAAAGCTATTCGTAATAATGTTAAAATTACCAAACACATTGTCAAACAAAAATAGTAGTAGATTTAATACTTAAAAAAAAACATTTTTTTATAAATTTTTATTTCATTTAAAAACTATATTTTAACATAAATTTGGATTTATCTCAGACTTAAAACAAAACAGACTCATTTAAACAAAAAATTAAAAACGTAGTAGATTTAGTACTAATTTTAAATATGAAAAATTTTTATGAAAATTTGTAAAATATTAAGAAATGCATAAAAATAACAAAAATTAAGGAATTTACCAAAAAAACTGACTATTTTTAAAAAGGATTTACTACTATTTATAAACTGATATTTTTGATATTTTTGTGTTAAAGCCCAACTTAGATTTCTTGTAAAATATGGTAAAGTTGAAAAGAAAATTTAAAAAAGTAGTAGATTTAGTACTACATAATTTTAAAAATGAGAAATTTCAGTGAAAAATTGTAAAATATTTCAGAATTCATAAAAATAACCAAAAAATAAGGAAAAAGGTAGTAGGTTTACTACTTTTTACAAAAACACTATTTATAGTATTTTCGTGTTAAAAATCAACATAAGTTGTTGTAAAATTTAAATAAAATATTGTTAACCAGTTGCATATTTGCCTAAAATTAATAAATTTAAAAAAGTAGTAGATTTAGTACTATATTAAAAACTATTTTTTGGGTATATTTTGATTAAAATCCCAAATTGATATTCTTTTTTATAGCGTTTGAGTTTTACTTATAAATATAGGCAGTTGTACTATTTGTAGATATATGAAATTTATCGGAAATTTGACTAGAATTATTTTACTATAAAGAATTGCAACATTTTGTGATTTTTTTAGTTTATGGTCTTTTTATAAAAATGTAGTAGATTTTCGAATTATGTTAAAAAATATGTTTAAATTATAAACTGGTTGTATATAGTGTGATTTTAGCAAAATTTCGCATTCTTAAAAAAGGTAGTAAATTTAGTACTATTTCGAAGAAGTTTTATTTTTGAAACGTTGTGTATAAAAAATTTCATTTTGAATGTAGAAAATATATTACAAATGTTTAAACATTTCTCATTGGTATAAATTTTCCAAAAAATAGTGTTTTTTTAAGTAGTAGAATTAGTACTTTTTAAAATCTCTTTTTTCAGTAAGTTTCCAATAAAAATGTAATTAGGATTTTTAATAAGAGTTGAAATAAGCTTATACAATTTTTTTTTTAAATTTTTTAGATTTGAAAAAAGTAGTAGATTTAGTACTTTTTTATAAAATTGCTAATAATTACATAAGGATTTTTTCAATACCTTTTAAACCTTTAGACAAACAATTTTTGGACATCTTAGCGTTTTGTCGCATTATTAGATTGGTTTAAATTTGCATGCATCATAGAGAGAGTCCAACAATTCTAATTGGAGACCTATAATTTGTTTAAATATGGCCTTAATTTACAAACGTCTTCCCTTTATTTTATTTTGGAATTAACTATTATTTTCTTTTAATCATATAAAAATATAATTTTTGTTAAAAATTTATGATTTATTTAAGTAAATTTCAGTTGTCATTGTAATTCAATTGCACACTTGACATGGGAGCCTAATTGTATGCAACATTTTAACTATTTGAATGTAAGTGGGGTGTCTTTTAAGGCGTTGTAATGGTGCATTTTACAAGCATACTTTTTAGGGTTAAATAAAATATTAAAGAAGAAATGTTTTAAATTTTTAGAAAATTGCAAAGAAATTATAGGAATAAAAGAAAATTAAAAAATAAAATAAAAGTGAAAAGAAAACTCAATAACATTTCAATAAAAAAACCTAGAAAATCCTAAATTTTTTTGAAATTATAAAAGGAAAAACATTTTTTGTATAATTTAACTTAACAAAAAGCTGCAAAAGTTTTTAAATATTTCAAAAATAAACTGAAATATTTATAACACATAAATGAAAGAGTTGTAAATCAAACAATAAAGAAATAAAATAAGTGTTTTCAAAAAAGCGCTTAAACAAAATTTTTCAAATTTAACAAGAAAACCTGAAAAATACAATCAGATTTCTAGAAGGAAAGTTTAAAAATAAAGAACCAACTAACTTGAAATACATATTAAAGAAAAATAAAAAAGCGCCAAAACAATAATTTTAGAAATTTTCTTAAAATCTTAAAAAATTCTATAAAATATCAATAAAAATTAAACGATTTCTATAAGATAATAAAAATACTTTTACAAAATAAGAAAAATTATTGAAAAACAAGTGATTAAAAAAAGCGCTAACACAATAATTTTAGAAATTTAGTTAAAATCTAGAAAATTATAGAAAATATCAATAAAAGTTAAATGATTTTTATAAGAAAATAAAAATACTTTTCATAAAAAGTAAAATTACTGAGAAACAAGTGATTAAAAAAGCGCTAAGAAGTAATTTTAGAAAAAGTAAAATTACTGAAAAACAAGTGATTAAAAAAGCGCTTAAACAAATAAACCTGCAAAGTTTTTAAATTTTTAATAAAAATTACAAGATTTTCTAAGAAAAGTGTTAAAAAAATACTACTAAATAAATTAAAGCGATTTAAAAAATAGCGCTTAAACAAATTTCTGCAAATTATGTAAAGAAACCTGAAATTGTGAAAAGAAATTAATATTTAAAAGAAAAATCATTGCAAAAACTTTAATAATGTTTATTAAATTGTTAGTAAACAAATTAAAGTGATTTTTTAGAAAAGCGCTTAAACCAAAGTTTTTAAATTTATTAAAACCAACCTATAAATTAAGCTAATAAACGTAAAAGGAATTCAAGAAAAGAGTTAAAAACGTGTAATAAAAGTGAAATAATACAGATTAAATGATTTTTAAACAAATTTAAGTGATTTAAAAGAAACGCTAAAACTTAATTTGCAGATTTTTTTAAAAAATAAAAAAATCAACAAAATATCAACGATTACAAAAAAAAACTTATTAAAACGAGAAATAATATTATGACAGCCACATAAACAGCATTTATAAAAAGCGCTGGAATAAAAATATTAAAAAAAAATAACAAATAAACAAGAGAATCAAACAAATGACGAGGTTTTGTGATATAAAACATAAAAAAAGCTTAAAATGAAAAGAATTCTAAACGAAAATTTATAAAAACTTAACTAAAACACGCAAGTTTTAATAAATTTTATACGAAAGTTTAAACCTTAAAACATATAGGTACGCAACAAACTGAAGTAAATTAAACCAACAACAAAAAAAACCTATGCTTTTCTAAAATAATTATTACAAAGAAATTTATTCATCATAATGTATTTAACACAGAAATATAAATATTCAACAAAAAATTATTTAAAAACCTGCTGGCAAACATTAATTACTGAAAATGTAATTTATAAGCTTAAAAATAATTCTTAACTGATTATTTTACTTCAAAAAAGAAAACAATTTCAAAACGCCCTTCACAAGCAAAAGAAAATGTCTTCAAAAACGCGTAAAATTTATAAATATTCTCGTTATTTAAAAAATATTATATTACCCACATTTACTTTAAAATTGTGCTTAAATACCTGAAAATCTTTTTTGAAAAAAAAAAAGTTAATTTTATTGGTGTAAATAATAAAAATTAAAAGAATATAGGTACTAAACGCCTTCACAAAATGTGTAAAATAACGCTAAATTTGTATACACTACGCCGCCATATTAAGATTACCACACTCTCCATGTAAATTACTCTCCCTCTCACAACGTGTGTTTATGCGAGTGTTTGTATTATTGTTATTGCTAATTGGATATTATTTCATCTTTATTTTATTACACACACATGTTTTTGGCATGCTTGTTGTTGCGGCTGTTTCTTCTTCTTCATTTAACATAAAAAAAACAAAACATTGAAGATGATGTCGTAAGAGTTTAAGTGGAAGAGACAAAACAAAACAAAACGCAACGAAATAATTATTACTAATATTGTCGTCTAACTAAAAAAGGTAATGACAAGTTTTATTAGAAATATTAACAAAATTTTTTTACTAAGATTAAAACTAAACTTTAAGCTGCATAATTATTTAGTGGCAATTTACACGAAGCAATTCTTATTGAAAAGATTGATAATTTTCCTTGAAATTTCATTGGTGTTTCAACGGCACAATTCTTATTGCTTAAATCGCACTTATTTTTATTTGATAACATACACACATTTGTATACAGTGCCGGTGAAATTAATAGCACTTTTACCCAAAAACATTTAAACTGGCCCGCTAGTAAATGACAAAATATTTTATGGACGGACGAGAGTAAAATCATTTTATTTAGTGGAAAAGGTTCTCGTTCATATGTTAGACGTCCCCTAAATGCAGAATACAATCCAGAATACCCATACAATACGGTTAAGCACTGAGGTGCTAGCTTTATTGTATGGGGATGTTTTTCATATTACGGATTAGGGCCAATACATTGCATAAAATCAACAATGGATCAACATGTTTACGATGTGTGTGAACGCAATAGCTTACGTTAGCATATTTAACTCAAAAGTTAAATATGTATGTATGTTATGACGTAACGACATATTTAACAATATATTTAAATATGAAAACATATTCAAACAGCATTTGAGAAAAATAAAATTTATTTTAAATTAATTAATGATTTTAATAAAAATTATGTAACATTTTGGAAATTAGTTTTTTTCTTTTCTGTGTTAAACAATTTTTGAAAATTCAACTTCAAGAAAATCACTGATTCTTTGAAGGATTTTGGTTATATTTGGACAAATCCTGCTTTGTCGCTAATATTTACGAACTGAAAAATGTAGCCCATGGACAACACTATAATACCCTATAACCCATTTATAGTCTTATAGTCTTATAGTGTAGTTCATGGGCTACATTTTTCATATGATCCATATGAGCGACAAAGCAGGATTTGTCCTAATATGTATGTATATTTAAATATTTTCATAGCACAGATGGAAGTTTCCAAAACACTTAATTTTTTCTGTTTACACCACGCTTTCTGTTCTAGGCTAAGAAGTTTCCGAACCGCCCTCGTAAAAGAAAAATATTTTTGAAAACGGCATACATATGTATATGGAGTGTGCTAACTTTATGTCCACAACTGTATATCATTCAGACTTCTTTTGACTACCTTTGGTTTATAATAGTTTTCATACAATTTTTTTATTTATTTAATAACAATTTCTATGCTTTATTGTTTCCACAACTCTTATCTTACTAACATTTGTTATCTATTTTTTAATATTTTTTTGTTAAAGTTCACTGAACGCATAAGTAGTTTTTTTATATAATTTTGTGATATTAGTTTTTGCAATTTGTTTAAGCAAAAAAAACTAAAATTCAATTAAATTTATAATGGCAAAATAAATAGAGAGTAAACGGCTGCCTATACATACAAGTTCGTCCGTTTATTTTTTGCTTTGCCTAAAATTTTTTAAAACAAATTGCGAATAAACCAAACCGAATGATTTATAAATAAATAAAGAAACTAAATTTTAAACAAAATTAATAACAAAATACAAAACGTATTTGAAACAAAATATTATATGTGCTTGATTGTAAAAATTTATGGCCTATGAGCGCATGAAAGAGAGTATAAACTCATATCCTTCTCTGAACAAGCCACCACCAACCATTTTCCTCCTTGCAGTCATCAGTATACGCTCTCATAGCTCCTGAAGGTTTCCGCTTAGTCACATATCCCTACTCAAAACAAATATGGAGAGTTGTATTTATATTAATTAAATGTAGATTCTTATTATATCACAAACTTCCCGTCTAAAAAATGACAGTCGATTTAATTAATTCGCTCACATGTGGATTCGAGTGAGGCATCTAGAGAACTGAATAATTATGTTAGATGTGTGGCGACGTGGTTAGGTCAGGTCAGAAGGCCGGTGTGAGGTTGTCCCCACACCATCACCCAGAGAACAAAGCGGTCCATTGTGATGCGACGTGGTTAAACAACTGGAGAATACGTGTAAGTGCATCGAAATGTCCACCCGTTTCTCTAAAAAATGTGAATATCCCACGGTCTGGTCAAGTCACATACCTTGGCATACATCTGGATAGACGCTTTACTAGGCGTCGCCACATAGCAGCCAAGAGGATCCATATGAGACTGAAATCATCTAATCTGCACTGGCTAATTAACGATCAATCTAAATTAGTCCTTGATTGTAAAGTCATCCTGTATAAGACTGCTTCAATTATAGGAAACAGCAAGTTATACCAGTATTGATATTATACAGAGGGCCCAATCGAAAATTCTTAGGACCATGACGGGAACACCATTGTATATAAGGAATGAAAACATCCATAGAGACTTAGAAATACTATTGGTTAAAGATGAATTTAGAAAAATTCGTGAACCCGCTTGCGAGATTGCTTACCAGAACTCAAACAGAAACAAGGCTTCGTAGAGCTGATTTACCACCCTACTAATTTAGGGCCCATATGTGGATTATGGCTCCCTCAACTGAGAGCAAATAGTTTTTAAGGTTTAGTTCCAAGATCTTATAAGACCTATGAAGTAAAGGCAGATTCAATGAAAAAAGATGCTGAAGATACTATACAACGAAGTAGCGAAAAGGATTATTGGATTTGAGAAAAATATCGCATTATTAGGAATATTATGGTAAACTCTTGATAATAATTTGGGAAGCACATATAACGGTAGAATAAAACATTACTTAATAAACCAACTTTCAAAGACTGCATTACATAGGAGTAGTGTAATAATGACTTGTCTCCAATGTTAAAATAATGAGTAGAAATACCAAAGGCTAATTAGTGAAGAGTGATTAAATTGACTCTTTAATCCAATACTCGATAATAAAAGATATGCCTGTTAAAGAAGGGCTTTTAAGAATTAATGTTTTTAAAACATTTAGATAATTTCTGTAAATTAATGTACATATATTAGTTATAATTTAATTAATTAATGTTCTTTTTTACTCTCTTTACAGATCTGCTACTTACTGTGTGTAAACGGTGTATAATTGTAAATTGTATATAAAATAAATAAATAAATAAAATCCCATAATTATAAATAAATAAATATATAAATAAATAAATTTAATTTAAAGCTAAATCTACAACTACAACAAAATGTATACTTTGGTTGATAATATTGAAAAAAATTAAAAGTTAAAGATTTGTAAATTTTTAAGCGATACCTAATTGTGTTCAAAATTCAATATTAAAAATATTTAAGTGAAAATATGAAATATTTTAATTAAGTTATAATAAAAATATTAAAATGAAATTAAAATCAGCATAAAAATATATAATTAAAAAAAATAAATATTAAAAATAATTTTTAAAAAAATGTAATAAAATTAAATTACATTACATTAATTCTAAACTACAAAGAAAATATAAAATAGAAAGTAAAAAATATAATAGAAAATTTATTACAAATTAAAGAAAATTAAAGTTTTTTTTTTAATAAAAAAATTCTAAACAAAAGAAAAATTAAAAGTTTGCAAAAAAATCTAAATAAATATTTAAGAGAAAATCAATAAAAGTGTCGTGTATACCAAATCAAAGTGCTGCATCTTGAAAATCGTTAAAAAAAAGTCTATACATTTAAAGTAAAGTGAAGAAAAGAAAGTGTTGTTTAAAAACAAAAATTATACTATTAACCGATTAAAACTACAAAGGATTAAAAAATGGCCCAGGCAAAGATTTTTACAAACGGATTATACCCCTGAAAGAAAATGCTGCATTTTCAAAGACTTATTAGGTGAGTTTTTTCTATTAACTAAGTATTAAATAAACTTATTAAAACTAGGTATATAAACTTAAATGGTCCTTCGAAGCAAAACAAATTTGTGCCAAGATGGTGGCTGTAAGCAAAGAGAGTATTTTTTTCGTTCTTTAAACAACAATATTTAATTGAACAAATTGTTAAATTAGTAAATGTCTATGACCTTAATGAACTCATGCTTTAGTAATTTTTAGTTTCAATATCAAATTAATTAAATAAACTCTTTTTGTCTTTCCGATTTAGTGCAAATAAATGAAATATTCTCTTTAAAATTCCCATTAATAATTTCCACAAAATCTAGTTTACAGAGTCTGCCATCAGGCTTGTCAGATTTTTTTTCACCAACGTCGCCAAAACAGTTGCCAGAAATCGACAACAATCACCAAAAATTAACAAAAATAATTTAAAAAAAGTCGCCAGAGTCAAATTTTTAAAATTAACATTTCATTTTTCATTTATGAAGATTATAAATAAAATTGAGATCAATATAGATATGATATCTATGTTCATATGTAGGCACTTTTAATTTTACACATATATTTATAAGGTTAGTACAAATCATAATTGAAAACACCCTTTCCACGCTAGCGTTGCTGGTCGTTATGATCAACATATTAATGATCAACAAAGCAATCTCTTGAAAATGAAATATTCCCGCTGCAACGCTGTAGTTGTAAACTTTAGGCCAGAAGTCTAGTAAGTTTGTTGGCATTTCTACTGTAAAATAATCTTTCCAATTAATAAAGACACTTTTGGATCTTGAAAAAGTTTTAAGAATTTTGTATCAATGATTCAACGGATTTTCCTCCAAGGCCTGAATTGAAGCGGGTTTATCCGCATAAACTTTAGAGTTTGCATATTCCCACAGGAAAAAGTCTAACAGTGTGATATCACACGATCTTGGTGGCCAATCGACCGGCCCAAAACGTGAAATTATGTGCTCACCGAAGTGTTCTCTCAATGAATCCATTGATTGATGCGATGTGTGGGAAGTGGCACCGTCTTGCTGAAACTAAATGTCGCCGAGATCACGAGCTTCAATTTCAGGCATCAAATAGTCGGTTATCATGGCCCGATAACGGTCGCCATTGGTGCCAAATCGACTCCCCACAGTCTTCGTGTACACTCTCAGCTACGGCCGCTATATTTTCTTCACAGCGTGCTGGATGTGGTCTATTCGGTCGAATATTATCCAATAATGAATGCTGAGTCTCAAAATGGGTGATGGTTGACCATAAGTTGAGCGAAGTGCACGAAACACATTCCTCACATAACGTGAATTTTCGTAATAAAGTTGAACGATTTCTAAACCTTGTTCTAAAGTCGCCATCTCATTTAAAAACCGCAAAGAAATCGCCATGTCGCCAAATGGAAATTTATATCGCCATAAGCAATAAAAAATAGCCACGTTTGGCGAAAAATTGTCATATCTGACAACCCTGTCTGTAACAATAATTACACTGAAATTTACTATTTTTTCCAATAATCTTATCCCTTATCATTGGGGAAAAGAAACAATAATGTTAATAAAACTCTATAAATATCTCAGAAACAACAACAATCCACCACCGCCATCACCACCAGCGCCATCATTGAACTTCATCCTCTTTTCTTTTTCTTGTGTATATTGTTATTGTTGTTTTTGTTATTGATAAAACGGGAAAAAGAAATTGTAAGAAAATGAAAGTAAAACAACTAGAAAATCCACCAATATAACGTCTGTCTGGCTCTCGGACTCTTACTCACTCTCTCTCTCTCTCGCGCAATATAAATAATGATAAAGAAAATTGCTGCTAATGTTGTTACTGTTGTTGTGGTTGGCTGTTCATACTGCTACTTTATTAAGAAGTAACGGTAAAAAGAGTAATTCTTTAATAAAGGGGAAAGAGAGGGAGGAAGAATGACTGAAAAAAAACATAAATATAAACAGAATAACATTGAAATAAAAGTCATGATCAAGATCAACAACTTTTATTAAAAAAAAAACAAATAAAAAAACATCCAAACACAAAAGAAAACAAAGTATGCACTAGGCAACCAAGCGTTTATAACCAGAATAAAAACAAAATGAAAGAAAAAAAAAATAATAAAAACTTTTACTACTTTTTCTGCTTAGGCCACCACAACAACGACAGTCTTTCTCTTAAGCCAGGAAAATGAAAATCAAGTTCAATGATCCCCATTTTCTTGGTCATTAATAAAAGAGCCGGTTTTTTTTCTACCCATAAAATCCCAACAAAAGCTAAATTTTGCTTAACATTTAATTTTAAAAAAATTAAAGCAATATTCTTTGAATTTCTTTTATATACACTTCCTGGTTTATGTCTTAGCTAATTTTGCGGTTGTAATTTTTCTTAGTAACATTTTGAAAAACAAAAATCCATTAGTCATCATTATTTATTATTACAGCCTTTGTTTTAGTAGAAATGTATGACACATGTGTTTGTACAAATGTTTTTAATCTATGCAATTGCAAAACAAAGAAAAATCAAGCAAAAGATTTTGATTATAATTTCAAATCTAACATATAAATAAAACTGACTGTAACAATCATCAGTTTAAGGGTCAGTTTAAAAGACGAGACTTAACCTAATCAATTTAACTTGGGTTTAAAGTAAGTTTTAATAAAATCTTAATTAGCCAGAGCTTTCTAGGTATTCTGCAAGAGGTAATCGAAGATCACAGGTATGTCGGCTCTCGGAGTGCACTATTAATGATCATATTCAATAACGCCACCAGACAATTTTCAAGCCACTGAACGTTTCTGTATTTAAATCATCAGTGCAATTAAAATCGCATAAGCCCCAAGTACAGATTCTGTGAATCAGCCTCCTATAGTCAGTATTGTTAAAGTTTTAAAAAAGTTACATTCCATGGTAGAGATTCCAGAGCATTGTGGATATTCTTCAAAAGCTTAATTAGCCAGAGTAGTAGAAAATTATTTGATAGCGCCACCAAAGATTTAGATAATTAAGATGTCCAATCTACGGATGTAAATCATGTAAATCATAAATTCAATTGAGATCGCTCAATCCTTAAGTACAAATTCTCTGGACCAGACTTCTATAGTAATTATTGTTGTTTTAAAGTTTAAGAAGAAATTCTTCGTGGATATCAAATAAACTGATATCCAGATGGCTTGACCTTTGCTATGTAGGATGGTGGTAAGTCCAGTGCGGTATTGCATTAGATCGCCTGAGCCTAAACCGCAGTGTTTCTGATGAAAATATCAAAGGAGACAGGATTAAACAAGTATTTTACGATTTCAGACCTTGACTTCTTCCAAGAGAAAGCAAAAATCTCGAAGGGTTAACGACTTTGAGCATCATATGTTTACTACAGCAATATATTGGGCTTTTAGCACTTGCTGGTAATGGTACTTGGGATGGTACTTCGTTAGTTTGCCTGTCTCTTTGATCCTTAACAGAAGTTTTTCTGATGAATATATCAAAGTCGATGGGGAAGCATCGTCCTCCCACTGGATTAAGGCTGAAACAAGTTTGGTACGACTTTTTCCAAGAGCATGCAAAATGCTTAAAGACCTGACGACGCTCAGCATGATAATTTTACAAGAGCATTGGAATCAAACTATATCTTTGGCTCCTTTGGATAAGCCCACAGTAAGACCTGAGAACTGAGTAGGATATAAAATTTGCATTTCCTATTTTCTAGTAAAAACTACCATTTTGGCTTCGTTAGTTTGAAACACAGACCGTTCTCTTTGACCCATGATTTAAATATGCCTAAAAGTGATTGCATAAGGTTACCTATTGTAGGAAGACATTTTTCAAGACGTCATCAGCATGTGCAACTATTATTGGGACTTTCTAAGGGTCCTGACCAGTTTACATAAGAGTGGCGATATTTTTAAAATTTTATATATAAATTCTCTGGTTAGTTTCAGCATACTTCAGTCATTATCCAGTCTTTATAAACCTATATAATGAATTAAACAGAATTTTGAAGTTTAGAGCAAGAATACCACAGCACTACAATTAAAACTGTCAGCTGGACACTTTTCTTTTAAAAAGAACATTGAACGATTTGAGTTGAGCCAGTTGATACTTGGTTCTCTAAATTTTATGATTTTTTATAAAACAGGAACTGTCACAAGCAAATGTAATGGCTCTTTGTTTGGTTATTATTTACCAGCTTCCTTTTTAATATCAGTAGCGTCATTGTAGATGTGGCCAAGCCAATATTTATTGGTATTTAGATGCCACTCCTAGATGACAACTAAATTTACCTCTCTATCATGTATTCTAATTAAGTAGTTAGTTGCTTTTCAATGAAATATCGATTATCACATTATGATACGTTGTAAGATGGTGGAATCTTTTGACATATTATGTCATCTTGGAAACAAAAATCAAATAAGAATGAAAAGAAAGATAAAGGAACATATTGACATTATTTGGTCATCTTGAAAACGAATATTAAATAAAAATCCTTACCATTGTCAAGAAATTTACTTTTCAACACAATTATAAATTTGTATCCTTGTTTGGGTTTTTATGTATCTTCATTTTTGGCTCTAATATCCTTAAACGTGTTACTGCACAGACCATTCTATCTCTTATCTCTCGGTCTTTAGGATAGCGACTAATTCAAACGCAGCTGAAGTTGTTATTGAATGCGATTTATATGCTAGATCCACGACAGCGAGTACCAGCATCTGTCGACATCTTTCGATGCTAAATAATCATGCACGTTTTTGGTGTGACTTCAGTTTTGGTACCGGTTAGTTTAAACACTTCGTTGCGAAATGTCTAGAGTCTCACACGTCCAAAGATTGTCAACTCAACTGGTAGTTTTTTTTCCCCAGGGATGCCAGGAGACTTGATACAAGAACAACCAATTTATAGTAACTTGGATGAGAACTTAACAGATGATGTGTTGGGATGAGCAATATATTTTATGGCTTCCTGATAGTAGTCAACTACTTAATCTCTATCTTCGCCATTGTTTATTGATATCATATTCTTTGTGAAGAAGAATATCTCTGCCTTGATAATATGATATTCAATATATTACCAAGTTCCTATTATACGAGGGCGGTTCGGAAACTTCTTAACCTAGCACAGAAAGAGAAAAGTTAGTTTTTCAAAACCATTTTTATTACGCTTATGTAGCAATTCTATTCCTTGATTAAAGTAGTTTTCCTCAAGGCATTCAAAATAGGCTTCGTTGTAGCGTCTGAATCAAATTTAAATGAATCAACCTGTTGAACGTACATATACTTTACCTAGTTACTGTTACTGATTGACGTTACCAATTTTTTTGGGACCACCTAGTAAACCTCGTTCCAACTACGATACCGTGCTTATTAATTTTTCAAAATTTTTGGAGAATTATTTATATAACTGTCAAGAGTGAAGTTGGATCTCTGGATCCTCCTTGTTCTTTATTATCCACAATTGTTATGATTGCTGACAACACTGTCTTTCTTCAGTTCAGAATATTCTTATAAGGGAAGTACTATTTAAAGGTCCATCACAAGAGATAACTGTCTTTCTATTAAAATTTTTAGGTATCCTTCTGTTAGCGAAATCAGACCTTAAGACAAAAGTCGTATGTCGCGTTCTCTACACTTCTCCAACATCTTTAATTATTCCTTTCAGTGTACTTTCTTACACATTAATCGCTGTTGTACACGCTAATTATTATTTCATATTTTCAAAAATAAATCTGTCTTTCCAGAGTTTTATTTACTTTCGCAAACTTTTATCGATTTTAACAGATAACAAATTGTATTTGTTGAAAACAACAAAAACAATAAATGTAAATTAGTAAAGCAATTTATTAAAGACTTACTATTTACTGGCTGCCTACGTAAACGTCTCCACCCACTGCCTATCGCCAAACAAACCAGGAACAAGAACATTGAATTGAGGGCAAAGTAAAGTAAAGAGCCAACACAAAAAAAAGGATGTGTATGTATTACAAATTGTTGTTAAGGTGTGTGAGTGTGTATAAAATTTACACATACTAATACAGTAGCTAAAAACTGTGCGCATGAGTTTGTGTAAATCTTTTTGTTGGTTTTTGGTATATGCACTAAGCAGGGATGGAAGTGGAAATTTGTGTTTTAAAATATTGGGAGTTGTTCAGTATGTTATACACACGAATTTCTATAGAAAATTGTCTTATTCTTAAGATCTTTAATGTGACTTCATCTTTGTCTCCCATAACCTTAAGCTCACCAGTCCACAAACCTTTCTATCGACGCGTCGATCAATTTTTTCGAATAGTAAAAGAAGAGCACACCAAAACTAGTCGTGTCAAAAACAAACTGACAAACCAAAATGGCTGATATTACCAACATATATAACACACATGTGTACCAACATAACAGAAAAAAAATGCGAAAATCGAATATGTATACGTAACTCACGAAAAAGAAGTCACAACGGCAGCTCAATTTGAATTTTTGATAGCTGAAATGGAAAAGCATCCAGATGTGGCTCGTGGAATGCCTAATTTTGGCAGCTCAAAATATAAATATAAAAATATTGTAAATCTCAACAGTGTTATTTTACTTACTCATTAATAAATCCATTATGTTGATAGTAGAGCGTAATTGGGGTTTTTCAATAGATACATATGTCTAGGACGCTTGAAGAATCTTTATCATCCAAAGAAGAAGGCACATCCATAAGTGCGAACATTTTTTTATACAGATTTATTGAACAGCTGATAGGTTTGTAGCATTGCCAATGCCAAATAAGTGTAGCTTTATGTAAATTTTTATTTTAAATTTCAGTATCAACATTTACAATGGCAACATAAACCATGCAATGATTTGACAGTATTGTAACAACGTAATATTTCTGCGTTCGCTAAACGCAATGACGCAGTGATTTACAAGCCTTAATTTTGTTATATGAAGCATCGTTTGTGGGCAAAATTGTTAGCAAATTCTTGCATTCTGTTTGCATAAAAAATCTTTTCTCACCCTCCATAAAAAATAATTCTTATTCAATATTTTATTCCATTTCAGATTCCATATCAGCTGTTGTGGGGGACTTTTACATATTTCAATTACATTAATTACTTTTTTAATTAATTTCTAATAACAAACATTTCTATCTTATTATCAAATTCACTCTTCAATTTTGGGTTTTTTTAAAACATTTATAAGTGTTGAGTAAATCATACTTTTTGCTTAGTTTCTTTTAAGGAGATATTCCAGCAGATCACTTTTTGATATCTCTTTTAAGATTTTCTAAAGAAAATTGTCTTATTCTTAAGATTTTCTAAAGAAAATATTTTTATTTTTCAAATATTCTCAAGAAAATAGTTTTATTCTTAAGTAAATCAGGAATCAACATGAATTCCGATCATATCAACTTTCCCATGCCTGACAAAAAGTAATGGCGTTTGTGTGTACACCCAACTCTTTTTTTACACGGTAGATACGTTCCTCAGAAATCCGTGTAAAAAAAGAGGCGTTTCCTATAGTAAAATGGGGGATACTTTCCATGTCATCTGAAAACCGTGTAGGATGAAATAAAGAACTATATTTATTTCGAAAAACCGTGTAAAAAATGTTGAAAACTATAAAATTGTATGTTCATTTTATTGAGCATTAAAACTTAAAATACATAATTCATACAGGTGAAAAATTGGTAGAGCAAAAAACAAAACAAAACGGTTAATCCAGAATTAAGAACAGAAAAATTAGAATAGAATAAAAAATGCGAACAAAATGTGTAGGTAAGAGTTATCGAATAAAGGGATTTCCCAGTTACTACTATGTAGGTATGTTCATTTCAGCAATGATGCCAAGTGTGATAAAAACAAACATAATTACAAGACAGTGATTTTGAAAACGTACTAGATTAACATTTTTTTTTTACAAAAAATGTTTTTTTTCAACCGTGTAACTTCAAATCCGTGTAAAAAAAGAATTGGGTGTATGTGTTTGAGAGTACGCCAAATATTTCTCTGTGTGTATTTACGTATGAAAACAGCATAAACAACAAAAACAAAAAACTGCGTATAATTCTGCCGTTAGCTCTGCCTGCAGAGTTCATAGAACTTTGCTATTGAAAATACGAGTACATACAGTGTTTTTTTTTCGGTTGCTGTTGTTGTGTTTTTTGGTGGGGGTACATATATTTTTGGGTTGTTTTTGTTGCTGTCGTAGACCATGCTTTTTTTCATAACTGATTTTGTATTTTTTTGTTTTGTTCTATTTGCTTACTGAATTTAAGTAAATGTGCGTGTGTTGATTCTTTAATTTTTTGCTGTTTTTAAGTTTTTTTGTTCGTCTTGTGATTCTGTTGTTATGGGGTGTGTGTGTGTGTGTTTTTTTTTTTGTAATTTTTGATTTTTTTTTTTTTTGTGAAACAAATCATCAATGAGGAACTCAGCAGCAGTAACATTTTATTATGGAATGTTTTCACAAGACTTGCTTTGTTTAAATGGGGAGCTTATTTACAAATCTACCTCCCTCTCTTTGGTTGTCCGCCCTGTTTACTACCAAATATGTACATATGTATGTACCTTAATCATTTCGTTTGATATTTTTGACTATTATTAGGAGAAAAAAAAACAAAAAATAATCATCATGAACAGAAATATAGTGACAAGGGCGACTGGTTGTATGAGTATTTAGTTTACTAGCCTCTCTCTGCCCCTATTCCCGTTACACGTGAGTACTCCACTTGCTCTCTGCTGCTATGGTTATGTACATATAAATATGTATACATACATTGCTCTTAATTTAACAAGTGTGAAGTTGAAGGTTATTTCAGCCTTGTTCTTGCTCTTGATAATGACAATGATGCAATATATTTCCACAAAAAAAGTATGAATTCCTCCTCTCTTCCCCAGCCCCATAAACAACTACAGAAATTATAATAACCTTTTTTTATTAATAGCAAAAGAGAGAAGTTCAGTTTAATTGAGGTTCATTCTTTTTCCAAAAACCACCTCTTGTTTGTGGATAGGGAGGGGATTTATAGAACTACACATCTTTTTGCTATGTGAGATTTTATTTTTAATGCGTGGGATTTATTTTTCATTAAACAAATTGAGTTTTTTTTAGCTATTTTTTGTTCAAAATTAGCTACATCTTTTTATTGTTTATCTATTTTAAATTTATTATTAATATATTTTTTTTTGTAACAGAAACTGACGTCATTTTTTCTTTTATTGTCTTTGTTTCTTATTTTTGGAGTTTTTATATTGTTTATCTAATGATTTATTTATTATTGGTAGTTTAAGTTAAAAGAGTTAAGCTTTGTACAGCTGGTTGTCAGATCTTACAATGTTGTCAGAAAATGTCTAACAATCGTGTGAACTTAAAATTTTTGTCTTCCAACGTTGTAAGAAAAAGCATTGACAATTAACATTTTGCTAACAATTTTTCAATGTCAGTACATTGCTAGATCTGACAACCGTCTGTACATAGATTTAGTAACAGTGTTGTTAACTATATATTTCGGAAACTAAAATAATCGCCTAATGCTAAAATCGTAAAGTAAGTTACTTTCAAACAAGTTGTTTTCTAATTGGCAACAGTTTTTAGAAAACCTAACCTAAATTTATGCATTCTTAAATGTATACCGGTTTTAGCTGGGTTTCCTATAGATTGCTGATTTCTTTGATCTCCATTTAGTCTCAGTCAGTCTTTTTTTCCACTTGTTTATTAATTGTATCTTCATTAAAAATTAAGTAACAATAAGTATATCAAATCTTATATCTAAAAAATTTTAATTATTAGTCCAGCCAATGCCGGACGATAATTGTTTAATAAGTTGGCATTCTTTTTAATATGTTGCGGGCTAATGGGTTTGGGTGTACTTCAAGCTTTTCAGTCATTCTGAACCAGATCAACCTTTTTAGTGTCATGGGTCACCAAAGTCCAAACAACAACATTCAAAGTTTTACAAGATATTCTTATTCCACTTTTTATACCCATCACCAAAAAGATAACAGATCAAAATATTGGTCGTAGAATCAAAAAGTGCATACGAGTACTTGTATTCATGGTTCTTATCAGATTCTAAAACAATCCAGCAGTATCCGTCCGTCTGTTGAAGGCATGCTAGAGTTTCAAAAACACATTAAGAACAACGAAATTTTTTCCAAACATTCTTTGTTTTATCGAAACGTTTGTTATTGCAGGATGCACGTTATAGACCAAAGTTTTAGACAACCTAGACATTTTTTTTGATAATTTTTGCCATTTTCTTCAAATAAAGTACAGAAAATATCATGAAATTTTCCATACTTTATTTTTATTGTCCATCATGACCAACGCTATGGTGAGCGAACCGTAATTGGTCATAGCTCATATCGATGCGAAATTTATACAGACCAGTTATATGTAAGTAAAATGTTTACTATTGGATTTTGTAAAGTACATTTTCGAGAAATACTGGAATACCCACAAAACTATACAATACATTGTTAAATTCGCCATAAGACACAAATATCTACATAGAATTCACTGATATTTAATAACGAGTGTGCTGTAGCTTAATTGATTATCGCGCTTGATCATTAGGCATGAGTTGGTAATCGTGGCCTGGGTTCGATTCCCAGCTGCTGCCACTTATACAACATCAGTTTCTGATAATAACTAGTTTTCTATCCTATCATAACTATTATTTATCTAAGCGTCCTCCTTCGGTGGTATAGTATTGAAACCACACCAAAGTAAAGTAATTAAATAATGGCTATAAATCAAGCTTTGATCAATGTGCCTACTCACCGCCAGAGGCGCTGCAATATTGTACTACAAATAAACAGAACACGCAATTACAGCGTTGTCAGATGAAAAACTTTTCTCTCCTTTCACCATCAATTCTCTCCTACCAAAACAAAAAATACAACGAACGTTACATAGAATGTAAAAGATCTCATATAAGGGATCCGAAAAATCAAATAACTCGTATGAAAATTGTAAACGCTAATATATGGTGGGGGTATATAAGTCGAATATAAACTCTTACTTATTTTAAGTTGTTTTCCGTTGAGTAGCATTTTTATTAAGTGTTTGAAGACTCTTAAGGTATGGTCGCATGTGGCAAATATTTCAAAAAAGCGTAACCACATGATTTAGCACAAATTTGTTTGACGTTGTTTACTCTTACAAGATTTTTGCAAGATCAAGCAGCATCAAATAAAATAAAAGTAAATATTTGCTGTGTCCTGTCCAGTCCTAAATAAACCAAGTTTTTTTTTTAATAAATAAACGAGTTCAAAAATATATTATTTAGTGGTTACGTGGTTAGTCCTGTTTCACACTCTTCAGTTTTAGCTGACCAGTTTTTGTTCAATTCTCTTTTGAAGTTGCCATTTTATTCACACACGTCAATTAAATTTTCGTACTTTTTCAAGGCAAATTAACAAGCATGTAAAAAACAACAGAAAGAAATAAGAAAATTGACTAGTACCGTACAGTTTGTACCTATTTTAATCTCTTTTTCTTTCTCACCTGAAAAAAATACTTGCCTTGACGAGTCATAATTGAAGAGTGCGAAAGCGGACTTAATACTGAGTTGCAGATTCAAAAACAAGACTCTGTGAAATGAAAACAGATCCTATAAAGAGTTGATAAAAAGAATACGTGGAGCGTAGCGACCTTGTATGGAGATGAACGATGAATAGAGGCCTTGACGATTGAAAGAGTATCTATCATAAACTAGAGGACCAGTGGCCAGAGTTTGTCTTGGTAAGACTGGGACTTCTTATGTGCTGTGTATGATTAAAGATTAGCTATATCTTCTAATGGACTCCTTCGCTCCTTAAGATATATTTACAGATTAAAATATCATGATCTGAACTACCTCTGTTTAGTGTTACACTTTTCACTACATCCACAATAGCAAATTGTTTAATAATTATTCCCTGTACTAAAAGCTTTCGTGCATATTTGAAAAAATATGTTTAGTGAACAAAGAAGATGTCTTGTCTTTAAATTAAATTAAAATCGTTGTTCTTTATCTCCTGGTCTATTTAAGTCCTAAAGTAAAAATCATCATAAATATTTCTTTCGCGCAATTATATTTAAATGCGTAGTATAATGTCTTTATTTTCTTTTGTAAGAAAAAAAAAAAAAAAAAAATCTTTTTCAACTTAAAGCTGGCATTGACCATGATTTTTAATTGATTTTGATCAACCACCACGAACAAGCGGCGACAACAAGCTAAAGAAATCTTCATGGTATAAAGAGGGTGACATAAGTAAGAAGGGAGGTTAGGATATTTCAAAGGTGGATAAGTACACACCCTTGTTACGTTAGAAGACGAAAAAGTTTAAGAGTTTAGGATAAGGTTGGCTGTTTTGAAGAAATTAAAGTTGTTTAAAGACAATCATTTAAAATTTGTAGAAAATGTTGATGTGTATTTTTCGTGTCCTCGTCACTCGTCAACGTTTAAATAACGTCAATTATTCAACAGTCACAAAGAATGCTGATGAAGCTAGAAGTTTTCCAAATTACTTAGTTTTGCATTCATTTAACTAAATCTTTAAATTTCCAAAATATTATTCCCCAATTACCTTCAAAAGCAAGTAAAAACACCTTTTCTAAAATACTTGTTCAAATTTCTTAAAAAATTATCTTTTAAATCTTTATTGACAACAATAATGTTTTATATACATATATACACGTACATGCATCACTATTTCATCACTTGTTTGTGTTCTTGCATTTAAGGTTGTTACTCTTTCAAAAACAATTTCCAAAATACACAAAAAAGAATACTGTAAATTCTACCCTTCAATGTAAATTTTGTAAATACAATTGTATCCTTTGGCTTTGAAATACATACACACACACATGCAATTCCAAACAAAAACTAAACGTTTGTGAAATCCTTTGGAACATCTCCTTTGTTTAACAAGATATTTTGTACGAAACAGAAAAAAAAAAACTGGGGGTAACTTGACATTGAAATACATTTTGAAGGTTCTTTTTAGAGTTGCGTTTTCGGTCGATTTTTATTGTTGTTTTTCTTGCTGCTACTGCTGCTATTTATTACGAGTTACATGTGCTGGCTGCCCTGCCATTCATTTATAATTTAATGTTTTACTTTTTATTTGTACGTTAATACGGGGTGGATTTTTCAATTTTGTCAGACGTGGAAAAAAGCAAGAAAAATTCGATTTATTTTTTATTTTCTATGTGCAGCCAGCCAGCCAGCCAGCCAGCTGCTTTATTAACTGGTTTACATAATGTGTGTATCTAGGAGTTTTGTCAAAAGTATCTAGCATATATTTAGTTATGTTTAAAAGAAAACTGGTTCTTTTGTTGTTGAAATGTTTTTTTTTTTAAGGAGACCGAAGAAAAAAAAAGGATTTTGTAATTTTCTTACAATGTTTTTCCTTTTGGCTTCTAAACTCATTAAAAACTTTTTTAAAACGGCTTTATTTTCCCATTACTGTGAAACTTTTTAATTAAAAGTTTCTATGTTTTAAAGTTTTAAATGTTTGGTTCAATTACTGAGAATTTTTGTAATTTTTGCGATTTATCTTCTTACCCTTAAATAATTGTATTATTTATGGAAATTGTACAAATGAAAATCATCATCGTATTTTGGATGAGTCTGGGAACCATCCAGAACACCTTATGTATCTGATTACATCCATAGCGACACTTCTCTGAGATAATTCGGATCAAGATATATCAGGCTGCGTATTGTTAGAGCAACACAGTTAAATATACGTTGTAGCGTTTATTTCTCCAAACAGCTCCTTCAATAGTTAGACATGGATTAACCATACATTCCGACATTCAGCCAATCATTCCCCGAAAGCCCAACTAATGAGAAGTTTAATGAAGTCTCTACCAACAGCCAAATAAATTTAGATATATTTCTAAGCCAAAGCGAAAAACATCTAATGCATCTGATTAGATCCATAGCAACTCTTGTCTGAGCTAATTCAAATCTTAGTCTTACTCTGCGAATTTTTAGAGCGAGACAGTTAAATATCAGATGTAGTGTTTCTTCGTACAAACAACTCCTTCAATAATTAAAACATAGGTTAACCATACATTCCCAAGTTTACGTAATCATCTCAATTAATTAGAAGTTAAATCAAGCTTCTATTAAGAGCCAAAAGACTGTAGATGTATTTTCAAAACAAACCTAAACAAAGCATTATGGATATTCTTAAACTTTTAGTGGATGGACGCTCTCAATGTCATATTTTGGATCATCTTAGCTGGATATGGCAATATTCAAGCTGGGTTTGTTACTGTGGAATGTGGAAAGTCTGACCGAGTCCCTATTAAGAACAAAAAGACCAAGATACATGTCAGTGCCCAAGCGGGAAGCTTTCGTAACCCCCCAATGGGCTGACTCTATCAATGCACATTCTTCTACCATAGTTGATATTACAACCAAATAGTGTCGAATTTTATTGCGCTCAATAAATTATTTTAAGGACGAGTCGTTAGTTGCACATTCATCAGTTTTCTCTTTTGTAATAAACAACTGAATATATTCTATATATTTTCACCACAATCCCTAAGTTCTCTTAAGATATCGTGTAACCCTCTTAAATTGCAAAGAATTTGAAAATATTTTATTACGTTTATTAGCAACTGTTAAATAAGCTTTTGGAATAAAAAAACACAGTTACATTTGTCACCATAGTCACCTCTGTGATGAGTGTCTTGAGGCATGATTAAGCATTAGAGGAATATAATATGAGTATTATAAATTTACATTAAAGCCATGTATCTGTTACAAATTTAAGAAATAGTCTTTAACAAATTTGTTACTAAATGACCTTTTAAAGGCATTTTCTACGTTTTTAACTTAATTGAAGACTACAATAGCTTCCACAAGAAACATCTGGAATGTCAACTTATTTATTTATGCAATCAAGTCCATTTGGAGTGACATAAGTGACAAATTAAACAATTATATTCCGTTTGTTTTGCATATAATAACCGCTAATTTATGCAAATTATTTAGATCATCAAACACTTTTAAAGCACTCATATA
This sequence comes from Bellardia bayeri, assembly GCA_950370525.1. Taxonomy (NCBI): domain Eukaryota; kingdom Metazoa; phylum Arthropoda; class Insecta; order Diptera; family Calliphoridae; genus Bellardia; species Bellardia bayeri. Next base: position 1,763,314 of record OX493266.1, on the reverse strand, counting down.
ATATTAATTACATTAAAAAAAAAACCTTAATAAAAATTACAATTAATAATTTCAAAACAAAACTTACTCATCGCAAAAATATATTTTAGCACCAAAATGACGCCATTACTACACATGTCACTAACAAGTTCAACGCCCTTTTGTAATACACAGCTCTACAACAACAGCCGGCAAATAAAAGCCCACTTTTCAAACGAAAAATAGTCATTAGTCAGGAAAATTTTACATTAAAATATTCCCAAAATAAAAATAAGAGTTCAATGAACTTGTTAGGCAAAAGCCATTAATACAGTTTTCATCGCCTATATTTCAGCAGACAAAAAGTAGGTGCTATTAAATACGCACCACAACATTTGCTACAGAAATATAAATTTTCCTAGAAATCCAACAAACATACTCGTACATACATATATTTACCACCAGGATACAACACACATCTTTGTTGTTTATTTAGAAGAAGATGGAAAAGAAACAGCAAAATTATATTTAACCATGATTTTCCAATAGGAATGGCTGAGTAAAGGTTGAGCAAAATGTAGGTGGTAGCTGTTTTTGTTATAAAAAGCCGGTAAAGCCTTACATTTTTTTTTTACCGCCCTTCTTCTAGCCGAGTTTTATGGCGGAGATAAACAAGACATCTAAGCAAACACATTAATATTTTCAAGAACAGAAATAAATATAAGAGCTGCGGGCAGAGTTTGTAAGATATTAAATGTTCAAAAACATTTAATCTTCAACTAATGAAGGTTATTTCAAGATTGATGGCAGTATTAATCAATGACTATATTTAAAGCTGTCGTGATCGTAGGAGAGAAGAGGCAGTGAGTGTTTCATCTTTGTTGTGAATGTTGGGCTCATGTATCTGGAGATAGATTTATATGGTTCATATTTCAAGCTGTCGGGATCTTGGGAAAGAAGAGGTAGTTAGTGTTTCATCTTTGTTGTAAATGTTGGGCTCATGTATCTAGAGATAGATTCATATGATTCATATTTCAAGCTGTCGGGATCTTGTCGGCTCAATACGAGTACATACAACTAACTGAAATGCATCTAGTTATTCAATTAGTTCTTGAATGAATTTCTTAATGCGGACCCCTAACGATCTATCATAATGTTTGCGCATAGTTAACTGTTACATTAATCAATCGTCTTGAAGAGTAGATTGTGGGATTATTCAAGTTTGATAGTTTAGGACCATCCCATTGTCCACGCATCTATATCAGCATTAATTAATGATGCCTGATATTTCTAGACAAGATTTTATTACAGTCTGACAACCGAAATTATCCAATAATACATCAACCCCTGATCACTATCCATTTGAAATGGAGATGATTACATGCGTTTGGAAATTCAAGGTACATTTTACACCAAATTCTAATCTCTAGAGATCCTATCACATTATTTTCTTCTTTAGATGTATTTAACTTGAATATTCGAGGATAACAAGCGTTTAGCAATCCAAATACTGTAATTTCCCCAAATCATGCAATTTAAACAACACCACCAACCTATTCTCTTCTTTTACAAGCATTTATTAATACTCTAAGGATTGGGATTAAAGGCGAGAGGCACCTTGAAAGTGCATGTACATACTAACAAGACCTCAAGTCGTACAACTAGTTGTCAAAGATTTTATTACAGCCTGACAATCGGTTGCAATAATCTTCTGAAATACCTTTACCAGTATACACTTATCCAACAACAATTTGATATGAAGAAGCCTGAGCATATTTTTTTAAGAGACATCTTTATTCATATTAAAAATAGTTTGTAAATACATACATCCATCCAATAGATTATTTTAAATTATAGCATTTCGAAATAAGCAACAGTTTAACTGGATTAATGGAGAAAGATCTTCTGTCGATTCCATATTATTGGAATTTCAGAAGATGAAACTTTTTGAGACGAAGTTAGGGAAGTATGTCACACTGATAAGATAAGACTTGATGTGCAGGTATAACTGACTGTCGATGATCTTATTACATTCTGACAAAATTAAAAAATGATTTTGTATTATTCAATTATGTCACATTTGAAAGAAAGAGATTCTAGGATTGAAGGAGAGAGGCACTCCATCGGTTAAATATTGAACGAACTTGAGATGTTGAGACTTTTATAGAATAAAATCCTGGAGTTCGTGATACTTCTTACATACTAAGGATCTTATTACAGTCTAACAATCGGAGGAATTGGTCCTGAAATTACATAACCAGTTCACATTCATTTGGGAGTTATAATGACATCTTCATCCTTCAGTCTCCTTCTGTTTCAAATTTGAAAGAGATTATAGGAGATAGGCGATTCCATATTGACCAATTTTGAGAAGTTAAAGCTATTTAAGAATAAGGTCATTGAGTTCGTTATATTTATTACTTACCAAGGATCTTACTACAGTCGAACGTCAGACGAATTGTTTCTGAAATAATTTAAGCAGTTCGTATTCATTCTCCTATGTTTGGAAACATTTGTAAATATACATAAAAGGGTTTAGGCTTCAAGAATAGAGGCATTTAGTATTAACCGAGTTCTTCATTTCACTTTTTAACTAAAACTGTTAAACTAAAAAATCGTCTTCAAATGTTTCTCTATGATATAGATATGACAAGTCATCTTCGAATTATCTGTAAATACAAAACTGCTTAGAATTAAAAGAGGCCTGCTGATAACTTGACCAGTTTGGGAAGAGGGTGCTTGGAGTGCTTATTATTAAGTCTGATCTTATATGTTTGCAAACATCTTAAATATACTTCGCCATGACTCGGAAATCTTAGTGCATACATTTTGCGCCACCTCATTTAGATGATCTAGATTTTTGGCAAACTTCTCTAAGCGACTATGGAGAAGGTAGAGTTAAACACTAAAATAATAATACATTTCATATATTTTACTAGTTCAAGTGCTTGGCTGTTTTGTGGTACCTCCTTCTTGTGTTGCATTGAGTTTAATTTAATGTTTTCATAAAAAACTTAATAATGCCTCTAGATGAAACAACTTCTCCTTGCGTTATATTCAGTGACTAGGAACGTTTCCATTTCCCAAGAAGTTGTGCTGTGTTTTGGCACTTAAATTCGGGACTAAACATGTTTCTGCGTCTGTATTTATTCTTCCGGAATCAAAGCTCCTGATGTTTCGGACAGTGTCCACTGACTTTTGGTCTTTGAAAATGCTGTAGAAAATATTTCTTACTATTTATACCTCTGATATGCGTTCATACAATTATCGGGAAAGAAAGGCTTTCTTAAGTCTATTTTAGAGCTTCCTGACCCCGTTCAAAAGAAGACGAAGGTTTTTATAGTTAACTGGAAGATACCCAACTCTTTTGATCCACTGTGTCTTCTAATTGCTGCTTCTAAGTCTATTTTAGAACTTCTCGAACTCTTGCAGACTGTTAGTCATAGGTGAGAGAAAGTTGTCAAACTATTTTAATCCGCAGGAATACCATCGCAATTTGAGACAATTTTCTCTGTTCCATCGATACTCAATAACATACATTCTACTGAAATTGGGAAACTCGTTTCAAAAAGCCATTCATTTGTACGTGAAGTTTATCCAGTCACTTTCAATGTTGAAAGGTTCAAATCGAATGTCGACTAAATATACTCTCTATATCCTTCCTTTTCTAGTTCTAGAAGATAAATAACAAATCTCAGTGGTTTAACTCAGCGTAAATATATTAGTTAACTCAAGCATAGTTTAGTTTAACTATTAGATATTGTAAGCAAAGTTTTAATCTTAATATTCGTGTAAAACATCGGTTAGAAAATAATAAATATTGAAATTATTATTTTAATAATGTATAAAAAATAAGAGAATTAATACCTTTAATCCTTATAAAACCAATAAAGAATACATTAAGCAAAGTATTTTATTTTCCATTTTCTTCTCATTTACTTTCCAATTCATTTCGTTTTTAGCACAAAATTTGTTTGTGTTTTTTTTTTTTTTTTGATAAACACAAACAAATCTAAGGCAATATTTCACTTGTACAGAGTTCAATGAACTTACATAATAATTTCCTAGTTGTTAATATTTAAGGAGAATCCTAAGGACCGAATGTTAGAAAATATGAATTTCAGTTGAAGGTTAATGTAACATTGATATTATTATTTTATGAAGTTATAATTTAGGTATGTAATTGTAAGAAAGGTATTGCGAGTTGTTTAAATTAAGGAAATAATGATTTGAATAATCTTTAAGACAGTGGTGGGCATAAGGAGAATATGGAACATGGTTTATAATAACATTTTGCGCTTTGTTTTTCTGTTGTTTTGTGATGTTTGTTCAAAGATATTCGAGTGGTTTAGGGGTAAATAATGGATTATATCCGTCCCCTGCTGTTAATAAAAGTCGATCACTGCTTTAAGAATACAAATAGTTGAAAACTTAAAACTTGGTAAAAAAAAACAAAGTGATTCTTAGTCGATCGGTATACTTTAAGGTGGTTGTTAGACCATTATTTCTGGGCGTTACAAACATCAGCACAAATCCAATATGGTGGTGTAGGGTATAAAAAGTGTTTTATACTATGCTGAGCTTGTTTACGGGTTAATACAGGACTAGATTCGCTCCCTGGTGTTTATAAATGCCGGCCACTGCGTTAATAATAAAAATGGCTTAAGACTTGGTTTAAATAATTTTTTGAAAATCATTTATTTTAATGCTGAGGTTAATACTAACTTAACCTTATTCGTTCCCTGGTGGCTATGCATTTAAGCACAAGTGTAGTTTAAACTTGGTTTTATTAATTGAGGAAGATATAATGCTAGATTTAATAAGCTTTGAACTAGAAAACAGCTCTAGTTCTAGATGAGGAAATAAAAACCCCTAAAATCCTGGTGTAAGGGAAATAATAATGGTGACAATTTTTTAATTAAATTAAAATTGCACAAAAATCGTTTAAAAACTTAAGGAAATAAACTTGGTTTTCCCCAACAACATGGATCCGATTAAGTTTATTATTTTTTTTAACATAAATATATGAATTTTGCATACACTAGCAGGTGCTCATATAGTTTTTTTTTTATAATAATTCCTATATTTGTGTAATTTGTAATTGTCACTATAATTGCAAGTATATACGTACATATGTATGTATGTTTCTATGTTTATTTAGCTGTGTGTTTTACCACATTTATAAACCATGTATGGTTTTCCAGTATCAGCTGCACCCACTCCATTTCAAAATGCGCCGTTTTTCTTTTATTTTTTTGCATAATTTTTTTTTAGTTTTTTTTTTTATTCAACGTCAGCAAAAATTGCATATACAAATTTTTCATTTTGTTTTCCCTGTTGTTTTTCATATAAACTGCAAAGTGAAAAAAAAACTAAAATTACAAAATTTGCTTACTTGCTGATTTCAGCCATACATACTCGTATGTTTGTAAAAAATATGAATGGAGTCAATGGCCGGACATTGTACTTGATTTTAGTTGGCAAAACAAAAAAAAGAGTTACTTTTTTCAAACTTAGTTTTATTACTCGTATGTGTACTAAAATTCTGAGGTTTTTTGACTGGTTTTTATATGAATTGTTATTTAAATAAGTATTATTACATATTGGTTTCGTTTGTACAAATGTTGCACAATTAACAGACAATTTAATATGATTGCAGCTAAAATATGACTGTATAAAGACCCAAATTCTTAATAAATCACCCTATACGAGTTGTTATAGATGGGTTCTCATCAGACGAGTTCCAGGCTCCGTTCTTTCTCCCAATCTATTTCTCATCTTTATATGTCAAACTTCCAATCCTATCTATTCTTTTACAGATAACAGCAACATTTTCCATTCGAACTCTTTTAACCATAGACCAAACCCTTTGGAAATTGGAGAAATGACACAAAACATGAATAATACGCTGATCTTAAGATAATCTCAGAATGGGGTTGTGTGAACAGTGTCGATTTTAACGCATGTAAGACTCAAAGTATTAACGCACAAACGCACAACGGAACATGTTGCTTTATCTGTTTTTATGGGCAGTGTAAATATAAAGGAATCAGACGCTCTTGACGTTCTAGAGAATCCAATGTGATGTCCGCTAGATCAAATACATTTTTCAAGTGTCAAAGAAGCGTTCAAGTGCCTTGGTTTTTAAAACGGTATAGAAAATACTTCACTCCATCTGATCTTTCCGATCTGGGTTCCGTAACTAAACAGGGTCTTGTCATAGGAAGATATTATTAAATCACATATACCGGCATATATACCGAGGCCAGTGTAAGTGTATGCTTACCTTTAATTATCAATGATGTAAGTCCTAACCTTCTCATCCGTGGGTGGTACAAATAAAGAGTAATACATTACCTTTATTTTTGTTTAAACAAGGCTCTTGGATTAGGGCCACGTCCAATTAAGTGGAGATGATAAGCTTTGTTATTCTTTGGATTTATCATATTTAAAATACCTAAATCCGATAACTCCAAGACCGAATATTACAACTGTCTCGTCTTCTCCAACTATACAAGGACGTGTTGTACAGCGAACCTGAAATGCTTTCCCGCGTTCTCCTTATAGACCAGTGAAGATACTAGCTTCCATTGGTATGTTAGGAGTCCAGAGTTTTGCCTGCCAATATCGCCAGTATGATTTACAGCAGTCTTACAGGAGGTGGAATCCAGTGGAATCTCTGAAGCACCTATTATCTTAAGCATCGCATCTAGATAAAGATAAAGAGGAACTTCAGAATTCAAATGAATTCTTGTTCCCACTGTTGGCAATCTTGATTCCCTTGATCCAGTCAGCTTCTTTGAACAATATGTCCTCCGGTCTACCACTGAATGCGGCAATCTCGTCGGAAAGCCTGCTGTTAACAAACTTGATTCTCTTGATCCAGTCAGCGCCTTTAAACAATATGTCCTCCGGTCTATCACTGAATGCGGCAATCTCGTCGGAAGGCCTGCCTTCAATCATTTGCCATAAATTAGCGTTGATCCTGCCACCTGGATTATTCCAATCTATAACAGCCCCCTAATTACACTCTAGGCTCGTCGACATGATCCTCTTCGAGATAGGGGGTTGGTCGTCTCCAGACCTAATGACCTGCGTTTGAGCTAGATGGAAGATGGTATAGGTATAAAAACAGTGCACAGCATAGTACATACTTATACATATAAGTCTGATCGAGTCTCTACTAAGATTCTGAAAAGTATTTATTCTAACCCTTGCCAAAGATGTTCAGAGTTTTGTAAATAGTCTACAATTAGCAAAATGTTTCAATTCTTTGAGTATCTACTTATCCATCATGTTCAATATTCCAAAGTGATAATTAGAGCTGTTTGCCAACACTTTGAATTCAGCTTGTGAGAAAAACTAAGAGTTCTCGTTACCGCATTGATACTTTTCAATCTTGTGGTGCAATTCTACGCAGTAATATAATCATCTTTACTGCTTGTGAGTTTGACAATCAGCGCCTGCAAGATCTTTCTTACAAAATCCTTAAGTCTAAAGTATTCTTAACATTAAGTTGCCTACGATCAATGATGTTCAGTTGAAGCTCAGGAACTGATGTCCAGCCAGTTAAAGGTTTCAATCGTTTGATTGTTATCGCTTGATTGTTACCGTTTAATATTAAAACTGGTAGCATTGGCAGGACGTGGTGTTGAGAGAAATGCAGGCAGTTTTTTGTATTACGTCCTGCCACTTTAATGGCTCCTACTGTGTATAAACGTTGCTGATTTATCTGCTATATAAGTTTACATATATTGTAAAGGGCCAAAAACATAATTTTTCAAAAAAGGGCAACATTTTTGTTTGCCCATAAAAATGCCTCAGATGTTTAATATTAAAATTGTTTAAGCTTTGAATTATACTCCTTCTGTTCTTTGTTTAAATAATTAGTTATGAATTATTTCTTTACTAAACAAATTTACTTTGCCATTTACACCTTGGCTGTATAAGTTTTATTAAAATAAAATGAAAAGGCCAGCATTAAAAACAATTACATTTATATAAATTTTCTATAAATATACTTGTAATTATTTATTACTCAGTTAATTACTTTACATTGTATTACATATAAGTATTCACACATTTATATTTTTTACAAATACATGTATTGTATATTTTGTTATTGTGCTCATTACTGTAATTATATTACACACTTTCTTTAATGTAAATATATTGTATATATATACATATGTATATTGTGTTGATGTTTTTATAACTGATAAATATTCTCAAGTTCATTGGCATTTGATTAAGACAACAACAATACAAATACGTCAAACTGAATGATGTTAAATTTATTGTGTAGAGGTTACTGGATTGTTTACTGGGGGTTTAGAGAGGGGATAATGATAGAATTCCTGAAAGATTGATTTATATTTAGAAAGGTTGGGGTATTAATGGAGAACTAGTTTCATTAATTTAATATAAACTTATGAATTGTTTTAAAAGATTTTAAAATTCCCTGCATTAGAAGAGAAAAACTCCTAATTTTTAAAGATTCTAAAGGAGTTTTTGAAACTGCTAGTTATTGCACTTATTATGTAGCATTTAAATTCCTAAAGTTTCCTAAATACTTTAGTAATCTCTAATAAAAAAAACGCTTGACAAAACGTTTAATAATTGTCTATTGCATTCAATAAAATCTATTAGTAACAAATAACGGTAACCTAACAACAACAAATACAATACTGCAGCTAAACAAAATGGCTACAAATATGTTTACACTCTGTTTGTAGTTTTCCTCCCTCTCTCTCTCTCTCTCTTTCTTTAACTTAACTAAGCTCTTATTAGTTACTCATATTTGTTTGCGTATGTAAATCAATAGGTACGTGAAGTGTACAACTACTTGGCTAGTTACGTACTGAATACGTTTAAATACCTACTAAATAAAAAAATACTTTTATTGTTTAACAAAACTTGAGGTTATTAAACTTTACAGTGTTTTGCAATTGTTTAATAAATTGTAAACAATTTAAGCAATAATAATAATACCCAATAAAAGAAACAACAAATCTAACCATGGGCTTCACCATTCTTGTCCAAATTATCTAAAAAACTTCACAGTTTTTATGTCTTTTAAACTACAGGGTGGCCCAAAATTAACAAAGGGGTATGAATTCGTTATAACTTTTTATTTCAGAAATAATTATTAAATTTTTTTTTAATACAGGGAAATATTACTTCTTGATAATTTTAGTCAGGCTTGAGTTCATTAAATTTAATTTTCATTAAATTATTTTTACTAAAGTTAGGAATTACAACTTGAAAAATTTAATTATTAAAAATGTTTGATAATTTTTCTTGACTGGGATTCGAACATGGGTTGTTGAATTTACATATGTTTCGAGAAATCCCACTTTCTCTCATCAGAATTCTTTGCGTTCTAACCACTGCGGTGCCGGCCAGTCAACAGACAAACATCAATCCTTTAACCAGTGTTAGTTCTGGTAGTTCGAAGTTTTTGCTGTAATTATCATTTTTTTTTTATTAATTTCTATTCATAGTTGTTTTTTTCCCTTTTCTTCTTCAGGGAAATATTTTTAGTTTAGTTATGAAAAATAATATCTCGCAAGTGGTGGCCGTTTTCTGCTTTGAAAATTCGTGCTCTTTCCAACGCATTTTCCATAACCTTTAGCAAAACTTCAGGTTTTATGTTGTTAATTTTGTCGCGTATTTTGCTTTTTAATTGCTGGCTGGTTCTAGGCTTATTAATGTATTCTTTTCCTTTGAAATAACCCCAATGCAAATTAGGCTGGGGCGGTGAACGCGTAGGCCAATTAAAATTACTCATACGCGAAATAATTCGTTCACCAAAGACATCCCGTAAAAGAGCCATTGTGGCTCTTGCAACATTGTCCGATATCTGACACCATTGACGGAAACGGCGACCCTGTGTTCATTTTCAAAAAAATAAGGACGAATTATCCTTTCCGATGAAACACCGCAGCAAACAGTACATTTAGGTGGGTCTAATTCTCGCTGTTGAACTACTCTCGGATTTTCCGTAGCCCCTATCCTGCAGTTTTGCTTGTTAATGAACCCACTTATTTGGAAATGGACTTTGTCGCTCATAATAAAATTATGAATAAATTAATGATTTTCTTCTGCTTTTTGCCGGAAAAAACTGCATAATCAAGTCGTTGGTGGCAATCTGTCGGTTTCAATTCTTGGACAAGCTTAATCTTATATGGAAACATTCCTATTGTGTGCAAAATTCTCTGCAGCGACGCTCATGAGAGGCCAATTTGTGTCGAACGTCTCCTCGTTGATGTTTTTCCATCTTCCCGAATACTCCTCTGTACCAGTTCAATATTGTCATCCGTGTGCACCGTTCGTCTTCTGCCAGCACCAGAAAGGTTCCTTACTGCCCCTTGTTGTCGAAAATTTGCAACCAGACGCTTTATTGTTGTCTCTGAGGGTCCAACCCGCACATTAAAATAACAACGATATCGTTGATTTGAAAAATAAAGCTCAACAATTTGGGCACGTTGTTCAATTGAGTACTGCTCCATTTTATATTCCCCAAGTCTTCTTTACAAAATAATTATAATAAAAAATGTATAACCAATTCAAAGCCTTTCGGTAATTTGGGCCACCCTGTACAAACTCAATACGACTTTAGGATTTTATGACATCTAAAACAAATATATTAAAAGAAAAAAAGCAAAAAAAAACTTTGAAATTCTCTTAATTACTTTTTCTAGCAAGTCTATAAAAGCCACCACATAATTGTAAAAGTAAGCTACGTAGTAATTTATAAATTTATGACTAATGTGTTAATTTCTATCTTTTTTTTTTTAATTTTAAAAGAAAATATGTATGGGTTTTTTTCCTAACTAAAACTACCAGCTATTTTTTGTATATGTTTCCCCACTTCATTATGCTGGTGCATTAAAGAAATTTGTTGGCAAAAATTAATTGTTCACAGTTTGTTGTAAACTCAAGTTTTATTCTTAGATAATTAAGAAAGTTGCAAACGCGTTTAAAGACTTTCTTCCTGAGCCTGGGAAAATTGCTTTCCTAGAGATTATAAAACGAAAATGTTAAGTCATGCTTTTGGTTAATAATGTGAGAAAATGAGAATTGTTAAAATCAAATCATTGGGAAAATAATTTGTCTTTAAAAGCAAAATATTTATTAATGCATTAAAATGGAGACATTTAAATAATAACTTTAGATAAACTTTAAGTGCTGAAATACTTTACATTCGTAAAGGAATTAACGATAGGTACCGATTTTGGTTCGAACCCCTTAGAGGATCTTGTCATAGCAAGATATTAATCATTCACCTTTGTGGTTTTTGAAATAATTCAATTTGAAAACACGAATAAGTTTAAGAAGAAACCGAGTGGAAAAAGAACATCAACAAAACTCGTAGTTCAAGTATTTTCTTTAATAATAGCAACCGATTCTGGCTTAAAACCCTAGCGGGATTAATTGGCAACTGATTTGTAGCCAGTTCCTCTACAAGGAATTTGTGTAGAAATCACTTGAGTTTTGTTTCAATTTCATTAAATGTTTCATCACATTTAGAACGGCAAAGTGATATGTCTGGATTACAAAAGACATGACACGACACGACAATATATAGAACATTTGAAAAAACTGTCATACATTTTCAGCCTGATCATTTTATGATTAAATACCTTTCAATCTTCGGCTTAATTAGTTCATGTTTTCCTTTTACGAACTTGAGAATTGTATTTGTAAGAAGTTATATTACTGTAAAGATCTGTCTCATAAAGAACTTGATATTCTCAAGTGTTTATTCTGGACATTTGTCCAATACTCTCAAATAGATTCTTTAATTTTTAAATAATTTATTATGTCAGCTATAGGATGATTATACAAATTTTAACTCCAGCACTTTTCCATAGTCGAAAATCCAGCTTCAGATTTTGAATATAGTGATGAGATTGTTTCCTTAATATATTATTGATTTTCTGATATTCTATCATTCCCTCAACATTTGTTAAAGCAAAATAATCTTCCTCGAGTATCTGCACCTGAAATCTCCAAAAACTCTCATTCCTTTATTCTTAAAATAGCACAGTCTCTGTTCTTTTTCCTTACAAAAGAGCATTCAGGATGTTCTTCAAGTGGTAAAGAGTTCCGATTCTTTCAGTGACCATGCATGGATCATGTTCGATATATATTGCAAACAAAGGGCTGTGAATTTTCCAACACCTTATATAGCTTCTTTGTTACCACAATCGACGACCACGATGTCCATAAATATTGTAGAGCCATCGATTGCAGCAAGGGAAAAATTCTCACTTCTGCAAGATCTTCTACACAAATTGCAGTCATCTGACAGTATTCTTTGTATTCTCGAGTTGACCACGATGGTTACTTGGAGCTTAGGTGTGTATGTCAATCTAGTTGAAGATTTTAACCGGCCCTGGTCTCTTAGTCTGCTTGCAGAACATTTGGTAGCTGATACAGGATCTTTAGCTTCTTTAGCACTTTACTCACAGACTTCTATCATCGATCAAACTCTCAACCTAATGTAGTTCTCTAAGATGTGGATAGGCCTACATTGTGAGTCTATGAGTTGATCGACTTTGGTCAATCCTAGCTACCGGGTTTATCTGCTGGCACCGATTAGATTAGGAAGGCACTGAGAAGAGTTTTCCAGTGATACTTAGTTTGCAATCGTGGCAGAATGTTGTTTTTGAAAATACTCCAAGGAAGGACTCAAAAAACTAAAAGTTCTAATATAAAAAATATAAAAAGAGAAGATTCAAAAATGCTGCAAAGTAGAAGATTTAAATCAATTCTTACAAAAATTATAACTAAAATTAATATTAAAAATTCTATGATCCTGGAAACTAGAAAGTGTATACTAGTTGTTTAGTTTTTTTAAAACTTAGACATTAGGAAGTATCTTCCAAGTTCTTAGTTGGTGAGAAATATTTTATCACAATCTAAAATTTTCTATTTTTTTCAAATTGCAAATTTGTTATCATTTAATTATTATACTGTTTTGAAATGTCTTGTCATACATTGTATCAAACGTTTCGTATTTGTTTTTGTAGCTTTCAACCATTAATCATTTATTGACACAATGCAAAAACAATAATAAATAATCGTAGACCAGGAACAAAAACAAAAAGTATTTATTGTCTACACCTCCACCAATACCTAAAGCGATAATGATTGACCCTACAAACTAAATACATACAATACGAAATAGAAGAAACAAAATACTCGTACATACTCGTTGTACAACCAACAACATCAGTTTATACTAATCAGGAAAAAGAAATTCTATGCATTAACTGAATTTATAAAATGCAAAAAACAACAGCAACAATAACAAAAAAGCGCGCGCATACAATAATTGTCAGTAATAAAATGAAAGAAAACAAGTTAGAGTGCTATGTTCGGCGGTGCCGAATCTTTAATACCCTCCACCTAAACGTAATAAGAAATACAGAAACCTACACTGGTTATAAGCCTAGTATATCCCTATTCTGTGTTTTCTATTCAGTCTTAGTGCAAATCTTGTGCAAATGGTATTGCATCATTGCATTTGCAAAAAGGTTTAGCTTATTTTTGCTCTACACTAACAAAATACACAGCAAGAGCAAAGATACGCTAAACCTTTTTTGCAAATGCAATGATGCAATACCATTTGCACAAGATTGTGAATTGCGCTAATATGTTTGAAAGACAATATTACCTGTTGGTCGTAATTCACTAAGATTTTATTTTAAATGTTTAAAAATTTTATCTAATTTATAATTGATGTAATTACCGATTCTTACTGTAATGCTTGGTTTTCACTATGCCATTTTTGTTGTCAAATTCTCCAAGTTGTTGGCAATTGTATGAAAACGGGTTGACATATGGCGTCATCTATGTTTGCAAACATGATTGACAGAGTTTGGTTGAATTTAATCTCAATAACGTTATTTACAAGAGATTTATGGGTGGCATAGTAGAAGTGGACCAGTTATGGACTGATAGCTTCTAAAACCAGTATCCACTAATGTGGTTTCTACGTATTTGAGGCTTATTTTGATTGAATTTTATCTCAATAACGATTTACAAGAGCTCGGAAGTGGACTTAATTCGGGAGCTATTGCCAATTATTGATATCCAGGATTAAAATTACTGATGTATATAAATCGATATTTATTAGATATTTTTGTCGCTTTATTTGATTTTCGGAAATGATTCTTATATGGCAGCTATGACAAATTATGGGCCGATCTTCCTAAATTTTGGAACAGTGATTTTTATGCATATGAGGATATTTCACGTCGAATTTCAACATAATAGCTAAGATATATATTAGTATTAACGTAGATTTCGGAAGTGGACCTTATATGGGGTATATAGTCATATATGGATATATATTCTCAAAATCCAGCAGTTTGATTCTGGCATGTATGTAAATTATCCGTGTAAAATTTTGAATTCGGTACCATTATTTATAAGAGATTTATGAGAATTAAACTGATTTTCGGAAGAGGGCGTTATATGGGGGATACGGTTAAAAATGGACCGAAATTAACAAAATTTTGTGGGATCTCTTTTGTATATATGTAAATGATCTGTGCAAAGTTTTGTATCTGTACCGATATTTATACGATATATGTATATAAAGATAAATGGCTTTTTTGGATGTGGTCCTTATATGGGAGCCATGACCAATTATGGGCCGACGACCATAAAATTTAGTACAACAATTTATATGTATTTAAGTGAATTTTGGAAATAGACTTTATATGGGGTCAATGGTCAAACATGGACCAAACTAAAAAAAAAATTGTTTTGCGATTTCTTTTTGCATGAAACTTATTTTCGCTGAATTTTGTATTGATATTCCAATTTTATAGGCATTTATGTATAATTGAGCAATATTTCGGGAACATTTTTGTATGGGGGCTATGAGAAATCATGAAGCTATACTTACTATTTTCCTCACACTTTCTTCTTTTATCATAAAAACAACGTATATAAAATTGCATGGTATTATCTGCAATATATTTAAAAATATTGCAAGAAAATGGTTTAAAAATATCAGTTTTTTATGGAGGTTGTCTTACATTTTGATCCATAACTCTTGTTATACTATACCGATTTTGCTTATTTTTAATACCAAACTGCTTAGGAGAACTATAAACGGTTTTTTATAAACTTTGTTGATTTCGGTTGTGTTCTTTAGATGTGAGAGTGTTTTACACAGACAAACGGACATGGCTCAATCGACTTGGAATTTCGTAAGGACCACGAATATAAATACTTTGTTGGGTCTCAGATGAGTATTTCTCAGTGTTACACACGGAATGACAAACTTATATACATATACCATCATTCACAAGTTTTGGTGGTGGAGGGTATAAAAACAATATACAAACTTAAAGCAAACAGCAAAAAATGACAGCAACATTATAATGAAAAATAAGAGACGGGTATGAAGGAGGAGGTGTAGTAGGAGCAGGCAAACACAACATGAAGAAATTAGCATGTAGGAAAAGAACGCACACTGAACAGACACTGTTAAAAACACACGAACTTATACAAACAAACATCTTTGTTGTTGTTGTGTTTGTAAACTTCGTACACTCAGGAACACAAAAAAGGGCACACGTTCAATGTGAATGACCGCGGCTAACACACATTTAACGTTTAAAAAAACGCAAAAAAAACACAAGAATTAAACACAAAAAAAGAATTGTATGTAGGTATGAGCTTAAGAAAAAAAAGTAGAATTGTTCAAGAGCGAGAGAATTGTAATTAAACAGGAAGAAATTTAAAGCAAATATGTAGTTATGTAGTCATGAAGAGAGAGAGAGAGAGCCAGAATTAGTTATTTTGAGAGAGCAAATTGTTTTGTTTAGCTTTGAGGTTATAATGAAATTTTGTTTACTTTAATGGCAGGACGGGCAGATTTATAACGATTTTCTCTGTATCAAAAATGTAGAATTTTTATGGTGTAATTAAATATAATTATTATTTTATTAACATTAATAAAAGACATGTAATGGAAAATTAGTTGAAATATTTGTTATAAATACAATAAAAGAAAGTGTCAAGAGCAGTACGGTCACATTTGGGAAATATTTAATCAAAAATAGTTATAATTGTTTTAGCACAAATTTGTTTGACATTGTTTACTCTTAGAAGAGTTTTGCAAGATCAAACAGCATCAAATGAAATAAAACTAAATACCTACCTATTTGTTTTGCTTTGGCCTAAATAAGAAAAGTTTTTTTAAATAAATAAACGGCAAATATTTGCCAAGTATCACCGTACCTTTAGAGTTTTTAATAGAATTAGTCGTACATTTTAAAGTGATTCAACAGAACATTACAATTAATTTATTCTACTTCAGAAACATATTAAAATCTCATGTATTTGTTGACCTTTTGATGTGTTGTTATTCTGAACTAATTCCCCATTTTAAAAAATTTTAAATTAAAGCAAGATTTATGCAATTTAGAAACAGTTCAAGTTTGTCACCAAAATATTAACGAACAAAAGTTTGATAATCGTTTTCAGAAAGGTTTTTTTTCCTAGAGGTCGTTTATAAAACCTCTCGCAGGATAATTTTAGAAATCGATTTTTGTAATTTTCATAACATAACGGTATCTACTATTTCAAATTAAATAAAGATTTAAGCATTAATTTGGAAACACTGAACAACCGAATAAACGTGCGAACGACTAAACAAATGTAGGGTAAATATTACTTTGATATAAAATAAAAACGAATAATGGAAAAACCGAATAACCGTTCGAACGAATTAAAAAAAGGTAGGTTAAAAAATTAAGCTGAATTCAAAATTATTTAGATTCTCAAGCATTTTTAAAACAAAATTTGCAGCGAAATAAAAAATGTTAAGGATTATGTGGAAAACCGTTGAAACGATTATTCGAATAATCGGAAAAAATTATATCATAAAATAATTTCAACATTTTGAACTTGACAAACAAAAGTCAATGATCCCTTTTCATACACAAATCAAAACAAAAAATCAGTTTAAAAATACACTTCCCCAAAATTTCAGTCATACAACAACTTTCTTTCAATAAATACAAAAAATTTTAATATACCTACATTTAAACATTTTATAAAAAAATTGTAAACATTTTTATTATATTTACAGAACAAACGCAAATTGGTTTGTTAAAACACTGCTTGCACAATTCACACTGGGAATATTTGCTCTTCTTCCTTAGCTTTAAGTAAAAGGTTAAGAACAAAAAAAAAAAAACGTAGTACTAAATTTTAGTAACTAAATCAAAAATAACAGAAACAAATTGCACTCCAATAAATACCAAAAAAAACTTACACTCATACAATTTGTGTAAATAAATATGGATATATGTACATATACATACATATACTGGCATGCAGAATATAAACAAATGCCGCAAAAATGTCATTAAACTCTGGAGAAATAACAACAACAACAAAAACGGAAAAAAATGAACAACATTACGTTACAAAACAAAAGTAATACATATAAAAAAATTATAAACAAATTGTCATTTAAGAGAACATACACTAAAAATATTACGAAATAAAGAGAATTCTTTTGGTTAATCAAAGACATTGTTTTCGTTTTGTTTGGGAAGATAAGAATTACTCATACTCTCAGTGTAGTAGTATTCTAAGCGGTGTTGCCAATACGGTATCTTATAAGAATGGAAATTTGTAAAACTCAGATTCACACTTAAACTTCAACCTTAAAATATAAAAGTAAAACAGTGCACATTGACCAGAAGATTCATTGGCACTCATTTAAAGATCTGGTACTTTATTAAGTTATAAATTAATTCATTATTGAGAAGAAAGATCTATGGCCACGAGGGTCTCGCTGGAAATCTAAGGAATGTAACAAGAAAAATTAATGCCTTTCTGGTAATTTCGTTTAAAATATCCTTTATGAAGGAATTATCAATGTTTCATTGAATTGTGCGGCATTAATATCTTAAGAAGATAAGACAAAGAAGATCTTTTTTAACAGTAGCATTTTGGGTTAATGTCGACATTTTGATATTTTTTTGTTGACATATCCGTAGCAGACGCTTAGGTAATGTTACAATCGCTGAAGGGAAAATATTGCAGGCCTGATCCTTGGTGTTGACAAAGATTCGAGGCAAAATCATTCACATCACTGAAGATTTGCAGAATTCATTCAAAAACAACCTGGTGATATGCTGAAAAAATATTTTTTTTTCAGACAATGTGCATTTTCATTAATTTTACGTTATCAAGAGATCCTAATGATCTTTTTCAGACATTGTCAATATTTACATGATTAATGTTTCAAAATATCATTAATTATAAAGCTTTTTAAAATTCAATAATATTATCTAAGGATTCTATAAGATGATACAGTGATAAAATTTTAGATTTTGAGTCCTTAAGTAGAAGATATTTCAGAGATCATCTTCTATTGAAAATAATGTAAAACAATCCTTAAGCTATTTTCACAGTCAGTAGTCAGTAGTTGCTTAAAAGAGTAACTGCTTGACTGTGCATAATAGAAATGGAGACAATTTTGGTTATCCAGTTAAAATAATATTCCAGGAACTTGACATGTAGGATTTGATTTGAATTATCATGCCTTGATAAAGAATTATATATATTATATATAGAGAGGTTCGAGAAATATTTATTCTCTAAGAAGTATAAAAAAACGGCATGGATTTTTTTTTAAAGTAAAGTAACACTCATGTAATTATGTAATATGTCTTGCGTTACTTTCTTCGGAAAGGGGATAGTTGAAGAAGTAAAGGTGGTGAAAGAGGAAAGCTTTGCAGAATTGCATTGCCTGTGGTGGTGAGTAGCTTGATTTTATAGCCTTTACTTAATTATTTTACCTCGGTGGCGTTTAAATGCTATACCACCGCAGGAGGGCGCTGTAATAAATATTAGATAGAAGAAAACTAGTAATTATCAGAAACTGATGTTGTTTGAGTGGCAGCGGCTGGTAATCGAACCCGGGCTACAAATACCAACTCATGCTTAATGATCAAATGCGCTAACCAATTAAGCTACTGGGTGTTCTCTAGTAAATTGTAAGATAGTGACCAATTGCAATGCTAGCTATGGATTTTTGCAAGAAATTTCTAGAGATTTGAAAGCAAATCTTTGGATATTTATACAGGACAACTTTGAGATTTCGTTTAGAAGATCTTTAGATTTCTTTTGAGATTTCTTCTAGAAGATCTTTAGATTTCTTCTAGAAGATCTTTAGATTTCTTTTAGGAAATCCTTACATTTCTTGCAGGCTATCTTCAAATATTTCTTCTAAGAAAACTTTAGATTTTTTAAGGAAATTTTTTCATTTTTTTCAGGAGATCTTTAGAGATTTTCTTCAGGAAATCTTTTGAGTTTTCGTTTTAGGAATCTTTTTAGATATCTTTCAGGTAATGTGTAGATTTCTTTTGAAAAAGCGTTTGAGATTTTTTCAAGGAGATTTCAGGAAATCTTTTGAAAATTTTTCTTGGAAATCTTTTGAGATTTATTTTAGGAGATCTTTCTTCCAGGAGATCTTTATATTTCTTCCAGAAACTTTTGATTTAAAATTTGGTTTTAAAATCTTCAGGAAATCTTTAGATTTCTTTATGGAAATCCTTAGATTTCTTAAAGAAAACCTTTAGATTTCTTCAAGGAAATTTTTAGATTTCCTTCAAGAGATCTTAAGAGATTTCTTTAAGGAAATCTTTAGAGATTTCTTCCATGAAATCTTTAGATTTCTTCTAAAAAATTTCGATTTAAAATTTGATTTTAAAATCTTTAGATATTTCATTTAGGAAATCTTTAATTTCCCCATTATTAGTCATCTTATCTGTCCAATGGCAACTCTTTGTCAGTATTATAAGCAATTTTATTGTAACACTTCTATACCGGCATTTCATGTCGGCCCTTTTGCTTGCAATGGGGGGCTTCTCCAAAATACACAAAGCACAACATTCAAAAGAGAGCGAATTAACATGGGTGTGTGTGTATGCGAAATGAGTATATTGGGCAGTTTACTCATTTCAGGTTTTTTTTTGTACTGTGAAAAACTCACATGTGTTTTGTTGTTATTTTTTCAGATATATGTTTGGTTTTATTTCTTTGGGGTATGTTCAATAGATGCCTACAACTACTGTTGGTTGTTGTTGTTGGTGTAGAGGTTGTTGTGCGTTTAGTATAAGCAGGTGAACGACCGACCTAGCCATTCTTGTTATGATTTTTTTTTGTACGTACATACGTTCATTCGTTCTTCTTAGTATTTCTTTAGTGGTCTTCTTTAGTAAAACGTTTCGAGCTAGTATTTTATTATCATTTCTCAAACATTTAGAACACAGCAACACAAAAAGAGCTGGAGCAAGCCGAAGAGAGAACGAGAGTAGTTTGCAAAAAAAAATAATAATAATGAAACAAAAAAGATACAGTTTGTTGGGTGTTTTTGGAGTAGCTATGACTCACTGCTGTGACTTTAGAAGAATTTGTAGAAATTATTTTGCTTTAAAGTAAGTTTTTTTTTATTTTCTTAAAAGTTTGGCAATAAATTTTAAGTTTTTTTTTTAATGTTTCTTAATGGTTGTGTACATAAGAATACCTATGTATGTATGTACATATACATACATATGTTTTATAATGATGTTGAAATTTTTCTGAGAATTTTGTTTTTAAATCATTTAAGTTTCTTCTTTTTTTATAACAATTTAGTTTATTTAGAATGAAAAGCTTTTTGTTCTATTGAATTTTTTAAACTTTCTTCTCTGTTTATTTCATTTTATTTTATAAATTTCATTTCGTATACCTGCGTGAAGTTAACAAACGCACATTAACCTTGACTATGACTTTCATTCATTCATTAATAAATGACAGCTTTTATTTTATCTGTATTTTTTGCTGTTTATTTTTTGGGGGAGAAGGGTGTATGTATGTTGATTACGTGACTGTAACAAAAACTTATTTAAACGTTTAATCAAATTTCTATTTTTGTTCTTAGTTTTCAAGTTCATTGCCCTTAAATTGTATATAAGCAATTTTTTCTTCCACAGAAATATTATTACAGTTTGTTCCTTAATTTCCTCATGATTAATGGCCGGTTGATTTAGCTTTAATTTTATTATAGAAAGTGACGTAATTTTATTGGCGTTTTGGGATTGTATTTGAAAGTTTTTGTTGGTTTTGTGAGATTTTTTTTTTTTTTTGGTATTACAATTGCCCTAACAACAATTATTATGAAATAATTGGAAATGTTGGGCAATGATTGTCGGTTTTAGAATTCATATTAAAGTTATTTGTTAGCATTTTGGGGTTCGTGTAGAATCTTTTAAAGTTTAAAGAATGTTTGGAATAAATAAATAATAAATGTTGAAACATTGTGAAAATAACTTTGCATTAAATCAACTTCCGAAAAGCGTCAAACTTATATAGGTACAAATTATATAAAGCGTGATCCATTTCCAGATTCCCTACTCTTTTACAGAACAAAACACAGAAAATACAAATTTAATGGGAAATCTTCATTATCATTTGAAAGAACATTCTTTGGAATTTATTTTTTGAAGATTATGTCTACCAAATGTTGGCCGTTGCCATGTCGCAAATGGTCTATCCTTTAAGTCGAATTTTCAATGACTCGTTCGAGCATTTCGACTGGTAACTGGCGAATGACACGCGTGATGTTTTCTTCCACGGCCTGAATCGCTTAAATTTTAGACTTTACATATCCCCACAGGAAAAAATCTAACGGTTTGATATCACACGATCTTGGTGGCCAATCGATCGGCCCAAAACGTGAAATTATGTGCTCACCGAAGTGTTCGTTCAATAAATTCATTGATTGATACGATGTGTGGGAAGTGGCGTCGTCTTGCTGAAACCACATGTCGCCGAGATCACGAGCTTCAATTTCAGGCATCAAATAACGGTTATCATGGCACGATAACGGTCGTTATTGACGGTTACGTTCGCACCGGCATCATTTTTAAAGAAATATGGACTGATGGTTCTACCGGCCACCAAGCCGTTGTTTTTTCTGTATGAGGTGGCATTTATTGAATCTCTGCAGGTTGCTCTTCATCACAAATGCGGCAATTTTGTTTGTTTACATACCCATTGAGCCAGAAATAGGCCTCATCGCTGAACAAAATTTAAGTTCTCTAACCACTCCATTTACAATTTCGTAAATTCAGGTATCTATACTATTCTGATGGTGATCGAAGTCGAGCTTGTTTGCAATTTTTAATGATGTCCGCTAGGAATGAGAAAACATGACAGAGCCTAAATTGGTAATATGTAGTCGGCTTTTTTGTATCCGAAATTTCAACTAGCAGTGTTTTTATCCCAAACGAGTATTTACAATTTTCGCTTCAAGTTGTAACTTGGGACACAGAAACTGGTAAGAAACTTAATTACAAGACCATTACTATCACTATTGATGCTTGGAAGGTCAAAGGAATATGGCTTAAGGCCGTAATTCCCCAATTAATTTTATTAGTGTAGAGCTCAAATGTGCAAAGTTAATCTTGGAGAGGAGATTCTAATATCATAGTTAATTCAAATCTGATTATAAGGCCATCCATATTCAAAATCTATTCATATTTAAATGGTTGTGTTAGTGACTCAAATCTGTAAGAGACTGATTGATAATCTAGCAAATCGTTTGTGAAACTTAAACTGCTCTATGTTACTTCATGACTGTCATTTAATGAAGAGTCCTAGATTTCTAATTCAATTGATTGACTAAACTGAGTTAACACCAAGTGAAATAAAGAAGGAAGTAAAGTGATTATTTCCTAATCAATCAAGAATAGGAATATTTGCAATTTTAAGAAAACGTATGAAAAAATGCCCAGAAATCTGACTGTTTCCAAATAGTTTTCTGGGTATTTTCTTAAGTCTATGTGTTCAGACAAATAGGAATCTAAACAAAAAGACAGGAAGTGTTTGCAATAAGGAACTACATATTCTCTAAGTTAATACTTCATAAGCAATCAAGAATAGGAACGCTGTGATCAGATAGATAGGAATCTAAATTAAAGAGTTTAGAATAAGGAATGATATATTCTCTAAGATAATTCTTGCTAACCAGTTAATTTTAGCAATCCTTTGTTCAGACAAATAGGAATCTAAACAAAAAGACAGGAAGTGTTTGCAATAAGGAACTACATATTCTCTAAGTTAATAGTTCCTAATCAGTCATATAAGAATCTAAACTAAAGAGTTTAAGTTAGTTCTTCCTAACCAGTCAATAATAGAAACTCTTCGATCTCTCCTGTTATCAAATAATTCATTTCAGTTTTCCTCTTGTCACAATAGTTCACAAAGTCTCTACTTAACCTTACAACACAATTTTAAACAACAAATCTATAGAATTTATATTTTTAATAATAATGAATACCCAGTGGAATTAAGCAAACAAAAAAATAAAACAATATCTCAAGAATTTCTTTGTCTTTTCCTTTAAACTAAACTGAACTAAAACTACCCGCCATAAACTCTGTGAAAATTTTAATATATTTTTGCATTCTTGCTGTACAACACTCTCAAACAAATCTGAACCCTAACCTAGGCCACTATAAACTATATTGCAACTACAGTAAGGATATTTTTTTTACTGTGGCACTACTACAAAACCACACTATTTATGCAACAACATTGAAGACAAAGAACCTAAAACTAAATTGCAGCATTGGTTAAGGATGTCCTTTCCAAAACCGAAAACATTCTTCATAAACTCAACTGCTGCTGCTTGCATTATTAACCAATCCCCTACTGGAAGCTCTACTAGTAACTACTGCAAACGAGAATCCTTGATTTGTTGAACAAAAAAATTAAAAAAAAAAACAAACAAACAAAGAAGTAAAATTATATGTATACTGACTGGTATAACAAGAAATTACTTAGAAAATCCTTTTTATAAACGACAGGACATTGAATTTCGATAGTTGTTGTTATTGTTGGAATGTCTGTCCTTTTCAGAGTGTATTTGAAGGTCTGGCTTGTCGTAATGTAATGCTTGTTGAGCTGTGAATGCATTAAATTCTATTTATTCTTGCTGCACAATAACACAGAAAAAAAGGAACAAAAAAAAAAAAAAAAGGAACCCAAGAAACAAAGCTGGCATAGAGTAGAGTAGTGTGTTGTGTTTTAAATACACAGGATAATGAAATTTAATGCTTAAGTGCAATTTAATGAAATCTAAAAGACTTTATAATGTTTTAGCTGTGTACTTACAAATCCAAATAGGAAGCTTTCATTACACAATATTTCTTTCTTTCTTTCTCTCTTTTTGTAGTTACAGCTTTTGTTTCTGCAAACTGAATAGGGTTTATTATTTATTTTTGTTCATATTGAATCAATTGTAAGGAATTTTACAGGCAGTTTTCTTTAGAAATCTTAATTGTTTTTTTTTTTTTAGTTTGAAGGAGTAACGTATTTTATTACATTGAAATGTAAGTTGTTTGGGGGAAAAAAAGTCGTGATTGTGTTTATTCTTGGAACTTGAGTGCACCGACATCCTGTTGACCTAAATTTTCTTTGTCATTTGAAAGCCTTTTATAAAGCAGCATGCGGTATTAGGAATAGTTATATAATTCTTTTAAAATTAAATTTAACACACAGTTTAGCATCTTAACTTATTCAGTTTTGTTAAGTTTGCCTTGTTTACTTTACACCCAATTCAAAAACAAAGAATTTTTCATAGTTTATAAAATGAAAAATAAATATGTATTTGATTTCGTTGTTTGTAATTCTATTAGTTTTTAACTAAATTGAAATATTTGACGAGTATTCATCCGTGAAATGCAGTTTATATATACTTTAGAGTAGGAACGCTTTGTTTATGAAAAATTCCTCATTTGTCTTAAAGTTTCTTATTTATTTATCTACATTGGAAGAGTTTAAAGTATCCTGTCGGTTCACTGAATAAACGACAATGCATTTGAAGAGCAACTTTCTTTATTTCAGTTATATAGTAAAATAGATAAGATTACTACATAGCTCATTTCGGTCCATTTCACTGGTCCTTTTGTGTTGCCTGAAAAGATAAGAATGTGGAAAAAGAGATGCTTATAGATATAACAAGAGAGAGAAAAGAAGATTTCGGCTTCATAGCGTTACAGAGAAAAGATGAAGTAGGTTACTCCTAGTCCTAGTTGACGACCAAATAGTTGCACTATTAAGGGTTTATGTATCTGATCGCGGTAGCCAATTGCTACTTTCAAGGCATTAATACGCTCCAACTACGTATCTAATATTTTAGATAGACTATTAAAAGATCATTGTCTCAAAAACATATTACGTGAAACGTCCATTGCTGTATATTGACCAAGAAGATGAGAGACGGTTTCTTCCTCCTCTTCGTTCTGACAGCTCATGTGCCAACAATTTGGACAATTTGACAACAAAAATGACATAGTGAAAACATAGTGAAAACGCGGCCTAAGAGAAAGGATCATAAATAAATGACAGAGTTAATACGACACATAAGTACTTTGGAAAGCTAAATTCTCAGAAATTATATTCATATTTATATGTTGTTCCAGGATGTTTTCAATATGTTATTTTTAAATTGTTTAGGGTAATGCAACTACTAACTACTCTTTAAACAAATTACTTTAAATTTACTTTACTTTAGGAAAAAATCAATTTTTTCAGATCAATATAAATATATCAATTAAACGCAAATGTTCTATTATATTACTCTCCAGATATAAGTTGATTCCTGAAGTTCCTGACTGAGTTTTTATCTATTCTTCCAAGGTTTTTCTACTTCAATGAAAAGTCTACTATTTGATAAATAAATTTCATATATTTTTTTTAATTTCTTGTGATAAGAAATGATCCATGTTATCTGGCAGGGTCGTGTCAATGTCTTTGACTTGTTTTCAACTTATTCTTCTGCATGACTCTTGCCTTTCATAGCATTTTAAAGCTAAACAGATTCCTAAGTAAAATTGTTTTATTAAATTAAAAGAAATAAATATTTAATTTATATATTTCTTTAGCTTAAAAGACAATAAAACCAGAAAATAACAAAGTGTACAACCAAGAACGTATACAGAAATAATTGAAAATTTAAGAATAAAATAAAGACACTGACCTTAGTTTGTTGGCTTAAAATTAAAACTGCTGATGACTTAAAAAGCCAATTTGATTTATTTCTGTTATTAAGCAACAGGAAATAGTTACTCCTAGTAGGTGGCCCAGAAGGGTAGAAAGTTTAATGAACGTTAATTGGTGATTGATGGTTGAAAGACATTTAAGGTTGGAGCTTTTATAGTCTATATTAAAAGAAAGACAGAGTAAAAGAGTCATTAAACAAACTGTCAATTACATTTACATTGTTTTGTTTTTATTTTTTTGAGTTGTGGTCTCCAGTTGGGGAGCTAAGTAAACACTACAGGAGTTAAGTTTTTAACGAGATAGACAGATTGTTTTTAGTTGGTGTTGTAAGCATAAATAAATGGTTTCATTTTGTTAAAGTATTTTAAGATAATTTTATTTAAGCCTGTAGAGACTTACAATAATTTTAGAAATATTTCCAAGACAACTTCAAATTATTAGGATTCAATGAATCTTAAATTATTAATGTTGTTATGTCAAATCATCAAATTTTATTGTATAACAGATCTTTTATTATTACTGTTATTGAGTGCTAGGAATTTATTTATTATTATTCTGCAATAAAAGCCAAACCGAGTTGGACAAATTAATACGTTCGTACTTTTTCTTTAACAAATTTCTTAAATAAATTCTCACAGTTAACGCTAACTGTGGAAACTTGAAAATTTTCTTTACGAAATTTTCTTAGTTAGCGCCAACTGGAAAAAATTCGTAAATTAATTCTCATAGTTAGAACTAACTGCGGAACTTTTGTAAAGAAATTCACACAGTTACTTTTACAGAAAAATATTTCTAAGTAAATTCATACATTAAACTAAAACTGAAACATTTTTTACAGTTTTCTATAATTGTCGTATACATTTTTAAAATTACATATCAAATTATTCTAAAATTTTTTTAAGAAATTAATTTTTTTTAAATTTTATTTGTTGTTGATTTGTTTTTCATTTAATATTTCCCTGAATTTTAAGGATTTTAATGAAAAATCAAATATTGTCCCCCAGGTCGTATGTTTAATATTAATTATTATCTATTGCACCTAAACCCTTATAAATTTTACAATTCTCAAGCGATTTTGAAATTTTAAGTGGTTTTTAAATCTTTAGAAATGCAAATTTAAGTAAGCATTAAAGATTTTTATTTAAATGGTTTTCATTACACTAAAAATTAGGGTCAAAAATAAAAATAATTTACATATCAATTGAACATAAAACATTAAAGTCTTTAAACATTATTTGCATTTTAGGCTTAAATTTATTTAATGAAACTATTGGGTATTTTAAGGATTGAAAAAATTTATTTTATTTTTCTTTGTTGAGTTTAAACATTGTCCATCCCTGCTGTCAACTGAAATTCCTGATTAATAAAGCAATTAAAAATCATTAAAAAACTGACCAGCAGTTATTAAAAATTACAATGCAAATATAATTGCAGCATAAATGGAAATGTAGGCAATTAGAGACCATCATAAAGTACCCTACAGAAAAGAAATAAGTAAATTCAAAAGATCTAAAACATCAGGAGTTTACGTTTACAAAAGTTTATTTTTTAAAAAGTTAAGCTCTCATTAAGTAAAAAAATATTTGCAGAAATTCTGGAAATCACAATATGTATGACACCTAATTCTGTTTTTACTATTTTTTAATTTTTATTTTGGAAAACATATACATACATATATACATATTTATATTATACATATTTACATATTTATATTTTTTCAAAAAAGTACTGTTTTGGTACTTTTCGAAGAATTTCTCATATTACAGATTTTTGTTGTAATTCTTAATAAAAACTCCATAATTTTATTGAAAATCCTCATATTTCTTCTGGTACTTTTTGAAAAATTACTAATTTTACAAATTCTTGTAATAATTTTCATCAATATACCCGAAATTTCATGGAAACCCTAAATTTATAATATTAAAAAAAAATAATTTTTGGTACTTTTTGAAAAATTACTAATTTTACAAATTTTTGTTATAATTTTCATCAACACGTCCAAAATTTGATGGAAAACATAAATTTATCATTTTTCAAAAAAGTACTTCTTTGGTACTTTTTGAAAAATTTCTAATTTTACAGGTATTTGCTGTAATACATAACTAAAAGCTCCTAATTTGCTTGAAAACCTAATTTACTCATTTATTTTGGTACATTTGATTTATTACCAAATAAAATATAAATAATAAGCAATAAAAAATACTAAAATAATTGTGTCTTCATGAGAAATAATGTTTCAACTGGTACCACTGCATAATAAAATCATAATATGATAACTAGTAAAAATAGAATGACATTAATTTAACATATTCTGATAAAATAATATTATAATTTGATTACTTTATTTTATAATATGATTATGATATATCATAATATGATTAATTTAGATCATAGTATGATTATTATATACCCTAATATGATTACTCTAGATCATATTATGATTAATTTAATAAATTATAATATGATTACTTCAGATCATAACATGATTACTTCAGATCATAATATGATTATTATATATCATAATATTATTAATTTACATCACAATAAGAATAATTTAAATTATAATATGAGTACTTTACATCATAATATGATTATTATATATCATAGTGTGATTAATTTAGATCATAATATGATTCTTATATATCATAATATGATTACTTTAAATAATATTATGTTTATTTTAGATCATAATATGATTATTATATATCATAATATTATTACTTTAGATCATAATATGGTTACCTTGGGTCATAATATGATCATGTGTGATGATATTATAATATCAAATTATGATTAATAAGATAATATTATGACGATTACGATGATAATTGATCATAAAATGATATTTCATGGCACTTCATCATAATATGTTTTGACTGCAATCGTAAAACTTATCATAATATGTTAGATTAGTTTACCACAAACATGTTTTTTCTCTGCGTGCAGGAAACCCCGTGTAAAAAAAGAATTGATCGGTGAATTGATAGGTGATTGGTTCGGTATCTCTAAAACCTATTGAAGTAAGTGAAAAACAGGTTTATAATATTAAATCACATATACAATATGTTTTAACACAATGATAATTATTAAAGAGAAACGATATGCACTCTAAGCTTAGAAGTAATGTAAAGAAATCTTTGACAAGTTCATTTGATTGTATGCACTAAGAGGGAATTTCCCTAAATTTGTTCTATTACCAATTGCTCTGACCTGTAAATTTGCTTGTATCTGCCAAAAGGGAATTCCCCTAATTATGTAAATGAACATATTTCGCAAAAATTAGATTTAACTAATGAAAATATAAGCCCAAACGATTTTGAATCGAGCTAAATGGCTAAAAACCGTTTAAAAAAAATTAAAATTTGTTTATTTTGTTAAATCAAAGCCGTGTAAAAACAGTAGGTATTAGGAGCAATTTCACTTTGTTTTTGTCAATTTTAAACTAAAATTTCTTTTCATACTTTTCTTATCTTAAGAAATTTAGTTTATACTCGTATATTTTTTTTAACAGAATTTTAAAAATTTTGAAATTTCTTCTGCTCTAACTTGTTGCCAACAATTGCCAAGCAGTCACCCTACTCTTTATGCTGTCCTAATCCTAACAAATGAAACGAAAACAGCAACAAAGACAATGTAAAACTGTCAACAGCATTATTTAAACACATGACGAAATGAAACCATAAAGAGAAAAACACAACATTTTAACAACAAAATAATAAACTATAAATAAAAATTAACAACAAAAACATGATAAATAAAATACATACTAAATATAAAATAAAAATAATCTCTAACATAACGAAGTATTAAAGACAACAACAACAAGAACAAATACATACATATGTAAATGTTGTTGTTTATTCACTTATTTATTTCTTTTGCATAACTAACCTCCGACAATGCAATTTCTAATACGTATGACAACAACAACAATAAAACCCCTGACAAAACTATGCACGAGTAAAAATGAGAAACAAAAATAAAATAAATAAACAACAACACACATGTTGCTAAACAACTCAACAAATAACTGCAGCAGCAGCAGCAGCAACAACAATACAACACCAACAAAATACTCGTGCAGTTTCGTTTGTATAGAAACGAAATGAAACGATGAAATTGCCGAGTATGCAGTAGACTAACAGACGTAAGGACAGACGTTTATATTTAAACACACACACACACACTCACAAATAAATATGCAATTATTTTGTTGTTGTTTTAATAAGTCGCTTGCATATTTTTTTTTGTAATGAAAAAAACACTGTCAGAAAAAATCGTTTTCTGTATAGAAAAATAAGACCCAAAGAAAAATTATTTCACAATAATTTTTGCAGCTGTTTATTTTGTTGTTGATCTCATTAATGTTGTTGTTGTTATTAAAAGGATAACAATTGATAGCAATTTACGCAAACACATACAAATAAGCAATTTACAGACTTATGTATACAAGTATAAGCATTTTTTGTTAGCATAAATACATACCTTTACATTTACAGTGGGAAGTAAAACTGTCCGAATGTTTTGCATATACATACATACATATATGCATTTTTTTTATTTAATTGAAACATATAATAAATTAGCACAAAAACTCACATAAATTGTTAAAAAAAATAAAAAAATTAATAAAAACAAAAAGTTCACTATTCGGACACTTTTGCACAGTACAAGAAATAAACATTATCACGATATTGCTCTGTTAAAATGTAACTGTATTTGACACGTTGGGCTCTATTTGTGATTAAATTGATTTTTAAATAAAAAATTAAAAGATCTTTAAAATGAGAAAAACGCCAATTAATATTGAAAACAATGTGATAATTTTTTTTTGCAAAAAAGTTATTCATCCACGGTAAATGACATGAAAAAAAGGCGTAATGTAGCTTGCAAAAATAATCAAGGGGGTCGACCAACACTGCTTTCTGATGGTGATGTCCGGCAGATTGAACGTTTGCTATATAATAAGGACATCAAGACCCCGAAAATGCTGCTAAAAGTTTTCTTAAGGTTGTCAGTTCCTGGACGGTTAGACGCGTATTAAATAGAATTGGTTTAGTAGCCAGTGTGAAAAAGAAAAAGCCAGCACTTTCCGTAAAACCCACACAAAAATTTGACAGAAGATGACTGAAAACGGGTTGTTTGGAGCAACGAAACGAAAGTCAACAGATACAAGTCTGATGGAAAAGAATACTATTGGCATAGGCCGCATAAGCGTATCCAAAAGCACCCTGCTTAATGCAAAATATCCGGACAGTTTTGCTTCCTACTGTTTACAAATATGCTGAACACACTCTACTCGAGTCTTTTGTAATAAATTTGTTGTTGTTTTGTCATTACTGCAGCAAGAATAAATGCAAAAACAAAACCTACAGATACTTATACTATTTAGTTGAATTGTTTAATATTGGCCAGGGGTTAAAAATGATTTCGTTAAACATTTCAATAATAAAGATTTTATTAAAAGATGTTGTCTTCATTTTCGAAAGAAATTAGAAATACACTAATACCCCGGTTTGCGTCGTTATTAGGGACCAGAAAAACGCGACGCAAATTTTGTAATTTTTAAACAAAAAGTTTTTTAAAAATTATATGGTATAGAACATACATTTTTAGCCCTTATTTTCAAACATTTGTACAATGTAGATATGTAAATTAATTCCAAAAAGAAAAGAAGGAATCAAGCCTATTTCCGCTAACCTGTTTTTCAACAATCGAACCACTTCTTCATTAATAGTTTTTTAACAGGAATGAATATACCCTAAATGAAATCTGATAATTTTTCTGCCAAGAGACAAGAGAGTCCTGGGCCTTATTTTATGCCAGACAGGGCCAATTTTATAGGCCCCTGAAATTTGTCTCTGTAAAAGCTTATTCATCTATCATTATCGTTACCGCATCCAAAGGTGTATGCTTGTCTCTATACGCTAAAGCAGTTTCATGGTGAATGTGATATTTTTTCTTAAATTTTAATGTAAAACGATTTTTTTTCGTTTTGCGAAATTGTGTAAATTAAAATCTAATACATACTAATCTTTTCAATATGGTTTTTTTTAATTAAAAAAGTACTAAAATACTACTTTTGTTTAAAAATTTAAATAAATAAATAATAATTAAAATAAATAAAATTATATTCAAGTAACCTACTACTAAAAATAAACTATTTTTGAATACCTATGCATAAAAAGAGTAGTACAAATATTACTTTTTTCTTAAATGTCCATGAAAAAATATATATTTTTGCAGCAACGTATTGTTTAATTATCTTCTAATACTTCTTTTAGCAGTTTTATAATGCTTTTGGAAAAATATAAAAGGTACTAAAATACTACTATTTTTTAAATGAAATTTTTGTGGGCTAAAATTTTAGTTAACCATAATTATATTTTAATAAGACTTTTAAAATAAATTTTTAATAAATAAAAATAGTAGTAAAAATACTAATTTTTCTTAAATTTTGCAAAAAATAAAAGAGTACTAAAATATTACTTTTTCAAAAATGTTTATTCTTAGTAGAAATTTAATATAAGCCTAATTATTTTAATATAACACGTTTAAAATCATTTTTGAAGAAATAGAAAATAGTAGTAGATATACTACTTTTTATAAAAAATTAATGGAAAAAGATTTTTTTTTTACAAAAAATGTTTAATAAAATTGTTTGTATTAAAATTAAATACAAATTTTGTGTTTTTAATACTTTTTGCAACAATTAAATAAAAATACTAAAAAAACTAGTTCTTAAAAAATTTCAATTTGTATGTATTATGAATTATATGACGGCTAATTATTTTAATGTAACACTTTTAAAACCTTTTTTGAAGAAATAAAAAATTGTAGTAAAAATACTACTTTTTATATTATTTTAATATAACACATTTAAAACCATTTTAGAAGAAATAAAAAAGTAGTAGAAATACTATTCTTAAAAAAAATAATTTTACGAAAAAAAATCTTTTAAAAATTATATAAATTAAAATTTATATAAGCATTTTTTATTTTTTATATTAAAAATTAAAATAGTGCTAAAATACTACTACTAATTTTTATGAAAAAGCGTTCTAAACACAGAAAAATATTTCCAAATTTATATATGTACATTTAAATATAATTTAAAATTAGATTTTTTCATAGTTTTTGCACAATTTAAAAAAGTTGTAAAAATAGTAATTTTTTGATTATGATTTTTTTATGTTTAAAATGTCAATACCTATAATTACCATATTATAAATAAATATGTATATAAAACAATTTTTAAGGCAATAAAAAAGGTAGTACTTTAAGTACTACCTTTACAAAATGCCATTTAAAAGTCTTGAACTTTTAATAAATGTTTAGAACATGCTTAAAAGTGCATTAAAAATACTAAATTGTTATGTGTAATATAAATTTAAAAAAAGGAATTCTTTAATAATTACAAAATAATTCTAGTGTCATTAAAATTTTTATTTTCGTGTATTATAAAGGAAATTTTGTCGTAATTTTCAGAGTATTCTTAAATCAATTTCCTTTTTTTTAACATATATATGTATGTATATGTACCTACTAAGCTTTAATTAATTGGCTTTTCAATTTTATTTAGCAAACTTTTGCCCCTACTTAATAAATGAAACAAGAAAAAAACCTACCTTTACTTTTCGTTGAGTTCAACAAACTCAAACGACCCTGAGGTCTAGAGTTCAACAAACCCCTACATACTACAAAACACCAACACAGCATACATACTCATACATAAAACTCGTGAACAACGTCATCATCATCGTCACCATACTCTAACTACAAAAAAAAAACAACAACAACTAAAACATCAATTACAGCAACAGAACCCTACATTCATAAATAACAAAAAATATGAAAACATACATACATACATACATATATCCTACATTTGTGGGCTTATATGTGTGTTAGAACGAAGAAGACGAAGTTGAAAAAAAACACAAAAAAAATCCGAACAAAATAACGACCACTAAACGAAAATACACATTGAATTCTGTTTTAGGGGTCGTTGGCTCCTTTATCCCTTACTAACATACAACACACGAACGAACAAACACAATCCAACACATCACCTACTACTTTATAAAAACAACTATTCATGCTACTCCCTCCTGTTGACGTCCCTCTGGCTACTTTATTAGAATCCCTCTGTTTGCATGCTTGTGTGTATGTGTGTTCGTTTAAATTGCTGGCAACGTGACAAAACATTTTGGGGTCGTTGATGGTCGTTATCCTATATACCGAGAAAAACAACAGCGCACACATATGTACTAACACTCACTCTTTACAAATTTACTCCATCTATTTTTATACTTGCAAATATGAGTCTATGTTTTTGTGCTTTGTGTTTGGAGTTCTACTTCACATTTCACTTCCATGTGAGCAACGAAATAAACTACACTACTTCGTAAATATCCCAAATGTGAGTGAACTTTTCCTCTTGTGCCAACGATTCCTTTTTGCTGTCTCTCTCTCTCTTTCTCTTTATTATCTCTTTCATATCAAATATTGCCAGTCTGCTAATAAAAATAAAATAAACTTCCTATATACGAGTTTTTTTTTTATTAAGTTGAGTTTTGTTTGTTGTTGTTTTTTTTAACATACACATGACTGTTGTTTTTGTTATTTAGCCGAGTGTTGGTACATTCACCGCTTTCGGTCGTTCGTTGACTCTTGTGTTGTCGTCATCAGTATCATCATCAGTATTTTCACAGCATTGGGGACTCCTCCATTGTGTACTTGCTTACCAACCCAGCAACCAGTTAAGTCATTTGCAAACAGTGGCTTTAAAACAAAAAATGTTAATGAAAAAAAAGAACTACATACATAAATATAAAAATCGAATGGTTAAATGACAATGATGAATACTTAAAAAAAGTATTTATTTAAAAATTAAATGTATGAAATATATATATCAGTTATAAAGCGTTTTTCAACTAAAACGTTGTTTTCTTATAGGGGCATTGTTTAAATTATAACTTTCTTTGTCATTTACATTAAATTTTCCAACCCTGTTCTTATTATTGTGATTGAATTTAACTTGTTCGTATTACTGTGATTGAATTTATAATTCACAAATTGAAATTGTAGCTTAATGCATATTTGTAGGTTTAAATAACGTGTCTTTGAGCTTTTAATTACCATGATGTGTTCAGTTCGTTAGTAACCAACAAACCACCAGGCCGGACCTAATCGCTCACATCCCATCACATACATATACCTAAAGGTCCGGTCACACTTGGCAAATATTTACTCAAAAAAGCGTGAACACTTGTTTTTAGCACAAATTTGTTTGACGTTGTTTACTCTTACAAGAGTTTTGCCAGATCAAGCAGCATGAAATAAAATAAAACTTAATATTTGTTGTTTCCTGTCCTGTCATAAATAAACTATTCCTTTTTTAATTTATTATAAAACCTTTAGGAGTCTAATAAGATTTCCACGCAATCTTCCTCTTTTAATTTATTAAAAAATTCCCCTAGGAGCCTGGAAAGATTTCCACACAATCTCCCTCTCTTTCCCTTTAACCAGCATCCCGTTTGGTTTATTAATACCATTTTATTCATTTCAATTAATTTTATTATTAAGTCTTTTTATTATGATATGGTTGAATTATGTATGCAACAAAATATCGGCCAAATGGCACATCTCCATCCGATGGAATTATCTCATCCATTAGCTCTTGAGTTGTTGCTGGTTTACCGATGTACACCTTTTCTTTCAAATAACCCAAAAAAAAAAACAAGTCCAACGGTGTCAAATCAAATGATTTTGGCGGTTAATTGACAGTTTCGCACGATTTTTCCGATTGTATGCACATTTGGACGAAATGCACGATATGGATTTTGATTTTAATGCCCATTTTCATAATAAGCCTGAATAACTTTAACGCGTTGCTTGATTGTGTGTCTTTCCATGGTTCAAATTGAGTTTGTCTGAAATTGAAAAATGTCAAATCAAATGCAGAAAAAAATTTGACGTTTAAGAGTGGTTCATATTCAACATTGGCCGTTAAAATTTAACCAGCCTTTTTTTCTTGACATGTCATTAGTAAAAGAAAACATAATTTGTTTGTATACAAATTAAGCTATTTCCTGTTGGACACCTGGAAACTTCATCTATACTTCTTTATCAAATATCTTCTTAAGTCTTAAACCCCGTAAAAATAAATCCAATTTAATTGTTTTTGAAAATAGTAGTAAAAAAGTATTAAAAATCTTTTAAAATTTTTAAAAATCATTAAAACTAATTATTTACTACTTAATTTAGCTTAAAATTGTCACTTTAGGCATTTTTGAAAATAGTAGTAAAAATACTACCTTTTTAAAAAAGTGTTCAAAGTTTTTGTAAGTATTTGAAAATTCATAAAAACGAATATTATTTTACTTAATTTTGTCTTCAACTACCATTTTCAGCCTACTACCTTTTAAGAAGTGAAAATAGTAGTAAAAATACTACCTTTTTAAAATGTTCTTTCAACATACTACATCTTCAAATAAATTGCTTAAACTAATTCAAAACTGTTAAATTTAGTATTTAAAATCAATATCAAGCCTTTTTTAAATAGTAGTAAATTTTAATTTATTGCCATTTTCATTTACCTTCCAACCCACTGTCTTAACATTTTTCACTCTTGCAACAACTCGTTTTTACGTGCAAATCGTTTTTTGTTGTTGCTAAATTTAGGCTTCCTCTTCCCTAAACAACAACTACTCCATCATCAACACCAGCGTTGTCAACTTTAAAATTTCAAAACGCACCAAGTTAAGAATTTTTTTTTAATGTTTATTGAATTAATTTTACATTTTTTTAATTTCATAAATTCTATATAAAACTATTTAAAATGAGATTAACGATTTATACTAAAATTAATAGTAGTTAATGCCTTTTTTTAATAAACGAGATAGGTAATAAAGATAAAATAAGCATTTAGCCCCTCGAAATTTGACTCACAATATGCTTTCCGGAACTGAAGTACTTATTGGTAAAAAATGGACAATTTCAGTGCATATGTGGTACTTTTTTTTATTTATTTTTGTTTTCTATTTTAAGTACATACTTCTATTTGAATTTTTTCAATAAAATTTGTTAGGGCTCCACTGTGGCTCTAACCCTGGTTGTTCGTCTACAGTTCAGTAGACCAAAGCATCAGGCTATACAAGAATTTTTATTTCCATGTTTAAAATGTTAATTTTATTTTCAAACAAAAATTTTCACCCTATTCTCCTTTAGCATTATCCTTCGTGTGACGTATTTGATAGTACGTATTCGTACATTAAATGGGATCCTTTTTCATCGTGTAGGTTTCATGATAATGAGTTATTAAAAAAAACTGCAATTAGAAATTAGTAAAAAAAAAAGATTTTATCACATTTTCGGAAAAATTAAAAAACGTACCGAAATTAATAAAAAAGCGCATCGCGCACCAGCCAAGTAATTTTTCTCACAAAAAATTCAATAAAGCACCAAAAATGGTGCGAAACGCACCAAGTTGACAACATTATTACTTATTTATAGTCTGCTTTATTGTTTTCGTTTTGCCGGCAAAACTTCTCAACACTTGTTTTTATTTTCATTTGGGAGCGCAATTTGTATGCAATTGCTCTCTCTCAATTAACTCTCTTTTTTGTGAAAATTTTCTTATAAACCAGTGAATATAAATTTCTCTTGATTTTTACCTGTTTTTTTTTTTTTGCAAATTTCTTTAAAGTGGGGTGTTTATTTTAAAGTTTCCCATTGAGTGTGTGTGTTTTTTACGAGTATTTGTCATTGTACATGGGCTAAACTGCTACATTTATGACCTTTATGGGTGGTCAAAAACTTGGTTGGTCGTCTGGTTTTTGTCTCAGTGACATTTATGTAAAGTTTTTATTGTTTCTTTAGAAAAAAGTTTATTTATTTTAAAGAGAAGGTTATTGCATAAACAAAATTCGTTTATTAAAAGAATTTTTCAAGAAAAATGAACAAATTTAGTATTTCCTTTCATATTATTAACAAACTATTTATTTAAAATTTCTCAAAAATTAAATACCTATTTCGTTTCAGGAAAAAGTAGTATTTTTACTACAATTTTAAAATTGCTTGAAATGACATTTATCTCAGAATTAAGAAATTTCTGATAGTTTTAGTTAGGTAGGTAGGTATATATTTTATAAAAATTGTTGTTTTTAATGAACTTTTAAAAAAGTAGGATTTCTACTACTATTTTAGAATTGCTTTAGAATTAATTTAAAAACAACTTTCGAAATACATATTTAAATTAAATTTAAAAGTTAATAATTTAATATAAAATGCTGTTGTTTCAGTGACAATTTATATAGTAGTGTTTTTACTTTAAAAAAAACGTTGAAATGTATATCTTTTTTAAACAAAATTTGCAAGTTTTCAAAGTTTCAGTAATCAGTTTAATAAGTAAAATTTGTTGATACTATTTGTTAATAAAAAATGTCTTAAGCTTCTTTTTACAATATTTTAAATATTATATAAATTCCAAAGAAATTTGTTTAACTTTTTTCCAATGGCTAAAACATTTGATTTCGCCTTTAAATTTTTAAAATTTTAAATATATGCATGTATATTTTGCAACATTGATTCTTTTAAATATGTAGGTAGCAGCTTTTAATATGGATTTCTTTTATCATCATTCACGATTTAATACATTTTTTGTATTTACTAACAAAATTCTTAAGAAATTCCTAAACACTTGTTCAGAACTTAAAGAAAGCTATAATGTAACAACGTTTTTTTTAATTATATTATTCTATTTTTTCGTTTTTTAAAGTTTCGTTAACTTTTTCAACTATAATGAATTTTTCAAAATTTTATAAATTTTCGGTTTGCCTTTAAATGGGCAAAATTTTAATATAAATTTCTTGTCCCATTTTTTCACAATTTTATAAATATTCTGTTTTTTATTATATAAAATTCATGTTTTAAGAAAATTCTAAAACTATTCAGACTATTCTAATACAATTTTAGTAATTTCTCAATATGTATTTCTCAAATATTAATTCATGCCTTTAAATAGGCAACACTTTTTAATATGTTTTTTTTTTTAAATACGCCTTTAAATAGGCAATCCTTTTTATTACAAGCTTATTTTAATAAGCAAAAATTTTAAAGTTCTGTACAAACATTTCGTGTTATTTCAAGTTTCCACTTTTCAAATATATTAAACCACACCTTTAACTTTAAAAATCCACCTGAATAAACTGCAAATATATGTAAATAAATACATATGTACATTAAAGCCTAAAGGCCTGCTACATTTTCAACAAACAAATGAAAAGCAGAAAAACCAAAACAAAAAATAAAAACATTTCTTGAATGACCTTTCGAGTGGCGACATGAGTTCATATTGTTTGACGGGGTTAATGAAACGGTTTGGCACACAAAATGCACAAATGCACCGAAAGACACACACTCACACAGGTAGACGCCAACAATAACAACAAAACAAAAACAAACGACAGCCATTTAAACAAAATCAAAACAGCGACGACCTCTAAAGAAGAAAGAAATAGGAAAAAATACTAACAAAAATATGCTCTTAGATAGGCTAAAACTAAACTCTTTGAAACGAAAACTGTTCTTTTACATACAAAAGAGTATTTTTCCAAATACTCTTAAATTTTAAGTTACTGCTCTTTATTTTTGCTTGCTTTTGTACTCTTTAAAATGAAAGTGAATTTGTTTTTTTCTATCGTTTTGCTCGTTTATCTTAACGAATGTGTTAGCGAGTGTTTAGTTTTGTTTTTTTGTGTTTGGTGCAACAACCGGCCTGGCCAGCCAACAACCCGGGCCAGCTTGCCTGCTCGACAGTTTGTTATTGTTTGTTTTCTGTTGGGGTCTGGTGGCTGTTAGTCGTGATGCATTTTGTTTTCACACACAAAAATACTTCCGCATTCAATTTCATTTCATATCATTTCACTGAGTCAGCAGCGGCAGCTAACTATGATACGTTTTCGTGTTAGTGCAATCTTCTCTCAAGCAGCTGAAATGTTTCATTTCTCTTTGTCTCTGGTTGATGTAAAAGTTGGAAATAAAAAAGCTTTCATTATTCATGCGTTTCATTTCTTTTGCGTTCTCGCTGCATTTGGAAAACTTGCATACAAAGAAGAAGAGTGTACAAACAACTGCATTTTAAAAATGGCGCCAATTTCTTTAAACAGTGTTGCATTGGTAACGGCAAAAAGTTTCATCATTTCACTAGTAGTTTTGTGCATTAAACACAGGTGGCGCTGTTTTAAACAGAAATTTACGTTTTAAATTTTTTAAACGTTACTTTTGTATATTTTTATACATACATACATACATACATATTTATGAATGTATGTTGAATATCAATATTAATGTGTTGACTTTATTTTCTTTTTTCTTTCATTTCAGCTCCCCATGTAGTTATGTCCTAAACAGTTACCAAATCCAAAACCATTTAAAATCCATACAAACTTTTTTTAATTTTATTAAATTTCCCCCTGGTCAAGAAAAAACTATTTTACAAACATTGCAACAATTTATATTTGGACTTAAGTCAGCCACGGAAAATCTTGAAAATAACAGGTAAGTGGAAAAAGAAAATTTAAAAAATCTTTCATTATGTTAAAAAAAAAATAACTTTACAAGTTTCATTACAAATTATATGAAACTATTTAAAATATAAAATATGCAAAATTTTTTTAAGACGATTCAAACGCTTTCATCATATGCTTCAAACTTTTTCATTTTCTATTTTAACCTTTTTTTCTTAAAAAAAAATTTCAACAATTTTCATGAATAATTTTCTACTAAAATTTTTATGACATTTCACGGTTTTCAAATGGTCGTAAAAAATATTTAATGTTTAAAAAAGACGGCTCAAATCCTTAAATAAAATAAATCTTAAAATAAAAAAATCTAAAATTTTTATGCATTTTTTATTTAATTGTTTAAAAAATATAAAATTTCATAAATTTTGTTAAAATTTTTTTATGTTTAAAAAAACCTTTTTATTAAAAATGCAAAATTTTTCATTGTTATACATTTTCTATTGTAGTTTTTATAAAATTTTAATTTCGTTTAAATATTTAAGTTTTTTTAAAAACCGCTTTAATCCGTTTCGAACCGTTTTTATAAAAAAAAAATTAAATTTAACAAATTATTAAAAATTTCGTTCAAATATTTAATGTTATAAATAATCGGATCATAAACGGATCGAACCGGTTTTATAAAAAACTTGAAATTTAAAATTTTTAGATTTTTTTATTAAAAAAAAACAAATTTTTGCTATGATAAAAATGATAATGATAAAAAAAAACAGTTCATAACCGTATCGAACCGCTGCTCTTAAAAATACAAAATTTATAAAATTGAGGTAAAATCGTTAGGTAAAATTTTATCTGTAATTAAAATTTTTTTAAAATTTCGTTGAAATATTTGATGTTTAGAAAAATCGTAACGACAACGGTAACGGTTCGCTAACTTTATAATGATTTTAATCAAATGAAAAACAGTTTATATCATTTTTAAACTGGGGCGTTATTATGTATGTATTTTGATTTCGAAATACAATGTTAAAAGTATACAAATTAAAATGAGTTACAAAATAACCTTGCGGTTTTCAATTGGGAATGATACGATTAACGATTCGGTTTTATGAGATTAAAACCGAATTTAACTGATGAGCGATTAAAAACAGTTGTAAAATTATTAAATTCGACTGTAAACCGTTATAATTAGTTAAAAACGATTACAAACCGATTAGAATCGCTATAAAATATTTACATATAAAACAATTTGAAGCAATTTTTTGCAAGTTTGAAAATTACCGCTTAAAAACAATTTTTAAACGAATAGAAAATAATATGATCAAATCAGAAACGATTTAACAGATTTT
The DNA here is from genome assembly GCA_950370525.1 of Bellardia bayeri. Taxonomy (NCBI): domain Eukaryota; kingdom Metazoa; phylum Arthropoda; class Insecta; order Diptera; family Calliphoridae; genus Bellardia; species Bellardia bayeri. The sequence continues at coordinate 1,721,388 of OX493266.1, read as the reverse complement.
TGCAATTCTTTTGCAAACGATTAAACCCGGGTTTAAAGTGGTATAATTTCATTTTTTAACAAAGTTCCATTAAAAATTGTGTTTTTTTTAACCTTTCATTTTCTATAGCTAAAGCTACCAGTAAATACGTTTTTAAGTTTTTGAAATTTTTGCTCAAACACTTGCTATTTATTTCATATTTAAAATGGCCCTCACTTTTATTGCTCTTGTTTGTAATAGTTGCATATATATTTTTTTAATTCGTTTTTTTCTATGTTCTGCAGCTATTGTTGTTAGTATTTGTTTGTTATCAACTCTATGTATTATATACGAAAAAAAAGGGGGAAGAACTAACCCATACTCATGCTGAAATATACAAATGCAAGCCAAATACTCATACTTTCAAACAGAAATACTGGTACGAGTAAAAAATAGTGTTGTGGTGTTATTTTTAATGCACTTTTAAATGGTCTTTGGCCCAATTAAAGTTCATTGCTATGGCAACGAATACGAAATGTAACTAGAAGAAAAAACCAACTAACTCAATGACTGACTATACAAATGACTGAGTGACTGACTAGCTGACTGATTGACTTAAAATAAAATACTTGTATAACGCTGTAAAAAACGCCGAGTAAATTTCATGCAAACAAAAAAAAAAAAACAAAAAATTTGGACTGATTGTGACATGTGGTTTATAAAAATAAATATTGTAGTTTTTCTCTTCTTTGAAATTTAGTAGAAGTTGTGAAAAAAAGTTTAAAAATAATAATATAAAATAAATATTTACAATATGGTTTATATAATTTATAGTATTTATAGATAAAGTTGTGTTAGGCAGGTGCTTAGTTTAGTTATATGAGATTTATATAAAAGAAAAAGGTGTTGGGAAATTTGTTCTAATATGCTACCATAAATTTTCCAAGACTTTCTTATACATCAAATACTGTTTTTAACTAATTTGCTTAAATTGTATACAATTTTGTAATACTTTTTTTAAAAAACATAAATTTTAAAAAAGGTCAAGGGTGATATGGTTAATCCCCCTAGTTTTGACTAATGATGTACAATACAAATTTAGCTGATTTCATATAAAATTCTCTACAAAATTATTTATTATAAAGAAAGGTCAAAGTTCATTTTATTTCATCTTCTATATTTTGTTTGCATATTAACAACAAATAATTTGGCATGAAAAACTAAATCATTTTATAAAAAAATATCTAATAATTTCTTTAAAAAACTTTATTTTTTTTAAAAAGGTCAAAAGTCATTTTATTAAATCTGCTGTATTTTGCCCCAATATTATTAAAAAATCAATTATAATAAATACTTAGCTAATGTTGTTTAAAATTTTCTAGAAATTTATTAAAAGTTTATTTAATATGACGAAAGGTGAAAGTTCATGTTGTTTAAACTTATTTATTTTGTTTAAATATCACAAATAAATTATTTGCCATGATATCAAAGTTTTCGGAAAATTGTTTTTAAAATAAGAATTTTGTTAAAAAGGTCAAAGGTCATACTATTAAATATGCAGTAGTTTGTCTAATATTATTGACAAATGATTTATAATAAAAACTTAAGTGATTTCATTATAAATTTTCTAGAAATTGATGAAAAATTTTCTTAATATGTATAACGTAAGGCCAGAATTCATGTTGTCATGACTTAATATTTTGTTTCAATATTACAAGTCATTTCTTGTCATGAAAATTTAAATAATCTTATAGCAAATTTTCTTGAGAATTCTTTAAAAAAAGATTTTTTTAAAAAGATCAAAGATGAAATTATTAAATCAGCTGAATTTTGCTTTAATATTACTTTTAAATGATTTATAATAAAAGCCTAACTGATTTTAGTACAAATTTTGTGAAAAATTTGGGTGATATGCAGAAAGGTCAAAGTTCATGTTGTTAAAACTTCTATAATTTTTTCAAATATTAACAACAAATGATTTGCCGTGAAAAACTAAATAATTTTATAAAAAATATCTAAAAATTTCCCTAAAAAACTTATTTTTTTTGAAAGGTCAAAGGTCATTTTATTAAATCAGCTGAATTTTTCTTTAATATTTTTGAAAGGTCAAAGGTCATTTTATTAAATAAGGCAAATGATTTACAACAAAGAATTAAGTAATATAGCAATACATTTTTGAAGATTTTCTGTAAAATTTAAATTTTTTTAAAAAGGTCAAAGGTCAAACTGTTGAAACTTACATATTTTGTTAAAAACTCAATATTTAAACTGCCACGTTTTGCTCAAATAATAATAACAGATGATTTATTATAAAAAAATAAACTATTTTGAATAATAAATTGAAATAAATTGTTAATGTTTCTAAAAAAAAAACATCCAAGTTGTAAAATTTTTTGGAAAAAAATAATTTTTATTTAAAACGATTTTTACTTAAAGTCTGCACTGAGTTTTAAACTTTTTCTGATGAAATATTGCAAAATAAATTATGTTTAATAACTTGAGGGAATATTGTGGAAATAGACACATAAATGTGGTTATACCAACTAATTTAGTGCCAAATTAACGATTTTAAAGACTTTAGTTTTAACTTTCTTGCTTTGGTTTAAAAAAAAATTAGATTAATTTGAATACTTTCTAAAAGTAGAAACCGTAGGGAATCTTGAAAGTATAATTTTGTTAATATTGAGACAGGCACCCTATATTTAGCATTGTTGGAAATGTAGAAGTTTAAAAAAAAAAAAATAATTTTAATTTGATAAAATTTTTAATTAAAGACTTTACTGAGTTTTAAACTTTTTCTTAAGAAATATCAAAGCACAAGTTGTTTTTATGGTACAAAATTATTTTTTATATTAGGTTTATTTATTATTTAAAATGCCATTTATTTGTTCTTATTTAAAACAAAACTTTGTTTATCAGTTTGAAAATTTTTGAACATTTTCTGAAAGTAGAAATCTTAAAGAATCGGTACAAAATATTTTGTTAAGATTTTGATAGTGAATAAGTGTTAGAAAATCATTAGTTTTGTTAAAAATTTCAAATTTTAAGTTTACTTTTAAGCATATTTTTAAAGGAAATTCAAACTTTTTATAATTAAATATGCTAAAAGTGATTTAAGTTGAGATAATTTTTTCAATATTGTTTGGCTTTACATATGGAACAACTTACGCCTGAGCAACGTTTACAAACTTTATTACGAAAATTCATGTTCTTTGAGGAATGTGTATCGTGCACTTCGCTCAAGTTATGGTCAACATAATCGGCCTACTGAGCGTACTATTCGCAATACCAATTCATCACCCATTTTAAGACCCAGCATTCATTATTGGATAATATTCAACCGAATAGACCACATCCAGCACGCTGTAAAGACGTAAAAACATCGGTCCATAGTTCTTTAAAAATGATGCCAGTGCAAACGTAACCGTCAATTGGTGAACGTTATCGCGCCATGATAACCGACTATGCCTGAAATTGATCTCGTTTTGGTTTCAGCAAGATCACGCTTGTCATTCGCCAGTTAACAGTCGAAATGCTCGAACGAGTCATCGAAAATTGGACTCAACGTAGCAGCGGCCAACATTTGATAGACATAATCTTCAACAAATAAATGCCAAAGAATGTTCTTGCAAATGATAATAAACATTCCCCATTAAATTTGAATTTTCTGTTTGTTTTTTTTTGTCTTTAAGAGATTAGGGAACCTCGAAATGGATCATAATTTACAATAGCATGTAGTTAATAATTTGCCCAAAATTTAGCAAGATCTTTAAAAAAACTTTGTGGAAAAAGTTTACGTTTTTTAAAAAAACAATTAATATCAAATATTGGTTTTTACTAAAATTTTAAGGCCTAAACTCATATTATCATGTTGTATTTCATTTTAAAAAACAAATTCTTTAAAACCTTTTATAAAATTTTTAAATTTTCTTGTTTTATTTCTTGCCATTCGAAACGAAACTCTTTAATTTTAACAAACTCTCTGCTAGAAAAAAGTAAAAGAAACAAGTAATTACTGGTTTCCTAAACTCAAACTTCCCGTAAAAACCAGCCAACAATGCAGCAGCAGCTGGAGCTTTTGAACTGAAAACACGAACTGACATTTGCATAATAAAGCAATAGAACAGGCCAGCAAAAATATATCACACACAACCCAGTCATATACATATTAATACTTATAAAGCAAATGAGTCTGTATAAGTTTTACAGAAAATACATGCACATAAAATGAAACTTCTCCATAGAACAGGAAGTGCACTCCACATCAAATTAACCTACATAACTCTGGTAAATGTTGTGGTGAGCGAATGTTTAATAAAAAAAAGCCAACAAGGATATAAAAGGAAATGAAAAAAAAACATCAACTCCTCGGCACAAAAAAAATTATTAATTTTTTCCCGCTTTCATTGAAAAGCAAATGAAAAAACAAACCAAAAAAAGTAAAAGAAAAAAAAAATAGAAAATGAAATGAAATGCCAGTCAGGATGACTGTGGCTTTATATAACAGAGCAACTTTAAATGAGTATGTAAGAGGGAATAATATGTTGTTTTTTTTTATTGTTTTTCAAAAATGTAGAACAATGTCCTGGCTGCCTAACAACAAGCATAAAAAGCCACACAAAACTAAATAAAGGGAAATATAAAAAACAGCAAAAATAAAAATCTGCAGAAATAAAGATAATTTATAATAACAAAATCTTTGTTTTACTAAAACAAAATTGTTGTAAAAGTCTTTTAATTTTTTAAATACAAAAACAATTTTAATTGTTTTAAATTTTGTTTTAACTAGTTGTCCACTTATTTCCAAACTTCACCATAGCAACTTTGCAAACATTTTATACAAAAACACAACAAAAACCTTCTTTGTTTAATTTACCAGCAAATAAAGAAAAAAAAGCAAAAGTTCATTGTTCTAAATCAAGGAGGCATTCTATACACATGTTTTATATCCTTTTGGAAAACACACGCCAAATTTAGAAACTGCAGTTTAGTTACATTAACATTAGTTACACTATCGCAAATTATGCGTTCCCACTAAACACTCTTCCACAACTTCTCCTTAACTATAACGAACTCTACCCTCCTCCACTCTCATCCCAGCACATTTTAAAAAGTAGATGAACCTTATAGTGCAAACTATTTTCAAACGTAGTGTGTTTGTATGCATAATGTTTTCATAGCTCTTGCCTGCACTTCAGGGCCGTCCACTTGAAAGTTGAGGTAAAAGCTTTACCATGCACTCACCATGTTCATTCACTTAGTCACACACAAACACTCACTCACTCACTAACTAACTCACACGCTCATTCGTTCGCTCTTGCACTTACTGTCACCTTAACTGACGTTTTGTTGGTTGTCTCACTATTTGCCGACTGTATAGAAGAGAGAGAGATCGCAATAAATAAAAACAACTATAACTGAAGCAGCAACAAATCAAAAAAAAAAAAATCAAATAAAAGCTTTTTTTGCAGGACAAAAACGTTTCTTGAATGCTGTACATTAAAAGAAACTGTTACATGCTAGTGAAATTATCAAATCATACAAACCAAACATGTACGTGTGTTTAAATACCCCAATCATAAATCTCATTTGACTAGCGCACCTTTATGATGCTTATGTTCCTACAATTTGATCTCTTCCATTGACTCCTTCTCGTTATGACAGACACTTAAAGGCTTTCTTATGATCTCCACCAGACCAAACGATCGACCTTGTATTTTCTACTTAAAATAAACTGTTACCACTTACAATTAAAACTCTTCCCAGTTTCAAAAATTTGAATTTTACAAAACTACATATGTAATTCTATATAAGCTGCTGTTACTTAGTAAAAAAATTGTATTTATAACCTAAAACACCTGTTCCCATCTAAAATTTAAACTGTTCCCAGTTCTAAAATATCACATTTTACTAAAAATATAAAATTTTTTAATAACAAAATATTGTTCTTATTACAAAATTTACAGTTTTGGCTTAAAATATACTGTTACCATCTAAAATTTAAACTGTTCCTAGTCTCAAAAACTCAAGTTTTGTTCAAAATATAAAATTTCTAATAACAAAATATTGTTCTTATTACAAAATTTACAGTTTTGGCTTAAAATATACTGTTATCATCTAAAATATAAACTGTTTCCAGTTCTATAATTTCACATTTTATTAAAAATATAATGTTTTTAAGTACAAAATATTATTACTACAACAAAATAATGCTTTTGGCAAAAAATAAACTGTTCCAATCTAAAATTTAAACTGTTCCCAGTTCTAAAATTTTACATTTTATTGAAAATATAAAATTTTTAAGTACAAAATATTATTACTACAACAAAATAATACCTTTGGCTAAAAATAAACTGTTCCCATCTAAAATATAATGTTAAAATTTTACATTGTATTGAAAACATAAAATTTTTAAGTACAAACTATTATTAATACAGCAAAAATAAAGTTTTTGGCTAAAAATAAACTATCCCATCTAAAATATAAACTGTTCTCAGTTCTAAAATTTCACATTTTATTAAAAATATAAATTTTGCCAGTACAAAATATTATTTCTACAACAAAATTGATATTATTGGCTAAAAATAAACTGTTGGCGTCTAAAATTTAAACTGTTACCAGTCTTAAAATTTCACATTTTATTGAAAATATAAAATTTGTAAGTAAAGAATATTATTGCAACTAAAAAATGTACATATGTTATTGGCTTAAAATAAACTGTTCCCACTTAGAATCCAAACTCTTACCAGTTCTCAATAATCTTACACAAATTGTAGTTCTGTGCTAAAATCAACTCTTCCCAGTTAAAGTTAAAACTGTTTCTAGAGTAAAAAATTGATTTTTTTTAAATAAATTTGTTTTCAATTACAACTTATTACTATTTGCTGCAAATTAAGTATTTCCAGCATGAAATTTAACTGTTCCCACTTGAAATTTAAATTGTTTCCAGGACAAAATTTGGAATATAAACAAACAAATTTTATATTCAATTAAAATTCTTTTATTTCCTTCATGACGGTGATATTTAAATTGAAATTTTTCTGTAAATTTTCTGTGCTTAAGACCTGGTTAGAGAAAATTCTTTCAACGTTACATTTTGTATATGAAACTTTACTTGCCTTTTACCTAAAATTCATGACGTAGAGTATTTCAATAACCATATACTGGTATAATTACACAAGTTTAGTTGAGTATTTATGTTTCTGCAATTGTACGTGCAGTATGTGAGCCTGTCTATACACATTCCCTTGCACACGTTTCAAATATTTTCCTACACAAAGTGTTGCAAGTGTTCCTATGAATGTATGTGTGTGAATATTAGTGTATATGTAGGTGCACTTTGTTTATATATGTTGTCAGTCTCCTTTGCCTATTTTACGTGCAACAACCTTTTTGCATTTATTTAAGAACAAATTTTTCTAGCGGTAGTTGTTGTTTTTATTTCTCTCTGTCTCTGCTATATTCTCGCTTTTGCATTCCACTCCCTTTTCGTTTTGGTTTGAATTTCATTTTGCTAAAGGAAGGAGACGCATTGCCTGCTGGTTTATAATAGAGGGGTGGTCTGTGCCTTCTACAGTTGAGTTGCAATTTTATTTTATGTTTATTTTCTCTTGAATATTTTGCTATTTGTTGGTTTAGTTTACGACTCCTGTGATGATGACGATGATGACGGCGACGCCGTCTTATGGTTCACTGTGTTTTCAAGGATTTTATTTTGTTGATGCAAATACGTGTGCATGTTAAAGGAAATGAAAACAGCAACCACAAATACCAGCAAACATAGGCATACATATACAAAAAAATGTATTTAAATAAAATATGGCGTATAACTATTAATGGTCTTTGGGTCAGAAAGTGTTTAATAAGAAAAGAGAAGGGCAAGCAAATTGGCAAATTGCAAATTGGTTATAAAGAAATATATTAAATATTATTAAGTTGGGTTTACAAAATATTTTAAAAGTAAATCAGTCTGTTTTATTTTGAAAACAGACATTTCAAAGCCATCATTAGAAATTAATATAAAATTTGTTATAAAATATAGTTTATTTTAATGGCTTTTAAATGCATTTTAAATTTTGCAAGTAAGTCTTATACTTTTTAAATTATTTTCAGTTTTGTAGAATAATTCGTAATTAATATTAATCATACGCCTTGTAGGAAATTTTTTAAATTATGTGTGTTTTTAAGGTATTAATAGAAGTTTAGTAATAAATATGTTTATATGAAGCTATTTTTAATTATTTTACTTGGCAGTAACACAGTGGGTTTTAAAATTAAGTTTTAAAATTCATATTAAAAGTGTATAACTTTTTGACTTTGTAGGGCCCACTGTATTCAAATTGCTTATTTTTTTAAGCATTATTTTGAAAGCTTATCTCCTTGCCTTGTGTTACTGCAAAGTTGGTGCAAATTGCTACTTTTAAACTATAAATATATTTTTTTAATTTAAAGTTAAAAATGTTATCTACTAACTAACATTTATTATTTGTTAGAGACAGGCCATTTGTATTAAAATATTACTAATTTCTTTATTCTTTTTTGGCCCTCCTAATTAAAGATTTTGTTCAGCTCTGCTTAAAAAAAAAAACTTTTCCTCTGTGGCCATGTTTGAAATGCGTTCAAAAACTTTTCGCTTGAAAATGCTTATTGACTCATATTTGTTGTTGTTGTTGTTGCTGCTGTTGCATTTGAAATTTTCTGCTACTGCAAGCACAAGACCTCTTGCTTTGATGGCGGTCTGGGTCGATAAACGTTCTGCCAACAACAGCCACACAAAATATATAAAAAAAAACATTTTTTTTATGTGTCATAGAAAAATCAACAACATAAAAAAACTACATATTTATAATTGGAAATAAGCAGGAAAATGAAATACATGAAAGAAATAAAAGCAATAAATAAATAAGAGAAATTAAATAAAATGAGAAAATTTTATAAAATTCTGGGGGGAAATGTAATTTTAGTCAACAGTTTTATTTTGTTTGTGTCTTTTCAAAACTAAGTGGAGGCGTATGATTGTTGGCTAAATAAATCATTGCAAAGAAATCAATGTTAATCATACGTTTAGGGGGTGAGGTCTAAGCTAAATAAAGGAATTATTAAAAGTATTGGGTTAATTTAAAAGAAAATTAATGAAACAAGATTTATTTATAAGTAACAAAACTGAGTTTAAAAGGGAAATCGAGAAAAGTTGCTAAAATTCTTGTTGCTTATAATTTGTTCACATGAAACATTTTGTTAAAAACTAAGCTTAAGCTTAGCGTTTATTTAAAAATTTTAAAGTCAACAATAAAAACTATTAGAGATTGTAATATTTAATTGAGTTTGTTTTTGATATATTTACAAAATGTACAAGAATTGTGGAAAGCAAGTTTTAGTTCTCCAAAAAATAGTTCTAAACTTTTGGCTTTATGAAAAAACAATTCACTTAAATGAGTATGAAATTAATGAAAGTTTGTTGTTAATAAAATAAAATTTTTGTCTTAATTACAAACCTTGTTATACCCTTCACCTTCATGAGAAGGGTATATATAAGTTTGTCATTCCGTTTGTAATTTCCACAATATAATTTTTTAACCCTAGAAAGTATATATATTCTGGATCCTTATAGATAGCGTCTGTCCGTCTGGCTGTTGAAATCAATTTTATGAAGTCCCCAGATATCTTCGGGATCCAAATCTTCAATAATTCTATCAGACATGCTTCCGAGAAGTTTGCTATTTAAAATCAGCAAAATCCGTCCATAAATAACGGAGATATGAGCAAAAATCCGAGAAAACCTCTGAAAATTTAATCAAAAAAAACCAAGTGTATTAATATTGTTACGAATAATTTTATAAACAGATGGCGCTGATCAAACAAAGTGTTTAAGTGTGTTCTTGAACCGTAATAAAAGAAGTTAAAACAAATTTTGAAAGATTAAAATAATTTTTTTTTTTTTTTTTTTAATTTTAAGAAATTCCTTCAAAAGCTTTTATAGTATTTTTGAAAATAAAACACATTTTTTTTTTAATTGTTATCAAATATCATGGACTCAAACTGGTCATCAGACAGAAAAATGTCAGTTTCTTGAAGTGTTCTATATGATGTTTAATTTTACTGCAGGTCTGCAAGTTAGCGAACTTTTATTGGTTATGTGGGAAAGATAAGTTAAAGATATTATATATCATTGGAAATGGAATTGTGTCTACTTTTCAAAATTATAAAAATAATTTTATTATTTTTATGTTTATTGGTATTAAAAAGCATGCTTTTAATTTATTGAATTTTTAAAATAAAAACACAATTACCTTTCGAATGGTGTAAAATGTGTCTATTTAAATCTAAATCTACATGTATAAAGTGTAAAGTTTCATTTTCATGTGGTCTTTGTTATGTTGTCCGATTTTATTGCATGAAGTAAAGTGACCGACCTTTAATTGGACAAGTGATTAGGAAAAGTTAGTCTATATGATATATCACTGGAAAGAGAATTATGTCTACTTTTCAAAAATATAAAAAAAAAATTATTTCAATTTATTAGGATATTAAAAAGCAATCCTTATGATTTTTTTGTTACTTTCAAGAAAGTGCTTCATAATTTTGTTGTACTCTAAAAACTAGAAATAATTTATATATTTTTGAAATGTGAACACGATTTCCTTTTCAATTGTTTTTACCGTTATTCAATGAGTAAACAATTAACATTGTTGTTACTGCACAACACGTTCAGTTCTAAGTTAAATTAAAAAAATAAAAAAAAATATTATTTTCACAATTGCGCATTTTTCGTCTTCAACTTTTACACTTTTCTAAATATTAGTGACAAAGTGGGTATAATTTGTTAAACAATAGATTAACTTGTAATAATTTTGATACGGTTTAGTTTCAAAAATGGGCAAAAACAAGTCATGTACTCCAGAAATGAGACGGTTAATTGTGCAGTGTTACCAAAATGAAAAACTTTAAATGTTAATACTTGCTCAAAAAAATGGTATTTGGTGCAATTCACTTGTACAAAAATACAAAGGTGTTTGCAACTCCAGCTAGGAGACGAAAGACCACTTTAGCAGAAGTTAGAGTGATTGTAGAGCCAGTAAAAAAATCGATTTTTATCTTCGCGCGGCTGAAATTGGACAGTAAATAAGCGCAGAAATATCCACACGGACAATAAGAAGACACTTAAATCAGTCAGGACTTCGTGGATGTATTGCCTCAAAAAAATATCATGAAGCGGTTGCGGTTTGCAAAAGAAATGCTCAAAAAAGATCCACATTACTGGAATAGAGTTCTCTGGAGCGACGAATCTAAGTTTAACTAGTTTCAATCTGATGGAAAATCGTATATTAAATGTCCTCCCAATAAACCCTTAGAGCCCAGGTACACTGTTAAAACAGTGAAACACGGTGGCGAGTTCATTAATGTCTGGGATGCCTTTTTGGATGCCTTTGCGGCGTGGTGTGGGTCTAATTGCACGAGTAATGCAACCGTCTTGCTTTGAGAATATGCCCGTCCAATAAATCAATAAATTTTCCAGCATGATAATGCACCAAAGCACACTTCAAGGTTAGTAAAGTATTGGCTTTTGGATCAAAATATTGATGTTCTTGACTGGCCACCTCTATTCAGCTGTAAAAACATATTTCTGCAGACATGCCAGCGTTTAATTAAGAGTTTACCAAAAAGACTGGCGAATGTTGTCAAAAACAAGGGTTATCCCACAAAATATTCAAGGATAAGTCCGTTTTGTTAAGCCTCACTAGGGGTTTTTGCATATATTTTGTTAGTTTCCAATTATGTGGCCAATTTGATATTGCGTTTTTTTTTTTTTGGCGTTTAAGTTGATTTTCCTTATAATAGTGTTGCTGCTATAATTATTTTTATTTCAAACTTAATAATAATTTGTTACTTTACTATTTCTTTTTTCTAAAATATTTTTTATTTTTGTAAAAAAAACTCTCTAAAATCTAATTTATTTCTTAAAAAAATTTTTCAAAAAATTTATTTCTTAAAAAAATTTTTCAAAAAATTTATTTCTTAAAAAAATTTTTCAAAAAATTTATTTTTATTAAAAATTTTCCAATAAAAAAACTCCTTAGCTTTTTTGGTTAATTATTTTCTATTTAAAACCGTGTGTGTGTGTATGTGTGTTTTTTTCATACAAAATTCACACTGTTTTAACCAGTAGACTTCCTAGTCTATTGTATGCATTATGCATATTGTTTTTGTTTTGTTGTTATTGTGTTATAAGCAAATGTACTCATCAACATTAACGAAAGAAAATAAATGAAATGTAATAAAAACAACAACAACAGCAACAACCAGCACCGACGAAAACAAGCATTCAGCTATTACGACATACTCGTATACTAAACCTACCCAACCAACCTACTCGTCGTATAAATTAACGAACTACCAAAAAATGTACACGAAAAAAAAAACACACGAACGACCGAAGCATAAACAACAGCAACAACTACAAGAAGAGTAGCCATCATAATGAATATAGTGGAAATGATGATGTTGTTAATAATGATGTGTGTGTGTGCATGAGTGTAGCTGTGTGGACAACAGTGAGTGTGAGTAAATATAGAGGGGCTTTACTCACAGACACAACGAAAGCGAAAAAGGCCATTGGCCCGAAATAATGTTGACCTACTAAGCACAAATGTATATTATAATAATAACAACAACTACTGAACAAAAAATATAATGCACAAGCACATGCATTCACTGTTCATAATAAATTTATAGATGCATGTATGTATTGTAGATGTATTGCAAAATAATGTGCAAGGCGCAAAGTAGACGACAGTAAAAGAAAAACCCACAAATAATAAATATATTGTAGAAGGAAAAACTAAATGTGTGCATATGTACGTATGCACGTAGATGTTGTGTTTGTGAAATTCAAACAAGAAAAAAAAAACAATTTCAACGTTAAACATACATTGTCATTGCCGTACAATAACAACATCAAAAATATATAAAGTCAAGATAAATAGCAAAGCTTTTTTGCTTGATAATACATATTAAATAGAAAATGCTCACTAGAGCTCTCACACTAGCTCTTTTTTTTTTAGAGAAAGCAATAACAGTAAAAGAGTTTACTTAAATAGTTTAAATAGAAAAGAGTAATGTAATACTTAAGAGTGTGAAAAACTAAAAGTCAAAGCTTTTTGCTCTTTAAAAGTAACGGTAAAAGAGCAAGCTTTTATTGCCTAATGTTTTATAGAGAGTAAAAGTTAAACGATCATTCAGTTTCTTTTTCTTTTTGTCGTAGAGAGTAAGAGTTGTTTTGTTTATGTTTTTTTCTTGGTGTTTTTCTAACAAACCGGCTGGTTAATTTCATAAAGTTTTTCTTTGTTTAGGTTGCTTTGTACATACATATTTGTAAAGAAATGCTTTCTTGTGGTAAATAAATTGTTACTGCTGAAAGCTTTATTAACAAGGAAGTAAAGTTGTTGTTTTCATTTCAATTAATTATGTAGAAAATTTATGGCAGTAGTTGCAGTAAGTAAATTATAAAAATTATGCTGATTTTTTTAATTTTTTCATTTTATGGAAATAATTATTTTTCTACATTTATTATCAACAAATTTATGTTTAAGCTTTAACATTTGTAAAAATATTACTTTCTTGATAATTTTAGTCAGGCTTGAGTTCATTAAATTTAATTTTCATTAAATTATTTTTGCTGAAGTTAGGAATTACAACTTGAAAAATTTTATTATTAAAATTTTATTAACTTCAGTAAAAATAATTTAATGAACTCAAGCCTGACTAAAATTATCAAGATATGTAAAAATATATAAAGAAATGTTTGTCTTTTTCTCAATAATTAAAAAAAAAAAAATGTCAGTTTTTTGTTTTGGTGATTCATATGATGATTCATTTAAAATATTTGTTAATATTTATGTAAAAGTTAGGCTATAATTAGACACATAATAAGAATTTTATTATAGCAAAACTAAATAAAAATTACAATATTCTAGTAAAAGTTGAAGAAAAAAATGCGCGTTTCTATTTTTTTTAATTTAACTTAGAATTTAACGTGTTGTGCATCAACAGCAATGTTGATTATTTACTCATTGAATAACGGTAAAAACGATTTACAGTGTAGGTCTTTAAAAAAGCTACACAGCGATCTTATTATATTAAAGCATAGTTTCTAATTATATGGCCAGCACTGTTTGGCTACTATTTTTCAAATGTAAAATATTGCATCATAAATTTAAAACATATTTATATAATAAAATAATTTGTACATACATAAATGAAAAATACAGATAATTTCCTTTCTTTTGATATATATGTAATATGTCTACTTGTTGTTTGTCGTTTGTCTTACAAATTTAATAACTAACAGTGAAATTTTACACTCTTGTGATACTTGCAAGCGCTTGAATTGTTTTTTTTTTAAAGCAGCAACTATTTAATTTTTTTAAGAGCTTAGCACCTCCTATTTAATATCTCATTATAATATGTATAAAATATTGATTTCTTAACATTTGTTTGCTTTTAAATCTTAATATTTCCTATTTTGCCATTATTTTCTAATTTCTCTGTTAACAAAACCCAACTCCCACTATCATTTTTGCTTCAATTCATCAAATTTAAAAAAAAATCACTTCTTAAAAGTCATAATAGCACTGCTAAAGTCTTAAATTTCATTATAGAAATGTTTACACTTAAAAAAAACCATTAATTTGTTTTTGTTTTATTTATGAATTTTGTATAATTTCACTTTCTTTTTGTCAACATTTATTTTTCTTTTTTTTTTTTGACAAAAACAAGATCGTGTTTAGAAAATAAAGCTTTAGTTCACACAAATTATTTTAATTTTAAAACACACATTTCACCCACATGTCAATGAACTTTTGCCTAAAATTCAAGAAAAAAAACCCACAAAAAATAGAAAACAAACATAAAAAATAAAGCTCAGGCCTAAATTAAAACAAAAGCAGTAAAATAATTTTAATGAAATTAAAGTAATAAACAAAAAAAAAAAAAAATTTAAAACGACCTAAAATCCCACTAAAATACCAGTGATTTAGAAAACAAGAAAGCTTTTATAACATATATAAAAATTACCTTCTTTATTCTGAAAGCTTTTAGCATAACTAACTACAAACGTTAGTAAGCTTAAAAGTTTTTTTTTCAATATCTAACTAAATTGATTTTAAACCTATAAATAAAGAAAGCTTTAAGAGACAGCCACATTTTCTAGAAAGCTTTTACTATAACAACTTACAATAATCATTAGGCCTAAAAGCTTTTCAATTTAACAATTAGGAAGAGTTGGAAGATTTTAAATTTCCAGTAATAAATAAGTTTTTCCTTAAATGTTTAAAGAGCATTATTTTTCCGAAAGCTTTTTATTAGTAAGCTAAAAAGTATTCTTTTTTTTAATATCTAACAAAATTGATTTTAAACCTATACATAAAGAAAGCTTTAAGAGGCAGACAAATTTTTATAGAAATATTTTACTATAACAACTTAAAATAATCATTAGGCTGAAAAGCTTTTCATTTCAATAATTTGGAAGACTTAGAAGATTTTTCAAATTCCAATAATAAATAAGTTTTTCATTAAATGTTTAAAAAACAATATCCTTCTAAAACCTCTTACTTTTAAATAATTACAAAATTACTAAGCTGCTCAACTTTGTGCCAATTTTAGCTAAATAAACTACAAATTTTATACGTAGTTAGTTTGTAGACTTACAAAGCTTTAAAATAAAGCCATAACTTTATGAAAGCTTTTACTGCTAAGAACCTATAATAATCATTAAGCTTAATGTTTGGAAATATTAAACTGCCTAAGCTTTCAAAAAGTGTAAAAAGGAGATTTCTAAATTCCAATAATAAATAAGTTTACCCTAAAATATTTATAGAACGTTAGGTATAATACATTATTTTACTGAAAGCTTTTACTTTTAAATAATTACAAAAATTATTAAACTGATAAACTAAACTGTAACAATTTTAGCTTTAGAAAATTTAATATGTAGACAATTTTTAGTTTTAAAAAGCTTTAAAATAAAGCCACAACTTTTTTGAAATCTTTTACACTAAGGATCGATAATAATCATTAAGCTTGATGTTTTAAAGCTTATTTAAAAAGTAAAGTTTTCAACTCACAATTAAGCTTCATCTCGAGATATTTATAATTCATTAAGCTTATAGTTTGTTAATATTAAACTCTCAAAGCTTTCATAAAGTGTAAAACTTTCAACACGCTAATAAAGCTTTATCTAAAAATAATTATTATTTTTTTGTATAACATTTAACTTAATTTCGTTCAAAACTAAGTGTAGCCTGCACAGAATCACGATTTTTAAACATAAATTCACACAACTATCAAATCTTATTTGCCACTCAAAACCAATTTCAAACTCAAACAATATCCAAAGAAAAGGTGTAACTGTTAACAAATTTCAAAAATCAAAACTAAACAGAAACTCAAACAATAAATTTAAACTAAAGACTATTGAAAACTTCAACCCAACCTTAAAAACTGAACAACTAAAAAGTACTTTTTTTTTTTATTTGAAAACGGTTTTTTTCTGCTGTTTGTAGTTGTTGTTATATATAACGATGAGCAACGTTG
This sequence comes from Bellardia bayeri, assembly GCA_950370525.1. Taxonomy (NCBI): domain Eukaryota; kingdom Metazoa; phylum Arthropoda; class Insecta; order Diptera; family Calliphoridae; genus Bellardia; species Bellardia bayeri. The sequence goes on along the minus strand of OX493266.1, from coordinate 1,704,840 downwards.
TGATCATCACTGTGTGTAATGGCAAATGTATGCATGTATGAGTATTTGCAAATAAGATTAGAAATACTGCAAAAAAGTACAAAACAAAAAAAAAACGTTTAAAAAACTTTCACTCGCACTTTTCAAGTACAATAAGTTTAAGTACCACTGTGGTATTTTTGCACTTGAAGTTTTTTTTTTTTGGTTTTTTGTTTTTTTTTTTTTGGTTTTTTTTTGGTTTTTTTGTTTTTTTTTTTTTTTTTTTTGGGGTAATAATATATAATTTTTGTTTTGTTACTTTTGTTAATATTTTTTATGTTTGTTGATTTTCAAAAATAAACATAAAAATTAGCTGTTAAAATTGTTAATTTTAAAACCAGACAAATGACTTAAGCGGCCAATAATTGGCATGTGTTAAATAGGGGTTATGAAAGCATTTCTTTTCCTGAGAAATCATTAATAAAACTTATAAATTATGGGTTTGTTGTGGTAAGATGACACATGTCATTTGTAGGTGGTGAGAGCAATTTATTTTAATTTCAAAGGATTTGTTGAAAGTCAAATATAAGAGTGTTGTTTTAAAACAAAGCAAATGTGTTGTTTAAACCAAGATAAACATGTCTGAATTGATAAGGGGTATAAAAACTGTTTTAATAATTTGAAGAATTATTCAAATATTTTACATAAAATCTAGATTTACACGATTGAAATTTTCTTCAAAATTGCTCTTCAAAATGCTGCAAACTCGTGTGAGCAGTAAAAATTCTTCAAAATTTATTTATTTAATAGTTATTAATAGTTATTAAATGAATACATTTTGAAGAAATGTTGCTGTTTATACGAGTTTAAAGCATTTTGAAGAAATTTTCAATCGTATAAATCTAGCTTAAGTCAAATTTTCCTTTCAATGTTCAAGTAGTTTTGTGGAAAATTATTAAATTTTATATTACGTATTAATTTCTACATTTCTAATTTCTACATTTTTGGAAAGTAGACATAATTTCTTTTCCGATAATATATAATACATGTAACTTTTCTTTCAAAACTCCAGGCATCTTAATAACAAATTTCAACTTGTTAACATTTCAAGAGAAGTTTTTCAACGAACTTTTTTTTAAATAACTAAACGAGTTCAAATATATTTTATTTAGTGGTGGCATTTTTTTCGTCAAATATTTGCCAAGTGTGACCGTACCTTTCGTGTATTTTATTTACTAGTTAAGAACTATTTCTTATTATTGTTTTAGTATTAACATACATAATCTCTAAACCCTGAACTTTAAAATCTTAACACATTTTAGTTTGACTCAGTTATTTTTATAATTTTGAAAACAATTTAACACGACCTTTAGCAATATCTATCATTGGCAAACATTTATAATTTGTCCTTGAAAAAGCTACACTATTTATTATAATTAATTTTTGTTATTTTGTTGGTGTTTTTTTTTTTTTTGTTAAATATAATTTATAGTTCTGCTAACATTTCTTTAATATTTTTCAAATTGATAACACTTTCACCAAACACATATAAATAAAACAATAAAAAACAAACGTTTGTGTATTTTTGGCCAAAATCAACAACTGAAAAAATTTAGGTCAAATATGTATAAAAAAAAAAACCAAAACACTAATAATCAAGTAGGTATTTAACACTGAAATTTTCAATTTCATTATCACGCGTGAAATAAAAAGAAAACAAACATAAAAAAACTATTCGCAATTACGTAGACTTCTTTGCAAAAGAAAAACAACAAAAAACCAACGAGCGACAAAAAAGAAGCCTAATTTAAGTATTTTAGGTTCTTGATAATCAAATACAAACATTTGTTTTACCATTACGACAGATAAGCGTCATCAGTTAACGTTTAATAAAAAAAAAAAACAACAAATCACCAAGTTAAAATCAAGCACATGCAGAACAGAAATTGGGGCAGTCAACCTATAAAACCATAAAAAAAACCAAATCACTTGATTTGTAGCAGATCAAAGTCAGCAGATGTTTTAAAACGGAGAATTGCTATAAAAGAATAAATTGATTTATGAAATCATTGTGAATTACCTAAATGACTAGACATTTCAGGGGAGGGGGGGTGTTGCTTAATAACAGACTGCTTATTGATCTTTAGAATAAACATAAATATACAGCAGTGATCGGCTCTCATATCGAGCAGGGGCGGAACATGATCATAAAGTGTTTTTCAACAAAAACTTTGTTTTCAAACATAAAATACCACCAAGAAAATCATTTTAAATGGTATTTTTATATAGAAAGAGTAAATATCAATTATTATTAACATACAGTCAGAGTCAAAATTTAGTATACAGCACGCTTTTTCATTTATAAAACAAAATAATTTTATTACATAAGAAATATTGAAATCTTAAATTTAAAAAATTTACGGTCTAATTCATAAAAAATTTAAGTAGACTTCAAATGTACTTTAACAAAATTTTGTAGGAAAATTTTGTCTAAAAGCACACTTTTTATGAATACGGCAGTTAAAATTTAATTTAAGATTTAATGTTTTCTTTATTAAAAAAAAAAAAAAAATTAAAATTTAAAATTAAAATTGGTTTCATGGAAATTTTGTGAAAACCAGGGTGTTATCTTTCAAATGCATAGGAATTTTTGATTAGTTCTCTCAGGTACTGAGATTGAAAGATAACATCCTACACGCACAGTAAAAATATAGTTTCACATGTTTACCACAACAATGTCAATATTGTAATTATTTATATTTTCATATGTTTACTATAATCATTATTGTAGTAACTATGTATGTATTTATTTGTGGCAACTATGTTTATGCTTAATCCATGTCAAGATAAATTCGATTTTAACTAGCACAGACAAAAACCACATTTCTTAACATTGATAATGTTACAGTCAACAGACCACTGTTAAGCACTTAACAGTCATATTTATTTGAATTTTGAAAAATGTAGCTTTTAGGATGAAATTTTTTAGAAGATTTTGGACAAATATCGTGTGGCACACGTATCCCAGGGTAGTCCAAAGGGTTCTAAATAAGACTACATTAGTCCGTTTTCTAAAATAATTTTGGAATTTGAATAAAAGGAATTTTTTTTTTTAAAAAAATGTAGCTTTAAGGATGAAATTCTCTAGAAGATTTTAAACAAATATTGTGTTGCACACGTATCCCACTATATAGAAAGGGTAGTCCAAAGGGTTCTAAATAAGACTACATAAAGTTTTGCAAATTGACGAAAAATTGCATAAGTGCAAAGTGCAAAGCGCAAAGTAATGAATATAATATTGAATATAAACATTTCAAAAACTGAGGAAATTACACTTATTAAATTTAACTTGAAACTTATTAAATTTAATAGTTCTAAGGAACATAAAATTTTGCAAAATTGCATAAGTGCAAAGTTGATAGGCAGTTTTGTGGAATAGGGCGCGCAGAATTATTTGCATTTTATAAAAAAAAAATTACCACTAAGAAACAATTTTAGACAATCTTGTTTGTTTTATACACATATTCTAGAGATTTGAGGCCTTTAGCTATCAGTAAATATGAGAATAGCACGCTCTTTAAACACCAAAAAATTACTTTTCTTAAAAAAACAGTGCTTTAAAAAACTACCGGGGCTTATAAATTATAAGATAAATATTTTCTACTACAAACAATGTCAAGATTATGGTCATGTTCTTACAATGAACTTTTTTTAATTAAAATTAAATTTTTGCTTAAACTTAAAATGTAAGAAACAAACAATTTCAATTTGTTTCAATTTACTTAAGTTTGTTTTTTTTACATAGAAATATATTTTACATAAATAAATATAAATTTCAATCACATAAAGTGCTGATTGTTACAACTACTTATACATAAATATATCTACATTTGTAAAGAATTATTTAGAACTTGCAACATAACATTAACGCAAACATAAGCGGCATATAATGCAGCAGCAGCAAAATGCATTTGAATTATTCGTTTATATTTCTATTTTTATATAGAAAGAAAGAAAAAAACATCAGTTGCCTGTACAAATGACCTTTATGTAGGTTAAAGCTCTTCCTAAAGCCAAGGGGGAATTCATGTGTATTTAACAATGCAACACCCTGTCTGCTGTTTCCCTGTCATTAGTTTAGCATAGTGACTCCCTGCACACCCATTACAGCACTTGCCTGAACATAGCAGCAAACTAATAATGTTGCAAGTATAGGCAGTGCTTGGAAAAAGGGTTGCAGGTTGCCAGCAGGAAAAAAAGCTTTTTTTAAGCAAGTAGAAGTATGTTTAAAATAGGAGGGTTGCATTATAAGTTGAGGAGCAAAGCTACGAGTTTTTGTTATTCAAATACAAGATGTTGATGTTGTTAATGTATAATATGAATAATAGCCATGTAATGTGAAAGCTTTAATTAACTAAAGCTTATTAAACTAGGTACGCCGTTCATGAAAAGTAACAGTTAAGAACTAAAGACTGTTCACAAGAAACTCAATTGGTGGCAGATTTTGTTCAGATTTTTAATTGAACATAGTCTTAGTTAATTCGACGCTGAGTTTAAATCCCACTAAAACTGTAAATGTTTCTTTAAAACTTTAAACTTCTCCCTCAACCCTCTTTTATCTATTTGTTACACTCTTGCACCAATGCTTCATGCTGAAATGTCTATCATTTGCAATGACGAATTGCATTCGTTGTCGCATTATTATTAATTGTTGTTGTCTTTGTTGTTATTGTTAGTTGGTATGTTGCTCCTAAAGTCGTTCGTTTCTAGCTTGTCTGTCATTCAGACAAGTGGACTTGGCAGTCACCTATGAAAAAAAGTAATACTAGCAACACTAACATCAAAAAAGATTTTTTTGAACAAAATACTCAGTTGCATTTCAAAAAGCAGGGCAGGCAGGCAATTGCAACTAAGGAAGAATGCCAGCATAAAAGTATGATTTTTTGTTTGCCAACTTCAAGTTATAAAATAGAATGTGTGGGTAGAAGGGTACAAGTGGGTGTTTAGTTGCATTGTAAATGGCAGTTCAGTGAAAAGCTTTTAGAAGAAAAGCTTTTTTTCTCGTAAGTTAATTATGATTTACAGCCATATGTCTTAAATAAAAGGGCAATTTTTGTTTGTTTAGACAGCTAATAAGATGAATTGGTTCAATGAGAAGTTGAAATACAGTTAAAATTAAATTATGAAGATAATTTTTAGTTTAATTTAGGGCTTATAGTATTTAAATGCTTGTTTAGACCAGTGGTTGGCATAAAGAGAACATAGAACCTGTATGATATTCTGATTAAGACAGCGTCTATTGATTGTGAGTTGTGTTTTTTTTTTGATCATTTTTATGAACAAATACAGATTTTTTAAGTTCGCTATAAGTATGAATATTATTTGAAGCAGTGGTCGGCATATAGAGAACATGAAACTTGAATAACATTAACATGTTATGAAGCACTTTCTATGAAATCTTACCAGCTATTTATTGTGATTTTAATTATTTTTTTTTTAAAGTTCGTTGACATTTCTCCAACTTACAAATTGTGTTCAGCACCTAATGACTTTGAGTAGTGCCACTGGTTAAGAACATAGTTACACAAATATTATTTTGATGGGCTTTTCCGTAGTACATATTATACTGGCAAAGATATGATACCTCTGGAATTATGTTTCTGTTTTATAATATCGCTATAAATGTAAATATTATTTGCAGCAGTGTTCGGCATACCGAGAATATTGATAATAATATTTTATAATAGACTTTCTTTTGAATTTTTGCCAGCTATTTATTGATTTTTTTTTATTATTTGATAATTTTTGTAAACTTCTTGACACTTAAATTGTTTAAACAAAAATAACCGATTTTATTAGACCTCTGGTAGTTACGATTGTCCACCACTGGAGAAGATTATGGCTGCTTTGATTTTCCAGAAAAATCGTTCGAAATGGGTGAATCGTGCTGCAAAAAACTTGTTTAGAAACAAATGGGTGAATCCACCTTAAGTGCTGTAAATTATAAGAAGATCAGCTGGAGTGAGGAATTTCCTACACCGTTGGGAAAAAACCGAGTGATTTTAAAGCTTCTTTTGACACTTTGAAAATATGTTTGTTCCAGTCGTGGACATCACTCTGATTTCTCATGCCCACAACAACAAGAGCTGCCGTTACTGATCGATAAAAGGCAACAGTAACGTTAATTTGTGATTATTTCGGTAACGATATTAAACGGCAACGGCGTGCCAGAATTAACGATAACGCTGGTCTTTACTGGTACATAATATATTTTGCATCCGTCGTTAGAGCTCATCCCATAAATGCTCGATTACGTGAAGGTCGTCTGGACTTTGCGCAGGTGTTTTGAGGACTTTAAGACAATTATACAACAACTAGTTCTTCGCTATTAGCGATGTGTGCTTCGGGTCAGTGTCCTGGTAAAATTTAAATTTATTGGCAATCCCCAATTTATAAGCAATTTGTTTAACATTTGCCTTCAAAATATCAAGAAACATGTTTTTATTTATTATGCCCTGTATTAAATGAAGATTTGCGACACCGGAAGCAGCCATGCAACCCCATACCATCATTGACAAGCCCCCCGGCTTAGTATTTTAAGGAATTATTAGGTTTGCGCCACACATAACGCCGGCCATCGGAGCCAAGTAAATTGAATTTGCTTTCATCCGTGAAAAGAACTTGTAAATTTTTAAAGTGCTGATAGATATTGTGGACTATACTGTTCGTTGAAAGTAAATTTTTAAAATCATTTTGCCTGACTTTCAATGTTAGTCACTGTACATCAAATCAACATTTTGAACAAATTTCTGTTTCTGTAAGCACACACTCCGGTTCACTTGTTTAAAGGCACTAAAAATTCTATATTCGGCAGCCTGTATCTTTTGCAAGTTTTAACCGCTTGTAGAATTTTTGAGATGTCAAAACGGTTCATTTGAATAAAGGCACTTTAGTATTTTTTTTTTGGTTATTACAATTTATTTTACGAGTCAAAATGGCAAAACAAAAAATTTTAAATCAATTGGAAAAAACTAAAAACGATGTTTACCGTTCTGAAGGATATTCTAACCGAGCAATAGCTAAAAAAAAAAAATTGGACAAAGCCCAACAATTACATCAAGGGCACAGAGGGGTATGGAACAAATTTCAAAGGAAGGGTGAAGGAGAAAAGAAAAATCATCAGATTTTTGGACTTTTTTTTATATACATAATTGCTTAAAATTGCTTAGTTAAAAAACCTTTATTGTCAGGATCTTTTTTATACCACAAGATGTCTAACTACCATTCCTATATTAAAATTCTGCAAACGGTTAAAAATTGCAAAAGATACAGGCTGCTAAATAGGGAATTTTTAGTGCCTTTAAATAAGTGAAACGGAGTGTATATAACTTAATATACTAAAGCTTTTTCCCCTCCAAAATTTCTCCCCTTGCTAAACCAATGCTAAATTACACACACACAAAACCCAACAACTTCTTCTCTCAACTATTTGCATTCTATTCTTTATTTTTAGCATAAAGCAAAAAAAAAAAACAGAACTGAATTTTTATGTTCTCTATTTATCTGTTTGTGTCTGTCAGAAAGCGAACAGAGAAATAAACTATGTATGTAAAAAACCAACAACTAGCAACAGCAACAGCAGCAACAACAAAAAAAAAAAAGTTATTTTGTTGTGTTGTGTTTATCATGGCAGGTCTTCAACCTTTTCACCTACTTTCTACATACACTCGAAAAAAAATGTTTTGTTTTTGTAGCTGCATGGTTAAACAACAACAATACAAAGCTAAACAAAATGACTATTTGTTTTTTGTTTGTTTGTTGTTGTTGTTACTATTATTATTATTAAAGAAAAATTTAGTTTTTGAATTTGTCTTTTTTAAATTTGCGTAATTTTTTTCCCAATTGTTTTATTTTTGTTTTGTTTATAGAACAGTCCGATTTTTTCTTTCTTTCTTTTAAAAATTTGTAAATGACAAAAACAGATTTTGAGTAATTTCCCAGCTCTGTGGTTGTCTATTGTCTGCCTGTTAAATGCTGCATGTTGTTAAAAGCAGCCCAACTATCTCCAACTTCTGAAATGACAGACAGCCGTTACTGACATTTAATAGAAAATGTTTAGGGAATGTTTGTCAAAACTGTTTTCGGCTGTTTATTCCAAGCTTAATCGAATAGAGAGCTTTCAATTGCAGCCTCCTCTAGGCAATTTTTTCTATTTTCATTAATTGCTCATAATCCTGGAGTTCTATCTTCCCCCTCTAATCTTGCGTTCAGATTTTATAAAAAAAAATTTCTTACAAATTTTGCAACATAAACTAAAAATTGCTTTTTAGCCTTCATGTGCCGCAGGTCAATTATTAAAATGGAATTATTTAAATCCATATAGATAAACTTATCCTAATGAGGCAGTCAGTCTGGTCAGTCTCTATTGAAAATTTCGTAAACAAGTTTTTACTGGAACAACAATATCCAATACACTGTTACATATTTGTTACATTTACTTCAAAGCTTCTACTTACACACTTAAGTAAAAGTGTGTTTAGGTATTTACTAAAATTTGGGCGTAGTGGAATTTTCCAAAATGTTTTCGAATTTCAAAATAGAAATGTAAAGTTGCATAATTTTGTTTGGCTTTTTGTTTTAATGAACCAATTAATGCTACAACACTTTATTAATTTAACTAATTAGCTTTTTTCTGTTTTATTTTGTTGTTTTAAGTTATAGAATTTTTTTTTTAACTATTTAAATGACTCATTTCATATTGGTTACTTTTTGTGTGAATTAGTTTTTTGTTTCCCAAATTTATTTATTTATTTATCGGAAATTTACCAATAATAATTTGTTGCTTACATTGCAACAATATCTGTAAATGAATAAATGATTAAACGTAAAAATATACATAAAATAAAAACTAAAACCGTTTAAATGTGGGTTAAGGCAGTTCGTATGCATTTTCTTATTCACAAGACACTTAGAGAAAACAATTAGTAAAACAAGAAATTAAATTCAAATTATGACAGTAAAACTAACTAACTAAGACAAATACTAAGACTAAGACAAAGACCAAGACTAAGACTAGACTAGACTTCAATTTCAGGCATCAAATAGTCGGTTATCATGGCACGATAACGGTCGCCATTGACGGTTACGTTCGCACCGGCATAATTTTTAAAGAAATATGGAAATATGAATGCTGGGTCTCAAAATGGGTGATGGTGTTGCGAATAGTACGCTCAGTAGGCCGATTATGTTGACCATAAGTTGAGCGAGGTGCACGAAACACATTCACACATAGAACGTGAATTTTCGTGATAAAGTTGAACGATTTGTAAACGTTGTTCAGGCGCAAGTCTTTCCATTAAGAAATGCCAAACAATGCTAAACAAAAGTAACATGACAGCATGACACAACTCGCACGAGATCTTTAAAAAAAAAGATTATTGAAAAAAGTTCTCTACTTGAATTATCCATTATTAATTATTCCTAAGTCCCAACTTATACGAAGCAATTTTTATTGTAAAGTTAAAAACAGTTTTTTTCTTGAAATTTTTTTTGGTGTTCACACAGCACAATTCTTATTGCTTAAATCACTCGTATTTTTGTTTGAGAGTATGCACACATTTGATCATTAAGCATGAGTTGGTATTTGTAGCCACTGTCACTCAAACAACATTAGTTGCTGATAATTATTAGTTTTCTATCTATTATAACTAATATTTATTACAGCGCCCTTCTTCGGTTAATAATTAAATAAAGGCTATAAATCAAACTTTAAAATAATGCGCCTACTCACCACCAGAGGTGCTGTAATGCTTCACTAAAAATGAACATAACGTGTAATTGTGATAGAAAGCTTTTTTCTAATTTTACCACCTTTACTTCTTCAATCTATCCCCTTTCCAAAGAAAGTAACTCAATTAAATATAGGCATATTAATTGCCTGAGAAAAAATAGAATTGCTTCGTGTAAATTTGGACTACTCGAGCTCTGATTTCTGTTTTTTTGATTCTGTAGAAGAAAGCCGAGATTTTTGAGTTTTTAACATAAGAAAATATAAAAAAATTTTCAATTATTTCTCTAAGTGTAGTTTACAAATGTATGTAATTATTGGGTTGTTAGAGAAGTCGTTACGTTTACCGTTACAAAGAACAGTCTCGTTTATGGACAAATAAATTAGAAAAATTAGTTTCAATTCTATTTCAGAAATAGTCAATTAGAAATGTTTAGCTTTGCAGATTTAATATTAATACATTTCTTGTTAACAATTTAAGTACTTTAGATATTTGCTCATGTTGCCAAAGTTCCATTCTCAGCTTATTCCAAGCTTTATTAAACTTTGCTGTTGCTTTGCCAAGTTTCCGTTGCTAATAATGACTAGGTCATCGCTTTCTGTGTCTGTCCTGGCTTTTTCGGTCTATTGTGTTTCTAAAGATGTTGATTTGTGGTTTTTTCAGATCTTACAATTTGAGCTAATGAATTTAATTATTATGCAGAACACTAGTTGAGCAATAATATTGCAGCTTTTTCTATTGCAGGATTCGTAGCCGTACAACCCCAGCGATTTGACAAAACTTTTACAAATATATTAACTTTGGAGTTTATTGGAAGGTATGTGTTGGATATGTCTACAGGGAGTTGAGTTGACGGTTTTCTAGGTCCTACTTTTCGACCTCTAGCAGCAAAATGACTGCCTGTCTTCTATCTGTTGTTGCTATAGGGTGACCTGTCTTGTGGTCGTGGCGTTGATTATCATAGACTTGGAAATGCTTAGTCTAAGACCAAGATGTTGTTGCTTCGTCGACTATATGTTTCTGTTTCGATTGTAATTCCTCTAATCTCCGCCCCGGCGGAAAATAGTATTGGTGCTAAATCATCTATATGCAATTCCAATGCCGGGGGAGATGGCGAAACTGGTGCCATGAGCTGCTCGAAACTGGAAAGAGTTGATTGTGTCACCCCATGAAACTTGAAGCTGACTAGAGACTATCTAGCACCACGGAATCAGTTAGAAGCCCAAGAATTCGTCCCTTAACTGATAGTTGGTTGCAGGTCCCTTCGGGGTACACGTGGTGGCTGCGGTTTAAACCTAAAATCGCACAAAGAAGATAGTTGGTTAGTGGCAAATTTCGGACCACCAAATTATCTTTAGGTGCTGTCGCCGAATCATCCATTGATCCATTGAAGGTAGTGATGACAGATTGTCTGAGTGTTGGGAAGAGGTGATGGGATGAACAAAGTTCTGCGTTGGGAGGTGTCGATGGCCTTAAGTATTGGAATCTGCATCGGGCTAGGGCTGAACTTTTTTGATTTCATCATTTATTTTCTTCTTGTCTAGTGACAGGTTGTTAAACTACGTATGGAAGGTATTAGATAGCACGAACTCTTAAACAAGGCGTTGGTTCAGTGATCTGTGCAATTACTGTATGAGAAATTGTAAATTTTGTGTCTTGCACGACATGCAATATTGTATGTTCTTGCAAGGCATTCAATGCATTGGTTGGCCGTTCCTCAACCTGGTGTGAAGAACATCATGTGGTCATGTAAAACACCTGGACTCCTGTAATCTATGGGTCAGGGACATGAGATTTTAGCATAATCTAAGTCTTCGGTCTAGCTTAAGAAATCAATGTAGAACGAATTTTCAAATGAAAAATTAATAATTTAAAAAAAAAGAAAATTTAATCCCCTACTGATAACTTTCGAATGCGTTCTGTGATCTTTAGAAACCGGCTAACTTGTTGCACTCTGTTATTTGGGTATAGGGTTCTTAAATTTTGTAAATAATTCGATCAAGTATCACTTTCCATGATCGTATTGTCTGGTTATAATTTATGCAATTAAATCAATCATTATTATTACTAAATCTCCTCATTTCCTCGACAGCCGATTCAATGCTGCGGAAAGACCGGAGATCAGGCAGCCAAGGGCTGTCAAATCATCAATCAAGCGCAAGAACAAAAACTTCTCATTAAATAGATTAAATTATTTTTCACACTGAGTTCCAGTGTTTATAGGATTGTACCTATAACTGAAATCATTTTGAAATAGTTTCTAATTTTGTACAGTAAATGTTCGAATTAACTTATTCCCTTACCTAATAGAATGTACTCACAGCTTGTTGCACTCGTATCTAAAACTGTTTCGGTTTATTCAAAAATCTTTGTCATAGAAGTTGAACGTGTGTATGTGATTATGGAGTAGCATTTGAGGTTGTTGTTGAAAGTGGTCAAATCGTAGTAGTAGATAGATAATGTTGTGGTAGTTGTTTTTGTACCAAAAGCTGTTGTAGTTGTAGTGTTTATTCACAGAAAAATCACTTAAAGTATGCAACAAATAAAATATTTGAGGTCAATTGATTTCTAGTTTGCAATATTGTCTTATTTATTAAAAAAAAAAAAAAAAGATAACGCATTGTTGGGTAATTTTTTTTTGTAAATACAAATTTGTTGTTGTTATTTGAGGCAGAGTCATTGTCAAACTATGCTGACCAACAGACTAGTGACACACTGTAGCGCTAACGAAACGATATTGGCCAATTAATGACAGCAACACCAAGAAGAAATGGAAAGGAACTAAAACAAAAAAAGTTATATAAGACTGGCACACTTGGCAAATATTTACTCAATAAAGCATAACCAAGTGTTTTAGCACAAATCTGTTCGAAGTTGTTTACTCTTACAAGAGTTTTGCCAGATCAAACAGCTTCAAATAAAATAAGACGAAATATTTGTTGTCTCTTTTATTTAGTGGTTACGTCTTTTTCGAAAAATATTTGCCAAGTGTAAACGTACCTTAACAATAACAACAACTGTTGATTAAGTAAATTCCAAAAAACTAAGTATATTTAAAGAATATTAATGACCCTAAGGAAAATATATTTTGAATTTCAATAAGGACTTTTGGAACTTCCTTTGTTAATCCTCAACAGCTGGGACTTAAATACCAACATCTATTTCAAATTTGAATATTCCTTTATAAGTTTTGTGGTTGTACTTTCAGAAGCAACTTTTTAATTAATTAAAACCTTTTTTTGTAATCAAGACTTTTTTGTTAATGAGGTTTTTTCCCCCTTGCTTTTGGACTTTGACTTCTGCAGCTTAAGAATCACACGAAACTGAATAAATAACGCAACAAAAACTAGTTTAAAGTTCAATAAATTATTAAACTTTTTACTGGGTCATTGTTAAATGTTGACATCAACAAAAAAAAAAAACAACCGAAAATAAGAAATGAAAAACGAAATTATCGAAAAAATCATTATTACAGTAGAGGGTAAAACAGAACAATGTTCAATTATTATTCAAATAAACTAGAACTGAACTAGAACTAAACTAGAACTGAACTAGAACTGAACTAGAACTAAACTAGAACTGAACTAAAACTGAACTAGAACTGAACTAAAACTGAACTAGAACTGAACTAGAACTGAACTAGAACTGAACTAGAACTGAACTAGAACTGAACTAGAACTGAACTGAACTAGAACTGAACTAGAACTGAACTAGAACTGAACTAGAACTGAACTAGAACTGAACTAGAACTGAACTAGAACTGAACTAGAACTGAACTAGAACTGAACTAGAACTGAACTAGAACTGAACTAGAACTGAACTAGAACTGAACTAGAACTGAACTAGAACTGAACTAGAACTGAACTAGAACTGAACTAGAACTGAACTAGAACTGAACTAGAACTGAACTAGAACTGAACTAGAACTGAACTAGAACTGAACTAGAACTGAACTAGAACTGAACTAGAACTGAAGTAGAACTAGAAATATTAGTCCCATAACCACCTTATTGTATTTCGATCGACTCAGAATCACTTCCCGTCCCGAGTCGATAAACGATGTCTGTCCATGTAAACCTTGTGCGCCTAGTACAAGTTGCAATTTTGATGATATTTCCCTAAAATTTTGTATATGATATTTTTACCGGCCACGGACTAATGGTAGTGAAATTAGTCGAAATCTGAACGCCTAGGCCCCATACAAATGTTCTCCCGAAATGTAAGTTTATCGGTCATAAATGTTTGTTTTATGCCTACCCAGCAAGCCATATGAGTCCGAAAAGAGTCTTTTCCCAAAAAAGACACATTATTGCTCCGAAAACCTTCAGAAAAGAGGGTCATTACATTCGAAAATGGTCTGTCGGAAAGAGATCTTAGATAATGTCAGAAAAGAGTCTTTTATGGGGGAGGTTTTCTTTTTGGCTCTGAAGAGCTCTTAGATAATGTCAAAAAAGAGTCTTTTATGTGGGTTTTTTTGGGCTCAGAAAGAGCTCTTACATCATGTCAGAAAAGAGTCATTGCAATTTTAAATACAAAAAATTAAAAGTTCACATTTTTTTTAAATTGTTTTTACTTTAAACAAAAAGAGAATTCATTTACAAATAAACTAAATTAGAAATGGAAAGAAATTAAATAAATTTTATTTACAGTAAAAGAAAAAAAAATAAAATGGAATTCATTTAAATAAAATATATAAAAATGGAAAAAAAATTAATTTTTTAAGCAAATTTTTCTTTTGCTCCGAAAATGCTTTTTAGTTGGACTCTTTTCTAACTCCTTTTTCGGAGCGCTCCTAGAATGGTATGCTGGGTATATCCAAACATACTTGGCTACAAATAAGTTGTACACGAAGTCTAATCATATCTACAAATTTTGTGCAGATCGGTCTATAATTAAACATAGCTCCCGTATATGTCCCGTTACTCTGACCGGTAATCTGCACACAAGGTTCACAAGGACAGGCAGACGGACGGACAACAATAAGTCGATTTCTGGAATGGTATATTTTAAGTTGGTTGTTGGACTAATATTAATAAATGTTACAAATATCAGCACAAATACAATATGTTGATGTAGGGTATTTTGAATAATAATAATAAAAAACAATGATTTAGAGACTCATTAATAACAAATAGATTTTAAGGTTTAGGTACAAGATTTGAATACTTATGGTAGGTCTATGCAGTAAAGGTAGGTTCAATAAATAAATAATAAAAAAGTTTAAAAAAAATTTAAAGCTAAAAGAGGTGGTTATTAAGTTTAGAGGGATCTTGATTGAACACAAATTTCAAAGCTACTTTCTAGTTTTCTTTATTATAATGAAACGAAAAATTGGAGAAAATACAACAAAGTGTGCGTTACCATTTGTAATTTGTAATAAACAAGCTACAGCTCTAGTTTGACCTGGGGCTATTCGTGGCGATCGCATCAAATTATTCGATTTTTCTTTTGATAGAATAAGACGATCTACTACTTAAAATTAAACGAATTATTCGAATAATTAAAAAAAATTTAAATAAATTAAAAAAAACAAGTTTTTTCCCTCCTCAAGTTGTACAGAAAGTCTAAAGTTAGATTTAGTAATAGCACTAGTATAAACATTTTGATGGTTGTGTTCTTTGTCTATTTCAACGTTATCAGCAACAATATCATCTAAAATATCAAATTCTTTCACATATTCAGCATCTCATTTACCTCCACCTTAGGCTGGAATGTAAAGATGACACTAGGTCAATTAAAAACCACTGTAGCGGTTCATTATGCTTCCATTTAAATCATATAATTAATGTGTTCTTGTATTTTAGAGGTGTTTCAATACGATGCATTGATATGTTTTCCTAATATGCTCAACTTCTGTATTTGACGTTTCATTAAACTCATCTGATAATTTTGTCTTCAATTGCTGTCAATAAGGGGAAACAAAAAAATTTACATAAACATATTTATTCATTTTATTCGATTATACTTCATAAAATTAATCGAATTATTTGTTATTCTCGAAAATGTTAATTTTTAAATTATTCGAAGAATTATTCGTAAGAATATGTTCAATTATATGCAAAAATTTTTATTATTTTTATTTTTATACAACTCTCATGTATGGGCCGATGCTTCAAAGTCTATTTTAAAGTTACTCCATCGCGTACAGGAGAGGGCGAAGATGTTTAACGATGACAGTAGGGTATCCAACTCTATTGATTCATTGGAGCATCGTCGCAATGTGAATTGTGTTTCACTGTTCTATCGATACTATAATGGAATGTGTTCTGCTGAAAGCAAGGACTTTGTTCCCGAAACACGTAGTTTTTTATGTAATACACGTTCAGTCAGTCAGGGCTCACCCATTTCTGATCGCTTGGACAGTTGATCACACAACACACTACAGGGAAAATTCGTATGTGGTATAAACTACCAGCAGAAGTATTCCCTGCCACTTTCAATATGGGAAAATTCAAATCATATCCTGCCTCTATCCTGCCTCCCATAACCTATTTTCCTATAGTTCCAACACAATGCATTGCATAAGTAGGAGTCGTCCCAGAAAAAAAAGAAAAAAAAACTTTTTACCATGATGCAATAACATTTGCACAATATTGTGAATTGCGTTATTAATATATGTATGCATGAGTATATGGTAAAAATTGTATATATTCACCTTGCTGCACTGCACAGAAAACAAACAATTTCTCCTTAAACTGAAAACGTCCTTTTAATTTTGCTACAACACGCAAACTTTTCAAATGCACTTGATGCGGTCACTGACATATTAGTATTTACCAATCATTATATGGTGGCTGACGACGGACAATGACGTTTCTATGTAAAACCTACTCTAGCTACTAGGCCTTGCCTAGAGTTTTAAATAATGCAGCAGCAGCTGTAGCTGCCTATTTATGGTGCCCCATACAACTGAATAGAATAGAACACAACTCTAAGCACCACCTCTAATGCCTTGAAGTTTTGCTTTCATTTGCATTGGCAACGATTTTTGCATATTAATTTTATATGCATTGCGATTTGTTTTTGTTGTTGTCGTGGCTGCTATTTATTTATTTATTTTAAGGAGCAGAGTGTATTATTGTTGTTTTAAACAATAACTAAGTGAATAATATAAAAATATGTTCATACATTCTTAATTGACCTCGAGTGGTTGGAATTGTTGCTTCTAATGCTGGCTTTTTTTATCTAAGTATTTTGTAATCCATAATATACGAGGTCTGATCAAAAAATAACCATTATTTTTAAATTTCGTAAGTTACGTACGAGTAAGAAGTGAAATAAGTGATCTACAGACTCGAAACTTTAAATATTGATATATTAAAAAACAAAAAACTTATTAAAAACATACAAACTGAAAGGGTAAAAAAGGGTAAAGATTTGTCTTTTTGTACTTTTTTTTGGTACCATTTGTATCTGCTGTTTTATGACAACGAAACGACGGGAATTTTGCATTTCTTTGAAATGAATCACTAACAGACTTACAGTTCTAAATAGGAATTCTTACAATGAAATATAAGTTAAACCTAAAATTAGAGGACCAAAAAGTGAAAAATTTTATACTTGGTACTTTTTATATACTTTCTTGTCGCTTTCTGCAATCAGAAAAATATTTATTAGGAAAGGTCTTTTTCGGTAGTCAACCTTTAAGGATTATTAAGCACACAATTGTCAATAGCAATTAAGATCTGATGAATTATGGCCAAAGACATGAAAATAACGAAGGCTATTCAAATTATAAATGCAAGTTTATTCATTTTCAATATAAGAAAAAAAAAACAAATTTAACAGCCATCATCAACCCGAGAGTTTTAAAATCTGAATGTCAACATTGCGTTGTTCAAAAATTTATTTTTCGTAATAAAAGATCAATAATATCCCGGGCAGCGCCGGGTACAAAAATCTAGTAATTTATAAGTTTTATTTATTGTGTTTTAATTATAAATATTTTGGAATTTTTATTAATTAAGTGTTTTTTTATATTGTTTTTATATTTGCAGAAAACGACGATTTCATACTAAAACGGTAAGTTTTAAACGAGATTTTCTAACAATTAAACGACTAAACAATTGGTAATACTATTAACGGATAATCGTCGGCTTTGTGGATAATCGGTTAAATAACCGATTAATCGGTTTTATACAAAACATATAAATCAAGCTCTAGTTCAGTTCTAGTTTAGTTCTAATTCAGTTCTAGTTCAGTTTTAGTTCAGTTCTAGTTTAGTTCCAGTTCAGTTCCACACCATTTCCAATTCCATATCAGATGTTTCTAATAATATTTCAGACATTTTTGAAATATAATTGGAAATGGTGAAGTTCATTTCTAGTTCAGTTTCAGTTTATTTTTTTCCAATAGAAAACCAGGGCCAAATTACCGCATTCGATATCGAGTAAAATTTATCGTAATTTTCTTATTTGAGATTATGGCATTCGATATCGTGCAAGAAATTAAGAACATTTTATCATAATTTCGATATCGAAATTATTTTTCGATACTATAGCTCATTCGATCACGAATGCGGTAATTTGGCCCCAGATTACAGGCTACATGCTTAATCGAATATACAATTGGATAATCGATTCCTTTGCACTGCTACTTATTCTATTCGAATAAAATAATTCTTTATTAGTTTATTACTTATTGACCATTAAGCGGCTGTAAGTTCAGCAAAAACTTCCTCCTGGTTTCAGTGACCTATATTGCAATGAGCAGCCAACATAATAACGGAACTAATTTGCCCGTTCAATTTTTGCTGCACGATTTAAATAATCAACAGCAACAGCAACAAAAACAAACTTACTTTCTGTTTGGAAATTTCTAATGACATTTAACTTAAAATGTCACAATTGACCAATTACATTTAAATGCTATAGATGGCATGGAATAAATATCAAAATGTGCTGTGTCTGTTTAGCAGTTTGTAGTTTGTAGTTGTTGTTTCAGTTGTATTATTTCAAATGACAATAATAAATAACACGTTGTTGTATTTGATTTCCGTTATTTGTTTGAATTGGATCGCCATGGTTGGGATTTTGATGGTAACGTTTGAACTAGAGGTTTTTCTATGTGTGTGTGTGTAAGTGTGTATTATTTATTGTAATGCAGTGTAAATATGGCTGCGTTGGCAAAAAGTTTATTGAACTTTCAATTTCATTGAAATTCAAAGGTGTGTGCTTGTGCTGTATGTTCGTTTTTATTTATTATTATTATTTTTTTTTTGTCTACTTTTGTCTATTTTTCAACTGAACTGAACTGTAACTCAAACTCAAACATAATGAAAGTCAATGTTTGATATCAAAAGCTGTACAAAAAAACATTTTCTGTGTCGTCGATTGTGTAATAATGAAAACTGAAAACTATTGCTGCTGCAGCTGTTGTTGCTGTTTGTAGTTGTTGTTATAAAACTTCAGTTTTTTTTTTTCATAAATTAACCAAGTTTTTTTTTATTGAGATTTTGGCAGAAAGCCAACATGAAAATAAACACAACTTATGAGAAAAAAGAAAAAAAGAAAAACAGATTTACAGGGCAAATTTTATTTAGCCAGTGTTAAAAACTAGGAAGTATTTTTGTTGTTGCACAAACGACAAATAAAGTAAAAGCAAAGGCGAGGAGGAAAGGTGAAAAAGCGTTTCTTAGCTTTGTTGCTATTTTATATGTAGTGCTTTTTTAATTTTCTAACTGGGCACGCTGTTAAGTTTATAGCCCCCATTTTTATGCCATACGAGTGCAATAAGTTTTACACGTTGCTGCTGCAATGAAACATATGTTAAAGATTTCTTGAACAATTTCTGACTGACTGACTGACTGACTGCCTGACTACCTAGTTGCTTACACGTTTTTGTTTGTTATTACTAAAAAAACGCTGCTTTGAGGTAAAACAAAAACTTTACTTCCTTGTTAGCAGCACTCACACTTTGACTTAAATTGACTTGACTGTGAAAGTGTTAGTTAAAGCAGGCAACAAAACCAACAAACAAACAAACAACTAAATAATAAGACTCCTCAATATGAAGAGCTCTAAACTAAAGGCACAAGTAGGGGCATTCATATAGAAGATACAAAACTGAATTAACAAATGGTAAATCGAATAAAAAATTAAAATATTATGCGAATAACGAATAATATATGTACATATTTTATATAAAAATAAACCACTACTATTCGAATATTTTTGCAAACGAATAAAAAATTTGAATAAATATCATATAATACATTTATAAAATGTTTATTAATTTCTATTTGAATTGCTATTTTCTTTTTGATCGAATAAAAAACTCGAATAGTATTCAAATAAAAACCGAAAATATTTGAATAAAATGCATTTGCCAAATGTTGATTAATATCTATTTTTATTGTGATTAAAATTTATAAAAACCGGTTATTCGACTTTTTTTCTAATCGAATAAAAAATATTATTCGAATAATTTGTTATATATGTACATATTTATTATAATTTATTATATACATATTTATTATATACTGAGATTAAAAATAATAAACAACTATTATTCGAATAACTTTTTCGAACGAATAAAAAATTCGAATAACAACCATCCATATATAAATGAACAGTTTATAAATGGATTATTATATATATCTTATATATATATTTGTAGTGGTATTAAAAAGTATAAAAACCGGTTATTAGACTTTGTTTTTACACTGAGATTGAAAAGAAGAAACAACTATTATTCGAATAACTTTTTCGAACGAATAAAAAATTAAAATAATAACCTTCCATATATAAATGAACAGTTTATAAATGGATTATTATATATATTTATTTTTAATGGTATAAAAAAGTATAAAAACCGGTTCTTCGACTAGTTTTTTTTAATCGCATAAAACCGAAAATAGCCGAGGAAAATGCATTTTACAAATGTTTATTAAAATCTATTTTTATTGGGATTTAATTTTGTAAAAACCGGTTATTCGACTTTTTTCTAATCGAATAAAAAATATTATTAGAATAATTTATTATATATGTACATATTTTATATAAAAATAAACCACTACTATTCGAATATTTTTGCAAACGAATAAAAAATTTGAATAAATATCATATAATACATTTATAAAATGTTTATTAATTTCTATTTGTATTGCTATTTTCTTTTTAATCGAATAAAAAACTCGAATAGTATTCAAATAAAAACCGAAAATATTTGAATAAAATGCATTTGCCAAATGTTCCCAAATTTAAGAAGATCGGCGCATAATTTGTCATAGCTGCCATATAAGAACAATTGCATAACAACAATGCAATGATGCAATACCATTTGCACAAGATTGTGAATTGGGCTAATATAAAATGCTAATAAAATTTGCACTAAGAGTGAATAGAAAACACAGAATTCGGGTATACTAGGCCTATAACCAGTGTAGGTTTCTGTATTTCTTATTACGTTTAGGTGGAGGGTATTAAAGATTCGGCACAGCCGAATATAGCACTCTAACTTGTTTTTTTTTTTGTTGATGTATGCAAAAAAATGCAAAATGTACAGTTTTAGATTACGGCCTAAGAGTTTCTATATTGGTGTAGGCAGGCAGGCAGGCATATGTTTCGCCTAAGAAATCGAAAATGAAGAAGAAGTAAAACAAAATGGTTGTGTTTAGTTTTTTTTACATCATCACCTTGTGTTTTTGTCCGGGCATTGGCACAGTTTTTACACATATTTTTCAGTTATTTTTTTTTTGTGTAATTTTTATACATAAAAGTGCATTTTATTCTCTCCACACACAATGTAAAACTCTTGCTTGGATAAAAGTACGAATATTTTTACACCAGGTACGTACTACTCTACTCGTTGGCATGGTTATGAAAGTGTGTATCTGTGTAATGCATTCCTAACAAGTTCTTTCCCAATAACGATTGTAACATGTTGTTAAGGTTGTAATTGTAAACATGTTTTTTTTAGTTTTTTTTCAGCTTTTTATTTCTGCTGAAGAGTGATAGTTTTCTGTTTTTTTTTTCGTCTTCTTGTTGGTGATTGTGGTTTAAAATGATTTATGGCATATAAAGTATTTGATATAAGTTGTTTTTGCAGTTAGAAAAAGAAAAACAGCAAAAAAAAAACAAGGATTTTTATGCAATGAATATGAAATGAGCTTTTCTTACGCCGAAAATTGTGTCATACTTCATATTTAAAGAAATTGAGATTTGAATAATAAACGCCTGCAGACAAAGCCAAGAAGAATTTTGAGGAGAGCACAGAAAAGCCTAAGGTGAAATTTGAAATTTAAGTTATGAATTCAGTGATTTAGTGAAGAAAGAAGTTAGTTTCTTTATACTTATATGAATAGTGAATACTCATATGTATTCTACAGTCATAGATCCTGTTAATTTTATATTTTTACGATAAGTGTCTGTTATTTGTATGTTAATCTATTTGAACTAGCAACGAGTACTGTAGTAACCATTCAGGAAATATTTAAATTTTTGATTTTTTTAATAGTTTTTACTGCTTACAAATTTAATAATTTTAATTCATTCGTTTTATAAAAAATTTTCATTAAAATGTACATTTTCATAACGGTTACCCGTTACTAAAGTAACCACTTGATCTCCATTTTTAAAATTTAAGAATTTGTTTTCTAACATTATTGAATTTAAAACGATTTAGCTTTATTTTAAATTAAAAATTCTTCAAATTAGCAATGACTACTCGAGTAACCACTCTTTATACATATATTATAATTTTTTATTTTTTTTTAATTTTTTTACACTATTTTTAAATATACTAAATTTAAGCAACCACTGCAACACTATTTCAAAATTTTGTGAATTTATTATTTAAAATTAGACATTTTAAAACTATTTACTTTTATTTTAAATTAAAAATTCTTAAAATAAGCAACAAGTACTCGAGTAACCGTTCCATAATTTAAATTTTGTATATGTATTTCTCAATGTTTTTCATTATTTTTAAATATAATAAATTTAATACTTACTTTTATTAAAATTCTTCACTAAAATATGTATGTATTTTAATAGCGGATAACCGTTACTTAAGTAACTACTGCAACATTATTTAAACATTTTGTGCATTTTTTATTTCAAATTAGGCTATTTAAAACTATCTAGCCTTATTTTAAATTAAAAATTATTCAAATAAGCAACGAGTACTCGAGTAACCATTTTATAATGATTTAAATTTTGTGTACTTTTTAATGTTTTCACTACTTTTAAATACATCAAATTTAATGCTTCAATTCTATAATAAATTTTCTCTTAAATATGTATTTTAGGGGCGGGTACCCGTTACTTAAGTAAACAATGTTTCATAATTTTATGAATTTGTTTCTATAAACTGTGTGATTTTCAAACATTTAGCCTTATTTTGATTACAAATATCAAGAAATTAGCTGTGATTACTCGAGTAACCATTTTATATATGCCATTTTATAACCTTTTATTAAGAACTTTAATTAATTATTTTAACAAATCTGATACTTTTCAGTGAATGTCTATTAACTGTAAGTTAATTTTTCATAATTAGTAGCGATTACTCGAGTACCCATTTAAAGATTTGTTATTTATTCGGGGTTTTAATGGTTGTTTTTGATTTTTAGATATTTAAATTTCATTGCTTTAATGTCGTACAAAATTTACTCTAGAGTTTGAATTTTTATTGGTTGGTATTAACAAGTACCCGTTTCATTAATTTTTTATTTTATGATGACCTGAGTAACCATGTGCAAAATATTGAAATATGTGATTTCAAAAACGTGTTTTACAGTATTAGAGGCTTTCAGATGATGCTTGTTTATTTCCAACAAAAATATCTTTTCAAAAGCATACATTTTAAACGGGTACCCGTTATTCATTAAGCCACTATTATTTGTCTACAGAATTTAAATAGTTTTCTACATTTATTACAGTCTTACGAAGCGATTATATACTAGATACTAGGTCTAACTTTAAACACAGACTAACAAATATTAGTGTTTTTCATACTCGTTACTGGTATACGAATAGTTTTTCAGCAAGTACTTACCAAACCTTAGCTAAACCCAGACTATCCAATACAAATATTTAAAATCAACTTCAATCTCTTCTTAGTTTTATTTGAAATGCTCGATTACCCATTACATTAACACTTTAAATATTATTATTATCTTTATTACCCCAAATTTCATTCATTCATTTTCTTTAAAATTTGTTTTTAAATTTGAACTTTATTTCCCAAATGATGTCATTATTATTATTTCAAACTGAAACTCTTACAATTTATTACTTATTATTGCCTCAAACACATCAAAGACAATACAATACAATACAAAAAAACTCCCCTAACTTTAGTTACACCCACTTCTTTCTAACAATGTAATACAAAATAAAACAAAAACCAACCTCATCATCTATTGTTTATCAATTTCACTTTGATTTCCTACTTTCTGACTTTACGCTACAGTGCTTCTCCAATATTAATAATAATACATAATAAAAAATAGTACAAAAAAAAAACTATTTCACTAATACGATCCATCATAATAAAACATCTCCATGGTCATACGGTAAAAGTGACAGCTGGACGGAAAGACAGAGAGAAATACCAAACGCAACTCAATTCCATTACCACCCGCTTATTTTTGTTCCAACAAATATTGCTGCTGTTATGTTTTAAAACTTCTCTATTTTCTACCACCGACCGACCACTCGGCCCGTTGTCACTGCTAACAAGCTAGTCTGCTCCAGCCATCCAACTCTGTTTATGACTTCTCCGCATTTGCTCAGCAGATGATGATGATGATATAAATGTTATAAAAAGCTGTTATTGCTTTTGCTGCTGATTTTTACGTATTTACTTTTGCAGAGCTGTAAATGTGTATTGAATGCAAATACATATGTACATTGTTGGTATTTGTCAGTCAAAAGTTCATTGTTATTTTTATATAACAAAAATGTTTTACTATTTGTGTATAATAATATACATTATAACGCAATTGTTGCAATGCTCATTGTTGTACTCGTGATAGTAATTGTTGTTTTTATTTTTGTTTTGTTTTATGGCAAATCGGCAACAAATACGATACAATACAGAAATAACAGGCATTTTATTTGTGTAAAACAATACACTACTGTCAAAAAAAAAAAAGCAAATAAAGGTACTTTTGTTATCAAAAGATATTTTTGTTATCAAAAGGTACTTTTGTTATCAAAGGTACTTTTGTAATCAAAAGGTATTTTGTATAACAAAAGGTACTAAAGCTAATTTTATATTCTAAAGGCACCAAAGGTACTTTTATATTCCACGTACCAAAATTATTTTTTTATTCCAAAATGTACCAAAGCCAATTCTATATTTCAAAAACTACCAAAGGTATCGCTTTTATATGCGAAACTGTATCAAATGTACTTCTTTATTCGAAAAGCTACCAGATATACATCTGTATTCCAAGAAGTACTTCTTAATTCTTTTATATTTAAAAAGGTACCAAAATTATATTTTTATTCCAAAAGGTACCAAGTTACTTTTTTATTTTAAAGATACCAATAGAAATGTTTTATTCCAAAAGGTACCAAAGACACTTTTGTATTCCAAAAAGTATGAACGATACTATTTTATTCCAAACTCTACCAAATGGTTCTTATCTAATCTAAAGGGTACTTTTATGTTGTAAAATGTACTTTTATATTCTAAAAGGTACTTTTATATGCGAAAGGTATTTTTATATTCTAAAATGTACTTTTATATTCTAAAAGGAACTTTTATATTGTAAAAAATATTTTTATATTGTATTTGAGAAAAAAGTACTTTATTTGCAGAATTATTCACAAATTGTCTGTAAATATCAGCTTTTTTGTAAAAGGTACTTTTTGAAAACGCATGTTTTATAAATTTTATTTTGAATGATTAAGAATGATTATTAGCGTCTAATCAAGAAATGAACTGATGTTTGTTTTAAATTCAATAACAATAAGTAGTTTTTATTATTTTGTTTGAATTTTTGACAGCGCTTTCTTTTTTTTTTGGGTTTTAGTAATTGGATTTTTATAGTTTTTATGAGCTGGCAGTCAAATTTACTATTGATCGTGACTATTGCCTGGGTCTGATTAGTTATTGTTGTTACTGTTTATATGATTAAGTTGGTTAAATTTTTATTTAACCGTTTGAACAGTATTCTTGTTGTTATTGTTAGAGTTTTTGTACAACAATTATAATTAAATCAAACACTCAGTCTGACAGTGGGACAAATAATACAAACGCATGCGCGTTTTATGTTTAACCGTGATTATTATTTTTTTTTTGGTTTTGGTTTAATTTTTGATGTGCTTATTTTTTGCAATTACACTCACTCACCTTTCTCTTTTATGGCTTTTGTTGTTGGTAGTTGAACCTAAAATTTTTTTGGAAAAAAAATATAAAAAAAAACATAAAATTAATGCCAGTAATCAGCAGTTTAACTCTGCCATGGTTTATTTGCGTAAATTTACATACAACAACAACAAAAACTTAACAATTAATTTAATCATTTCTTGTTGGTGTTTTTAGGTTAATTTTAGTTTTTCAGTTTTTATTTGCCGCTTGTAGAGTTTAAATTTTTTTGGTAACTGTTTTGTCAAGTAGTTATATTTAAACTTCACCTTGCAACATTTAAGTCATGTTTAGATTCACTAAATATTATAAAAATTTCTTTTTCACATGTTTGTGTTAAAAAGAGCCAAACACATACATACATAGGATTGGGTATAAAATTCAATACAAAACTTTGTAAACAGAGAAAAAAGTACTAATTTTTAGTTAAAAAATAACTTATTTCACTCTTTAAAAAAGTATTTTCAAAACGTCTGTCTTAGACAAATACTTCGTTAAAGTGGACCTCTTTGAAAAGCTACTTTTTAACAAGTCCAAAAGTACTTATGTATTGACAAAATCAAAAAGTTTCATAACATAAAAGTACCTTTTAGACTATTAAAGTACCTTATGGACTATAAGAGTACCATTTGGAATAAAGATCACCATTTTGAATATAAAAGTACCTTTTGGAATATAAACGTACATACGTTTTGGAATATAAAAGTACCTTATGGAATATAAAAGTGCGATTTGGAATAAAGAGTATTTTTTGAAATATAAAATTAGCTTTTCGAATATAAAAGTACCTTTTGGAATATAAATGTACCTTTTAACATACAACAGTACCTTTTAAAATATGAAAGTAACTTTTGGAATATAAAAGTACCTTTTGGAATATAAACGTACGTTTTGGAATATAAAAGTAACTTTTCGAATATAAAAGTTCTTTAAGACTATAGAAGTACTTTTGTTTAGAGTTAAAAAGTTACCGTTTAAGAGAAAACTTTTCTAAAATTTCCCTTTTTGGTAAGTACTTCTTTAAAATGAACTTTTTGAATAAAGTAGGTACTTTGTTAATTTGTTAAAAGTTCTTATGGAAAAGTAGTTTTTTAAAGCATTAATCTTTGAAAAAAACTATTAAAACGACTTGCTTGGAAACTATTCATGAAAGTGCTTCTTTTTTGAAGGCAATTTTGTATAGAACCAATGTTTTGAAAAGTCACTGCTGCTCTTAGTGTCGCTGTTGCACTTTATCACTCAGCTCAGCGTCAACGTCATAAACAGCATTCTTTTGTATGCAGGTTCATCTTCTCTACATTCGCCCAAAATCATACAAAGTAAATATGTATGTATATCTAGCTGTATGACCGCCCGTTCGTTCCCCCACCGACCCTACGGGCGAGTGCGTAGAAGCGTGCTGGGTGCTTTCACAACTATTCCCGTTTCTTTTGTAATAATTTTAGTGCTTTTATTTTAGATTCGTTTTTACATTTTTTGTTGCTGTTGTAGCTGTAATAAACGTGTGTATTTTTAAACGTCTCGTTATACAAATAAACTCAGCAAAATTCACACACAGTTACAACACTAACCCAAACATACAAACGTACATACATATTACTACTTCAACAAAATTTAGGTCAGCCATTGAACCCTGTTGCTACAACCAGAGAAAAACTGAAGAAAAAACAAACACACACAACAGTATCATGGCATGATGAAGGCGATAATGATGATGTTGATGATGATCATCATTATAGCCGTTGTTGTAGTTGTTGTTATTATTATTGCCCGTTTGAGTAGCAAGCAAACATTAAGAGTAGAAGTTGGCTGCTTATACAAACTACTTACAGCTGAAAGAAGAAATATAAAAAACAAAACAAAAAAACTTAGGCAGCTCCCTAAAACATCATTCTTAGCGCAATCTGTTCCGAACTTACTGACCGTTTGGCTCACTGGCACACTAACTGACAGACTCCCTAATGTAATTGACCGACCAAGTGACTGGCTAGCAGTCTCCTACTGTATTTGGGTAGACGTGTTTTTTGTCTTCTTTCATTCGCTGTTGAAGTGGTAACATACTGACTATTGTAATTATAGCTATTTGGAAAAATATGGTCCTATGTACAATTAAAGTTTAGTGAGATTTTGTTGTAAGAAGTACCTTTTTCAACAAAATAGTACCTTAAAGATTGAAGAATTAACTTTTTAAATAAAAAGGTTTATTTTTTGGATATAATAGTACCTTTTAGAATATAAAAGTACTTTTCAGATTATTAAAGTACCTAAAGTACCTTTTGGAATATTAAAGTACTTTTTAGCATATAAAAGTAGATTTTACAATATAAAAGTACCTTTTGGAATATAAAAGTACATTTAGAATATTAAAGTACCTTTTGAATATAAAAGTACCTTTTAGAATATAAAAGTACTTTTTAGAATATACAAGGTGGCGCAAAAGTAATCCTACTATCAGAAAATGCTATACATTTTGCGCAACTTGATGAATTGGGATTGGAAAACATGTGGTTCCAACAGGACGATGCAACGGCACACACTGCACGTGCCACAACCGATATGCTGAAGGATGCATTTCCCGGGCGCCTAATCTCCCGTTTTGGCGATTTGCACTGGCCAGCAAGATCGCCTGATTGGAAGTTTACTTTTGCGCCGCCTTGTAAAAGTAGGTTTAGAATATAAAAGTACCTTTTAGAATATAAAAGTACTTTTTAAAATATAAAAGTACCTTTTAGAATATAAAAGTCCATTTTAGAACATAAAAACGCAAATAATTTATCCTCTGCGTAATCATCCAAAATAAAATTTATAAAACATGCGTTTTCAAAAAGTACAAAAAAACGCATATTTACCGACGATTTGTAAACGAATAATTTTGCAAATAAAGTACTTTTTTAAAAGTACATTTTAGAGTATAGAAAACCTTTTAGAATATAAAAGTACCAGTTGGAATATAAAAGCGCAAACAATTTAAAATTTTTAAAACATTAAAATTTCAAAAAGTACTTTTTTACAATTTGCAAATTAAGTACTTCTTTCCAATACAATAGAATATAATATAAAAGTTGCTTTTAGAATATAAAAGTGTCCTTTGGAATAAATATCTTTAATACCTTTTGGAATAAAGAAGTACGTTTGGTATATTTTGGAATAAAAAAATATCTTTTGGAGTATATACCTAAGTTCCTTTTGGAATATAAAAGTACCTTTATGAATTTAAAAGTAGTTTTTTTAGAACAAAGAGGTACCTTTTAGAAGAAAGAGGTTCCTTATAGATCTATTAATAAGCGACTGATTTCCTGAGGTTTTCTAAAGAAAATTTCGTGGCCAGTGACTGAGCAGCATTCTACTAATACAAGAAGTTTTGTTGGTCATTTACTGAGCGACATCAAATAAAAAAATGTCTGCAGAAAAATTGTCGGACCCTTTCCAACCTTTCATAAAGTACCCTACAACTTCCTTTAACAAGTAAAGTATCATTGTTTCAACATATGCTCTCCTAATAACCCCTGGTAAATCTAATGTTCATTATAACTCATTCACCTGTGTCTATTTTCAACTACATACTGCTCCAGCTATCTACGACTGCAAACCGATTTATTTAAATAGAAGTAGCGTATGAGTGTGTGATCCCTGCATGTTTCCTTGTCAAACACACTTTTAAAGCGTTCGTCAGAGCACTGTCATGTTTTGCTAGAAATAAATCTGTCTGTCATCATTTTAGCAAGTTATTTGTTGTGAAGGGTTGGAGGGCGGGTGGAAATGTTGTTGGGGTTATGGTGACAATAAACTTTATTTTATTTACATGTTGTTGTTCTTATTGTCTTGTATTCAAAATCTTTTAACAATACAGCTTTGACGTTTCGGTGTGTGTAAGGGAGTGTAAGCGTTTTTGCCTTTAGCTGTTTAGACAACAATTGTCAAAGGCAACATACAGCAAACTCCTTCCTGTAACAAAACTGTCAATGACTTTAGTTGTGTCACTATTTTTTTGTTTTTGTTTGATTTCTTAAGTATTAAATCAGTTATGGAACCAGTTAGAATGAGATTTGGAGTGATAAGATGACAAAAGCTATAGAAATATTTAAGTGTGTCAATATGCGAATGAGTTTTCTTAGTGGCAGGTTGACTTGTAGGTAGGTTTGTTTATTTAAGAGTTATGTTAGAAATAGTTAAGATTTAAATTTAAAAATTTAATTAAAATCGAAAAGTTGGGTATAATTTTGCAATGAGTAACTGATAAATGGAAATGCAGCATATTTAGTTAAAATAAATTAAATATGAAAACAAGACAAGAAAAAACAAATTTTTCGAATAATACATTGTTTTTAATGTACTTTATAAACAGTTTTTGCAATTTTGAAATAAAGTACTTTTTCCCAAAAAGTACTTTATCAGCAACATACTTATTTTTTTAAAAGTACTTTTTCCGATAATACCTACGAGTATAAAATGTACTTTATCAACTACTTTTTTTTTGCAAATTTTGAAAAAAGTACTTTTTTAAGGACTTTTAGCACATTATTTTTTTTTCGAGTACAACAAAAAACAGGTAAGTTTTCAAAAAGGTACGTTTTCAGAAGGTACTTCTTAAACAGAAATGGATTTCTTAAAAGTATTTTGCTTAACTTTAAATAAAATTCTAAAGATTTTCGATCAAAGTACTTTTCCCAAAAAGTTCTTGTTTCCAAGAAGTAAACAAACTACTTTTTTCAAAATTGCAAAAATAATAGTTGATATAGGTTATACATTTAAAACAATATATAATTAAAAAAAATGTTTATAGAGTTCATTTAAAACAAAGCATTATAAGAAAAAGTACTTTTTTAAAAAAATATGTTGTTGATAAAGTACTTTTTGGGAAAACTATCCTTTTTTTAATTACAAAAAATAGTTGATAATGTACATTTCAAGAAAACTTTTTACCAAAAATTAAATTTTTTAAAACGTACTACATGCTTCTTAAAAAATTTGTATTTTTATTGTACTTGTCGCTTGTTTTCGTGGCACAATTTGTAACAACTGCTTGAAATATTAAAAAAGTTGTTTTAACAAAAGTTTTGACTTAAAACTGTTTTTAAAAATGTCTTTTGGAAAAAGTACTTTTTTCAAAAAAGTAGTTTTCATAAAAATTAATATTTAAATTAAAAAACAATGTTTTAAATAAAAATTTTTACTAAAAACTGTTTTCAAAAAGTGCCTTTGGAAAAAGGTACTTTTTCCAAAAAAAATACTTTTTATAAAAATTAATATTTAATTGACCTTTATATTAAAAAACGATGTTTTAACAAAAGTTTTTGTTAAAAAAGGCTCCAAAGAGTACCTTTTGGAAAAGGTACTTTTTTCCAAAAAATACTTTTTATAAAAATGAATATTTCACCGATATTAAAAATATAAAAGGCTCTTCTAAGAAAAGGTTTTACTAAAAAACATTTTCAAAAAGTGCCTTTTAAAAAAGTACTTTTTATAGAAATTAATATTAAATTGATATTTAATTTAAAAAACGGTTGCAATGAACATTTTAATAATATTTATATTGAAAATCGCTGTTCTAACAAACGTTTTAGCTAAAATTTGTTTTAAAAAAGAGGATTTCAAAAAGGGTATTTTTTCAAAAAAGTACCTTTTATAAAATTTAATATAAAATTGATATTTAAATTGGAAAACGCTGTTTTAACAAAAGTTTTTGTTAAAGAAATAGTTCCAAAGAGGGACTTTTGAAAAAGGTACTTTTTTAAAATAATTAATATTTAAATGACATTTATATTAAAAAACGCTGGTTAACAAAAGTTTTAGCTAAAAACTGTTTCCAAAAAGTAGCTTTCGAAAAAGGTATATTTTTTCAAAAAAGTACTTATTATAAAAATTAATATTAAATTGTTATTTAAATAAAAAAACGCTGCCTTAATAAAAGTGTTTACTAAGAAATGTTTCCAAGGAGTATCTTTGACAAAGGTACTTTTTTAAAAAAGTACTTTTTATAAAAAGGAAAAAGATACTTTTTGAAAAAAGTTCTTTTTATAAAAATTAACATTTAATTATAAAACGCTGTTTTTTTATATTGTAAATTTAGAAATATATACTTTTTTAAAAAGTACTTTTAATATTTATAGTGCTTTTCATATGTTTTTGAGATATGTTTAGCTACACGCCTAAAAACCTAGTTTAAACTTTTAAAATGACCTGCAATTTATATAAAAAGTGTTTGAAAGAAACTTTTATTATTAAGTAATATAATCCAACATTTATTTAAAACTTTCGCTTACAAAATTATTTGATTTATTTCAATATTCAAGCAACATTTTCCCTTATGAAATTGTTAATATTTTTAAGTAATTTTCCAGTAATTTTCTTATATTCAACTCTAGTAATTACTGATTTAATTTTTTATTACTTTAGTAATATATTTTGTTTTTCTGCATTTTACACAACTATTTCTTTTTTCGGTTTTTTTTAATTGTTAAATTTATTGCATAAAACTTGTTTGAAAGAAACTATTTCTATGTTGTTGTTTTACACCTTAAACAGATTGCATGCAGTTAATTATCTTGTAATAATGTCTTCAATACTTGGCATGATTTTCCTTGTAATTACAACAACACTCAGCTACAACAAACAAATAACTACATATTTTTAAAAAATTGCTAAATTATGTAAGATTATAAAATATTTATTATTATAAATAGAAAAAATAAACACATACAAACCAAGAAATAAATTCAGCATAAAAATTTACAATTTACTTGATTAAACTTTATTTTTGAAATTCTTTAAATTGTTATAAAACTTACTTGAATTTAGTGAGTTGTGTATACTAGTGAGTAGTTAAAAAATATTTAGGGCCATAAACAACATATGAACACACAAAAAATTTCTCTTTTAAACTTGAAATTTCATTAACAACAACTTGTCAAAAGAAATGTTAATTTATTTTCTTTTTTTGTAAAGTTAGTTAAGATCGACAGCTGGATGTTAAAGTAAAAGTACTAAAGAGACGCTAGGAAATTTGTAGATGAAAGCCGCTGGCTAGAACAACTTTTTCCACAGAAACTGGAAAGTGTCGTTCTGGAATTCAGCAGCAATTTTTTTTCATTTACTGAGCGACTAATTTTCTGTAGAAAATTTCGTGATCAGTTATTGAGCGATTAATTTTCTATAGAAAATTTCGTGATCAGTTACTGAGCGACTAATTTTCTATATCAGTTCTTAAGTGACTAATTTTCTGTAGACAATTTTGTGATCAGTTACTGAGCTACTAATTTTCTATAGAAAATATCGTCATCAGTTCTTAAGCGACTAATTTTCTGTAGAAAATTTTGTGATCAGTTACTGAGCGACTAATTTTCTGTAGAAAATTTCGTGATCAGTTATCGAGCGAGTAATTTTCTATAGAAAATTTCGTAATTATCGTAATTCTAACTGTCGGTACTTTTATATTCTAAAAAGTACCTTTATATTCTAAAAGGTACTTTTATATTCTAAAAGGTACATTTATATTCTAAAAGGTACTTTTATATTCTTAAAAGTACTTTCATATTTTTAAAAGTACTTTTATATTCTAAAAGCTACTTTTATATTCTAAAAAGTACTTTTATATTATAAAAGGTACTTTGATATTCTAAAAGGCACTTTTATTTTCTAAAAGGTACTTTTATATTCTAAAAAGTACTTTTATATTCTAAAAGGTATTTTTATATTCTAAAAGATACTTTTATATTCTAAAAAGTACTTTTATATTATAAAAGGTACTTTTATATTCTAAAAGGTACATTTATTTATGTACTTGTTTTTACTGCATATATATTCTTAAAAGTACTGTTATATTCTAAAAGGTACTTTTATATTCTAAAAGCTACTTTTATATTCTAAAAAGTACTTTTATATTATAAAAGGTACTTTGATATTCTAAAAGGTACTTTTATTTTCTAAAAGGTACTTTTATATTCTAAAAAGTACTTTTATATTCTAAAAGGTATTTTTATATTCTAAAAGATACTTTTATATTCTAAAAAGTACTTTTATATTATAAAAGGTACTTTTATATTCTAAAAGGTACATTTATTTATGTACTTGTTTTTACTGCATTTCCTACTGGCCCTATAAGTGATAATTTCTGGGCCTTTTAAAAATACCAACATCATATGAAGCCAAGAAAGGCAAGTTCAAGTTTATTTGGTTAACAAAAAATTTAGTGTAAAAAAAAACAACAAAATTTAAGCATAAATAAGAAGCAGCAGCAGAAAAAAGCATTAAAAGAAAATACAAAATATATTGACCCTTGAAAAATGTCTTAAAAATAAAAATTTTAACTTGGTTTAAAAGGTTTTTTACTTGATTGTATTTTTTTAACATAAAACCAGTTTTATGTAAAATTAAAAAAAAACCACTCCGTTTTTGATAATCAAGCCAACTTTATGCGTAACGCAGCATGATAAGGCGAAAACAGAGTCAAGCCTTCAAAATTTGTTTGTTGGACAAAGTTTTAAGCTGTGGCTCCGACAAAAGAAAGTGGCTGTGGCAGTAAGATTAGCTAGGTAACCGTTTTGTGTAAATGAGAAATCGTAATAAAATTTATTTTTATTGTACAACAACAGCAGCTTTTTACACATTTAATTAAGGGCGTTGCAATTAAAAGTTCAACGACTTTTGTGTGCGTGTGTGTGTTTAAAAATTTGTTTGTAAGTTTTTGAAATAGTATAAAAATTTTAACCGAATAATAATGTTAAGTAACGTTGTTATTAATAACGATAATTATCAAAAAAAAAATTATTAAAGCTAAACTTGAAGTCATAATAAAATTGGTCAATACAATATTTGTTGTAATCATATGGTTAGTTATAAATAAAAGACAAAGGGAGAAATTTAGGGCCAGAAATTAAGAAAGTTTGTGATAAATCATGAATGAGACAAGCTAAATGTTTAAAATTTTGTAAGTTGTTGGCCTAATTATAAAGCTTTAGTTTGAAATGTAAATTAGCTTAAAATTTGATTATTTTAACAAAAAAGTACTTTTTAACATAAAGTACCAAATAAGTTAAATGTTACTTTACAATGACACAAAAAACATAAAATTTGGTTAAAAAAATCAGGGGATTCTATAGAAAGTACTATTTGAGTAAAAAGGGCTCAAGGGGGTAAATTTAGCATTCCTATAATAGTATTCTGGATACTTTTCAAAAAGTACTATTGAAATTTTGTAGGTTTGTGACCTTATATAAGGCTTTAATTTGAAATGTAAATTAGCTTAAAATTTGATTATTTTAACAAAAAAGTACTTTTTAACATATAGTACCAGATAAGTTAAATGTTACTTTACAATGACACAAAAAACATAAAATTTGGTTAAGAAAATCAGGGGATTCTATAGAAAGTACTATTTGAGTAAAAAGGGCTCAAGGGGGAAATTTAGCATTCCTATAATAGTATTCTGGATACTTTTAAAAAAGTACTATTGAAATTTTGTAGGTTTGTGGCCTAATATAAGGTTTTAATTTGGAATGTAAATTAGCTTAAAATTTGATTATTTTAACAAAAAAGTACTTTTTAACGTATAGTACTAGATAAGTTAAATGTTACTTTACAATGACAAAAAAACATAAAATTTGGTTTAGAAATTCAGAAGATTCTACAATAAGTATTATTTGAGTAAAAAGGGTTAAAAGGGGTAAAATCTGTAATAGTACTCTGGGTACTTTTCAAAAAGTACTATTATTTAAACTTAGAATACCATGTGTAAAATTTAAGAGTTTTTAGTTTTTCATTTCAAAGCGTTTCTTAAATTTCTTTCGATGTTGTTCACTTTAAAGTGCGCATGCGTAAATTGCTACTTTTTAAAATTCCTTGTTAAACAACTCGCATGTGTTTGTAAATTAAATACTTTTTTTGTCTGTTTAACTTTTTGTAGGTGGTAATAAAATGACAAAAAATGAGAGCTTACGTGTTTTAATTTTTTTGAACAATAAAATTTATATCAACCAAAAAAAAAAAAAAACTCCAAAATTAAAGACTCGTTTATGTCAAAATGTAATAAATGTTTTTGAGACGTGTTTAAAAGTTTTTATTGCTTGGCTGTCTTCCTCTACTGCGGCTGTGAGTCAAACGGCCTTTCTCGTAACCTCCTCTTTCACCACCAATCAACTATAAAACACAAATCTTAAGACAGGTTTTATTCGCTATTGAAGGCTTAAATGTCAAAATTGATCATCATTGTTTAGTTCAGTAGTTAATTTCACTTGCAATGCTTTTTTTTACTTCTTTAATTTATTGTTACGCTCATGTTTCGTTGTACTGTATGTTTTGTGTTAATTAAGTAAAAGTGAAATTATTTTTGTTTATTTAATAATTATTATTACATACACATACCATATACCTTTTCATGCATTCATACACACTTTAGCAGTAAATATTTAATACTCTTTTTATAAACTATTATGGTTTATTTGTAAATAAATTGTTTACATTTATATCGGTTTTAGCCGTATGCTTTATTGGCCTTTACCAAATTTGGTATTATTATTTTTTTTGTTATATTTTATTTATTTCGTTGTTGTTTTTGATTATGTGAACAGTGACCATAACCTTTAAATCATGACAGAAAATATAAAGAAATGTTCAAGTGAAATGACACTGAAAATATGTCTTGCAAAGTGGGTTTTAAGGGAAAATACACAAAATAAATAAATAAGGGATCATTGTATGTACAAAACAAATTTGTCAGTTACTAAGCGTCAAGTTTTCTTTAGAAAATTTTACGGTCAAATTTTGAGCGTCAAGCTTTTTTTTTTAGAAAATTTCGCAGTCAGTTACTAAGCGTCTAGTTTTCTTTAGAAAATTTCGTGGTCCGTTACTGAGCGTCTAGTTTTCTTTTGAAAATTTCGCGCTCAGTTACGGAGCGACAGGGTTTCTTTAGAAAATTTTGGGGTCAGTTACTGAGCCTTAAGTTTTCTTTAGAAAATTTTGGGGTCGGTTATTGAGCGTCTGGTTTTTTTTTTTAGAAAATTTCGCGGTCCGTTACTGAGCGTCTGGTTTTCTTTAGAAAACTTCGTGGTCAGTTACAGAGCGACAGGTTTTCTTAAGAAATTCTACCAATTTTCTTCG
Source organism: Bellardia bayeri (assembly GCA_950370525.1). Lineage (NCBI taxonomy): Eukaryota > Metazoa > Arthropoda > Insecta > Diptera > Calliphoridae > Bellardia > Bellardia bayeri. Next base: position 1,667,681 of record OX493266.1, on the reverse strand, counting down.
TGGTCACTCACTGACAAACCAGCTTTCGTTAGAAAATATTACTTTTCTTCTGATAAAATACCTGCATCAATAATAATGATTTGGTTAACATTATCCCAAAAACACAACTGGGACGAACGACGAATATTCGTCGCCAAAAATTGTAATTGTTAATTGTAAGTAAAAATCCCTTTTAAGAGGTATTTGCTATAAGTATGTCAATTAAGAATTCATTTATTAGCTGCCTCAGTTTAACTAAAACGTAATAATAATAACCTTAAGTTTAGTATTTTCAGTCAATTTGCAATTGCCGATGGTGCCTCAAATTAAAACACTTGTTGCTTCATATCGAAAATATACATACATATGTATGTACCTTCATGTCGTTGGTGAAGGTACGACAAAGACGAAGCTGTCCCAGTCTCTCCTAGTTAATTTTTTTTTTATATACATATGTACATAATTTTTTTAAAAATGGTCACACTATCTATTATTATTGTTTTCGTCGTTATTGTGCTTCATGCGACGAATTTACACAGCGAATTGTCATTTTCTAATTCGTGGTGTTGGGCGAAATTCGACGTTCGTCTCAGTTGTGTTCTTATTGCATTATTTTACTTTACTGTGATAAGAAATTGTGAGTGTATTGTTTGTATTTGCTTCTTCTCAACATTAGTAAAACATTACAAAGAATTAGAGCAAATACAAATCCATTTGTTACAAAAAGTCAAGTATAAATTGCAGTTAAAGCTAAAAGACCTCCAATGATAAGGGTCTTATAAAAAAACAACAACAACAGAAAAACTAATTAAAGCCCGCATAACACTGTAAACAAAAATAACACAGAACTAAGCAAGCAAAAGTGCATACAACACAAAAAAAAAAAAAAAAAACACAAATACACACAATATGATTTACAAGAACAAGAAAAATTAACTGTAAATTCAGTGAGAAAGAGTTATACAAAAATAGAGAAATTTTAAATATGAGGGGGAGTATGTGTGTAATGTATGTACGAAAGTATGTTTGAATGTGCATATAAACATTGTACAGTGTGACCAGATCTCAAAAAGTTAAGCGGCTAAATCATTTTAAAATTAACCTAAAATATGCTAAAACTTGTTTTAAAATGCCAAAAAAAAAATGTGCTAAATTTTTTATTATACTTTCTTGCAATATTTTTGTTTACAATTTGTGGTACGCATGATTAATAAATATTTTTTTACTGTCTTCTTTAATTTGAAAACATTTTTTTAATATTTTAATCCACATCTAATATAAAGGATAGAATTCATGGTATTTAAAGTCATTGTTTTTCTTATTTTATTATACCCTACATCACCATAGTAGGAAGGGTATATTGGCTTTATGCTGCTGTTTGTAATGCCCAAAAATATTGCTCGTAGTATACCAATGGCTGTCGACGGAAAGTACAGGTTGCAATATTGAAGATATTTCGATTGTTGGAATTGGTTGAAATTGTTCAAATATTTCACTTAGCCTCCTTATAACCTCTCGAAATAGGGCTTTATCGATCATAAATGTATGATTTGTAATTGATACATTTTGAAACAAATAAAATATATATGAAACCTAATCACACCTACAAATTTTGTGCAAATCGGTCAATAATTAGTCATAGCTCTCGTAAGGTCCACTTCCGAAAGTTAATTAATCGGGCATAACTCTCTTAGAATTAATAATATACAATACAAATAAATTTCATATACATACATATGTATGTATACCTATAGAAATCATGATACCTAATTTTATAAAGATTGGTCCATGATTAGTCATTGCCCCATATAAAGTTCAATTTCGAAACTCACTTCTACGATCATAAATCTTCTTAAAATGTTGGTATCCAAATGCAATTAAGAATTAGAAATCATGGCACCTAATTGTATAACGATTGGTCGATATCTGATTAGTCATAATGGGAGCTATAAGAATCACCTCTGAAAATGACTTCAACAGGCATTATAATCGGGTTTGTTCTACTATACATTCTTACTTGGATTTTATACAATTCATTCCACTAAATATACGTTTAACTTCTAAATTACTAATTGGCAAAACTAAAATCTTCATAACAAAAATTTAAAGAGGTTTTTCATAAAACGCATTAATGTACATATTCACAAACTTGCTTCCAAAATTCTTGATGATTTTGATTTTTCCACTCATTTATTTTCTAAAATGTTCAAATAATATATCTTTTTTATTTGCAAGCTATTTTTAACAGAAAACAAATTTGTATTCTTCAATTAGGTACCTATAATAAAATGCTAAAAAATGCTAAATATATGTATTATTAAGAAATGTTAAATAAAATGCCAAATGCTAAATGTAAAATTTTGCGGCTAAATCAAAATGAAATATGTAAGCTAAATTTAGCTGCAAAAATGCTAAAATGGTCACACTGATATTGTATTTAAAATACAATAACAACAACAAGAACAAAAATCTCCATTGAAGAACATTGAAGGAGCTGTGCAAAACAATAACAGAGCCAGCCACTACTTAAAAGCAACAAATAAATTATAAATCATGTGTAGTTTTCGTTGTTGTTGTTATTGTACAAATATGAACACTACTCAATTTTGTATAGTGGTTGTTGTTGTTTGTTTTAACAGTGATAGTCATGTTTAGCATCATTAACACTTTAGAAGAGTGGTAAAAAACAACAATAACAATAACAACATGATGGACATAAATAAACAGAAAACTGAAATCAAAACAAACTAAAGTAAATGTAACATGAAAACAAATTTTTACATGCTGCAACATGAATTCTTAATAATTGTTGCCTTAGCAATGATAATTGGTAAATCCCATTTAATGATTTGCTTTCATAAGCTATAATTAAGCTAGAATAAATATGAATACTGGCTATTAAAAATAATAATACATACATATGTACATAAGTACTTACATACATCGATACCTACATAATTAAATTGTTAGCAGCAGTTTAAGCTTTATGATTTATTAAAAACAAAAAATATGTATGTAAAAAAAACATACATACATATGTATGTACACACTGCCTAAATACTTTATATACATACATACATATATAAAAGTTAATATTTTTATATTTATAAACGTAAAATTTTCCCTACTTTGCGGGGTTTATCTTGTTGTGGTCCTTTATACATATTTATGAGTTTGAATGGTTTTTTTTTTTAATTTTATGGCCTTCTCTATGATGCACCGTGGCAGCAGCCTCGAAATTTCTTTTTAGAAAACATTTTAATAAAAAAATAGAGCAACAAGTCAAACGTTTTTTTTAAAGGGTAACAACGAATTGTAGAGATGCTACTTAAATAGCATGAAGTAACTTGTTTAAACAAGAAATCTGTTTATCACAACAAAATAAAATAAAAAATGTATGTATGTACATATGTATGTGTGTATGTATGTGTATATAATAATCATTAACATTTGTATTGTATTGAAAAGAGTAAAGTTACGGTCACACATGGCAAATATTTGACTAAAACGTCGTGACGTAACCACTAAATAAAAGTTGTTTAATTTTTTTTATTTCGAAAACTTATTTTACTAAGAAAAAATCAACATAGAATTTATGTTTTATTTTATTTGATGATATTTGTTTGTACAAAACACTCGTCAGTTTGAATATCGTCAAACAAATTTCTACAAAAATATTGTTTACGCTTTTTTTTAATAAATATTTGCCATGTGTGACCGTACCCTAAGATTTGGCAATTATAAATTATATTGAGCAGGAGACACCTCGAGCATTCATGCAGATGTCCATTGTCAAAGCAAAATTTTTAATCACATTTGATCAAAATGGCCGGTCATATTTTCACTTGAACTGACCGGTCGAACAAATGTACATTAATATTGTCTAGTCAGTCGGCAGAAATTTAACGACCAAATGATGTTAGAACAGTTTGGAAATGTGAAGCTATTCTACAGTATTTTTTTTTTGTTTATTATATTATTTTTTTCAAAGATTTCATAGTAACAGTAACTGTTATACAGTTTTTTTGACTGTTATACTGAACTTTTGTATCAAAATTAGAAGGCGTTTTCGTATTTATTAATTATATGAGTCATATTTGATAATTTGCTATATGTTTAAAACTGTTATATAGTATTTTTTAACTGTTATACTGATTTTTTTTACAATATTTGTTTATAATTTAATTAAATTTTTTAATTTTCTAGATATTTAAAACTATGTAAATAGTATATATGAAACTGTTATACAGTAGTTTTAACTGCTATAATGCATTTTTTGTCAATATTAAGATGTTGCTTTATAAAACCTGCGACATTCATTAATTTTCTATATATTTCAAACTGTTATACTCAAAATATGTAACTGTTATACAGTATTTTTACTTTTCTATATACTTAAAACTGTTATACTCAAAATATGAAACTGTTATACAGTATTTTTTATATAATATTTAGCCACAGTTTTTCATTGTCTATACATTTTGAATGGCTATATACTCAAAATATGAAACTGTTATACAGTATAATGTTAATGCTTGCATAAATTTTAAATTATTTTGTAAAATTTGGTATTTTTTTATCTATAATACAGTTTAACAACAAACTTTATTAACTGTTATACTGTCGAAAATTTCAATACTATTAAATAGTTATTTTAACATTCCTTTTTAAGGGTAGGGTAACTTTAAAACCAAATCTCTTCCTTTGCTTCTAGTTACTGATAAATAACAAAAAAAAAAACTAATTTATTTCTTTCATAGAAAAAAAAACACTGCATTTAACTATTAAAAATAAACAGTCATGCAGCCAGTAAGCGAGTATAACAGTTTCATCAGCGGGCACCACGCACAACAAATGTTGTTATTTATTTTTGCGCCGCTGTTATTGCTGCAGCAGTATAATTTTTTTTTTATTTTATTTTGTTTATATTGTAAACAAACGCATGTGGTGGATTGAGCTCTGCCCGGAATATAGGTTAAAAGTTTAAATATGCACCCGTCCTCTCCACCCACCGAAATTTACAATAAAAATGTTATTGGTCGTACCGACGTTCGGGGCTGACGGCAATTTTATAACAATTTCGTTGCTAAAAATGATGCTGGCTGTCTGTCTATCTGTCCGTGCGCTTTTAAATGCTGCTACTTTTTGTTTTTATAGCTGTTGCCACATTGCTGTTTTTTGTTGTCGTTATATTTTTTTAATGTCAAATTAAAGAAATATTATTTGATTTTTTAAAGTCAATGTAGAAGAGTTTTTTTTTCTTTTTGAAAAATGTGATAATTATGAAATGAATTCATGAGGAATGAATTGATATTGATAACTCAGACGACGACAACAACGATTTATTCAAATTAGAATGGAATTTGAATTTTAAAAAGAGACAAATCTGAGTTTAAATTTTATTGAATAGGAATAAAAGTTTTAAAAAATTTTTAATTTACTGTGATTTGTGATCGAATAAAATGTGTACATATGTGTATATGAATGTGCAGAAGACCAAATTGATTGATTGATAGAGTAGGGACATTTCTGGTTTTTTCACTTTATATGAAAGGAACATTTCTCTTTAACATTGCGAAATAAGTTGAGCATTTTTCATTATAATATATTAATGGTTTCAGTGACCGTCATTTGATAATATATTTTCGAAGCATTCTCTGAAGACAATCGGTCGTCATCGTCCGGAATGTACACTTAGTAGTATCGGAGATTCATATGGATTTGTTGAGAAAAGGAATTCTTTCCTGTAGCCTATGCCTACATTAACTATCTGGTCATCTGGATCCATATTCTTTATCTCATCTGTCCGCATTACACGAATAACCATTGGATGACTTTGATGAAAAAGTTTCATACCAGGAAAGGTTAATTGTTAAAATAGCAACATATCGTCTTGTATGCCATTACAATTGTCTCAGTCGTATATCAATTCTTTACGGTCGATGACAATCCTTCAGCATTTTGGTCGATTTTTAAACCCAATCGTTGCTACATTTGTTATGTGCCATTGACATGCTCCCATAAGACACCTTCGATCTCGACTTTCTGATAAAAATGCCGAATAGGCCGAAGTATTTGAATCTGGGAATTGTATAGAATAAGTTTTTAGATCTCGAAACATAGATTCTAACTTCTGCCCGGGGCCATAGTTTCTATAAGTATTTTTTTTACAGTATTTTGCTTAAATTCCTGCCAACAATTTGCTATTATTTAAAACGATTACATAATTCATACTTCCTATTTACTTTACACACACAAAAAAAACTCTCATTATGAAAAAATAGAATCTGTTTTTCAGCTTTTTTTTTGTTCATACAAAATGCAACCAACCAACCAGCCAGTCAGCCAGCCAAACAAGGGGGACCACGACAAAATCACTTTCATAGAGAAATGCATCATAGAAAAGAAACTGCAATAACAAGCAGCCAACAATAAAAACAAAAAGCAAATAAAATAGAGAAAAAAAAAAGAAATTAAAACATTTATAAAATAAAAATTAGGTCGGAAGAGCAGTGTGCTATGGAGACGTTCAATGCGCTTGCTATTTCATGCATAATGCCCTCTACAGAATAGAATCTATTTTTGTTAGAAAACAACAACAACGGCAACAACACGAACAACAAAATCTACATATAGAAACTTAAACATTCAAACATATGTACATATGTATGTACATACATGACGCTGATAATAATGATGGTGAATGGTGTTTGGTATACAAAATGACAGACAGACAGACAGTCATGCAAATAGCTAAAACAAATGTTGCATAGACAAATGCATACATAATGCATGCCACATACACATTAATGTATGTATGTATAATTATGAAGAGGAAAGTTTGCAACAAAAGTTGAACAAAAAGAAAACCTGACGATGAACACTTTTAATTTCTGCTGCTAGAACAAACTAAAAGGGCTTTCAAAGTGGACAAAAACTTATTAGAAAAACAGACAGACTGAGGAAGGGACAGACGCATAGGCTAACAGAAAGCCAGCCACATAAAATAAAGGTGTTTAGCTTGTAAGAAGAGAACAATGAACAAAGAAATATTGGACAGGTAAAAGGAATGTTGTTGCAAAAAAAGCAAATTTTCTAGATAAAGCAAAAAGAAGATCAAAGCGAATGACACAAAACTATCTAGCGTATAGACAAATGCTGCAAGATATGCCAGGAAGTGTGGACATGAAAGTGTGGTGTGATGAAAAATGAAAGGGAAACATCAAATGGATGCAGTTAAAATGATAGGAATAAGTCTAGAAAAGGTTGGATTGAGGGTGGCAACGAATTTAAATTTACATACACTACAGTGAAAAGAAAATTATAGAGGAACATGAGGGATTAATGCAAGACCCATAGAATAGACTAGGTGCCTGGAATACAGATCTAAGAATTACGGTTTGGATGCCCGCCATAGACTGTGGGTGTATTTGAAGACAAGAGGGTTGTTTCTTTAACAATTCGAAAAAGTTGCTTAAGCTCTCCCGTATTTGGTTCTAAAATTCGTTTACAGAGTTAAGTTGGAATATGGATCTGAGAGTTATGGCTTGGATTCCTGTGGCTTTAAAGGTTTACAGTTTGAAAAAGTTGTTTAAACTCTCCCGTATTTGGTGCTAAAATTTTGCTACAGAGATAAGGATCTAAGAATTACGACTTGAATGCCCGCCGTAGACTCTGGGTGCATTTGAAGACAAGAAGGTTGTGGCTTTAAAGGGTTACAATTCAGAAAAGTTGCAAAAACTCTGCCGTATTTGTTTCTAAAATTTGGTTACAGAGATAAGTGGAAATATGGATCTAAGAATTGCGGTTTGGATGCCCGCCAAAGACTGTGGGTGTATTTGAAGACAAGAGGGTTGTGTTGCTTAACCCTCCCTTGCTTGCTTAAGCTCTCCCGTATTTGGTTCTGAAATTCAGTTACAAAAATAAGTTGGAATATGGATCTAAGAATTGCGGTTTGGATGCCCGCCATAATCTGTGTGTTTGAAGATAGGACGACTGTACAGGATTACAATTCAAAAAAATTGCTAAAACTCCCCCTTATGTGTTTAAAAAATTAGGTTACAGAGATGCCCTGGTATATACTGCAACATCTCATGACTTTCAATTGAGAATCTATTCAGATAAGCAGATATTTTCAAGACAGAGGAATACGACAATATTGTATACAATATTCTTGATTGGTTTGAATAACTTACTTAACTGATGCACCTGAACTAACCATCGACCATTAAACCTAGATTTTTTGTCAGTGAAAGTCTTTTAAGTTTTCGATCTGTATTCCCCAATTTGTTCCCATGCTGCAAACACTGCCAACAACTTCAGCTACCTTTTCAAAACTATTACCGCCAGCAACTATCCAAAAAAAAGTCAATACCCCATACAAAAGCAAGTTGACAGACCAACAAAAAACCCACTTAGAATAATGGCAACAAAAGCAAAAAGGGAAGATGAAGTACATATAAAAACTGCTTTCATATAAATTTACAGGTAGTATGATATGAAAAGTTTAATATGTAACTGAAAAAACTTTTGGGGTGTTTAAAGAAGGCCTGTTTAATAATAAAGCTTTTGGGCAAGTTTAAACAAACTGCAGGATAAACCCCTAAAAATATGATTGTTTTGTATAGAACTTGTAAATGGAAATGAAAGTAAACTGCTTTGTAATAAAAATTAAGGAATTTCCTTGTAGCATTAAGGAGATTGTACTCTCTTTAAGAATGGAACTAATTAAAGCTGAAACTCAGTTTCACAGAAAAGTCAAAACAATGAAACTGAATTTCAGCCTAGAGACTCGCAATTAGTTTCATTCTTAAGGAGAGTAAAATCTTTTTTTTTTTTTTTGAATATAAATCAGGTTGGCGGAGAATTATTCCCTCAAATTGCCAGGTTATCCCACGAAAGATTTAAGTAAGTCCCTATTCGACCTATACCTTCATATAGGAAGCTGGAACGCTTATATCTTGTATTAAAAAAATTTAACATGTAACTAATGCACAACTTCGAAAAACCGCAATGCGGTACAGTTAGATGACGCCAAGCATTAACCAATGCAAAAGTGAGAAGCAAATCTCTCGAAGGCAGCAAAAAAAGGACGGCCTGAGCGCCCTTAAGCAATAATGACAATGAGGCGCGAGTTCTTTCTCCACCCAGAGCTGAATTATGACTGTAAAATCTTCTTAATACTGTTTTTATTACAAAGTAGACAAACTTAGTTTCATTGTTCTGAGTTTTTAGTGAAACTGAGTTTCAGTCTCAAGTCTCTTTGATTTTATTGCACTACACTTCTACTCATTGAAAAAATGTTAATTTGGATGGTACTCCAGATAAAGTTGCTCATTTGGTTAGAGAGTAAATTGAATCGAAACAAATGGCGAACTGTTTTGAAGACATCGCAGGAGAAGTCCTAAGGAACAAATTATTCTCATATGGTTTCCATTACATGCAACTAGCTTAGTTTCTTATATTAGATTGAAAGCTATTACGCAGTAACATATTTAAAATGGACTCCAGCATTAAGGAGAAACAAATTACTGAAACTCAGTTTCAATAAATATCACGAATACTGCAACTCAACATTTTGCTTTCCATTAAAACATTATGCTGGTTGGGCTTGGACGTCAGGTGAAGATGCCGAAGGAATCTAAAGCACCAAATTACTAGCATATTGTTTCAACTTCAAGGAACTAGCTAGCTTCCTTCTATAACTTTTTGTAAATTTTTCCAAAATTTTTTAGGAACAAGCTTATTGAAATTTAGAAATACTATAAATAAAAGAAGAAGTGGCCAAACTATAGTGTTCCATGAGGTTTGGGAAGCTTTGGCTATTGACTATTGGTCCCTTACTACTCCAATGAATTTCAACTGCCCAGCCAACCCTACTGCACTTCATTCAACGATTTGACATGGACTTGTATGCAAAATTCCCGGACTAGAAAAGTGTTTAGATAGATGTAAGAACAACAACACACATTTGTGACATCGGCCATCCTCTCAACATCACAGCACAGAAATTACATCTCATTGGTAGAAAGCAAGGTTCTTCTGCTAGACATAAACCGGAACTCAATGACAATGATGAAATGACACAGCACAGAAATTACATCTCATTGGTAGAAAGCAGAAGAACCTTTTAATAAGATAAAAACCGGAACTCAATGACAATGATGGAATGACACAGCACAGAAATTACATCTCATTGGCAGTAAAGAATTAAAGGTAGAAAGCAGAAGAACCTTTTAATAAGACAAAAACCGGAATTCAATGACAATGATGGAATGACAACAGGCATAAGCAGAACTTATTAATTAATCAATGATGCAGACTAATGGAACCTATCCTCGCAAATTAAGTCAGCTGGACATTCAATAGTAAGTCACAAATGAGTAAAAAGACTCCATAAACTTTTTAAGAAGGTATCTCGATAACGGCAAAACACTTAACATGGAAGTTAGAATATACTTGAGCTTATGCCAGTATAAAGGAAAATTCTCCATAAATTTCCCTTAAGGAGAGATCGTTACCAAGCATAAGGAACTGGAAGTTTGTGATGATAGAAAAACATATCTTTTAACTAGAGTTAATAAGATTACAATTTCACTATAAAAATGGAAGTGATCAGCCAAAAAACTTAAAATAAGATTCATCATCGCTTAGTTAATTAAGAGACAGGCAGACGTTTCAACTTGAAACTAGTTTATTTCCTGCTGAACTAATTCGTTAATTGGCAACAGGTGTAAGAAGGTATTCTGCTAGAAGGCTGTCTGATATGGACCGTTACAGTGAACCATCCGCCAATGAGTGGCTTTATTTATTCCCCAAAATTTGAATTTACTCTCAGAAGAATCATCATACGGAACCTAAATAACGAAGCTTCTGTTTCAAAAGAACTTAAATATGTCGCAGTAGTATCAGACGGATTCCAGTCTAGGCAATATATTTGGTTATTAGACACTCTGTATTTGGTTTCATGTTGTGTGTTTTGTTACACTGTTTTATCGATACTATAATAAAATGTGCTCTGCTGAAATTAAGGAACTTGTCCCCGAAACCCATAGTTTTTTGCGTAATACACGTTCTTCAGCCAGGTCTGATTCATTCATTGTCGACTGGATAGTGGATCGCACAACACATTACAGGGAAAAATCATTCTTTAGCCCTACTGTCCGTATATGAAATAAATTTCCTGCAGAAGTTCTCCCCGTCACTTTCAATATAGGAAATAACCAAATGCTTTCAAATACTACGCACTCTAACATCTCTATCATAACCTATTTTCCTCGATACAACACAATGCATTGCATGAGTAGGAGTCATTCCCTGAGTGCTGGTCAAAAAAAAAAAAAAAAAACACATCAATATGTATTTCGTAAACCGCGAAATAAATCACGCTTTAGAACTGAATCCATGCAAGCTCTCCCAAATTCAGGAAACATGTTCCAAATACTTTTCTTTAAAGAACATATTAAACTTTTGAGAAGTTTGGTTATGAACGTTAAGGTATTCCACATAGGTGGGATAAATGGACAAACTGACTTGATGCAAGCCTCTGGGATTCCGAAATCAAGTTCTAAATGAAGAATATACCAAACTTGAGTAAAATAATAAAGTAGACAACAAAATTGGAGTAAAGAAATAGGTTCTCCTCTTGTTCGTTAAGGTATCCCACATATTTACAGTAAATGGAGAAACAGGAATTCCGGAATCTTGTTCTCAGTGATTTTCCTATAAAATATACCAATCCTTTGATACATATTCCTTTATAGCAGGATGACCTTTCATTAAGAGTAAGTTACACATACCGGAAAATATTTGAACTATTCCAAGATGTAATGCAACTTTATGACTTTAATGGCCGAATTCACAGTCTTAGTTAGCTAATGACAAAGGCTTAACTAATAATTCTTTATTCGCAATGTTTAGTTTGCCATAAGAATAACAAGTAATAGTTAAACAATAGTTAGTATTTTAGTTTACCAATGGTTAACTAATGACCCAGAATTCGGCTATAACGCATGTTATGACTTAAGCTTAATGATTATTTAACAAGATCATTTCATGAAATTTATATTGTTACAACTACAAATACTTACAACACTTTCATTTTAATTAACAAAACAGTTTCGGTTCAATCATTTCAAAAATTTTTTTTTATCTATTTTAACGTTGTCAAGCCAACATATCTGGTATTCAGACATTCTCCCCTCCTTGGATGGCCGGTTACATGAAAAATGCAAACATATCCAAGTTGAAAGTGAATGTAAAAATGTTGCCAAAGAAGCCAGCCAAGAAAAACGAAAACACGACACACAAACCAACCAACAAACAAGCAGACAGTCAGACAAATGGACAGAAACATCATAAGATAGAATGCAATTTGTTAAAGTCATAGACCAATAATACACAACATAACATAACACTCCGACAGCCAACAAACAACAAATGTAAAGAAATATCTACAAACGTACAAACACTTGTATAAAGACAAAAAAAAAACAAAAAATATTACACACAACAACAATATCAAGAAAAGACGGAAAGACCAAACTAACCTAGTTTTTCATTTCATGATGACACAACCAAAGACCAGGAGATTGCAGGGGAAAGGCACTGAAAAAGAAAAATATGTATTAAAAAAAAAAAAAGAAAATAAAAGCGAAAGAAAAAAATGTAAAACTGCTTTAGCGGGCAAAAGTGCAGTCGGTTTTTAAAAAACACACACATATTTACAGAGAGCGAGTATGTACACTCAGTTAAACAAGTAAAAAAAAAACTTATCAACGAATGTTAACGATTTCATAACGCAATTTATATGTTAGCTAAGCTTTAGAGCTTGAAATAGAGAGAGAGAGAGAGAGAGAGAGTGTAAACTGTCGTATATTTTCATCGTCATCATCTTCGTCGCTGTAGTCGTTTTGCTATTAGACATTCGTTTTAAATGTAAAGTTCGGGTTCAAAGACCTTTAGGAGGTCGTTTGTTGTTGTTGTTATTGCTAGCTTGCAACTTACTAAATGCATGCGCCTGCATGCACACTATTACGAACCGCACTCACTCACTACAAATGCATGCATCCACTGAGACCCAGCAGACACTACTACTACAATATTCACACAGTGGTGTTGTTTAGCGGCTGCATAGCTTTAACTTAGTAAAATAACGTTGAATGTTCAATGTACATTAACGCGACAGTGTAAAATCTAATACTGGTGAGTTTTTCTTTATAGTTTTTCTTTTCTCTAAAAGCAGGGTGTTCAAAATATAATAAAGAGGGATCATTTAGGATTTTGAAATAATTTTTAAGCGAAACTTTCATATGAAATTCGTTTATTGTTCTTAATAATAATAAATAGAGGACTATAAATGTAGAATTTTTGAAGTAAAGGTTTTTATTATGGCCACATGTTATACCAACTAAACGACTTACCATCGTTTCGGTTAAATTTAGAAGAGGTAACTTTCTTTCTCAGAAGAGATGTGACAATAAACTCCCATGTTGAGTGACCAGAACAATAGCACCACAATAGCTTCTCTCATGAACAGATTAAAGCAATAGTGTTTGTCATAACAAGGCACTTCTGAGGGCACATGTCACGAGAATGGTGAAAGGAAGAAAAAAATGTTTGTTTACTTACTTTTTCACGACAAAAAATAGAGATCAGGCATTCTATATCCAGGATATATAATGACTAATTAGGGTTGAGATTTTTTACTCCGAGATCTTAAAACTCTTCGACTGGACACAAGACATACTGATGATGCCGTTCTGTTAGTTAATGGCAAATTTGTGATCAATCTTTCTGGATTAAGCTGCTGTTGTGTGCTTGATGATAATTCTCATAGATGGTTCAATTCACAAGGAGAAGAATACCGAAACAGACAACTTCATCTGTAAATTTCGATCATGAACTTAAATTGATAATTGATAAATTGACAGGTTCTATCAGGAATAGATTAAAGTAGTAGTGTCAGTACTACATCAAAGTCACGAGAGCGGTAAAAGGGAGAAAGAGCTGGTAGTTTACTAACTCTTTCGCAACAATGTATCATGCTGAATGTTAACACACATGATTCCTGGATAAAGCATACATATTAACGAGAAAAAGCTGGTAATTGAGAATTTTTGAAATACTCCATGATCTTGATAGTCTTCGAGTGGGCACAAAATATTATGATGATGTCTTTCTGTTAATTAATAGCCATTCTGTCTGGATTAATATACTGTTATAGTTTAATAATAGTTCTTAGAGAGGAGTTAATTAACAGGGAGCGGAATACCGAAGAAGAATACTGGGTTGAAAATCTGTAATGCTGTCAATGGAAGCAAAGTCTTCATTTGCAAATTTCGATTATAAACTTGAATTGATTTCAAATCCGAAAATAAAAGTTAGAAAGACATGTACAATTTATTGGATATCTTGATATTTGTATGATGGGCTATAATAGAATAGAATCGCGGCACTGAGTCTTGCAAAAGCACGGATATCTCCAGCCACCTAGGTAATATACAGAATAGTGGCAATCAATCTTATGCATTCCTACACCAAAGAATATGCTCTTATGCTAAAACTCAGATTAAGAATGACAAACTCAATATTTGAGGATCTTTCGTATGAAATGTCACTTAAATAAAATTCCACGGATAGTGTAGATTTTTGCAAGAAGCTTGTTATTTTACATCTTTGGACTGAGAAATTTACAGAAGAACATAATATTTTCTAAATGTTGGATTAGATGATATTTGATTATGGTGCGATGAGCCAGGGAATAACGTTCTTTACTTTATCTTTCAATCTGCTTAAATATCATGCAGTCTATTAAAACCTGTTGACTTTTTTTTATCTTAGAGTGTAGAGGACTTGAAGAGCAATATTGGTAATCAAATACAACATTGAAAGTCAAATACACGAAACTAGCAAAACGTTTCTGAAAGGATCGCAGGAATTCTAAACTGTAGCTGTATAAAGACCCTTCATGATAAGGAAGCAACGTGTACGTTATCGAACATTTTGATTTTAGTTCAATCGCTAAAAAGAATATTGCGCCAGTTCTTCTCAGACAAACTTAAATGTGTTCTTGCGAAATCCAGTCTTGCCTTGAAATTTTTTTCCGAAGCAAATTTTCTTTCTTTAGCACATTGTAGTCGACGCCGAACAGTTCTTGCAGAAATAACACATCCAATATCGGCCGAAATATTCCTGGATGATACATTAGGGTTCTTTTTAGCGAGTGTTACAATCATGTTAAGATGGCAAAAACAATCGGAAAAATAAAAAGTCACTATTTCTAATAGTATTTTGAAATTTTTATTTAAACGGCAACATAACAATTCAAATTTATTTAGTCTCTTGTACAATATACTTATGTATATCAAAATACATAAATTTTAACTTTTTATATAAAAGAATTCACAAAAAATATAATGTTGAACACCACCTGTGTAATATTTTTATAATATCTTAGTCCGCATTCACACTTTTCAATTCTGACTCGTCAAGGCAAGTATTTTTGAATGAGAAGGGAAAAGAGAATAAAAGGCGTACAAACTTGACGGCACTAGTCAATTTTCTTATTTCCTTTTGTTTTTTTCTTTCATGCATTTGGATTTGCTTAAAAAAGTACGAAAATTTAATTGACGTGTGTAAATGAAATGGCAAGTTCAAAATGGCAAGTTGAAATTCAGAAATTGTTTCCACAAAAAATTTAGTTCATGGAATTCAGCATTTAAAATTGCTTTTCATGTTTACAGATAAATAAACCTGACTCAATATTATTTGAAGATATTATACTTAAACTTAACAATTGTCAATAATTAATAAAACACTACTATTACTTAAGCTAGATTTACACGATTGAAATTTTCTTCAAAATTGCTCTTCAAAATGCTTCAAACTCGTGTAAACAGCAAAATTTCTTCAAGATTTATTTATTTAATAACTATTAATAACTAAATTTAAATACATTTTGAAGAAATTTTGCTGTTTACACGAGTTTGAAGCATTTTGAAGAGCAATTTTGAAGAAAATTTCAATCGTGTAAATCTAGCTTCAGTTCTGTTTTTGATATATGTCATGTTCATCTTAATATTTATGATATTAAATAAGAAAAATAGTTGTTGTCTCCCAAAAAAGACAGAGAATTTGGTAACAAAAACATTAATAATAAATAATGATAGAAAATTTAAATAATTCCGAAAATCGTCACTTTCAATGATAAAAATCGTCAAATCGTCACCTTGCTATTTTTGAAACAAAAAAATCGTCAAATCTGGAAGCTATTAGTGTAGTGTATCCAACTGTATTAGTATATTAATATACCCTCTCCGTAATTCAGCCTACATAAATCTTTTAAAATTATTTATACCGAGATACAGTTTTACATACAAAATATTTATATTCGCAGAAATCATGGCACTAAATTTTTCCATGCTCGGCCTATAATAGGTCATATCTCCTATATAGCGCTTATTTCTTAAAAACTGTTTTATAAATAAGTATACTGGCTATAGGGTATTATATGGTCGGGCTTAACTGGAATTTGTTCTTTTGAAATAAGGGAACTAGCTATGTACATACTTATGTTCTTTTTAGAAGAAGTCAAACCATTTCTAAATCTCTATTTTCCATTACTGCTATTTTGGTTGCCCTATCTATGTACATAGGTATAACTTTATTATATCAGCCATTTATTTAAATTTTCATTGTTGTTGTTGTTATGAGACAAACCATACGAGGTTGCTGGTTAATTTACAAAAAAAGAAACAACAAATATTTCTAATATTTTCATATTAAATAATCGGTAAAAATTAATACAAAAAAACGTTGATACAAAGAGTCTAAAAAATGAGCAAATAACTGAAAGTGAGAGTGAGAGAGAATAACAGCCATATCTAAATACCGAAGGAAAGCGGAACGTATTTTTACGCTGTGCATTAGCGCTGATGCTCCTTCCCTAAAAAAAAGCGGCAACGTTATGTCAAAACGATAAAAACAGGGTTATCAAACAAATAAATAAAACGACCCTGTTTATTGTAACTGTTGGCCATTGTTGATTTATTTCTCTTCTTTTTCTTTTGCAACTAACTTCACTGTGAAACGCCTTGTCAAAATCGGATTTTCCAATAGCAAAGCGTTGGCGCTGCATTGTTTCGGTAGGCTCCATACAAAATGTATGAGCATGAGAAATTTTGACATTTAAAAAACGCTTACCGTCGGTATTAAGGGATGGCTGTAAACGTAATAAAACGAGTTGCCAGCGTTGTCAACTTCGAAATTTCAAAACACACAAAAATAAAGAAAAAAAAAACACGCCATTTAAAAAAAAACGCACCAAATTTAGAATTTATTTTACATTTTTTTAATTTCATAAATTCTATATAAAACTTTTTATCTACGATTTAATAGTAAAAGTCTTTTTTTTAACAAACTAATAAAGATAAAATAAGCACTTAACCACGCAAAATTTAACTCATAATATACTATTCGGAACTGAAGTACTAATTGGTAAAAGGGCTAATTTCAGTACATATTTGGTACTTTTTTAAATTATTTTTGTTTTCTAATTTAAGTACTTCTATTTGAATTTTTTTTCAGTAAAATTTGTTATATGTTTAAAATGTTAATTTTATTTTCAAACAAAGATTTTCACCTTATTCACCTTTAGCAATCACCTTCGTATCTAAAATATGTATATTTAATGGGGTACTTTTGCATCGTATATATTTCATGATAATGAATTATAAATAAATTTATTATATTTTCTTCGACTTTTTTGTATGATTTTTTTTAAATAATTTTTTATTTGTTATTTTTTAAATATTAAAATAAAATAACTCCTGAAGAAAAGTTCCAAAGGAAATCGAAATATCGAGTAATTTATATATAAAAATAACAAATTTTTTATAAAAAACAAAAAGTGACCTCAAGTCTAAAAATTATTAAAAAAAAGATAATATTTTATTAAAAAACTGCCATTAAAAATTAGTAAAATATAAAGATTTTATCACATTTGTGAAATTGACAAAAAAAAAGCGCACCGCTCACCAACTAAGGAATTTTTCGCACAAAACAAATTTAAAAAAAACACCAAAAATGGTGCAAAACGCACCAAGTTGACAACGCTGCGAGTTACACAGCTAGAGAGAGAGAGAGAGAGAGTGATAGTATTGAATTAAGAGATAACAAAGCTGCTTCTTCTATGATTTATAATGCACTTTTGTAAATATGTACACAACAATAAAATGTATTGTTGCAGCACCACGGCATTTGAATGTTTGTGTTTGTGTGTGTGTGCTAATGAAATTAAGAGTGAAGTTTACTGTTAGAAATTGGTATGAATGTATGTTTAGCTTATTGCTAGTTGTAGCAATAATAACAAAAACAATGAAAATACAATCTACATGGCCAAGTTAAAGTTTACTTGTCTTTGTACTTACTCTGGCAATTGCATGATGATAATTTAATGCATTCCATTTTATTTACACTCGTACCTACCGTTTGTTGTGTATATGTATGTGCATATATTTTTGTATGTATTGCAGTAACTGTTAGTTGCATGAAAAAGCTTTGTTTTTTTTTTGCGATTTTCTTTTAATGTATTCCCAATGGATAATTGAGGAAGCTTTTTGATTTGAATGGGGCAATAAAAATTTGTTGAATTGAAATACTTGCATATGGGTAATAAATATTGCTTTGCTTTTCTATTAACGTGGTGGCTATAAACATTTATTAAGATTATGTTTTTTTTTTTTTAATTTAATAATGTCAAAAAATATGTTAGGTTATGTGGAAAAGGGTTTTAGCAGGATAGATAAGTAGATTCCTAATCTCGTAGCTTAGAAATGTCGTATGTTTATTGACAATCTTTAATAAATTTTAAAGCTGTCTGTAGTCTGAGATTCTGGAGAAACGTAAAGTTTTAAGTTTATCTTATAAGATTACAGAATGCTTCAAATATTCATAATATATTTAAAGAAATAGATTAGAAGTTATAACTGTTGTACCTCATTTAGTAAGTCTATTTAAGTAACAATATTGGCGATGTGATATCTTTCTCAAAACATCTTTCTTCGCCTTGCTCCAGCTTTCTAATACTGAACATTTGTGACATTTCTAAACATTATATTTGGAATTAGAATGTCATACTTACAAGCCACTTCATATTGTATGCGTACATTCAAGTGTTTCGGCTTTAATGTTCTTGAAGCATCAATATTGCAATAAACCATGCATTGTTCAAGAGAACATGGAAGAACCCAATAGATCTTGTTAAACAAGATAAGTCCCACTAGTTGGGGCAAATTCTCCAACTCTTTTATATGTATCTACATGTAAAAAGCGAATTGCTATTCATTTATAATGACATTGCTCAATCAAGATGGAAACGTGAATCCACTTGCATGAATACGAACTTTAGGCTAAGTGAAATCGAGAACGCACTATGCAAATTTGGCAACCATGACAGAAGAATAGAATTAACCTATCATGACTTCTGCAGAAGCTGCCATAATAAAGAGGATGTGGAGACTATCTCTCACTTTTCTTTGTCACTGACCAGCATTGGAGGACTTAAGAATTAGGTTTGTGGAACACACAAAACATCGTTTGCTTTATAAGGAACTTTAACTGGTTAAGACAACCAATCGAATCTCAATGCGATGACTTTGAGCCAATAGTTCAAATAAACCGTAGCACTTTTTCTCCATCTATCACTATCAAACTATTTCTATCTCTATCTCCATTTCCTTCTATACTCTTCCGCGGTTTTATCTACCGTCCCTCTTTTCTTCACAACTATCTTTTGTTTCAATAAAGCGGTATTTATGATCGGCGGCTAGCTAACTAACTAACCTTATATGTATGGCGTTTCCAAATAACCTTTTGACTAAGTGTTTAGGCCCTACAGGCAGGCTGTAAACCTGTAAACGAAACTGTTGTGGCATCTAAACACTCCCTCAAGAGTGTTTAAAACGACTCTCGGAAATGCCTTATTAAAGATTTGGGCAATTTACCTCCCCAATGATTGGCACTTACCTTTTCCTTTTACTTTTTTGGATGCCTTAAATTCCTGTAGACTCTGGAAGAATTAAAAGTACAAGATATTAAAGGCAAGTTTTGAGAGAAAGAGATTTTAATGTAACAACATTATAATAGTGAAACCAGTGATAGAAACCAACATAAGTTTCCATTAAGTCGAAAGAAAAGTGACTTGAAAAAATGAAACCAAACCAAAGTATATTTAAAACCGAGACACTTTATTTTTGACATCTTGAAGTAGTCAGTAACACAAATCAAGTATACTTAATGTAATTGAACAGCATTAACTGCCAGTTCAACGATGATTCGTTTGAAAACCATTCCAATGAGTCCTAAAGACTGACTCCCTTTTCTTGCCACATTGCGGAACTCTTACTTTAGTTACTATAACACTTATCTTTAACAATTTTCCTTACTTTCAAATCCAACATAGTTTGCCATTTAATTGTTATGCATTCATGAGTTTAATCACAATTCATTTCCTTCCTGCAATTAGATCTACATAAATTAATTAATCGTTTTAATTTCATCCTTTTACTTTCATTCCAGTTCAACCCTAATCTCTATGCAACACCTACGGATACCTCAACATTAGGTAAGTTTCATTCATTACAGTTGTTTGGCAACTTTATTAATGCTTCAACCATACCACAAACTCTTACAATACACTACACTATTTATCCTAATGAACATTAAGTTACGAGCAACTACGTACGTGAAACTTAACCACAATACAATCATTTCCGCAATTAATCTGTAAAGTGTGTTGAAAACAAAACTTTATATGAAATAAGAGTTTAGTAAAAAATAAAGGCTTAACAAATCCATTTGATAATATGTATTAATGAAAAATCCTTAACGTTTAAACGGGGTTCAAGACCTCTAAACTAGCATGGCTTAGGAAAGAAATGATACAGAAATGATCTTATGCTCAAATGTTGTGCACACACTGAACTTTTTGCTTGTACTCGTTAGGAGTTTTCATTGCAAACGTCAAGTTGCAACATGGGGTTGTTAAAATATTTGGCATGATATTCATAGTCATGCCATTAATTTTTAAAATGTAGAAAAGAGCTGCCATGGCAGGGTAAATAATTTTAGATATTGATTTGAACTGCTGGAGATGTGAATGAAAGAGTGATGTTATCAGAACAATAAACAAATGAGTCAGTGTGTAAGCCTCGATTCGAGTGTCCCAAACGGTTACAGCCATTTAGCAATTTTAGGAAGACTTGAGAATTACACCCTTCCTAGAAAGTCCAAAACGGCTACGGCCATTTATTCAAGTAGAGAAGACTTTGGAATTATTATTAATTTTGTTGGAGTGCTGTTTTGATCGTCATCGAATGTAAAACATTTGAAGGCATATAACTAACATTGTTGGTTATATGCCTTTGTCTCAAATTTGTTATAAGACTAAATGTTTTGAGAATCTTCTAAAAATCACCCATCGTAAAACATTTGAGTGAATCTTATGTACATTGGTTGCTTCTCTAAAGCCAAAAAAGCGGTTTTCGAATTGGGTGAAAAACTTTTGAGGAACTTACATTGTGAGTTTTGCTGAGACCAAAGCAGTTTGCCCAAATTTTTCATTAGACTAAATGTTTTGAGATTCATGGAATTGGGTAAACTATGAACGTAGTTGAGAGTGCTCTTCTCGTCTTGAGGTCAAGAAAGCGGTTTTCAAATTGGGTAAAAACCTTTTGAGGGAATCTAACTTAAATTGTGAGTTTTCGGAGACCAAAGGAGTTTGTCTCAAATTTGCCATTAGTGTTAATGAACGAAATGGTGTGTAAGCTTATTGATCCGACCGGGACTTTGTTATGGTTAAGTGCTCGTTACGGTCTCGCCAAATCGAGCGAACGATCTATTGGAGATTGTCATTATAGGAATAAATGTTTTCGTTGGTGCATCTGAACGGTTTGGTTAAGGACTCAATACAGACATAAAGGATACTGATTTAGTATTCCTTACATTGACGCTTGCTTTCTTGGTTTTACATCGAAACCGAGACGTCTACTTTTGCTCAATCTCTCGAATCTTGTAGAGATTATCTTCGTTTGTGCAACTGAATGGTTTGGTTAAGGACTCAATACAGTTATGCAGGATTTATGATTTAGTATTCCTAACATTAACTATTTCTTTCCTGGTTTAACAACGGAATCTAGACGATTTGTTTTGCACATCCTGATGGATGTGATTAAGATGGATATCAAATGAATAACTACCCGTTACGGTCATAGTGGATACTGATTTAGTATATCATTGCGTGGTAACAACGCAAACAAACTGTTTTGTTTTGCACGATCTGTTGGAGATAGGAGAACTGGAGGATTTGATTAAATACTCATTATGTTTGTATGGGATATGGTATACCAATGCATATGATGCTATTTTGTCTTTGTGTTATTTTAAGTTATATTATCCTTTCTTTCTGGAAATATTTTATATTAAGATTTTTCGAAATGTTTGTAAGCAAATTGCTTTTAATGTATATACTACGTACTAACTACTCCTTAGATTCCCGGGATACAATGCAGTAATACATTAATAAGTAAAAAGTTAGTTATTAAATCAAGAGAGCTTAGTCTTCATTTTTAAGTAGCATGAACACAAAGAATTCACAAATAATGCCAAATCTAAAAAGATCTTTTATAACTCTACATTCCCAAGCTCTTATTTCTTAACTTGGCAACCCCTCTGGATTATCCTATAACCGCATTAGTAAAGCACTCAGTTGTTTTTGTGTGTCATTTTTATAGCTGTCTTTTTTTCAAGTCATATTTTACCGTTAAACTAGCTATTGTGCAATAGTTTTACACTCACACAGCGTACATTATAATTGCATCTTGCAACAAAAAGTTTTCGAACAAAAACAGTACTGCATTCATTTAGTTTGTTGCTTGACTGCCAGCCAGCCAGACAGCCAGCCGGCTTATTTAACTCATTCGTAGGAAAAACTATCAGTCTCC
Source organism: Bellardia bayeri (assembly GCA_950370525.1). NCBI lineage: Eukaryota > Metazoa > Arthropoda > Insecta > Diptera > Calliphoridae > Bellardia > Bellardia bayeri. The sequence goes on along the minus strand of OX493266.1, from coordinate 1,644,702 downwards.
ATGCGATCGCTATGGAAATAACAAACCAGATATTTTCCAATTTACTTACGTAATTTTCATTTTCTATCAAATGAACACAAACAGACAATTTCAACTCTCTAATGTTGCAAAATACCCACAGTTTGCTGCATATACTACATAATTTTCTTCTTAATGGTTTGAAATATCTGTTTCACTTTTAGTTTCTTTTTACTACTTCATTACAATTTGCTGAAAACTGCAGACACCAGCGGCGCATTTCTACGTTCCTTGGTCTGTTTGTTGTTGATTCTTCTGCTTTATCTAATACAAATGATCTCCGTTTTACAGTGCTGAAGTTTTGTGGGTCGCCATCGTAACTACATTCCTCTCTCTCTCTCTCTCGCTCTATCTCTGCGACTTGCTCAATCTCTAACTGTGTAACAGTTGTTGTCATTAGCTTGTGGTTGCAGTTGCACATAGTATGTTGTTTTGCTGCTGCCGGTATTTCTGTATTAAGTTGTCTTGTCTAGTAAACTTTTCCGCTTTTCACGTTCAACGTTGATGATCGTCATGAAATCGTAGTTGTTTTTTTTTTTGTTGCTTGTTTATGTGCCACAATTGCTTGACTGCCTGCGTTGTTGTTGTTGTTTTTACTTTTTTATTTCGTTGCGCTGATGAAGTCCAACGTTGTTGTTTATGTTGCACAATATTTGTGCAAGAAGAAAAAAGTTATAAATGTGTTGTTGGGTTGATGTTGGTGGTTTTCTTTGATGGAGGAACAAATAAAATAAATGAAATAAAAAAAAGTGAATGGAAATTCAAATAGAAAACACTGAGGAAAATCGTTGTGGTGCAGGCAGATATCTGGGAATTACACTGCATTGCGTTAGAAAACCACGAAGAGACCCAAACAGCTGCCTATCCATAGCACTGCAATATTATCACAAGGAGGATAGTGCAGATGATAGTGTCCCGGACTATCAATCTAAGGGTTCGATTCTCTGGGTGTTTTCATGAGTCAATTCTTGATACAAGTTTGTATCAATAAAAAATATCATGTAAATGTCAAAGAATTCCTTCATTTAATTACTGTACGACCTTAGAGTATCTATAAAGGATCAGATGTAACATGATACGCTTTTAATTATTATGACGTGTTCCGAAGACATCTATAAGTCTTCAATCAAATTGGTATTATTTGCTGCTGATTCCGGATAAATTATAATAGTTTTAACTTTAGCCATTCCAAGGCTAATATCTCTAGGATCAATCTATTAATTTAGTAAAACTATTTCCTTTATTGAAGTCACAAAAGCCGCGCAATAAATTAGTATGGTGATGTTCTCCAGGTTATTGTAACTGACTTTATACAAAAGGAGTATCCCTCGAATTTTGGAACATATTGAGAATGGTTGTTATAATGAGTTCTAGTAACACTAATTATGTTGCTGTAAAAGGTCTAAATATTCTCGTTTCGGTACAAGTGTATCCTGTCTCCTACTGGCAGTTACTCTCTGTGTCATGATCCTCTTTCGCCCACTAGAAATTGTATTATTTCCGATCAGCATTCATCGATATATTGTGTATGAAAATTACTGCCGGATTCTTTTAAATAGTTTTAACATTAAGTACTCCCACACCAATCTATTGATTTAGTAAACATATTTAATTTAGAAAGTCAATATCACAAAAGCCTAAGAGTGAGTTTGGTGTTAAGGAATCTTTTTTACTTATTCGTTATTTCACCATTAGTACAATTGCCTGCAACGAGTGTCTAAACATTCCTTGCAGTAAGCATGTATCCTTTCTCTTATTGGCAATAAGCCTCTGCTACATGGTCTTCGTTTCTCTATTGAAAAGTATTCCGTTATTGCTGATGTTAGGTAAACAACTGGTCGATCAGTCAACACTGTTTGTTTCCATTTCAAACCACCCTGATTTCTTGGCGAAAGTGTAGATGTATCCTAAGTTCATCTTTGACAGCTCTACCAGGCATGATATGTAAGAGATCCCTAGTATAGACTTTCTTATAATTGGCAGAGTAGCTGAGTTATTGCCACTTCCGCCACCTCATTGTGACAGCTCCTACAGTAATCATTGTCCCGTAGGCGCGAAATATAATATAGCAAGGTTAAGAATAAACTAGTTTAACTCCACTAATGATGAGCGATTCCCTTCTTAGGTCAATTTCCTTAGCACTTCCTTTTCAACACAAAATTTTTCTCAGTGTAAACGTCAACTCATATGATCATTTTCTAATACAATATTATGTAATCGTTATAGCATGCCGTTATTTTATTACACAAATAACCAAATGCAAGAAAAACTACAAGATGCCAGACACAAGATATTCGATGCAACTGCTGCCACAGCAACAGCAAAGACAACCAGAAGAAATAAAATGCATTGAAAGTAAAAAACTCCTCTTACAAGAAGATAAGTACGTGACGTTGCGCATATGTATTCGTACATATGTAGTTGTTGATGTGAGTTTTTCTTTGCTACGAGTATGATCATGGTTTCAATTTTTCTTCATGTGTTGTAACAACGCAACTGAAAACATTGCTACTACTAATGCTGCAATTGCTGCTGCTGCTGTTGCCGTTTGATGTTACATCTAACCCAGCTTTAGTAAGTCTTAAAGTTTTCGAAGACTGCCAGCCAGGCAATCAGTTTTACCTGAAACGTAACAAAGGAAGAAGTTGATGGAAAAAAACATGCCACAAAACATGCGCCACTGCACTGATTAAATAATCGTTGTGTTTTTGTAGTTTTTGTTGCTGCTTTTAGTTGTGGTTGCTGGTATTTATTTTAATGAAATTGACTGCCTGTTGCTAATGCAAAAATACTGTTGCCGCTTGTTGTAATTACATTTTGCTGTATGTAATTTTCCAGTTTTATATGCCATCTAGAGGAGGGCATTTGCGTGGGAATTGTGGGTTTCTTGTGGGGTTTGTAATACCAAGTTTGGAGTATTGAAGAGCTCAGGTTACTGTGGAAGGATACAACATATTTTTTAATAGGATTTCAGTCTTCAAATATTTTATTTCTAAAAACTGAATTTCAATAAATCGAAATGTTTCCAAGATTTTAAGGAAATATGGTTTCTACAGCAAACTTTGATGGCACTATTAGGATCTGCCGGTGATAAATGTTTTTCGTGCAACTGAATGTTTTGTTCAATGCGATCATAGATGCTAGTTTACCCTTCCTTCCTGGTTTCATACCGAAACCTAGACGCCTGATTTTCGATTTTCTACAATTCATCATACGCAGGTATTCCGATATTTTAAATGTCCTCCATCAAAATGGTGTGATTTTCCATCTTCGCAAGAAATATTAGATTGGTTGGTTTACATGGTTTGATTCTGTTTTCAAAAGGATCACACCACTCAATGACATTGGCAACTAGAATCATAAGCAGATGCTGGTAATTAGAGAGTACTAAATCCAACCTGTAGCGTTCAGGCTTTAGATAAAATTTCACCATTTGGTACTTGATAACAAGTTGGTTTTTTTTAATTTTTAAAACTTTTTGGCTTATCTGCAGAAAATACCCAGAGTCTTTGGCGGGAATCGAACCCACAACCCTGTGACTGATAGTCTGGCACACTATCGCCTAGTCTGTTGGGGCACCTTAAGTATGTGAGTATTGAAACAGTTTTGTCTTTTCACACTCAGGAGCTGCGCACTGCATTTTTTATTGTAAACTGACCACATTTCCTTAGTGATCTTATATGTGTTGAGATTGCGCCACCTATTTTCAGCCTTTGGAAAATAGTGCCTAAAGATGTCACTTTTAATGGTGGCAAGAGGTATTGCGACTGATATACCAGTTGAGACATTTAAAGCGGATCCTGAAAAACACTGGATTTATGTGAAGAGAGTTTTAAACGAAGTTCATCGCAGAAGTCTTCGGATTCGAATATTTCGGGAATATTTCATTCGCATAAAATTCTACAAGCTTCCCTAATCACCAGTATCTTAGCCTGAAAAACACTGGATCCGACGCCACACTCTATCTTTGAACCATCAATGTATACTTTTATGTCATATCCATTAATCATAAGACCGCCTTTCCATTCTCTTCTTGATGGGTAAGACTGTAAGTAAAACATTTATGTAAGAAAAAAGTCTAGAAATAACTGGTCTTCAACTTTTGTCCTCCGGTATGTCGGTATCTTAATTTACACTGATAGTTCAAAAAAGAAAACGGTGGCATGCTCTGGAGTTGCCTCTAATGATCTTGATATCTTGGTTTCTCTCCGCTGCTTCAATGGTTGAGTTTCGAGAAGATTCTCTTATTATTAGATAGGCATATTCAAGGTTCCCAAATAAATCTTGTCAAGTAAGAATGGATTGACTGAATCCCCTTGATGTGATGCCCGTATTGAATATGATCATATTTAGCAGCGTCTTCCCAAGTCTCCTATACCCCGCCAAACATTTCCACTACGAGTTTTTTCCCCCAGTCTAACGTTTCACTACAGTTGACTTATATTTCTTGAGGTTTTTCTTTTAGTTTCTTGTTTGCAACATTTTCATTTTAGGTTTATGAAAATAAAAGAAAAACGAAACGATATGGAAACTAGTTTTTATGCACGATAAATTGAGAGTTATGCCAAGTTTTATTATTATGTAAACAAATTGCTATCAGTTGCTAAAGCGACACAAGAAAACTAAAATGGAGTAGAGGGGGTATATACATAGTTACCCCCTGACCCCCTTTCCATGAGTACATAATCAATGACTTTTCTTTTTTTTTTTTAATTGGATGAAAGAAATACAAAATTTCTAACTCCTCGCCCCTCGTTGTAAAGCACACACGATTTCATAAGTGATCTTGTCGTTTGATTGTGTCTATTGGCTGTGAGAGAGAATGTATGTAGGTATAAGAGATTGTATTTAATGGCGGAAAACTCTGGAAAACTTGTTTCTATTCATGTATAGATGTAAGTGTTTGTGAGTGTGGCAAGTATTACGTGTCGTGTTGAAATAGTTAGATTCAGTTTGTTGTTGCTGTTGTTGTTGCAGTTATTGCAATAAAAGTTTTTGTGCACAATAAATTGTGTTTTACTTTCAGTTGCACTTAAACTCTATTTTGCCACATAGAAAATCTGGCGATTATCAAACAATGTTGTTTGTTGCATGTGGCTGCTTGCTTGCTTGCTTGTGTTTCACTTTTTTTCAACTTAGTTTTTTTTTGGTTTCAATTTCGATGTCGTAATAATCATTATATATGGCGGTCTATTAGATAATAGCTGTAGTTTTTTTTGCATGTTGCCTGCAATTTTATTGTTGTTGCAGCAGCAGCTATTGTTGTGTTGTAGAGTTCATAAAAGGAAATTATTCATTTTTGGAGTTTGTTATATGACCGTGGGTCATTAGTTATGTTCATGTAACCTTTTATTTTCGTTGCTGCTGTTGCAGCAATTGTTGTTGCTTAAATGCTAGTCCTTGATCAAGATATGGCAAAGAAAAGGTTAAATTATATAGACTTTAATAAGAAAAGTAATAAATTATGGGAGTTGCAATGATGGTAGGTAAGAGTTTACAACTTTGGAAAGTCATTAGCAATTTGTCGACTGGACTGGACAGCCGATCGCACAACACATTACAGGGAGAATTCGTTCTTTAGCCGTACTGTTCGTTTGTGGAATAAACTACCAGCATAAGTATTCCCTGCCACTTTCAATATAGGAAAATTGAAATCAAATGATCACAAACACTACTTCCTCTATTCTCCCATCCATAACCTAGTTTCCTAGTTCCAATGCAATGCCAAGAAAAAAAAAGCCCAATATCTAGACTCTAGTTTGGTGGACATAAACTAAAAGAGAATATGTTGCATAAGTTGATACACAACTGAACACAACTTAGAGATGGATTTGCATTGAGATTATGATATAGAGGCTTTGAACACTATATTGTATATAACTCCTACTTAATGAATCTCTTTCTCTCAATGCTGGAGATGGTTACCCCAGAACTTTGTGTAGCTTTCCTCGTTCCTAAATCAAAACTCGGACTATACAATGCCTCTTACGTTCGTGGATAGGATATTCAGAGTTCTTATTCCTCTTACATTGGTTATTAATAAGACTATTCTAACCAGCAAAATCGTAGAAACTTGCATAAGCTTTATGAAAACATACATCTTGTAAGTCTATCGACCTTATTTTCGCAACTTCGGGGCATTGGCTAACAAGTTCGCATTGATAGAGAGACGTCGGACAGTTAGTATCCTTTTACACTAGCAGGCAAAAATCCTACGCAAATAGAATACTAGCAGCTTTGTCAACATTTAGCCGAAACTTATGTCACTTATATCTTTCGCCAAGTATTCTAACTTAATCAAGCAATATACGAAAATGCTGTCAATACTAGAAGGACTATCATTATTCTGCTTTATGTCCCTGCTTATAACACATTTTTTTGTTTGAACCAGCACTAAGGGGATGACGTCTAGTCATCCAATACATTGTGGTAGAAATAGTTTAAGGGAGGGTGGATAGAGGGAGTAGTATTTGTGAACATTTAATTTAATTTTCCTATATTGAAAATGACAGAGTAAACTTCTGCGGGTAGGTACAAATTATCTCTGTAATGTGTTGTACGATCCACTGTCCAATCGACCATGAATGGGTAAGCCCTGACTGAAGAACATGTATTGCGGGTTTCGGGTACAAGTTGCCTAATTTTAGCGCAGTACATTCTCTTATAGTATCGATAGAACAGTGAAGCACATAAGATATCACAATTATCAGTGCTAACAGAGCTATAAATTGGGGGAAAAAAAATTAAAAAAGAATTAAGCTAAAATATCAAACTATAAAATAAATTTGCCGCTTATAATAGGCACCAATTATTAATTTTTATTTCCAAATTCTGACACAAAACTAATGAAATCTGTGGTATAATGGTTATTACATCCAAAAATGGGTTAAATTAAACAGTCATATTGTCACTCCATCATTAAAAATAAAAGAAATAAGCCTACGTAATTGTTTATTGTTGTAAAACAAACATTCCTCATAGTTTATTTAACAAGAGAGACAGAGAGGTAGAGAGAACTAAAAAACAAAGTTCATTGACTTTATTTGGTCACAAAGCATGACTTTTTTATTATTATGTATGTATGTAGGTATTATTGTTGTTGTTGTTTTGTTTTTTAGTTTTAGTGGTAATATTTGCAAAACCAAGTCATAAAGTAGATAACAAAAACAACAACAACAACAACAACACGAACGAACAAAAGAAAAACAAGTTGAACATTATGTAACATTTACCTACTAAACGCCAAAAGAGCCAACGAAAAAAAACACAAACAAGAAAAAAGTACCAACAAACAGACAGACAACAACAACACACAAGACAAGACAACGAACGGTAAACCTAGAAAAAACAACAAAAAAAATGTATTTGCACAGCAAAAGAAAAACAACAAAAACTGCAACCACAAATAGACAAGGAAAACATAGTTTTTTTTATTGCTAATATTGTTGTTGTTGTTATTGTTAATGTAACCACAGTTATTTGTAAAACTCTATGTAAGTTTGGTTGTTGTGGCTGTTCGCTGAAGACGAAGACAAACATACTCGTGTTTGTTTTTTGTTGTGTTTGTGAGTAGGCCGAGCTGCTCTCTGCTTAAGAAAATGAAAGGAAAAACAAAATCACTGTAAAAATGTTTGTACAAAACATTTCTTTAAATTGGCAGCACTAACATTAAATTGTTTAAATGATTGACAATCAAACACAAAAAAATTAACAAATAATACAAGAAACAAAACAAACAAAAAAAAAAAAAAACCAATCAAAACATCAACATTTAATTTTTGGCACGCATTTCAAACTTTGCTTGACACTGATATTTATCTAAGTATGTATGTATGTATGTATGTACATCAAGTGGCAACGTCACTTTTATTATTACGATGGCAGCAGGAATAAAAATTAAAAAAATACCTATGTAAATCTTTTATTAATGCAGGTCTGTTGCATATTTATGTTGTATTTATGTATGTATTTACTTGTTCATTACACATACATACATATTTACTTATTACTTTATTCAGTGTTTTTACAAATAATATGGCAAAATATGAAGCTTGAATTGTGGCATTAATGACAAATATATGTAAGTAATGTTGACATAATAAACGTGTGTTGGTTTTTTAACAGATTTCTGGGCTTTGCCACAGACTTTGAGTTGGAAATAGGTACATATTTGGCTTTAATTAATTAGAATAATGAAAATATTTAGCAAATATTAAACAATTTATAGGGATTTAATATTAAAATTTTAAAATATTTTAAAATAGTTGACAATATTAACTTACATAGATATATCTAATAATTTGCAAGATATTAGTAGTAATTATTTAATAATAAAGACATTTGAAAGTTTGTAAGCAACAGTCTCGGAGTCTTATTACCAACTTTGCTATATATGTATTTGTATAAAATAGTTTTTTAATCTACATATCGTCATCTAAAATGCCCTCATTATCATAATTTTACAGGAGAAGCAAAAAACATTATAAAATGTTATAAAATGAAAACTGTTTAATTGAAAATCGCGATTTCTTCACATCTTGTCTTAATATATTATATATGTATATAAACGACAAACTTATTTCTGTAAATAAAAATGTGGGTTAAGTCTTTTGTGTTTTATGAAAACGTTTAAATGATGTTACGTCTTTTTCCATTTCTTGAATAAAATCGTTAGTTTGGAACGTAGAAGCTTAAAATTTTTAGGAGCATTTAATTTTAGGCTTGTGTTCCAGATTCAATCAAAAAACGAATTTTGATTTTTTGAGGGCATTTCAGGTGAAATATACATACATATGTATGTATGAGGGCGGTTCGGAAACTTCTTAGCCTAGCGCAGAAAGAGAATAGTTAGTTTTTCAAAAACATGTACATATGTATATTTTTCAATATAATCTCCTGAAAGTTCAATAAACTTAGTTCAACGCTTCTCTAGCAAGGTCTTCAAAATAAAGGTTTACAACTGTAATTGCATCTTTATTTGAGATAAAATGCTTGCCAGCTAGAATTTTTTTTCGATTTGGAAACAGGTAAAAGTCACTGGGAGCTAAATCAGGAGAATAAGTTGAGTAGTCAAGCAACTCGTACTTATATTCGTTGATTTTAGCCATTGTTAAAACACTCTTGTGCGCTGGTGTGTTGTCTTGATGAAAAATTATTTTTTTGTGTTGTAAGCCAGGATGTTTTTCTTACATTTTTACATTTAATTGATCCAAAATGTTGCAATAGTACTCTGATTTTACTGTTGTCATAACCTTACCAGCCGTTTGAATTGTTTTTGCCTTCTTCGGGGCATTTCGGCCGGCTTCAGTTCATTGCTTGGATTGTTCCAGCATGTTACTGTAACTCTAGAAGGAATAAAAGGCTATATGAAGTTTTGATTGGACAAAGGGGCGTGGCACCGTGTCACCATATAACCCAAAAATTTAAATCGCCATATTTTGAAAATTTTTTGAGCTACCTCGATGGTATTTGGTACATATGGTATTGGCATAATTAGGAGTGCGTACCAGGAGATAAGTGTTTGGGACCATGCCCTTTTTTAGGAAAATTAAAAATCGTAATATAGTCTTAACTACTGCTCATTAAATTTTCACAATAGGACATTCTTACGAAATAATAAATTTTTGACTATGTATATAAAGTTGCGAGTGGACAAAGGGTTGTGGCCTCGCCCATAAACCCAAAATTTAAAATCGTCATATCTTGCTATTCATGGTATTGGCATAAATAGAAATACGTACCAAAAGAAAAATTTGCGATATATTGGAGGCTGGAGCTGTTAACCGTTCTTAAATTTTCACAGCGTGCAGCTTTGACTCAGGAATACTTATTACATGATAATATTTTTCGACCATGCACACTTCTGCACCTATTTTTTGCTACGTTTATTAACGGCTTTACCTCAAAGAGGGATAGCGAAGCACACCGGGTTTAGCTACTCTATTTCATAATTTTATTATAATATATTAATTTACACGAATTTGTATACGAGTTCGTTAACCTCAAAAAATTTTACATTTCATTCAAAGTGTTAGCTGACATTTAACAGCTGTTTTCAAAAATATAATAAATAAATATTGTATTGTTGTATAGAAAGAAACACCCAATAATATAACAGACACTCATAATATACACTTAACATTTTACCATTCATTAAATTTTTTTTTACCAAATAATGGCCTATAGTGCCTTTTTTTCTCTAGTTTTTATTGTATATTTGTTTCATTATTTTTTAAACAATAGTCAATAACATATTAATTTTGTATTATTGTATTACTACTTGGTTATTATGTATGGTATTGTTTAAAAATTTATTAAAGTTTTGTTAAACAATATTCCATGGTATTTTTTAAGTCAAGCCTTTAAACCAAAATCAAGTAAAAAATGCAACACATCATCACTACTGATATTATTATTTTATACTGAAGTTCATATGAAACTCCACCTAGAGTTGTAACCACTTGGTAAAGCATTTTTCATAAAAACTCCTGTCTGTCTTCACAGGAGTTTATATGATAATGAATCTGTTTCGTGTAGACAACTCTTGTCATTGTTATGTTCTTGTTTAAATTGTTAAAAAGAATTTTTTCGCACAACTACATATGTCTGCCATCAAATTACATTTTCACACAAAAATACTGACTTTTATAAAAACTACACAGTAAACTATGAACATAAACATCCACCCGTTTTCCCCACACAGAAGAACATAAGCAACTTTGTAACCGTAATTATTTTAAGCAGAAAACGATTGCTTCTATTTATTGAGGTTAAAAGCCTTAAAATTTTATAAAAAGTTCTAGCAAGTGTCAACTATTCAAAATATAAATTTATAGTAAAATATTTTTTACTTAAAAAAAGTAGTATTTTTTAGCTCACATTTGAATTCAAGTGAGGCAATTATGTCAGACGTGTGGAGAACTGTTTAGAAAACTGGAGAATACACGTAAATGAATTGAAAAGTAGACATGTTACGTTTACGCTTAGGAGAGGAAACTGTTTTGTATAAAACTGTTTTAAAACCAATTTAGACATATGGACATAGAGATTTAGAAGTACCATTAGTTGAAGATGAATTCAGAAAAATTCGTGAGAGATATAGCTATCTTGAAGTTGCAAAACCATCCGAGCTCGCTTGCGATGTGGCTTACTAGAACTCACACAGAAACAAGGCTTCGTAGAGCTGATTTACCATCCTACTAATTTAGGGCTAATTTCTCCATTATGGCTCTCTCAACTGAGAGCAAATAGTTTAGTTAAGGTTTAGGTATAAGATTTGAATACTTATTGTAGAGCCTTGAAGTACAGGCAGATTCAATAAATAAATAATAAAAAAGTTAAAAAAAAATTTCTTGAAAATCCCACATTGTTAAAACTTTCACAAAATTACTTCAACTATTAAAAAATTTTGTGTACAACAGAGTTTTCTTTAGATAATTTTGTGTATAACAGAATTTATCTTGTGTATAACAGAATTTTCTTTAGATAATTTTGTGTATAAAAGAATTTACTTTGGAAAATTTTGTGTATAACAGATTTCACTTTAGAACATCTTGTGTTTAACAGAATTTATTTTAGAAAATCTTGTGTGTAACAGAATTTTCTTTAGAACATTTTGTGTATAACAGAATTTACTTTAGAACATCTTGTGTATAACAGAATTTACTTTAGAACATCTTGTGTATAACAAAATTTACTTTAGAAAATCTTGTGTATAACAGAATTTATGTTAGATAATTTTATGCATAACAGAATTTACTTTGGAAAATTTTGTGTATAACAGAATTTTCTTTAGATAATTTAGTGTATTACAGAATTTTCTTCAGATAATTTAGTGTATAACAGAATTTACTTTAGAAAATGTTGTGTATAACAGAATTTATGTTAGATAATTTTATGCATAACAGAATTTACTTTAGAAAATTTTGTGTATAACAGAATTTTCTTTAGATAATTTAGTGTATTACAGAATTTTCTTTAGATAATTTCGTGTATAACAGAATTTACTTTAGAAAATGTTGTGTATAACAGAATTTACGTTAGATAATTTTCTGCATAACAGAATTTACTTTGGAAAATTTTGTGTATAACAGAATTTTCTTTAGATAATTTAGTGTATTACGGAATTTTCTTTAGATAATTTAGTGTATAACAGAATTTATTTTAGAAAATTTTGTATATAACAGGATTTACTTTTAAAATCTTGTGTATAACAGAATTTACTTTAGAAAATCTTGTGTATGACAGAATTTACTTTAGAAAATCTTGTGTATGACAGAATTTACTGTAGAAAATCTTGTGTATAACGATTTTCATCACTCTGTTAAATACATATACATATGTATGTCAAAAGCTCATGTCACACTTACTCGCCAAACAAATGATGTTTACAGTTTGAACAAAACTTAAAAATTATTTTATATTTTTTTTTGTTCAGCTACAACAAAAGGAGAAAGTGTGCAATTTTATTATAGTTTTGCGTTCCGTACTTAACATTTTTTTTATTATTATTGTTAAACAATTAATTTAAAATTAAAAAATCCAAAAAAAAATTCACAATACTTTTTATGATGTTTTTTTCTACAGTTTTTTTTTTTGGCCTGTAGATTTATTTCGTTATTTTATTAAACTTAAAGAAATGTAAACGTTTTATGTACATACGAGTATGTATGTGTAAAAAACTGTATTTTTGTTTATTTAATTTACATATTTATTCAATATTAAATTATTTGTTAAAGTTCAATGTGAAGCTTACGTAAAAATTTCTTATTTATTTAAACGGTTAAGAGTTTTAATTGAAACAAATTTTGCTGGCAAACAAATTTTGTCTTTAGTTTTTTCTGTTTTGTGTTTTAAATGACTGGCAGACCGCCCAATATGTTTACCGTAATGTTTATGACATTTCCAATAGCCTTTGTTGGTTTTAAATAGTGCTGCCGTTTTGTTTTTTTTTTTTTATTTGTATAACAGCTGCTATGATTTTGAGGTTAGTTTTTATGTTTGTTTGTTTTTTTTTTGTGCGATATTTTGTAATAAATTGTCATGTGTTAAATGTGAGTTTGTTTGTTTGTTTTTTTTTTCTTAATAAAGAAATTATTATTGCCAGTTAAATTGTTTAATAGAAATCTTGACCAATTTTTCAACAGAACCGCATTTAAATAACCGAGTTATTTAATACTTGTGGGAAGTCTATGGGGTCAGCTAACATGTGAGCAAGTTTTTTTTGTTATTTGTTTTCTTTATTAACAGCATTTAATTAATATTAATGCAAACAGTTACTTTGGAAAAATCTGGACTTATTCATAGAGGTCGGGCAAATTGTAGGTTATGAACTAAATTGTCTGTCAAACTTGAGATATAGAACGCTACACTCGTGAGCAAGGAATTTTGTTGGAATAAGAAAATCTCACATCTCAACTTTAGTCTTTTGTACTTTATACTTTTACATAATTGTTTGTACTTACATATAATATTACTCACTTCCGCTTTAAACCTTGCTTAATAAACTGGTTCTTTTTCTCATACAAATTGTTCAGGATCAAGTGTAATTTAAAGGGTGATTTTTTAAAAGCTATAGGTAAGTTTTAAAAAAAACACATAAAATTCAGAAAAATGCACGAAGTCTTTATTTGAATCGATAGTACGATCCATATAATTTAATGTTTGAAGATTATTTCATGCAAATGTTGACCTTGACTGCGCCTCAAATGGTCCATCCGCTTAGTCCAATTTTGGCATACTCTTTTCAACATTTCGGCCGGTATCTCACAAAAAATAGTCTAAAGGCGTTTAATCGCACGATCTAGGCGGCCAATTGACCGGTCCCGAACGTGAAATAAAATGTTCACCGAACTTGCCTCTCAATAAGTCCATTGTTGCGCGTGCTGTGTGGCATGTGGCACCGTCTTGTTGAAACCATATGTCATGCAAGTTAAGCTCTTGCAACTTTTGGGCAAAAGTTGGATATCAACTCACGGTAGCGCTCACTATTCACAGTTACGTAGATTAGGAATAAAAAGTATAAAATAAACTATTTATATTCCAGCCTCCCTTAAGCCTTTAGTTTTAAAGTTAAAGGCTATTTAAAGTAACTAATAATCTCTGCTAACCTAAAAATCTCTTTGCATTTTCTAACTAGCAAATTTGATACATTTATTAAACATTTCCGGTTTACATTTGTTTCATTTTCTTTAATATTTTTAAGCATAAATAAATGTATTTCCCTTAAGATAAAAATATTATATAACAATTTCTTCATAAACATCCACAGGCTTTTTGGGGTTTCTTTTCTTTTATTTTATTTCTTTTTCATTTCTACTGTACAGCCATAAATATGCTGGGAAATTTTATACCAGGCAACAATGTTGGTTGGCAAACAACGTTTTTTGTTGTTGTTGCATTGTTTGCTGTCAGCCGTTTGCGGAAGTTTTAGTTTTTTTTTATACAACTAGCTATCAAAGCTTAGGTAGGTTGGAAACACTAGTGAAAGGAAGCTTTTATAAAAAAAATGGAATAACTAAACCACATCAGACAGCCTGAGTTTTTAGTTCAACTATTGGCCTGAAATGTATGGCATCTATATTTTTATAATATTTAAAATAAATTGTTTGTAGTTTTATATTTTATACTCGTACATATATTTACGTATAAGTCAAAAGCCAAACAAAACAAGCCTCTCAAAGCAATACTAGGAAACCCATAACCACTAGCTTAAGTTTTAGTTCCCAGTTTATATTCAAAATCACAAACAAAAAAAAAATCTTCTTATAAATCTTCATTAAATCATATTGCAATTTTCCAAATTTTAAACTTGCTTGTTTGTGTTTGTTTGTTGGTTTTCTTTTACGAACGCTCCCACCCAAACATGATCACCATCATATTTGGAGTGTGTGTAGTGTATGGGGAACCATCAATTGTTGGCGGTGGGAATAGTTTTTGCAGCCACATCAATAGCAATAGCAACTAACACGAACAGAATGTATGTAATATAATTTGTTGCGGTGGATTTTCGAGGGTGCCGAATGTAGGGGGTATGAGAAATTTTCTTGGCGTGGGTGTGCCAGAATAATAATGATGGGGCGAGCACTAGTACTCATGTCCAGGGCACCGGCCAAAGTACCCAATGGTCATGCTACCCCATTATGTATAAATTTTGGTTATTTTTAATTTCGAATAGTCTACTGTGTGCATACTGGGGATTGTCAATCCGCAGTAGGCCAATGGCAACAAGAGGGGTAAACCTTGTCATGCGACCGCCCGAATGAATGAATCGCAGTAAGCCCCGCGTACAAACCTGAAAGTAAAAGAAAGGGATAAATTAATAATTTATTTAAAAAAAGAATGTAATGGAACAATGCATACCATACCATTTTGACTTTGTATTTCTAGAAAAATGAAACAGATGGTGTTCAGTGTTGGATAACGTAATGTGTAGTTTTTGTTTATTGTGAATAAATCTCGTTTTGTTTATCATACATAACGTAGTAAGATGAATAAAAGTAGATCCTTTTTGTTTTAATGTTTTAAGTGTTATATAGTGGGCGGGACAAATAAGTAAATGTGAAGGCAAAAAGGGATAAATATTAATGGTTATGGTAGAAAAGGATAAATGCACATATACAAATAAGAGGGAAATTTAAATAAAGATGGCTCTATGGGAAGGCGCGATTAATCTAATCCAGCCGTAGCCATATATTGGTATTTGAGTTCATTGCAGTTCTGAACGTTGAAAAATATAGTTGAGTAAGGCAGCGCGCAAATGAAAAACAAATTATAAAAGAAAAAAAAAAAAAAGTGAAAAGTGAGACTTTACAAAAATTTGAATAACTGAACGGAAGTGAAGAATTAATTGTGTCGAAATAATTAGAAGCAAAGGTGAGCAATTGATAAATAGGAAAACTAGTTGATTCAACGTTAATCTATGCAATAATTTCTTTTTGTTAGGCTTAATATAATATTTGTTTGGGAAGGCATACAAAGTTGAACATTCCTGTTATTTGTGTTAGTAAAAAGCGAGAACGTAAGTTTAGTTGATATGCATATTAGTTTTCTTTTAAGAGTTTAATAAGGCTTGTTTCTTTTTTTTGTTTAAATAAACAGCTTGAGACTGGTTTCTTTCTGGAACAGGACCAGAGAAAGAACAATAAGAAACCGGAAACTTCCTGGGAAGTGAAGGTTCTTCATTAAACCCCCCCCACATGAGAAACGAACAAGGTAACAAAAAAAAAAAAAAAATAAAAGAATCAGTCCAGAATATAGAAATAAGCAACAAATGGTAATAACAGAACGAGGGGAAAACTGGATCGTAATAGTTTTTATTAGATTCTTCGATATTAATGGAGGCGAAAAAAAAAAAAAATTAGATAATTAAGTCATTAAATAATCTTGAGTGTAGGTCTTTATGTAATTTTAAGTAAATGTTAAAGTTTATTAGTAATGAGTCTCACAATAGATATCAGATCCGAAGCGTATTAGTTTAAAAAAAAAAAATATATATATAATACCTACTATACACCACATACTAGATAAGTGATTTTAGAGAGCTCTTTCAAGTCATAGGATAAAATATATTACTGAAACGAATTTCAAGACGGGAATTACTTTTCCGTGGCATGTAGAAACGCCTGATAGATATCATTGTGAAAATTGCTAATAGATTGTTAAAATGCGACATATTATAGGATAGTTTTGTAATTTTTTTTTATGTTTAATAAATATGATGGTATATTATGCATGAAGATTTAATAAGAATCATGAGGGCTTAAATTTATTTATTTAAGGGGTAGGAAAAAGAAAAGGTAAGTGGTGAACTGCGATCGGTGTTACGGGGTTACTATCAATATTTGGTTTGAACGTAACCATGGTAGGGAAGGGCGGCTGGAGTAACATCTACCTCCTATTGTATTGAGGTCTTAATATGTAGTAGTGAAGACATGTTAGTTTCTGTTTGTTTTTTTTTTGTGTTTAATAAATTTTTATTGGTACAGTCCTGAGTCTAGAGTGAAGGGAGGGACCACTCCTGAGTAATTCATGCTAAAAGCTAGTCGGCCATGGTTCAATCTAGTGCTCCCAAAAGGACTTGTAACAAATTGCAGGCAAATGTGGGTGCTTTACATTTAGGCACGTCGCACAGTGCTTGGAAATACTGAAAATATTAAAAACAAAAAAAAAAAAAAAAGCAACAAAACAAAATTTAATTTCTAAAAAAGAATTTTAATGTTAAAATTGAAAAATGTAAATTATAGTTTAAATTTTTTTAAATCTGAAAAATTTTAATTGTTTATTTTTTTTAACTAAACAGACTTCTTTATTAACTACACTTTAATATGTAACTTATCAGTAAAATAAGCAACACATATCAAAATTATTAGAGAATTTAAACCATGTTCTCTTTCTGAAGCTAACTAATCTATTTTGATGGGAAACCTCACGTAAGTCCCCGTATACACAGGGAAACATTTGGAAGGGAAACCTTTTGTTTGTTAGAGAGGGACCGGTCGGGAAGGGAATATGAAATCTGTTTCCCTTTCAAATGTTTCCCTGTGTAAACGGGGACTTACGAACCTAAATCGGTCTTATACACAAACACAGCACGTATGCTCAATAAAGAGTTCAATATAATCACAAATTTCTTTTAGCATATTTGTTTCAATTGAAATGTTTTTAATATTTAAATTGCAAACTAAATTTTCCTAGTCGCCTTAATTCTAGTTTTCAAAACACTGATTCATTTGAATATGCTTAGAAATTAAAGTTTAAGAACGCATTGAATTAGTAATAGTGATTTAGAGATAACGCTACCATACACCCTTTGCATTACTTTGAGTTAGTTTGGTAATGCCAGGTCCTCGAAGGGATTATTTATGCTTCATTTCTAAAGCAATCAAAAGTTTAGGGAGAATTGAAGCTAATCTAAGACTGTACAAACACTATAAAAGATTGTTTAAAATTCAACACTAGTTGAAGACTGATTAAGGGCTAATGATCGAAGCTAATCCAAGACTGTATAAAGAATAATTAAAGATGTACGATTAAAGCTAGTTCACTGAATTTCCCACTCTCGACTTATTTGGTTGATATTGAAAATAAATACACCATTAATTAAGCCTTGGTGTCCACTTTCTATAACCGAAAGCTTCACCTTTAAACGAGTTAAAAAATGTTGAATCTCGGTTTCGCATTTGAATATGGTGGCAATGTCTGTCTGATCGGACTTCATGCCAAGACACTAAATAACTTCTGCAGCAGTTGTCAGGATGAGTCTGTGTGCCATCTTCTCTGTCACTGTCACTGTCTTGAGAAACAAAGATTAGACAATCTGGGTGAATTTTACTAGCACAAGTTGACGGATCTATCTAAAAATAGACGTCAGAAGGTCAGATGCCTTTATACGTGCATTAGAATGGATTGGTTAAATACGTTTTGGCTTAAAAATGGTCAGTACCTAAGTTGATTCTCTACTCTCTGACCTTCTCTTTTCAGGCATCACAACGGATCAATTTTGTACTCCTGATTGACTGCCTGTTTAACCTAATGTAAAGTGTGTTTTGTAGAGGTCATCATCTGACTGCTGGTCCAAGAAGAAATAACAATTTAATAAAATATTAAATTAATAAATAATTTATTTAGCACTTTTTCTTTAACAACCCACTGTGCCTCTGTACAAAATTTGTGCAAAATTTGTTTGTTTGTAGGAGCATAACGTTGTTTTTAGTTTTGACTACAAGTAATTTATATTAAATTTTGGTCTTATAGGTCGTTTTGTCAATTCAGCATGACTGTCTGAACTAACCGTTAGACGGTCTGTCGCATTGACTATAACGTTTCTATTGTATGATTAAATATGATTTTTTAATGTTGGAGTGTTTTTGGTTAAATGGTTGGCTGCTATGGTGTTGGTATTGGTGTTGGTGTTGGTGTAAGCTCGGTCGTGTCATGAAAATTGTATGAATTCAAGCGCAAAGTGAAAGTTGTTTTTGTACCGGGTTTTTGGTTTGACTGTCTAACGTCTAATAAGTTTAGCTTTGGTACACTCAGGTATTGTTGTTTTTAATGTTATTGTTGTTGTTGCTATTGCAACTTTTTTTGTTGTAATTAAAATTGTAGCAAATATAAACAACAATTTATAAGATTTTATAACAGCGACATTGTTTTTTTTTAGTTCGATACACTAATTTTTATGTGGCCATTTGTAACTGTAAACCGCAAGTTATCAATTTCTTGCCAGCGGAAGGAAATTGACACTTTACAGGATGTGACATGTTAAATAGATATTACGGTGGTAAAATGTTTTATAATTATTATGCATAAATAAATATTATTGTAGTTATATTATGCAAATTTTTTAAGTTTTAAGAATAGTTTTAAAATTTAAAAAAAAACTCTTCTCTTTCTTTTCTATTAATTAACAGAATGTGAGATTAATTTAACAAATTGGGTAATTTTTTACTATAATTCTTTTACTATAATTCTTCTTTAAATATTTGTCATTTCTCAAGCCAGAGGAAATTTTCAAAAAAGTTACTTTTTCTAATAATCAATATTTTGTTGTGTTTTAGACAATTCAATATCGAAAGATACCACATTGTTGGTGTTAATAACACTACACGCAGCTGGGGATCACTGGGAGTCATGACTTGAACTACTTTTACCATTAGCGACCAAATCGTTCCCTAACTGATAAAGTGATCTATGTTGTAATCCCAAAGCTGATGCTTATAAACTTCCCCAATGTTTTTATTACAACTCTTATTTTAAATAGATCTTTAAAAAAAAGTATTAGACAAATTTTTATAATTAATATACATACATACATTCATATATTTTAAAAAAGTCTAATAATCTTTATACAATTTACAGAATTCTTCTAACAACAACAATCATACGCCCTGTTGGCAAACATCTTTCAAAAACTCTCTTTAAAAGAACAGTTACTTTCTCATTTAACTTGCTCTTCCTAACACTCTCTTCTGTCTCTAAATAAACTCCTGCAATTTGCAGAAAATGTTGCATTATATTGTTTTTGTTTTAACACAAAATATTTGCTGCATTTGTTTGGCTTTCTGTACTCGTTAGTGTGTGTTAGTTGAAGGACAATAGTCCTTTGACCAGCTCATGGCCATTTTGTTTGTTATATGCATGTTGCCATTAATGTTTGCTTTTATGCCACACGTTGCAAGTTGTGCGCGTATGTACTTAAAAAAATGCAATAACAAAATTATTGTTCATTGTACCTACATATATGTATATGTATAAATCTGTATAAATATTTATAAAATCAGTAGTAAGTTAGAGTAAAAGACAAAAGAAAGATTAAAATTTTGTTGTATTTGGTATCTATTTTCGTATAAGCTACTTGGGCCTAAATTATTATATTGTAAATTAAAAATACATTTAATTACAATTTTTCCCCTTTTTTTGGGAAATATATAAGGTGTTTTTTTTAGATGTATACAAGTTGGCATTACTTTTTTAACTGGCGTTCATTTTGCCAGCTGTCAAGTGATTTATGTTTGTAGACGCTAGTTTACGCCAATGAATCCGATACGATTAACCATTTGGAGGGCATTATTCGCTGCGTTATTACCGAAATACGGCCACAAATATTGTAAAAAAGTCATTGAAAAGTGGGCCTCCAGATTAGACTACGTTCGAGCCAGTCATACATATGCCAGAAATCATATTTAAATTATAGCGCCAAAAGATTATCTTACGAATAAAGTAAATTTCATATCAATTTAAAAAAATCATCTTTGCTGTATTCCATTTCAAAAATCTATACATCTAAAAAAAACACAGACCCATTATTTTCAAAATAAATTTGCAAATTTGGAAGCGTTATTCAGGCGTCAGTCAGTCTATGCATGTTGAAATGTCAAACCATTTGCCACTTGACAGCTGGCAAAATGGCCGCCAGTTAAAAAAGTAATGTCAATTTAAAGTTATATACGTCTAAAAAAACACCCTACTCATCATTCAATTTATTTATATACATTATTTGAATAATTACATACGTATAGCAAATTTAAGAAAGTTCACCTAATTCTGTTTTTACACGGTAATTGGTTCTAGGAAGCCCTGTGTAAAATAAGACATTGATAAATAATTATAATTTACTCACTTGACAATTTTGCGCAACAATTATATTTTTTAACTTCTAAATAAGACAAATTTTTGATATTTTTATTCGAATACGTTTATTTTTCAACTTTTGAATATTTTTATTCGAATAATTACATATTCGTTTAATAATTTTGCGCAACAGTTGTATTTTTTAACTTCTGAATAAGACTGGAGGGAAATGCAAATTTTTTATATTTTTATTCGATTAATTTTTTATTCGAATTATTATTCGTTTAATTATTTAAGGCAGAAATTAGTTTTTTTCTACAAATTTTCTGTATATGATGATATGAGATGATTTTGTTAAATCATTTATTCGATTAAAGTTTTATTCGTTAAACGAATATGCTTAGAAAATAAAAATCTACTTAATTTTCGTATGAAAATAAAACTTAAATATGAAATTTTAGCAATTTTTAATATTTGTATTCGATTAATTTTTTATTTAATTTTAACACAAAAATGAACTGTTAAACAAATTAGCAAAATAAAATAATTTTAACTGATTGTCGGAAATATTTTAATCGATTAAAATTATATTCGTTAACAGAAAATATTTAAAAAAAATCCATATTTTATTATAAAAAACTTCCACTTTCTATTTTTGTAACCTGCAATAGTTTACATTTGGCTTTATTAAGTATATTTTCGTTCTCTAATCCTTCGGCTTATTTATACAATTAATTTAAATCTCTTAATAAGTCCTTATTAATGCGCTTGTTTGCCCACCTCAAAACACCCTGTAAATTACTCATACATAAATTCATTTAAATTCATACTTACTGGAATTTCCTTTAAACTGAAAACAAAATAAAACAAATTACAAGAAATTACCGCCCTTAGTTCATAAAATTTCCTGCAGAGTTTAGCTTAGCATAAAACCAAAGATACTAGATACACTAGCACACACTTAAATACTCACACTCATTTAAGCAGCCAACACTTTGGAGTGCATTGGGGCAATGAGCCGCCACATAAACAAAAAATAAACGCCAACAACAGCAGCAAAAACAAAGTTGCCACAAATAAATGAGAAATAACAAAAAGTCGACAATAACAAGCAAACAAACAAACAACTGCAACAACAAGAATAATAATGAAACGACAACCATACACTGACGCCAAAAGTATATACACACTCGCTCCTCACTCAGCAATACGAGTACATAAACAAACACTTGTATATACATGCAATGTTTTTCTTCATATATAAATAGATTTTACATTACTGACCCAGTTTTGTTCAGTTTAGCAACCAACAAAAATAAAAATACGGGGTGGTTTTTATTTTATACTTGCAACAACAAACTGTATCCCTTATGATGTAGTGTTGACAGGGGGGCTAGGAGGTGGCAAAGAGTTGCTAGCAAATGTAGCATTTAGTATATTGGAAAATGTCAAAACAACAAATGAATGCAGGGAAGTGTGTGTGTGTCTGAATTCGTGTGTTTTGTTGTGCAACAATAATAATGTAGAGTAAAATATACGAGTAAGGATAATGCAACAAACATTTCAAATAATATACATACGTAAGTATAAAAGCAGAGCTTTTAAAGAATGTTTTCCAAAAAAAAAATTCAACGGAGAAATTTTCTGTGATAAAGCTGGTAGAGCTACAAATGAAAAAAGTCAATTAACTGCTAGTAAGCTAATTTTTCTACCCTTCACCTTCATGAGAAGGGTATATATAAGTTTGTCATTCCGTTTGTAATTTCCTTAATATAATTTTTCGGCCCTATAAAGTATATATATTCTGGATCCTTATATACAGCGGAGTCTATTAAGACATGTCCGTCTGTCTATTGAAATCAATTTTCTGAAGTCCTCAGATATCTTCGAGATTCAAATCTTCAATAGTTCTGTCAGACATGCTTTGGAGAAGTTTGATATTTAAAATCAGCAAAATCCGTTCATAAATAACGGAGATATGAGCAAAAATCCGAGACAACCTCTGAAAATTTCATCAAAAAAATATAAAACAAAGTGTATTAATATAATATATATATATATGTATGTATATAATATAATTATGCATCCACAACAAAGGTGAAGGGTGTATAAGATTCGTCATAGCCGAATATAGCACTCTTACTTGTTTTTCTTTAAGTTAAATATTTCATGATATCAACTAAACATGAACTGTATGAAGTTATACGATTATAGTATAAGTGAAGCTAATTAGGGACTGTATAAGTAGAAGCTTAAGATAATAAGGGACTGTATACTGAACTACGATTAAAGCCAATAAGGAACTTTTAAAGCTCTACGATTGAAGCTTATAAGAGACTGTATAATGATCTATGATTAAAGCCAATAAGGAACTTTTAAAGCTCTACGATTGAAGCTAATCAGGGACTGTATAATGATCTACGATTGAAGTTTAAGATAATAAGGGACTGTATAATGATGAAATTGAAGCTTAAGATAATAAGAGACTGTATAATGATCTACAATTGAAACTTTAGATAATAAGGGACTGTATAATGATGTACGAATGAAGATAATAAGGGACTGTATAATGATGTACGAATGAAGATAATAAGGGACTGTATAATTTCCTACGAGTGAAGGTTAAGATAATAAGGAACTGTATAATGATGTACGAATTAAGATAATAGGAGACTGTATAATAATCTACGATTGAAGTTTAAGATAATAGGAGACTGTATAATGATCTATAATTGAAGCTTAAGATAACAAGGGACTGTATAATTTCCTACTATTCAAGCTTAAGATAATAAGGAACTGTATAATGATGTACGAATGAAGATAATAGGAGACTGTATAATGATCTACGATTGAAGCTAATAAGGAACTGTATAATTTCCTACGATTGAAGGTTAAGATAATAAGGAACTGTATAATGATGTACGAATTAAGATAATAGGAGACTGTATAATGATCTACGATTGAAGTTTAAGATAATAGGAGACTGTATAATGATCTATAATTGAAGCTTAAGATAACAAGGGACTGTATAATTTCCTACTATTCAAGCTTAAGATAATAAGGAACTGTATAATGATGTACGAATGAAGATAATAGGAGACTGTATAATGATCTACGATTGAAGCTAATAAGGAACTGTATAATGATCTACGATTCAAGTTAATCTAGGACTGTAAATTAAGCTTTAATTGAAGGTACTGAAGGACTGAATAAACATCTACGATTGAAGATAATCAGTTACTGTATAATGATCCACGATTAAAACTAATCAGTGACTCCATAATTTCAATGAATAAATATGATTAGGGACTGTATAAATAACTACCATTAAAGTTATACGAAGTCTGTATACAGATCTACAATTGAAGATAAAGTGGGACAGTATTAAGATATTTGATTAAAGCTAATCACGGACTTGCGTTTTTAGTTTAACTAGAACTATTATTAATTTTAAACAGGGACTGTGTAAGCTAGCAATCAAGCGGTTATAGTTTAATGAAGATTTGCAACTACCTTTAAACAGGGCTTGTATAAAGATTTTGGAATTGAACAGAGATTTTGAAAATATTATACGTTTGACTGTAAACGCGGACTGTATAAAAGCTTTACGAGGACTGTACAGAGTGCTACGGTTATAGTTCTAACTGGTGCTGTATAAATATCTGCTATTTAAGTTTAGATTTTATACGTTTATAGTTGAATTTGGACTCTATAAAGATTTATGTTTCAACTCGGACTGTATAAAGTTATATGTTTACAGCGACTGTATAAATATTGACTGTTAAATTATCTCAGGGAATATATAGATTTTTACTTTTATAGTTCAAAAAAGACTGTAAAGACTGTAAAAGACTGTAGAGTAATAAAATCTAATTTTAACCTTTAAAGTTTAATAAAGACTTTACAAAGATATATGTGCGATATAGGCAATTTTAAAGACTTGAACTTACATACAAAATAAAGGTATGAGAATGGAAAATTTCCTTCTTTTCATGCTCTGCCTTAAAACAGTCCACTACTTTTCTATTTATTATCAGTTTACTTGCGCTCTATCAGAAAAATGTCCTTGGTTACACTGGCAGTGCATTGCATGAGGCTATTGAACTTCATGGGGCCATGTTGCCTTGGCTGGCAACATTTAACGCCTTTTATTTTGTTTGGTTTCAGCCAAAGAACGAGCGAGCGAGTGAGTATAAACGAGGTGGCGTTGTCAGAGATTATAGTTGGCGCGTTTTAAAGAACAACGGTTGGTTACTTTATATACAAATAACACTGGCATGCAGATTTTTGGAGGGTTTCAATACAGTTTGCAGTGTCTCAGGTCAGTTACGAAAATGTTGAGCAACAGAATTGCGCAGGTCCGGGTTAAAAATAAATGGCAGCTTTTAAATGAGTGTGCAACAGCAACACTGTTGCCAAGAGTTTCACATATTCGCAGTTTCCCAGAGAGAGAGAGAGAGATATAGAGAGAGTGTATGCAAGTTTTGCAGCGGATATAAAAGAGTATAGGAAACTGCTGCAAAATTTTTGGTTTAAATAATATTATTTCTATTGTTATGCAGTTTATGTGTTTGAGTGTGAGTAAATATACATTCAGTTTTTGGCAAGTGCAAGTTCAAGCCATTAAAGAATTTATATATGACAATATATAGTCTATATAAGTTGAACATTTCATTTAAGCCAGTGACATATATACTATGTATGTATGTATGTATGTAGTTAGTTACTTTTATATAAATTTTTCTAAGTACATACATACATAGTTCTATGTATAACATGATATCAGCAGTTATATTGTACTTGCTAAATTTCTGTAGCATCCTGGTTTTGAGCTCCAAAATTTCATATATGTTTGTGTATATATGTGTAAACGTTGCACAATAAAATTTCCTCTTGGTCGTGGTCATTGTCAAAAGTAGAATAATTTGGATTTTTTTTTCAATTTCCAGCTGCATGCTAATGGCTTTAATTTGCAAACATTCTGCAAAATGCCGAATTATTTGAAACGTTTTAATTAAATTGTAATGGTGCGTGGTAATTTTTAAGCCGCAATTTTTATAAAACACTGTTGTACTTAAACAATATTATATACTCGTACTTTTAATTTTATTTTATTAGTCCATATATGAGATTCTACAAGAAGTTTATCTAGATTTCAGTAGCTAATTTAGTTTAGTGTTCATTGTAGTTTTTGTTTCTCCAGTCAGTGGCACTGTATTCTAATCAATTTTGATTAATTAACCTGATGTTTCTCTTTATTATTTATATTGCTTTAAATTGACTTGTCAAGTGTTTGAAAAATTTTGTATAGAAAGTAAAACAAATCTTCTGTGGATTTTCGGAAAGTATATATTTCACTATTCTACTCATTTCACATACATAATAAAGCACTATTTTGCAGATAATCTAAGACTGTATAAATATCAGCTGTTAAAGCTAATCAGGATCTCTATGAAAATCTACAATTGAAACTAATCTTGTACAGTTTAAAGATCTACGTTTGAAGCTAATCATTAAGCTTGAACTGAATAAAAAATTTTTTATTCATCTTGGACTGTATAAAAATCTATGATTGAAGCTAATCAGGATGTACATTTTAACCTTGTACTGTATAACTGTATACGTTTGAAATTAATCATTAATTTTGAACTTAATAAAGATTTACGATTGTAGCAAATCAGATTTTTTTTTTATTAATATTGGACTGTATCAAGGTCTATGATGGAAGCTAATAAAGATGTAATTGAATCTTGAATTGTATAAAGATCTCCGATTGATGGAAATCAGGTTTTGTATTAATCTTGGTTAGTAGAAAGATCTTCGATTCAAGAATATAAGAATCTTTATTAATATTGGACTGTATCAAGATCTATGATTAAAACTAATCAGGATGTAAATTATTCTTGAATTGTATAAAGATCTACGATTGATTGAAATCAGGTTCTGTGTTAATCTTGGACAGTATAAAGATCTTCGTTTGAATCTTGAACTGAATAAAGATTTACGATTGTAGCAAATAAGAATCTTTATTAATATTGGACTGTATACAGATCTACGACTGAAGCTAATCAGGGATTTTATGAAGATCTACAATTGAAACTTGCCATGACCTGTATTAAGATTTACGATTAAAGCTAATAATTAATCTTGGACTGTATAAAGATCTTTGATTGAAGCTAAACAGAATGTATATTAATCTCGGACTGTATAAATATTTACGATTGAAGGTAATCAGGTACTGTATTAATATTGAACTGTATAAAAATCTATAATGAAAATCAGTCATTGTGATATTAGCTTTAAGTTAAACTTGACTTATTTTGTGGTCGTTTATTGTATATTATATTTTTATTAATTATTTGATTATTTATACCAAAATTCTGTTCGTGATGTCCCGTTTTTTAGTATTTTAGTAACTAATTAATAATAAAAATTAATATCCAATGATAAAAAACATCAAAGCTATTATTTAGAACGAGACCCCTGAAGAAGTTAGAATAAAACTAATGAAACGTTGGGTAAATAAAATAAAAAATAAAAATCAAACAAGTTTTTTATTTACGTTTGGAAACAAACATTTGACCAAATTAGCCTGAAGGAAACTCCTTAAAAATTAGAAAAATTTTAAGTTTTTAAATTGGACAAACAAAATTTAACAAGGTTCAAACAATTGAAGCTTTCAAGCAATTTATTATTATCTTATGGCTCAGGAACGGGCTTTATATATTTCGTTGTACAACAATTGCTGTGGTTACAGTCACACATGGCAAATATGTGCCGAAAAATATGTAACCACTAAATAAAATAGTTTTTGAACTCGTTTATTTATTAAACCAAACAATATACAAACAACAAATATTTATTTTTTATTTTACATGATGCTGTTTGATCTTGCAAAACTCTTGTAAGAGTAAACAACGTCAAACAAATTTGTGCTAAAACAAATGATTGCGCTTTTTTTTACTAAATATTTGCCTTGTGTAACCATATCTTTAGAGTGGAGAAATAGTTTTGCCACTGTATTTCAAATATTTATTTCACTGGTGGATATAAACCCTTTCCATATATCGTTGATATTGAATGGTGGGTGGCACAGTGTTATGATTTCTTTTAATGCAATAATTTATTGAAATCTATTTTAGTTTCTTACAAACAAACTGCAGCTCACACTTAAAAAACAAATACATTTTTTTACTTTCAAACACTAACAAAACACCTACCAAAGTGCTATTTCTTATTATCATAAACATGCTGGAGCTTAAAGGGCTGGTGAGGAGAAGGGGAGCTCTTTGAAATTGAAACATAAATTTTAGCGGCACGTTTTTCACTGAATCATCACACTACTGAGCCACACACACACACACACACATACACACACACACACACATACACACACACACACATACACACACAAGTCTTTAACCCAATTTCTTTCTATGGATTTTATTTAAACTTCAACAGCAAAAACAAAAAAAAAAATTAACGTAAATATAAACAAAACTGAAAATAACGACAATTAAAATTATTTAAAAACACCGACAACACATACTCGTATATTTAGTTAAACAAATAACGAAATGACAACAACAACATTACGTTTTAAACAAATACATTTAATGTTTAAATAATATTTTTTAAAAAACAGCAACAATAAGAATTTAAAAAAAAAGAAAATTTTGACCTAGATTTTGATTTCATTAATTCTTCTAATTCTGAAATAAATGTGTTTCGAATTATTTTTGGGGTGTTATTTGTTAAATGTGGTGGCAGACAGTCGAGCAAAGGGAGAATGCAGGAGAATACCCTACAGTAAGCAAATTGATGTGGCGATAATTTTTGATGTGACTGAAACAATTATATAATTACAAGGAAAGCATAGAACTGCTACAATAACTCCAGATATCGGTCAACGATCATTAATTTGTTAGTGATATATAGCGACTTTAAAATCCATTATTATCTATTTAATGATTTTCATAATCATTCAAGTTTACAGGCCACCCTAAAAGCCTTAAAAACCAGAAAACATTTCTTAAGCTACGGTCCCACTAGGCAAATATTTGCCAAAATAGACGTAAATATTTTTTAACTCGTTTATTTATTGAAAAAAATCTTCGTTCAAGACACAACAAATATTTAGTTTGATTTTATTTGATGCTAATTGATCTTGCAAAACTTTTGTAACAGCAAACAACATCGAACAAGTTTGTGCGAAAACAAGTGGTTAAACTTTTTTTAATAAATATTTGCCAAGTGTGACCATAACTTTAGATTTCTTCTTAAACTTGCAACGGCAGCGTCTTACCTAATTCGCCCATTACCCATTCACTTATTTCTGAAACAATTCTTAAAAACGAAAATAATTTCTTTATTAGTGGGCGATAAGATTGTAGGTGCGTTTGTATGCGTCTGCCCCAAAAGTGTAAAAAAAACATTTCGAAATTTATTTAAAAAAATTTTGTTTTTTTTTTTTTTAATTGTTTTTGTTTAAATACATACATACATATGTACAAATAATTAATAAAACAATAAGAGCAATAAAAAAAAACAAACAAACAAACAAACCTTCAACTTGATTAGAATCCAGGGATAAATACTATTTATTATATTTATTTCTGTTTGTTTTAATTCTTAAAATAAGTCTACGAAACAAAAAATAGAACAACATACATTTATAAGCATGTTTTAAAATTATTATGATTAATGAGTTTCTTAATATAGAAAAATTGTGTAAAAAAAACAAAAATTAAAAGGCAATCCATTCAGAAATTGGTGGAGGGGGGGGGGGGGGGGTGGTTGGGGGTTTAGTAACAATTTAAACATAGACTAAGAAACATAAGTTGAACATGAAATTTTTTCAATTGGAAACATTAAACATTTGAAATTAAATCTATTAGTTTTATATAATTTGCAGATTTTGATTTCAGAAAATAAATTGGACCACCAATAGCTAAATTTAGTTTGCTAGACGGGGCCATTCAATTATACAGCTCATTTGATTTCATGCAGGGTTGCAAAATTAGATTTTACAAATTGTACTAAATTTCAAGAAAAAGTCTACTTTTTCAGCCCAATTGTACACAGAAAAAAATTAAAATGAGTTTCAATTAAAATATTTGTGGAATCAATTAAAAATATAATTAAAATCGCACCTGTAAACAAAATGATAGAATCAATTAAAAAAAATGTAAGATTTAATTGAAAATATCAGAAAAAGTAATTGAATCAATTAAAATTTTAATTAAAAATTATTTTAAAATCAATTAAAGGTATAATTGAAAAAAACATGATTTTTTTTCTGTGTACTAAATTGTTTTCTTATTTTTTTAATATTATTTATTAAAGATTAACTAAAAAGGAACATAACAATTCATTTGTACATATAAATATATGCGTGTAAAAAACCTCACAGTTAATAAAAAAGTACATTAAAATTCATTCGTACTAAGTACCTTCTACTTATGTAGAAGTACCTTCTACTTCTACTTATGTTGAGATATTTTTTTAAACAAATAATTTTTTTTTAATATATTTGTGCAATGTAATCATATAGGGAAAAATGTTAAATTTTATTGCTAAATTAGTCATTGGGGTGCTATTTGACTCTCAAATAAGTAC
Source organism: Bellardia bayeri (assembly GCA_950370525.1). Classification (NCBI taxonomy): domain Eukaryota; kingdom Metazoa; phylum Arthropoda; class Insecta; order Diptera; family Calliphoridae; genus Bellardia; species Bellardia bayeri. Next base: position 1,613,997 of record OX493266.1, on the reverse strand, counting down.
TGCTAAAAAAAAGTACCATTACCAGCGTTGTCAACTTTCAAAATTCAAAACGCACCAAAATGGAGAAAAAACGCACCATTTAAAAAAACCGCACCTAGTTTAGAATTTATTTTTTCTTTTAAAATGTTTATTGAATTAATTTTACTTAAAAAATATAATATTTTTGTATTGTAATTATAACAATCATAAAAACAGTCTTCTGAAGTGCAGTGATTTTTTTTGAAAAACAAGTAAGAAAGTATAGCCGATCAAGCCCGACTAAATAAAACCCTACACCCAAAAATTTAGTGTCATGATGTTTGTGAATAAATATATTATATGTGTTAAACTTTATCTCGATATAAATACTTTTAAACGATTTATGGAGCTTAAAGTGAATTACGGAGTGGGCCTTATATGGTAGTTTCGACTAATTATGGACCGACCATTATAAAATTAGGTGTCATTATTTCTGTATAAAAGAAACTTATTTGTGTCAAATTTTAATACCAACATTTTTAAGAAATTTATGATCGTTAAAGTGAATTTCGAAAGTGGAGCTTATATGGGAGCTACGACTAATTATGGACCGATCATTTATAAAATTGTACCGTATTATTTTTAGATATATGTAATATATTTTCGTTCAATATTATTTGGAAATCAACATTTTTGAGAGAGTTATGCTCTTTAAAGTGATTTTCGGAAGTGGGAGCTACGAGTAATTATGGACCGATCTGCACAAAATTCATAGATGTGATTTGGCTTTATTTATTACACATTTGTGATGAAATTTGTTTGGATACTTGCATAATTCAAACATTTATGATCGGTAAACCCCAATTTTGGGTGGACATTTGTATGGGGGCCAGGTGAAATAATGGACTGATTTCCACATTGTTAAATTGACTTAGAAAGTGATTCTGAGTAGATCGGTATACTTTAAGGTGGGCGTTGGACCAGTATTTCACAAATTCAATATACCCTCCCCACTATATAAATATTATGTTTATACCCTACACCACCATAGTGGGGAGGGAAAAGTGGATGCGCTATATAGTGAATAAGTAATACCAACACCTGATGGCATCCAGGATCCTATAATGTTTAGGAACAAGGTCACCATAGATTTGGCTAAATGTAAACACACTTTCAAATGGTGGAGGAGAACATAAATCCGAGGAATGAAATACTAAGACCATCTATACTTATGCTATACACAGATGGGGATACGCTATATTGTTCTGTATCTGCTTGAGTTGAACGTCTAGCTTTGCTATGGTATGCTGAGTAGATTTTGAAATGTTTCCTTAAGTTTTAAAAATTTCTATATTCGGGTATTACTGCACCTTCTTTAAATCCTAATAATCATACGAATAGTATTGGGTCATTATTTCTTTGATTTATTTTGGTAATTATTTTTAACGTTTAGACTGCATTGTAATTTTTATTTCAATAAACTTGGAATGTAAGAAGCCTGATATTGAGTTTCAACTCTTAGGTATGGACTTCATTTCGTAACAATAGGCTGCAAGAGATGATTTTATTTATTGATTGGATAACGTCTATCAAGATTCGGTTTAGTTTAAACTGACAGTGTTTCGTACCATTTATTCTGTGTTTTTTGATCGCCGTTATATTCCAGACATCCAGTTTTTGTTTAATAAAGTTGCGGATCTGAACTGAGACTGAATTGCACATAAGTTTTACTACTAGCAAACTCTTTGCACTTTTCAATTAACAGGTGTAGCATAGTAGTTGTTAGATCCGTTGAAGTTCCCCTCTTCGAAGGGTGTAACAAATACTTTTCTAACAATTTCATCCCTCTGGGTTTGTACTTTTGTTTCATGTAAATTTCTTTTTTTTTTCTATAAAAATAACAAGAATATTTTTTCTATTATTTTAAACCACACTACCTAATACTATTCAAATCCATTAAATTCCCCTAAAATTTAATTTATTTCGTAATTTTCCAATATTTTCTTTAATTTTTGTTTCTTGTTAGTTTTACTATAATTATTATTTATTATACTTGTTCATTTTAAGCTGGTTTACAAAACAGAAATCAAGTTTTTTTTTTATTTATTTCTAGATTCTAAGCCATACAAATTCTACTTGCAAGTAAATAAAGGTTTAAAGTCATGGTCAAAAAACTCCAACTATGTATGTACATGCAACAACGCCTTCATAAAAACTGACTGACTGTTGTTGTTCTGTTGTCATGCTACAAGCAATGAACTTTTATTGTTAATTGTTCTTGTTGTGGTTGTGGTTGTGCTTGTAGTTGTTTTCTTAATTGATTTACACAATTAAAACGTTTACGCCTGCGCAAAGTTGGAGTAGTGAAAAAAAGCTAGTATTTTTTCTGTTATTTGTAAAGCTTTATTCTAAGAAAAGCTTAGAGCATAAGCTAGAGAGAGGGGAATTAATGGAAAGGAACAAATATTTTTTTTTAAATAAATAAAAAAAAAATAAAGATAGAAATTCCGAGTCTCGGTTTTAAGTCTGATGAAATTCGCTTTATTTTGACTTAGTTTTGGTAAAAGATCAGTTAGCCGGACCTTGTCAAAAGGTAAGAAAAAGTGAGGGTATTCATACTGGAATACAGACCTAATTCCAGAATTTATTGAAGTTTTTTTTTTTACCTATTGTAAGATTTATTGGGCCGATTTTGGTCTTTATGTAGGTTTTTCTTTTTACTCATGAACATTTCATTAAAAAGGCATAATAATTTTTTTTTAAACTTTTTTTTGCAAAACTTTTAAACACACAAAAATGTCAGTGTTAATTTATGAATTCTATTCATATTCTATGTCTAGCTTGAGGGGGTTTTTGTTTTAATTTAGTGTTGCATGTTGTTGCCCATGCTGTTGTTGTTGTGCATGTTGTTGTTGTGTTTCTATTTTCGACAGCTAATAATTTCTGTTGCTATTTGCTACTGCTTTATGCAAGCGCTGGCGAATGACTTGGCAACACGAGTTCAGGGTTGCCAGCGCAAAAGTGCATTAAACGCACCTGGCATTGATCAAGATTAGATGCATTTGTCAGCAGCAGCAGTGGCAGCAAACCGCATTAGAAAAAACTACCATATATAAAGTTGAAATTGAAAACCTAATACAAATAACAAACAGCAGCAGCAACAGCAGCAACATATTGCAGCAACGCTATTACTCATGCATACACAAATTCACACACATCAAGAGAGCAAGAGATTTTTAGATTTTAAATTTCAATAGAATTTCGCTATTTAGCTGCATAATTCAAATGTTCTAAGCAAACAAGTTTTGTTGTGTATTTTCATTCTTTTCTTTAATTTGTTCAGTTTTTATGGTTTGTTTTTTTGTTTGTAATTTTTTTTACAAAAATATGTAAACAATTGTTTTGAAGTTTTCAATATGACGTTTGTTTTTTTTTTTATTAATAACATTATTGTTGTTGTTTTCCTAAAAAAAACTAAACTACCTTGAACGTAATTTGTTTAGAAAAAATTATAATTTTATGCTAACAAGCTAATTTTTCATAATATAAACCAAATTTAATAATATTAAATCATGTTTAACACTATTTGCAATGAAATTTGTTTAAATTAACATTTGCTTACAAGTATGTCAAATTTTGCCTTTAGATAACTCCTTTAATTGCTAAACAATAGATAATTGTTTTTAAAACTTAAACGTAGTAGAGTTTATTTTAATTGTATGACTCTAACAAAAGGTATACGAAAAAAATGGCAATATCTTTAAAACTAAGCCTTTTTATTTAGTCTCAACATACGAGCATGTACTTGTATCCTTGTATCCTTGAGTAATCAGATGACAAGGTTGTGGAATTAAAAAAATGGAAATAAACTTTTTTTAAAGTAATTTTAGAAAAATGCGATTTTAACAAATCTTTGAAACATAACTATGTAGTTGAATTTGGACCTTATAAAACAATGAGAGAAGAGCAGAGAAGATCTTGAAGATCCAGGCATATGATTTAAAAGATCCTGGATTGTCTTCTGGAGGATCCAGGACTATGAATTAAAAGATTGTCTTTGTGAGGATCCAGGACTGTGAACTAAAAGCTCCTCGATTGTCTTCTTGAGGATTCAGGACTATAATTTAAAAGATCTGCGATTGTCTGCTTAAGGATTCAGAGCTATGATTAAAAAGGTTTACGATTGTGTTTTAAACAATCCAGGAGTATGATTTAAAATATCCACGATTGCGATTATATATGTAGATCAACGTTTGTATCTTAGATGATTTGGGAATTTGACTTGTCTTCTATAGGATCCAGGATAATGAATTAATAGAACCAGGATTGTCTTATTGAGGATTCAGGACTATGAACTACAAGATCCACGATTGTCTTCTTGAGGATCCAGGACTAGCTAATTGCAACAAAGAGATTATACGACATTGGAAATTTCCATTTTAATTTTATGTTTTTTTTTTTTTTTTTTTTTTTTTAAGAGAAGTAACACTCAGGCAATTAATATATACTTGCGTTACTTTCTTGGGAAAGGGTATAGTTGAAGAAGTAAAGGTGGGGAAAGTAGAAGAAAGCTTTTTATATCACTACCCTGCAATTGCGCAGTATGTTTGTTTTTAGTGCAGCATTGCAGCACCTCTGGTGGTGAGTAGGCGCATTAATGTTAAAGATTGATATTATAGCCTTTATTTAATTAGTTTTCTTCGGTGGCGTTTTTAAATGCTATACCACCGAAGTAGGCTGCTGTGATAAATATTAGTTATGATGGATAGAAAGAAAACTAATAATTCTCAGAAACTGATGTTGTTTGAGTGGCAGCGGCTGAAAATCGAACCTGGGCTACAAATAGCAACTCATGCTTAATGATCAAATGTGCTAACAAATAAAGCTACAGCACCCTCATGAATGAATAATAAATATAAAAAATACACTTCAAGAGCAGCAAGAAAGAAGCCGCTATTGTCAGCAGCAAATGTAGAGAAACGATTTTCCTTCGCTACTCTGAACGTTTCACATTCAACCGACTATTGGGAGAATAATATTTTTTGTGATGAGACCAAGATGATGTTGTATTACAACGATGGACCATCTAGGATGTGGCGAAAGCCGTTAACATCTTTAAAACAACAAAACATTATCCCAACTGTTAAATTTGGAAAAATGTCCATAATGATCTGGGGCTGTATATCAAGTCGGGGTCAACGCTGGATGCCAAACAATATTTATTTATTTAAGTATTTTGAAAACTCACTTGCGTAGTAGCGCTCAGAAATATGGATTCATTAGAGACAATAAACCACCACAGGATAATGATCGAAAACATACATAAGTCACATATGGTGCGGATGTGGCTGCTTTATAGCTGTGGGCATGTCACACACTGTGGCCGTGTAGTGTATTTAATGGCCATAAATCAAGGAGGTTGCGGAGCTTCATGAAATTTTGCACACATTTATTTTAAATTTTTTAAGAATTTTAATTTTTATACAAAAATACGCCCATTTTTACGCCCACCTCCCATACAACTTAAATAGAAAATGCGGCATAACTTCCATGATTTTAAATATATCAACTCAATTTTCACAATATTATAATTGTAGAATGAGCTCCTGAAAATATGAACTTAATCCGCCCACTTTTACGCCCACCTCCCATACAACTCCAATACAAAAATTTTGTCAGTTTCACTCTATTTCATTTATTAACAACTTTTTCACGTCTTCGTGATAATCTAATTTTTTAAGCTTCAATTTCGTTTTAAATTTAAGTTTTTTCTTTTCCCAAATTGGCATCGGCTACGTGTACGAGTAGCGTAAAAAGAAGGAATGTGCAGGTGTTTTTGCACGCGTAAAATAACGCATAACGCATATTTTTTACTGTAATTTTTTGGTTTTTCATTGTTTTTTCGGTGGCGGGCAAATTGGGGCAGGTTTTTTTTAGTCTGTTAGCTGAGACTCTCAGCTTTAATGCGGTATAGGACTCCATGTGTCTCACTGCTTCGCACACAACTAAAAGTCTAACGGAAAATCATAAATGTTTATTTTTTTGGCTCAAAATATATTGTCAAAGGAAATTTTTTTTTTAAATTTTTAAATTTTTTTTTTTTAATTTACATTAATGTCTATTTTAAGTGAAAAAATACTTACAAGGTACATTTATAGTTTATAAGTAACAAGCTTTTGAATATGACATAGAAAACTAGCACATTTGAGACTTGTTCACATACTTCAACTTTGCGCTGCTCGGGACAGAAAAGCAATGGTGATATTTGCATAAACTTTTCCACACATGACCTTTAGATAGTTTTTAACCATCTGTGCAAAAATCATCAAAACCGGAGAGCAGGTCCAAATTGATATATAGCCGCAATGGACACAGTATGTGTCATCGATACACCAATCCAATTGATAATCCATGAGTGTATTTAAAAAAAAAAACAATTAGCTAAACGACAGCCAAAATATATGACATTACTTAAAACAGCAATACTAGAGGAATAGCAGAAAATTTCGGCGAATTACGACCTAAAGAAGTTAATACCAATGTGTGGTAGATGCAAAAGGTTTTCATAACAAATATTAGACATTCTTAAAATATAAAAAGTATAAATTTGTTTTTGTTGTATTTTTTTTTTTGTTTGTTTTTTCAAACTGATTGCAAGTTTTTTTCCACCATGATCTTTTAAAAAATCTATAAATTTATGCATTTACAAAGAAAATATAGTTTTTACAAATGAATGACAATTTAATTGCTTAAAACTTAACTAAACCGTGTCTTTTTTTTTCAGTGTGCAAACTCATTATTGACAGACTGTATATGTTGATATTATAGACAACACTTGACAACGTGTGACTAAACACCAGCAACACTGTTCTATAGTTATATATGTACATAGATTTGTCTGATCAAGATTTCTAGAGAGTTGAACACGTACATAAAAGTTAAAGTCTGGCTTTGGCAAAAGAAAATATGTAGTAGAATTGATGAAGCAATATGAAGAGAATATGGCTGAATACGGTTAAAATGTGTTTGTATTACTTACATGCAAGCTTTTGTATTTGTAATACAATTAACGGTATTTTATGTAAATACTTTAACATTAACATTGAACTTAACTTGGCTAAAAAAAAAAAAAAAAAAACAGAAACAGAAACAGCAACAACAAAAAGTTGTTTTATTTTTCTTTATTATTGACTATTGCAATATGTGTAAATTGTAGAATAAAAAGTGGCAATTAAATTCTTAAACATTTATTCTAAAGTTAACAACAACTTTTCTAACAAATATTTGCTTGAAAACAAGTGGCTTAAACAACAGCCCAGCAAATAAGGCGGATGTTATTTTTATATTTCAGCTTTATTTAAATGACATTTGAAAATATGTTTAGATTTGAAAGGTTACACTCTGGTTTAGAAGTTTTCTTGCTTTGGCAACCTACCAAACGTATGATTAATATTAATTCAAGGTTAAGAGAGAATTTATGTTGTGTTGAGAGTGGTTTATTAAATTATAGCATTGTTTGTAAAGTTATTTAATGATTTATGTTGGTTTGTTTTTTTTAAAGAAAACTAAAGCGGGTTTAAAATGTGTTTAAGAATCAAAATTGAATGATGAATAAGGTGGGTCAACAGAGTCTTGTTTCTGGACTTCTGTAGTTGAGAGATATTCATTTGAAAACTCAATTAGTTTATCATAAAATTGAAATTTGTTTCCATTTTATTGAAAATGCATATTTTTTACAATTTTGTAAAAATAGCTAATTGCAACTTGCGTTACTTTCTTTGAACAGGGGATAGTTGAAAAAGTAAAGGTGGTGAAAGTAGAAAAAAGCTATTTATATCACAACTCTGCAATTGCGCATTATGTTTGTTTTTAGTGCAGAATTGCAGCGCCTCTGGTGGTGAGTAGGCGCATTAAATGTATTTAAAATAAACTAAAGAAATTTGAAAAAAACATTTATTTGAAGGAAAATGTTTGATTTTTTTTAGAAATTTCCTTATGCAATGCTTAAAATAACTTTTAAACCAAAACTGTTGCTGCTCATTAAAAGTTTTAGCTAGTGTCTTTTAAATTAAGGTAACAGATTTAGATTTTTCATTAAAAATCGTGTGAACACATAATTTATTGGTTCATACTGCAGCCCTTGACAATATTTGTCTAGTTTGTCTAAATACAACGGCAATCTTGTGACAATAACAAGTAAGAAAGTATAGTCGGTCAAGCCCGACCATATAATACCCTATACCCAGTATATGTATTGCAGACATGGGCGTTATATGGGAGATATAACCTATTGTGTACCGATCATTCAAAAATTTAGTGCCATTATGTCTGTGAATATAAATATTATATGTGTTAAACTTTATCTCGATATAAATACTTTTAAAAGATTTATGGAGCTTAAAGTGAATTACGGAGTGGGCCTTATATGGGAGCTACGACTAATTATGGACCGATCATAATAAAATTGTACCGTATTATTTTTAGATATATGAAATATATTTTCGTTAAATATTATTTGAATATCAACATTTTTGAGAGAGTGATGCTCTTTAAAGTGATTTTCGGAAGTGGACCTTATATGGGAGCTACGACTAATTATGAACCGATCATAATAAAATTGTACCGTATTATTTTTAGACATATGAAATATATTTTCGTTCAATATTATTTGGATATCAACATTTTTTAGAGAGTGATGCTCTTTAAAGTGATTTTCGGAAATGGACCTTATATGGGAGCTACGAGTAATTATGGACCGATGTGCAGAAAATTCGTAGATGTGATTTGGCTGTATTTATCATGTGGATACTTGCATAATTTAAACATTTATGATCAATAAACCCCAATTTCGGGAGGACATTGGTATTCGGTTCATATTTGACCGTGGTCCCCATTAAAAGTTCAGTTCCAAAAAATCACTTAAATGCGCATAAATCTCATATAAAAATTCAACGCAAATAATTCACATGCACATAAATCGTCGTACAGAATTTCATGATGATTGGCCCGTAATAGGTCATAGTTGACTTATGAGGACTACTCCCGTAATACCAACATAAACATCCATTTCGAATCTAAATTTTACACAGATCAGATATGTAAAATCTATACTATTGGCTTTTGTAAAAATTGGTCAATAATTGACCATGGACTTCCATACAACGTCCACCTCCGAGAATAAAACAGGTGTCAATTTTGACAAATCCAGTTTCCTATCGCTTCTTGGTTATAACTGGTATTGCAAAATAAATCTAAAATATATGTAAATCAAGGCACAATATTTTATGACGTTCGTCCCATAATAGGTGATTTGATGATGGGTATATAAGATTCGGCATAGCCGAATATAAACTCATACTTTTTATGCTTATCATTGTTAAATACCTCATATTAAATATAAATAAAGTTTTCTGGGTCAATTTCTTTTCTACTTCAAACACTTTTTTATTTTTGGTTTGTTTATTTTCCAAACTATTGTTTACATATTTTGTCAAGATAATATTAAAATATAATAAAGAAATTTAAGATAAGCCATCAGAAATTAGAAAAATATTAGAAAAACTAGGTAAATACATATACATATATATATATATATATACATGTATATGTATATATGTACACAACAGATTATGAAATTTTAGTTTTTAGTTTCTTTCGTTTCACCAGAATCTCATCAATCATTTTATTGAACAACACAGACTGCCAGTATGTGTGCAACAAACATAAATAAAACTGACTGACAAACAAAATATTTTGGGTCAAATTTGTCATTTCTTTAGAAAATACAACAACAAAAAAAACTAAGTATTTGACACCAAAAAATACATTTTCCACGTGTGTTTAAATTTCAAAATTTTATACTTTGAAACATTTCGATAATTTATTGAATATATGTCTTATATATATTAGTACGACAGTTTGGGCGTAAAAACAAATTTTTTCTAAATATTGCCAAGAACTTGATTTTTGTTACAAAATTTGTTTTATTGTTGTCCAGAATTTTAGAAAACAGTTCGATATTTTATAGAAATATTTTGGTTACACTTATGGCCGAATTCTCGGTCATTAGTTAACCATTAGTAAACTAAAATATTAATTATTGTTTAACTATTACTTGGTATTCTTATGGCAAACTAAGCATTGCGAATAAAGAATCATTAATTAAGCCTTTGTCATTAGCTAACTAACTGCTTCAGTTCGAAGGTCACCAGAGGCTAAAAAGAACCGATACTTTGAGCCTAACTAGAAGACATTTTTAAAATTTGAATACAGCAGTTAGTGGTTACATTGGTAACAACTAATAAACAACAAGTAGAATTAAGATTTGAATACTTATTGTGAATTTCGATAAGAAAGATAAATTAAAAAAAATGAATTAAAAAAAAAAATTAGCTAACCAAAGACTGTGAATTCGGCCATTAAACTTTTACACTAAAATAACAATTTCCACGTAAATTTTTTTTTGTGAAAACTGCATTGGTATTGTATCATTAACCCTTTTGCTTAAGGCATTCATTCATTCCACCACAAATTTGTAGTGTTGACAGACAATGTGACAAACTATACTTGACACAAATGTTAAGTGTCTAATTGTTGAGTTTTGGGACATTCATAAGACAAATTACTAAAATTTGCGATTAATAAACTGAAAGAAAGCGTAGCGAACCAACTTATTGAACGTACCAAGCGCAAAAGCTCTAAAATTAAACAAGTGCTAATTTTTCATTGTTAACATAAACAATAAGAAATTTTTTGCAAAGTACTTTTCAACTAAATATATGAAGAGTTAAATCTTTTTATATATTTCAATAGTACTTTTTAATAATGTACTATTGAAATATATAAAAAGTACTTGTGATTGAAAAAGAGGTGCTTTTAATATAAAATGTACTTTTAGTATAAAAGTTGCTTTTAGTAGAAAAGGTAATTTTAGTATAAAAGTTGCTATTAGTATAAAAGTTGATTTTAGTTCAAAACTTGCTTTTAGTATAAAAGTTGATTTTAGTATGAAATGTACATTTAATATAAAACGTACTTTTACTATAAAAAAGTATACTTTTCAGTACAAATGTTACTTTTAGTAAAAAAGTACCTTTCATTAAATGTTTTATAATAGTTTGCTATTTTATTTTAATACCTTAATTTGACTGGCGACCATAAAAGTTTACAGCTCATTGGGGTCCTTTCAGCCAATTGGTTTTTGCCAAGAAAGAGCAGGAATGAAGAGAGTGCTGGAGATGAAAAATTAGTGGCATAGTTCGAAAGTAAAGAAGAAAGTTAAGACGTGGAGAGAAGACAAGTGAAATGTTTCCTTTCTAGCTTCAAATCATATGACAAATTGAGGACAATTGAAAGAGATTCATACATTTAGTCTCTTTAAGAAGTTGCTGTTCGTAGTAATGTCTTCAATACACTAACTTCATGTCCGATAGTTCACAAAATAGATACCAAATACGTAACGGTCAATAACAAACAAAGTGAAAAATAGTTTCATTATGCCAGCTGCTATAGAAGTCATGTTAATCCAAGTGGCCAGTAGTAAAAGTACTATTTTACTAAGACATGTAATACGTACTTTTCCTTTATTTTAACCAAAAGTACTTTATTTATAAAATTTACTTTTAATAAAAGTGTTTTTTTTTTTATAAGAAGTAAATTTGCAATGAAACTACTTTTTCAACTAATATTACTTATATGACTAGAAGTACTTTTTCATAAAACAATTGTTTATTAAATTGTTTTATACAACATACCTCTTAAAAAACTAAAAGTTTTTTGACTAAACAAATTTATCAAAAGGTACTTTTTGACATTAATTGCTTTTTGTATCTTTTTTGGCTACAAATACTTTTGAGCAAAGTACCTAAAACATAAAACCATTTTAATAAAAAGTACCTTTTATCGAAAGTTTCAACGAAACTTGTCTTATTACATTCAGAAAAAAAATAAAGAAAGATGCGATGCTGTCATTATTAGAGACGAAATAAATTCATAACAAAGACTTACCGTCTGGCCCACGATGTCGAACGATAACGTTCGCTTAGATAAGACTTAAGACACAAACTTGGTATCGTATCTATTTTTTACTCAATCAAGTTTGTTTATTCCACAATTAAGTTTGTGTCTTAAGTCTTATCTAAGCGAACGTTATCGTTCGACATCGTGGGCCAGGGTGTTAAAAGGAAAAGCGCTCTAACTTTGCAATAGGTCCGATATCAGGGCAGAATACGTGGAAACAAATTCAGAATAATTGATTTTCAATTGATTCAAATTAAATTACTGCAATGAAACTGCAAAGGTAAGGAGAATTTCCAGATAAATTTTCCAGGTTCACATACGAGTATGCTTTATTTTTAATGACTCCAATTATTGGAAAAAATAGTACTTCTCAAAGAAAAAAGTACTTTTGTGACAAAGTTAATTTTAAATTTCTTATTTTATATAGAGAATTAAAATCTCATTCAACTGTTTATGTGTACACCAGTTGTTTACGCCAAGTGCTTAGAGTGGCATGTGTGTTTCTATGTTAGTATAGACAACTTTATAATATTTTTCAAATATATACGAGTATTTGTGCAAAGTGATGTTATGCTTTGTGTTTTTCTTTCCTACCATTCTCAGACGATTATACATTAAGTTCTAAGCTAAACATTGCTATATTCTAAGGGAAGTAAGCTAGAAAACCTAATTCGTTTTGTAAAAGACTCGTACTATTAAACAGGGATTTTACAGCGCAATGAAAGAAGATAGTAACGATTACTGGGTCTTTAGAAAATACTTAGATTTTTAATTCTTTTTGAGAAAGAATTTGAATGCTTTCTAGCTGTATTCAAATAGAGAGCTAATGTCTAAAAGGATACTTATTTCACCTCCTTAATTAGGAGACCTTACAATAAACAATCAATGGTTTTAATAAATCTATTTTCTATTTCTAAAGCAGTGGTCGGCTCTCAAAACCACCAGGCTGCGAAAATTATTATAATACGAATGTTAACAATGTTTAAAAAATTTGAAACAAACATCACAACAAATGCTGCTCTGTTTACAACAAAGAAAGTATGTTCCTATCAAAACATGCTCAATGTTTTCTTTATGCCAACCACTTATCTAATGAAGCTACATTCAAATTATAGATATCTTATAGATTATATAAAAAGCGAGTCTTGCGGATGCGGATTTTGTCTAATGTTGTCTTCTCTGCCGAATTTGAAGATGAAGTTTTCATAAACATAAATTGTTACAATTGTACCATTGTCTATAAGCTCACCTTCACCGCTTTGTAAACGTACTTTTGTATTTTTGTTTTGCATTCTTAATTAATTTGCCATAAATTATGAGTTTTTTATTAACAATTTCAATGTCAAAGTTACCGCGCAAAACGTTTTTTCGTATGTCTTGTTTTGTTTTCTTGCTGCCATTAATTCCTACCATTTATCGTCAAATAGTAGTTTTATATCTCTGGCCGTTTGTGTGAAAAGAGAGTTCTCAGATGAATTTTGCAATGTACTGAAATTTGTAAAGGAGAATAGCAGAAGGCGGAAAAGGAAATTTTTAGAAACTAAACAGAATATAAAATCAATGTTAGTGTTCTAAGGTTCGAAGGACCTTAAACAGAGTAGAAAACTTTAATTAAATTTTGCTTCAATTTTAAGTGTTTCTTAAGTTAAATTTTAGCTTCAATCGCAGGTCTTTAAGTTGCTCAAATTTAGCTTCAATTTTAGGTCTTTCCAAAGTTAAAGTTTAGTTTCCAAGTTCGTAGGACCTTAAATTGAGTAGAAAACTGTAAGGAAATTAATGTTTGTGTTCTAAGGTTCGAAATTCAAAGTTCAAAGTTAAATTTTAGCTTCAATCAGGGGTCTTTCCAAAGTTTAACTGGGCTTTAATAGTAGGTATTTAATTAGTTCAATCGCAGGTCATTAAGTTGTTTAAATTTTGCTTCAATTATAGGTCTTTCCAAAGTTAAAGTTTAGTTTCCAAGTTCGTAGGACCTTAAATTGAGTAGAAAACTGTAAAGAAATTTATGTTTGTGTTCTAAGGTTCGAAATTCAAAGTTCAAAGTTAAATTTTAGCTTCAATCGGGGGTCTTTCCAAAGTATAACTTGGCTTTAAAAGTAGGTATTTAATTAGTTCAATCGCAGGTCATTAAGTTGTTTAAAATTTGCTTCAATTTTAGGTCTTTCCAAAGTTAAAGTTTAGTTTCCAGGTTCGTAGGACCTTAAATTGAGTAGAAAACTGTAAGGAAATTAAGGTTTGAGGAAACTTAGGCGTATTATAAAACCAATGTTTGTGTTCTAAGGTTCGAAATTCGAAGTTCAAAGTTAAATTTTAGCTTCAATCGGGGGTCTTTCCAAAGTTTAACTTGGCTTTAATAGTAGGTATTTAATTAGTTCAATCGCAGGTCATTAAGTTGTTTAAATTTTGTTTTCTTGCTGCCATCAATTTTAGGTCTTGCCAAAGTTACATTTTAGCTTGAATCGCAAGTCTTTAAGTTGTTCAAATTTAGCTTCAATTTTAGGTCTTGACAAAGCTAAATTTTAGCTGGAATCGCAAGTCTTTAAGTTGTTAAAATTTAGCTTCAATTTTAGGTCTTTCCAAAGTTAAATTTTGTCTTCAATTAATGGTCTTTCCAAAGTTCAATTTCAATGTTAGTGTAAATGTATTGTAGAAAACTGTAAGAAAATTGAGGCTTAAATGATTTAGAATAGAATTTGAAAGTATTAGAAAATCAAAATGTTTGTTTTGAGGTCCGAAGGACCATAAAACCAAAACTAATATCTTAAAAGCCGTTTTGAAAGGACGTTTTTTCTGAGGCATAGTAACCAAAGAGATCTATTGATCTTCCCATGATCACCAGGATTCTAAAAGTAACTATCTAGCATTTGGATGCCGGATTTCCTTTACCCTTCATTTTACATAGCTTTATTAAAGTACGTTTTTAATTTCTACTTATATGTAGTTATAAACATTTACTCATTTAATCTGTCATTAAATGTATGAATTGCAATTAATATTTCATTATTTTTGTTTTCCTATTAACTTTAAACAATCACATTTAAAAACAATCTTGTTAATTTATGGTCATTTAATACTTTTTACCGTTAGTGGAATAAATTATTAGAAAAAAAAATAATACAATTATATGGCAATAATTTATTCACTTGAAAATCCACAGTTAACACAGAATAACAACAGTGAGAGAGTATTGAAAAGGTAAGGGGGCAAAACTATTAACATTAAATAGGAAAGAATTCAAGTTCACATGCTAAATAAAAAAGATTTGGAGTAATAATTCTAGGTACTACTTCTTACAAATTTTCCTTATCGCCACCTGGTTGCTATTAATAATTACTTCATTGTTTACTCATAAAATTCCTGCTTTCAAATGTTTTATTTATTATTTATGCATTAATTTACTAGCTTGAAATTCATAACACCTCCTTGCAGTTTAAACACGGTTAACATTATTAATTGATTTCTGAATTATTACAAATATGCTGCCATAAACATGTAATGGAAATAATTAGTTGGCGACACGGTTCAAAATGGTACCAAGATAGAAAATTTTAGTCCCTTAGGGGAAATCAGAGATCAAAGGTGCTTGCAAGTGGGAATTTGTTATATCATGCCTTCTGGCATGATGCTGCAAAGGTTAATATAGCTTCTTTCTCTTACAAAAATGTTTACAAGTTAAATCAAATTTTTCCTGCTCTAGAGCCTATTAAAAAACTTTAACGTAGGTCTTCATAGATTCTCAAATTAGCTTCAATCGTAAGGCTAAAGTTTGTTTCATTCATAAGTATCAATCAATTATATTATTAAAGCAAGAATTATTTCCTTTTAATGACACAAATTAACTTCTACACAGGTCTCATTACATTTTCAAATTGGCTTCTCTCTTAAACCTTTTTACAGACTCAAATTGGTTTCATTTGTAGGTCTTTTTCATAAGTCGCAGTTCATTTTAAGTAACTTTAAAAACCTTGAATTAACATTAATTGTACAACTTCGTAGAGCCTCGAGTTCTCAACAAAAATAAGCCTTCTTTAAGTTTTAGTTGTTGTCTTTAATTAGCATCGAATAAATTTGAATCGTAAATGTTTTTAGCTTGAATTGTAGGTCTTCTTAAATTTGCATACCTTTGCAGTATCAATTGGCTTTTGCAATTGTTTTAATGCCTCAAATTAGCTTCTTGGTTTGATTTTTATGTCTGTTTGAATTCTTAAATTGGTATCAATAGTAATCTTTTTGCAATATCAAGTTGTATTCTATCATAAGTGTCTATCTAACGCCAAGTTTTTTGAGTCTTTAATCGCATGACTCTTTATTGTTTCAATTATTTTCAATTTGGGTCTAAAATTAATGCCAGATTTAGATATATTTTGAGTTTAACAAAAAGCAATTATTTTAAAGAAAAGTACTTTATGTGAAAATTTAAATTTTAATTAGAGTTCAAGAGTTTTGTCTTAAAGTACTGTTTAAAAAGTACTTTTTGTAAAATTTTAAATACGTAGCTTTGTAATGTCTTAAACTTTCACAAAGAAAGTACGTTTTCCTTAAATCTTAATTTAAAAAAACTGCTTTTCGAAAGCAGATATTTAAAATGTAAAAAATTTAAAGAACGGTACTTTTTTAAAGAAAGGTACATTTTTAAATAAAAGTACTTTTTTAAAGAAATGTTTTTTATTTTTTAAAGAAAGATATTTTTTTTTAAATTTTAATTAACAATTTATATTATTAAATACAATGTATATTTTACAATGTTGTTTAGTGTTATTTTTTTATATTTTTCTTAAAAAAAAGTACCACTTTTAAAAAAGTACTTAATAAAAAACTTAATTTTATATAAAATTTTTTTTTTGGATTTATTTAATAATTAGTTAAAAAAAATATTTATAATGAAATTTTGTTTTGGCAAAGTACCAATTTTTAACAATATACCAAAAAGTACTTTTTAAGCGTTAAACTTTTTTTATTAATATTTTTTTTAAAAATTTTTAAAAACATCTATATGATTCTTGAAAAAAGTAAAATTTTCAAACTTTTAATGAAGAGTACTTTTTGTACAACTTTTTAAATACTCGAAAATAAAGGTCTAGCATTTACTTTTCTCAGTAACATGGAAACTTATTCACATCTAACGCAAAAAGTACTTTTTATGAAGATTCAAACCATAAATTATGTTTAAGTTTAAGTAAAAGCTGTTTTTCTTATTATAATTTATTCGACCTTTTTTATTATTACTAAAATATTGATAAAAGCTGTTTTAGTAAGTAAATTTGAGATTTCTATTTTTTTGTACTTTCAATAAAGTACTTTTTGCTAAAATTAGAATTTTGTTGAAATATAATTTATTTTTTTTTTTGGCAACTTTTTAAATTTTATATTTATTACATTGTGAACAACTATTTTAAATAAATTTTTCTTACCAATAAATTATTGTTTTAAAAGTATTTTATAAAAATTTATATTTCTAATTATGACTTATTTTTAAAGAACATTTATGTAAGTAGTTCTCTTGAAACCACTTTACACTTCAACTAAGTGTTTTTTTTTAAAGATTTTCTAGTCATTTTAAATTCTCCTTGGACTTCACGTTAGAATATTTGTATTTATTGTTGTTTTTTGTGCATTTAACATTTTGTTTTAGACATTTGAAAACTTGATAAACAAAGTTAAGCGCCATTTAAGACAATTTATTAATTTTACTCTAAGCTACCGCTATTTCAATTCCAGTTTGTGGCCTCTAAGAATTCTACACTAAACATAAGAATGTTGTGGCATGGAATAGAATACTCTTTTTTAACCTTCAAATTTAAAGAATTAATATAGAGGGAGAGAGAGAGAGAGAGTGTACTCGTACTCTCAAACAGTGTAATAATATTTCTAGTAGTAGCTGTTTTGTCTAGTCTTGTTTTATGTTTTATTTTGTAGCTATTTTGCACTTACATTCATGTAGCAATTACAAATGTTTATAAAATTAATTAATTCCGCTATTTATTTATTTATTATTTGCAAGATCTTAATAAGAAATCTTAATAGAATTTATATGCAAGAAAAAAAAATCGAGGGAGAGCTTTTGCGCAAGCACGCGCACCTTTTTAGTAGCACTTGCTTTTACTTTTACTAAATGTTACAAGCTATCGGGCACACTAGCTTAATTGTAATGCTGTAACTCTTTTTACATTTGCTTACAAGAAAACCATGTTTACTAAAGAATTATTTAACTATATTTCAAAAAATGTGGTTGAGCTTACAGAGATTTGTTGTGACAACCATAATTTTACTAAACAATAGTACATTTCCAAGAACCGTATTATTTCAGCTGTCTTCATTATTTTGTATTAAAACAGCTAACATTTTTTAAACTAAAACTTTTTTTCATTGGCTTCAATAAATATCTAAAGTATGAATAAAATTTGATTGTGAGAAAATTTGGTTGAGCCAACAAAGATTTGTTATGACAACCATAATTTTACTAAACAATAGTACATTTCCCATTTCATTATTTTGTATTAAAACAGCTAAAATTCTTTAAACTGAAACTAAGGTTCAATAAAGGCTTTAATTAATCGATAAAAAAAGGTTGAGCCAACAAAGATTTGTTGTGGCATTTGAGAGAAACGAATTTTTAAGTTGTTTTCAGTATTATTTTGTATTAAACTGAAACTGAATTTCAGGTTTAGTTATAAATAACAAAAGTGTGAATGAATATGATTGCAGTGTGAGAAATTGTTTATTTTCAACAAAATTTGGTTATAACAAACAAAATTCTCTAGCTAGAACCTGAAATTCGCCAGAATGTTAGAAAATCTTTAAGACCTTTATATTTTCTATTGCCAAAGAAATAACTCTATTTCTGTAACTGATTGTAAAAAATATTTCTACATTTCCCTTACTCTAAGCTTTCATTTGATACAAGTCATATTTACATTTGCCTTTGTTTATGTCTCAGATTATTCCACTGCTAGTGTAAACACTTTTGTGCTTAATTCTTGCTCTTGACTTTTTAAACTTTAGAAATGCGTTTGTAATTTACAATTTTAATCGCTTACAAATCGTGTTTTCATAAACGTTATTTTTCCCCCATCACCTCAAAAGTAACGGACTTGTTTAGTTAGCCGTGTGTGTCATTGTTTATTGAACTGTGAAGTGTCATATAAAAACTGTTAAATGAATTCTAATACTAGAAAAATCAATAAATTAAATAAAAAAAAATATGAAATTCTATTGTTGTAAAAGATTTCCTTCTTTAAATTGTGTAAGTTTGAGAAAAGAAAAAAACATGAAACATGAAATTAAAGACGATAAATAACATATTTGAAGATTACACACCTTTGGAACAATTTAAAAAATAATTCTGAATTGATCATCAGAAAATTCTACTGAATTCTCTTTAACATAAAATTAATTTGTTTGAACTGTTTGAAAGTATGTATGTGTGTATATCAGTCCTTATTGGTCCTAATCTTGACTTTGTGTAAGAAAATGTTGATAACTTGCGATATTTAAATAGCTTAAAGAAGGCTTTTAAATTCCTAAAAGTTCCGAATATATGTGTTTTTGTTTAAATGAAGATTGATTTAAAATTTAATTAAAATTGGTCCAATAATTTTGAACTGAATGCAATATCCTCCTTTTTAAAAGATTAAAATAAAAAATTTCGAATTTTTACTCTTTTATCTCTATTAGTTTAGAAGATATATCAGGTTATCAACTTTCGAAGAGTTACGAATTCTGCAATGTATTATTTAGCAAAAAGAATATTTAAGCCAAGTTTAAACTATAATTTTTTAAATTGGTTAGAATTTTGTAATTTTTATTAAACAATTCTTTATTTTATTTTTTAATTACAGGCCATCTAGGTTATGACGCGAGCATTGCTTTTGCAGCGTTGGATTTTCTTTTTATAAGGTAAGTTTTTAAGTTTTGTCAGATCTAGCAATGTACTGACATTAATAAATTGTTAGCAAAAGGTAAATTGTTCATGCTTTTTCTTAAAACGTTGGAAGACAAACACTTTTGAGTACACACGCTTGTTAGACATTTTCTGAATATTTTTCAGGCAACGTTGTAAGATGTGACAACCGCTTTTTCTTACAACGTTGGAAAACAAAAAATATTTGTGTTCACACGATAGTTAGACATTTTCTGAACATTTTTCGGGCAACGTTGTAAGATGTGACAACCGCTTTTACTTTAGAATGCCCTTTATAAATTTAATATTGTCGTAATGAAATGCATATAGTTACTTAACACATCCCTGGTAGTCTAGTTTAGGATCAATTGTGTAGTATTGTCAATTGCATTAGTATTGCTAAGTAATATAGAGTGTAGGCAGTTATTTTTTCATATTTCACTTTATAATGTCCTTCATAAATATGACTGGGTTTAATAACTGGATTTAATATTGACTGTAACATCCTAAGGGAAATCATATGGTTACTTTACATACCCCTGGTAATCTAGTGTCGGGTTCATTGTCTGTTTAGTGTTGCTAAGTAATCTAAGGTGTAGTTAGTTATTTGTTCATATTTCTGTGTAAAAAGTCTTAGTAAAAATATTGAAATATTTAGTTTACTTCAGTTTATGACGGCATATTTCACTAGTATCAAGGATTTTTGGGACGTTTAAAAAAAATAAGATATTAACCTTACAGATATTAGGCTGTATAATTTAGAATTAATTGTCTGTTTAGTGTTCCTAAGTAATCTAAAGTGTAGTCACTTAATATTTGTGTATTCAATTTTAGAAAAATTTTAGTTTAGACTCGCTGTTTGTTCTTCCCGAAGTCGTAGAACAGAACGATTGAACAAGAAGAACTATTTTACTATATTTTTTTTTAGCTAAAACGAGCAGTCATTGAATTTAAGTATAAATCACAAGTGTAATAGCTGGTATCTGATTCGTTTAAGAAGGAAATTATGTTCTTCCTAGGACACTAACTAGTAAAGTTTAGGATAGTTAGCTGGCTAATTCTGTACCAAGTGTTGACTCGTAATGATAGTTTGAGGTAAATTATTGGAACAATTGGATTATTTAGGAAAGCTTTATATGATTTTAAATATGTGTCAACTATTTCAAAAGATTTTGTTAAAGTTCTTAACAATATTAAACTACAAATCAAACTACACCATTTCAGAATTTCTAATTGTATTTCAGAAATTTGTAATAGCAAATTTCTAATGGAAATTTCTGAAATACAATTAGAAAGTTTTGAAATAGAAATGGAAATGGTGGAAATATAATTATAAAATGCTAAAATTCAATGAGAAATTGTGTAGTTTGCGTTTGATTGATATGTAACTTGCTTGATTTGTAATAGTTTGTAAATGTTTACCCGGAGAATTCTTTGTTGAGTCATCATAATGTTATAAAATTTTCTTTTAGAAATTATATTTTAATTGTTTTACAAGTGCCAGTCAAACATTGAACTATTCCCTAATCATAAAAGAAGTATAATTAAACTGAAAATATTTCAATGCTTCATATTTCCTAGAGAGCAATATAAAGTTTAAAACTTCTAAAAGTGATCAACTATATCCTCATACTCTGCCCTCCAAAAAATCGTATGCAACACAACAAAATGACCATAAATATAAAATTTAACTCAATTTGAAACAAACAGGTTTATTTTAAACTTGAAATTATTAATTAAACTTTCTTTTGCTTAATTCTTTTTTTTGCCAAAATTTTCCTGCTTTTTTTTTGTGAAACATCATATTTTAAGTTAAGATTATTTATATTGTTCCCAAAATACCGGTAACTCTTTACATAAGTTACACTTAGCTTCAAATGAAACCTTAAAATATTGTAAATATATAAAGAAATATAAAATATATGCCAGCATTTTTAACACCTTGGCAGCAGAAAAAATGCATAAATATTTGAGTCATGAACAGAAATCACAAGTTAAAATGTGTGACAGTTCGTAAAGAACTAATAGTGAGCTAAAAAGTTTAAAGGAGAAATTAATACTAAACGTACTAGTCACGTGAGTGGTTAAAAGGGGTCAAAGCTGTTCAACCGGTCTAAAATAAATCATTTACAATGAGCTTAAGCGTAAGTTATTCGGCTTAGAGCCAAATCCAGCTTCAATAGTACACATATTCCTACTAAATATTTCCACAATTACTCTCGCTTTAATATAGAATGTTTGAACTAGTGCCGTTCAGTATCCCTAAGGACCAGTCACATAATTAGTCCTGCGTAGTTAGCTTTCTTTCGGTGTAAGTTGGTTTTCTTTTATATATACCTATATGTTTAAATCA
Organism: Bellardia bayeri; assembly: GCA_950370525.1. Lineage (NCBI taxonomy): Eukaryota > Metazoa > Arthropoda > Insecta > Diptera > Calliphoridae > Bellardia > Bellardia bayeri. Next base: position 1,591,771 of record OX493266.1, on the reverse strand, counting down.
TAATATGATTATTTCAAATCATAATGTTATTATTTGAGAACATAATACAATTATTTTATATCATATTATGATTACTTTAAACTATAATATGGTCATCTTGGGTCATAATATGATCAATTTTATGATTATATTGGTTTATAATATGATGTTGTAATATCAAATGAAATATTACAATGATAATTGATCATAATATGATATTTCATGACATTTATATTCATTATATGTAATATATTTTGACTACAATCATAAATCTTATCATAATATGTTGCTCTTAGTTTATGTTTACCACAACCATGTTTCTGCTCTGTGTGTATATAAGGTTTAATGTAGTATCCTTCGCTAAAGTCTAGTCACATTACTGATCCTCAGTGTCAGTTCTATTTCTTTTATGTTCTTTCAACGTGTTGAGCTTAAAGTTGTGGCAATCTTAAGGTGTTTTAGTTGGCTACAAAGATGAGTTCAAAATATTTCTTTGGCAACAGATTAATAATCGAATCAGAATTTCTTAAAGATTTGTTTAAAAGAACCAGTACCATTTATCTATCCCTAAGGACCAGTATAGTAACTAGTCGTTTGTTAGTTGTCTTTATTTGGGTTATGGCAATGTTTAGATATTTTAGTTGACTACTTTTCAAAATAAGTTAAAACTATTTCTTTTAAAGTAGACTAAGAAATCAAAAGTTCCCACACAGTGGTTCAAAAGTTATAATAGCAGAAAACTTTGAAAACCTATGCATTTATCAAATAGAAAGCTTTACGAAGCTTTGTTTTAGTTGCAACAATGTTTAATCAGAGCTAGCGTTAATTCCTAATTTTAAATTTTCATTTCAATAGCTTGTAATTTCTTAAAACTTTTGACAACCTGCTGATTTTATTCTCCTGTAAATTGCAGAGTAGGTAAAATTCGCGCTCGGGTAAGAAATTTCATTTATTTCTTTGTTATAAAAATTGTTTTCGCGATTTTTATTTTTAAATTCGCGAATCGAAAAATAAAATTCGAATTAAATTCGCAAATTTAATTCGATTGAATTAATTTCTTTCTTTTAAAAAAATGTAGACAAGGGAAAGTGAGAAATCTAGTTGTACATGATAAGCACAATAATTTAAACATTATAAAACGTTTATTAACAATATTATGATCACAGTAATTTTTTAGATAATGGTGTCAAACATAATATGTTAAATTATGCTTGAAATTTATTGTGCTGATTATGTTTAACTATATTTATCTTGTATCTTATCATTATTTAAAATTTTGAAGAAGTTTTAATTATAGTAAGTTGCTGTTGTTAATAAGTTTTCTTTGTATTAAAACTTTTCAAAACTTTGCCAAAAGTGTGATAAACTAAAATGTCTGCTGTAGCTCAGCCAAAAACGCATTGCGTATTAAGACAAGTATGTATGTGAACGTAAATGCGTAACTGGCTTTTTTTGCTTGATTTTAGCACACATAAATGAAACTCCCTTTTTTTAAACCATTAAAAATGGAAAGAACAAATTGGGTACAAGCAATAAAAACGGGATATATCTTTGTAAATTATTATAGAAAAATTCTTCTAAAATTTTCATTAAAGTGTAATTTTTGAAATTATAAAAAATAAGTTTAAAGACTAAAATCTAAACACTAGAGTTTATGCCATCTAAAAAACTACAACATAAACTTTTAGAACAATTGAAAATGATTTTAAAATTTGAATATACAGACTTTTAATAAGCAACTTTTTATTAATTTTGTAGACTCGTTTAGTAGGAAAATTACTAGAACGATCTGAAAGAAATAGACCAGGACAAAAGCTTTTAGAATACGGCCTAAAAAGATATGAAATATGTATTGTTAAAGAGAAACTTGTTAAGCCTTGTTCTACTCCCCCTCCAACCCTATCCTGTTTCCTTTACCACAATGGGTTAATTTTTATTTCATATGTTAAATTTATTTCTGTACATTTTGTTTCGGCTTCCATCTGTTTTATTTTTATTATTTTCTGTATCAGTTTTCTTTCTCAACGCATGAGTCTTTTCGTTCATATTTTGCACTTTAGTCAATTTTTCTGGGTCAAATTTTTAATATACAACAAAACAAAAAAACTAAAAGAAACAAAAAAAAAAACAATATAAACATTTTGTGGTCATTGTACTCAAGCAATGCTGCTGGTGCAGCAAACAGCAAAATGTAGCAGTGGCAACACAAAACAATACGCTCAAAAATGCACTTCATCCGACAAAAACAGACAATTCTACACACAAATACACTGAAACAAATAAAATGGTGAGAATAAACGGAGCCAAGTGAGAGTGTATTTTAGTATTTCAGAGATTATTGTTTGTAATAATGATGTTTATTAGCAACAAACACATTGATTGTATTTAAATATATTAACAAGAAACAGGAGAGTAGTGTTTTTGAAAAAGTTGGGTAGAATTTTCTTTAGGTGAGCTAAGATAAGGTGTTAAAAGAGTTAATTCTTGGCAAAAGTAATTAAATTTTGTTTTTTAGACGAAGAGAAAATTTAGAAAAATAAGGCTTTTGTTAGCAAATTACTTAAAATTTCTCCAAAGTACTTGACAATTATATTGGAGACTTTTGTTGAGTTTTATTTTGGAATTTCTCTTTAAATAGTTAAATAGTTATTTCTCATTGTCTCCTCTAAAATTTAAAAATTTTAATTTACATTTATAGAATTAACTCCTTTTTATCTCTGCTTTATGTTGTTAATTTTAGTTCAAATAGAATTTTAGCTTCATAATTTTTATTTTATTTTTCATATTTGTTTATATTTTCAATTATTTTGTAGCATGTTATCTATCACAACAAGTTGATATTCTGTATTCTAAGTATAAATAAATAGAAACTGAACTAACCCAGCGATATTTTAAGAAAAAAAAAACAATAAGTTCCCCATTAATAAAGAGTGATTTCTTAAAAGCTTTTGTAGTTGATTCAAAAAAAAAAACAGGCATAAAATGTAGAGAAATGTATGACATCTATATTTAAGTCGATAGAACATTTATATGCAATAATTCAAAGATGATTTCATGATTGTCTTGATGATTTCATGTAAATAAATAATCCATAAAACAATATTAACAAGTTATAGTGCTATATTCGGCTGTGCCGAACCTTTAATACCCTCCACCTAAACGTAATAAGCAATATAAAAACTACACTGTTTATAGGACTAGTATATCCTTATCCCGTGTTTTTTCTACAGTCGTAGTGCAAATTTTATTAGTATTTTATATTTTGTTTGAAAGACAATTTTACAACCAACCTACTCGTAATTTATTTTAAATGTTTTTAAATTTTATCTAAATTTGGCCATTTATAATTGATGTTATTACCGATTCTTACTTGTCTTGTCTGATATTCATAATAATCTTGAGTGTAATTTAACAATTTATAAAATTAAAAGAATATTTTTCCATATTCACCATAAGTTAAGAAACAGAGTATAAAAAAGTTTAAGATATAAGGTGAGGCTTTTTTGTTTGAATTTGGTCTCAATTATTTTATTTACAACAGATTTATGGGTGGCATAGTAGAAGTGGACGAATTATAGCGATTTGGTTGAAATTCATCTCAATAACGTTATTTACAAGAGTTGAATGGTTGTTTAGTGCACTCGGCAGCGGACTTAATTCGGTAGCTATTGTCAATTATTGACAGACAGCTACAAAATCCAGTAGCATTATTGCCGTATAACCGATATTATTATGATTTCTGTATTCAAATTTCTGATCTGTATAAAAGTTGGTTCGATATCAACATTTATTAGACATTTTTGTGGGTTAAATTATTTTTCGGAAATATGATAAATCATGGGCCGATCTTTTTAAATTTTGGAACAGTGATTTTTATGCATACGAGGATATTTCACGTCGAATTTCAACATAATAACGGTATACGAGTATTTAAGATATATATTAGTATTAACGTGGATTTCGGAAGTGGACCTTATATGGGGGATATACTCAAATATTGATCGATATTTTCAAATTCCAGCAGTTTGATTTTGGCATGTATGTAAATGGTCCGTGTAACATTTTGTATCGGTAGCGTTATTTTTAAGAGATTTATGAGTATTAAAGTGATTTTCGGAAGAAGGCTTTATATGGGGAATACGGTTAAAAAAGCACCGAAATGCATAAAATTTTGTGAAATGATTTTTGTATATATGTAAATGATCTGCGCAAAGTTTTGAGGCAGTACCAATATTTTTCGGATGTGGTCCTTATATGACAGCTATGACCAATTGTGAGCCGACCACCATAAAATTTAGTACAATAATTTATTGCCTACAAAGATTATTCATGTCAAATTTTAGCCGTTTAACATTATTTATACCAGTTGTACACGTATTTAAGTGAATTTAGGAAGTGGACTTTATATGTTGTCTATGGTCAAACATGGACCGAACTAGAAATAATTTCGTTTTACGGTTTCTTTTTGCATAAAACGTATTCCTGCTAAATTTTGTATTGATATTCCAATTTTATAGGCATTTATGTATAATTGAGCAATATTTCGGGAAGATGGACCTATTCTTACTATTTTTCTCACACGTTCTTTTTTTTATCATAAAGTAAGAAAAATGTTTAAAAATATCAATTTCTTATGGGGGTTGTCATACATTTTGATCCATAATTCTGGTTCTACTATACCGATTTTGCTGATTTTCAATACCAAACTACTTAGGAGAACTATAAGCGGTTTTTTTAAACTTTGTTGATTTCGGTTGTGTCCTTTGGACGTGAGAGTGTTTTACACAGACAGACGGACATGGCTCAATCGACTTAGAATGTCGTAAGGACCAAGAATATAAATATGTATATACTTTGTTGGGTCTCAGATGAGTATTTCTTAGTGTTACACACGGAATGAGAAACTTATATATACCCACAGTCACCACTTATGGTGGTGGAGGGTACAAAAACGAAATCATACGTTTATTGCAACTACAACAAACAGCGGAATGAGAACTTAACGCTCGTTTAACTGACAGTGACAACTGCTTATTTTTGACAGCTATGTTTTTTTTATGCAATGAACATTAAAAATGTATCCAGATACGATCATCTTAAAGTAAACTTGTTATTTTATATATGGAAATTAATTAGCTAATATTCCCTAAAACTTTAACTACGATTTTTAAAATGTCTTAGTATTTGCAAACTGTTTGCTGGGCTTTATTGGTTCTAACTATCATCATTAGTTTAGAAAATCTTTATTTACTTTTTTTCAAATGTATTTTATTTATTTTTTCAAAATGTTCATTGCAGTTTTTTTTTGTTTTTTTTTTTTTTTTTTTGCGCGGCTGTATTATATGGCTGAATGTTTTATTTTTTCGTGTGAGTGAGTGAGTGTGTTTAATATTTTCGTAGGTCATGATTTAATATATTTATAAACACAATATTTGTTATTGTTGTTGGGGTAGTCATTCTACGTAAATTTATAAAGAATGTTTTTTTTTGTTTTATTAGTTTTTAATTTTAATTTTATATCAAATTGTTAATAATCTTCTTTTTAGTTTTAATGTGGGGGTTGTGTGTTTAGTTTTCTTAGTAAATTAAATATATAAATAAGTGTGCGAGTGAGTGTGTAGGTTTTATGATAAATTAAAAACTTTTATAAACAATTAAATAAGAAAATAATATGTAGTATATTACAATAATAAAAACTAAGCAGTTAAAATGTCTTATATATCTTATTCTGAAAACTATTGTGCAAGTAATTGCCTTGAATGGCAATTTTCTTATTTCATCAGGATATTGAACTGTAATGATTTTATTTAATTTAATTTCTCCTAACACATTCTTCTTTGCTTTAAGACTCTTTTAGACACACGTACAAGTTTTCCAAAATACATACATACAAATACAGTGGGTTACTTTGTGCCCTGTGCGCTTTCAAAACTGCCAAACCAAACCTCCAGCACTCTTATACACACAAAGCAAAAAGTACGTCAAATTTATATATTAATGTACATATAATATAAATACATACATATGTATGTTTATATGTATGTACTAGTAGTTATTGTTGTGTTGTTTTTTTTTCAGTTTTTCTGAAAACTATAGTTGTACTTTCTTTGGTATTGCGTATAGCTGTTGTATATATAACATTTGTTCCAGTTATTTTATATACTCAAGGACTCCAAACCTCTGACCTTCGAACGGTGATTGACTCTTTCGCCAGCATCTGCCCTTTACTGCTCCAAAAGCCCCTCTGCTTAAGAAAACGTTATTTTACAGAAATGTGTTTTCCTATTACAGAAACTAAGTAAAATTTAAACCTATGGTAACTCTTGTCTTATGCAGGCTCTCTATTGTTGTCTAGTGCATTTTAAGGCAGCAGAGAATGTCTTTCTGTTATCCTATCTCTCTGGCAAATTTTCAAACATTCTTTAGCAAGTACTTGTGATGGTAATTTTCTTAAACAAAATTATAGGTTTTGTTGATAAATGTTTTAAATTATGAAAGTATATAATTAAAAGACTTGCTTTAAAAAGACGGGTTCAAAAATATTTCTCTAGAAATTGCCTCATTATTAATACAAGTTTACAAGTTGTGACTTCATTAGAAAGTCCTTTGATCAACGTTTCATTTGATGTACATATATATTGTCTATGTACAATATTTAGAAACTGATGTATAGGCAAAAACATTTTAAAGCCACGCCTACTTGCAAGAGGGCGTTACAAACTTTTTATATTTTGGTCCCCTCAACTAGTTTATAAAAATTTTATTATCTTTTTAACAAAAATGTTTTAAACTTAACCTGCAATTAAGTACTTTTATTCAAATTAAAAACGAATAATCGGTTACTTAATTATTTTTTTTATGTAAATTCAAAGTAAAATTTAAAAAATTTTGCAAACTATCTTGTATTTTCTCACAATTGTAAATGAAATTAATATTAAATAACCGATTACTTAAACGGGTACTCATTACTTTTTTAATATTAATGACAACATAATTATAATATCTAGCTTTCTGAGACCTTGTTTTAAACTACAAATGTTAGTAAGTTATCATTATTATGATTTCCTTTTATTATACAAAATGTTAAAACGGGTACCCGTTACATTTTAAATATTAAGAACAACAAAATGTGTATTTTTATTATTTTTATTTTATTACAGTCTTATTATTACATTGTAAATATATTTTCAAATTTTTCAAACTTTATTTAGTTTAAAATTTATGTTGGGTACCCGGTTACTTAATAATTTATTTTAATGATGTTATGCTTTTCTATGAATTTAAAATGAAGCTTGATAAATATTTTGTAGTTTTATGTATAAAGCTCTTTTAGTTTAAAACTATTATTAATTAACAAAATGTTCATGCTTGTGTTTTTAACGGGTAACCGTTACTTTTTTAAGTTAATGGTAACAAAGTGTGAAATATTGGCATTTTAAGTTCTTGTTTTACTCTATAAATGCTAGATTTAGTCCAAAATTTTTTATTGGGTAACCGGTTACTTAATAAGAATTTTAATGATTTTCTGTTCTTCAATTATTTATTAATGAAATTTTGTTAAATATTTCGTAATTTAAATATCAAACTACTTAGTTTGTAAACTATTAACAAATTTTGCTTAACGGTTACCCGTTACTTTTCCATGTTCTTAACCACAAGACAAAAGTTTTTACGATTCTAAGACTTGTTATTACATTGTGAATATTATAAAGTTCCTAAAATATGTATTAGTATTTTCCTCGTTAGTTAGTTTTATAATTAATCTTACTTTTCTTACGTGGTACTAAAACTCTTCCCACTTCCAAAAAAAAAAGAAAAAAAAAACATCATTAAAGAAATCAGTCACAAATGAAAAATTGTCTATTGCACTTTATTTTCTTTACTCTTCTCGTATGGACACATACCTTTACGTATGTAAGTATGTACTTATTTATTTTACTCGTTCTATTATTTTTCAACAATCTATATTTTTCTATTTATTTTATTTTCAACTTTTTTTTTTTTGCAATTTTTTTTTTTTTCATTCGCTTGTACATTTTTTTCAATGACTCTCAAGGATTTTGTATGAAAATGTTGTTGAACTTATACTGTATTGACTTTGTTGTATTAGAATAGTGATAGTGCTGGTGGTTGTGCTGTGCTGTGTTATACTGTTAATGTTGTTGCTTTTTAAACTGACGTTACGTTTTTTTATATACGACGACGAGATGCTATTGAGTTTACCGAGTATAATTATATTAATGTATGTATTTGTTTAACTGTGTGCGAGTATAAAGTGCATGGTTTGATGTTGTAGTTGTTGCGTCTTTTTTTATCAACATAGATTTTGTTTTAGTTTGTTAAGACAGGGTTATTAGTGTATGTGTGTGTGTGTGAGAGAGGGATTTTTTTTTATACCAGGAGGTGTCATAAAGGGGGACTTAAACTTAAAAGTGTAGGTTTGTTATGTTTTTCAAACGAAAAGTTAATGGCGACACTACAATGACGTTTTAAATGACAAAATCACCTGGAAATTTTGAAATATATATTAGAAACTTTTGAACCAAGTTTTAATTAATAAGAGGGGCTCATAAGCTCCTAAATATGCTAAATGTACCCATTGGCAACTTTACTTCATTTAGATACATGTTTATCAATATGGTAATAATTTCGCTAGTTATTACATGTTCAACATATTTACCGGAATTTAAACTCTCTATATTCCAATTGTAAGGTTAAAAACTTTTAAAAAGAACCGGGTACCCAAAGACATAACCCCATATTATATCTGCCCTCTTATTATTATAAATATATGTATGTATGTATATGAAAATAATAGTTTTTAAACATAACTACCACAAATTCATCAATTTTTAAATAAAAGTCATGTAAGCATAATAAATGAGTAACCGAATACATGTTTAAAATTTTTTAAAATTAAATGGTTACTCTCTAAATTTATATTGGATAATCGGTTACCCAAATATGATTAAAGCTAATCTTTACAATTTCGTAGGAAATTATTATTTTTATTAAATATTTAAAAATATCTGACTTTTGTTTATAAAATTAATATAAAGAGTTTAGGAAACCGGGTACCCGTTTACATATATATATAAAACATAACGGCTAGCCGTTACATAATTCGCAGATTCTAAGACAATTATATAAATTTTAATTAAAAATTAACACTTTATTATAGCATTTAATAAAATATCTAAATATATTTTAAAATCAAAATTGAATATCCGAGTACCCGAGTACAATATTAAGTTAAATCTGATTTCAAACATTTGCACTGTAATAACAAGACTCAAAAACATAAATAAATTATATTTAATAAACAAAACTACTAAAAATGTAAAGGTTAGCTGTTAAATTTATAAAGAGTAATCGGTTATACAAAATATATTTGAGATAATATTTTAATTTTCAAAGGAAGTATGAAATATTTGTATACTAATAATTAAAATAAAACGCTTAAATAAAGCAGGTACACATTTAAATATATAAAACTGCTAATTACTAAATATTGTTCAAAATAATAATTGAGTAACCGTTAAAAATTTTATGTTTAATTTGACTGAAAATATTTATATTGTACTGAAAAGAATCGGAAACGCAAAAAAATTACATTTAATAAACAAAGATATTGAAAATGTACCGGGTACCCGGTAAATTTATATAGATTAATCGGTTACTCAAAATAAATTTGGTATAATATTAAAATTTTTGAAGAAGATATTTAAAATTGTTATATTAATAATTAAAATAAAACACTTAAGTAAATCAGGTACAGATTTAAATATATAAAACTACTAATTACATACTAGATATTGTTTATAATAAAATTTAAAGTTAAAAAAATAAAGTGAAATATACATAATTGAAATTATTTAGATGTATTGTAATTAAAAGACTCTTAAACATAAAGAAATCCCATTTAATCAACAAAGATATTGAAAATGTAACGGAACCAGCTAAATTTATATAGAGTAATTGGTTACTCAAAATAAGTTTGGTATAATAATAACATTTTTGAAGGAAATGTAAAATATTTTAGAATATTTATGATTTTTATATTAAAAACTAAAATAAAATGCTTAAGTAACCGGGTGACCGTTTATAACATAATAAAATTTCAATATTTCAATAACAAACAAATATTCTCCATTTTTTTTTGATAAAAAGCAATAGTTACGATGTTTTAGTATCGGGTACTCGTTTTGCATAATATAACTTCTTTAAGTTTTTAGCATTTTGCAGTTTGCTTTGCATGTTTAGTAAGTTTATCACACAGAATAACATAAATTTATAATCTTATGTACAAAAAAGTACAAGTACATTTTTTTAAACAATTACACATTTTTAAGTACCGGGTACTCGTTCAGCATAATGCAATTTTTCCATTATTCGTTCACAATTTGCCAGTATAAGTGATTTTAAAGGCTTTATATTACTTTGTTTTGCTAAAACCAAGCGGGTACCCGTTAAATTATGTTAATACAATCGGTATGATTTACTATTTTAAGTGATTTATAATAATTAGTGCCAAATGGTTACTTATAAACCGGGTTATATGTAGGTACAAACATTTAAATAAATTTAAACCCTTTCATTTGATGTTTGTTTCTAATTGTTGCGTTTTTTCCTCAAATATTTCTTGTTATTTATTGTCGCTTATTCTACAGTGTTTTTGAAAACCACCTCGTTCAGTACATATCACTGTCTATATCACTGTTGTTCATATTGAGTAAGGTCACGTTGTTTATGACTTAAACCATTCAATTTGTTGTAACGAACTGACACACAAATATATATTTAGCTGCATATAGAATGTGTTATACTATATATTTGTACAGTTAATACAGAAAATATCCTTTATATATAGTATTTGTTCCAGTTTTTTTTTATTTCATTTCCAACATAACCAAGGACTCTTCTGTTGTGTAAACTACTGACCTTCGAACGGTGATTGACTCTTTCACTAAGGCAAATTCATGTTGCCCCTCTGAATAGAGTCCCCCTTTGGCCCTGGTTTGAAATTTAAACAAAAATTTTGGCAGAAACAGTAGCAATTGAGGCTGAAATATGCAATGGTAACCCCCATAGATAACAGAAACTGCAAATTATTTCATTCATTCTCTCTCTCTCTCTCTCGGCTGCTCTTGTTGTAAGAAATTTATATTGTTTTTTAAAAGTACATATTTGAGTTTTATTTTAATAATTTTTAATAAAAACGCTTTATTTCTAATAATTTTAAAACTTTAATTTAATTAAAAGTTAAAGATTAGCTTAAAGAATGAAAATAATTCCTTTTTACTGCAAAATCTACTCCTTTTTCAAAATAAAATAACTGTTTCTCTCTATCTCTCTGTTGATATATTGAATTGCTCTCATTCCTCTGCTTTCCACCATTTTTTTTGTTTGTTTATGTTTGCTGTTGTTTTTGTTTTCCACAAAATGAACACAATTTGTACCAGTTTTTTATTGTTGTTGTTGCTGCTGTTGTTTTCTTTTACAGAACCAAAAAAGCGTCGGAGTAGATTCCTCGTATAGGTGTTTTTGGTGCGTATTTGTGTATGTATGTATGTTTGAGTTAATGCAAAGAACTCTCAGTTTGGGAATTTTTATTCATACATGTTGATGATGACTGTCGTCAGTTGCAATTTCCGTTTGTATTTTTACACATACGAGTACATGCAACATAGTAGAGTGAAAAATTTGGTTTATGTACGTGCGTGCGGCAAAACATAAAACAATACAATTAAATATTAATAAATAAAATTCGTTAAATTAAAAAAAAAACAAAATCAAATTTTTAAGAATTGATTTAATTTCGTAGGAGAAGTGTTAAAGAAATAAGGTGAATTTCAACAAAAAAAAAATGATTTAAAAGTGAAAATATAATAAAAACGCTTGTTAGAAAAATTTTAAAAAGATTTCTAATGAACAAAGCAAATCTAACTCAACTTTTAGTTTCATTTTTTATAAATAAATTCCAAAAAAAATTTTTTATTTCAATTTTTTTTTATTAAAATAGAAAACAGCCGTCAATATAAATTTAAATTTGAGCAAAATTTAAAAAAAAAATTGTTTAAGATAACAAACATTTTTGAATTTTAGAAAAAAAAATTTTAAGTTTGTTCTTTAAAAACTTATTTATTCTTACTTACTTCTTATCTCAAAATCGTATTTATAAGCAAAGTATTGACAATCAGAACATATGTATAACGTTTTAAAACTCACCAATGAGTTTTGAATTGGATGTTTTTACTAGAATTGGCTCAGTCGTAATCAGCTTAAAATTATTAATAAAACTGCCACTTTATTCTCCAAAAATATTGATTTCCAGATAACATTCAAAATATTGACAATGTTTCTTTAAAATAATTGCCAATTTATAAAATATTATTTATAAACATTTTTTATTATTTTTAAAACTCTTAAAAGTTTATTGGATATTTTATCCACGGCCATTTTATTCAACGATAGCATTAATTTTCCAATAGGAAATCTTGGAGAAAAGAATTAAACCAATATTCTGCCAACATTTTTAAAAATATTGAAAAAGTTTCTTTTAAAATTGTTACAAAAATTTAAAAAAAAGGAAAAATATTAGATAATAAGCCTTACTTGTCTTCTCCACGTATCAAATTAATTAGGGAATACTAACCAATTAATTTTATTACCAGTTAGAAATTACAGATTTATTTTCCTTATTGTTTCAAATAACCCCACTGTGTGCCGGTTAAGTTATTTGTTAAATAAAATGTCGGTTTGTATGAAATCTTTGCAAAACAGTTTAAAGAATTTTGTTAATACACCCATAAATATTGCTGCAACACCCACTTTAAAGTATACCGATCGACTCAGAATCACTCTCTGAGTCGATTTAACGATATCCGTCCATCCTTCCGTCCGGCTCGCTGGCTGTTCATGTAAAGCTTGTGCGCAGAGTACAGGTCGCAATTTTTGTAGATACATATTTCAATAAAATTTGGTACGTGATATTTTTTCGGTCCAAGGACGGATGGGATTGTAACTGGTGGAAATCGGTCCATTATTTCACCCGGCCCCTATACAAATGTCCTCCCGAAATAGGGGTTTAACGCTAATTAATGTTTGAATTATGAAAGTATCCAAACAAATTTGACCACAAATAAATAATAAATGAAGCTAAATCACATCGGTCCATAATTAGTCGTAACTCCCATATAAGGCCCACTTTCAAAAATCACTTAAAAGAGCATAACTCTTTTAAAAATGTTGTTATCCGAATAAACTTTAACTAAAATATGTTTCGTATGTACAGAAATGAAAATAATTAGTCAAAACTCCCATATAAGACCCTCTTCGTAATTCACTTTAACCTCCATAAATCTTTTAAAAGTATTTATGTATATCGAGTTAAAGTATTACATACATAATATTTATATTCACGGAAGTCATGGCACTAAATTTTTGGATGATCAGTCCATAATAGGTAATATCTTCCATATAGCGCCCATTTCTGAAAAACTGTTTTCTTTATATACTGGGTGTAAGGTATTACCGACTATACTTTCTTACTTGTTTTTCATACAAATTTGTCTGATGAATATATTTGCAGGGATTTAGGTACGACTTTTAAATATTAAATAAAAGATCTTAATATATAGAGCATCAATTCCTGTTAAATTTCAGCGTATTTAATAAAACTAGTGTTAATTTCTCAAAATATTAAGATTTTTTAAATGTCTGATTGTCGGAAAAGTCAATCAAACAGTTTTTAAAACTCTTTATATATGTTATCTTATTTAAATAATGATATTTCATTAAGATATTGTTAACATAATAAAATGTATGCAAAACTTTTGAAACCGGTTGTACTCATGTTTTTGTCGGTTTGTCGGCTAAGCCTTACCTTTAGTGGCATACAAATAATAAGTTTCTAATTAATAAATTTCTGCTTAGTTAACTGCCAAGAGCTCAAAATTTTGTGTTTGTGTGTTTGTCGGTTAAGGCCTAAAGACTGTTTTAAGAATATCGGGAACACCATTTCTTAATTAAAATTAATGCGAATATAGGCATCTGGTAAATTATTTCAATTTCATACTAATTTTAAACAGACATTTTCATTTTATTTGGTCTGATGTCCGGAAAAGTCTTAAAATATGTTATAAGTGCATTGAGTTCATAAAAATGTTTAACATTAGAATTAAATAAAATTTTTCGTATTTTTGATTTTGTCGGTTTGTCTGACAATAAGTTTTGTAAGCATTTTTCGACAAAATTTTCTGCATAAAATGCAGACAAGTTTTTGGTTTAATTCAATTTCCATTTTTTAGCCTGCAGCTGAATTTCGTTTTACTTAAGTGCGGATTTGTCTGATCAGTCTGTCTAGAAGATGTATATTAAATTAATACCTTCTTGTGTTTGCTCAATTATATTAGACTGATTAGTCTGATTAACCAACAAATTTGAAAGTTAGTTTCTTAACCGTGTTTCAGCTTCTTTTAAAAAGCGTCTTAATTACATCCGACAAATTGTTAATGTGTTTTTCTACAGACTCCTTTTTATTGCAACTTATCTGTAAATTCCAAAATGTATGTTTAAGCATTCAAATTCATTAGAATTTGATTTTATTAGGCCTACAAACAAAATCAGACACAAACATAAATTAACACTCTCTCATTGCAGCAATATGCCAATAAAAATTTAACCCATATTTGTCATATAATTCACAAAAAAAGTTTGTGTTTATTGAGAAACCTGCCAACATACGGCCAAACACACACACGACCAAAAAAAAATAAACAAGTAAAACAACATTTTCTTATGCACTGAGAACTTAAGAAACAGAGAAGAGTGTAAAATTTTTGCCGTGAGTCAAAATGTCGGGGAGAGTGCAGAAAACTGCACTGCAATAAAGTGCAGCAGACAATGACTGTAAACATGTTTATATACTTTTTGTTTTTGACTTACCAATACTCTAGCAAAATGCGGCAATTTTTGTAAGAGGATTTTGAGCGTAAACTGTTTTTTTTACAGCGTTAAACGTGAACGTTATTAGTTTTGTTAGTGTTGGTAGATGTTTCTGGCTGTAAGAAATTCACAAGAAACTGAAAACGTAATGAAACTAAAAGTTGGTTGGATTTTTATTTGCTGTTTCATAAATTTCGAGATTTTTTTTTTGTTTGTATTTTAGACAAAAATTGTACGAGCAGCAGCAGAAAATAACAACAAAAAACAAATAACAAGTTGCAGTAGTAGTAATGCTCGCAAGCTCGCTCAGTGTTAAACTGCAGCGGTTGCTGCTGTGGCGATAAAGCGTAAAACTAAAATTGAATTGAATTGAATTGAAAAAATCTGACAGAAATTGAATTCGTAAATTGAAATTAAAGATTTGAAAAGTAAGAAAAAAGGAAAAAATTGTTTAAATAAAAAAAAACTTTAAAAAATTGTTAAAGAAAATTAAAAAATCAAGCAAGCAAAAGCAAAACTCTCTTGCTTTTAAAGAAATTGCTACAAAAAAAGTTAGTTTTTCCTTAAAAAAAAAAGAGTGCACAAGAGTAAAAGTTAAAGAAGAGCATTTGAAAGTGATTTCTAAGACAGTGTTAGCAAAAGAAAACACTGGTGTTACACTGTAACTAAAAAGAAAATAAAAACCACAAAAAATCTAATTTAACTGCCATATTAGTGTTAAAGCAAAACAAAATACAGCCTAAAAATTAATTATTAAAATAAAAATACCTTAAATTTAAACAAAAAAAAATAAAAAAAAATTGTTTGAAATATTATTGAAAATTGACAAAATAATACAACATGTTGGCTCAAATATTTCCACGAACAGCATAACCAAAAAATGCATTTGAAATAAAACTTCTCGAATTAATTTTTAAGCCAGTTTGAAAATGTTAAATATTAAAAAAAATTAAAAAATCTAATTAAACAAATATAAAGAAAATTAAAGTGAAGTCTTAACAAACTAAAATATATTTTAAATCTTTTAAAAAGCCTTTAATAAAGAAATTATTTGAAAAAAAATTTAACAATTTTAGAAAAATTTGTAGAAAAAAATATTTTGCAAAAATTACGTCCAACAAAGTAACACAAGGAACACAAACCATGCCTGGCTCAGCTGTGTGGTCGGGTAAGTTACTCAAAGCCAAAAATTTACACTTTACAGGCTAACTATTAAATTTTTTATTTAACAAGTTCCTTAAATACCTAAAAAAAAAAAATAGAAAATGCATATTTAAACAAAAATTTTCGAAATTAGAAAAAAGTTCAAAATAGCAGTTACTCGTATATCAATTACTTTTCACTTTACTTTTAGTTACTTGTATTTCTAGACATAACACAAACAGCCAAAATTTCAGATTCCTTTAATATCCAATCTAAATATAATAAAAAAGTTAAACAATCAGGTTTCTTTATTAAATGTCTAATACAAATACCGATTACTTATTGTAAAATATTAAAAATTTGATATTTTGATCAACAAATCTTTTAAAATTCCAAAAGACAATATAAAAAAACAAACATCTAAGACATGTTTTCACAATATATAAGAAAACCAAATAGCGATTACTAATTTACAAAATCTAAATACCGGTTACTTTTAAAAAAAATTAAAAAAAGATTTATTTAATTATTTTTATACTGCATTAGAACTTAAAATCTTAAAAAATATATATTCAATTCAAGCTTTTACAAAAATGTCAAAATCTAAATACCGATTACTTTTTTATAAAATGCACAAAATTAAATATTTTTTATTATTAAAAACACTGAATTATTTAAGTGAGATAAAATTAAACAACTTTTGACAGAATTTTTAAACTCTGGTTACCGATTACATTTCTCAAAAATTTAACAAATTTTATATTTTTTATTGAAAACTTTATAAGAGTTTAAAATTATACCAGCACAAGTTTTTACAAAATTTTTAACATCCGAATACCGATTACTTTTTTTTACAAAATTAAAGATATTTAAAATTTTTCATTATTAAATAATTTACAAGCTTAAAAAATATAGAAATTACCATTCAAGTTAAATTTTTATAAAATTTATTAAAACTGGGTACCGATTACTTTTACAAAGAATTTAAAAAAAATAATTTTTTTTATTAACGGCTTCATTAGAACTGAAAGGTTTAAAAAATTTTTAAATAATTCATCCAATACAAGTATTTACAAAATTTTTAAAATCTAAATACCGATTACTTTTGCAATATTAAAGAAATTTAATATTTTTCATTATTGAATTCATCATTATAAATTCATGATATAAGAAACTTTCAAAACAAATCATCTAATTCAAGTTTTAAGAAAATTCATAAAATCCAAAAACGGATTACTTTTGTAATCCAAATGCCGATTACTTTTTTACAAAATAAAAAAAATAATATTTTCCATCATTTAACTGCACTATAGAAATTTTTTGTTATAAAATATAAAAACAAATTATTTACAATCATGGAATAACTAAATTAACTAATTAGCGGTTACTCGTAAATATTATCGGTTACCCGTTCATTTATGGAAATAATATTCAAATTCTTAACATATTAATGACAATATTTAAAAGGAATTCAAATAATTAAATTTCAGTAGCAGTAACTACCGGTTACTTAAAATATGTTCATGGGTACCCAGTATTAATTTATTAAAAAATTCATCAAAAATAACAAAAAAGTACTTTATAGTGCGTTGAGTAATTAAATTTAATTAAAAAAAATAAGGAAGCAATTCTTAATTGAAATACAAACATATTACATTAAATAGTACTAAGTAATCTAATATATTGGCGGGTAACCATTTCTTTTAATCAATTAATGAAGGAAAATAAAAAGTTTTTAAATTATTATTTTTTTACATTTCTAATACCGGTTACTCATCAAAGCATGTCAAAAATTGTCGGTTATCCTTGTGAATATATTTCGTATTTTTGGTTTGTAAAAAACCGATGTTGGAATATTGAAAAATATAGTTTAACCATGAAATAATTTCGGGTAATCGGGTACTCATGTTTCGCAAACATAGTTTTTGCAAAAAATCGTAAAAATTAATAAACCCTTTCTACCAATTTTTTTTAATTATTTTAGAAGCAAAGGATAAAATTCTTGGGAATTCTTAGACAAAATTTGTATTAGAATTTTTTTTTGTGTAAATATCCTGTTATAGCTTTACATACAGTCATATTCAAGTTTATTCAAGAAGCTGTTGCAATTTATATTTAAATATTTAATATAATGTATTTATTGTATTTAAACTTTTTTCTTACATTTCAAAATTTCAAACATATCTCAAAAGACCTTAAATCGAAACCAACAGATTTCAATTGTATTAAATACAAAATGTCTTTACATGAAATTTCCGCATTCACATCAGCAGTTACAAACCGAAACATTAACACCTTAATTGACCAATAAAATCGAAATAATTATCATTAAAAAACAGCAAAAAAAGTTTGTTTTTTTATGGTGTATATAAATATTTAAACAAAAAAACCGTTAACTTTTGGTTAAATAAACATAATTGACAATATTTTTTTGGCAAACATTGTTTACACTTAACATTGATGGCCCGAATTGAACTACAGCTAAAAACCCAAATTAGTAAATAATTGTATAATCGAGGCAGACCGGAAAAGTATTTTAAAGACTAATTAGATAAATTTCTTACCACTAATTTAAGTCGTTAAATTTTAATAATAGGTTTCCGTGGCACTATGTTTGAAGTGTGATGAAATTCTTGAAAAACTCACCACTCTTCCAAATCAGTTATCTGGTTTAAAAAACTAAATTTTAACGTATTTACATTTAACTAAAAAACATTTTATGGAGAACAGCTGTTTTAAAGTGTGTTGAATTTCTTAAAAAAAATCACCACTGCTAAAAAGTCTATTTTTATTAAAGAAAATAATTTTTAATTACAAAAATATATTAGAGAATATTTTTGTTATTTAAAAATACATACATATGTGTTATAGCATTTAAAAAACTCTTCACTGTTTTTAATTTAGCTTTTATTAAGAAAAAATTATAAATTTAATATGTTATTAAAATAAATTTGTTTGCTGAGTTTTAAGAAATAATTTCCTTAAAAACTCACCACTACTTTAACATCAAATTTTGGCAAAGACAATTTTCTAAATTGTTAAAATTGTATATGGTATGCCCTAATTGTTTTAACGCAACTGTTTTTAAGGTGTGGTGAATTTTCTGTAAACTCACCACTTCTTTAAATTAAGCTTTTATTAAGAAGGAATTATGAATTTAATCCGCTTTTAATATAAATGTTTTGCTGAGTTTTAAGAAAGGAGTTATGAACTGAGGTGAAATTCAAAAAAGCTCAGTACTCACAGAAGTCTTCATAATAGATATTTGAAATTGTAAAAATTTTATATATGTATTCATATTGGTTTAATTGCTTTACAAAATATGTTTTTAAGGTGAATATCTTTTTAACTCACCACTGCTTACAAAATAGATTTATGTAACAAATCAAGTTAAATTTAAACAATTTTTAGGTAAACAGTTTAAAAGTTCTTCTTCTTCTGGTTAGTTTTTTGAAGAACTTGGGAATTGTTTGTTTGCAACAAAAAAAATTCCCATTCTCCACTAATTTAGCAATAATTCAAGTGATATAATGTGTATAATAAGTTTATAGTTATTAATAAGCGACTTTTCAGTTTTCTATCGTAAATTTGTATAAATTTTATTAAATGTGTATAAAAGTATATGTGTGTTTATGAGTTAATTCCATTTGTTTGTTGATTTTTTTTATTTAATTTGTATGTACATATTTGCTTTTTTGTTAGAGAGTGTGGTTTTTGCAAAGCCTGACCACTGCTAATGTAAAATATTGTAATGCAAACGTGTTTAATAATATTTATGTATTTGTCATGCAAAGCACATACACATACAGCAACACAAAAATAGCATCAATGCATGCCAACAATACACTCAAACAATATCAAATTATTTGTAACAGACATGGAAAACTTAAATTATTAAAGGTTTAATACTAGGACTTAATGAAATTTCTATCAAACAGAAATAAATACCAAAATCTTGACCATTTTAAATTAAATAGAGGTTAAAGTTTAGAAAGCATTACTTTTTAATATGTCACAGGTTATATTTTATATTAAACTGTGAAAAAGTACGTAAATTCTTTTAATGCTGTTAAACTTTCCATGCCTGTAATCTTTATTATTAATTAAATATTGGTAACATACAAATACTTACTCACCTGTGCTCACAAACACTGGCACGAATTAATAGAAATGTTAAATGCTACTCTAGGCTTCGTTTAAACGAATGTGATTACACGAGCCCACCATATACATACTTACATTGTATATGTTTGTTTGTAAGTTCGTAAGCTTATTCGTTTGTTAGTTCGTTTATTATTGGTGGATAGAAGAGTAAGTGTAATAATAATGTATTAGTTGTATTATTGTTATTGCTTTGTTGTTGTTGTTATTTTTGCTATTACATACGACGACAACAACAAAGACTACGACGACACAACATTTTCAACGTTCAATGTACGTAATCGATGTCACGGACGTTCGTTCGTTTATACATTTTTTTTTTAATTCACAGTTTTTCTGTTGATGTTGTTGTTGTTGTTTTAGCTGTTATATTTTTGTTTTTTCGCCAATGCACAGAGTAAGTCAAAGTGAATGAGTGTAGTGTGAGTGTATGTAATAACAAATGTATGTAGTACATGTTTTTATTATTATTATTATTATTTAGTTTTTTTTTTTTGTTGGTTGTTTGTGTTGTATGTGCAGAACTTTCACTTGCCATGTAAATATGTACGTATGTATGTGCATACATATATAAAAAGGTATGTGTATATGCAATTTACCACGTACATGAGTATGTACGAAAATTTGTACCTACATACATACATATGTATGTATGTATGTATGTATGTACTTACGTACATTCATGAATATTTGATCTGTTATTATTGTTTTCATTTTCGATATTTTACTGATGTGGGCAGTTTGTGGACATGCAGAGTGCTAGAAAAGAAAAGGGTAATGTAAAGTTGGATGATAGATACGTACATACATGCAGTCAGCACTCACACACATGATCATTTTTATGAGCCAATAGTATTTACGCATTTAATGAACTATGTAATTTTAATCATTCAAAAGATTAACTTCAAAAAAATTTAACAGGTATAAAAAGGTTTGCAGATTTTTGAGAAACTATTTGTAATAGGTGATGAATTTCTGGAGAAACTGAAATCAGTAAGCTTTATTAAAATGTTAAAAAAAACTAACTAAATAGTATCTATAATATCTATAATATAAATATGTACATATGCACCTACATACCTATAACTAATTGTATTTATAAGTCACATTTTAAAAGTGTGATGAAATTCTTTAACAAACTTACCACTGCTAAAAATTTAACTTGTAGCCAAGAAAAATATGTTTAATTATGAGATTTATGTATGCATATAAAAAAGGTAGCTAGGTATATTTTTATTTTAGAAAACATATTTTCAGAGCGTGGTGAGTTTCGTAAATAGCTCATTACTGCTCAAAATACAGAAGTTATAAATAAATAATGTCAATGTTTATGCAAATACATACTTTTAAAGTGATGCAACACACTTCAATTTCTCAACACTCACAACAATTGAAATAAGTTTCGATCAGTCATCAATAATTTTAAAAATCAAATTTCTTGGAATAATCCTCACACCTCAAAGAAAATATGTAAATATTAATAATGCAACTATCAAAACCTATATTGAAAGTTTCGAATCAGTTATCAACAATCGTACGTTTTTCAAATTTTATAAGTCATTTAATATTTTGTTTTAAATGATTTGCATTTTTTCTAGTTCAAAAGCAATTTTTATTCAAAATTTGCTAAAAACTTAAAAAATTAGTGCTGTAAAAAAAATTTTCCCACCCACTTTTCTCCTGGTACGTATTCCAATTATGCCAATACCATATTTTTGGATTATATGGGCGGTGCCACCCCCGTATGTACAATCTAAACTTCATATAGCCTATTATTCATTCCAGAGTCACAGTAACATGCTGTGAAAATTTCATCAAAATCGGCTCAGCCGTTTTGGAGTCCATACGTTACATACATACATCCATCCTATTTTATATGTATAGATAGATAGATACATGTAAATTTAAGTTTAGGATGCAGTAAATTTCTTAAAAAACTCACCAGACTTGGAATTTTGGCTCGATGCAAAGGAAAGTATAGTTTATAATAATTTGGATAAAAAATTTAAATCTTTGTAACAAAAAAATAACAAGTTTTGCTTTTTAAATTTTGTTATTGTAATAATTAAATTGCTTTTGATTTTAAATTCTAGAATTTTTCTTTTTAAATTTAACATATATTTATTTGTAAATATCAATTTTGCGTCCTTAGCAGTTATTTTTAGGGAGTGGTATATTATGAAAGAAACTTACCACATCTAAATTTGTAGTTGTTCACAAAGGAAATTTTCTATTTATTATAAGAAATATGTATGTTTGATATGATTACAACAATTATAAAATGCGATTTACATTTTCAAAACCTAATAAATTCTATTAATTTCCATTTGATTATTTGATTAATACTAAATTTCATATCATTGTGAACTCACCACACCTAAGTTTTTAGCTGCTTACAAAGAAAATTTTATACTTAACATTATTTAATATAAGAAAAATTTTTGATATGGTTACAACAATTTTATTATAACAGTTTTCTTAAAAAAAACCTAAACAATTTTGTAAAAATTTCATGTAAGGGATGCTGATTTTTTAAAGAAATTTTTTTAAAGGTAGTTTGAGCATATAACGAAAATGCCTTTTTAAATATTTAAAATTTCTTTAAATTAACGCCTGTGTGCAAGCCAAATAAAGTACCGCCTTTATATTATGCCAATTCAAGTCTAATCATGTATGTAAATTTTCATTAGTTAAAACCAGAAACAATCAATTTTCTTTGCTTTGATTTGTTTGTATGTATGTATGTATGTACCTATGTAGTCGTATATACACAATTAAATTTAAAACCACGTTTATTGCTAAATAAAAAATAAAAGTGATTTGTTTAGTGAACAAGAAAGCACAGAAAAAACTGAAACGAAATGGAAAATACTGCAAACCTAATACATCAGGAAGTGAAAAAGCATACAACAAACAGCAACAACAACAACAAAAACAACTTCAAATTGTGTTATTTAATACCACACAAACTGCATTGAAACTGACAATACAAGATAAAGAAGAAGAAAACCTGAAACAAAGTTTTTATTAAGGCATAATAAAAAAAAAATAAAATAAAAAAAAAATTATATGACTTGCAACGACACTGGGGCACAAGCACACAAGACTCTCAAATACATTTATACACAATAGATAGTTGCATGGCTACTGTATACATACTTTTATTTTTGGTTTGTAAAGAAATATAAGCAATTGATGTAATATGTTACTCTAAAAGCTTTTTTGGTGCTAGACAATATTTTAATTTTTATGTTTTATGCAATTTTATTTAAACAGGAAAAGAAAATGTTTGTGTTGTTTAATATTTAAAAGGAATAGGTACATATGCTGAAGCTTTTTTGAAAAAGAAAATCAAAGATATTAAAACTATGTAGTTGAAAAATGCTCTTAGTTTATTTGAATTATTTAAAAGAGTGCTTGTTAAATAAAGAGAAAAAAAGCTAAATTATTACCGGTTGTTATGAAAATGTAAATACCAGCATTTTTTAACACACTTTAATAAATAGCTAGATAACATGTAAACAAATGTTATTTAAAAGAGCACCAGATGACTGTTAAAAGGTATTTAAAAGCCGAGCGTGAGAGAGAGAGAGAGATGGCGAGTGTTATGTTTACATGCCGGCAACTTCGTTTTGTGTACAAGCTTTATAATATAAAGTTTATATACCTACTATATATATATATTTGAGTGTAGACTAGTGTTGTGTACTGTTATTAACAGAGAGTGTGTGTGTTTAGTTGAGGGAGTGGGAGCAAGTGTTTGCTTATTTGTTTATATTTTGTGTGTGTTTTTAAGAGTTTAGGGAAATGTTAAGCTTTTATGTGCGAGCGAGTGTGTGTTATGTGCAGTTTAAGTGTATGTGAGGAATTTTCTTTATGACTATCCAACTCTAAATTGTTTTTCCCTTGCTGTTGTTGTTTTAATTTAAAGCTTTCTTTTCATACTCTCTTTTTTCAAGTGTTTTGTTTTCTATTAAGTAATTTTTAAAGTGAGAGTGTGTATTTTTTTTTGTAAGGGAGCAAAAGTTTGTTAGATTTTTGTTTGTTTGTTATGGCATGGTAAAAAGTGTAGGTGAAACTCTTTTATGTATGTTGTATGTATCATAAATGCTCTTTTAAAAATGTGTGTTTTTCGTGTAATATTGTTGTTGTTAAGCTAATGCTTTTATTTTTGTTGTGTTGAGTATTATTATTATTTTTTGAAAGAAGCATTAGAAAAATGTTTTTAACACAGAAAAAAAGTTTTGAATTTTTATGTATGTAGGTTTCTGTTTCGGTTTCTTCTTGCTTTTTAAATGTTGTACTCATAGAAATGTTTATAGCTTTGTGTATGTATGTATCTATGTAAGCAAATGTGTGCTTGTGTGTGTGTGTGGGTCATGTTGCTGCTGTTGTATAGATTTTTCAAATGAAATAGTTTTTGGCGCTTGTTGGTGGCTTTCTTTCGTTGACTCCTTTCATTTCACTTTAAACCGTTCACCTAAACGCACGTTTAACGCGGGTTATTTTTTACTCTACTACTTACTTTTACTCTAAACAAACATTAACAACAACAAAACCTAGAGAAAATATTAGACAGCTATAGCAACAACAAAAATATTTAGTAAAAATAGAAACATGTACAAGAACTACAACAGCATATAAAAAAAAAGAAAGAACTTTATTTTGTTGTTTTTTTCGCTTCGTCATTCGTTCGTGTTGCTGTTGTATGGGTATTTGTTAGTTTACGTTTACGTGTGTGTGTGTATATTTGTGTGTTACATTTTTATGTTTTTTTTTCTAAGATTTTTTGTATTTTACATAAAAACTCTTACTCTAACATTACATTTTCCATTTACTCTATACAAACTCTAACGGTAGCATTTCAAAAATTCCTCAAAAAAAGCAAAAGCAAAAACAAATCAAACAAAAAAAAAACACAACTTTTAAGCATTTCAATGCTGTAACTTTAAAATTAAATTATAACAACCGTTAGTATGTTAAACTTTCTTCGGCGGATACCATGAAAATCTAACGCTTAAACAAGATTTTTAAAAATAATTTAATTATGATAAATTAAAATAAAAAATAACTAAACATATGAAACTAATAGAAAAATTTATATAAATTTAATAAAAAAAAACGCGCGTTTTGTTTAACGCTGTTTCTTTTTTGTTATGTTACGGAAACCGGAAATAATAAGCAAGTGTTTAAAAAAAAGTTCAATTTAAATGAAATGTTTGCGAGTTGCAACTGATTTTAAATAAATTAATTGAACATTGTGGAAATTACTATTAAAGTGTAATATTTTATTTAAACAAAAAAAACTTATAAGATTTTTTTATACCAAAAGGTGTTTATTTGTTTTATTTTTTATTAAGAAATTTATAAAATAATATTGTCTTCGAGTTGTTGTTGGCGTGGAGGGCTAAAATAATTAACCTGATTTTTTTTTTAATTAAAAAAATACTGAGTTAATTAAATAATTTAGCTAAATATATACATATATATATATATATATATATATATATATAAAATAAGTAAAAAATTTGCTTATAAAAATATGAAAAAAAACTTCAAAATTTTTTCTAAATAAAAATAATTTAATAATAAAAATTTATATAAAAAAAGCGAATAAACAAAATAAATAAAAATTATTATTATAAAAGTAATAATATTTTATTAAAATAATAAAAAAATAAATAATTAAAATGTGGTTTAGAAATACATTTAACAAAAAATAAACACGTATAATTAAAAAGCAGGGTACGGTTTGGTGCAGAAAAATATTTTTTTAAATAAAAATCATTTTTCTTAAAAACTTAAAAAATATAAATAAAAATAAAAAACGTAAAATAAATATTTTAGAACTAACTAAAAAAAAGTAATAAAATTAATAATTTTGTTAAATAATTAAGAATTAAAATAAATTTTTTATAACAAAAAAAAAAAAAAAAACAAATTTAATATAACTAAAGATATAACAATTAAAAATGGACTTGAAAATTTAAAAAAAAGTTTTAACAAAAAAACAATAAATTTTTAATAAAAATAAACATTTATAAAATAAATATTTTTAGATTTTTGTGAAACATTTTTAAATAATTTTTGTAAAATCGTAAAAACCAAAACCAATCATAATTTCTAAAAAATTCTATAAAAACTATTAAAATTGTAAAAATGAAAACATTTTAAAGAACATTTTTAAAAAAAATTACAACAATTAATAATAATATTAATAATAAAGAAATGCAAACAGCTTAAAAACTTAATTTTAAAACTATTTCAAAAACTGTAAAAACTTTAATTTAAATTATGTAATAAAACTAAACTAAAATTAGTATTTAAATAAAAATTATAAACAAAATGACATTTTAGGGATACAGCCAAACAACAAATTTCCATTTTACTGGTGTATATCTAAATAATAATAAACAATAAACAAAATAAATAAATTTTTTCTATAACTGAAATTGAAAGCCGTACTAAAAATCCTCTAACTAAAAACTTAAAATTATAAATAAAAACCAAACAAATAAACTGAAAAACTAATTTAAAAAAAATATAAAAAAAACAAACATTTAATTTTTAAATTTGTGCCAAAATTATTCGAATTAAAAAATTAAATGAAAATTTAAATACATATAATTCAAATCTAAAGCCTAGTACTCTGTTCAAAATTTCAAGTGGAATGCTGTCAAAATACATGCTAAAAAAATTCACATGAAATTTTCATGAAAAAATGTTGCAGAAGTAGTACTCTGTTCATTTTGTGAAAAACATATGAAATGTATCTGTCAACATTATTTTTTCACAGCGAAATAATTAAAGCAGCAATTGTTTCACGTGGAATTTTCATCCAAAAGCTCTTCTGTCGCAACAACAATATATATTACTTATTGTGCTGCTGCACAAGCGGCCAGTAATATTTGTTTATTCAACTATTTCGATTCAACACAGATTTTTAAATATTTTAACTTTTATTTATTTTCGATTTAAATTCACAAAAAGCAAAACATATGTGGTTTGTTTACAAAAGTACATTAGCTACACGTCAAATTTTCCTTATGAAATAATTAATGTTGCTCAACATTTTTCCCAAATTTGAACAGAGTACTAGGCCTTATTTGGAAAAAAATATAATTCTCAAAAATTAATATAAATTTAATGAAATAAATTAATACATGAAATGATATTTGGAAATCAAATGAACTATAAATTAATTTCAAATATTTTTAACTAATATCTATTACAAATATATTTAGTAATTTCTTAAACACAAGGTAAAACGATTTTTTTTAAATGTAGCAATTTTATAAAAAACTCAAAACATATTTATGAATATTTTGAATATTGTACATAATTAAAAACAAACACTCCGTCCCTTTATAAAAAGACTCAAAATTCAATAAAATATTCAATTTAAAAGTTTATAAACAAACCCACAAAAAAAACAATGTTGCGAAACATTTCTTAACAACATTTACAGTTACAATTAAAGACGATATTCTACAAACGCTCATTTGGATATATTTAAAATAAAAACCTTTAGAAAAAAATAACAATTTATTAACAAAAAATAAACAAACTTAAGTGCATTTAACTGATATTTGAAGGGAAAATCGTTAATATAACAAACTTTTATAAACATGTTTTGATAAGCATTTTATATACAACAAATTTTTAATAAAAAAACAATATTAAAAAATAATTATTAAATAACAACCACTGCCTTAATAAACCCTATAAATATAAACATTAATAACACAAATCCTTTATATAACATTTGTCATGTTTAGCAACATTTTTAGGTAAAAATCTATAACAAATACCTAAAAATGTACCCACAAAAATATTTGCCCACTTAAATTGTAATAAATGTATAAAGTACCTTTTAAAATCATAAAAAGACTTAATGTTAATGAGCAACATGTTGCCTAAATAATTTATAGCAAAAATAATTTATAAAAAAAAAACTTAAACATTTAAGACTGGTTTTAAAATCAAAAACAATTTTGTACTACAAACAATTAAAAACAGGCATTTTGTTTATAATAAACATTTTAAGCTAAACGTAAATCAATACAATACA
Organism: Bellardia bayeri; assembly: GCA_950370525.1. NCBI lineage: Eukaryota > Metazoa > Arthropoda > Insecta > Diptera > Calliphoridae > Bellardia > Bellardia bayeri. Next base: position 1,563,471 of record OX493266.1, on the reverse strand, counting down.
ATATGTAAAACAATAAAATATTATGAAAAAGGAAATAAAAAAAAAAACTTAAACACTTTAAAAGCACTTAATGTAAAAAAGCTTAAAAAAACAAACAAAAAACTTTAACATTTTTTCTGCAACATATTTAGCTAAACATGTTGCATAAAGACAAAAATACAATAAATCATAATAATATGTTGCAAACATTTGAATAAAAAATATATAAAACAAGTGATCAAATTAATAGTTGCTGCAATAAACACTGAAACATATAAAGTTTATATTCTGCAACATTTAAACTTTAAAACTCCACTAAATAGTAAAAAAACTTAAACTGGTCTTAATAAAAACTTACTTAACAGAATAAATTACATGTGACATTAATTTATTTATAGTTAATTTCTTAAACATGTTGGGAAACATTTTAAATACTATTGAAAATTTAATAAAACCCTAAAATGAAAATTATATATATAATATTTTAACAAAAAACTCAAAAACTCATTAGATTCAATAATTTAAATACATTTATAAAAATCAAATATTACTACAAAATATGTATTTTATTTCATATAAAACATGTTGCTAAACATTTAGATAATAAACAAAAATAAAACTGAACTGCCAAAAATACGTCATTAATCATAACAATATGTTGACAAGATTTATTATAACAAAGGAAAAAAATAAAAATGGAAAAAAACTGAATTGTTGAAACAGGTTATGAAAAAATAACGTTTCTAAACATGTTGCTAACATTAGTGACAAAAAACAGTGTTTAAACTTTCATACAATAAGAGAAAACGTATAAAAATCTCTAAAAAAAAATGGTCTCAAAGAAACTGTTAAAAAATGCTTCTGAATTAATATTTTGATGTTAAATATTTTTATAGAAAACAAAACAAGATAAAAACCACAGCAATTTCGTTATACAAATGATATTAAAAAAGCAAACTACAAACAATTTAAAACAAAAATCTGTCATAAACTTAATATTGTGTAAACAAAGAAAATTTTTAATTGTTCAATAAAAAAATAACTTTAAAACTGTGAAAAACACAAATTTTATACAAGCAACATGTTGCAAATTATAAAATCATAAAAACCATATTAAAAACATTATAAACATAAAGCAAAACTTTTAAAAACTAAGTATAACAATACAAAATCCTCAAGAAATAATTCAAAACTGACGAAACAAATATAAAAAACATCAATAATTTATTTAGCAACATTTGAAAAATGTTTATAAACATGTAGCTAACTTTGAACAGAAACAAGAAATAAATAATTTAACCCAGCCTATGAATAACTAAATAAAAGCCGAAAAATAAACCAAACTATGGCGAACATTTAAATTGAAATAAATCTAGCAACAAGTTACTGCAACATTTTTGATGAAATATCAACGAAACAATAAAACTGTCAACTGAAACTAAACATAAAAATTAAATTAATTGAACGAATTTACCAACTATAAAGCAACATGTTGCCTTTTAAAGCTTTAGCAACATGTTGCTGCATAAAATAACCTTAAAAGTTACCTAAAACAAACAAACAAACTAAACATCCAAATGAGTGTGGAACAGCAGCAACAATTAACGGCCATTGAATTAACAAAAACTACGAACAGCAACAACAACAACAATAATAACAACAACAGCAGTAGCAATACCAACTCTATTAGCAACAACAATTCAAGCCTTAATCTTCATGTTAATAAACCAAAAACCAACGAAAACGCCAATTCATGTGATTTAAAACACAATGATATATTCCTTAAAACCAAAGACCTTACAACTGTGGACAAAACAGCAGCAGCATGTGCTATCAAACAAAATGGTCAACATTACGTTCACGATTCTAAGGAAACCAATGGCGATCATTTGAAACATACTCAGCAGCAGCAGCGGCAAAATGAAGATAATGAAAAAGAAAAAGAACAAAAGGATGGCCTCAACGAAGCACTAAAAGAGAAGGAAACCAAAAACGTTGAGGACGATAATGATAATGAACCCGGCGATGAGGAGGAAGATTGTAATTTAAATACAGCCTGTATTATCAAGACTCCTCTAAACAAGACTCTTTTAAAGAAATGTACACCCAATGGCAATGGTAATATAAATCCTTTGCCCTTGACCACGACGACCACCATCTGTAGCTGTTCTCAAGAAACAGATGCCAGTGAAAATGATTTTAATGAAAACGCGGACAATTTTGATCATTTTACAAAAGTTCCCATACCCACAACACAAACGTCAGCGTCGTCATCTGCGCCAACAACAACTCCGTCGTTTAGTGCCACAATAAAGTGTACAAAATGCAATAACAACAATAATATACATTACAACAATTACAATTGTTATTATCGTAAAAAGGCAACTCGTCTAAAACCAGCAATATGTCGTTAGTATTTTCAACTAACCCCCCTATCCCATCACATAAATAACTCCTTTTACAATTTATTTTATTTAATTTTTTTTAGAATTTTTCAAGATCTCCAAACGCAATTTACCTAAAATCGAAAAAATACAAATTAATTGAAACAAAAGTGGCAAAATTTTATTTACAAAAATATATTTAAAAAAACTTTTATATAAAACCCCTAAAATCGACTTAACAACATGTTTATTATGAGACCGTAATAATTGGCTTTAAACAAGAAACACTTAAATATAATCCTTTATCCTGCAAAATTGGCTGGTATCCCGCTTTTAGAATGTTATTTGGATTTTAAGAAATTTTGTTTAAAAATTTTCAAAATTTTTACACAAAATTTTTTGTGACAAAATTTTCTAAATATCTCCCCCCTACCAAACTTGCCTACAAACCAACACTTGCATCAAAATTATGACATCTATAGGTAAATTGTGTTAATTTTTTATAACTATTTAAGTAGTTTTTAAGTTCTTACTATGATATTTAGAACAGGCAACATATTTTTTTAAGCAACATGTTGCTTGACAATAAATTTTCATGAAAATATTCAAAATAATCTCTTTAATTTTCTATATGTTTTAGAATTTGAAATTATTTACTAGTAATTACCAAGATTAACAGTTGCTAAAGTTATGCAACATGTTGCCTGAACAAAAACTTGTAAACATATGTTACTTAATATTTTAACAACTATAATAAGGTATTTTTAAGTAACGTATTTATAGAATTTAAAAATGATTTGAATTATAATGCAAAATACTTGAAACAATATGTTACTCAACATGTTATCTAGCAACAACTTAATAGGTTTAAGGTTATTGTAAACTGAAAATCATGTTGCTTAAACTGGTTGTAAGCAACATATTTCTAAGAAGGCTTTTGCTAAACAGAATGTTTCAATTAATAAATTCCATAAGCAAAATTTCAAATTGCTTAGGTGACGACATATTGACAACAATTAGAGACGCTTTAGTGTCTTAATAAAGCAAAGTTCATTTTATTAAAAATAATTCTGTAATATTAGAATCCTTTTAAAAAACTTTTAAGTCGTCCTAGATTTTCTATTTCTAAATTTTGAAAATATGTTGCCAACAAGAAAATTTAAATGTTTATCAGACATTATATTAGTATAGCTAAGTTTTCGATCGCATTTCAAAAAGAATGTTGCTAAGCTTGAAAATGTTGCTGGAACTTAGTTTGTATTAAAAAATAGCTGTAATATTTGAAATCTCTAAAAATCTTTTAATTCTTCATTGATTTCCTAGGTGCAAATTTGCCTCAACATATTGCTTAAGATGGGACTATTAACTTATTTTGAAATATTATGAAAATCTGGAGGTAGAATTTATTTTTTCTTAAAACATGATTGTTATATAAAAAATCACTAGACTAATTTAATTGTCATGGTTTTCCCAAGTCATTAAGTTAATTTTTTGCTTTGTAATAAAATTACAAATGTAAAAACATATTTTCAATTTCAAAAACTTAGGTTCAAAACAATTATGTAGTATTAAAGGCCTCTTGAAAAATGTTCAAATATTGCAAAAATTTCTTTAGAAACATGTTGAAATTTTAGTCAAACTTATTGCTTGTCAATGTTGCCGCCCTAGTTGAGTTATGCCATTACTGTTTATATAAGTAGAACTACTAAACTTCTGGATCGATTTGATTTATACTTAGAATATTCCTATAACAGCAGTTAATCTTCCAGACATGAAAAAATTTTGAAATTTATGTGCAACATATTGCTTAGCAATGTTGCGGCCCTAGTTGAATTGTATCATTAATGTTTATATAAGTAGAACTTCTTAACATCTGGGCCGATCTGAACCAAAATTAGCATAATCCTTAAGTAGCAGTTAGTGTTTCAGAATATAGTTCCCAAACCTCTTAAATATCTGCACAATGAGAGCTACAGCCAACCAAAGTCGGCTAACTTGACTGTATAAAACAACTTTTGAAAATTGTTTTGAAAAATGTATAAATATCCAACAAACTGGTAATATGTTTAATGACCTCTTTAGCACAGTGGGCCAGTTTAAACATTTCAATTACATACTTTTAAATACATACATGTAAAACTTAATTTCTGGGCCGCTTTCAACAAATACCTATTTACATTTTAGAATATTCCAAAACAGACGTTAAAATTTCAAAATAAAGTCTGCAAACATTTTAAAAATCTGCACAGAGGCGGCCATCTTGGCTGTATATTGCATTTCCTTTAGAAAAAAGTGCCCAACTTTAAAAGCTGCCAACTTACGTACAAATTCAGTTACTCGAAAATATTTAAGAGCAATTCACATTCTTGTGAAAATGCTATTGCATCATTGCATTTTCAAGAATGTTTAGCATATTTTTTGCTCTTGCTGTGTATTTTGTTAGTGTAGAGCAAAAATATGCTAAACCTTTTTTGCAAATGCAATGTTGCAATAGCATTTGTATAAGATTGTGAATTGCGCTGTTATTTTATGACTAATCATTCTTATTTCATGTACTTTCTATGTAATAAAACTTTTATTGAATAGATTTTTAAACAAATTGATGTAATTTCTTTAAACTATTCTTTTTTTCTAACACTAATACTTATAAAGTTTCTAAATCTTCCAAATTAGGTAATTATTCAACAAATAAATATCAGCTATTTATTTAATAGAACAGTGGAAAATTTTTACAAAATTCTTAGCATAAATCCAAAAACTTGAAAAAAATAATAATTTCGTTAGCTTTACAGTAAGATAAACAAATCAAAGCGTTTGCCTTCTCCTCTCTCTCTCTCTCTCTCTCACACCCTCTTTCGCTCTAATGCCACCACTTTTATGAAGTTATACGCACGATTTACGGTTACGTTTACACATGTAATAATAACCAGAACAGAAAAACTCCCCCATCAGCTGGCATAGAAAACAATAACAAAAACAAAACGAAAGAGAACTTTTAATATCAGTAAGTTTAAAGTAAATATGTAGGTATATAGGTATGCATATAAAAGCATATTTAGTATTTTATGTATACATACATACATACCTACATATATAAAAAGTTTTTATAGAAATGCATTTATTTTTGTTTAAATAAATTCTAAATAAAGTCTGGCACTTACGCCTTTTACACTAAAAAAAAACAACATTAACAGCAGTAAAATACAAAAAAAAACTTGATTACAGCTGCAACAACAACACTAGCCTTCATTTATGATATTGTTGTTGTTTAGATACCAAACATGTGTCTCATTAAAGCAGCAAGCCCTGTTTGTATCTCTAAGTGAGTCAATAAAAATTATTTATTATACATTTATTTATGTTATTGTTGTTGCTGTTTTTTATATTTAATTCTGTTACGTTTTGTATTGTTTAGACTTAATCTTCTGCTTGATAATGAAAATGGGTCAAATAGTTTTTTTTCTTCTTCTTTCTATTTTTTTTTCGTTTATTTTCAAATCACACACAAACACTCAAACACACACATACAACTGTCAAACACCCATCTACACATATATATCTCTTAACATTAAACTGTATTTTGTAGACAAAATACTGTTAGTGAGTAAGAGTTGAATAAAATGAGTGGTGTGTTGGCGAGGAAAGAAGGTTGAAGAGGGCTGTTTGTTGCTGGGTGGGGTGTGAGGTAAAACGAAAGGCAGAACAAAAATAAATAAATTTGAAGAAATCAACAAACAAACAAAAAATAAATTTGTAGACATAGTTATTTAGAAATGTTTGTAGCTACATACGTGAGCTTTGCGATCTATGTATGTTGTTCAGTGTTTTTATTTTTTTTTTTTGTTGGTTATTATTTGCTAATGTTAAGATCACTAAGACTACATACTTACAAGTGTTATTAGCCTAGTTTTTTCGGAATTGAAGATTGATGTTCTTTTAGAAATAAAAATTTACATTTTCAGGCACTTGGTGTTTAAATTAATTAAATATTCTACTAATCCCAATATTTAGTCATATCTTAATTAAAATCTTGAAACATTTTTTTTCAAATTTAAACTTTGACCTCGCAGCTTAAAGTAATTTTTGACAAAATAAATGTACCTTATATGTATATTCCTCCTTGTTTGGTTTATAAATTTATACCTATTATGAACTCAAATTTATAAAAATTACTTTTCTGTTCATTTTGGTCCCAAAGGCATTCATGGGTTAATTTTCACTTTTTGCTTCAAATAACAGATGGTGCAACTATACAAGGTGAGTGCAGTAGCCCAGCTGACTGACTTTGTTTACAATTTACTTATGTCAAAAGTAATACTTTGTCAAGTATTTTTGACAGTAGTACATAATTTTACACAAACAAAATGCCTGTTGTTTCTGTTTTGTGTTGTATTTGTTGTCGATTTGCACTCACCTTGTATATTTACACCATGATTCCTCCATTGAAAAATTATCTTACATATCAAGTAATAAAGTATAGTCAGTCAAGCCCGACCATATGATACCCTACACCCAGTATACATATGTGTAAAAACAGTTTTTCATAAAGGGGCGATATATGAGAGCTATGAACTATTATGGCCCGATCATCCAAATATTTCGTGGAATTATCTCGATATATACACTTTTAAAAGATTTATACATGTTAAAGTGAAGGGAGCTTTAATTAATAATGGACCGACCGTTTACTTACATTAAATAAAGTGTCATAATATCATACGTGCAATTTATTTGTGTTGAATTTTATTTGGATACCAAAATTATAAGAGTTTTATGGTCGTTAAAATGAATTTCGGAAGTGAAACTTATATGGTTTTTTTATGTATGAATTACATTTGAGTTGAATATTATTTTAATACCAAGAGAGTTATGCTTTTTTAAATGATTTGCGGCAATGGACCTTATATGGGAGGTAGGGTCAATTATAGACTGATATGCACAAAATTTGTAGATGTGAGTACAACGTACATATATTTACAGAAACTTGTTTAAATATGTGCATAAATCAAAATTAATGACCGATAAATCCCTATTTCGGGAGGATATTTGTATGGGGTCTAGGTTAAATAATGGACCGATTTCAACCCTAACCGTTCTTGCGCCAAAAAAATATCATGCACCAAATTTTATAGAAATATTTTCAAAATTGTGGACATCGTTTAATCGACTCAGTAAGTGATTCTGAGTCAATCGGTATATTTTAAGTTGGGTCTAGAACAAATCCAATATACCCTCTCCACTATGGTGATGTATGGTATAAATACGTTGATGTAAACATAACATCAAGCCCTTAACTTTAGAGCATTTTAGTTATAGGTTAACAAAAATGTAGCAATTTATAACAGCACCTTAAACAGTCTTTGTTTGCCTGCCCATAACTACTGGCAATGTGGAATTCTTTCTCTCATTCTCATGACAATTTTGACATTAAGAAAAAACAATATTTTAAGTGTGTAGTTTTTCGATAAAAAAAAACAACCCAAACAATGCGTCAAACTTTTGACAAAAGTGTGTCAAATCAATTTTTATTTGATTGTTGTTCTTTATTTTTGAGATTGTTTGTGATACTGGTGGTGTCACTGTTAGAATTTAATAAATGACTGGCAATTAATTTAACACAGACAAATGTGTATATGTAGTTTTATATTATTAAAATAAATTAAAAATAAACATAGTTTAGTGTTTTAATTTTAAAATATTAACAAAAACACTTGTTCAAATGCATTGTTAACTATTTTTTTATTAGTTTATTTTTGTAATTATTTAAACAAAAACAAATTATGTTTAATGTGTGTAACTAATTTAAGCATTTTTTCCTGTAATATTCATAGATACAGAAGCAACTTATATGTATATGTATGTATGTATGTATAAGCTTTGCTGGTGCTTTTTTTGTTTCTCTGTAGCAATGTAAATACAATGTTGTTGTATTTACATAATCATATATTTCGTTGTTGTTGTCACTGTTATTGTTTTTATGAGCTTATTGCGTTCGTAAGTTAGTTTTTTCGTCTTCGCTGTCGGCTGTTGTTGTTGCTGTTTTGTTTGTTCATTCGTTACTGGGTAAACAACAGTTATGTTTGTATGACCGATAAGTATGTATCTATGTATGTGTGTTTGTAGTAAAATGTGTAAATTTAAGCCTCCACTATACAAACACTCACACACACTATCGCTCAAAAAGGTTAATAAACTTTACATTCGAGTGGATGTGAAAAAAGTTAGAAATACAGGAACAATGTTACATAGTTAGGTTCTTTTTTATATTTTTTTCTATTATCATTTTTTCAATTTAATACAGATAAACTGTCATTTTTATAACTATGTAAATGTTTTATATACGCATGTACATACATATGTACCTTTATTTGAAAAAACTTTACTATCCCCAACTATTTTTTCTTCTTATTAGTCTTTATTTAAGTTGTTTTATTTAAGAAAAAAAAGAAAACTTAAAAGCGCAATGTTAGTCTGATTTTGACTGCATCTTACCACGTGCTTTTTTAGCACTCAACTGTTAAGTGGGCGTGCAAAATAAAAATACAGCGAAAAAGTCATATTAAATGCATGCATTATTTTAATTAGCGTGGCCAGATGTTTAATTTGTTTGAAATACATAAAAAGGATTAAGAAATCTACGTAAATGTTTTTAAATTACTGCAAATTAATTTTTTTATGTACTATGCCCAATTTATCAAAAACTGTAAAGGGGTTTTTAACGAGAACTTTGTTTTTCAAAATGAAATAAATAAAATGATTTATGTGATTTATAGTAAGGTTTAATAATATTAAATAAAAAAAATGATATTCTTTTTTTATATTCTTTCTTTTTTCTTTGAGATTCTTTTATCAACGTTTTCAATCACATTTAGGCAAAATGACGCATGCATGTACATATTTTGTTAATCACTTTCTGGATTTTGAGTTGTAAAACCATCAGGTATGTGATGGAAATCCATCGGTTATCTAATAAAATCGAAAATTTAAAACGAACGTTTTATTGCAAGATGTCATCAAAATCGAACGGTTTTATTTTTCATTTTTGTTTCTTTTCAAATTGTTTCAAGTAAGAATAAAAACTTTTGTTAAAAAATTAAAGTTGTTTTAATAGAAAAAATTTATCAACGTCTTTTTTAATAATAAATAATTCGCATCACAACGAAAAAGATGCTTCAGACCCATTAAGCATGCAGGAAACTAGGTTCAAAGAATGTTTTCGTATAAACAAGGTCGGTTTTATTTGGATTGTCCAAATCTTTCAAAGGTGGACCAAGCTTATTTAACTCCTGAGCAAAAGTTTGCCAAAGCCTTTTTTCTACTTCAACTCTATCACCTTTAAAATTTTGTTTTGCCAGTTGTGGGTGTTTTTCCATAAAAGTTACCATGAACTCTTCCTGAGAAATATTTGTATGCTTTTCCCTGAAATTTTTTCTTGTTTCAGATTATTTAAATATATATATATTTAAATATTTAAATATATATATATATATACATATATATTATGAGCGGCAAGTCGGCTCAAATTTATCGAGCTAATTTTTAATAGAAGCCTTTAGATTGAAAATATCACAAATTTAAAGCAGTGTAGCTTTTACAGATTCGCCTTTTTAATAGTGAATTTTTAATACTTTAATGCAAAATTTAGTTCATTGTAACATTGTCAAAGCTTATACTACCGATAAATGAAAGTACAAGTAAAATGTCAAAACTATCATGTTATACGAATGTTGAAATTATCGTGGGAATCTGAAATGTTGCGAGATTTCATAAGGTACGGTCACACATGGCAAATAACATATATTTGAAGTCGTTTATTTATTTAAAAACCCTTTTCTTATTTCGGCCAAATAACAATAAATATTTAGTTTTAATTTATTTGTTTGATCTTGCAAAACTCTTGTAAGACTAAACAACGTGAAACAAATTTGTGCTAAAACAAGTGGTTAAACTTTTTTGAGTAAAATATTTGTCAAATGTGACCGCATCTTTAGAATTATTTATTTTTACATGATTAATATGTTCTTAATTTATATTTTAAAAATCCTTTTTCGAAATTATTTCACTTTCTATTTATTAATACATATTAACAATCTGGCATCACTTTTCTTAGTCTCGTAAAGTATTTGTTTTTGTTAACATTGCGATTTTTGCTGTTCTTCGCCTCGTTCGCTCTTTCACAAAGTCTGTGCAAAAAAAGTAATAATATTTGCAAAATAAAACAAACAAAGAAAGGCGAATGAGCGACCTACACCAAGCCATTGCAAATTGCGTATGCATTTGAATGATTAATAAAAGAATGAGTGCAGTTTATAGAAATTTAATTGATAGAAAAAGAAATGTTTAAAAAATAAAAAACTATGTAATTCAAAACCAGAACTAACTCAGAAAAATATGACTTAATTGATAATGCCAGCATGTTTATGAACAAAGCATACAAATTCTTGGTTTTAGCAACATGTTGCTAACATAATAATGACTTTGTCTTAGTTTTCTTAAACTCCACACGACATTGTTTTGTTCAAAAATATTTGTTAGAATTTAAACACACCTCCGAAATATGTCTTCTTTTATTTATTTAGATTATTTTTTTCTATTATAATTTCGTAACAATATTGAATATTTTACGGAAGTACTATTAAGACATTGTTTTTGTGTGTTAAACATATGGGTACCAGTATTTCATTATTTCTGTTAGACAAACTAAAACCTGTTGGGTTGTTTTCGCACATAACTTTGCAATATAATTAAAAAAATAATGCAAATTAATTATGACTAATAACCGTTAGTAGTTAAAAGACATTTGTTTTCTTATACAAAAAGAGTTTTTTTTTTGTTTATTGAAATGCAATAAATTAAGACATTTTTTTAATTTTAAATATTTTGTGTACAGTGGGTAGTAAAAATATTTTTATTTTTTTTGTAAGAAATTTTAAATTATATTATTAATGTTCTTTAATTTGTTATTCATAATTATCAAATTATTTGCCCTTTTTAAGAAACGTGTACTGTAATTTCTTTGCTTACTTATTAGCATTAAATAAAGACAATAAACTATATAATTATGTGTAAATTTTTAGGCATTAAGCTTTAACGAGAAATAAGTCTACATTGTCAGATCTAGCAATGTACTGACATTGAAAAATTGTTAGCAAAAGGTAAATTGTCAATGCTTTTTTTTACAACGTTGTAAGACACACGGTGGAGACATTTTTCGGACAACGTTGTAATTGCCTAGAAAATAAATTATTTAAATTATTATTATTAGCATTTTTTATTTTGTTTTAGATTAATTAATGTTGATTTTTTTTATCAAAACTAAATTTTGATAATGTTACCAGTTCTCAAATAACTTTTATTGTAACTCTTTTACTACCTAAGACAATTTTGTCATGTTTTCAAAAAACAATTTTGCATAAAGTTTTAAACAAGCTTTTTCGGTTTATATTGTTGTAGCTATAGTTAATAGTTTTGTTTAATAAATTTGTGTATTCATACATAAGTGTATATTTTTATTAATTTAAAGTTAATTTATTATGTTAATATAACAAAACAGAAAAATATACATATGTATGTGTTTCTCTCATTGTCAAGGTTTTGTTTCAAATAGCATTATTATTATGATGCTGTATTTGGTTAATACGTTTTTCTTTTTTTTTTCTTTTTTTTCAAAACAAATTATAATTGTCTAATGATTGACTTTTTATATTTATATATAGAAGAATGCAATAAATAAAATAAAAACTAGCAAATTTGCATAAAAATGGACAGGTGTGTATTGTAATGTTTATAAAGAAGAGATTAAGTGGGGAAATAACTAATTAATTGAAGCAACATATTACGTAAAACTTTGAATTTTAGAGAATCTTAAACTTGTTTAAAATAAGTGCAGAATTTCACCTTTTATGATTTCATTTTCCTATAAACAAAATAGAAGCAATTTGACTAGCGATACGTAAGGATATTTTGTTAAAGAGTGAAGATTTAATTGAGAAACAAGTTGTTTAGCGATAGGTGACGTTATTTTGGATAATCTTGTTAACCGAATTTTGGCTTTGGTTGACTTGGGGCCATTTTTACTTTACGCTTATTTCTTCTGACCAAAATTACCAAAAAAGGTATAAAGAAAGGAACATTTATTTAAATTTAACTAAAATATATTTTATTTTCTCAAATTTTCTTATGCTCTAAATAAATCCAAGAATTTTAAAATTTTATATTTTTTCATGTCTAAAAAATAGCTAAAGACTATTTATTTTAAATGGTTTTTTCTAATATAATTGATTACTACTGTAATATTTGTATGTACACATTTACAACAATAACAATTGGTTTAATAAGTAAAATTAATAAAAGTTTTCAAAACTTTGTGTAATGTACAAATTTAAACCTACATATTGCCATCACTGTTAAAAAGGCAGTAATTGTTGACATTTACATATATCAAAGTTCATAGTTATGAAAACCTGCAGTAAAGTGCAGCCAAATTTCTTAGCACACTTTTAGATAAACAATTAACTGGATGAAATTTAAATCCTTTAGTTTTAATGACCCACACAAATATGTTTAAAAATTATTATTTTTAAGGAAATTCTTACAAAAACCTACTGTTAGTTTTCAAAACACTCGTACAATAGGTCCACTTAACTATTATACTGTAAAATAAATAAAATATGTACATATATAGAATTCATTAATTTATATATATTTTATTCTTATTTAATAGTTGTATCTGTTTTTAAAAATCTTAACATATTTTTCAAGTTCAGTTTTATTATTTCGAATTCTTAAGACTTGTTGAGTATAAATTATAAAAGCGTGACTTAATTTTATGCCTAATACCTTATTTGACCTTTATTTTGCAAAATTTCTAAAATAAAACAACCAAATTTTAGACAAACAAGTATTTTGGTATATATTTAGCCACCTGTTGTTCTGCTCTTTAAAAGCAACCACATTTTCAAAACCTTAAGACAAATGAACAGATATTACAAAAAATCCAAAAATTATTTTTTAGATTAAATAAAATTTCCGCAAAATATTTGAGATTAGAAACATATAGAAATGCTATACAACAAAATTCCTACAAGAAGCTCAGAACTGTAGAATATATTAGATAAACAACAAATGTATAGAAAACCGTCTAGAAAAAAACTGCTACAATATATTTGAGACACAAAAAAAAAAAAAAAAAATCATAATAATAAAAATTTGCATTTAATATTGTTTTCCTGTTGACCTCTAAAATTATACACACAATTAACTAGACACACAGACAGACACTTAGTCAGACACGATTTTAAAACGTAGCAAAATTTGAAATAAAATTTTGTTGAGAACTAAAATCTAAAACATTTAACTACAAAAAGCAAATTAAAACAAAACATAGTAGTAACATTTTTTTTGTTAAAAACAAAAATTTATTAAAAAAAAAAAACTTATGGAAAATATTAAACCACAATTGATCCATGGAATTCTTTAAATTAGAGAATCTGTAACTAATTTGTGTTAAAAAAACCTAATTTATTATACTTTCACTTATCGATTTCTTGCATTTATAATTATCGAACTTAAATTAAACCTTTAAACATTTTGATGTCATTTCTAATCTTTTCCTATTTCTCATTGAATCATATTCTCCAAAAATTACTCAGCCCCATATTTTCTCTTTTTTCTCTGGACACTTTCGTTCGACACTTTCTTAACTGTCAGCCAGTTTATGTTTTATAAACATAAGAAAAAAATTTGGTAACACAACACAAATCATAGAAACACACAAAATGTAAAGTTCACTAACCTGTAACAGACCCAAATTTTAAACTTCTTTCAAAACATAACCAATTTTGCTTAAGTGTATGTACCATACTTGTATGTCTGGTAACTAAGAGAAAGCTCGTTCAAAAGAGATTTTTTGTGTAGCAATAAAAGAGTAGTACAAGCAAAAGAGCAGGTGAACTGAAATGTAAGTAATTGTAACACGATCTTGTAACAAACTGAGCTCGAATTTAGTTACGATAGCAGTTGTTAATGGCGCCAAGTTTTGCATAATTTAAATAAATTAACAACAACTTGCTGTTCTTGTTTTAAGTTTTACACAATTTTACAGTGTATTAAAAGAGTTTTTGTTTTGCTATTTTGTTATTAAATATAATTATGAAAGTTTCTTTCACATATAAGTAAATATAAGGCTCTAAAAGAATATATATTTATGTATATAGTCAGTTTTTATCTACTTTACAGCTTAAGAAACTGTTATACTCACCTATATTAATTACTGGATTTTTTCTTTTTTATTAAAACTATTTTAGTTATAACAGTTTTTTTCAATTTAAAATATATTTTATTGTTTACTGATTTTATTCATAAAGGATTATTAAATTTAACAAACGTTTATTAAGGCAGATTTGCATATAAATATTTGCTTAATAAACGTTTGTTAAATTAAATAATCGTTAATGAACAAGGGGGATAATATTTAGTATAAACTGTAATACTCTTTAAATTTTATTTTAGTAGATATTTACAGAAATTTTTTATTCTAAACACGAAATACCATTTTATGGCAATTTGATAACAGTTAAATAAAACTGTTATACTCGTTAAAAATCAAAATAAATTGATAATAACGTAAAATATATGAAAGTTGTAATAAATTTTAATAATAGTTTATGTATAACAGTTAAAAAACTGTTTTTAAAAATTAGTTATAACAATTTGTCTAGCTAAAATATATTTTAATATGTCTTTTACAGCAATTTATTAGTCTAAAAACCCAAATTTTAGGATTTTCTCTTTGTATAACAGTTTTATATAGCAGTTAATTAAAACTGTTATAATCGCTAAAAGTCAAAATAAACTATTGACAGCAGCAAATATTTGGGAGTTGTGTTCACATATAACTGTTTTCAAACAGTTTAGGAACACAGTTATGCTCTTTATTAATAAGTTAGTATAACAGTTAGCCTAAACATATCTCTAAGTCTCTAATGTACATATGTAATTAAAAATTAAGCTAGTTCCTTTTTAAAAATCCCAACACCTTTCTCTTACAAATATAAAACCGTTTAAAACAAATCACTCAAAACCCCCTTTCATCTTTTATTCACTTTCAGGAATTATGACACTGAGCCGTGGCCCTTACAGCGAGCTCGATAAAATGAGCCTTTTTCAGGATCTAAAACTGAAACGACGTAAAATCGATTCAAGATGCAGCAGTGATGGTGAATCAGTAGCCGATACCTCAACCTCTTCGCCGGACCTCTTAGCGCCCATGTCGCCCAAAATGTGTGATACCGGGGGAGGAGGCGGAGTAGGAGGTGGTGGTGGTGGCGTTGTTTCAAATGTGGCCAATTCCCTACCCTTGGTAACACTCACAGCTACCACATCTTTAACTACCACCACAACACCTGCCACATGTTCAACCACTCAAATGGCTGCTGAAGTTGTAGTAGCTACCGCTAAAGCGGTGGCCGCAGCAGTGGCTGTTAAAAATGAGCAGCTGCAACAATTGCAACAACAGCAGCAGCACCAAGAACAGACTGAAATTCATTCATCATCCTGTGGTGTGGTGGCGTCAACAACTGCAGCAACAATGATGACACCGCCTGCCCCCGTTAGGACTACACCGCCTATGAATACCGAAATGGCAGCGGCGGACAGTAATGAACGACGGACACCGTTAAGTAATCGCGCCACACCCACACCTCCTCATAACAATGGTAATGCCAGCAGTAGTACGAGTAATGGTGGTGGCAGTAGTCGAGCTTCACCAGATTCTATGGATGATAAACCCTCGACCACCACTTCCTCACCCATATTATCCGCCAATGGCATGCTGGGAGCAGGAATATCAGGCAGCAGTGCAGTAGGAGCACAAGGGCCAGTAGTTAGTGGTAGTAATAATAACAATAACTCTGCTAGCAATATGAGTGTTATACGCTCGGTAAAGGAGGAACGTATTTTAGCTTCCCCCACACGCATGATGGCCTACCATCATCATCAGCAGCAACAACAACAACAGCAGCATCAGCAACAACTCATGCAGCAACAGCAACTACAGGGTTCTAAAACACCCACACAGTCTCAACAACATGTTACTGTCTTGGTAACACCATCTCGTATTAAGTCTGAACCACAACTACCGCCCCAACCAACACATTCGCCATATTCCACAGCTATTAGCGCATCGACAAGTACTTCTACACCATCCCCCCTACACAGCACCTCAACCACCAGCCATTATACAACCTCTTCGCAACAGCAGCAGCATCATCACCAACAGCAGCAGCAACAGCATCAACAACAGCAGCAGCTGCAGCAACAACATTCTAATCCTACGCCCCTACCACCAATAGTCACAACACATCACTTACACCAACAGCTGACGCAGCCTCAATTGCGCAAAAATAGTCCTCCCCATGATCTGCAATTGCCACCCCAACATCACCACTTACTGACACAGTCAATGCAACATTTAACGCAGCAACAACAGCTGCAACTTCTACAGCAAGCGGCCGCCATGTCTAGACAAAACAATCCTGCAACGAGAGAGATGTCACCTAGTGCATCTATGTCTCCCAGTTCTAGACATTCGTCATCGAAATCACCACAACAACACATGATGCAGCCGCAACAGAATGTGGGCCAACATGTGCGCATTAAGAAGGAACCTCCCACAATGCAAAATCACAATCCTAATTTTGGCAACAGCGGCAATGGTGCCCAACGGCATCATTCGCCACATCATTTCATGCAACAACAGCCGCCAAATCAACAACAGTCTCCGCAAGGACCTCAGCCGCCACAATTGCCAGCCCAGGCTTTGGGTAACATGGCTCAAGCCTTAATGCATCCTGCTTCGCTACAGTCTTTAAGGCATCCGAATCGGGATGCGGCGTTATTATTTCGTGTCAAAAACGAAGTACAACAACAGGTGGCGGCGGCAGCAGCAGCTGCTGCTGGTTTGCCTCAACTAATGCAACCGGGCGCTGCTGCTGTGGCCGCTGCGGCTGCTCAGCGCATGGTTTGGGTATCGAACGCCCGCATCAATGGTGTCAAACCTGAAGTTATAGGTGGTCCCATGGGCAGCATACGACCAGGTGGTCCCGGTCAATCACCCTCGCCACACCATTCATCTTCATCAGCCTCCTCAACATCACAGCTGTCCCCGCAGACACCCTCACAAACGCCACCCAGAGGTACACCAACCGTCATCATGGGTGAAAGTTGCGGAGTGCGCACCATGGTTTGGGGCTACGAACCGGCGGCACCACCCACTTCAGCCGGTTCTGCCAGTCAATCACCGAATTCACATCACCACCACCAGCAACAGCATCATGTATCACATCAACAAATGGGCGGTGGAGCGCCGCCCTCGTCATTACAATCCCAGCCACATCACTCGTCACAGTCATCATTGAATACATCCTCTTCGTCACCTTCAGCTGGATCTCTAACGCCCACACATACACCGGGGCCTTCGCCGCAAAATAACGAAGAAGCCGCTCAACTGCTATTGTCACTGGGTCAAACGAGGATACAAGACAACCGACCAAGACCGCCACATGCCTTTCGTACGCCTCATGCCCTCAACATGGAAAGACTATGGGCCGGCGACTATTCTCAGTTGCCGCCTGGTCAACTACATGCCCTCAACTTAAGTGCAGCGCAACAGCCATGGGGAGGTGGTACCTCAAATACCACCGGCCTTGGAAGAGGTCTGGATAATCCACACGAACCAACCGATGAGGATGAACAGCCATTGGTGTGCATGATCTGTGAGGACAAGGCCACGGGATTACATTATGGTATTATTACATGTGAAGGGTAAGTTTTCGATTAGAAAATCAGGAAAACAACTTTATTAAATTTGTTTTTTGTTTTGGTTACAGATGTAAAGGTTTCTTTAAGCGTACCGTACAAAATAGACGGGTGTACACTTGCGTGGCAGATGGCACCTGTGAAATAACCAAAGCTCAACGAAATCGTTGTCAGTATTGTCGTTTCAAAAAGTGTATTGAACAGGGAATGGTGTTACAAGGTAATTAGGAAACAGATAGATTTAAAATTAAAAATATAGTTTATTTATTAATCTGTTCTTTTTCCGTATGTTATTTGTTATTCTCTAGCGGTCCGCGAGGATCGCATGCCTGGCGGCCGCAATAGCGGCGCTGTTTATAATCTTTACAAGGTCAAGTACAAGAAACATAAGAAGAGCAAACAACAGCAACAACAACAGCAGCAGCAGCAACAACAACAACAGCAATCGCCCCAACAACATTCACCCATGCATCAGCAACATCATCAGACCCAACTGTCACCGCACCATCATCAGACTCATCTATTTATGCCCCAACAACAGCAGCAGCAATTGCAACAGCAACAATTTGCCGCCGCCGTGGCAGCAGCTGCCCATCAGCAACAAACCAAATTGTTAGGTGAAATGAAGCCCATGTTCATGAACAAAGATCAACAGCAATCTATGCTTTCGCCACATCACCAACAGGCAACGCAATCGCAACCACCACTGGGGCCGCCACAACAACCTCCGCCGCATTTAGCCTCACCCCACCATCCGCTACATGTATCAGCGGTAGGTCACGGAGCACCACTGCATAGTCCTGTAGCCAGCGGTCCCCAACAGCAAACATCACATCATCATGCCGCCTCAGTGGCGCCCCAACAGCATGTGGCCCACCAGCCGTCAGCAGCTTCACAAAGACCAACGACGCCCCAAGAGACTGCTATGAAAATACCCTCGCATTTGGTAAATGGTACCATACTTAAGACTGCTCTCACGAATCCCAGCGAGATTGTGCACCTACGACACCGACTCGATTCGGCGGTTAGTTCGTCTAAAGATCGCCAGATCTCCTACGAGCATTCGCTCTCCATGATACAAACTCTGATAGACTGTGATGCCATGGAGGATATAGCCACCTTGCCGCATTTCTCCGAATTCCTCGAAGATAAATCGGAGATTAGTGAAAAACTGTGCAACATTGGCGATTCGATTGTCCACAAACTGGTGTCGTGGACCAAGAAACTGCCTTTCTATTTGGAAATTCCCGTGGAAATACATACCAAACTGCTGACCGATAAATGGCATGAAATTCTTATTCTAACCACAGCCGCCTATCAAGCTCTGCATGGAAAACGGCATTCATCCTCCACACACTCAGCCACTTCGACCAGCAGTTCAACTTCTTCGAATTCTTCGGCCTCGTCGTCATCCTCTTCGCCCACGCAGCACAACCACAGCAACAATCATGCTTCATCAACATCACCTCCCCACATACCAACACATCCTGCCTTAGTACACAAAGAAGATCCTGAATTTGTGGCCGAAGTTAATGCTCATCTAACGACTCTGCAAACGTGTCTGACCACGCTGATGGGCCAGCCCATTGCGATGGAACAGCTCAAATTGGATGTGGGTCATATGGTAGATAAAATGACACAAATAACCATCATGTTCCGGCGAATTAAATTAAAAATGGAAGAATATGTGTGTTTAAAAGTCTACATACTCTTAAATAAAGGTGAGTTTCTGTCGTGGATGGAAAGGAGCAATTCGGTTACAAATGTGGAATTCATTATTAACGTATGCGAAATTTTGTTTGTTGTTTTTTATTTTTTGGTTTTCAGCAGAAGTGGAACTAGAAAGTATACAGGAACGTTATATACAAGTGTTGCGGACATTCTTGCAACATTCATCACCGCAAAATCCACAAGCCCGCCTTAATGAACTACTGTCCCATATACCAGAGGTGAGTAAATATTTAGAAAGATTGTTTGTAACTATTCCTTACATTTTCTTTTACCTTGCAGATCCAAGCTGCTGCTAGTCTTTTATTGGAAAGTAAAATGTTCTACGTTCCCTTCGTTTTGAACTCCGCCAGTATAAGGTAGCAAATGCTTCAACGTGGTCTATTAACAAATGCCGAACAACAACCGCCTTACGACACGACAAGAGCAACAGCAACACACGAAATAAATTTATTAAAGGAACAAGAACATTTAAACATTAAGCGCAGCAGCAACAGACAAGATTCCAATGAGGAATATAAAGAGAGAATAAACTGTTTACCCATTATAGAAATGCCACAAATAAAAATTGAACAAGATGTGGAATATATGGAGGGTATAGAAGAGGAGCAGCCACAGCCAGAGTTACATGATAGAGACGAAGATGGGCAGGAAATGTTAGAAGAGCCGCAGGCCATGGAGGTGGAACAAGTGGAGATGAGCATTAAGCCAGTACCACAGTTGCTGGAACCAACATCGATCTTAAAGACTTCTCTGCTAACGGGAGCAGCAAATACTTTGGCCACTTTGACAGCAGCCGCCGAACAAATAGCTAGAATGCCAAATGAAAGTTTAACAAAGAATTATCCTTATTTCAAGGAGGAAAACAAAAGAACTTATACAGTGGAGGAAGATCAAACGACTAAAGCAGTAGATGAAAGGAGAATGAGTGCTTCATCCTCAATGCTAAACACTAGCACAACATATACTTCGATTTTACAAACAGCATTGATGTCTAAACGTCCAGCAACCTTAAATGTTGCAGCCACATCATCTTCATCAACAACAACCAATTTAGCTACAGCTGGTAATACAACAACAACTCTGCATGTACGTACACCAGATCAAGTTTTAAAGACTGCCGTTACTTTGGCCACTTTAGGTGAGATAGCAGCTCAACAAGAACAGCAGCAACAGTTGCAACAGTCCCAGCAGCAGCAACAACATCCGCATATATTGGTGGTGCCGCAGGTACAGCCAACTTTACGTAAAATGTGCACACTGCCTTTTAAGAAATTAAATTTTGCCAATGTAACATCCACATCATCAGCAACATGTTTAACAAACACTGCCACTTCAAATACCAGCAACATTACCATCACTAACACCAACACCACAACTATAGCAGCAGCAGCAGCAACTACCACTACCATTACAAATAATTATTTAGGTTCTAATATTAAAACAAATACTAATTTAACTAATAGTAGTAGTTGTATACTAAATACACATAAACAGGCGGCTTCAAGCAACAGAGAAACAACCACAGCAACATTTTTTGATACTAACAATATTATAAACAATGTCACTATATGTAGCAACAGCAGCAACAGTAACAGCAACATCATGCCCTTTAAATCCCAAGTTATGGCCACACAAACTCTCAAAATTCCGATACCCTTAAACAGGCCACAATTGGTAACCACACAAACACAAACCGAGGATGAAATAGCTATACAGTCTACCACCAACAACACTCCCCTAACGATAGTGACCACCACCTCAAATAATAGTGCATCTTCATTACAAACAGCCAGCTGTAGCGGGCTGTTAAGGACTGCCGTGCCAACAAATACAAAACTGTTGACACAAAACTCATTAAACACTTCATTATCAACCAAATTCCAAATACCGGCGCAAACAAAATTTTTAGCCAATGAAACTGCGGCCACATGTTCGCCAGCAACAAATTTTGCTGACCATGAGCTGGGCAATATTATTAAACATGTGTCTAATAATAGCAACAATAGCACTTGTTTAGCAAAAATGAATGTTATAAAAAATAAAACTGGCCTTAAACCAGCCAGTCCAGCATTAGAGGCAGCAGATGCCCACAACAACACTGCCACAAATGTTACTGTTGTTGGTTTTGAAACATTGTTACCTGAGGACTGAAAACTTTGTTTATAACCATTTTATTATTAATTTTTTAGCTACCAACCACTCACTTTCTTTGTCTCTTTAGCCCTCCTTTAACTCCACCTACCAACAAATCCCCAAAAATCCCTTATTTGTTACCCCACCATTTTTGTTTTTAATTTTTAATTAATTAATTATTATTATTATTATATTAAAAAAAATGCTTTGTTTGCTTATATAATTTTAAGTATTTTTTTGTTTAATATTTTTTATATAACTATATATGTATATGTATGTATATACCTATACATACATACTATATACAAATTGTATTTTTGTCCTAGATTTTAAAATGTAAACAAACAAATTTAAACAGAATTTTAATTTTGTTTCATTTTTGTTTTTAAACTTAAGTAAAATTAACTATTTTTATTACATTTATTACTATGTGTGTACTTTTTTTCGTGTATAATTCATAAATTAATTAATAATTAATTTGTAAGTCAATTCTTTTTTTATATACATAAACATAAAGAAAAACAAACAAAATGTATGCAACACTATACAAAATTATGGACTTTTTTGTAGTTTAATCTTGTATTTGTTAAGCTTTTATTATTATTATTATTACTATTTTATTTTAATTATATAAATATTTTTAAACTTTAGAAAACAAAAAATCCCAAATAATTTTTTTTAATTATTAATATAATATATTTTTTTTAGCTTAAACAATTGTTTTTTTTTTTGTTTTTATAAAAAAGTATGTGTATTTTTTCTGTGTTTTTATTTTTTTTTTGTAATTGTTAATTATTAATCATCTATAAATATCTATATATACAACTTATAACAAAAAAAAAAAAAAACAAATTTTAAAATAAAACATTTTTTTGCAAGGCTTCTTTTAAATATTAAAAAACCAAACAAAAACATACAAATCCTACAAAAAAATCCTTTTAATAAAACAAAAGTTTTCAAACAAAAAAAAAAAAAATAATAACACTGTTTTTTCAAAGTATTGAATTATTTTACTTAAAGAACAACAGAAATAGTAAAGAAAGCTTATTAAAAAACATAAACATGTTGCAGAAACAAAATTTTTAATGTCAACAAATTTAACCACAACAATTATTTAACATTATAAATTTTATATAATTGACAAACATTTAAAAAAAAAACAAAGTCAGTCAGCTATTGGGCTACTGCACTCACCTTGTTATATAGTTACACCATGGTTTTGAATATCAACATGTTGATAAGCAATATATAAAAAATAATAACAATTAGAGTCCGACCGAAATCGTTTTTTTTTTCAGGCGGAATCCGAATAGAAACTAATATTCGGCCAAAAAATCTATATACGGCCTTATCCAAAACAAACCAAAAGTTTTAAAAATTAATTTTAATTTTATAACATTTTTCGATAATTTAAAGGTGACCTAAAGTAACGACACTACTTCATAAATCTATTTTTTTCAAGGAACAGTTTTTAACGTTTTTTTTTTTTATAGAACGTATTATTTCAATAAAAAATTGCTGTCAAAATCTTTAAACTCTTAATCATGGAGAAGAGTACCAATGCTGAGGGATTTATATGTTATTTGATCCGTGATCTATGGAATAACAACCTGAATTGACTGAATTGAGAGATGTTTGATCCAAATGATGCAGATTTGTATGAGTTTACACTGCTTAACATTTTATTCAAAAACTTTCATAGATTTAAATAAAAGGTAAATCTTATGAAATAGATGGCTTAACAAATTCTTAAAAAATATAATTATACTTATGTCTCATTTATGTTAAAAAATAAAAATCTAAGCTTTATAAATTACAAATTTATTAAATTTTTCATTTATATTTTTAACCCACTTATTATTTTTTCTTGATCCTGCTTTTATTTATTTTTATTTTATTTATTTAAATACAATTTAAAAACTAAAGTATACTTTAAGGCTGACTACTTTAAATTACTGTAAAAACACGTCCACAATGGTAACAAATTTCTCTATTATACAAATTGTTAATATAAAAATATTAAAACAGAAAACCTTTAAAACTAAATTTATTTGAAGCCTCCTAGACAAAATACAACCGCCTATCCCCACAAAACAAACTTAGTGTTCCTCTCTATCTTGAACTTGTCATTCATTCTGTTTACATGCATTTAACCAATTAAAGTGTTCATAAATGTCAGAACTTTTAAATAATCTATTTATCATTCATACAAACATAATAATAAGTCATTCAGTAAAAAAAAATCACAATCACACTCATGAAAACAGAAAATCAAAAACAAAAAGTTGAATAGAAAAAAATGCTCCATCATAACTAAAAAAATAATATCTAAAATCGTTTAATATTGTCTTTCAAATAACATTATTTGCTAGCAAATATTCAAAGTAATTTAAGTAAGCGGTTATTCGGTGCAAGATTTAGTTAAAATATCTCAGTTAAAGAGGCGCTTTAATTCGATAACTCGTTATAGGAACCAGTTAATTGGTTTCATAATTAGAAAAATAAAATGCGTAATTTTATAACATGATAACTGCAGGCTTTACAAACTCTAGTTATTGATAAAAATAGCAAATTTATTAACTGGTTAATTATTTTAAAAACCGATTAATTGGTGCAAAATACTTGTATTTCTGAACGTTAAGTTCAAAAAGCTGTTTAAGAAACTAAGTTCAATTATTTCTTAATTTAAGCAACTTTAGAATATTGCTAATTTTATTATTTAAACCGATTACTTTTTATAAAACAAACGGTTACTTTTATGCAAAATAAAATTTCTTTACTTTCTTATTTCTTAGGAAAATTGATTATATTTTTGAATAAAACCGTTTACTTTTACCTACAATTTGTCATAACTTCTGGTGGAGCATTTTTAATTTTTACACTCAATTATCAAAACGAATCATACATAAACAAATAAATTAAATATATTTAAACAACATTAAAAAAAAATTAAAAGCAAGAGTCTGATATAAAAAATGCCTTTAAAGTGTTTTTACGGTATGAAAAATAAATAGTAGCATGTAACATTTAAATAATTATAATAATAATTAAACATAAACTGAAATAATATTTAAAACATATTTAAACAAGTTATAACGACAGATAAAACACAAACAAAAAAAAATCTAGTAAATAAGATTTACAATAAAATAATAAAGTTTGTAACAAAACAAGAAAACAATATAAAACAATTAACGAATGAAAAAAAAAACATAAACAACAGCACATTTGCATTTAATAGTTTAGAAGATTAATTACAAAAAATAACAACAAAATACTTAAAGAAAAAGAAAAAAAAAACAATTTAATAATTAAATAAAATAAATACATATTTTTGCACATAAAAACATGCATTACAGTTAAAGTTAAGAAATAATTAATAATAATAATTCAGAATAATTTAATAAAAATGTAAGAAAACAAGTAAAAACTAAACTTGATTCAACCAACCACTCCAACTGCCATTACCAAATCTATTCAAAAAAAAAAAAAAAAAAAAAACTTAAATATTAGATGTGTAAATTTGTTTGAAAAAGGCATTAACACTATTAAAACCTTAAGGGGGGTAAATATTATAGTACCTATCTTAGTTAGTTATTGTTAGTAAATTGTTAGCAACCTGCTCAAAACTTGGTCAGAAAAACACTTCTTGAAAAGAGTGATTTCTAAAAACACTTTAGAGAAATTTATGAATTATTTATTGGAGCCGATATAACAATCTATGTAATTCAAAGTTTAAACATGATTTCAATTCAGAACCAAGAATTCTTTGTTCGTTCCAATTGTGTTCCTAACATCAAATTTCTACTTTTTCATGCAAATTAGCATGAAACAACTTGGTGTAGAATAAGACGGAAATAATAAAAGAAGAAAGGAAAAGGAATTAAGAAAATTGACTAACTAGTACCATCAAGTATGTACCCCTTTTATTCTCATTTATCCTTCTCATCCAAAAGAGCCTTGAAGAGCCAGAATTGAAACGTATACCAAGGTTTTGTTCCAAGCGATAGTTTGTCAAGTCATAGTGTAATAATAAAGTTTGTCATGCTGACAAAGTTAACGCAGTAATTGTCTTTAGCTTACAATTGTAAAAAAAGTTTTGAAATAACAATGTTTACAACACTTTAACTAAATATACATACATACACATATTCCCCCTAAGATTTTAAAAGCCACAATGTCTAACATCTAATTTAATTTGTAAAATTGTATATAATTCAAAACTAACATAATCCCCATTATATATTTAATTTATTCTATAAAGAACTTGTAAAAATTATGAATATTTCATTACACTTGTAATAATTTGTGTTTATAATCCACAGAAAAACTATATCACCATAAAGTGCGTCAACATTCGGAAACCATAAATTAATACACTTTTTCATTAAAGTTATTAAATATTCTAAGCATACATTAAATACATACATATAAATACATATATAGTTTAAACAACCCATTATTTAGAAAAAAAAAAAAAACAAAGCGAAGAAAAATCCTGTAAATAGTCTTACATCTTCATGAAAAAAACCACATAAATTGTGTTCATTCAAAATACATTAATTAGATCTTTATCATCACTTCAAATTCTGAAACACACGGAAACAGAAATGACAAACAAACATTAACAAAAACCACAAAACAAATATTAAACGAATTTAATTCATAAATTTTAGTTAGCGAAATTTTTTTTTGACTTAATTTAAAACAGATCAAAGAAAAAAAAACATAAGAAAACATCTATTGAAATTTAGCATTTAAAGAAGAAACACATTTACATATTTACATATAAACAAAAATCAACAATATATATATATATATATATATATATATATATAGTACATATATATAAACAAAGTTAAAATGCACTCATATTTAAAAAACAAACAAAACATAATTAAACAACAATAATAAAACCCAGCATAAATCATAAATTTATATTTAATATCATGTTTTTTTTTTCTAAATTTAAACAAATTTTAAGAAACCTCAGTATAACACAAGATTTTATAATTTAAAACTCGAAAATTGGTGCTTTTTAAAGTAAAATAAACAAAGAAACAAAGTCCTAACTAGAATCCTTTTAAATTAACTAAACTTGTTAAAAACAATACAAAACAAAACAATGTTGTTTTGACATTTAACAAATGTAAACAAAGAAATCAAACAGAAAATGCTGTAACAATTCATTCATTTTTATGTGCAGTTGTCAACAAGACAACCTGTCAAGTTATTGTGTATTTGTATGTCGTGTAAAAATGTCATGTATGTATATTTCTTACATCATAATTAATTTAGAATATGTATGTATTTGTAAACAGTATATTTATTGACATTTGAATTTGATTTTGAAAGTTGAATATTTTAAAGGTTATTTAAAAAATTGTCTAAATTGTTTGGTTGGTAAAACATTTAAAGGTCTTACAGTTTAATTTCAGTAAAATTTTACATGAAATTTCAAATGGTTTAGAGAATATACAAAATTCAAGAAAAATTGTTTCTCCCAAAGACAAGTTACTAAATGTAAGATTTTTATCATTCTAAAAAGATTTATTGATACAATATTTATTTCCTAACTTTAAACCGGAATATAAAGGTCTACTACATCTATCTCTTTCTTTTTTGAAACATGTGGTTTATGCTAAATTATTAAAGACTCCTTTTTAGGGGTTGTTTTTCTATGCCTTGAAGCTCATGTAACATTTTTATATATCCCATAGTTTTGAATATGGTCCAATTTGATAGGTTTAAATATGGTCTAAATTAAAATACTTGCCTCTGGCTTTCCTAGAGTTCATCTGGTGATAAGCTTACGTTATTTTCTATTCACCACTTTTTATAGCCATGTCTAAATAGTGTGACCATTAATCGTTTGTTTCACAAAATATTTTCAGAACTTATTAATTCCTAAAAACCTATCGCGAAAACCCAAGAAAATATAAAACATTGTCCAACTCAAATTGTAATTAACAATAAAAAGAAGAAAGTATTAAGATATTCAAAATAACAGGATATACTGATCATACCATAAGGTAACTATACAAATAGACAAAAATTGCGCTTAATAATTGTTAATATAATTCATATAATTAAAGCTCAAGCTTATAAAAAGCCAAAAGTGCAGTCATAAGAAATTAACAGTTATACTAACAGCAAAAGTGTGGTTATTTCGTTAGCATACTTTTAGGGGCACAATTAACTGTTTGAAATGTAATACATTATGTGAAACTGTGAGAACCTTAACTGTTTTATTAACAAAATTTTAAATCTAAAGCTCATTTCATTATAAAAAATAACTCTATATATTTATTTTAAAACCAACCAAATTGTGTATAGTAACAAAAAAAAAACGAAAAACGAAAAACAAACCTTTAGATAAAAGTCCTATATAATTATAAATTATGTTTAAGAAATTTATTACATAAAAAACCTAGAAAATACAGAAAAAAATTTGCAATTAATTGTTGTTTCTTTTTTTAATTTTATAATAAACCAAAAAAAAAAACGATTGTTAAGAAAAAAATATTATTAAAAAGAACAGAAAGAAAAAGATTATATACAAAAAACTAAAAAGTTTTTTGAATTAAAGAAAGTATAGCGAAAGAAATATTTATTTATAAGTTTTATTAATTTATTATTAAAAAAAAATTACTATATTTTATTGTTATTGAGTTTTTAAACCAAAAAGATAAGAAAAAAAAACAAACAAAAGCATTTTACTTAACTATAAAAACAAAATTGATTAATTAAACACTATTTGTTTAAAAAAAATTAATTTGAAAAATCAAAACAAAAATATTTACATACAATTCTTCTTTAAAGATTTTTTTAACAAATAAAAAAACACACATTAAAACTTATAAAAAATATATTAAAAACGCTATATACACTTTGTATTAACTATAATATTTAAAACGAAAAACAAATAAAACAAAATTATATATAAATAATATAAAAACAGACACTGTAAAACATTTATTTACCAAAACCAAAACAAACAATTATTTGAATAATAATAATTATTACATGGAAAATGAAAAAAGTAAACCAGAAATAATAATAATAAAATAATTAAAAGAAACTGTAATAAATATTTAATAAAAAATACAAAAAAAAATTGTTTAATTAATATGTATGAAAAACAGGTAAGTTTTAAAGCAACAAAAAAAAATAAATAAAACATGACAGAACAAGTCTGTAAAATGAGATTTTTTTGTTTTAAATGCTTAAAATTCTTTGCATTTTTAAGATAAAAAACTTCCTTTGTTTAAGTTAATTAATTAAATTATGAACAAAAGTCATTGTACTTCCATTTAAAGCACGTGATGTTTGCTAAATTATGCAAACAATATTTAAATTTCGTTTAAAATATTCGCATAAATAAAACTTGACAGTTAACAGTTCAAAATTTTTAATATTTTATGGCCACTTTGTTTTAATATTTGTTAATAAAGTTTTTTATTCGCTTTGTATTGCAAATATTTCTAATTATTTTCTTAATGATAAGTTATTAATTTAAAAATAAAATAAAAACAATGGCAGACACCTTAAGATATTACAATTAGGATGAAACGAAATACAATTAACTCTACACTCTACACAACAGTGGGGGAATTTGGAAAAAAGAGAACTAAATCTGTAATTTCTAAACGGTTAGTCCGATTGCAATAAAATTTCACATGCCTAGAAAGGAAGTGTTTTCGCCTTATTATTTTCTGTCTTGTAATCACATTAACATGTGGAAAAAACAATATCGACATACAGTGCTTTCCCGGTTTAACGATTTATATATTGTCAGGCCCATTCGTTATATCGAAAAATTCGTTAAATCCGAAAGTTTTTTAAATATGTTTTATTAATTAAAAAATCATGTTTATTTATTCTAATTCATAACAAAAACAAAAAAAAAATAATAATTAGTTCACATTCAATTAAATAATTAGTTTCAACAAAACTAAAAAATGACTTTGGAACGTATACATTTTGATTTTGGTGAGCGAAAAATTTCTTTACATACAAATAAATTTTTCTCTTAATCCATTTTTTATTCTGTACAAATCTCTCTCATTTAATTACAAATAAATGAGAATCTGTGTATGTATAGGTGTTTAAAATGAATTTTCTATTAATTAAAGATTTTATGTTTTTTGCATTTTTCTCCTAAATTTGCCGTCCGATTGCGCTGGAAACACCTATTTACCATGAACCCACACGCTGAATCCGAATATGGACTCAGAATTTTGATAGGACAAAATTTTTTCCGAAATCCCATACAAAATTTGAGTCCTAGGTAATTTCTATATAATATACACCCGTAAAGTATGCTGTACAAATTACTCTCATTTAATTACACATAAATGAGAGTCTGTGTATGGATAGGTGTTTAAAATTAATTTTCAATTAATTAAAGATTTTATGTTTTTTGCATTTTTCTCCTAAATTTGCCGTCCGATTGGGCTGAAAACACCTATTTACCGTGAACCCACACGCTGAATCCGAATATGGACTCAGAATTTTGATAGGACAAAATTTTTTTCGAAATCCCATACAAATTTTGAGTTCTAGGTAATTTCTATATAATATACACCCGTAAAGTATGCTGTACAAATCACTCTCATTTAATTACACATAAATGAGAGTCTGTGTATGTATAGGTGTTTAAAATGAATTTTCTATTAATTAAAGATTTTATGTTTTTTGCATTTTTCTCCTAAATTTGCCGTCCGATTGGGCTGGAAACACCTATTTACCGTGAACCCACACGCTGAATCCGAATATGGACTCAGAATTTTGATAGGACAAAATTTTTTTCCAAATCCCATACAAATTTTGAGTTCTAGGTAATTTCTATATAATATACACCCGTAAAGTATGCTGTACAAATCACTCTCATTTAATTACACATAAATGAGAGTCTGTGTATGTATAGGTGTTTAAAATGAATTTTCTATTAATTAAAGATTTTATGTTTTTTGCATTTTTCTCCTAAATTTGCCGTCCGATTGGGCTGGAAACACCTATTTACCGTGAACCCACACGCTGAATCCGAATATGGACTCAGAATTTTGATAGGACAAAATTTTTTTCGAAATCCCATACAAATTTTGAGTTCTAGGTAATTTCTATATAATATACACCCGTAAAGTATGCTGTACAAATCACTCTCATTTAATTACACATAAATGAGAGTCTGTGTATGTATAGGTGTTTAAAATGAATTTTCTATTAATTAAAGATTTTATGTTTTTTGCATTTTTCTCCTAAATTTGCCGTCCGATTGGGCTGGAAACACCTATTTACCGTGAACCCACACGCTGAATCCGAATATGGACTCAGAATTTTGATAGGACAAAATTTTTTTCGAAATCCCATACAAATTTTGAGTTCTAGGTAATTTCTATATAATATACACCCGTAAAGTATGCTGTACAAATCTCTCTCATTTAATTACAAATAAATGAGAATCTGTGTATGTATAGGTGTTTAAAATGAATTTTCTATTAATTAAAGATTTTATGTTTTTTGCATTTTTCTCCTAAATTTGCCGTCCGATTGCGCTGGAAACACCTATTTACCATGAACCCACACGCTGAATCCGAATATGGACTCAGAATTTTGATAGGACAAAATTTTTTCCGAAATCCCATACAAAATTTGAGTCCTAGGTAATTTCTATATAATATACACCCGTAAAGTATGCTGTACAAATTACTCTCATTTAATTACACATAAATGAGAGTCTGTGTATGGATAGGTGTTTAAAATTAATTTTCAATTAATTAAAGATTTTATGTTTTTTGCATTTTTCTCCTAAATTTGCCGTCCGATTGGGCTGAAAACACCTATTTACCGTGAACCCACACGCTGAATCCGAATATGGACTCAGAATTTTGATAGGACAAAATTTTTTTCGAAATCCCATACAAATTTTGAGTTCTAGGTAATTTCTATATAATATACACCCGTAAAGTATGCTGTACAAATCACTCTCATTTAATTACACATAAATGAGAGTCTGTGTATGTATAGGTGTTTAAAATGAATTTTCTATTAATTAAAGATTTTATGTTTTTTGCATTTTTCTCCTAAATTTGCCGTCCGATTGGGCTGGAAACACCTATTTACCGTGAACCCACACGCTGAATCCGAATATGGACTCAGAATTTTGATAGGACAAAATTTTTTTCCAAATCCCATACAAATTTTGAGTTCTAGGTAATTTCTATATAATATACACCCGTAAAGTATGCTGTACAAATCACTCTCATTTAATTACACATAAATGAGAGTCTGTGTATGTATAGGTGTTTAAAATGAATTTTCTATTAATTAAAGATTTTATGTTTTTTGCATTTTTCTCCTAAATTTGCCGTCCGATTGGGCTGGAAACACCTATTTACCGTGAACCCACACGCTGAATCCGAATATGGACTCAGAATTTTGATAGGACAAAATTTTTTTCGAAATCCCATACAAATTTTGAGTTCTAGGTAATTTCTATATAATATACACCCGTAAAGTATGCTGTACAAATCACTCTCATTTAATTACACATAAATGAGAGTCTGTGTATGTATAGGTGTTTAAAATGAATTTTCTATTAATTAAAGATTTTATGTTTTTTGCATTTTTCTCCTAAATTTGCCGTCCGATTGGGCTGGAAACACCTATTTACCGTGAACCCACACGCTGAATCCGAATATGGACTCAGAATTTTGATAGGACAAAATTTTTTTCGAAATCCCATACAAATTTTGAGTTCTAGGTAATTTCTATATAATATACACCCGTAAAGTATGCTGTACAAATCACTCTCATTTAATTACACATAAATGAGAGTCTGTGTATGTATAGGTGTTTAAAATGAATTTTCTATTAATTAAAGATTTTATGTTTTTTGCATTTTTCTCCTAAATTTGCCGTCCGATTGGGCTGGAAACACCTATTTACCGTGAACCCACACGCTGAATCCGAATATGGACTCAGAATTTTGATAGGACAAAATTTTTTTCGAAATCCCATACAAAATTTGAGTTCTAGGTAATTTCTATATAATATACACCCGTAAAGTATGCTGTACAAATCACTCTCATTTAATTACACATAAATGAGAGTCTGTGTATGTATAGGTGTTTAAAATGAATTTTCTATTAATTAAAGATTTTATGTTTTTTGCATTTTTCTCCTAAATTTGCCGTCCGATTGGGCTGGAAACACCTATTTACCGTGAACCCACACGCTGAATCCGAATATGGACTCAGAATTTTGATAGGACAAAATTTTTTTCGAAATCCCATACAAATTTTGAGTTGTAGGTAATTTCTATATAATATACACCCGTAAAGTATGCTGTACAAATCACTCAGATTTAATTACACATAAATGAGAGTCTGTGTATGTATAGGTGTTTAAAATGAATTTTCTATTAATTAAAGATTTTATGTTTTTTGCATTTTTCTCCTAAATTTGCCGTCCGATTGGGCTGGAAACACCTATTTACCGTGAACCCACACGCTGAATCCGAATATGGACTCAGAATTTTGATAGGACAAAATTTTTTTCGAAATCCCATACAAATTTTGAGTTCTAGGTAATTTCCGTAAAGTATGCTGTACAAATCACTCTCATTTAATTACACATAAATGAGAGTCTGTGTATGTATAGGTGTTTAAAATTAATTTTCTATTAATTAAAGATTTTATGTTTTTTGCATTTTTCTCCTAAATTTGCCGTCCGATTGCGCTGGAAACACCTATTTACCGTGAACCCACACGCTGAATCCGAATATGGACTCAGAATTTTGATAGGACAAAATTTTTTTCCAAATCCCATACAAATTTTGAGGTCTAGGTAATTTCTATATAATATACACCCGTAAAGTATGCTGTACAAATCACTCTCATTTAATTACACATAAATGAGAGTCTGTGTATGTATAGGTGTTTAAAATGAATTTTCTATTAATTAAAGACTTTATGTTTTTTGCATTTTTCTCCTAAATTTGCCGTCCGATTGGGCTGGAAATACCTATTTACCGTGAACCCACACGCTGAATCCGAATATGGACTCAGAATTTTGATAGGACAAAATTTTTTTCGAAATCCCATACAAATTTTAAGTTCTAGGTAATTTCTATATAATATACACCCGTAAAGTATGCTGTACAAATCACTCTCATTTAATTACACATAAATGAGAGTCTGTGTATGTATAGGTGTTTAAAATGAATTTTCTATTAATTAAAGATTTTATGTTTTTTGCATTTTTCTCCTAAATTTGCCGTCCGATTGGGCTGGAAACACCTATTTACCGTGAACCCACACGCTGAATCCGAATATGGACTCAGAATTTTGATAGGACAAAATTTTTTTCCAAATCCCATACAAATTTTGAGTTCTAGGTAATTTCTATATAATATACACCCGTAAAGTATGCTGTACAAATCACTCTCATTTAATTACACATAAATGAGAGTCTGTGTATGTATAGGTGTTTAAAATGAATTTTCTATTAATTAAAGATTTTATGTTTTTTGCATTTTTCTCCTAAATTTGCCGTCCGATTGCGCTGGAAACACCTATTTACCGTGAACCCACACGCTGAATCCGAATATGGACTCAGAATTTTGATAGGACAAAATTTTTTTCGAAATCCCATACAAAATTTGAGTTCTAGGTAATTTCTATATAATATACACCCGTAAAGTATGCTGTACAAATCACTCTCATTTAATTACACATAAATGAGAGTCTGTGTATGTATAGGTGTTTAAAATGAATTTTCTATTAATTAAAGATTTTATGTTTTTTGCATTTTTCTCCTAAATTTGCCGTCCGATTGCGCTGGAAACACCTATTTACCGTGAACCCACACGCTGAATCCGAATATGGACTCAGAATTTTGATAGGACAAAATTTTTTTCCAAATCCCATACAAATTTTGAGTTCTAGGTAATTTCTATATAATATACACCCGTAAAGTATGCTCTACAAATCACTCTCATTTAATTACACATAAATGAGAGTCTGTGTATGTATAGGTGTTTAAAATGAATTTTCTATTAATTAAAGATTTTATGTTTTTTGCATTTTTCTCCTAAATTTGCCGTCCGATTGCGCTGGAAACACCTATTTACCGTGAACCCACACGCTGAATCCGAATATGGACTCAGAATTTTGATAGGACAAAATTTTTTTCGAAATCCCATACAAATTTTGAGTTCTAGGTAATTTCTATATAATATACACCCGTAAAGTATGCTGTACAAATCACTCTCATTTAATTACACATAAATGAGAGTCTGTGTATGTATAGGTGTTTAAAATGAATTTTCTATTAATTAAAGATTTTATGTTTTTTGCATTTTTCTCCTAAATTTGCCGTCCGATTGGGCTGGAAACACCTATTTACCGTGAACCCACACGCTGAATCCGAATATGGACTCAGAATTTTGATAGGACAAAATTTTTTTCGAAATCCCATACAAATTTTGAGTTCTAGGTAATTTCCGTAAAGTATGCTGTACAAATCACTCTCATTTAATTACACATAAATGAGAGTCTGTGTATGTATAGGTGTTTAAAATGAATTTTCTATTAATTAAAGATTTTATGTTTTTTGCATTTTTCTCCTAAATTTGCCGTCCGATTGGGCTGGAAACACCTATTTACCGTGAACCCACACGCTGAATCCGAATATGGACTCAGAATTTTGATAGGACAAAATTTTTTTCCAAATCCCATACAAATTTTGAGTTCTAGGTAATTTCTATATAATATACACCCGTAAAGTATGCTGTACAAATCACTCTCATTTAATTACACATAAATGAGAGTCTGTGTATGTATAGGTGTTTAAAATTAATTTTCTATTAATTAAAGATTTTATGTTTTTTGCATTTTTCTCCTAAATTTGCCGTCCGATTGGGCTGGAAACACCTATTTACCGTGAACCCACACGCTGAATCCGAATATGGACTCAGAATTTTGATAGGACAAAATTTTTTTCGAAATCCCATACAAATTTTGAGTTCTAGGTAATTTCTATATAATATACACCCGTAAAGTATGCTGTACAAATCACTCTCATTTAATTACACATAAATGAGAGTCTGTGTATGTCTAGGTGTTTAAAATGAATTTTCTATTAATTAAAGATTTTATGTTTTTTGCATTTTTCTCCTAAATTTGCCGTCCGATTGCGCTGGAAACACCTATTTACCGTGAACCCACACGCTGAATCCGAATATGGACTCAGAATTTTGATAGGACAAAATTTTTTTCCAAATCCCATACAAATTTTGAGTTCTAGGTGATTTCTATATAATATACACCCGTAAAGTATGCTGTACAAATCACTCTCATTTAATTACACATAAATGAGAGTCTGTGTATGTATAGGTGTTTAAAATGAATTTTCTATTAATTAAAGATTTTATGTTTTTTGCATTTTTCTCCTAAATTTGCCGTCCGATTGGGCTGGAAACACCTATTTACCGTGAACCCACACGCTGAATCCGAATATGGACTCAGAATTTTGATAGAACAAAATTTTTTTCGAAATCCCATACAAATTTTGAGTCCTAGGTAATTTCTATATAATATACACCCGTAAAGTATGCTGTACAAATCACTCTCATTTAATTACACATAAATGAGAGTCTGTGTATGTATAGGTGTTTAAAATGAATTTTCTATTAATTAAAGATTTTATGTTTTTTGCATTTTTCTCCTAAATTTGCCGTCCGATTGGGCTGGAAACACCTATTTACCGTAAACCCACACGCTGAATCCGAATATGGACTCAGAATTTTGATAGGACAAAATTTTTTTCGAAATCCCATACAAATTTTGAGTTCTAGGTAATTTCCGTAAAGTATGCTGTACAAATCACTCTCATTTAATTACACATAAATGAGAGTCTGTGTATGTATAGGTGTTTAAAATGAATTTTCTATTAATTAAAGATTTTATGTTTTTTGCATTTTTCTCCTAAATTTGCCGTCCGATTGGGCTGGAAACACCTATTTACCGTGAACCCACACGCTGAATCCGAATATGGACTCAGAAATTTGATAGGACAAAATTTTTTTCGGAATCCCATACAAATTTTGAGTCCTAGGTAATTTCTATATAATATACACCCGTAAAGTATGCTGTACAAATCACTCTCATTTAATTACACATAAATGAGAGTCTGTGTATGTATAGGTGTTTAAAATGAATTTTCTATTAATTAAAGATTTTATGTTTTTTGCATTTTTCTCCTAAATTTGCCGTCCGATTGCGCTGGAACAACCTATTTACCGTGAACCCACACGCTGAATCCGAATATGGACTCAGAATCTTGATAGGACAAAATTTTTTTCGAAATCCCATACAAAATTTGAGTCCTAGGTAATTTCTATATAATATAACCCCGTAAAGTATGCTGTACAAATCACTCTCATTTAATTACACATAAATGAGAGTCTGTGTATGTATAGGTGTTTAAAATGAATTTTCTATTAATTAAAGATTTTATGTTTTTTGCATTTTTCTCCTAAATTTGCCGTCCGATTGCGCTGGAAACACCTATTTACCGTGAACCCACACGCTGAATCCGAATATGGACTCAGAATTTTGATAGGACAAAATTTTTTTCGAAATCCCATACAAAATTTGAGTTCTAGGTAATTTCTATATAATATACACCCGTAAAGTATGCTGTACAAATCACTCTCATTTAATTACACATAAATGAGAGTCTGTGTATGTATAGGTGTTTAAAATGAATTTTCTATTAATTAAAGATTTTATGTTTTTTGCATTTTTCTCCTAAATTTGCCGTCCGATTGGGCTGGAAACACCTATTTACCGTGAACCCACACGCTGAATCCGAATATGGACTCAGAATTTTGATAGGACAAAATTTTTTTCGGAATCCCATACAAATCTTGAGTCCTAGGTAATTTCTATATAATATACACCCGTAAAGTATGCTGTACAAATCACTCTCATTTAATTACACATAAATGAGAGTCTGTGTATGTATAGGTGTTTAAAATGAATTTTCTATTAATTAAAGATTTTATGTTTTTTGCATTTTTCTCCTAAATTTGCCGTCCGATTGCGCTGGAAACACCTATTTACCGTGAACCCACACGCTGAATCCGAATATGGACTCAGAATTTTGATAGGACAAAATTTTTTTCGAAATCCCACACAAAATTTGAGTTCTAGGTAATTTCTATATAATATATACCCGTAAAGTATGCTGTACAAATCACTCTCATTTAATTACACATAAATGAGAGTCTGTGTATGTATAGGTGTTTAAAATGAATTTTCTATCAATTAAAGATTTTATGTTTTTTGCATTTTTCTCCTAAATTTGCCGTCCGATTGCGCTGGAAACACCTATTTACCGTGAACCCACACGCTGAATCCGAATATGGACTCAGAATTTTGATAGGACAAAATTTTTTTCGAAATCCCATACAAAATTTGAGTTCTAGGTAATTTCTATATAATATACACCCGTAAAGTATGCTGTACAAATCACTCTCATTTAATTACACATAAATGAGAGTCTGTGTATGTATAGGTGTTTAAAATTAATTTTCTATTAATTAAAGATTTTATGTTTTTTGCATTTTTCTCCTAAATTTGCCGTCCGATTGGGCTGGAAACACCTATTTACCGTAAACCCACACGCTGAATCCGAATATGGACTCAGAATTTTGATAGGACAAAATTTTTTTCGAAATCCCATACAAATTTTGAGTTCTAGGTAATTTCCGTAAAGTATGCTGTACAAATCACTCTCATTTAATTACACATAAATGAGAGTCTGTGTATGTATAGGTGTTTAAAATGAATTTTCTATTAATTAAAGATTTTATGTTTTTTGCATTTTTCTCCTAAATTTGCCGTCCGATTGCGCTGGAAACACCTATTTACCGTGAACCCACACGCTGAATCCGAATATGGACTCAGAATTTTGATAGGACAAAATTTTTTTCGGAATCCCATACAAATTTTGAGTCCTAGGTAATTTCTATATAATATACACCCGTAAAGTATGCTGTACAAATCACTCTCATTTAATTACACATAAATGAGAGTCTGTGTATGTATAGGTGTTTAAAATGAATTTTCTATTAATTAAAGATTTTATGTTTTTTGCATTTTTCTCCTAAATTTGCCGTCCGATTGGGCTGGAAACACCTATTTACCGTGAACCCACACGCTGAATCCGAATATGGACTCAGAATTTTGATAGGACAAAATTTTTTTCGGAATCCCATACAAATTTTGAGTCCTAGGTAATTTCTATATAATATACACCCGTAAAGTATGCTGTACAAATCACTCTCATTTAATTACACATAAATGAGAGTCTGTGTATGTATAGGTGTTTAAAATGAATTTTCTATTAATTAAAGATTTTATGTTTTTTGCATTTTTCTCCTAAATTTGCCGTCCGATTGGGCTGGAAACACCTATTTACCGTGAACCCACACGCTGAATCCGAATATGGACTCAGAATTTTGATAGGACAAAATTTTTTTCGGAATCCCATACAAATTTTGAGTCCTAGGTAATTTCTATATAATATACACCCGTAAAGTATGCTGTACAAATCACTCTCATTTAATTACACATAAATGAGAGTCTGTGTATGTATAGGTGTTTAAAATGAATTTTCTATTAATTAAAGATTTTATGTTTTTTGCATTTTTCTCCTAAATTTGCCGTCCGATTGCGCTGGAAACACCTATTTACCGTGAACCCACACGCTGAATCCGAATATGGACTCAGAATTTTGATAGGACAAAATTTTTTTCGAAATCCCACACAAAATTTGAGTTCTAGGTAATTTCTATATAATATATACCCGTAAAGTATGCTGTACAAATCACTCTCATTTAATTACACATAAATGAGAGTCTGTGTATGTATAGGTGTTTAAAATGAATTTTCTATCAATTAAAATTAATTTTCTATTAATTAAAGATTTTATGTTTTTTGCATTTTTCTCCTAAATTTGCCGTCCGATTGGGCTGGAAACACCTATTTACCGTAAACCCACACGCTGAATCCGAATATGGACTCAGAATTTTGATAGGACAAAATTTTTTTCGAAATCCCATACAAATTTTGAGTTCTAGGTAATTTCCGTAAAGTATGCTGTACAAATCACTCTCATTTAATTACACATAAATGAGAGTCTGTGTATGTATAGGTGTTTAAAATGAATTTTCTATTAATTAAAGATTTTATGTTTTTTGCATTTTTCTCCTAAATTTGCCGTCCGATTGCGCTGGAAACACCTATTTACCGTGAACCCACACGCTGAATCCGAATATGGACTCAGAATTTTGATAGGACAAAATTTTTTTCGGAATCCCATACAAATTTTGAGTCCTAGGTAATTTCTATATAATATACACCCGTAAAGTATGCTGTACAAATCACTCTCATTTAATTACACATAAATGAGAGTCTGTGTATGTATAGGTGTTTAAAATGAATTTTCTATTAATTAAAGATTTTATGTTTTTTGCATTTTTCTCCTAAATTTGCCGTCCGATTGCGCTGGAAACACCTATTTACCGTGAACCCACACGCTGAATCCGAATATGGACTCAGAATTTTGATAGGACAAAATTTTTTTCGAAATCCCATACAAAATTTGAGTCCTAGGTAATTTCTATATAATATAACCCCGTAAAGTATGCTGTACAAATCACTCTCATTTAATTACACATAAATGAGAGTCTGTGTATGTATAGGTGTTTAAAATGAATTTTCTATTAATTAAAGATTTTATGTTTTTTGCATTTTTCTCCTAAATTTGCCGTCCGATTGCGCTGGAAACACCTATTTACCGTGAACCCACACGCTGAATCCGAATATGGACTCAGAATTTTGATAGGACAAAATTTTTTTCGAAATCCCATACAAAATTTGAGTTCTAGGTAATTTCTATATAATATACACCCGTAAAGTATGCTGTACAAATCACTCTCATTTAATTACACATAAATGAGAGTCTGTGTATGTATAGGTGTTTAAAATGAATTTTCTATTAATTAAAGATTTTATGTTTTTTGCATTTTTCTCCTAAATTTGCCGTCCGATTGCGCTGGAAACACCTATTTACCGTGAACCCACACGCTGAATCCGAATATGGACTCAGAATTTTGATAGGACAAAATTTTTTTCGGAATCCCATACAAATTTTGAGTCCTAGGTAATTTCTATATAATATACACCCGTAAAGTATGCTGTACAAATCACTCTCATTTAATTACACATAAATGAGAGTCTGTGTATGTATAGGTGTTTAAAATGAATTTTCTATTAATTAAAGATTTTATGTTTTTTGCATTTTTCTCCTAAATTTGCCGTCCGATTGCGCTGGAAACACCTATTTACCGTGAACCCACACGCTGAATCCGAATATGGACTCAGAATTTTGATAGGACAAAATTTTTTTCGAAATCCCACACAAAATTTGAGTTCTAGGTAATTTCTATATAATATATACCCGTAAAGTATGCTGTACAAATCACTCTCATTTAATTACACATAAATGAGAGTCTGTGTATGTATAGGTGTTTAAAATGAATTTTCTATCAATTAAAGATTTTATGTTTTTTGCATTTTTCTCCTAAATTTGCCGTCCGATTGCGCTGGAAACACCTATTTACCGTGAACCCACACGCTGAATCCGAATATGGACTCAGAATTTTGATAGGACAAAATTTTTTTCGAAATCCCATACAAAATTTGAGTTCTAGGTAATTTCTATATAATATACACCCGTAAAGTATGCTGTACAAATCACTCTCATTTAATTACACATAAATGAGAGTCTGTGTATGTATAGGTGTTTAAAATGAATTTTCTATTAATTAAAGATTTTATGTTTTTTGCATTTTTCTCCTAAATTTGCCGTCCGATTGCGCTGGAAACACCTACTTACCGTGAACCCACACGCTGAATCCGAATATGGACTCAGAATTTTGATAGGACAAAATTTTTTTCCAAATCCCATACAAATTTTGAGTTCTAGGTAATAATATAATATACACCCGTAAAGTATGCTGTACAAATCACTCTCATTTAATTACACATAAATGAGAGTCTGTGTATGTATAGGTGTTTAAAATAAATTTTCTATTAATTAAAGATTTTATGTTTTTTGCATTTTTCTCCTAAATTTGCCGTCCGATTGGGCTGGAAACACCTATTTACCGTGAACCCACACGCTGAATCCGAATATGGACTCAGAATTTTGATAGGACAAAATTTTTTTCGAAATCCCATACAAATTTTGAGTTCTAGGTAATTTCTATATAATATACACCCGTAAAGTATGCTGTACAAATCACTCTCATTTAATTATACATAAATGAGAGTCTGTGTATGTATAGGTGTTTAAAATTAATTTTCTATTAATTAAAGATTTTATGTTTTTTGCATTTTTCTCCTAAATTTGCCGTCCGATTGGGCTGGAAACACCTATTTACCGTGAACCCACACGCTGAATCCGAATATGGACTCAGAATTTTGATAGGACAAAATTTTTTTCGAAATCCCATACAAATTTTGAGTTCTAGGTAATTTCTATATAATATACACCCGTAAAGTATGCTGTACAAATCACTCTCATTTAATTATACATAAATGAGAGTCTGTGTATGTATAGGTGTTTAAAATTAATTTTCTATTAATTAAAGATTTTATGTTTTTTGCATTTTTCTCCTACATTTGCCGTCCGATTGCGCTGGAAACACCTATTTACCATGAACCCACACGCTGAATCCGAATATGGACTCAGAATTTTGATAGGACAAAATTTTTTCCGAAATCCCATACAAAATTTGAGTCCTAGGTAATTTCTATATAATATACACCCGTAAAGTATGCTGTACAAATTACTCTCATTTAATTACACATAAATGAGAGTCTGTGTATGGATAGGTGTTTAAAATTAATTTTCAATTAATTAAAGATTTTATGTTTTTTGCATTTTTCTCCTAAATTTGCCGTCCGATTGGGCTGAAAACACCTATTTACCGTGAACCCACATGCTGAATCCGAATATATGTGATTCTGTAAGTTTTTAGTATTTAATAACTCATTTAATGAATTTCACTGACTGTGTAAATAATTACGATTTTAAACGTTATTTTTATTCTTAACAAATGACATATGGCATTATGTGTTAAAATAAAATAAACAGCAAGTTTATGTAAGCCAACTGAAATATTTGTCTTGTATTCAATATAAACTACATGAATTTAATAATTGTTTAATTTTGCAATGGCAATTATTTTAAAATTATTTTATTAACATACCATTTAAATATAAAAAATTGCAGGATTTCGTTTGGTTTTTTTCATTTTAAGCCTGTATTTGAGACTTTGTAAGTTTAAATGCATCTAGTAAAATATAAATCATTAAAGAATTCCATACAAAATAAAGTTCAAGAGAAATTGTCGTAAAGGATATGTCATTAATAATGTTCAGTTTTAATTAGTTATGTAATTATTCTGATAAATTTTTATACTTGTTAAGATTTTTAAGCCAAATTAAACAATTTTATTTAAATATATATTTAAATTAACATTTAACAACGGTATAATAATAATTTAGTATGGCAATACCTTTTTACTATAATTTCTGTTGGTAACATCTTACACATTTCATAAATTTATGAATCACTCTGTTTTGCAATGTAAAAAATGTAATACCAAGTTTTTTTTTCAGCACAGCTGACACATAATACACAAAAAGCCGCAATAGTAATACTTTTTTTCATTTTCTTGATAAAAAGTACACATTCCCTGACAAAATGAAACATTTTTTAATAATTAGCTTAATATTAGTATTAAGTTGTAACTTATGTTTAAATGAAGATGTAAGTTATAGATAAAATAAACTATAATTTCAAGTTACTGACAGTTTGTTTTTGCAGTCCTCCAAACAACTACCGGCGGAATATGTGGAATCCGTAC
Source organism: Bellardia bayeri (assembly GCA_950370525.1). Lineage (NCBI taxonomy): Eukaryota > Metazoa > Arthropoda > Insecta > Diptera > Calliphoridae > Bellardia > Bellardia bayeri. Next base: position 1,519,419 of record OX493266.1, on the reverse strand, counting down.
AACGTTCTACCCACACCAACAATTGGGCTGTGCTAGTTGATGCCTCTCGCTTTTGGTTTAACTATCGTCATGTAGCCAATGTTTTATCTATCTATAGATCTGTTAAAAGATTAGGCATACCCGATTCCCAGATAATACTCATGATAGCTGATGACATGGCTTGTAATCCACGCAATCCTCGTCCTGGCCAGGTGTACAATAATGCCAATCAACATATCAATGTTTATGGTGATGATGTAGAGGTTGATTATCGTGGCTATGAAGTGACGGTGGAGAATTTTGTACGCCTCTTGACGGGTCGTACACAAAATGGCACGGCTCGCTCTAAGAAATTGTTAACGGATGCTGGCAGTAATGTTTTGATTTATCTGACTGGTCATGGTGGTGATGGTTTTTTGAAATTCCAAGATTCAGAGGAGATTACCAGTCAGGAATTGGCCGATGCGGTAGAGCAAATGTGGGAGAAGAAACGGTGGGTTAAAGAAATTGACATAAATTAGCAAAATTAATTATTCTACATTGAAAACAGTGACAGTTTTGTATTATTTAAGGGTATTTTATTGTAATATTGTGATACTAAAGATAATATTAAATTTTTTCTAGTTACAACGAATTATTTTTAATGGTTGATACTTGCCAGGCTGCTTCTTTGTATGAAAAGTTTACTTCTCCTAATATTTTGGCTGTTGCTAGCAGTTTGGTGGGAGAGGACTCATTGTCGGTAAGTTTATTGCAATATTTATGATGGTTTTTTAAATTCAGGAGTATATTTATACAATTTTGTTATTCCATTTGTAAGTTGTAAAAAATTTTACGGTTTCTATTTATAAGTGTTAATATTTAACTAGACTGTGCTTGCGTTATTGTTAAACCATAATTCTGCATTGAAAAGACTAATGTAATGATTTAGCCAAACTACTTGAATTATTGTATTATTTATGTGAACATTTCTCATTATTACCAGCATCATGTTGATTCCTCCATTGGCGTTTATATGATTGATCGTTATACCTATTATGCCTTGGAGTTTTTGGAGAAGGTTCAACCAAACAGTGATAAAACTATGGGAGAATTCGTACGTTTAAACTAAATTTCTTAATGCTTAAAACAAACTTGATTTTATTCTTCTAGTTGACGGTGTGCCCAAAACGTTTGTGCATTTCTACGGTAGGTGTGCGTAAAGATCTGTATAAACGGGATCCCTATAAGGTGCCCATTACCGATTTCTTTGGCTCAATAAGACCCACAGAAATAACCAGGGGTAGAGTTAATATAACATTGGCAGAAGAAGAGTGAGTTGATATATATGTAATTAAATACATTTAATGTCTTGAATTTATTAATTTTTTCATTTAATAGAGACTTTATTGAGGCCGCTTTGGAAGCCGAAATTTCTAATGCCAAAAAAGATTCCTTTTATATACAATTTGTGTCACAATTTCCCAAAGAAATTTTTAAATAATTGTAGGTATTAGTTTTTAATTAAATTATTTAATTATTTTAATAGTGCAGTCAAATACAAGTGAATAACCAAATATTTATTTGTATTAACTCATTTTTATGACTTTTTGTTTGTTTTAAATAAATGAAACAAGTTATTTTTTTTTTTTTTAATTTTTTGTTTTGAAATTTTTATTTTATATTCTTTGTTTACTTTAAATTAATATAACATAAATTATAAACTCTTTTAAAATAATAAAAATTCATTAAACTTAAACCTAATAAAAACAATTTAAATATTAACCAAAAAAAAACAGCTTCCCATTAAACTATGAAGAGTTCTTTTTTTAATGGTAAATGTTGAAAGTCAGGTAATAAAGACACACCTTCTTTCATAGGTTTTCTTGTCTCCACAAAGAGTAATAAATGTTTTTTTTTGTTAAACACTAAACAAATGATTTCTGGTTTAAGTGCTGCTTTTTATGTTTTTTTTTTTTTTTGCTTATTAATTGTTGTGAATTTTAGTTTTTGCCTGCTGTGTACAGATTATCTTGTTTTAAATCAATTTAGTACATTCATATTTTCGCTCACAACACTCGGGGTAATGACGATTGGTATTAACAAAGTCACGTAGTTTACAACCTTTTGGTGGTGCTACAGCGGGACAGCTGTTCATGTTATAATAAATAATAATTTATTAAATTAGACATGTATTTCCTCTTGTAAATTGCATTTTAAACTTACGTTCTAAATTCAACATAACCATTGTCCATGCAGGTCACACCAGCACAGGGATTATTGGGGGCCTTGCCTTTTTGTCCGGGTGACAAGATGGTTTTTTCATCAATGGTACATTTGCCGGGATATGCTGAAAATACATAAGTGCAATAAAATATGGATTTTGTTAAATTTATACAATATAAAAATGTTAATTCTAAAAATTAAAGGTCTGCCAGAAATAACTGGGCCGCCGGCAAAATGAAGGAATCTTCTAAACTACAGGGTAACACATTGCGAAAGAAAACTTTCCGAATTTGTATGCTCTATACATTGTATTTCGAAAATGATTTATTCAAATCGAATTACACAATAACGCCCCAGATCTGTTTGACAAAAATAAAGGTCAAAGCTGATCTACAAGGAATGAAAATGTTTTTACAGTTCTTAACTGTAACAAAAGTGGACCGATTAGCCAGAATTATAACTTCCGTACTAAAAACTGAGTTTTATTATATTTTAATAAAACATTTTGTATTTATCTTATCTTTTAAGGGTAACGACTTTAATATTTATTATTGAAATTATGACATTTGAAAGAAGTTGCCGGGACATGAAAAGATTCTCTAGTAATTGTGAACAGGAGTTATAAAGCATATAATAATATATGTACATTCCGTACTTCAAAATTAAATTGAAATTTTAATAAATATTTTTATATTTTACTTGTTTTTGAGGGATGGCGTCTTAAACTTTTAATTTTTATTTTGCGAAAGTGGTGTTTTTTCTATTTATCTTGTAATTCAAAACTAAGTCTGAGAATTATGATATTTCAATGAAATTTTTTTTATTTTACTTGTTTTTCAAGGGACTTTAAAATTTTAAATTTTAGTTTATGGTGTAAATATACAAGGTGAGTGCAAATCGGCAACAAATACAACACAATACAGAAACAACAGGCATTTTATATGTGTAAAATAATGTACTACTGTCAAAAAGGTATAACTTTTGACATAAGTAAATTGTTAACAAAGTCAGTCAGCTGTGCTCCTGCATTCAATATGTTTTAATTTTTATTTTATAAAAAAGAATAAATACCAAAACCCAACATTCCTTTTCTATAAATCACTTGCACCTTATCTGAAACTTAATCCTTTAATAACACTCACTTGGATTATTGAATCTGGCCATGGCAATGGCAGCTTCATTTATAGCAATCAAAGAGCACAAAACACAAATTACTACGGCGAATTTCATATTGTTTAATAATTTATTTTAATCTCCAATACAAGATAACGCCAAAATAATCAAAATTTAATATTTTGTTTAATCGAAATTAACGTTTAAACACCACAATGTTTATGAAACAACTGTTTAATTGAAACACAAATTCAGCATGTTTTATATGAATTTCAAATTAACAAAAACTGCGCTGATTGTGTGTGATTATTTCTGCTTTAACAAGTAAGTGAACACAATAATTGTATGTATTTAATTTAAACATTTATTTTCTTAAGTTTCGATTTCAGTTTTACTCTTTGTTACTACAACAAACAGCCTCAAGTTCAAGTTCAAAAACAAACAAAAAATAATAATAAAAACAATCACAGCTAAAGATTTAAAAAAGCGGGTGTAGTTAAAGCATCTCATAAAAAAAGAAAAAGTTTCTGGCAAAAACACCAACAAAATGTAGTAAATTTTAACAGTTTATTGTAAATAAATTAAATATTAAAGCAAGGGTGCGATGCACTTACTTATGCTGTTTTTTTTTATATTAATCCTCAAACACGTTTTGTTTTTAAACGGAATTTAATGTCTATAACAGTAAGCTGGCGATAAATATGTATGTATGTATGTAGGTATGCAGGAATTTAAATGTTTTAATAATTTTAATAAGAATTTGGGGTTTTTGTCAAAAGTTTAGTCACTGTATAGGCAGGCTCTAATTATTAATTATTAACAATATGTAATAATCAACAACAACAATTACTTTTTCGTCAGGCGTTGTCATTTTAAAATTGCGTACAAATGTTGAAAAAAATTTGTTATCAATTATTTAATAAACATTTGAACCTACATACATGTACATAGGTATATACATATGTATAATAATCTATTTAAAAGATAGAATCATGGTTCTATATATAGAAAAAAAGAGAGTTTTAAATATTTAAACAAAAAATATTAGCTTAGGCAAGGAATGCAAAATAAGATTTTACAAATTATACTTAATTTCAAGAAAAAGTGTACTTTTTTCAGCCCAATTGTACTAAATTTTTTTCTAATTATTTCATTAAAAAATTAACTAAAAATGTACATAACAATTCATTAATACATATATATTTGTGTAAAAAAAACTTCACAATTAATAAACAAGTAAGAAAGTATAGTCGGTCAAGCCCGACCATATAATACCCTACACCCAGTATATGTATAAAACAGTTTTTCAGATATGGGCGCTATAAATATTATGTATGTTAAACGATATTAATACTTTTAACAAATTTATGGTGGAATTACGGAGGGGGTTTATATGGGAGATTTGACTAATTATGGACCCGGCCATTATAAAAATTACAAATTAAGTGTCCTTATTTCTTTACATATGAAACTTTAAAGTGATTTTCGCAAGTGAGGCTTTATATTGAAGCATTACTAGTCCCCATATAAACCAAAATTAACCACAAGATTAATATATTCAATGGAATTTTTTATAATAACAAATTAAATAAAATTTCCCCCAAACTTATTACTACTATATTGTTAACCCCCCGTGTTTTAATTGTTTTAGTTTATATCGTAATGGCGCCTATTTTATTTTGTTAATTTTGAGAAACTCGTGGCGTCAAAATCACAACAGGTTTAAACAATTGTTTTATAAATTCTAGAGCAAAAAAAAAAACTGGATTCAAATCTGTGATGACGCGCCAAACAAATTATTTTACATTAAAAATAATATTAAAAGTGTGAATCAAGTCATTAACTTTTTAACTGTGCATTAAATATAACTTTTTATTGTTGTTTTGTTTCGACAGTTTTATAAATTATTGATTTAACTTATGCACTGTCTAGAGGAGTTGTAGGAATTTTAAAACAATTATTAATTAGTATTTACTGTTTTATCTTGATCATTTTTTTGTTTGTTGTTTTTTCAATTACCAAATTTTAACGGGAAGTATTTTATTGTCAAGAATTTAAAAAAATAAAAAAATTAGATTATTTATTACTTGGTTAATAAAAATATATGAATAATTAAATGAAATTTAAATTTCAATCTTATATACAGAACAGGGACTGTCTGTTCTATAAAAAAGCATGTGTATAACAATCTATTTTATAGAAAATCTTTTGTATAAGAGTTTGTTTTATAGAATTACTAACTAGGGATTACTAACGCCTTTATAAACCTAGTAAAAAAGATTGTTTAAAAATCATCAAAAGAGACGAAAGTCAAAAGTTATATGCATTTTAAGTTAAAAAATGCAAAAAACATAAAATCTTATATTTATAGAAAATTCATTTTAAACATCTATACATACACAGACTCATTTATGTGTAATTAAATGAGAGTGATTTGTACAGCATACTTTACGGGTGTATATTATATAGAAATTACCTAGGACTCAAATTTTGTATGGGATTTCGAAAAAAATTTTGTCTTATTAAAATTCTGAGTCCATATTCGGATTCAGCGTGTGTGTTCACGGTAAATAGGTGTTTCCAGCGCAATCGGACGGCAAATTTAGGAAAAAAATGCAAAAAACATAAAATCTTTAATTAATAGAAAATTCATTTTAAACACCTATACATACACAGACTCTCATTTATGTGTAATTAAATGAGAGTGATTTGTACAGCATACTTTACGGGTGTATATTATATAGAAATTACCTAGGACTCAAATTTTGTATGGGATTTCGAAAAAAATTTTGTCTTATTAAAATTCTGAGTCCATATTCGGATTCAGCGTGTGTGTTCACGGTAAATAGGTGTTTCCAGCGCAATCGGACGGCAAATTTAGGAAAAAAATGCAAAAAACATAAAATCTTTAATTAATAGAAAATTCATTTTAAACACCTATACATACACAGACTCTCATTTATGTGTAATTAAATGAGAGTGATTTGTACAGCATACTTTACGGGTGTATATTATATAGAAATTACCTAGGACTCAAATTTTGTATGGGATTTCGGAAAAAATTTTGTCCTATCAAAATTCTGAGTCCATATTCGGATTCAGCGTGTGTGTTCACGGTAAATAGGTGTTTCCAGCGCAATCGGACGGCAAATTTAGGAAAAAAATGCAAAAAACATAAAATCTTATATTTATAGAAAATTCATTTTAAACACCTATACATACACAGACTCTCATTTATGTGTAATTAAATGAGAGTGATTTGTACAGCATACTTTACGGGTGTATATTATATAGCAATTACATATGACTCAAATTTTGTATGGGATTTCGAAAAAAATTTTGTCCTATCAAAATTCTGAGTCCATATTCGGATTCAGCGTGTGGGTTCACGGTAAATAGGTGTTTCCAGCCCAATCGGACGGCAAATTTAGGAAAAAAATGCAAAAAACATAAAATCTTATATTTATAGAAAATTCATTTTAAACACCTATACATACACAGACTCTCATTTATGTGTAATTAAATGAGAGTGATTTGTACAGCATACTTTACGGGTGTATATTATATAGCAATTACATATGACTCAAATTTTGTATGGGATTTCGAAAAAAATTTTGTCCTATCAAAATTCTGAGTCCATATTCGGATTCAGCGTGTGGGTTCACGGTAAATAGGTGTTTCCAGCCCAATCGGACGGCAAATTTAGGAGAAAAATGCAAAAAACATAAAATGTGAAATTAATAGAAAATTCATTTTATACACCTATACATACACAGACTCTCATTTCTGTGAAATTACATGAGAGTGATTTGTACAGCATACTTTACGGGTGTATATTATATAGAAATTACCTAGGACTCAAATTTTGTATGGGATTTCGGAAAAAATTTTGTCCTATCAAAATTCTGAGTCCATATTCGTATTCAGCGTGTGGGTTCACGGTAAATAGGTGTTTCCAGCGCAATCGGACGGCAAATTTAAGAGAAAAATGCAAAAAACATAAAATCTTTAATTAATAGAAAATTCATTTTAAACACCTATACATACATACACAGACTCTCATTTATGTGTAATTAAATGAGAGTGATTTGTACAGCATACTTTACGGGTGTATATTATATAGATATTACCTAGGACTCAAATTTTGTATGGGATTTCGAAAAAAATTTTGTCCTATCAAAATTCTGAGTCCATATTCGGATTCAGCGTGTGGGTTCACGGTAAATAGGTGTTTCCAGCCCAATCGGACGGCAAATTTAGGAGAAAAATGCAAAAAACATAAAATGTGAAATTAATAGAAAATTCATTTTATACACCTATACATACACAGACTCTCATTTCTGTGTAATTACATGAGAGTGATTTGTACAGCATACTTTACGGGTGTATATTATATAGAAATTACCTAGGACTCAAATTTTGTATGGGATTTCGGAAAAAATTTTGTCCTATCAAAATTCTGAGTCCATATTCGTATTCAGCGTGTGGGTTCACGGTAAATAGGTGTTTCCAGCGCAATCGGACGGCAAATTTAAGAGAAAAATGCAAAAAACATAAAATCTTTAATTAATAGAAAATTCATTTTAAACACCTATACATACATACACAGACTCTCATTTATGTGTAATTAAATGAGAGTGATTTGTACAGCATACTTTACGGGTGTATATTATATAGATATTACCTAGGACTCAAATTTTGTATGGGATTTCGGAAAAAATTTTGTCCTATCAAAATTCTGAGTCCATATTCGGATTCAGCGTGTGGGTTCACGGTAAATAGGTGTTTCCAGCCCAATCGGACGGCAAATTTAGGAGAAAAATGCAAAAAACATAAAATGTGAAATTAATAGAAAATTCATTTTATACACCTATACATACACAGACTCTCATTTATGTGTAATTAAATGAGAGTGATTTGTACAGCATACTTTACGGGTGTATATTATATAGCAATTACATATGACTCAAATTTTGTATGGGATTTCGAAAAAAATTTTGTCCTATCAAAATTCTGAGTCCATATTCGGATTCAGCGTGTGGGTTCACGGTAAATAGGTGTTTCCAGCCCAATCGGACGGCAAATTTAGGAAAAAAATGCAAAAAACATAAAATCTTATATTTATAGAAAATTCATTTTAAACACCTATACATACACAGACTCTCATTTATGTGTAATTAAATGAGAGTGATTTGTACAGCATACTTTACGGGTGTATATTGTATAGAAATTACCTAGGACTCAAATTTTGTATGGGATTTCGGAAAAAATTTTGTCCTATCAAAATTCTGAGTCCATATTCGGATTCAGCGTGTGTGTTCACGGTAAATAGGTGTTTCCAGCGCAATCGGACGGCAAATTTAGGAAAAAAATGCAAAAAACATAAAATCTTATATTTATAGAAAATTCATTTTAAACACCTATACATACACAGACTCTCATTTATGTGTAATTAAATGAGAGTGATTTGTACAGCATACTTTACGGGTGTATATTATATAGCAATTACATATGACTCAAATTTTGTATGGGATTTCGAAAAAAATTTTGTCCTATCAAAATTCTGAGTCCATATTCGGATTCAGCGTGTGGGTTCACGGTAAATAGGTGTTTCCAGCCCAATCGGACGGCAAATTTAGGAAAAAAATGCAAAAAACATAAAATCTTATATTTATAGAAAATTCATTTTAAACACCTATACATACACAGACTCTCATTTATGTGTAATTAAATGAGAGTGATTTGTACAGCATACTTTACGGGTGTATATTGTATAGAAATTACCTAGGACTCAAATTTTGTATGGGATTTCGGAAAAAATTTTGTCCTATCAAAATTCTGAGTCCATATTCGGATTCAGCGTGTGGGTTCACGGTAAATAGGTGTTTCCAGCCCAATCGGACGGCAAATTTAGGAAAAAAATGCAAAAAACATAAAATCTTATATTTATAGAAAATTCATTTTAAACACCTATACATACACAGACTCTCATTTATGTGTAATTAAATGAGAGTGATTTGTACAGCATACTTTACGGGTGTATATTGTATAGAAATTACCTAGGACTCAAATTTTGTATGGGATTTCGGAAAAAATTTTGTCCTATCAAAATTCTGAGTCCATATTCGGATTCAGCGTGTGGGTTCACGGTAAATAGGTGTTTCCAGCGCAATCGGACGGCAAATTTAGGAGAAAAATGCAAAAAACATAAAATCTTTAATTAATAGAAAATTCATTTTAAACACCTATACATACACAGACTCTCATTTATGTGTAATTAAATGAGAGTGATTTGTACAGCATACTTTACGGGTGTATATTATATAGAAATTACCTAGGACTCAAATTTTATATGGGATTTCGGAAAAAATTTTGTCCTATCAAAATTCTGAGTCCATTATCGGATTCAGCGTGTGTGTTCACGGTAAATAGGTGTTTCCAGCGCAATCGGACGGCAAATTTAGGAGAAAAATGCAAAAAACATAAAATCTTTAATTAATAGAAAATTCATTTTAAACACCTATACATACACAAACTCTCATTTATGTGTAATTAAATGAGAGTGATTTGTACAGCATACTTTACGGGTGTATATTATATAGCAATTACATATGACTCAAATTTTGTATGGGATTTCGAAAAAAAATTTGTCCTATCAAAATTCTGAGTCCATATTCGGATTCAGCGTGTGGGTTCACGGTAAATAGGTGTTTCCAGCGCAATCGGACGGCAAATTTAGGAGAAAAATGCAAAAAACATAAAATCTTTAATTAATAGAAAATTCATTTTAAACACCTATACATACACAGACTCTCATTTATGTGTAATTAAATGAGAGTGATTTGTACAGCATACAGCATACGGGTGTATATTATATAGAAATTACCTAGGACTCAAATTTTGTATGGGATTTCGGAAAAAATTTTGTCCTTTCAAAATTCTGCGTTCATATTCGGATTCGCTCCAAAGTAATTTTTTAGTTTTGTTTGAACTAATTATTTAATTGAATGTGATATAAACTAATTATTATTCTTTTTTTTTTTTTTGTTATGAAGTAGAATAAATAAACAATGATTTTTTATTTAATAAAAAAATATTTAAAAAACTACCGGATTTAACGAATTTTTCGATATATCGAATGGGCCTGACAATATATAATTCGTTATACCGGGAAACCACTGTAGTTACATACACCATGATTTTAACTTTTTTGTAAACTTTAGAAGCTTTAAAAATAAAACATTTATTTTTATACAACTTTTTGTTTATTATTCAAAATTCAATTAATGGCTATTTATACTAATACTTATACAGATCTCGAACTACAATAATAAACTAAATTGATTACTTTAATAATTGAAAGTTAAAATCGTTTAAAATCGTAATTATTTACACAGTCAGTGAAATTAATTAAATGGTTTATTAAATACTAAAAACTAACAGAATCACAACACTTCTGATTTGTATTTCCATATTTTAAGGAAAAATGTTTAAAGGAACATTTTCCTTAATACTCAATCAATACTTAATTACAATTTCTTATTTACAATTCGATTTATGTTTAAAAGTATATTTCAGCTTGTTTTAAAACACAGTGTCTTCATAATGAACCACAAATTTTAGCCTATCTCAGACATGACTGCCGCATTTTGGATTCGTGCAACGTTGTGAACATCTCTGGGAGCAACGTTTACGTGCTGCATAGGATTTATTTGATTTACAGCTACCAAATTGTCCCAGACTGGTACTAATGGCCGACTCAAAAGCCAGTTGAGTGTTTTGTCTTTCCAAGAACCGGTGCGAGCACGTGGGCAAGGCTTGACAGTAACGTCTTAGTTGTTGTTTAAATACGGCCGTTGTAAGGGTATAAAGTATGGGATTTAAAGCTGAATTTACTGGCAGCACTAAGACAGCCAACCAGGCATACAAGGCAGGTGATATGGAAATTCCTAACAAAGAAAAAAGAAGGAGCATAAAGAGGCTATAAAAATGTGCAGTGCTCTATTTATGCTGATGCCACACTAACCGGATAAAGCCAGCAACTTAACAATTATTACGGGCAGCCAACAGACACAGTCAGTGGTTATGATGATGGCAAATCTACAAATATTTGATTAGAAAAGAAAATGTTAATTTTTTATTTTTCAAAATAATTATTAAGTTGTTCAGAGTGTATTTGTAATAATACGTTCTACTGAAAGTTCTAAAAATTCTATATTTTTTTACATGTTCTCAGAAAAGTAACATGATGAATTTTTTCTATTTTCGCACAAAATCTAAAGGCGTCTACATATTGGTAATTTACTTGATAAACTTTCTAAAGCGTGATCCATTTCGAGGTTCCCTACTTTTTTAAAGAAAAAAAAAACACACAGCAAATTCAAAATTAATGGGGAATATTTATTATCATTTGCAAGAATATTCTTGGGCATTTATTTTTTCAAGATTATGTCTGTACGTCTACGTCTCAGATGGTCTATCCGTTGAGTCCTTCGAGCAGTTCGACTGGTAACTGGCGAATAACACCTGTGATGTTTTCTCCACGGCCTTAATCGTTTAAACTTTAGACTTAACATATTCCCACAGGAAAAAGTCTAACGGTGTGATATCACACGATCTTGGTGGCCAATTGACCGGCCCAAAACGTGAAATTATGTGCTCACCGAAATGTTCTCTCAATAAATCTATTGATTGATGTGATATGTGGAAAGTGGCGCCGTCTTGCTGAAACCAAATGTCGCCGAGATCACGAGCTTTTATTTCAGGCATCAAATAGTAGATTATCATGGCACGATAACGGTCGCCATTGACGGTTACGTTCGCACCGGGATAATTTTTAAAGAAATATGGACCGATGATTCCACAGGCCCACAAACCACACCAAACCGTTGTTTTTTCTGCATGTAGTGGCAGTTCTTGAATCTCTACAGGTTGTTCTTCGTCCCAAATGCGGCAATTTTGTTTATTTACATACCCAATGTGCCAGAAATGGGCCTCATCGAGGATCTTCTTGTAACTTTTCAAGAGCCCATAGAGCCAAGCGATGTCGCTTGGAAAGGTCGAGCAGCTTCAGTTTCTGCATGTAGAATATGCCAAGTAGTTCCATACGTTATTCCGGTTGCTGCGATTGGCACCGAATCGACTCTCCACGGTCTTAGTGTACACTCTCAGCTACGGCCGCTATATTATCTTCACAGCGTGATGGAATATTATCCATAATTGAATGCTGGGTCTCAAAATGGGTGATGGTGTTGCGAATAGTACGCTCAGTAGGCCGATTATGTTGACCATAAGTTGAGCGAAGTGCACGAAATACATTCCTCACAGAAAGTGAATTTTCGTAATAAAGTTGAACGATTTGTAAACGTTGTTCAGGCCTAAGTCTTTCAATTATGAAATGCAAAACAATACTAAACAAAAATAACAAGACAGCATGACACGAATCACACGTGATCTGTCAAAAACAGGCTATTGAAAAAAGTATCTTTACTTGAATCAGCCTATATATTTGATGGGTAAATTTAAATTTGCTAAACTTCTTTTAACTGCTTCTACTTTGTTTTTGTTTCTCACCTTGTTGCCACCACACTTTCACGGCCACTTATTGTGCTACGCATGCCACTGGCCGAATCCTTGATGGCCTGCAGCATTCTTATGTAAGATGTTAAAATGAAAACCAAAGAAAAGGTATTTATGCAAATGAACAAAACTGCTGAATATTCCCAACCCTAAAACGAAAAGACAATTTATCTGTTAAAGACCAGCATTTATGCAACCACTTGGAAAGGAAGGTAAAGTAATTCAAAAATATTACTTACCTTGGCATAGGGCTCGTGTATGTGCAATGACAAGCAAACACCATTAGTACCGTAGAAATGTGAACCAAAATATTGGTTGGGATATAGAGGTATTGCAGCCAAAGCAAACGATATGCTCCACAGAATTAGCAGACGTACAACAATTCTGAAAGTATGACTTTTAGTGCTAAAATGAACTAATTCGGTACAATATTAATGGGCTCTTCTACTAAAAGAAAATGGTTCCTTAAACACTAGATGATTTTTAATCATTTAAGTGAATGAAATATTTCTTAGACTGTAGCACAGATGTTGCAAATAAATTTGTTTGTATTATATTATTTGTATAATTTAACATGTTGTCAGATGTTAGCAAAGTCACACTTGGCAAATATTTACTCAAAAAAGCGTAACCACTGGCTTTAGCACAAATTTGTTTGACGTTGTTTAGTCTTACACGAGTTTTAAAAGATCAAACAGCATCAAATAAATTAAAACTAAATAAGAAAGGTTTTTTTAAATAAATAAACTAGTTAAAATTATTTAGTGGTTACGTATTTTTTTTGCAAATATTTGCCTAGTGTGACCGTACCTTAAGTAATACAGTGTCACTACCTTTTCCCTGCTGTATCCCTGGCATGCAAAGGTCTCATTACAGACATCAAGCGATCCCATGTAATCAATGTCAGCAACAATGTAGATGACTGGCAGCTAAAAGTGCTCAAGAATCCTGTCACAAACGAATAATAGACGGTGATAATAATTAAACTTGAACATTTCGAAACATTTTGATATATTTTAACAACATACAAAAATCCAAAAAACCAAATAAATCAGTTTCAAAACAAACCTGAAAACGCACACATGCTACTATGGCGCCATGACTCCTCATAAACAATATACTCGCCACGATATTTAATATCAGCACATGCAATAATGGCCAGATAAATGCCCATCAGAAAATCACTGGCAGCCAAATGACGAAGATACAATGAATGCTCCACATTGCTGCGTGTTTTATAGAAGTAGCGACCCAATAGCACCAACAGATTGCCAACAATGGCAATGGATGCCATAACCCAGACACTAGCAATGAAATGAAAGAGTGTCAAAAGAAAATAATGTTACAAGATAAATAATAAAAACTGTTACTTATTAGATTTTGTAGTAAGAATATAAAAGCAAACATTCTTGTTTTGTATGACGTTGTATAAAAGTGTAGAAATGTGGAAATGAAATTTGTGTTTTGGTTGTTTGACAATTATTTTGTGGCTTAAAATGAAATCATAAAATAGAAACGAACACACAAGTAAGTCAGTTTAAAATAGCGCACTTTACTGTTTTAATATGTTCTACACAGAGAGAAAAACGACGTTAAAAAATCGACAAGGGTTGGTGTCATTTTTACACCATGCGGTGTCAACAAAAACAAATTTGACAAATACAAAGTTCATCGAATCCAGTGACGATATTGAAATTTAAAAATTTCTGGAAACAATAAATACGACTTTCATGTTTGTCCATTTAAAAGGTAAGTTAACCTACATATATGTATATTAAATATTGCAGTAGAAAGCAATAAGTTTCTGTTTCTTTTTATAGAAACTCAAGTAACATTTAAGAGCTTGCAGTATGTATTTAAAGAAAGAGGATCTAAAGGAAGCTGTGCCACTAGTGTTGCTGCGGGTAGAATTTAGAAAAAAAACTCTTTGCTTGGAAGAAAAAAGAGGTAATGCTCTTTTGAAATTTTAAAAATGTTTATACATATTTTTTTAGTTTGGAAAAATGTATTTTAGAATTACGTATATCTATAAAGTATAGTAAAATTTTATAAAACAAATCAAAAAAATAATATAATTTTTATTTATTTGTGGTGTATTCAGAAAGGAAATAGACAACGGTGTCAATTCTTTGTTACAAAATTGACACCGTTCGTGTACGATTCGTGCACATACAGTGTGGATACACTTTTGACACCGTATGGTGTCAAATCGTTAACGTATGTGTTAATTTTTTCTCTGGGTGTATAAAAGTATTGAATTCTTGGTTTTTTTTTCTCGATGTACCAACGTTTTTTGGACAGAATCAATCAGATTAATTTTGGTTTCAGCTGTGAAAAGCATCCGTTTACACAATTTTTTTTCATCATATCCTTTATATTCCTTTTTAACAGTAGTGTTTTTTTTTCTAACGGACAATAATCTGTGATGATTTCTATTTCCCAAGGTTTTATCATTTTTAGTAAATGTTTTTTTTTATTAATTTTCATGAAAATATAAATCCGTTTAGCTCAGTAAATAGAGGCGCTAGAGCATAACGGACAAAAATCTGTGATCACTTTTATTTCCCAAAATGTTTTCGTTTTAAGAAAAATGTTTTTTATGAAATTTTTTATGAAAATATAAAAGTCCATTTAACTATTTCAGTAAATAAAGCTGATTATCATTGAGGCATCCTCGTACAAGTATACTGGAAACATTTAATCCTAATTCCTTATTAATTTCAGTCATTATTGTTCTTGATGACTCTTTCGCGGTGACTTTTTTCGATCTTTCTCTATATTAAGCAAGTTTGTAACTAATTTAACACATTTAATATTATTATTAACCATATTTCGAGAATATACAATTATTTCAGCTATATTTGGTTGGTTTTACATCCTTTTGGTGAAGTTCCCAAAAAAAAACTTTTTTTCTCAAGTGCGGTGCTCTTCCCAATTTGGTTGACAAAATTATTGATATACAATATTTTCGTTAAATTACACAATAATTTATCAATCACAATTATCAGCAACTATTTTTGTTTAAATTTGAAGTATGTAACTGTGCGCTATTTCATTGTCCAAACACAAAACCTAATTTTAACTTAAAAATATGACAAAACAAAGAACGTGTAAAAGTTAACAGGACATTACCAAGGAATTTTTGGAAAAGCAGTGTAACAAAAGAAAAACATGGAATCCCATATGATTATCATTCTATTTATTTTAATAAGGGTCCTCATGATATCGTTTAAAGTCTCGCAAATTGTGCATTTTTATGCCCTCGTAAATGAATTGTCAAAAATTACATAAAAAATTGTTTACACATACTTCGTAAATTTGCCCAATAATTTTGGCTCGTAAACTTGCGAAAATATTCTCCAGCTGCAAGAACATAAGTGAAATCTTCCATAAACAAACAATAAAGAAGAGTAACATAGTGACATACACAAAAGGATTTATGCTTACCATCATTTTTATCACTGAGTAAATTTAACAAACGTTTATTAAGACAGAATTGCATATAAAAATTTGCTTAATAAACATTTGTTAAATTTAATAATCGTTTTTGAATAAAAGGGGTTAGACTTTTGGCTTTATTTAGGCATTTTTAACAAAAAAAAATCTTTTTTAAAACAAAAATTTCAAGTTTATTTTCATTTCATTATTTTTGAATTGACGTGTCTCACAAACTGACGTTGTCAGATTGCACAAAACTTAAAAAGGGGCTTCATGAAACAAGTCTCGCAAAATTGCCCAATTACACAAACAGCAATTTTAAGCAATATCATGAGTACCCTCAATAAACTCGTATGCAATTCGTTTGGCACTTCATTAAACATTGGTGCGCTATTACTCTGTCCTGTAATTAAGTCGTTATTTCTTTTTTTAATGCTTACCTTCCTCTTAATATCGGATTATCCAATAAATGATATGTACTACTGATACCATCACCATGTGGATCACACACTCTCACATGCATGGCAGCTCGACATAAATGGAACCACGAAAAATAACTAAAATATGAAACAATTTTAAAGTATTAAACATTATTTTAATAATTTCTTTATGTTTGTTTAAAAATATATGCTTACATATAATTCAAGCTGGTTAAATTTTGTAAAATTCTCGAATCTAGTGATTTGAAATCATTGTCATTCAATAGAAGTGACGTTAAGTTTCCCAAACAATCGAAGGCATGGAGATCGAATTTTTTTAGAGAATTGTTATTTAAATGTCTGGAATAAAAGCATATTCATATGTTAACTTTATTATACTTCACCCTTTATTATGTGCCATTTGTGTGGAAAACCACACAAAATTAATATTTTTATGCGTTTTTACAAAAATATATTAACTGCTCTTAATGAAATTTTATGCCAGATCAATTTATCACAGATAATTTAAAAATATGTTTTGATAACCAAATATTTAAAAACTGATTTAACTTGCACTGGTGTGTGGTTTTCCACACATATGTAAATTCTATATTTTAAATTCAAATTTTTGTTCAGAACGTATGGGTGAATCCACTTCAAGATAATTTATGTTAGGTAAGTCTACTGACGAATTTGTGTAGCAAATTAAAAATCTGGAAGCTGTATTTAAATCTTTGAATGGTGAAAATCTCTTGATTTGCAACGAGTAAATGAGTCAAGTACTATTAATGCGGATATTAAAGCTAAAATGCTTTTCTTTCCAACGAGAATGTTTTTTCAAATAAGAAAACTAAACCCCTGGCCCACGATGTCGAACGATAACGTTCGCTTAGATAAGATTTAAGACACAAACTTGATTGTGGAATAAACAAACTTGATTGAGTAAAAAATAGATACGATAAAAAGTTTGTGTCTTAAGTCTTATCTAAGCGAACGTTATCGTTCGACATCGTGGGCCATGGGTAAATCAACTCCTAATGGATGAGACAAAAAAAACACACAAACACAAACGGAAATAAACTCAAATAATAAATTGATAATACAAAAATATCATATATAAAATACTAAAATATAGTTCAATTTTCTGATATATTTTAATATGTATAAAATAATAAATGTAATAATATGTATAAAATAATAAATGTAATAAATGTTTAAGAAACATTATTTTCTTTTAAAATATTATTAACAAAAATTATTTTTACATGTTAATTATACGGAAAACATAACCTGTGACGTCATGCACAGAGAGAGGAAATTTTGTTTACATTCTTTGCGCAATTTTTAGAAATCACTCATCTTGATTATTTCCGTTATTTTCTTCTCTGTTTCTCTCAACCACAAGCCTAAAATGTTCTCTTATAAATCACTGTTTCAGTGATATAAAACAAAGAACTAATTTTAAATGGTGGCAATTAACCACTAAAATTAAAGTGGACCCCTTATATTCGGTTTTTGATAAATAATAAAAGTAGTCATGTAGCCAAAATATATTTATTTTATGATTGAATTATACCATATTTTATGAGATCGAGATCAAGAACCAATATAACCACAGATATATGTACGTATGTATTAGTTAGTTGCTTTATTTAGTATTTCAATTTCAACAGTTTCTTTACTTACAATCCTTGCACATATTTATATCGCAAAGTGTTTTATCGTTCAATATTTCAATACTTACAATCCTTGCAACATATTTAGATCACAAAATGTTCTATCAATTAACTCCGTCAACAAATTTCCAGCTAAAAATCTGAAATGAAAGAAAACAAATTAATAGGCATTAAAATATAAACGATAGTGGTTAATACTTCACTCAAAAATTTCACTTTAGGGAGAACTCAACAGAATAGACTAACATTTTTTTTTATTTTTCAGTGCTATTATTCCCAAACAACAATTTGGTTTTAGAAAGAGGCACAGTATCGTGGAACAAGTACGCAGAATACAAACTTGATAGGAGGGATATTCGAGAATAAACAGTATTAATCTGCGCTCTTTATTGACATTTCTCAAGCGTGGTAGGACGGTTTTATGTTTAAAATTACAAAATGTCTTCCTGAGAGTTTACACAAATTTTTATAAAGCTACTTAACTAATAGATCTTTTCGCATAAGATCGAAGGATGAAATGTCCTCGAGCAAGAGAATTCACGCAGCAGATATTCCCACAACTACATTAACACTTACGTTTCACCTTTCCGGATGCTACGGCAATTATGAGCATTGACAAAAAACCAATAGTTGCATCCAAACGAGTCCAACGAATCCATATCAACATGGTTGATCAAACATGAAAACTTGATTGACCAAATGGAAAATAAAGGTCAATGCTGCCAAGTGCGTGCATATAATATTCACTATTAGGAGGGATAAATGCCCATATAATTTGATATATAATAAAAAAATTTCTCAACAAAACAATGTTAAATATCTTGGTATACACCGGGACCGGCGCCTAACATGGTCCCTTCATATTGCGGCAAAAACCAGCCAAATAAAGTTAAAATGCGTCAAACTTTATTGGCTAATAGGACCAAGGTCAGCACTAAATTCACACACACATATATATAAGGCAATATTATAAGGTTATACGGCATTCAGCTTTGAGGCACAGCCTCTTATATAGTAAATGTGATATGCAAATACAAATAAACATCTACTATTTGCATAAAATTAGACATCCTTTGGAGTGTTAAAAAGTATAAAGACTCGATATACAAGAAAAGAAATTAAGTGAAAACACCATCATATACATACATACATATAGTACCAGGGATGGATAATTCACTGCTAATATACTTTCACCACCCAAAACATGTAAATAAGACTTCGATTTATTTAATAAACTAATTCAATTCAAAACTTTTCTGAAATGAATTTTAGAATTTTCTTTGGGCATGGTTATATGAATTGGTCAGAGAATTTTAATGACTTAATTTAATAACTGTGAAGTATTTTAGGATGTTAGAAATATTTTTTGTATGTTTGAAATATTCGACATATGAACGTTAATCCATGTTGATTCAAATTCATCTTCGACTTAATAGTTTACAATCAAATCATCAAATACTTATCACTCTTACACTTCAATAGCAATACAAAATCGAAATTTGCCCAGGCCTGGTACATATCCTGCACACATACTTAAATACATTTAACTGACTATGAGTGAGTATTAGAAATACCCAACTGACAGTCTAAACTTTTGCAAATAATAACGTGTGCTTCATGGTTTATGAAAAACAATAATATCCGTTACCACAACCTTTTCAAATATGTTTTTTGTTGCCGAGAAAGAAAGCAACAAAACAAGGAAAAAATCTTGCACATGTCCATTTGTGTGCAAGATTTTTTCTTTTTATTTCTTTCTTACTCGCAATAGGAAGGAATTAACAAAAAAAACAAAGAATTTATATAAAAATTGTGCTCGCGAATTTAAAGAAAAATTAGCGAAAAAAATTTGTATAAGTAAAATATAAATTAAGTTTATTTCGCGAGCGCAAATTTTACCTACCCTGTAAAATATTGCGTAAATAGTGTTAGTTCAGAAAATACTCGTACTTACAAATATTTCAGACGTGGGAATGTGAATGTATTTCTTTTAATAATTCGTATATTATTGTCGGCCAAAGACAAGGTTTGTAAATATTCCAATGTTGGGAACATACCGAACTGCAGTAGTTTTATACGATTTCTGTTCAGATATCTGTAAGTAAATAGAACGAGCAGATAAGATTATAAATTTTACATTTTTCACAATACAATACTGTACGTATTAATGTTATAGTATTATAGAGCCTTAATATAATTAGGTAATTATATTAGTTTTTTTCTTTTTCAATGAATGTATACTTACAGAACTTTTAACTTTTGTAAAGGCTCAAAAATACTGGCATTAAATGTTTCCAAGTGGTTGCCTCTTAAATCTCTAAATAAGAAAAAAATAAAAAAAACAACAACAACACCATAAACAATAATCACTAACAATTTAAGAATGAAATTAACGATTTAAAACATCAGATATTTTATATTTAACTTACAATTCCAGTAATTCCTCTAAGTAAATGAAGTCATATTCATGTAAAACATTTAAGCGATTTCCCGACAAAATTCTAATTAAACGTAAAGAATTTAATTACAAAATTAATACTAGTTCTATTAGCTGAATGTAATGTTGAAAATATGTTTAAGTTTAAACAGAATTTTAAAAATAACAATTCAAGTATGATTAATATGATGTGATGTAAAAATATTAATCATACACACCAGTGGCCATAATAATTATTATCTACTTTATAATATCCCAGCATACTATTCTAGGATCGCTCCGAAAAACGAATCAGAAAAGAGTCCAACTAAAAAGCATTTTCGGAGCGAAAGAAAAATTTGCTGAAAAAATTATTTTTTTTTTCATTTTTATATATTTTATTTAAATGAATTCTATTTTATTTTTTTTTTTTTACTGTAAATACAATTTATTTATTTTTTCCCATTTCTAATTTAGTTTATTTGTAAATGAATTCCCTTTTTGTTTAAGGAAAAACAATTTAAAAAAAATGTGAACTTTTAATTTTTTGTATTTAAAATTGCAATGACTCTCTTCTAACATGATGTAAGAGCTCTTTTAGAGCCCAAAAAACCCCTTATAAAAGACTCTTTTCTGACATTATCTAAGAGCTCTTTCTGACGGACCATTTTCGAATGCAATGACCCTCTTTTCTGAAGGTTTTCGGAGCAATAATTATTGTTTTTTGGGCTCATAAAGAGCATGAACGTTTCGGAAAAGTTGTCAGAAAAGACTCTTTTCGTACTCATATAGCTTGCTGGGTTGTAATTTAATATACATACATATTTAAATGTATGTAATTTCCATGGTGTAATTATACAATAATACAACACAATACAGAAACAACAGGCATTTTGTTTGTGTAAAATAATGTATGTCAAAAATAATAAATGTCAAAAACACTTGAAAAAGTTTTACTTTTGACATACATATGTAGATAAATTGTAAACAAAGTCAGTCAGCTGTGCTACTGCCCTCACCTTGTATAGTTACACCATGGTAATTTCCTATTTTTAATTAAAAATGTTTAAAATGAATTTGGTAATAATATATATACAGTGGCTCACATTTTTTTTTTCAAAGGAAAACTAACAGGAAATTAAACAAGTTAGAGTGCTATATTCGAATTTTTAATACCCTCCACCTAAACGTAATAATCAATACAAAAAGTACACTGTTTATAGGACTAGTATATTCTTATCCCGTGTTTTTTCTTCAGTTTTAGTGCAAATTTTATTAGTATTTTATATTTTGTTTGAAAGACAATTTTACGATCAACACAATTTATTTTAAAAGTTCTTAAATTTTATCTAATTTTGACAATTTATAATGTTATTTACAAGAGTTGTATAGTTGTTTAGTATACGCGGCAGTGGCCTTAATTCGGGAGCTATTGCCAATTATTGACAGACAGCTACAAAATCCAGTAGAATTATTGCCGTATAACCGATATTAATATGATTTCTGTATTAAAATTATTGATCTATATAAAACTTGGTTCGATATCAACATTTATTAGATATTTTTGTGGGTTAAATTATTTTTCGAAAATGATTCTTATATGGCAGCTATGACAAATTATGGGCCGATCTTCTTAAATTTTGGAACAGTGATTTTTATGCATATGAGGATATTTCACGTCAGAAAAAATGTTCTAGAAAAAACTTTTTAAAAACATAAATTTCTTTTTTATACCCTCCACCACCATAAGTGGTGAATGATCAAACAAAATTTTTTAAATTTTGGTCCATTTTTAACCATATCCCCCATATAAAGCACTATTCCGAAAGGCACTTTAATACTTATAAATCTCTTATAAATAACGGTACAGATACAAAATTTTACACGGATCATTTACATACATGCCAAAATCAAACTGCTGGATTTTGAGAATATCGGTCCATATTTGACTATATCCCCCATATAAGGTCAACTACAGAAATTCTGGTTAATACTAATATGTATCTTGAGTGTATTATTATTTTATTGAAATTCAACATGCGATATCCTCATATGTATAAAATTCTCTGTTCCGAAATTAAATAAGATCGGCCCATGTTTTGTCATGGCTCACATATACGTACCACTTCCGAAATATAAGTTAACCCTCAATAATGTCTAATAAACATTGATATTGAAACAACTTTTATACGGAACAGAAATTCTTATCCAGAAATTATACTAATATCGGTTATATGGCAATTATGCTACTGAATTTTGTAGCTGTCAGTCCATATTTGGCCAATAGCTCACAAATTAAGTCGACTGCCGAGTATAACAACCAATCATGCAACTCTTGTAAATAACGTTATTGAAATGAATTTTAACCAATTCATATTACTGAATACTGGATTTAGAAGCTTTTTGTTCATAATTGGTCCGTCTCTACAATAGCACCCACATATCTCTTGTAAATAAAGTTATTGAGATCAAATTCAACCAATAGAAGCCTCACCCTATAGTCTTACCCTTTTTTATACCCTGTTTCTTAACACGTGGTTGTTAAATTACTCTCAAGATTATTATGGATATCAGACAAACTCTGTAAATTGTGGATAGAATCGGTAATTACATAAATTTTAAATGGTCAAAATTAGATAAAATCTCTAAACATTTGAAATGAATAATGTTGTTCGCAAAATTGTCTTTCAAACAATATATAAAATGCTAAGCTATTTGTATTAAAAAACACTGAATAAGGATATTCTAGTCCTATAACCAGTGTAGTTTTTGTATTTCACCAATTTCTATTTTAATTTTCTGCTAGTTTTCTTTTTCTGAAGCTGTGAAAACAAAAAAATGCACTGTAGAAAATATGCTATGAGCCACTGTAGTTAACGTAATTTTCGTTTAGTATTTTCTAGCATTTTGATAACATAATTATTGGTACATATCGTTTTATTTTACTTACAGTGTATTCAAATGATTTCCTTTGGCAAATAAATTTTCCGGCAGCCATGCAATTTTGTTTTCATCCAAATATCTACAACAATCATAAGCAAAAACATGATAAATACTTAAGCTAAGATCACACGATTGGCAAAATGCACCAATTTGTCCCAATTTTTATTGTGCTGATATTGTACACCTTGATGCAATAAAATTTTGTGCATTCACATGATTTCATCATTAACTATATACAAATTTTATTGGTTGGCGAATAACAATTTTGTGGCAATCAATACTAACAGTCGTTCATACGATCATGCGGCAACAATCAACTGTGTTTTTTTTTTTCTTTTTTTTTAAGAGAAGTAACACTCAGGCAATTAATATGTATGTCTATATACATATAATTGCGTTACTTTCTTTGGAAAAGGGATAGATTGAAGTAGTAAAGGTGGTGAAAGTAGAAGAAAGCTTTATATCACAACACGCGCAAAGTTATTCCTGTACGCGAACGCTTAGCTACTTCAGTTAGCTTTCGTACTTTATTGACACGCGGTTGTATTTAAATTAGTCACATGGTTGCTATTTAAGGGTTGTTTTTTAATGGTTAAAACAAACACAATATTATTCGCGATTGTCACATGTATCAATTACACGATTGGGATACGAAAAATGGTGATTACTGATGCATTTTAACAATTGATTTTAGCTTTACACGTTAATCTTGTCAACAATACTTACAAAGTTTTTACGGGTATAGTGGCAAGTGATCGGAAGGCATGTGAATCCATTGTGGTGATGGAACAAAGTTTTAGCACTCTAAAATTAAAAATACATTTTATATATATTAAACAATTTTCTTTTAATTTAAACCGTCTAATTTAAATAGGCTTAATAATTCCGCTATCAAATTTTACATAAGGAGGTCAATTATATTCAGACTATATCGTCATTGCCATAGTGAAAGTAGTCTGTGTGAACTAACTTATCGTAAAGTGTCGTATATATATAGTATCTAAATTGCCTAGTATTACGAGTTGAATGTTGTTGAAACACTTCTAAGAGATTTTAGAACTTATTTGAGGTCATTACGTTGTTACAATACTGTCAAATCATTGCATGTCAAACCAATCATGTTGCCATTGTAAATGTTGATACTGAAATTTCAAATAAAAATTTACATAAAGCTACACTTATTTTGCATTGGCAATGTACAAACCAATTATTTATCAATTATTTTCTTTGATTATTTATCAGGAAACTATTTCAAATTGTGAAGAAAAAAGCTTTTAAAGCAAATAACTATAAATACAAAGATACTTGTAAATCTTCAGCGCATTTCTATTTAAAGTCCTTAAAAGTGAACCATAGTTTAATGTAGCTTCATACAAAAGTTTTTTCCGAATAAGAGTTTAGATCTGATAAATATCATAAATTTTATTCACCTCTATACTTACAATTCCTCGGTTATTGGTAAACTATCCAAAAATGTTTCACTCAAATGTGTAAAATTGTTACCAGTCAAATCGCTAAAATTAAAAGATAACCAAACAAATTTTGAACACCAATAAACAAAATATAAATTATTATGTCAAACAAATTACTCAAACATATAAAACAGGGAATAACTTACAGCATGGCCACATCATTGTAGGGCAAATTTAAAGGTATTGCCGTTAATTGTTGATTGCGGCATAAAATTTCATTGCCGCGACAGGGACAGCTTAAATTGCTCATAGACCAATCTATACAAATGATGGTAAAGCAAGAAGTAAAAATGTGGAACAATTGTTAAAGGTAGAAACCATGGTGTAACTATACAAGGTGAATGCAGTAGAACAGCTGACTGACTTTGTTTACAATTTACCTACATATGTACGTCAAAAGTAAAACTTTTTCAAGTGTTTTTGACAGTGGCACATTATTTTACACAAACAAAATGTCTGTTGTTTCTGTATTGTGTTGTATTTGTTGCCGATTTGCACTCACCTTGTATAATTACACCATGGTAGAAACATACAATTGAAAATTATTTACAGAACTATGAACTATTATAGAAACTTGGGTGCCTATGCAAAATATAAAGCAGTGGCGTAGAAGTAATATTATATGATGAGCTTAAATTTTATTATATGCTCCTTTAATTAGAAGTCGTTATCCATTCTGTGAGACTTTTTATGTATTCGCTGCTTGATTAATGCTAATGTTTGATATTATTTGTTTTACTTACAACATGTTCCTATTGGTATGTCATCGTGTCTGCCATATGGCTGTTTGCGAAACAAATGATCCCAAAATATCGCATCAGCATCATTTATACAATTCCATTCGTCAGAGGCATCATCACAGTCTGCCGAACCATCACAATTCAAATGTTGTGTTAAACACTGTAGTGTTGTGTTGCACTGATAATAACCCCTGGGACATGTGGCATCTGGATCATTGGGTAATATTAGTATGTCATCTTGCTGAACGCTTACTGTTAAACATAATGCTGGTGTATGAAATAATTGGGTGTAGATTAGGGGTAGTAACCAAATGCCGGCTGTTAAGGGAAGAATATTTTCAATGCTTTAATGATTAAATATAATGTAGGTAAGAGTTGTCAGAGACAAATTCTAATACAAAACTTATTACACCCTACATAACCATAGTGGGGATTTGTGCTCATGTTTGTAACGCCCATAAATATTAGTTTAAGACCCAAATTAAAGTATACTAATCCAATTAGACTCATTAAACAATGTCCGTCTATTTGTCAGTCCATCTGTCCGTCTGGCTGCCTGTCCATGTAAACCTTGTGCACAGAGTGCAGGTCGCAATTTTGAAGATATTTCAATAAAATCTGTTACATACTATTTTTTTTAGACCAAGGACGATTGGAAGTGAAATTGGTTAAAATCGGTACATTATTTCACCTAGCCCCCATACATACGTCCTCCCGAAATAGGAGGTCATTAATGTCTGACTTATTCACATATTCCAACAAATTTCTCCAGAAATAAATTGTAAAGCGTGCTCCATTTTAAGGTTTCCTACTTTTTTAAAGAAAAAAAAACACAGAAAATTCAAATCTAATGGGGAATGTTTATTACCATTTGCAAGAACATTCTGGGGCATTTATTTTTTGAAGAATATGAATATGAGTCCAATTTTCGATAACTCGTTCGAGCATTTCAACTGGTAACTGGCGAATGAGAGGCGTAATGTTTTCCTCCAAGGTCTGAATCGTATAAATTTTAGACTTTACATATCCCCACATAAAAAACTCTAACGGTGTGATATCACACAAATCGACCGGCCCAAAACGTGAAATTATGTGCTTACCGAAGTGTTCGTTCAATAAACCCATTGATTGATGCGATGTGTGGAAAGTGGCGCCATCTTGCTGTAAACAAATGTCGCCGAGATCACGAGCTTCTATTTCAGGCATCAAATAAACGGTTATTATGGCACGATAACGGTCGCCATTGACGGTTACGTTCGCACTGGCATCATTTTTAAAGAAATCGGCTACGGCCGCTTCTTGTCTTCACAGCGTACTGGACGTAGTCTATTCGGTCGAATATTATCCAAAAATGAATGCTGGGTCTCAAAATGGGTGATGAATTGGTGTTGCGAATAGTACGCTCAGTAGGCCGATTATGTTGACCATAAGTTGAGCAAAGTGCACGAAATACATTCCTCACAGAACGTGAATTTTCGTAATGAAGTTGAACGATTTCTAAACCTTGTTCAGGGGTAAGTCTTTCCATCATGAAATGCCGAACAATACTAAACAAAAATAATAAGACAGCATGACACGAATCACACGTGATCTGTCAAAAAAAAAGGCTATTGAAAAAAGCATCTCTACTTCAATGAAGAAATTCAAATCGTTGTCATCCTTATTTTTTTCTGCCAATGTAGCTCTTTCACTCAACCAAGCATGATTTTTGCATTGTGGTTGTATATTTGGGAAGACTTTGTCAATTAGTTCTTCTTTTGATTGTATGAATATGGAATTGTAATTGCAATTGATAATGATGGTATATCAATTGGTAACATCGCCCATTAAAAGCAATTGCTTTGAAAATATTGCAGCTGATTGATCATTTTGCAATTGCTCACGAACATTGGTGGCGAGTCTTAACGTTTTAACATATCTCCATAAATTTGATAGCTGGTGGTAATTTTGATATAACAGGTAGTGTTGGTATTAAGTCTGCTGCTAAATCAAGATGCAATTACAGTTGTAAACCTTTACTTTGAAGGCCTTAAGGAAAACTATTTTAATCAAGGGACATAATTGCTAGATAAGCGCAGGACTAAGTGTGTTACAGTTTCAGGAGATTATATTGTAAAATAAAAATGTTTTTGAAGAACTAACTATTTTCTTTATGTGCCAGTCTAAAAAGACTTCGAACCGCCCTCGTACTATATATTGTGTAATTACGTAGTTTTCTTAAAAAATTAATATCTCGAAATCTAGAGCTGATACAAAAAAAATAAATTATGAGCATAGAAGCCCAATATTAGATGCATAAAAACTGGGGCCAAATTACCGCAATCGATATCGAGTAAAATTGATCGTAATTTTCTTATTTGAGATTATGGCATTCGATATCGAGCAAGAAATTTAGTATATTTTATCATAATTTCGATATCGAAATCATTTTTCGATACGATTGCTTATTCGATCACGAATGCGGTAATTTGGCCACGGACTAATTTGGCAAATATTTACAAAAAAAAGCGTAACCACTTGTTGTAGCACAAATGTGTTTGACGTCGTTTACTCTTACAAAGGTTTTGCAAGACCAAACAGCATGAAATGAATTAAAATTAATATTTGTTGTGCTTTGGCCTAAATAAGAAAAGTTTTTTTTTTTTAAATAAAT
The DNA here is from genome assembly GCA_950370525.1 of Bellardia bayeri. NCBI lineage: Eukaryota > Metazoa > Arthropoda > Insecta > Diptera > Calliphoridae > Bellardia > Bellardia bayeri. The sequence goes on along the minus strand of OX493266.1, from coordinate 1,490,786 downwards.
AAACGAGTTCAAATATATGTTATTTAGTGGTTACGTCTTTTCGGCAAATATATGTGATCGCATCTTAGGAAATCTAAGGCACCAAAACAAAGTTTTCATTTGTCCGGCTGTGTAAACATTAGTCATGTTTTGTGTTTTACTTTGTTTTTTTTTACAAACAGTTTTTTAGAATTTTATTATTTGGTTAAATAAAAATATATTTTAATTTCTGTACTCACCACATGATGTTTTGATTTGTTTTATCAAAACAAATATCTCCATAAATATTTGCATATTCCGTGAGTAAATTTATACGAGTATTTCTTTTATAAACAATTTTATGTTTTGTTTGGTACTCGTCGATTTTTAGCTTGGAATTTGTATTACAAATATTTCTTCAATTTAGATCAACGTATTAACTAAATTCTCAAAACAACCAAACACTTTTAATATTTTAGCTATTTTCTATAACAAATGCTTGAGGATAGTGAATTTGTTTTATGTTAATTGTTAAATTTGTGTTGATTGTGTTGATTGTTTTTAGTCGACTTTAATTGATTTAGTAGGTTTGTGTAAAATAAATTTTACATTATAAAGCCATCTGCTTTTGTTTTCTGCTGTATTTATTTATAATCTGAAATTATAAATAGAAACACGAGCATAAATTATTTTATTTAATTTAAAATGTTGTTAAAATATTTAGTTTGGAAGATTAGCAAAGCATTTCTAGAAATACTAAAAGCAAATAGATATTACAAATATAATTAGATTTGAGTAAAATAATAGAGATAACATGCAGAGAAAAAACATGATTGGACATGATTACGACAACTACTCAGTATTTTTGTTAAAAATATATTGTTGTGTTACACAAATAATTGTTATTTCAATATTTCATACATTTACTGAGACATTTTGTTCCCTCATACTACAATATATTAAAATTATACATTTCACTTTATGAAATCTTTTTAGGTCATTTCAACTAAAAATAGAAAACTAATTGAAGGTTTGTAATACAATATGGATCATTTTATTACAGCTTCACTTCAGTCATTGTCATCATATACAAGAAAATCAAATTAAACTTATTTTGCTTCAAGAAAAATAACACTTGAATTCATTATCAATTTGCTTTGATATCAAATATCAATGTGGATGTCAATTACTCGTATACGAATGAATGTACTTATGTTTCAGCTAATTTGTTACTGAGGGGAAATATAATTATTTTACTTAATGTCATCATATTCTTATTTATTTAATTCCATACCATTATTATATGGATAAATTAGTTAAAATAATAATGTTTTTGCAAGCAATTTGCACGACTAAAACTTTTGTTACTTTTTAGCTTCCCAATTTTGATACTTTCATAAAAGCATGCCTGCAGAAACATTTACTGCTCCTTATTACAAGTCACTACATAAAGTTGTCATGATTCATTATTAAAAAACTGCAATTGTTTGATATCTTCGATACAATTTCTTATACAGGCTGATTCAAGTAGAGATACTTTTTTCAATCGCCTGTTTTTGACAGATCACGTTTGAGTCGTGTCATGCTGACATGTTATTTTTGTTTACTATTGTTTGGCATTTCATAATGGAAAGACTTAGAGGCCTGAACAACGTTTACAAATCGTTCAACTTTATTACGAAAATTCACTTTCTGTGAGGAATGTATTTCGTGCACTTCGCTCAACTTATGGTCAATATAATCGGCCTACTGAGCGTACTATTCGCAACACCATCACCCATTTTGAGACCCAGCATTCAATTTTGGATAATATTCGACTGAATAGACCACGTCCAGAACGCTGTGAAGAAAAAATAGCGGGCGTAGCTGAAAGTACACACGATGTCATTCGCAGCAACCCGGACTGACGTATGGAACTACTTGGCGCATTTTACGTCGAGATCTTAAATTGAAAGCGTACAAAATACAGCTTGTGCAACAACTGAAGCTGCTCGACTTTCCCAAGCGACATCACTTGGCTCTATGGGCACTTGCCAATCTCCAAGAAGATCCGCGCTGAGGCCCATTTCTGGCTCAATTGGTATGTAAACAAAATAGCCGCATTTGGGACAAACAGCACCCTGAAGATATTCAAGAACTGCCACTTCATCCAGAAAAAACAAAGGTTTGGTGTGGTTTGTGGGCCTGTGGAATCAGCGTTCCATATTTCCTTAAAAATTATGCCGGTGCGAACGTAAACGCCAATGCCGTTATCGTGCCATAATAACCGACTATTAGATTGAAATTGAAGCTCGTAATCTCGGCGACATTTAGTTTCCGCAAGACGGCGCCACTTTCCACACATCGCATCAGAGATGTGAGAGAGAACATTTTGGTGAGCACATAATTTCACTTTTTGGGCCGGTCAATTGGCCGCCACGATCGTGTGATATCACACCGTTAGATTTTTTTCCTGTGGGGATATGTAAAGTCTAAAGTTTAAGCGATTCAGGACGTGGAAGAAAACATCACGGGTGTTATTCGCCAGTTACCAGTCGAAATGCTCGAACGAGTCATTGAAAATTGGACTCAACGGATAGACCATCTGAGACGTAGCAACGGCCAACATTTTATAGACATAATCTTGAAAAAATAAATGCCCAAGAATGTTCTTGCAAATTATAATAAATATCCCCCATTAAATTTGAATTTTCTGTGTGTTTTTTTTTTTTTTTTTTTTCTTTAAAAAAGTAGGAACCTCGAAGTAGGGAATCTTTATTTTCAAAAGTCTTTAATCTCTAGAGCAAATTATTTTCATGGTGTATGCTGGCAATATTTACATATGTATATATATATATATTTCTACATTTAACCCTTATTTGTGATCGAGTGCAGATTTAAACCATAAATGAATCTATTCAATTGTGTTAACCAAACATTTTAAAATAAAAAATAAATACAAAACCATACATTTAGTTTAGTTTAAATGTTATTGAAATAAAAGTTTTCTTTTCTAAATATCGTCACAGAAAATCCAGAAGGTCGTAACTATACATTTAACTTTTTTACAGTAGAAGCAAAAAACTTTATAAACTTAACAATATTTCATTCTTATTGTCCAAATTTCAGAATTAACCTTAAAAAACTATTGCGGATTTGATTTTATAAAATAATAGCAGTTTTTTAGTAATTGTGCTTAAGGCCTTTTGTAATCGTTTTTTTTTTTTTCTGAAAGCAAAAACCGTAACAACAAAAAATTTTTTAATAAAAGTTAAAATTAGAATGAAAAAATTCCGCTTTTCACTTTTATTAAACACTTTTTACATTTTGTTTTCATTGTGTAAAATATAGAACGAGTTTAATGAATTCGAGAAAAATATACTTTTTTTAAGAAAAAAAAAACAAAAATTTAAAAAAACGAAAATTCAAGTAAATTTATAAATCCAATCTGAGTTTGGTAAATTATCGCAAAAACTGTGGAAATCAGCCGGAAGTAAACGTTTAAATTCCTGGAGATGGCTCCATTTCTTTTTGGATATTTTTATTTTTTCTTTATGTAACCGAACTAGTTCAACAAAAATATCCACAGCGTCCTTGTTACTAATTTGAAAAAATTTAACTTTCAACTAAAAGTTAAACAAATGCCAAATTTCTTTTTTTTTTTTATTTAAATAAAAGTGTAGTTTCGACTTTTGCGTTTATTGTCGCGGCCTTTTGAAATGTATTAATAAAATCGACGTTTTTCGGCATATGAGAATAAAATTTTAAAGAAAGATGTATTTTGGTAATTACATAAGAATCAATCAAAAAAAATCTATTTTGAATTTTTTGTAGCTACGGCCTTTTTGATTTTATGTGACGATATGGAAAACTAGAATTTATTAATTATTATAAATTTATAATAAATTACATAAATAACAAAGAAAAGATCAAATATTTATTTAACAAATAAATAAAACATTCTCACTGGTAGCGTATGATCAACATTTAACTTATTGCCAACATACATGAATACCACTCATACGTACTGTAGTACTTTACTTTACAGATTGATTCAAATAAATAAATATACACCTAATTCTGAAACAGTTTGAAAATAAACAAATTATAAAATTTTTACACGATTTTATTCCATTTACAACGAATCAAAATCTTTTGGGCTTAATTTTTTTTTTTCTTTGTTAAATTTAATTTTTGCGAAATGTGTATGTTCATATTCACTCCTATCGTGAATAAAAATTTCACATGAAATTTGTTCCCTTTTCACATTTTTCCTATTAAAATTCAATGTTAAAAAAATAAAAGGGAACAAATTTCAAATGGAATTTTTATTCACGATAGGGGTGATTACAAATTTAGGGGAATTTTCTTCTTTACTGGCCAGAGCAATTGTAAGTACAACAAATTTAGGGGAATTCCCTTTTAGTACATACAATCAAATGAACTTGTCATATATTTAACATTACTTTTACTCTTTTTATACCCACCACCTAGTGGATGGGGGGTATATTGCGTTTGTCATTCCGTTTGTAACACACCGAAGTAATGATCGTAGAGCCGACACAGAACAGTGAAATGTTTACCAAACATTCTTCGATCCACCGAAATGTTTGATATTGCAAATAGGCAAAAACGGTCCGGTAGGATCTGAGTTATAGATCAAAGTTTCAGACTAACTCGATATTTTTCAGAAATATTTTGCTGGTGAAATAAGTTCTGTTGAAAATGTTAGGAATCGGTCGACGATTTCTCATAGCCCCTATACAAATGTCTGCCCGGAATATGACTTTGTGGTACATAAATGTCTATAGAAATGCCGCATCTCAACAAAATTCTGCAATAATAAATTTCATGCAAAGCGAAATCTCATAACAATATTTTGTTTGTATCGGCCCATAATTTTGACATAGCATCATATAAAGTCTACTTCCGAAAATCACTAACGTTCACAAAAATCTCTTTTAAAAATCACTAAGAAGCCGGTAAGCCGTATACACATTTAAATCGTCATAGCAAATTTCATGATGATCGGTTCATATTTGACCGTAGTTCCCATATAAAGTTCAGTTCCGAAAATCATTTAAATGTCCATAAATCTCTTATAAAACAAACTATTAAGTTAAAATTCAACGCAAATAGTTCATACATATATAAAAATCGTCCATCTCAATATGGTGATGATCGGTTCATATAAACTTTATACAAACTAGGGTCAGAATTTGCAAATCCCGGGATACGAGATTTTAAAAATGTAAATCCCGGCATCACGGGATTTTTCAAGATTTCGGAATTTTTGTTTCTTATTAAAACAAATTGGTTTATTAATAATGAAAAAAGTAACTTATATTAAATACAAATATATTTAAAGCAGACATTTTCTGTTCTCATACATTGTTATAATTTTTAAATTTACTAAAAGTTTATTAAGCAAATTCTGTATTTTATAAACTAAATTCTATAAACCATTAATAATTTATAAACATAATAATATTACACTGATAATTTAGATATAGAAAAATAATATGTAATTGTTTTAATTTGTAAATATATTAATTTAAAAGCAATAAAATATTATCGTTCAGTCTTAAAAAAGCATCTAACCCCCCGTTGCCACATGCAAGTAATTACACCGAAAAACAACAATAGCGCAATTCACAATCTTGTGCAAATGTTATTGCATCATTGCATTTGCAAAAAGAAATCATAAAAACAAAAGTAAATGGTATGATTTTCATAATTCTGTTAGGTGCTCTGAATTTGACTAGTCCCCAGGAAGTCTCTAGCTGTGGTTCTGAAAATGGCCAAATTTTTTTTCTCTGGCCGATTGCAAGCGTCTGGATATTTTAATTCTAAAATTTTTGTTATAGTCTTTTTCCTTTTCTATTACTTTCACGCAAAATTATAACGCACAATAGTTGCACAAATGTTGTTGGTAATTTCTATACAAATAATTTGTACCACACTTGTGACTTTTTTACATACAGTGTCTCACATTTAAAGTCGGTCAAAATGATTTTAAAAATTTACTTTCAATAAACACTTGTAGACTATATCTGTCAGTACTTAAAAAATTTACAGGTTCTTTTCACGGACGAAAGCAAATTCAATTTATTTGGGTTCGATGGCCGGCGTTATGTGTAACGCAAACCTAATAAGGAGTTTTGCCCTAAAAATCCTAAGAAAACTGTAAAGCATGGAGGCTTGTCAGTAATGATGTGGAGTTGCATGGCTGCTTCCGTTGTCGGAAATCTTCATTTTATAGAGGGCATAATGGATAAAATCATGTATGTTGATATTTGAAGGCAAATGTTAAACAAAGTGCTCATAAATTGGGGATTGCCAATAACTTTAAATTTTACCAGGACAATGACCCGAAGCACACAGCGCTGATAGTGAAGAACTGGTTGTTGTAGAATTGTCTTAAAGTCCTCAAAAGTCCAGACGACCGTAACATAATCGAACATTAATGGGATGAACTCAGATGTCGAATGCAAAACAGATAATGTACCAATAAAGACCAGAGCAGAGCTGATTTAATAGAAGAATGGAACCAAATAAGTCCTTATGTGTGCAAAAAAAACTGGTTGAATCGATTCTAAAAAGACTCCAAGCTGTCGAGAATCAAGAGAATCAATTTACTAAATATCTTATAAATAATTGAATTTAATGACCTGACCGCCGACTTTCAGTGTGATCATACTATTAAATTTTTTTTAATTATTTTGTTTTTGTTTCTGTTATGTTAATGGTAGAATACCATATTCGTTTCTTTTTGTGTTTAAAATTCTTTTTAAAAAATCCTAAGCCATTTTTATTCAAATAGGGTTTAATTACAAACAGTTTGCCCTGCTTTCAATGTGAGCCGCTGTATGTGTGTATGTATGTTTTTCAAAAGTTGTATTCAAAATTTAAGCATTTCAAAAAGTCAAAATATAACATAACAACATAAATTTTACTCAATGTAGTTAAAAAAAAATAACAATGACACTCAAATCATAAGCTGATTGACAAATTTTCGACAAGAAAAAAATTATTATTGTTACAACGCTATGTTTCAATTTTGGAAAATATTCATATTTTATGTTTTGTATAAATGTTTTTAAATAATTTTGCTTTTGTCATTATGAAGGTTTGGCGATTTTGCTCAAAATTGTATTCACAATCAGATAGTTGTAAAATACAATATACAACATACAACATCAGTTGTGAATTGAACATTTGTATTTTAGCCAGATTTTGCTTTTGTCATTATGAAGGTTTGACGATTTTGCTCGAAATTGTATTCACAATCAGATAGTTGTAAAATATAATATACAACATACAACATACAACATACAACATACAACATCAGTTGTGAATTGAACATTTGTATATTAGCCAGATTTTGCTTTTGTCATTATGAAGGTTTGACCATTTAGCTCAAAATTGTATTCACAATACAATGTACTATATACAATATACAACATCACTTGTGAATTGAACAATAAATAATTATATACGCTTTTTAATTTATGGCTCTGAAAAAAAATTTTAATCCATAAATAGCACCAACCTTTTGCACAAATCATCAGCAAATTTAATCGATTTTTTCAATTGTTGAATTATATATAAACACTTTATTTGTTTAATTCTTTTTAAATGCATATATACTCGTATTTATGCAATAAATAGGAATTCTTTGTTTCTCACTTGTGTTTTCAAAAATTTTCCTTTCTGTTTTTTAGTTAGTGGGATGGTTGCTCTAAAATTTATATAAAACACTTATTATTAATCGATTTATTTTTATTAGTATTAATTTTGTTATTGCAATTATTAACACTTGCATATTATAAAGGGTATGTTTTTTAGATGTATAGAACTTTAAGTTGGCAACATTTTTAACGTGTGTACAGAAAAAGTACAAGAGCGTAGGGTAGAGGGAAACTCGAAACAGTGTAGCCGTCATCGTAGACAGGAATTGGATATGTATATATATCCACTTTTTGGATGATTTTCCGGAAAGATCTTGGTTTGCGTGCCTACAAATTCCAACTCATGCTAGAATTGAAGCCACACGATCACCTAGCAAGGCGTAGATTCGGTGAATGGGCACAAAATTAGATTGCCGTACTTCTTTAAGAACGAAACTAGCCAGAACGTTACAGTCAATGGTCATCACTATGCAGCCATGATTACTGAGTTTTTCGTTAATCGATTGAACAATCATGACATGCAGGAGCTGTGGTTTCAATAAGAAGGCGCAACATCTCGCACAGCTCGTGCCACAATTTTTTTATTGAAGGAAATGTTTGGTAATCAAATAGTTTCATGTTGCGGACCTGTGTATTGGCCTCCAAGATTGTGGGATTTAACACCGCTAGACTATTTTCTGTGGGCATATGTAAAGTTGCTAGTCTAAGCCGATAAAACCGAAACGATTGCAACATGTTACACAATTTGTGTCACAATTGTTTTATTGAAGGAAACGTTTGGTAAACGCAAAGTTTTATATTTTGGACCCGTGAATTGGCCTCCAAATATTAACGCCACTTGACTATTTTCTGTAGGGATATGTAAAGTCGCTGGGTTACGCAGTTAAATCCGAAACGTGTGGACAACATTCGCCGCGTTATTGCTAATATACGGCCACAAGTGTTGAACCGCCATATTAGACTGCTTTTCAGCCAGACGTGGCGGTCATATGCCAGATGTCGTATTAAAATTATAATACCAGAAGATTATCTTTCGAGTTTTATTCCATTTCAAGCTTTTATACAGCTAAAAAACACCCTTTTGTATATTTTTAAGATGCCAAGCTAAGTTCGGTGAAATATGATTGAAGAACAAATTTGATTTGATGATTATTGGCGTTGACAATATCATATTTTTTTCATTTATAAAATTTTGTAATATTTCAGTTATTCACACTAAAATTATCACACACATGGACATTTTTTCTGTAGTTTTTTTTTCAATTAAATTTTTTAAAAATTTTTTAGTTTGCTTATCTAAATAAGCCAACACTTATTTGCAACATTTTTCTTAAACAAACTATTTTATTTTATTCAAATTCTAAACACAACACCACTGTTATTTGCTAAATAGATTTTCTTTTAGATATTTATAAAATTTTAAATTAAAATTTCGCAAACAATTTGCATTAATTTATTGTTTCGGTGTTATAAAGAATGCCAAAAAAAATTTGTGACTACAAATCAATCACTTGAAAATTACCGTTTGTGTTTCATTCATTTTTAATAGCACTTTATAAAAAAATACTCGCAAAAAATGTTTATAAAATATATCAAATCGCACGCACTTCTAATCTTGCCCAAACGTACAACAGCTCTTAGAAACACTTAACAAATTCAGTAACAAAATTTTGTAAAAAAATAAATTTTTAGCGATAAAACGCGTCCGCTTACAGCGATGTTATACCAGCAACTAACGATGTTTTGCTTCTTGAATAGTCCACAACAATGTTTCAAAAACATCAGAAGATTATCATTATTATTAATGCCCCACTATTTTTGGACAACAAATGTTGAGAGTATTACCAGCTATTACTATTACTTATACATACATATATGTACATTTTGTTTATTTATTTACTTTAGCCGGAAGTTTGTATTTATGAATGAAAAGCTTTTATGTGTGGAAAAGCTTTTGTGATAATTGCTTCATAGAGATAGAATAAAGAGTAAATGAGTTTCTTGTCTTTTTGGTACCATCAAATACTTTTTAATATGTACCAATATTGTTGCACATAAGTAGGCAGAGGTGGAAAGACTGTAATGATGTTGAGTATATTTTGTATCGCTTTATCTACACTAAGTGGAAATAAAGAACTCTAAATTCTTCTTGATTTCATTACAGTTTAGACCACTTGGCTCAACCATTCTTTTAAAGGTATAGTTTTCTTATTATAAATTAGGGGAAAGTCCCGTTATATACATACGTGGATTTCTATGAGGGTGTTCACACGCTGTGACTCGAGTTTATAGATGATATACGCGGAGAGTACGGAACAACTCCATATTTTCAGCATCATCTATAAACTCGAGTAGCAGCAGAAAGTCGCCGCTTGTGTGTAAAAAACGAAAAATTTGACATTCTCTCTTTTGCATCTTCTTTTCTCTTGTATTATTTTCATTTCATTTACCAGCAGTATTGCCACGATGAAATTTCATTTTATGGGATTAAAGAAATTTTTTTTATTAATTTTTAATTAATTCAAAATTATTTCCATATTTTTAGCATCATCTAAATTTAATATTTCAACAGCCAGTTCAGTCAGTTGAACAATTTCTACAAAGATTTGCCATTTTTTATTCTTTTTTATATTTTGTTTTTACAAATTATTGTTTAAGTTGCCACTACTTAATTTGTATACCCTACACTAGCATATTGGGGAGGGTATATTGGATTAGTACTCATATTTGTAACGCCCACAAATATTGGTCCAACACCCACCTTGAATCACTTCCTGGCTGTACATGTAAAGCTTGTGCGCAGAGTACAGGTCCCAATATTAAAGATATTTCGATTAAATTTGGTATATGAAATATCTTCGGCCCAAGGACGGATGGAACTGAATGATATACAGTTTATCAGCAGGGTGGGAACAATTGTACCCTTAGGCACAACATCAAGCCTCATATCATATCATTATTGCTCCGAAAACCTTCAGAAAAAAGGGTCATTGCAGTCGCAAATGGTCCGTCAGAAAAAGCTCTTAGATAATGCCAGAAAAGAGGCTCTTATGAGGGTTTTTTTTGGGCTCTAAAAGAGCTCTTACATCATGTCAGAAGAGAGTTATTGCAATTTTGAATACAAAAAATTAAAAGTTCACATTTTTTTTAAATTGTTTTTACTTAAACAAAAAGGGAATTCATTTATAAATAAACTAAATTAGAAATGAAAAAAAAAATTTTTCTTTCGCTCCGAAAATGCTTTTTAGTTGGACTCTTTTCTGACTCCTTTTTCGGAGCGCTTCTAGAATGGTATGTTGGGTTATTTTTCAAAGTATTATCCATTGTTAGCTATGAACTTTTCCCTTTTCTCTTTCTGTTAACACATGTATCATGTGCCAGAGAGAACTGCTTATCTTTTGAGGCCAAGGACAAATCAAGCTAATGTTCTGAAGTGAAGCGTATCTCAGCGAGAGCGTTTTGCTTAGATATAAGCACCATCTGTTATGGTGCATAATTAACACAATGTTAATTATGTTATCTCAAACAGTTTGTATCTGTAGCTTTGTTGTTGCATGTTTAATTTATTAACTTTATGTTTATATATATAATTAAGACAAATTGGCGAACTTTACTTATTTATCAAAATAACTGACATTTTTGTTAGCAATTTGCAAGATATTAAAAAATAATACATAAAAACATAATTACAGCCAATAAAATTTAATAAAACCCTACATGACGTATGATTAATAATGATTATTTGGAATTAAGTAGTATTGAAATATACATACACACATAGCTACCAATAATATTAACAAATATTGGGCTTAAATAAACATGAGTTCAAATTACATATACATACATATATACAGAAACTATCAATCAATTATTTTAAACATATATTGTGAATAAAGGCACTAATATAAAAAAGTAATATTAATTTTTACATGTTTACCACAACAATGTCAACATTTTTACAAGTTTTTCAAGAATTTTATAATCACTGTGATTATTTATATGATTGCTATAACCATAAGTTAAGTTACGACTCAAATGATTACTACAATCATATAAACGATTGTAATAACTATGTATATATATGTGGCAATCATGTTTATGATGAATTCATGATCTTGTAGGCAGGCGAAAAAGGACGACCGAAACTCCAATAAAATTTAATAAAACCCTACATGACGTATGATTAATAATGATTATTTGGAATTAAGTAGTATTGAAATATACATACACACATAGCTACCAATAATATTAACAAATATTGGGCTTAAATAAACATGAGTTCAAATTACATATACATACATATATACAGAAACTATCAATCAATTATTTTAAACATATATTGTGAATAAAGGCACTAATATAAAAAAGTAATATTAATTTTTACATGTTTACCACAACAATGTCAACATTTTTACAAGTTTTTCAAGAATTTTATAATCACTGTGATTATTTATATGATTGCTATAACCATAAGTTAAGTTACGACTCAAATGATTACTACAATCATATAAACGATTGTAATAACTATGTATATATATGTGGCAATCATGTTTATGATGAATTCATGATCTTGTAGGCAGGCGAAAAAGGACGACCGAAACTCCAATAAAATTTAATAAAACCCTACATGACGTATGATTAATAATGATTATTTGGAATTAAGTAGTATTGAAATATACATACACACATAGCTACCAATAATATTAACAAATATTGGACTCAAATAAACATGTGCTCAATTTACATATACATACATATATACAGAAACTATCAATCAATTGTTTTAAACATATATTGCGAATAAAAGCACTAATATAAAAAAGTAATATTAATTTTTACATGTTTACCACAACCTGTCAACATTTTTACAAGTTTTTCAAGAATTTTATAATCACTGTGATTATTTATATGATTGCTATAACCATAATATGGTTAAGTTACGACTCAAATGATTACTACAATCATATAAACGATTGTAGTTACTATGTATATATATGTGGCAATCATGTTTATGATGAATTCATGATCTTGTAGGCAGGCGAAAAAAGGGACGACCGAAACTCCGCTGGTAGGATCAAGTCCAGGAAGGTATTGCCAAACTCAATGTTAGAAATTGGAGAAGAAACACAGAAGATCGAAGCGCCTGGAAAACTGTTTTAACTCTTAAATACCTGAAATTGAAAATATGTTAAAATCCGCAAATTACGAATTTCAGTTCCAATTCAGAAAAAAATACTCCTGGAAAGCTCCAGGACAAAAACAAGGAAGACAGTCTGTAGACGTTCTTAGTAGCTAAACGGGAAAAACCGGTTTTTTAATACTCAACTGATGACCGTCTATAGACGGTCTTAGGCGTTAAAGGGTTAAGTTCGGCCAATGACCCACAAGGGTTTTTATAAAAGGCCAGTTAAGTAAGTATAGAAAAGTAATATAATTATATACTGTCTTATTTGGACAGTTTAATAATAAAGAGAGGTAATGAATTATTAATAGACTGGTATCAAAAACCTACATACATCATCGGGAGGGATCATTAATTACTGTTTCAAACATTCTAAATGAATTATTATTAATATAGCTAAAAATGTTATAGAGAGAATATTAATTAAAAAAAAATTGGATCTTAAGCTCGTAGAAAATAATTTTTAATTGTTCAGATATATGGTCACACATGGCAAATATTTCCTCAAAAAAAGTAATCTTTTGTTTTAGCATAAATTTGTTTGACATTGTTTACTTTGACAAGAGTTTTGCAAGATCAAACAGTTCTAAATATTAAATTATAACAAAATATTTGTTGAGCTTTGGCCTCAATAAGAAAAGTTTTATTAAATAAATTAACAAGTTCAAATATATGTTAATTAGTGGTTTCGTCTTTTTCGGCAAATATTTGCCAAGTGTGACGGTGCTTTTAGTTTATAAAATAAAATGAACTACTGGGTAACTGGTTAAAGAACTTAAATTGTTGGTGTTACAAAAATTTTGTTTAAGCAATTTTGAATTACCGAAACAATTAAGAAATGCAGACTTGGTTAGTTTAACACAATAAAAATTATTTAAAAGAGACAAAAAAAAATTTATCAACAAACCTGATAACTTTTAATTTGTTCAATATTTAATGGAATTTTCGTATTTACAATAAATGAAAATCTAATTTTTTGGTTTTAAATCGTTTTGTGTTGAAAATTTTTTTAAAATTTGTTTTGTGTCTAAAATTTCAAAATCGTAAGAAGTCTTGGCTTTTAAACATCTTTGATTTGTGTTCAAATGTTTTAAATAAATTATAATGTTAGTTAGTTACAATATGATGCTGAAATTCCAAACAATTTTTACATTTTACGAATGTAATGTAAAAAACACATACATACATGTGTAAATTTCTTTACTTCTCTTCTTAAATTACGGCTGCCAAACACAATTTAACTGCGTATTCAAATTGTTAATATATTCTGCAACTCTCATACTTATTATTCAGATTATGTATGTCGTTATCTATTTGTTTATGTGACTCCTAAAATAAACGTTTCTACAAAACAGTTAGAGATTGCTACCACCACCAGCTCACATTTATTTATTGTTTTAAATTTATTTGATGTTTTATCTAAATATAATAAATTCATTGTTTAAACAAATGACTCACACAAATGTTTTATGCCTGTGTTGCAGAAGCAGTAGCTGCTTCAATATAATATGTAGTTAAGAATTGTATTCTTCTCTGTAGATATTTGTGTGATATTAAAGAACTTGTTTAGAATCCTTAAAGTTTTATTTGCAAATAAATATTTAGTTAAAAAAGCTTTGAAGAAGGTTCAAGTATTAATTGAGAAATGATTTCTTACAAATTTTAAATGTCATGAACAGATTTTGCATATAAACTATATTCTTACTGAAGATACGGTCAAACACGCAGAGAAAAAATATAGTTGTGCATATTTAGCACAACTATTTTAACATTTTTAAATAATTTTTAAAAATCAAATTAAATTTTGATTTCTTCGACCTTTTTTTTCTTTTAACACTCTATAATGAGTGTGAAGATAATAATACGTTTCTTACAAATATAATTGTAACTCATTCCTTGATAATGATATCCGATAGATATCGAAATATTGGAGAAAATAATTTAATAAATAATATATAAAAATTTTTTTATAAATAATTGGCCTCGAGCCACTGGTCACTGTAATTATTTATATGATTTCTGCAACCATGATATGGTTAAGTTTAACATTTACATTTTTATAGCAGCTATCTATATGATTATAGCAATTATGTAATATTTATGGTGGTCAGTTTTATGATGAAAGCTTATACCATATTATGTTGTTCTTTATCATAATCAACGAGCAACAAATTATGATATATGGAGTCATCATAAACATGATGGCAACAAATATATACATAGTCACTACAATCATCTGAATTGTAAACTCAACCATATTATGGTTACCGCAATCATATAAATAATTACAGTGACCCTAATATTGTCGAAAAACTTGTAAAAATGTTTATATTGTTGTGGTGTAACATGTACAGTTTGAATTATGCAAGTAGTTATCCACACAAGTTTCATTACAAATGAATGGTAAATTAAGCCAAATCTGATCTACAAATTTTATGCAGATATGTCCATTATAGCTCCCACTAAATACATAAATAAAACTATTAGCGACTACAAATTCGTCGTTCGTTCCAGTTGTGTTCCAAGCAAAATTTATTTGTTCTTGTTTTTTTTGCAGCTTTAATGTTACAAAGGCCATCAAGGTCATATGTTTATTTAATTAACCCATTAACTCTTTAGTTAGAGGGGTGATTGTTTATATATAAAGATTATATTCTAAAAACCTAGAAGCAAAGCGTAATGAAAAATGTTTCAAATTATTGCTATGTTAATCACGTAGTTAATATTTGTTTTATATATTTATTTATGATACAAACTCTACATTTTTTCTATTACTAATAATGAAATTACACAACAAACTTATTCAAAGGTCATCATAATTTTATGTTAATTAACCTATTAACTCTTGGCTGGTGGTTTTCGTTTTTCGGTTTTATTATTTGTGTTTATAATTTCAAGTCTTCTGGAAATTGAAATGAAATGTAATAATTCTATATTATAATTATAACTTGTAATTAGTGGGGTTTCTTAAGACATTCTTGGTATATGTATGTTTTTTAACATGTTTTTTGTTTTAAGAGTTTCTATAGACCAGCATAACACAATAAAAAAACACTTTTACCATTAAATTATACAGCAACAAATTTTGGCATCATATCGTTAATCAAAAGGCAAAATTTATAGTTGGTTTTGTATGTGAAAACAGCCACAAAACTATTTTGTTTTATTAATTCTTTGTATTTAAGTTGTCTCCTTCATAGGAGAATTTATTTATATTGATATATAACACAACGCCATCACCAATATACGGCTTACGCCTAAAGTAAACTTGTTCAGGAAGATCCACCGACCTATACCTTCGTTTAGGAAACTGAACTTCTCAAACTCAGCTCCTGAGTTTAATGGTCTCCACCAGGATCCAAAATGTGTTGTGTTTGGTACTCCAACACGACAAACTTATAGATTATAACACCAAAAAAACGATAGCATATGGTTAATGCCAACTTCGAGAAATCGTAACGCGAGTGAGTCGAAGGCAGCGTAACAAGGACGGCCTGATTATCCTTAAAAGATAATGGCAATAACGCGCTAGATCTTTCTCCATCCAGATCTGAATTACGACTGCGTTCTTTCTGTTTTACAATTTATTTCTTTGTTTTGATTTGTTTTTTGTCTGTGTAATACACACGCCTGAAAACAAAATTTAATGACTGCCACCCACAGAATTTATTTAACAAAGGAAATCTTTTGAAGAACCATATTTAATTTATGTTTTATCAATCTGCAAGAACAGCAGTTTATTAACAATGCAAATAGTAATTATTTATGAACTTTAATTGTTTTAAAATTGGTTAAATTCAAAAATTTCTAAAGCCACTTGAACGTATGATTATTATTAATTAATTAATTATACGTAGTGTTGTTCTAAAGGGGAGAATCTTATATATAAAGTTTCGTTGTATGTCCGGATGTATGTATGTGCAATTAGGGAGGTGATTTATAAACAATGAAAATCGCAGTAGTCCAAGATGACTTCATTCAATTCCATCCGCTCATGGGCCAAAAAATATCATGTACCAAGTTTTATCGCAATATGTATCTTCAAAATGGTGACCTGTACTCTGCGCACAAGCTTTACATGGACAGCCAGCCAGCCAGACGGACATCGTTAAAACGATTCAGGAAGTGATTCTGAGTCGATCGGTGTTACTTAAGGTTTGGTGTTGGACCAATATTTATGGGCGTTACAAACATCAGCACAAATCTAATACACCCTCCCTACTACTGCGGTGCAGGGTATAAAAACGGTGTAATGTAGCTGGCAATTATACCCCTTGGTTATGAAATTTTACAAAATTCAAATTTGTTCGAAAAACATTATTTAGCAGATTAGCTGACACAGATAATAACAATTTTAAAATATAGTAAATATTTAGAATTATCTTTCAACAGAATAAACATTTCCATTAAGCATCCTGGAAATATTGACAGCCTTAGCTTGAGATATTGTATTA
Source organism: Bellardia bayeri (assembly GCA_950370525.1). Classification (NCBI taxonomy): domain Eukaryota; kingdom Metazoa; phylum Arthropoda; class Insecta; order Diptera; family Calliphoridae; genus Bellardia; species Bellardia bayeri. The sequence goes on along the minus strand of OX493266.1, from coordinate 1,473,522 downwards.
TCGTTTTTCCCCTTCTGTGTTATATGAACTTTTAAGAACTACATTTGTGATGCTAAATATTAACAATAGTTTTGTTTTAAAATTTTTTAAAGTTAAATTAAATTTTGATTTCTTCGACCTTTTTTTTAATAAAAAACTTTTTTATTTTATTTTTTAAAGTTTTAATATTGTTAATTAGAAAAGAACAAGGCTAGTGCTAACAGCTTTTATTTAGCAAAAATGACAACAACATTTTTAAACCGAAAATTTCTGGCCTGAAAACTTAGTTTATAACAAAATGTTTTTTTTTATGTGTTATTTCAGTTGTGATTGCAATAGTTTATCTTTTTAAAGTTCAGCTGCAAACCGCAAAATGTTTTCAATCCGTTTGTTGTCCAGTAAATATTATGATTTACTTCCTTTACAAAAATGAAACACAATCCCTTCAGTTTAAATTATACACACAAAGAAAAAATATAGTTGTATATGTTTACCAAAACAATGTCACATGTTTACAAGTTTTTCAACAATGTTATGGTCACTGTCATTATTTATATGATTTCGGTAAACATAATATGGTTAAGTTACGATTCAGATGTTTACTACAATCATATATACGATTGTAGTAACTATGTATATATTTGTTACAATCATGTTTATGATGAATCCATTTATCATAATTTGTTTTTCTTTGATTATGATAGAGAACAACATAATATGGTATACACTTTCATCATAAAACTGATCACCATAAACATTACATAATTGTTATAATCATATATATGATTGCTATAATCATGTGAATGGTAAACTTAACCATATCATGGTTGCAGAAATCATAAATACAGTGACCATTATATTTTAAAAAACTGCTTCAAAATGTTTAAATAGTTGTGGTAAACATGCACAACTAAAGTTTTTCTCTGGTTTATTTTTACACTTTATAGTTTTCATGCAAAAGTTTGTTTATGAAATTTATCAGAGTTTTAAAACTCACTGGTTTTCAGTGGTAAATTTTTAAGTTTTTATGTATCTGCCACCAAACTGTCGACATATTACCGTTGAACGATGGCCAAAATGTTTTAGGTTTCTTGTTTTATATGAACAAAGTAAAATGGTTATGGCCAGGATGAAAGAATATTTTATTAGAGTATGATTTGTTTGACAAAATATTTGAACAAACAAGCTTAGTTATAACTATGTAATAAATAACTTTGTAATGTAAATATATCGCCTATGTGCTATACGAGGTCTGATCAAAAAATAACTGTTATTCTCAAGTTTTTTTTTCAAAAAGTATTTATTTATTTATCAATAACTATCTTGTCCCCTTTAAAGTAATCCCCCGCAGATATAATACACTTATGCTAGCATTTTTTCCAATCCTCGAAACACTTCTGAAACGCTCTTTTTGGTATCGCCAACAGCTCCTGTTGCGATTTTTCTTTTATCTCCTCAATCGTAACAAAACGCTTTATGTCATTTTTGTTGTCAAATTGTCCAAATTGTTGGCAATTGTATGAAAACGGGTTGTCATATGGCTTCTAATGAGATTGCAAACATAGATGACGCCATATGACAACCCGTTTTCATACAATTGCCAAGAATTTGGACAATTTGACAACAAAAATGACATGGTGAAAACCAAGCAGTACAGTAATTTATAGAATTGACACATCTATTAAATATCTTAAAAGCTCAGCACACTCTGCAAAAGGGAAAGAATCAAGACTCTATTGATACTTAGTATTGATACTTAGAGCTCTTATAATGTATGTATGTATGTATGTCGGAATGTATGAACTTATAACGTTATAACCAGCGTTGTCAACTTTGAAATTTCAAAACGCACCAAACAATAATCCTTAATTAACTTTAAATACCATTAAATTCCTAAGATTCATCACAACAAAACACACATCACCAGCGGCAGTTAATATTGACATAGAAATGTTAATTAGAAATGAAAAGAAAAACACTCAAGCACCTTTTTTTAAGCAATATAATCACAATCAGAGCAAATTATTTATGCTTTCTTTTAAATTTTTATCATTTCTAACTTTTTCCTGTAGCAAAATTAATGTTTCGTTTAAGAAAGTACAAGTGGAAACTGTTTGGAAATAATTACAAAACTTCTTTCACAAACTTCTTGTTATAAAGATAATTATTTTGTCATACAAGCCTAAAGAATTAAATTAATTTAGCTGTGTTTTTTTATTTGTTCATGCTGAGAATCTACTTGCTGATATAATTATAAAGATACTGTTGCCATTTCACGTTCAGACACACCAACGTTTGACAGGCAAAAAAGTGTTTGCTCCTTTTTCTTAATTTACTCATTTTATTTTCTGCACATCATCCATTAATGTCTGTTTGTTTTATTTGTGTATTTGAAATTATTTTAAATCTCATCAGCTTAGATTGTCAGCAATATAAAAACCAATAATCATTTACTAAGCCTTGAACATTCACTACATGTACATATGTCTAATTTAAACAGTCTTTCCTCTTCGAACATGGTAATGTGATTTTAAAAATTTGCTGAATATTTGAGTGAAGCATTTAATTGGAAAACAAACATAAAGAAGTGGACAAGAATACTACCAAGATAAATTATCAATCTACCTTTAAATGATTTGCCTAAGATAACTGACCTATTTCCATATACATACATATGCGTTTGTTCCTAGTTTGCAAGTAATATCTTTCCAAGATGAAATAATCATGTCTAACGGGTCCTCCCTCAAACTCATTATTAGTTACTAGACGTCAATCAAATGACCTTGGTATGTTATTAATATATTTTTTTATTTTCCTAAAACTAAATCTAAAGTGTTTTAAACTTTGTTGAATTCTGAAGGTATTTCTTTCCATGCTCCCTATACTACAATATTATTCAACAGAGACAGTGTTTGTGGGCTATTGAATGTTTTTTTCAAGTTATTTTAAATAAAATATAGAGTGCCGGGCAAAACAATAGCAACAAATGAACACAATATTTCCGGTATATATTTTATTAAAAACAAAAAACTATTTCCACATTTTATTTATGGTTCTTCAGGTTCTCTATTAATAATAATTAATAAAAAAAAGTTTTCATTGGGTTTCAAGTCGGGTGATTTTGGCGGCCAATCAAGGACTTGAAGCATATTCTTCTCTAGAAACTCAATAAATATAGAGTTTGTTGCTATTGTTTTGCACTCTACTGTGTGTATAATAAGATAGATGAAAGTGAGAACAAATGAAAAGTTTACAACCTTTTGTTTATTTTAAGCAATTGTTTAGCATCTATGATAATGAGAGAAGATTTCTTTAAAATGCCAATTAATTTTGAGAAAATTTATATGAGTTTGAAGTTTTGTTTTATGTAAATGTGTGTGTATGGATTCTGTTATTAATTTCTTAATTTAAATTTAAATTTATGACAAAATGCACTTAGAATATAGTGAAATGTTCCATTTATGTTGTAATTTTTGAATATTTAATACAATAATTATACCCTACACCACCACAGTGGGGAGGGTATAGTGGGTTGTGCTGATGTTTGTAACGCCCGGAAATATTATTCCAACACCCACCTGAAAGTATACCGATCGACTCAGAATCACTTTTTGAGTCGATTTAACGATGTCCGTCCGTCTGGCTGGCTGTCCATGTAAAGCTTGTGCGCAAAGTACAGGTCGCAGTTTTGAAGATGTTTCAATAAAATTTGGTACATGATATTTTTTCGGAAATCGGTCTATTATTTCACCTGGCCCCCATACAAATGTCCTCCCGAAATTGGGGTTTACCGATCATAAATCTTTGAATTATACAAGTATGCAAACAAATTTCACCACAAATGAATAATAAATGAAGCTTAATCACATCTACAAATTTTGTCAAGATCGGTCCATAATTAGTCGTAGCCTCCATATAAGGCCTACTTATGAAAATCACTTTAAAGAGAATAACTCTTTTAAAACTGATGGTATCCAAATAATATTGAACATAAATATGTTTCGTATACAGACATATAATATGGTAGAATGTTATAATGATCGGTCCATAACTAGTCATAGCTCCCATATAAGGCCCACTTTCGAAAATCACTTTAACGACCATAAATTTTTTAAAAATGTTGGTATCCATATAATATTGAACACAAATAAGTTTCATATATACTGAAATGATGACAACTAATTTTATAATGGTCGGTCCATAATTAGTGAAAACTCCCATATAAGACCCTCTACGTAATTCACTTCATAAATCTTTTAAAAGTATTTTTATCGAGATAAAGGTTAACATACATTATATTTATATTCACAGAAATCATGACACTAAATTTTGTGGATGATCGGTCTATAATATATATATCTCCCATATAGCGCTCGTTTTCGAAAAATTGTTTTATACATATACTGGGTGTAGGGTATTATATGTGTAAGAAAATTAACGTTTATTCATAAATATAAATCAACACACATATAATAAATTAAACCAATACCAAAAACTTTTATCGAAAAGGTCTTCTTTTATATTTTGACAATTGAACTGCATTACCCTTCTCAATAGAGTGTCAACAAAGCCAACTGTTAAAAAAAATCCAACCAAAAATCGTTAAATTTAAAATTTTAAATAATATACTGAGCTACAAGCGCCCCTACACATTTTCAACGAACATTAAGAACGACAAGCAATATTGTGGTATGTTTATTTTTAAATGAAATACGAGTATAAACATTTATTTTCAGTTTAATATTTGTATACTTCTAATTCAATGCTGCTGATTTTGCTGATTAACTTTCTAATTTAGCAAAAATTCATAATAAAGAATTTTATTATTCTAAGAGAAATAATAGTACAATTCACAATCTTGTGCAAATTGTATTGCATCATTGCATTTGCGGTGTATTTTGTTAGTGTAGAACAAAAATATGTTAAACGTTTTTGCAAATGCAATGATGCAATATCATTTGCACAAGATTGTGAATTGCGCTAATATTTCTATTGACGCCAGTGTTTAAAAAGCACTTTTTCCTAAATTTACACTTTGTGTAAACAAATTCCTGTAGAAATAATATAAACATTTGTTGAGTTGTGACACACTAAATAATTTTATTTTAGAGACTTCTAAGAGACCGCATTAATGTTTGAACAAAACCACAACAATCAAATTTGTTAGTAAATTGTTAAATTAAATATAAGTTTTATTATAGTTTTTAGAACACATCAACAATGCTGGTCTTTGAACTAAAAAGAGAAAATATTACTTTTACATTTACACATTTCATGCTACATTAATTGAAAATGGAAAAATTAATACTAGTGGATATTATAGTAATATATTAAAATTTGGTCTAAGTATCAAATAGAAGGCTCAAGAATAGGCTCATGAAACTCAAATGTCATTTCAAAAAATAAACTTAACAAAATAACAATATTTATTGATGGCGCCCTCGTCAGAGTAGAAAATTTATTTCAATTTGCTGATTGTCTAAATTACTTTACAATTATATTCTTGGAATTGTTTCAGTATTAATGAACGCAAGACAAATAAAAATTCTCTGATATTAATCTTAATAATCTAAAAAAGTTGAGTTGAATTTCGGAAAAAATCATCAAAATCCAGATAAAAAAGAAAAAAATCGTCATTTCCAATTTTTAGAAATCAGAAAAATATAAAGTCATTATGTATTTCTAAAAGTATTTTGAAATTTTTACTTGAACGAAAACATAAAAACTCAAGTTTATTTAGTCTCGTGCACAATACATATCAAAATACATAAATTTAAACTTTTTATATAAATATTACACCACCTGTGTAATATTTTTATAATATCTTTAGTCCGCTTTCACACTCTTCAATTCTGACTCGTCAAGGCAAGAGAAGGGGAAATAGAATAAAAGGGGTACAATCTTGATGGTACTAGTCAATTTTCTTATTTCCTTTTGTGGTTTTCTTTCATATATGTTTATTTGCCTGAAAAAGTACGAACATTGAATTGACGTGTGTAAATGAAATGACAAGTTTAAAAGAGAATTGAGAAAGAACACGTCAGCTACAATAGAAGAGTGTGAAACAAGACTTGCAGTATTTTATAAATAAATATCTGAATTTAGCATACGAGTATTTTATTAATTCGGGTTAAATTACAATGTGAAAACAATTTAGTTTATTAAGTTTTAAATAACATTTTAATGGCTGTTTTCTCATTAGGCGATTATCTTTTTTCCCAACGAAAAACTGCCGATTAAAGAAATTTGATTTTCTCAATGTCTCATTTGCTTCTATTCTGTCGCAAAATTGACCAGCCCTCATCTGCCGATTATTTATTTGTTGTACAGATAAATTCAATCAGTTGACTGCTGTTCAATATGTGGCAATACCTTGAGTTTAAAAAAAAAAAATTAAATAGAGCTTAGAAAAAATATTTAATAGAGGAATAAACATTAATTTGATGGAGAATGAACTCAAAGAACATGAATTCCAAGTGAATGTTGAAAGAGTTTATCATGCCAGACCTAACTACCTGGCAGACATGGATATTATTTATTTTTTAAAATATTTGTTTTATGATTTAATTTTTTGTTATATTTAAATAATTGGACTATTATTCTTATATTTTTAAACGTATTGGATTAATTACATTTTTATAATTATTGTTCAATAAATCTTTGATTTTTGCTAAATAAAAACTTTACTCTTCGACTGCCAAAATCTGAATGATTGATCATGATTGTGCATGCCTTAAGTTGTTTACTTGTAGTTGTAACGGTCTTTATAACAACAATAATATCATAACCCGTTTTCATACAATTGTCAACAATTTGGACAATTTGACAACAAAAATGACATAGTGAAAACCAAGCATTAGTATTTAAGAAGTAAAACATCATCATTTGCTGGTATAACGCTGCAGAAAACGGACGAGTTTTTTAAAGAAATTATTGTTTAAAAATAAAAACAAATGCAATTGTTTTTAAAAAAGAAGCGTTACGTGTGATTTGAATTATTTATATTTATATTTGTTATAAATATTGCTCTTTATGAGTTATTTTTTTATGAGCTGCAATTAAATAAAGAATGATAAACAAACGCTAACTTTTGAGTGAAATTTATAAATATCTCTCTTTTTTTTATTATTTAAACAATAATACAAAAAAAATATAAATTGCTGCAAATTGTTTTGCTAATTTTAAAATTATTTAAAGTCTTAAACACACACGGAGAAAAAATATAGTTGTGCATGTTTACCACAACAATATCAACACGTTTACAAGATTTTTCAACAATATTATGGTCACTGTAATTAGTTGTAAGATTGCGGTAACCATAATATGTTTAAGTTACGATTCAGATAATTACTACAATCATATATACGATTATAGTAACTATGTATATATTTGTAGCAATCATGTTTATGATGAATCCATTTATCATAATTTGTTGCTCTATGATTATGATTGAGAACAACATAATATTTTATATTCTGATCATCAAAAACATTACCTAATTGCTATAATCATATATATGATTGCTATATTCATGTGAATGGTAACTTAACCACATTATGGTTGCAGAAATCATATAAATAATAACAGTGACCATAATATTAAAAAAAAAAATTAAAAATTTTGAAATAGTTGTGGTAAACATGTATAACTATATATTTTCTCTGCGTGCAGTGGTGTTATTTTTAGTTTGGAAATAAACAAATCGAAAAAAAATTTAAATTGTTAGAAATAAATTTGTAAAAATATTTAAACAAAAAGCTTCAGAGTTCCCTGTAATTAATCAGCAACGAATTTCGTGGCCAATATGGACGCACTCCACTATGGTTGTGTAGGGTATAAAAATCAGAAACTGTAAGTTTTAAGCAGCAGCAAAATTTTTCAAAGTAAATTGCTGTAGCTGAAACATTAAACACATTTGAGACAGCAGGCTACCGACTACAATATGTCAAAAAAAAAAAATACACGCGTTTATATATTGACGACAGCAGGCAACACGACTGCTGATTTTTTCGTCGTTATCAAATTAAACTTATTTTTTTTTAGCGACAAAACATAAACAGTGTTGACCATATAACAAAATATGTAAAGCAAATTAGTGCTTAGAAATATTTATTATTATACTATGTTATTATATAATATTATATACCTGTTATGTTATAAGCGTGACAGTTTTCTTTAGTCTTTAAGGCTTTATTTAATGGCTTTTTTTTTAATTTTCCAGGAACCTGTTCCATAAAAAAATGCTACTTTAAAAAAAAAATTCAATTAGTGGCACCAATGAAATATAAATGAATTGCGTCAACAGCTGTTTATATTTTCATTGTTTTATTTGATTAAAGTTTGTAAAGTTTGTTTAAGATTTATTGTTTAAGATTTATTATTTTTAATGTTTTTATTTACTTTTTTGTTGTATTTTAGTACCTAATAGCTTCTATAAAATCAACAAAATTCTCTTCAGCCATTATGTTATTGAAAAAATTCAAAGAACAATTTATTGTTTATTAAAACGTCAGATTTCGGGATCAGCTGCTGACTATGTAGCTGTCGTTTTTAAAATAATTAAGTAAATGGCTACAGGGCGGCATTTGTACTCGTATAGTCGTGTAGCCTGCTGTCTCGAATGTGTTTAATGCTTGACTGTGCCAGTTAATAACATCACATACATACATAGTAAAGCTCTGCTTTTGCTTGTGTATTTTCTCTTCAACCCTGCAGGAAATGTCAATAGTGAAACTGTACTGACTTACTATTGACACAGTCACCAGTACTAGTGACTTAGTATACCCCAGACAATGCCAATTACTATAGATATTTAACACATGCGTGTCATTGAAAATCCACTACTGACATAGGTACTATTGACAAGGTAGTTCTTTTGGGACCACATTGTCTACACTTTTGGTACTTCTCTGAAATAGAAAATAAAAATGACACCCAGAGTCTTTGGCGGGAATCGAATCCGCAACCCTCTGAATGATAGTCCGGCACACTATCGCCTTGTCTATCGGGGCTCACAATTAAAAAAAAAATAATTGTATAATAATAACCATTGTGACAATGTCGCCAAACCGTCACTGAAATAGTAGACAAAAGTGGTGACTTGGAGACACTTGTCCCCAGATTTCCTTCATGTTAAACATACATACATACGTAGTGCTTGAAAATAGTTAAGCATTTTTAAACCCTGTTTATAATAAAGAAATCATTGTTAAAGCCACAAAGTATACAGAGGTGACAATTTTGAAGTTTCAAAAGTGCTACAATCAGCTCACAAGGCAGTTCTCTTACCCTGCCTTTACACATGCAAGTACTTGCATGCAAGTGCTGTGTACGTATTATATACGAAAACTTATTCAAAAAACTCAAGTAGCTCTGCAATTGAAAAAATGTGAGTGTATTAGTAAAAAAATGTGAGAGTATTGAGTTTTTCGAACTTCACTTGCATGTGTAAACCCCGGGTTAAAAATAGAAAGAAAATATTTTGTGGCAGTATGATGGTAACAAGAATGATAAAATAAAGATTACGCGATGCGCATGATTTTCCGTTATATGACGTAGAAGTTCCATTCTAAGGGTTACCAAGAATGTTTCATGTGTTAGAATTAAAATTTCTTGCGAAAAAGGTATATTTTATGTGATAGTTGGCCACCTTGCAATTGAAATCTCTCTGAGAGTTCTAAAATAAAAGCTGTTTAAAAAAGAAAAATAATCAAAAAAAAACAACAAAAAATTTAAACATGAAGTGAGCAAATGCAAGCAAAACAACAGTAAAAAAACATGTGAGAAAAAATTAGCCAATAGAAACACAGAACGTGTGACGTCACAGTTCCAATATGCGCAGAACATTTTAAAATTTTACGCGCGTTGGCGTAATCTTTATTTTATCATTCTTGGTTGTTAATGTGAAAAAGCAAAGCACAATAAAGCAAAATAAACAAAACAATTTCAGTTAGAATATTTAAATCGAAATTTTTTTTTATATCTTTGTGATTTCAATAAGTTACTGAAATGTATTTTTATTTTAATAATTGTTATACTTTTTAGTATTCATTGTGAAGTTTGTGAAGATGATATAAACGTAGTTTTTTTATGAATTTATCAAACAATACAAAAATACTTAAAATTTAAATGGTAGATCAAGTATGTGCAGTCTTTTTAATTGTCTTACTTCGTCACTATCATCCAAGAGCGATACTGCTAGAATATTTTGATGGTCGCTAAGTCTCTGCAAATAATTTGTACTGTAGTTCCTAATTTCATCTCTTATATATGGCATATTGAGATCGTTGTGAATTTACTAACATTATCAGCAACATATACGAGCAGACAACAATTCTAAATTATTGAATTGTTCTATATAATTGCGGGTGAAGGAAAAGCTCTTCATCGTACAGAAATCTTGTTAAAAAACTATAGAGAAAATTAAATATTTACAACAATATTCGAAAACTCTTGTTAATGTTAATAAAGGTTTTCGATTAAATTATGTTTCCAAATCAAAGTTTAACATTTTATTTGCTTAAATAATATTATATATCGAATTCACTTAAACCAAATTCTAAGTAGTTTATTCATAGAATATGCCAGTTTTGTCCTCGATCCAGCTCAAATAGCTGGTGACACGGGTGAATAAAGCGGAATCACCTTTGGTACAGCCATGAATAGAATCGTACGAAGCCACACCAACTAGGACATCGTTGGCTACTGAAACCAATGGACCGCCAGTATCACCGCTGCAAGTGGAAACACCACCGGTAGTGGAAGCACACAATTTGGAGGAGGTGACGGTATAACCACAATTTTTACAGCATTCACTATTGTCGATGATTTTCATTTCGCCCCATTGCAATTTGTAGGCTAATTTATTAGTAAGGTCGGATTCATAACCCCAGCCGGAGGCAACAACCTTAATACCGACAATGGAGGAGTGACAGCTGGAAATAGAAGGCAATGGAATGGGCTTGATGTTGTCAGTAGAAGTGGTGTCGGGGATATTGATCAAGGATATATCGTTCTCCTTAGTAGATCTGTTCCAGTTAGGGTGGTTGATGATATGTTTGGGTTTGATGGTGTATTTTTTTTAGGGTTGCTACGTTCGGTGGCACCCAAATACACAATACCAATTGTAACACCAACGGTGCATTGAGCAGCAGTCAAAACCCACTGGCTGCCAATCAAAGAACCACCACACCAGAATGATTGTTTACTATATTCTAAATTTAGACCAACTTGATAGCGAAATTGTCCGGCAGTAGCTACCTTGCCTTTGGTTATACCCAACTTTGAATTAGCCACACGAAAGGCAGAGGCGGTGGACAAAGATAAAGCCAGAACGAATACAATTAAGAATTTCATCTTGTTTTAGACAGTGATAGAAACAACTGATGCCTGTTGCCGTTCCGCAACATATTTATATAGTCTGCGGCTTAAAAAAATATTCATATTCCTAAAACAAATGATTCAAATAATATATATAAACTAATATTTAAATACAGTTTTATGTTTAATTGTTGATTTAGCAGAAAAAAAAAAACAGAAACAGAAGGTAAATATAGCCTTGAAATAGTTTATTTCCTATTTTGTATTTAAATAATATTTATTTATTTGGTAACAACAGGTTAAAAAATAATATTAAGATCTACGCATGTAAGATCTTATTGTTTAAACATTTCCAAAGTAATTTATTGTTGTAGAACCGAAGGGTCGCATTACCAGTGATCATAATTCTACTGTCTGTCAATTTTCAGATCAATGACAATCACTTGTATATAGGTTTATGTATGTAGTCCTCATAAGGAAACTATGACCTATTACGGACCAATTATCATGAAGAGATTTGTGCGCATTTAAGTGATTTTCGAAAGTGGTCTTTGTATGGGGACTACGCTCGAATATGAACAGATGCAAACAAATTCATTTGCGTTATAGACGTATAAATTAACAATGTGTCAAATCACAGTATTGACAATATGTAAATATATTTATTTTGTTTTTTATTAAAAAATTTTTAAGCTTGAGGTCACTTTTTGTTTTTTTTTTAAAGTTTTTTTTATTTTTATATATAAATAACTCGATATTTCGATTGCCTTTGGAAATCTTCTTCAGAAGTTATTTTAATATTTAAAAAATTTTCTATGTGAAAATAAATATTTTGATATAAGTTTGAAAGGATTGACAAAAAATTGAAAAATATCTCTTACAGAAAAAATAATTTTAAGTTTTCAAGTACCTGTTTTTCTTTTTTCATTAATTTTTGTCAGTTATTATGTCCTCATATTTTAAAAAAATTGTCAAAGTGACCTCAAGCTTAAAAATTATTTAATAAAAATCATACAAAAAGGTCGAAGAAAATAGAATAAAAATATATTTATTTTGTCTACTTTTGTTCATATTAAATATTTTAATTTACTATAAACAATGGCTACCCTACTATAAGCAAAAAATTATAAACAAACCAAACTATTTGGATGTTTTTGAAAAATTTAAATTAAATAAATAAAAAAATATGTTTTCATCATCATTATACATTGCTTTTACATAAACAGGCATAAAATTGTTTGTGTATATTTACCTTTTTTAGTTTCAGTTTTCATTTTATATTGTTTTTAAAAAGTTTTCTGTTTCTCATATGTACATACGAGGTCTGATCAAAAAAAACGTTATTTCGCAATTTTTTTTTTTTGTGTTATGTTGGTACACATGTCTGTTATATCGATTATGTTGGTAATATCAGCCATTTTGGATTGTCAGTTTGTTTTTTGACAGATAAAAAGGTTAGTCGTGTTTTGGTGTGCTCTTCGATTCTGGGTGTTTTCTGCAGACAAGCCAATAAGCTTCGCATTTTGTGTAAAAAATGAAATTAAATGCCCAAGGACATTTGAAATGTTGACTGTGGCGTTTGGCGAGTCTACTATGAGCAGAACACAAGTTCAAATGTGGTATAACCGTCCTGGTCGCCCGAGCACGTCAACAACCGATGAAAACATTGAAGCAGTGATGGTCACTATCAGAGAGGTTAATGATGATGTTGGCATATCGTTCGGCTCATGACAAGCAATTTTTACGGATGGTTTAGGCAGGAAACGTGCGGCAGCGAAGATTGTTCCAAAATTGCTAAATTTTGTGCAAAAACAACGTCGCATGGACATCGCTCAGGAGCTGTTGAAGATCGTCAACGACGATCCAGATTTCCTCAAAACGGTCCTAACTGGTGACGAATCATGGGTGTATGGCTATAACATTGAAACCAAAGCCCAATGGAAACGTGTTTTCTTCGAGTACACGTACGGTCAATAAGGAATACTATCTTGAAGTCATGCGCCGTTTGCGCGAAGCAATTCGTCAGAAACGCACAGAATTGTGGAAAACCCAATCATGGATTTTGCACCATGATAACGCACCAACCAGCATACGCACACATCGATGCTTGAGCGTGAGTTTTTGGCCAAAAACAAAACCGTTATCATGCCTCAACCACCGTATTTACGGGACTTGGCCCTCGCTGAAAGCATTTTGCTACGATTGAGGAGATAAAGGAAAAATCGAAACAGAAGCAGTTGGCTATACAAAAAAGCGTGTTTCAGAAGTGTTTCGAGGATTGGAAAAAACACTAGCGCCATATCTGCTGGCGATTACTTTAAAGGGGACGAGATAGTTATTGATGAATTAATAAATACTTTTTGAAAAAAAAGAAAGACACTAACGGTTATTTCTTTTGAACGAATGAAATATTTTATTCGTCTTGCTTTCGTTTGTTTGACATTTAAAAACGCGCTACACAAACCATAAAAATGTGTCAATTGTTGTGTTATTCGTGAAATCGTAGGCCGATTCCTATCATTTTCATCATTTTCAACTTCTATAATAAAAAAAGTGTGCAGAATTTCATAATATTATCTGCATTCTATTTGAAGAAAATAGCAAGAAATACCTGAAATATATCGTGGTAATCTGAAAGTTTAATCTATCGGATCCTACTGAACTAATTTTGCCCATTTTTTATGTCAAACATTTCGATGGATCAAAGAATGTTCATTGTTATATAGTATGTATTTTTTTCAGAGTTCTATCCCTACAGACGCGCGGACATGGTTAGATCATTTTAGAATCTTATAAGGACCCAGAAAATATAGACTTGACCATTATTTCGATATGTTACAAAAGGAATGACAAACGTAATATACCCACCATCTTTTTTGTGGCGGGTATAAAAAGACAATCTGTCACCAACAGCTGTGAAAGTTCGTACTTTAATAAGCAACACTGAAAATATCAATCTGCCTAAAAGTATGCCCACTGAATCAAACAAAGTAAATAAAAATACTAACTCTAAAACGGGAACTACACCCAAAACTGTTCAATTTGATAAAAATATCCAAAAATCCCCAGTACAAACGGATATTTAAAGATATATAACTGGACGAAGCCCGAACTCCAACAAAGTGGCGTCTAGTTCAAAAGTACCAAAGGATAATGGTAATTATAGGCCGAACTTTACAAATAGTTTTGTTATATTGCATAATGAAATAAATTATACAACAATAACAAAATCATTTAGACCCGCACCATTGAGAGAGTAAAACTCCAGGAAACTAGTAAAGGCTTTAATTTCGTTAATTGGCGAAACATTCCCCATTAAATTTGAATTTTCTCTGTTTTGTTATTTAAAAAAGTAAGGAACCTCGCAATGGATTTGTGCTGATGTCTGTAAAGCCCAAAAATATTGGTCCAACACCCACCTTAAAGTATACCGATCGACTTAGAATCACTTTCTGAGGCGATTTAACGATGTCCGTCCGTCTGTCCGTCCGTCTGGTTGGCTGTCCATGTAAAGCTTGTGCGCAGAGTACAGGTCGCAATTTTGAAGATATTTCGATAAAATTTGGTACGTGATATATCTCCAGCTCAAGGACGGATGGGATTGAAACTGGTGGAATCGGACCATTATTTCTCCTGGGCCCCCATACAAATGTCCTCCCGAAATTGGGGTTTACTGATCATAAATGTTTGAATTAAATGGAGCTAAATCACATCTAAAAATTTTGTGAAGATCGGTTTATAATTAGTCGTAGCTCCCATATAAGGCCCACATCCGAAAATTACTTTAAAGCGCATAACTCACTCAAAAATGATGGTATCCAAATAATACTTAACGCAAATATATTTTATATGTATACATAATACGGTACAATTTTAGTATGATCGGTTCATAATTAGTCGTAGCTCCCATATAACCCCACATCCGAAAATTACTTTAACAGTCATAAATTTCTTAAAAATGTTGGTTATCAAATAAAATTCGACGCAAATAAGTTTCTTATATACAGAAATAATGACACCTCATTTTATAACGGTCGGTCCATAATTAGTCGAAACTCCCATATAAGACCTTCTACGTAATTCACTTTAACCTTCATAAATCTTTTAAAAGTATTTAATATAATATAATATTTATATTCACAGAAATCATGACAATAAATTTTGGTACAAAATAGGTTATATATCCCATATAACGCCCATTTCTGAAAAACTTTTTTATACATATACTAGGTGTAGGGTATTATATGGTCGGGCTTGACCGACTATACTTTCTTACTTGTTTTTATTTGGAATGTAACCCCGACGCAAAGCAACGTATTGCGGTACAAATAAATGAAAATGAAAAATATAAAGTATAACTTGACTTTTCTGACAACGAACCGTGTGAACAAAGCTTTAGAATTGCTAATAAATTTACTTTAAAAGTGTAGGAAGTTGAACTTTTGTTAAAGGCCAAATACAAACACAATTAATTTATTTTATAAATAATGTGTTACTCAACAAATAACTTTCAGTAAGTGACAAATAATATTTGAATATAAAATAAAAATGCTCAATCTATAAACGAAGTATTTGTATTGCAAAATGTAAAATCAAAATATTTTAGCAAAATGTTTAACATACTTATTCTTAATTAATTAATTAGTTAATTAATTTATGAAAATCTTTTACTTTTTAGCATTCCAGATGGAAACGCTTGTATGTACATATTACATGAATATGACTTCATTTACTTAGAAGAATTACTAGAATTGTTAGTTACGAGTATGTATCAAATGTTTTAAATCCATAATTTAATTCTTCAACTGACAGTCATTAATGCTGAGCGTGTTGTTTTTTTTATTTAGAGATTTAAGAGACATTTAACGTTTGTATTTTCAAGTCTTTACAAAAGTAACAATTTATGTAAGTATATAAGCTGCTAAAAATAAAAATTAAACTCATACTAAACAACTGACATGTTTATAAATAAAACAGTAGACCAATATACTAAACATTAGAGTGGTTCGAAAAAAAGTTGTGTCAGTTAATTTTTACATTATAATTCCAGAAATAATTTTTTTTTTTGCCACGCCTACAAATACCGCCCTTTTAGTATTTTGTTCACCGTGTCGCTATTTTAAGTCCGAACTTAACATTTTTATACCGGTAGTCATGGCTCTATAAGGGCTAGATTTCTGTCCTTAATCATTTTTTACTACCACGTCAAATTCTAGTCATGACTTTTAAAAACACGATGCTAACAAAAGTTTTTTGGAATTTTTTTTTTCTTTTTTTTTCAAAGTCAAGACTAGAATTTGACGTGGTAGTAAAAATACCGGTATACAAAATGTTATTATCGGACTAAAAATAGCGACCCAGTGAACAAAATACTAAAACTACAAGTATTTTGGCAAAAAAAATTAAAAAAAATATTTCTGAAATTGTTTTGAGATTATCTTTAATCCTAGGCGGTGACTGATACAGCTTTCTTTTCGAACCACTCTAGTGTACATACACATACATATTTGAGTCTTATGAACAGTTAAAATAATTTGAGTAATTTCATTCAAATTAAAAAAGTGTTCTACAGGCTGGTCCAGGCTCGTGCCAAAGTAAATATGGGATTAAAGAATACACTTTCAGCTTTCTGCTTTTTAATCTTCTAAAGTTCTATTCCGTTGAAATTCCATTTTGACTAAAATTCTCCAGGTATAACGGGTACAGTGCTACAGTGTTTCTTAAAGACTACTATCCAACCAATATTATAAAAAAATTTCAACGCATTATCGATAATAGTTTGCGAGAAATGATCAAATTTACAAAAATTACATTTTTCTAAAATAACGCAAAATATTTGTTTTTAACAGCATACCATGCCCAAAATGGCCATTATTTTGACCTAATTTTTTGGCTACCTTAGTTTTAATATGTTTACTATATATGAATGCCATTACAATCAGTGACAACAACAAATTAGACTTTTGGCCGATGAAATTAAATTCTGAGCCACCGTGCGCCAATTAAAAAAGTGTTGCCAACTTGAAGTTCTATAAATAAAAAATAAATAAAAATAAAAAAACACCCTACATACATATATGTATTTACCGAATGTCAAGAAACCATTCTATATACACAAATTAAGTTGTTATCAAGTAAATCTATTTTTGCTGCTTCAATTATTTTCTCTTTAACTGTATGTAGGTTTGTGTTAATAATTGCTACTGGGAATTGATATGTAGTTATTACCTAATGTCCAAAAAATATTAGATTAATTTCATTAAAATATATGTATGAATTTCAACTTATATTATTTGTTTACTTTGTATGAAATAACAAAAAAAAC
This sequence comes from Bellardia bayeri, assembly GCA_950370525.1. Lineage (NCBI taxonomy): Eukaryota > Metazoa > Arthropoda > Insecta > Diptera > Calliphoridae > Bellardia > Bellardia bayeri. The sequence goes on along the minus strand of OX493266.1, from coordinate 1,455,899 downwards.
AGTTTACTTTTGGGAATTTATATTTTTTTTAAAATCTCTGGTAACTTAAAAATAAAACTATACAATCTTTTTATATCCACCACCAAAAAGATGGGGGTATATTACGTTTGTCATTCTGTTTGTAACACATCGTAATAGTGGTCGTAGAGCCAAAAAGTCTATAAATTCTGGGTCCTTATAAAATTGCAAGACGAATAGAGAGCTTCAAAAAAAGACTTAGACTAAACATTATTTGATCTACCGAAATGTTTGGTATTGAAAATGCCAAAATCGGGCCAGTAGGATCCGAGTTATAGATCAAAGTTTCACACTACCTCGATTCATATCCAGATGATAAAATTAAATTCTGCAAAACTTATTTTTATTAAAGAACGACAAGCCCTGTTCAAAATGGTAGGAATCGGTCCATGATTTCTCATATCCCCCATACAATATGGCTTTGTGGTACATACATAAATGTCTATAGAAAATCCGTATCCATACAAAATTCTCAAATACATAATAAGTTTCATACAAAGTGAAATCTCAAAACGATATTTTGTTTACATCGGTCCATATTTTGACCGTAGCCCCATACAAATACCATTTCCGAAAATCACTTAAATGCGCATAAATCTTTTATAAAAATCACCAACAAGTCGAAATTTAACACAAGTAATCCGTAGATACATAAAAATTGTCGTAGTAAATTTCATGATGATCGGATCATATTTGACCATAGCCCCCATATAAAGTCAGTTGCCTAAGGTACTTAATTTATATTTTATTAAAGTAAATCTCTTTATGTTACACGTTGCAAAAATATAAATAAATACAACAATTTAAAATCCGTAAAATTTTAGATACAACAAATATTTTAATAGAAAAAGCAACACATTTTATTTCTTATTAAATTTTTATTTATTTTTGTTTTAATGAAGATATCGAAGAAAGGCTTTTTTCATTAATTTTTTTTTTTTTTTTAACACAATTGAGTTAGGCCTTTTTTATATTAAGCCATCGATATACTCGTATGTATAAGAAATTGTGAATATAAAATAAAATAAGTAAGAGTATATAATAAGTAATAAGTAAGAGTATATAAGAGAATCTTATACACCCTTCACCTTTGTTGTGGATGCATAATTATATTATATACATACATATGTATGTATATTATATTAATACACTTTGTTTGATAGTTTTGTTGATGAAATTTTCAGAGGTTGTCTTGGATTTTTGCTCATATCTCCGTTATTTATGGACGATTTTGCTGATTTTCGAAAGCATGTCTGACAGAATTATTGAAGATTTGAATCCCGAAGATATCTGGGTCGGAAAATTATATTGTGGAAATTACAAACGGAATGACAAACTTATATATATCCTTCTCATGAACGTGAAGGGTATAATAAAATTTAATTACAAACAGACTCATATGAAACACACTTAAGTGATCAGACTTCTATTAATATGTAAGCGTCTTCTACATATTAAGAAGTTAAGGTGGATTTTGAAGTAGCGTAAACCTAACCCTGAGAATAAAGTTTAAATATTAAATAATAAAACATCCAATTGGAAATGATCTTAAGAAACTTATTTTCTTTAAAAAGACAATAGATAAAAACGTAATTTATATGTACATTATATTTGCTTTTGAACTGCCTCTATTTAAACACCAAAAAAGTTAAATCCAACAGAAGCTATGATTAATTAATTCAATAATATTAACGTGACGTATGATTAATGTCAATTATTATGAATTAAGCAGCAATGAAAAAATGCTCATACGCTTTAATTATGTTGTGCAGAGCAAATAAAACTAATGGGGTTGAATGAATGAAACAAATGGACAATGTATAGCAATGTTAAATTGTGCATACATACGAGGTCTGATCAAAAAATAATCGTTATTTTAAATATTCTTTCAAAAAGTGTGTAAAATAATAAAACTAATTAACGTCATAATGAAAAATAGCAAATAAACTAAAAATTTTGTAGAGAATAAAGTTGTATTCGAATAATTTTTAACGTATAATCGGAAGTAAACTAATTAAGTAATAATAAAAACTTCATGTTAATTAGTAGATAAGAATATTCTGGTATAAGTTTTGCTTTTTAAAACGAATAAAAAATTAATCGAATAATTTTGAACGAATCATTGGCTTTAAACAACTAATTCTGCACAAAATTTCCATCATTGACAAATATAAATGGATGAAAGAGCTTTTTTGCAAAGAGACCAAAAAAAAACCTGTCTATATATGGATATATAAAAGACTTGCAATGGTGCGATAGATATCAGGCGTATGCTTCTTTAGGACAATCACAGATTATCGAAAACTGATCCACAGCTCAAGTTCCGTTGCTGTCCTACATATACAAATACATAAATATAAATTTTTAGTACTTTATTGTTTATTGATTATAAAATTTCATATATTATTAACACTCCTTTATATCAGTTACGAAATTGTTTAAGGTTGCAGGCAGATTTAATACCTGCATATATTTAATCTTATGTTTGTTGAGATTTATTTTTATTGTAAAAGAAAATATTATCTTATAAACTATTAGCCATGAGTTGAATTTTATATGAGAATGAATTTTTAAGTGACAGAGAACATGTACAAAAAGCTCTATGAGCTGGAAACGTTTTTCATTTACAATATTGTCTTATATACTGCGACCACTTGGTAGAAGTCAATGGTTTGTAACTAACCCCAAGACTTTGAACATTTTTAAATTCAGTATGAAAAAAAATATTTTTTGTCCTCATTGAACTTACTTTTTGATTTAAAATCTTTTAGTGGCATACATAGTATTTGTGTGTTCTCTATAAATATTGTGGGTAATACAGTGAATAATTGAATGGAAAGTGTTTAAAGTTTTAAAAAGATTCACTTCTGCTTGCAATTGCTAGAAAAAATTGAACAGAAAATTGCAGATAATTTTTTTTTTGCTGGAAAACTTGTTGCTTCTTTACAATATTTTAAATAATTTTTTTTACTTCTTACTATTGTTAACCTTATCAAAGATGCTTAATATTATTGCAAAAAAAAAAAAACTTATACATTTATCAGAATTATGGAACTACTTGACTTCACTTAGTTTTGAAACATACATATTACCAAATTAACATACAGCTAGGTGAAAGTAATTAAGGACAGTAGTATTCAATAAACGCTAAAATTTAACACTTTTATTTTTTTTATACCCACCACCAAAAAGACATACCCTCATCTTACGTTTATCATTCCGTTTATAACACATCGAAATAATGGTCGTAGAGCCAAAAAGTCTATATATTCTGGGCCGATCTAGTCATGTCCGTTCGTCTGTCCGTCATTTGAAATCACAATAGAGCTTCGAAAAAAAATCTATCGAAATGTTTTGAATTGCAAATGGGCAAAATCGGTCCAGCAGGATCTGAGTTATAGATCAAAGTTTTCAGATATTTTTTGCTGTTTTCTTCAAATAAAATGCAGATAATAAAAAAAATAAAATTTTGCACATTTTTTTTTATTATAGAAGTACAAATCCTGTTGAAAATGGTAGGAATCGGTCCACGATTTCTCATAGCTTCCGTACTAATGTCTACCCGGAATATGGCTTTATGGGCCATAAATGTCTATAGAAAAGTCATATCTAAACAAAATTCTGCAATAACAAGATTAAGTGAAATCTTAAAACAATATTTTCTTTGCGTCGGTCCATAATTTTGACATAGCCCCATATAAAGTCTACTTCCGAAAATCACTTAAATGAACATAAATTATATTTAATAAGAAAATATTGGCATAAATTTGTTTCCACCAAGGCAATTTGTTTCCGCCTTCTTGTGTTTGACACTGTTTCGTTGATGTTTGATTAAACAAGTATGGCAAATAAATGTGCACAGTGTGAACACATTAATTATTTTTTGCGATTTTGGCCAAACATCGCTGTCAAATATTTACGTAGTCTGACTTTACCTTTAGCATTTTGTTACCTGTCAAGTGATTTATTTATATCGTATTACATATGTACTATGAGCAATTTAAGCAATAAGAATTGTTTCGTGTAAATTACCATTATGCTGATTTTTGGAAGTGGGCCTTATATGGGAGCTATAATAAATTATGGACCGATCTGCACAAAATTTGTAGATCTGATTTGGCTTCATTTACCACTCATTTGTGGTGAAATTTGTTTGCATACTTGCATAATCCAAATATATATGATCCGTAAACCCCAATTTCGGGAACACATTTGTATGGGGGCTAGGTGAAATAATGGACAATTTTCCACCAGTTTCAATCCCATTCGTCCTTGGGCTGAAAAAGTTTCACGTACCAAATTTTGTCAAAATATCTTTAAAGTTGCTACTTGTACTCTACGCACTAGCTTCACATGGACAGCCAGCCAGACGGTCATACGGAGGGACATCGTTAAATCGACTCAGGAAGTGATTCTGAGTCGATCGGTATAATTTGGGGTGGGTGTTGGACCAAGATATCTGGCCGTTACAAACATCAGAACAAATCCAATATAACCTCCCCACAGTTGTGAATTGCACAAATATTTTTTAGTTTTTAAAAAGAATGAAAAAAATATCTTTAAAAAATATTGTATTTGTTTTATTTATATTCCAAAGCTTCTCTACATATGTAATATTTTAAAAGCAGCAAAGTATTTGTATGTAGTTTTCTAAAAAATTAAGGTTATTTATTTAAACCTTTTTTTAATTTTAAATAAAACACTTCCCAGTACGGCTAAAGGACGAATTTTCCCTGTAATGTGTTGTGCGATCCACTGTTCAGTCGACCATGAATGGACGGGCCCTGACTAAAGAGCGTGTATTGCACAAAAAACTGCGTGTTTCAGGAACAAGTTTCCTAATTTCAGCAGAACACATTTCATTATATTATGGATAGTAGAGTGAAACACAACCCACATTGCCAAGATGCTGCAATGAATCAATAGAGTTGGATACCCTAATGTCACCGATAAGCAACTTTGCCCTCTCCTGTACGCGGTCGACTAACTCTAAAATAGATTTCGAAGCACCGGCCTATACATGAGAGTTTTATTCTATTTTCAGTCGAATATAGGTGGTATAAATAGTAAGATCAGTTGGAGTGAAGTATTTCCTACAGCGTTTTAAAATACCAAGGCACTTGAACGCTTCTTTTGACACTTGACAATTCAGCGGACATCACACTGGATTCTCATGCCTAGAACTTCAAGAGCGTTTGATTCCTTAATATTTATACCGCCCATAAAAACAGATAAAGCAACATGATATTAATCGAAATGCCGGAAACACATTATTCTGAGACGTTATTGCTTTGAGAGCTTTTCCCATAAGGAATTGAAAAATGATACTAAATAAATTTCTGTGGCAAAAACCTTTAAATGAATCATCCTATATACATATATACAACTCATACATCATTAATGACATGTAATCAGATTACATTGATTGTGTTTTCACTAAAAAATAAATAAATAAATATTTAAGTAAAAATATGTTTGTTTGGTATTATGATAGCAGCTAGGATTATTTGTTTTCATTATAAAAGGACATTGAAAGTGAAAAGTTCAAAGGCAAAGAGAAGGAGAAGGAGAAGGAGAAAAAAATAATATTTCAGCGTCATAGTAAATTATATGGCAACAATAAATAGAACATTTCAACTTTAAGTTAGTAAATATACAACGTTATGCAACATATGCAGTAATTTAGACTAGAAATCTTTAAATAAAAAGTTTAATAGCTCCATAATGAGAACGTTGCGACTTTTTTCTGCGAAATTTCTCCTTGCGATTCGAGTTTATAAATGATATACGTAGTAGAGAGTACGGGGTAGCTATTTGACATTTCTCTTTTGCATCTTCCTTTCTCTTGTCTTATTTTCATTTCATTTGCCAGCAGTGTTGCCAGTGTTGTTGCTTTACGAATACCATGTACATACATAAAATACATATAACAAACCTTCAAATATTCGCCTATTAAAGCGCCTAGGCAACAAACTCAAAACTACTGTTTGCAAAAATATATTATTACACATATTTGTTATAAATTTGCAAAACTAAAAACTAGGTCTTATATGGCAACACTTCTTCGAATGAGCGAAATATAAGAAATGAACAATTTAATGTCAAAATGTTGCAAGAATGGTGCAACAAATGTTTCATCATGTGAACAGACACCAAAAGAGAACATTAGCAGAGTCGCGGCGACAAATCGCAGCGTGTGAACCCACACTAAGGTACGGTCACACTTGGCAAATATATTTTTTGAACTTTATTAAAAAAAGTCGTTTATCAGGACAAGACACAATAAATATTCAGTCTTATTTTAATTGATGCTGTTGCACTGGCCACTCCATGAACTCAATATTGTTGTCAATGAAACTTTTCTGCTTTTCTGCTTTTATGTTTTGGCTCGTTGTCTTGTTGGAAGATCTAAATCAATGGCATTTCGTCCATGGCATAGGGTAGCCATAACATTATTTAGTATATCATATAGTAAATACGTGGACCCACTCTGTAATATGAAAAGCATCCCTATACCATAATTCTAGAACCTCCAAGCTTTACCGATGTGAATGGTCGATTGTATTCTGCGTTTGGGGGACATGTGAACTAGAATCTTTTCCACCAAATAAAAAATAAAATCAAAAGAACTGGTTAATAAAAATGTAGTATGATCAGATATCAAATAAATAACAGAAGTGCTATTATTTTCGCCGGCACTGTATAATGTGTGTTTAAGATTATTAAAAGATTTCTTAATTTTTATGAAAATACTAGGTCTTAATAATTTACCCGAACAAATTCATGTAAGGAACCATGACGTCCACTACGTATGATTAATATGAGTTTAGAAAATATACATATGTATACTAATATTATTAATCATACGCACAGTGTGGCAGAATAAAAAAAAACTTTTTTAATAAATCTCGCATTTTTAAACGACAAATCAAATCGAGATCAGATGTCAAATTTTACATGGACATAGCCAAGGAGTATTCGAGTTTAAGTTTTAAATATGGACCCCACAAACCATCCAAAGGCGGAGTTGTAGGTGCTCAAAATAGGGCATCTGTTTTTTTTTTAATTCTTCGGATATCTATTTTTAGATTTTCTAAAAGTTGTGCAATGTGCTGGCAATAAGAAACAAAATTTTCAAATGAGATAATAACTCTGTACTATTTTACTATTCACACAATACAAAATTGTTAAAACACAATTTACTCTGCCTAATTCCTTTTAAAAATTCATTTTAATTTGTCTATTTCTTTCTTTTTAAATCATATATCAAAACTATATTCTTATTCTAATTACTAACAAAATGTATTATTTTTTTGTTATTAAAATTATATTTCATTGCACAACAAATATACATTTTGAGAACATAATTTTATTATATACAGAATATATATCTATTTAGTACTTTTGCCCCACTGTTTCGTGTATATTCTCACCACTTGCGACAAAAAGTACACAAAGTATCGTATGTTTAGTTACTAGTTACTTTTTGCACACTTGTAGTTCGCGCCAATTCTAATTAAGCTATTTACTTAATACTTTTTCGGAGCATATAAATACTCATTTCGTATGATCACGTTACATTTATTATCCCGTTTTTAAAGAGTCTATACTAAAACTAATACCTAAATGATTGATAAGAAAAGCAAAGTGTGCTTAAATTAGTGCAAAATTATATAATTTTAAAATAAAATATAATTTATATTTAAAAGAAAAGGAAATTTCGTTACTGTTTCTTAAATTTTATAAACTGGTTGCATATACGAGTATTTATACTAATAAATCATCTTTGGTGCCAATCTACTTCGGTAAGGTTTTAATCTTATTTCATTTTCCTCTTACATTTTAATTTTACTGGTGAAAACCTATATGTTATTACAGACTTGGCACCAAATAATTAATTTACTATTAACAACTCCCGAACGTCCGAGCGCAATACCAAAATTTGGCTCCAATTTTTCTTTGAAAACTTTTGAAAGAAAATTCTTGATCATCAAAAGAAGTCTTAAAAACCCTTATCTTCATATTGCACCTACGTCGTAATATTTCCTAAAGTATCCTTTGGAAGACAATATTTAATATACGTAAAGCATTTACATATCTACACCTGAAAAGAAAAGAAGAACCAAAAGTCGGCATCTACATCATCGGTAAATGCGTTCAACCGGAATAATTAACACTTTTATCGTGTTAATAGAGTAACTTTTATATGATTCAAAAAAAAAAAAAAATTAAATTCAATTTGGTCACCCTATTAGAATAAAATCTAATCATTTTACATTATTTTTTTTAAATTTAGAAATGTATAAGTTTTCTAGTAAATTTTCAAGATAATGTTGATAGACCTCTAGAAACATGTTGCTGTATACATAAATAACATAAAAAGAAGAAGAAACAAAAACATAAATCTCTCATCGATCACATCGAAGTTAAACTATATAATTTGTCTCCCTTCAACATATATAGCATAGCATTGCTGAATGGCCATTCATCGATGGAGAAACCTGTGACAAATGTAAGTTACAAATCTTATTAACTTATACCTTTATATTGATGCATAATTAGTATTTTTCACAACTTCATAAGTAAAGCAAGAAATTTAAAATAAATTTAAAACAAAAAAAAAAAAAAAAAGGAGAACCTAAAATGTGGAAGTAATATAAATATAATAAGTGGTGAAAAATTCTATATGTACGAAAAATATTATTTACAAATTATAAAGTTTAAAATTGGTGTGAAGAAAATTAGAAGTGAGAATAAAAATTAAACATAGAAAAAGAAAAAGTAAAAATTTTGTGAAGACTAGAAAATAAATTGTATATACAGCAAAACGAAAAAATGAAGAAATCTAAAGAAAAAGGAATTAAAAAGATTGAAATATGAATTCATCATAAAATATAAGGTAATTTTTATAAAAACTAACTAAATTGCACATGCATTAAATAATTATAATTTATCTACGTTTAATTGTTAGTGATTAGGATTATACCCCCCTTCAATTAATTTAAACCTACAACTCTGTTCGTCTATAAATTTTCGTATTCCTTCTCTTTTTCATATTCTTCTTAACCTACTTAGTTTGACCCAATTTCGGTATCTTCTATGTCACATTTTCGCAATTATTAAAATGAAATACAGGGTGAAAAGACCAAACTTGAATACACTTATATATTGATTTTCTAATATTTATATAAATTAATTTTTGGGCAAATAGATTGTTTAAATATATATTTTTTATTTTAAGAAAATGCTTTTTTGTAGAATGTATTATAAAATGAATTATAACTTAGCTATCGGTTGATATTATTTTATAGAATTTAAAAACAATTATTATAAGATTGAGTATATATGTTTTCAATTGAAATTAAGAAAAAAAATAAAAACATGAATTTCTAAATCTTAAACTTTTGATTCTTGAGGCAAAGTAGAGCTTGGTAGCAATTATATTTGGGATCATCTAATAATATTAAAAGAGTGTTCTTGTAGATGATCATGGTTGGGAGGGATATGGTTGCTTAATTAACATCTAAATGCAACATAACTTATAGATGCAAAGAATTTCAATAGGATAGCTACAATGTTCAAATTATATTTCACTTTTCGCTGTTGTTGTTTAGCCTCTCTCATCTTTAAATACTTTTATTTCAATTTGCATGCAATTAAAATAAATATTACTATGTGGTCTTAATTACATCCAATGTTAAGTTCAATTACCCCACCCATTTGCCGACGAGCCAGAGCCGGAATAACAAAAGCATGCAAGAACTTAACTACAGCTCATTGCAAGAGGTTTCTCTTCTTTTTGGTTATATGCTACATAGATAATAATAATTTTTGGCGCCCAACGTGGGGCCCACACTGAGCAAAAGACTTAAAACCAAATTTACACCTTAATTATAGTCACAGTGGGTCTTTAGTAATCTCTGGTAATAAAATATCCCAAAAATCTCTCAAAATCTAACATTTTTATCTACAAAATACTATATGTACATATATCTTGGAATTCATTTCTTTGAAATATAATTTTGATTAATGACCAAGATATAGATTAATATCTTTTTCTTCTTTGTTGTGTTTTCTTTATCTTTTGTTTGGAAGCTTGAAGCTGAATTAATTTGGCTCCATGCCAGCAAAAGAAAACTACTAATATATTTTCTCTGAACTGTATCGGAAATTTGATTTCGTTATTTTAGACTAATTCAAAGCCATCAGATCCATTCTTCTATTTACTTTTTAATTACTTTTCTTTCCTGAGAGATTTCCAATTTCAAAACTCATATTTTGTTTATTATTCTTGCATCTAAATTTAATTTATAGCTACTTAGTTCAAAATATTTTGCCGAAAAGAATCAAAACGCATCATTTTTATTGATTTTTGTGTATATATATGGAATTTTTTTTTCTATTGCTGTTTATTATGTTTTCAAAAACCGTAGATATTATTTAGGCTTTTCTAATAAGGCTTATGTCAGTATTTTTTTTAGTTTTTTTTGCTGGTCAACTCATTGACACTATTAACTGAACTTCAAAAAGAGTCTGTTTTGAAATTTAGATTTTTTTTTTTGTTAATGTTAACTAAAACTATACCAATAGATATATCTACTTTTTATTTCGATCATCATTTCTATTAAACACTATCATTATCAATAGCTTTTAGAATAGAACCTAATTATTATTGTAGTATCAGTTGTACTTATTTCAAGTTATTTTGCTGTAAACTCTAACACTTAGTCACAAATAAATCAAAACAAATCGTATAATTAATGAAATTTTCACTTATAAAGATTTCGAACCATTTTAAGCAAATCTCACCTTATTTTACTTCAAACCAACTCATTTACCAGTTTAGCCACGATAGGTTTTTATTTTTACTGAAAAATCCCCAATTTTTGTCCCCAATTAATATAAAGTATATGTGTTTTGGCTTTGTACCTTTAAATACAAATTTAAAATGCCACTCAGACATAGCAATGAGAACTTGGCAGATTGTGCTCCTAATTCTTCATCTCAAGCACCAACAACAGCCCCAATACAAGCAGCAATCCAAACAACAACACAAACACCAAAACAAGCTCCACCCCCTGAAAATTTATTTATTTGTGAAATTTGCAGGAACCATATTTCAATAAAAGCTCAATCTATAAAAACTGTTTGCAATCACCTTTTCCACAAATCATGTTTTACAAAATCTACACATAATAAACCAAATTGTCCAACCTGCAATATTCAAATCACCCTTCCAAGTAATTCAAATCAACAGCCGCATTTAAATTTATCTGCAACTATGATGACTCGTAACAAAGCTCGTAAGCAACAGTTAGATGAAAATCGTGCTGCTAATTTTTCGCAGTATAGACCTCCATCAACTCCGAATTCTACCCATACTAATGAATCTTCTCCTGAAAATACTGAAAACCAGAGACAAATGATACGTAATTTGGTCACGGCCGCTGTAAGGACACAACAAGCGGAAATGTTAGTTTCGCTTAATGAACAGCTATCTCAACTTATTCAGACAAACATTGAAACAGGATTTCGTAGACTAAGTTTAGATCACAATATTCGTGCTGGAAATTATATTGCGAATGTTAATAACAATCGTGTAGATTTTACTACCAATACTCAAAACCAAGGTGTAGAAGGTCAAAGTTTAGATCAACTCTTAGGTCTGCCGGCATCTGGCAATAATAATAATAATATTAATAATAATATTGAAACAGATTTTCATCTCCAACCAAATTCCAATATTTTAAGATTAAATTCAGGTTTCTCTACAGATTTATCTCTTCGCCCTGACAAAATAAGTCAAATTATAAGCAATTGGAAGCTTAAATTTTCCGGTAATTCGTTTGGACTTTCAGTAGATGCATTCCTCTATCGAGTTGAAGCCCTTACAAACCAGACATTAGGCGGAAATTTAGATTTGCTTTGCAAAAATGCATCTGTCCTCTTCGACGGTAAGGCAAGCGACTGGTTCTGGCGCTATCATAAGTCTGTAAGGGAAATAAAATGGCCAGAATTATGTTTATCACTTCGACGACAATTTAAAGACACAAGAACCGACATGGATTACCGTGAGCTTATTAGGGACAGAAAGCAGAAGATAGGAGAAAGTTTTGATACTTTCTATGACTCCATTTTGGAGCTTGTTGATCATTTAGAAGGACCAATACCAGAATTATCAATGATCGAAATTTTGCGAAGAAATCTCTTGCCTGAAATTCAGCATGAGATACTAAATTTGCAGATATTTTCTGTTGCTCATTTGAGAGACATAATTAGAAAACGGGAATATTTCTTACAGGATGTTAAGAAAAGAAATTTTGGAAATAGACCTTTAGTATACCCAAAAAAAGTATCTGAGTTGTATGAAGACGAGAAGTGTCAGATTTTGGACTCTGCAAATGAAACTGATGTATCTGAATTGAATCTTATCTGCTGGAATTGCAGGAAGCAGGGACACAGATACCAAGACTGCCTCTCTGATCGAAATGTGTTTTGCTACGGATGTGGTACTGCAAATGTTTGTAAGCCCACATGCACAAAGTGTAATCCACAAAAAAACTGCCAAATGAGTGCACTTCCCAGTGCACGCAGACAGAGCCAGATCAAGAAGACCGACAGTTCCACCAGCACGGATTAACTTTTCTTCCCAAAATTACAAATTCTCAACTTCTGAACCCAGACTTACAAAATGACAAACGTAAACTAACTCCAATTATACCTTTCCATATCAGAATGAAAAATTACCAGAAAGTTCGATTAAAGATATTTAATGAAGAAATAACAATGAAACCAAATCGATCTGCTGTACGTATGAGGAAGTTTTGGTTAGCAATTAAACAAAAACAAAGAAATATTATTAATAGCATATTTGAAAAGAAAAACGACTTACGGCCTTACGCCGAAGTTTACCTTTTTGAAGAAAAAGTAAGTGGACTACTCGATACAGGTGCATCAATATCCTGTATTGGTGGCACATTGGCTACAAAATTTTTAGAGTCTGGTAGACCATTTAAAAAAATAAATTCAAACGTTTTAACAGCAGACGGCCTGTCGCAAAAAGTAATTGGTATTGTACATACAACAATAGTTTTTAGATTTGTTGAACACCCTATAGATTTGTATATTATTCCTAGCTTAACACAACCACTATATCTCGGCATTGACTTCTGGAAAAGATTTAATCTTTTGCCAAACAATTTCTTTCAAACCTTAAATGTTTCTGCCATAGAAAGCTCTGACTCTCTTCTTCTTAATGAATGTAATTTGGACGAGAAGGAAAAACAGAAACTGCTCAAAATTGTAAATTTATTCCCATCCTTTTCAAGAGAAGGACTAGGCAAAACGTCTGTAGTTAGTCACGTGATAGATATAGGTGAAGCTAAACCAATTAAGCAACGGCATTATCCCGTCTCGCCAGCCATAGAAAAACTAATGTATGACGAGGTTGATAGAATGATTAGTTTAGGCGTGATTGAAGAATCGAATAGTGCGTGGAGCTCACCTTGTGTTCTTGTTCGAAAACCGGGAAAGAACCGCTTATGTTTGGATAGCAGGAAGGTAAACGATGTGACTGTTAAGGATGCTAGGTATATTACAAGTTTGGATCTTAAAGATGCCTTCTGGCAAATTCCTTTAGATCCAAAATCAAGGGACAAAACAGCATTTACAGTCCCTGGACGGCCGCTATACCAATACAAGGTTATGCCGTTCGGACTCTGTAATGCACCCCAAACTATGTCTCGTTTGATGGACAAAGTAATTCCTGCCTATTTACGGAATGAAGTATTCATATACCTAGATGATCTTCTTGTGATTTCAGATGATTTTGACAAACACTTAAATGTTCTAAAAATTGTTGCAGAAAGTTTAAGACAATCTGGACTGACGATTAACGTGGGTAAAAGTAAATTTTGCATGGAAGAGGTAAAATATTTAGGGCATATCATTGGTAAAGGAGTAATTCGGACTGATCCGGACAAAATTTCAGCAATCTTGGACTATCCGACACCGAGATCAGTAAAGGAAGTTAGACGTTTTCTTGGAATGACTGGCTGGTACAGGAAATTTATTGAAAATTATGCGTCTTTATCCTATCCACTAACAGATTTGCTTAAAAATAAAAGAAAATTCTCTTGGAATCAAGAGGCGCAAGGTGCATTTGATAAATTAAAATCTCTTTTAAGTTCAGCTCCTGTATTGCACAGCCCGGATTTTAATAAACCTTTTTTTATCCACTGTGATGCATGCAAGACAGGTATAGGAAGCGTATTGGTCCAGTTAAATGCGGAGGGCGATGAAGTTCCTGTGGCATTTATGTCAAAGAAACTTAACAAAGCCCAACGAAATTACTCAGTGACCGAACAGGAATGTTTAGCTGCAGTAATAAGTGTAAAAAAATTTCGTCCTTACGTGGAGGGGCAGGAGTTCACTATAGTGACAGATCACGCATCACTAAAGTGGCTTATGTCTCAAACCGACTTAAGCTCGAGATTAGCAAGATGGGCACTTAAATTACAAGGCTTTTCATTTAAAATCCAACACAGAAGAGGCACCTTAAATATCGTTCCAGACGCTTTGTCCCGTACCAACTCAGAAATTCTAGATCCGTCCGAAAGCAAGATTGATATGGTTGTGAATAGTCTGTCCGAAGACCATGGAATTTTCATCGACTTAAAGTCACCATATTTTCAAACGGATGAATACAAAAATCTAATTAAAACCATCAATGAAAACCAATTCAAATTCCCCGACATTAAAGTTTTGGACGGTTATGTATATAGGCGAACAGAACATGCAACTGGAGAGCAACTCCATGATGACCTTTGCTGGAAATTGTGGGTTCCACAGGAATTAATCCCAGATGTTCTGTCCAAAGCTCATGACAATCCGTTAGCATCGCACTTTGGAATTAATAAAACACTTGAGCGTTTACGAAGGTATTATTTTTGGCCAGGATTAGTAAATAGTGTCAGAGACTATGTCAATTCATGTATTATTTGTAAATCGACTAAACATCCTAATTTTGTACTCAGACCACCGATGGGACAACCGATCATGACGCAACGTTTATTCCAAAAACTCTACATCGATTTTTTAGGCCCATACCCTAGGTCTAGAAGTGGTCATATTGGCATATTCGTAGTATTGGACCATTTCTCTAAATATCCTTTTTTAAAACCAGTCAAAAAGATGACTACAGATGTTGTTTGCAAATATTTGGAAGAGGACATTTTTCATGTTTTTGGTGTGCCAGAGTCTATTGTGTCTGACAATGGCGTACAATTTAAGTCAAAACCCTTTAAAAAGTTATTAGAAAGTTACAACATTGATCATATACTCACTGCAGTGTATTCACCACAGGCGAATGCATCTGAGCGAGTAAACAGATCCGTTATTACAGCTATAAGGGCATACATCAACTCTGATCAGAAAAACTGGGACGAAGTTTTGAGTAGTATTGCTTGCGCTCTTAGATCTAGCGTTCATTCGTCCATAGGAGTTGCTCCATATTACTTAGCCTTTGGCCAGAATATGATAACACACGCACAAACGTATTCATTGTTAAGAAAATTAGGGACTTTAGAAGATAGAGCAGTTAGCTTTTCAAGAGAAGATTCAATGGAGATCATTAGAAAAAGGGCGATGGAACTAATGGAGAAGCAATTTCTGCGAAATGAAAGGAGGTATAACTTACGTTCGAAGGTAGCAAACTTTAGGGAAGGACAAGAAGTATATAGACGAAATTTCAAACAATCAAGTTTCGAAAAGGGCTATAATGCTAAGCTCGGCAACATATTCGTCAAAGCTAGAATTATAAAGAAGATTGGAAATTGTAATTACGATTTGGAGGATCTGAGTGGTAAATACGTGGGTAAATACCATGCAAAAGATATAAAACCCGGCTGATACTACTGCCAGCTAGATCAAATTTTGTTGTTCTTGTAAAAGAATCCCCAAAATTCGATCTTGTTTGGGGGGCTGTGCAATGTGCTGGCAATAAGAAACAAAATTTTCAAATGAGATAATAACTCTGTACTATTTTACTATTCACACAATACAAAATTGTTAAAACACAATTTACTCTGCCTAATTCCTTTTAAAAATTCATTTTAATTTGTCTATTTCTTTCTTTTTAAATCATATATCAAAACTATATTCTTATTCTAATTACTAACAAAATGTATTATTTTTTTGTTATTAAAATTATATTTCATTGCACAACAAATATACATTTTGAGAACATAATTTTATTATATACAGAATATATATCTATTTAGTACTTTTGCCCCACTGTTTCGTGTATATTCTCACCACTTGCGACAAAAAGTACACAAAGTATCGTATGTTTAGTTACTAGTTACTTTTTGCACACTTGTAGTTCGCGCCAATTCTAATTAAGCTATTTACTTAATACTTTTTCGGAGCATATAAATACTCATTTCGTATGATCACGTTACATTTATTATCCCGTTTTTAAAGAGTCTATACTAAAACTAATACCTAAATGATTGATAAGAAAAGCAAAGTGTGCTTAAATTAGTGCAAAATTATATAATTTTAAAATAAAATATAATTTATATTTAAAAGAAAAGGAAATTTCGTTACTGTTTCTTAAATTTTATAAACTGGTTGCATATACGAGTATTTATACTAATAAATCATCTTTGGTGCCAATCTACTTCGGTAAGGTTTTAATCTTATTTCATTTTCCTCTTACATTTTAATTTTACTGGTGAAAACCTATATGTTATTACAGACTTGGCACCAAATAATTAATTTACTATTAACAACTCCCGAACGTCCGAGCGCAATACCAAAATTTGGCTCCAATTTTTCTTTGAAAACTTTTGAAAGAAAATTCTTGATCATCAAAAGAAGTCTTAAAAACCCTTATCTTCATATTGCACCTACGTCGTAATATTTCCTAAAGTATCCTTTGGAAGACAATATTTAATATACGTAAAGCATTTACATATCTACACCTGAAAAGAAAAGAAGAACCAAAAGTCGGCATCTACATCATCGGTAAATGCGTTCAACCGGAATAATTAACACTTTTATCGTGTTAATAGAGTAACTTTTATATGATTCAAAAAAAAAAAAAAATTAAATTCAATTTGGTCACCCTATTAGAATAAAATCTAATCATTTTACATTATTTTTTTTAAATTTAGAAATGTATAAGTTTTCTAGTAAATTTTCAAGATAATGTTGATAGACCTCTAGAAACATGTTGCTGTATACATAAATAACATAAAAAGAAGAAGAAACAAAAACATAAATCTCTCATCGATCACATCGAAGTTAAACTATATAATTTGTCTCCCTTCAACATATATAGCATAGCATTGCTGAATGGCCATTCATCGATGGAGAAACCTGTGACAAATGTAAGTTACAAATCTTATTAACTTATACCTTTATATTGATGCATAATTAGTATTTTTCACAACTTCATAAGTAAAGCAAGAAATTTAAAATAAATTTAAAACAAAAAAAAAAAAAAGGAGAACCTAAAATGTGGAAGTAATATAAATATAATAAGTGGTGAAAAATTCTATATGTACGAAAAATATTATTTACAAATTATAAAGTTTAAAATTGGTGTGAAGAAAATTAGAAGTGAGAATAAAAATTAAACATAGAAAAAGAAAAAGTAAAAATTTTGTGAAGACTAGAAAATAAATTGTATATACAGCAAAACGAAAAAATGAAGAAATCTAAAGAAAAAGGAATTAAAAAGATTGAAATATGAATTCATCATAAAATATAAGGTAATTTTTATAAAAACTAACTAAATTGCACATGCATTAAATAATTATAATTTATCTACGTTTAATTGTTAGTGATTAGGATTATACCCCCCTTCAATTAATTTAAACCTACAACTCTGTTCGTCTATAAATTTTCGTATTCCTTCTCTTTTTCATATTCTTCTTAACCTACTTAGTTTGACCCAATTTCGGTATCTTCTATGTCACATTTTCGCAATTATTAAAATGAAATACAGGGTGAAAAGACCAAACTTGAATACACTTATATATTGATTTTCTAATATTTATATAAATTAATTTTTGGGCAAATAGATTGTTTAAATATATATTTTTTATTTTAAGAAAATGCTTTTTTGTAGAATGTATTATAAAATGAATTATAACTTAGCTATCGGTTGATATTATTTTATAGAATTTAAAAACAATTATTATAAGATTGAGTATATATGTTTTCAATTGAAATTAAGAAAAAAAATAAAAACATGAATTTCTAAATCTTAAACTTTTGATTCTTGAGGCAAAGTAGAGCTTGGTAGCAATTATATTTGGGATCATCTAATAATATTAAAAGAGTGTTCTTGTAGATGATCATGGTTGGGAGGGATATGGTTGCTTAATTAACATCTAAATGCAACATAACTTATAGATGCAAAGAATTTCAATAGGATAGCTACAATGTTCAAATTATATTTCACTTTTCGCTGTTGTTGTTTAGCCTCTCTCATCTTTAAATACTTTTATTTCAATTTGCATGCAATTAAAATAAATATTACTATGTGGTCTTAATTACATCCAATGTTAAGTTCAATTACCCCACCCATTTGCCGACGAGCCAGAGCCGGAATAACAAAAGCATGCAAGAACTTAACTACAGCTCATTGCAAGAGGTTTCTCTTCTTTTTGGTTATATGCTACAAAGTCCTTGGCAATATCTTTAAAAAATGCTTGCATATGCTATTTGGCACTTATAATTTTCAAGTTATAAGCATTTGAAAATTTATATTTTAAATAGTTGCCAATCTCTGGTCCGGTTTTTAAAAAATACCGGGCATAATTTTTGACCAATTTAATTTAAATTTGTTTTGTTAGTTAATTAATGAAATCCATAATTTTTCATAAGATGCATTATATTTCAAATGGAATATGTTCTTTAGATCCAGGCATAAAACATGGACAAACAATTGCCTTGATTCATTTTTTTAATAAAAAAAAAAAAATATATTAAGGAATATATTCTTGTATAAAGTTATATTTACAGAGATAATTTTAATTTAATAAGCAAGTTGAATTATCAAAAAATATATTGAGTTTTATTAAATTTTTTAGACTACAAACTCCATAAATTTCAACAAGAATTGCTTTTTAATGAATTAAAACCAATTAATAAAAGAATAATTATTTTTCTACATTCCCCATAAAAATTTTAGTTGCTTTCTTAAAAATACATCGTAATTGGAATAGAAATAATGTTTAAATTACTGCAACAAGCCTTCAAATAAATCATCAATAAATAATTCAAGAGATTTTCTGTTGTTTAATTAGAAATAAACATGTTTATAAATTATGTTTAGATTCGTGAATTCTCAACAATGTTTTAAAAGAGCTTTTTTGTAAGAGAAAGCTTTTTTATACCAATAGCGTCGACATTGTTTTTGCTTTAGAGAATAGTGTTGGCTAGATTATTACGTACTCTATTTGGTGCCATACAATTGTACTTAGTATCCAAATATAGACATACACAGAATACATATATGCATACACAGAAGGGTGGAAATTACAACGATATACGTTATTTAACTTGATTAAATGTTTAAACAAATGTCTTCCTGGAAGCAGAAGGACAGAAGAACAGACAGACGGACATGGTTAAATCATCATAGAATCTTAAAAGGACATCGAATATATATACATTTTGGATCTGCAACCAATATTTCGATGTTTTACGAACGGAACGACAAACTTAATATTGCCCACATCTTTTTGGTGGTGAGTACAAAGAAATTGTATGATATGAATGATTTTTTGTTTTATTCCATTGTGACTTGTATCCATTAAATGATTTCGGCACTAATTATTACAGGTGCAATTCGCACCACATTGGCAAAAGTCCTCTTAACTGTAGTAAATTAGCTGACTTGATAACATTGCCGTATGTAACCGAACGAGCTTTCCACATGCAACTATAAGTATCCCAAGAAATTGCATTGCGAATTTATTGGTCACAGCAGAAGTCTCACTCCTTATAAAGACTTCTAAAGATGTTGCCATTATAAAGCAGAGCATGAGACCAGGCGACATATGCTCGGTCAATGTCCGGGTCTAACAAGTCTGAGAATGAATATCAGTAGACTAAATTCCTTCATACTTTCATCGGTATGGTTTGATTGAAAATAAATGACTTAAACTGGTCAGCTATGGGGAATTAACTTTTGAATTGAATTAATCTTTTTCAGGGTATCATAACATGGCTTATGAAAAACTCACGAGCTCGAAAGGTTACAATGATATTTAAGTACTGCAATTGAGCGCTTATTTATGGATCTGCATCAGTTGACGTCAAGAAGGCTGCTATATATGATTGTTTTGTCACATCAGATATTCATTATTTAAGAGTTTACGAGCGCTCATTATGGCCTACAAAATCAATTTCTATTATACAGGTTACCATATACCTTTGTTTATTAGAAATGCATTTGTTTATGAGAGTCCGCTTTTTAAATTCTAACTCTTCAAGGAATATATTTTTGGGTGAGAAGGATTAGATTAAAAGGGGTACATACTGACGTTACTAGTCAATTTTCTTATCTCCCCGTCTTATTCTACGCAAAGTTGTTTGCATGTTGATTTGCATGAAAACGTAGAAACCTAATGGCAAAGAGAACAAAAACTTAAGATAACCGTGTAAACGAAATGGCAGGTTCAAAGGAGTATTGAACAAAAACTGGTCATCTAAAACTGAAACGTGTGAAACAGCACTAACAGTTTCCTGATCTCACCCTCGAGATCAGTATTTTAGGAAATAATTCAACAATTAAAGTCAAGTTATATATTTGTGTGATCCGTCAATCGCATCTCCTTTGACACTTATCAATCCGAGATATCATTCTTCTTTTATTTCCTCTTCCTTTTTGATGTTCTACTTCTTCACCTGATGCATTTCTGTTCTTTGAATAAAACCTCTAAAAATTTGATTTTTCAAAATTATATTTTCTGTTTCTTTCTTACAATTTAACAAACAATAAACATGTAATAAATATTAACTACATACAATTCAATATTCTAATTAGTAACTAAAATTTAAGCCCTAAAGTACGCACTGCAAATAGACATTTCTTTTGTTTTTAAACGAAATAGCAATATTCCTGAATTTCTAACTTCAAATACTTTTACTTGAAGAATACGCTCTACTCAAACTGAGAGCTTGCCTACTTAAATTTACGAGTTTGTGGTAATGAAGAAATTCGTTTTTTTATAAAAATATTTTGCTTTCTGCTGTCAACGTTCTCATTGCGATCGCTTAGAAACGAGTGTGATAGTTGTGCACTGTATGATGATGATGATCACGCTGGGCAGCTAAGTTAGCCTGGGCAAAGATGTGTTGAATGTCAGCATCCGAGAGATTATCGAATAGACTGCTATCGATGGTATATTCCTGTTGGATCTTTCCACTGTGAGAAGAGGTGGCAGGTGGCAGGTAACCTGAGAGAGAGAGAGAGTAGGGGTTTTTGGAAGAGAAATGTTATTTAAAATTAACGATATTGGCCAAAGGAATTAAATTGGGATTTGTAAAGGTAGTGTGGAAAGTATAGGCTGGGAGTGTACTATGTTTAGGAGTTTGTGTAAAGATTTTGAAGATTTTCATGATTTTTAAGGTATAATTTTAATGTTTTGTGTATCTTTTATTTTCCTTCTAATGATTCAAATTCAGCGAGATCAAATTCTATTCTGCTACTAAATAATATTTCTAGTAGAAAGTGCATCAAGTTTTAAGATTACAGAAATGTTATGGCCCATTGTTTCTGATAAAAAATTTCGTTTAATCATCCGACAATAATTTGAATCAAATAAATACAATTTTAAAGGTCTACGACTCTAGATTCGAATTTAACAAAAAAAACTGCTTCTAAAATTCTCGCTTTCTTTGGCACTCTTTGTGGCACATCCTTTCTGAATATAAGTTTAATTGTACCGTAGCTCCCAAAAAAGACTCAAAGCCAAACCTTCATCAATTATACTGCATTTCTTAAGAGAGTCTCGCTTTATTTCATCATCTTTTTACACATTCTTCCAGGACATAAGGTCAATTTTACATCAGCCTCCAATAAAACAAAGCTAGACCCCTCAAAGCTTCGTCCTACCGAACTACAGAAACGTAGTTCAAGCCGAAGAATGGTGGGTATGTGAAAGACAATAGCCTATACCTTCCTAGTATTGTCATATAAATATTTACCAACGCTTCAAGATCACATGAAAGTGTTGGATAGTATCGGATGAAGTGTCTATCCATGCCAGTTGATTTGAGACTGTCTCTGCCTACCGGATTACTATAACCTAATTCAAGCCGAAATGATGGTAATAAAGGCCGGTGTTATAACTTCAGTAACACGGAATAAATGGAGGGTATGTACAGCGATCAATAGATCCCTCGAGTTTGCAATTATCATATCAGAAATTGTGCAAGAATGACGGGTATTTGTAGAATAGCTAAATATTTATCAGTTACTCTTATATGGGTTCCTGCGAATTGAAACTGCAAATACCACCCAATATTTAAAAGAGTTTTGTAATGATATTGGCAATACTTTGGGCAAATAACTAATTTCACATATAATTTAGCTCGTTGTCAAGAGAGAATTGGAAAAAGAGACCTATTTAATGGCGAACAGAAATCCAGGGTTAATATGGGCATGCGAAGGACAAGATTTACACTAAATCTGCCTATAATCTTCGTAAAATCCTTACTCGTCATTGGATATCTGTGTAGGAGATAGCGAGACATTAATCAGTTACCCTTATATAAAGTAACATTAATTTCAAAGGTAGGAAAAACATCTTACATTAAGGCAAAAGATTTTAGACCAATCAGTATGTCATCTTTTCTATAGAAAACCTTGGAAAGAATCATTGGCACTCATAGTCGAATGTCTACAGAACAGGAACTTCTGTTGACCACTCAAAAGAAGATCGATTGAGACGGCATTACATTCACTAGTGTTTCATTTTGGCAACTTTACATTAGTGGCCTTTCTAGACATAGAATATGCCTTTAATAATGTAACATCTGCTGGTATAAGGTCAGCCCTATTAGAACTAGATCTAGACCAGGCGACTGTAGGATTTATGAATGAATTATGAATCTTCTTGAATATAGGATCATTCGTTGCAAAATGGGCACAGCAACGATCTCAAGACTGGTAAACAGGGGTACTCCATAGGGAGGTGTCCCATCTCCACTTCTGTGGAACCTAGCCATTAACTGTCTGCTTAGAAAACTGGAGCTCATGTCCTACCAGACTATGCGGATGACATTGCGGTGGTAGTCTCGGCGATTCATCTTCTACCATAGCACAACGATTGGAGAATGCACTCAAGATACTCAGTGCTTAAAGCAATAATAGTAGACTGAGTGTAAATTTAGGCATTTCCTGAATCTTTTAAATATGTTTACCTGAAAAATAAAGATTTTGTAAAAGCTTAAAGCTTTAAGACAAAGCTCTTTAAATCCGTTTTAGTAAAGTGTAAGAGAGTATAAAGTGTAGCAGAGTATAAATTTGTAATGTTTATAAGCATGCAACTGTTGATCTTACCTTCAGCTGGAGCGTTACCATAGGGAGGCAACAAGGTATGAGAAGGACGATTCACATGACTTTCAACAGTGGGAGGTTGATATAAAACTGGCTTCCAGGGCTGTTGTGTGGGCTGAGGCTGGGCAGCTGGCAATTCTGGCTCGGGGCTGGGCTCAGGTTGGACGGGAATTTGGGGAGCAGCTTCGGCACTGCCAGCATCAGGATTATTGCCAGCAATTGGACCAAAACCAGGAAATTGGGCTTGAGGATTAACACCGCCAAAGGCTTGTGGTTGTTGGGGCAATGGTGGCTGTACATTGACGGGGAAGAAGCCATTGGTAGGCACCTGGGGTTGGGGAAAATTGGGTATAGAAGGAATGGTGGGAATGTTGGGATGATTAGCAGGCACTGAAGGCTGGACGGGTACAGTAGGCACCGAGGGAATTGTGGGGAAAGCAGGAGGATTAGAGAAAGTGGGAATAGCAGGGAAAGCAGGTTCAGCTGGACTAAAGGAAAACGTGGGATTTTGGGGAATGGCAGGAACTGGGGCAGGTTGTACAAAGGAGGTCTGGAAATATGAAGGAAATTGTTGAGTGACATCGTAATGTACGGGTGGTTTAAAGTGTTGTACTTGAACAACAGATTGAACCGGTTGCACTGGCTGAACTGGTTGCAAATGCTGAATAGGTTGGACAGCGGCAACGGGTTGAACAGGCTGAACGGGATGTACATGTTGAACAGTTTGGAATGTGTGAACCGGTTGTACGGGTTGAACTGGATGTAAGTGTTGCACGGTTTGGAAAGTGTGAACGGGTTGTGCAGGTTGTACGGCTGCAACGGGTTGTACTGATGCTACAGGTTGTACAGTTTGTACTGGATGCAAATGTTGTACTGGAGCTACCGAAGCATATGCATGCACAGGCTTAACAGCTAAAGCTGGTTTGCGGTGAGGATAGGTAACACTGTACGACTGTACAACGGCATTACCAGGTCTGATGATGAATGGTTGGGCGGCGGCAGCCTGATGAACATGCGATACAGCTGGATTAAAGCTGGCATAACTAGGATAAGCAGCACTTAAACCAGAAATACCACTTAATGCGGAAACTCCACTGTAACCAGAAACACCCGATAAAACCGAAGGAGCAGCCAAAGTCTTGTAGTGGAAACCGCTATTGTATTTCAAAACGGAGGGAGCGTGCAAATGACTAGCGCCCAAAGGAGCTACCGAGAACCCAGAGGCGGCTGGCAAGTGTAAACCATAGCCATAATGAGAAGCATAAGTCTTGGGCCACAAGCTGCCTTGAGGAGCTAAAGCACCGCCATAATGAAAGATGCCTCTTTTGTGTACTTCTTTCTCCTTTTTGTCGGTATCAGCTGTGGTTATTTCGGTCTTAGCAGCATCTTCTGTTTCAGTTTCTGTGACTTTTGTTGCCTCTACAGCAGCACGTTTCTCGCCACGTCTTATTTTAGCCGCACTCGAGACTCCGATTAATAAAACGGTCAACAAAGTCAAGGTAAACACTTTCATTTTCTTGTATTTCTTTATGTTACTATTTTGTAAGTCTGTTTTTTTTTTTTGTATTTAATCCAACTTATGTAATCGTAGTTTAAAACCGTAGTTGGCAGACAAAACTGGGTAGCGAGTTTAATGTCAACCCGTCAATTGTTGTTTGCACAATGAAATGGACTTCCTTGGTTTATGGTGTATTTATAAAGCGGATGTCTTTCATAAGCCACTGTTTTGACCAGCATATTTAGCTCTTAGCTCTATGATGATCAATCCTAGCTTATTTTCTCTCTATTTTTTTAATACCCTCTCTGTTTAATACTTTGCCTGTGCCGTTTAAGACGCAGTTAAACAGTGTGATACAACTATTTTGCAATTATTTTGTTTGTCAAGCTATTGGGCGCGCATATTTAATTCCCAATTTATTCATTACAATATTTTGGTGTTTATGTTTAAATGCATTTTTTTTGCATAAAAAAATAACCGAAACTGAAATTTATCTTGGTTTCACTCTCTTTGAATAATTAAATACCAGAAAAATATATATTTTTATTTTCAAGAAGCAGTAAAAAGCCTCATTAGAATTCTGGCCACGTTTTTCACAAACGTATTTAGTTTGTGACTCTTTGCTTCACTTACGCACTGTAGTTGTATATCGCGCTCTCTCTCTCTCTCTTTCAGTTGCCTATGCAGAGTATTACTTGGGCTCTCGTTCTTTCCTGTTAAGCGTGTCTTCTTTAGTATTAATATTCGTGCAGTGTTTTTAATATTTTATGATTTTTAATTGGTTTTATGTTTGCATTTTCAACAAAATAAAATTTAATAGCGTATAATTCCAATTATACATATATTTCATATATCAATTATTCAATTTACTTAGTTTATAAAATTTATGTTTGTGGTAGGCTGTGTTTCATTTTTGGCCATATGTCAAACCAAATAATTGGCAATGAATATCGTGAGAAGTTGTATTTTGATGAGATGTACTATAGTTAGATGGAATCATAAAATATTACAGATATGGTTACGAGTGTATTACAAATCGACACTTTGATGAAGGTGTTGTTGGTTAACACTCATAAAGATGTCATGATCATCAGTATTGTCAGGCACTAGGTGTTGGGAAATAATGAGTCATGGGAAAATTGAATGGTGTTTTAAAATCATTTAGTAAATGCAATTAACTTTAAAATATTGAGAACAAATAAAAATCACGATCGGATGTAACTGTATTTATTGGCAGCTGTATATATTGTGATTGGGTGGGTCCATCCATCTGATCGGTTTGTGTTAGCCATGGCACAGACAGCAGGTTCTTCAATAGATTATTATACAGTGTCTTGTAATAGTTAATATCTGTAACATTATCTGTTCACAAAGAAATGTGGCATCATTGCTGTCTGAAGTCCAAGCATTTTTGGTCTATTGATTTACAATATGCAAGAAGAATGCCAGAGAATAATTAATTGGGACAACAGACAATTTCCTTCGTTATACAATTGCACCAGCAGTTGACATGGACAGGTGCCTACATTGACGAAATCCCAAGTTTTCTTGCTAAGCTGCCCAGAAGCTTTCGACATTATTTGTGAAAAGACAACCACTATTCCCTGAAACCGCACTTTGAACGGGAATTTTGGGAGCAGCTTCGGCACTGCCAGCATTAGGATTGCCAGCAATTGCACCAAAACCAGGGAATTGGGCATGATGATTAACACCGCCAAAGGCTTGTGGTTGTTGGGGCAATGAAGGCTGTTCATTGACGAGGAAGAAGCCATTGGTAGGCACCTGGGGTTTGGGGAAATTGGGTATAGAGGGAATGGTGGGAATTTTGGGATGATTAGCAGACACAGCATTCACTGAAGGCTGGATGGGTACAGTAGCCACTGAGGGAATTGTGGAGAAAGCAGGAGGATTGGGAAAAGTGGGAAAAGTAGGGAACTATTCCCTTAAACCGCACTTTGCAAAAGTAATTAACCCAAGTATGTAATTTGGCTCGGTGTAATTCCATCACCTTAACGCTATTACCATACTTGGGAGAGATATGCTGCAGCTGGTGCCATATGCTTTCACGAGCTTCATTGTGGTTGGGTCTTATTGTTTATCGAATCAAACTTGAAGCTGACTAGAGTCTCTATCTAGTTGCATGGATATCGGTAAAAAGCCCTGGCACTTGTTCCCTAATTTAACCTCTAGGGTGTAGGTCTCCTAACTGATAATTGGTGAGGCCTCTTTGAGGGCACGTGCTGGCTGTGGTTGATAATTAAAGCGGGAAGAATGGCAGTTGGTTGAATGACTGATGTCTCTAGATGCTGTTGCTGAAACAACAGAGTCATTGAACATAGTGGCGATACTTAGCTCTGTGCTATGGAAATGTACGGAAATTATGGCTGTGCACATGGTTTTATAGCAGCCTATGGCAACAGCAGTAATCTCTCGTCCTTGGCAGTAGTGGTCGGTGAATGCAATGTTACGATTGTCATGCTAATTGACTAAACTATGGGTGGCAGGGATTAGTTAGCCCAAGCTTTTAAGCAAGGTGTTCGTTACATTAATCGTTTCATTCATGTAAGAGAAATTGTAAATTGTATGTTCCTTGCAAGTTCTTGCGGATGTACAATGCGATAGTATGATCTTTATAAGACATGCATTAGTTGTTCTTGCAGATACAGGTAAACAAGTCAATAAGATAAAAAGCCTGTAAATATTTTCAAAACAATTTGTAATCCAGACATCATCACTTGAAATCCGTGAAAACATTTCTTTAATATGAAGGTCAACCACAGACCGTCTGACATCTGTAAATATTTTCTAATCCAATGATGATTCAATCTAATTGTATCACGTCCGCAAACATTATTACCAAAATTGCAATTACATAACAATTATTTTCTTTTCAATTTGGTAAAAGCTGACAAATATGTGTGTACACCAACAAACTACGGCGACGTCGAGACAAATGCTTGTGCACTGCAATGCCTTAATATGGAATTTAATTGAACACTGTGAAAAAGACTTTCACTGGTTGCCAAAAAAAAAACATTATAAATTCACTACAATTATTTTATTTAAATTTTGTGTTTTGTTTTAATATAAAATTGAAAATCTATCGTAATAAAAACAACATTTGAAATATTGAATATGTAATGGAAATTGTAAGTGAACGGCAGAGAACGACTGTGGAAGTAGGTACTGGAAACTAATGCAATTGTTATATTAAAACAAGTTTTGAAATCGTTTTTGTCTAACAGGAAACGATTTTCTAAATGTACATATTACTTTCAAGGTATAAGATTCTTTGTTTTTAAAGTGGATTTCCTCCAAATCAAATCGAAAAAATAATAAAAAATTATTTTGAATTGTGGAAATGGAAAAAATTATTGGTCTGCTCCAGAAATACGGAATTATTTCCAAAATAAAACGTTTCTAAGACACTGTGTGCTATTAGAAAAATAATTTCAATTACCGTTACCGCTAAAAGTAACGTTAAAGGTATATTTCAGAAAGAGTAACTTATAAACAATAGTGTGCTGAATAATTTTGTCATAATAAAAATCAATCAATTCCATTATACCTAAGCTACCGTTGCCTGTAGAAGACCGCACCGAAATAACAATTATTATAATGAATGCTAACGGTATTTTATTCCAAAATGCGTAATATTTATTTTCAAAGATAGTTAAGAGATACAAACAATTAAATATTTTGTCAATACTAAGAATCAACTTGTATACCGTTACTGCTAGTCTACCGTTACTGCTAGTATACCGTAACAAAAGAAGACTGTTACCGATATAAAAGTAATTATCATTACGGCTTTAATGAACGGTTACGGTTTTTATTTTTCTTTAATTCATAAATGCGTAAAATTTATTTTCAATGCCAGTTTAGAGATAAAAACAACTTAATATTTTACCAATACTAAGAATCAAATTTAGATAATGTTACCCAAAGAAGATTGTAACCAAAAAAGACTGTAATTACCGTTAACACTAAAATGAACGGTTACGATATATAAGTAAAGGCTATAATGAACGGTAACGGATTTTATTTTACCTATATTCCTAAATGCGTAAAATTCATTTTCAAAGACAGTTTAGAGCTAAACACAGCTAAATTATTTGCCAATACTAAGAATCAAGTTTAGCTACCGTTACCGCTAGTCCACCATTACCCATAGAAAATTGTAATCGAAATAACTGTAATTACCGTTAACGCTAAAATAAACGGTTACGATATGTATATAAGCATATCTCTTACTAATTTAATTTACTAATTTAAGAGATAAAATCATCTGCATTTTCATTTAACCACTGAACCCAGCTGTAGCGCATCTTTTATAAAGTCCAACTATAACAAGTCTGCATTTGTCTATTCAAACAAAAGCACAAAAATAAAACCTTATTAAATTGTTAAACTCTTGTTAATGTTTTTTAATATAATTAAAATTGTGTTTTGTTGTTTTTTTTTTATTTCTGCTCCAAACTATGTGTTGTACTCGTAGTCGTAAAAACTAAATGAGCGCGTAGTTCGAAACGTTTTTAGAATTTTAAATAGTTTAAAAACGTTTTGCATATTTTGGTGACAACAAGTATTTCTTTTTTGCGTTTATTCAAACAATTTGAAGTGTAAATTAGTTAGTGGGTTCATTTGCAAACATTTTAAAATTTAAGGTATGTAAATATAAAAGACGCGTTCAATACTTCTGTGCGGCTATGGAATCTTAAAAAGAGCTGGTTGGCTGACTGACTATTGCTTTAAACTTTCGGGCTTCCTCAATAAGTATTTTTCTTTATCTGTTTGAATACAAAAATGCTCATATACCCTACTTGAAATACCACAGATACATCATAAGTCAATGGTAATATTTGATGGCTCTTAAAATCAAGACTATTTATCTCCTTTTTATAAAAAATTATTTTGAAATATAAACATTTTGGTCATGCACGCTTTTGACTTAATTAAGCGGAATTCCCTAGCGATGTTACAAAATATATAAAGAACGTCTAAATTGTATACATAATTGTACTTTGAAGAGCTTACGCGGAAATTGAAAATTTACATACATGCCAAACTCAAACTGCTGGATTTTGAGAAAATCGGTTCATATTTGACTATATCCCCCAAATATGGTCCACTTCCCAAATCTACGTTAATACTAACTAGTATATATCTTAAATATACCGTCATTATGTTGAAATTCGACGTGAAATATTCTCATATGCATGAAAATTACCGTTCCAAAATTTACGAAGATCGGCCCATAATTTGTCATAGCTGCCATATAAGAACCATTTCCGAGAAACAATTTAACTCACAAAAATATCTAATAAATATCGATATCGTACCAACTTTTATACAGATTAGAAATTTCAATTTCAATCCAGAAATCGGTAATTACAACAATTATAAATAGTCGAAATTAAATAAAATTTCAAAACATTTAAAATAAAATCGCATTAGTGAATTAAGACCAACAGGTAATATTGTCTTTCAAACAATATATAAAATACTAATAAAATTTTTCACTAGAAAACACAGAATAAGGATATTCTAGTCCTATAACCAGTGTAGTTTCTGTATTTTTTTTATTACGTTTAGGTAGAGGGTATTAAAAATTCGGCACAGCAGAATATAGCTTTCTAAGCCCCGGTTTACATTACGATTATAACAACGTCGTTTTTTAGACGTTGCTTTTGGTTTGTTGGCGAGCGGTGTAGTGAAACAAGCGGGGTAGAAAAAAAGACACGATTTCTGTTTTCATGTTGTTTTTTCATATTTCTCTTTACACTCATTTCTGTTTCTGTTAATCCGTTTTATTCTTGTTCTTATTTTGAGTTGAAAGATTCGTTTAGAAGTTCAACATGTAAAAATAAAATAAATAAATAAGGTGAATATTTTTGTAAACAAGAAAAATAGTTATTTTTTTTTTGGATTTCTGTAATTATTTATTTATATGTGTGATTTTTTTAGTGCGTACATTGTGTTCATAATTTAAAATTATTTGTTAAAAGATAAAGAAAATTTTTTAATACGAACAATAAACTAAAGAAGATTCAACAAGAAAATCAACCCTGACTACAAAAATAATAAAATTTGTAAAAAAACAACGCAGTGTAAATGCAAACAAATTTTCGTAGCATCTTCAAAAGAGAATTAATAAAAAACAACGTCGTAAAAATCGTAATGTAAACCGGGCCTAACTTGTTTTTCCCTATATTCAAATTAAAGTTACGTGGCAACTTTGTCAAAATAAGAGAAAAGAATAAAGAAGATTAGAAAAAAAAAACAATTCAAAAATCATTTGTTTTTTTTTAATTTTCAAAAGCCAGGTAGGTAAAACATTACAAATAATTATTATTTTATTTATTTTAAACTAGATTTTTATTTATTTTGATAGAATGCATACTATTACTACCAGCAAAATTATTATCCAAGTCACGAATATCACGCTGGTTGACTGAGGGAGCACTATCAGCTGGCCCATTATCATTATTATTATTTTTTTATGAGAATTAGAATATGTTCCTTTTGCAGCTCCTCGCCATTAACTGTCTTCACATCTTAGTGGACTGCCCAGTACTCTTCAATCTACGTGCATCAATTTTTAAGCCATCTAACAATGTTTAATTTTTAAAAACTCCAAATAGTAATAACATATACAAAGTCTTTGAATTCTTAAAGAAAATTTCTTTTCATAACCTAATTTAAATATCTAACAAAATACTAACATATACACACTTATTTAAGAAATATT
Source organism: Bellardia bayeri (assembly GCA_950370525.1). Classification (NCBI taxonomy): domain Eukaryota; kingdom Metazoa; phylum Arthropoda; class Insecta; order Diptera; family Calliphoridae; genus Bellardia; species Bellardia bayeri. The sequence continues at coordinate 1,424,051 of OX493266.1, read as the reverse complement.
AAGCTGATAGCCATTGATGCTAGTGCTTTTAGCCCTAGATTTATTGTAATTTTAATTATAATAAATTTTTTAATAAATAAAGAAACACTTTTCTAAACACACATTAAGCAGCAACAAAAACGTTGGCATTAATAAACCACAATTTATTTGGTTAAAAATAACAGCTGATTGAAACAGCTGACTTTAAACGTCAACAGAAACCGTTAAAGTGTTAGTGTGGTTAAATGTTTTAAAAGACACAATTACTGAATCGCATTACTGCACACATTCTCTTTAGATAAAAAAATATGACCAAAGTAAGTAGATTACACATGTCAAACTAACCCATCCAGAAAAAAACGTTGTTATTTCATCCTACATCGGTCTCGATTGAATAGCTGAAGAAGATCACTGACACAACTATTCTTCTAGTTGGGATAAATTATACATATGTACGTCCATTCAAGCCCAATAAAATGATCAGTCAAACTTACAACGAAATCGTTGGCAAAATTTAACTTATTGCCAGCTGCAAAATCATAGCGTATCTCCGCCAGCGGCCTGGCCTCAGCTAACTCAATGTTAATGAAAATGTAAGTGTAACAATGGCAAACCAAAAAAAATAACAAGTTTTATTGCAAAATTATTCGATTATCTGCAAAACAAGATGGACAAATAAGTTTGAACAACAAACGATTGAGTTTGTTTTTAAAATACATATTTAGTTTAAATCAATAGATGGCCAGGTGAACACACGTCTGGTTGGATGAATGAATAAATATTATAAACGGCATCGAGGCATATGGTTTGGAATAATTAATTTTGTATAATGTAATTATATTCATAAAGTTTTTCATGTATTTTCATACGACAAAATAAAAGAAAAAAGTACATACAGCTGACGTTTATGGCAACATCCATTAACAGACATGATGTAATTATTACGTTCAATTTGAAAATGAGTTTAGTTGGACAGCAAGACGTAAAGAAGGTCAGTTTTGTTGGAGCATATGTTAACGGGAATTTTATGGGCCATACAATATAACAAACTGCTAAAACAACTAACTGTTAAGTTATCGTACAACTACATTTACCGTGAACATGCTTTTTCAAAGTCTGGCTCAACTCAATCGGGCCTGAGAGCTCTAATGACCAAAATTTGTTACAATTGTTTGATTTTCAGATTTAATTGTTAAATTCGGTGTTTACTTTTATTGTTTGATTAAACTGCAAGTTTAAAATTAAACACATTTTGGTCATTTGATATAATTTAAATATAAAATAATTAACACACCCATTTATGGGTAAAAACGACAAAAAAAAAATTAGTATTTTTAATGCATTTTAAATTTGTATACTTCAACATCTATAAATAAATAAACTATTCAATAAATATCTAAATATTGCTTTTGATTTACCAATAATATGTGATAATATTTGAACTCTTAATAATTAATTTAATATTATTAAAACATTAACTCTGTGATATGTATGTTCAGTGCTACATGTCATGTTGTCATAATTAGTTGATTGAAAGCAGCGTTTAAATTGCTAACTATAACTTAGCAAAAATATACTAATTTTTGCACAATAAAACAAGTTATGCCTAAATTCACAGTCTTTAGTTAGCTAATGACAAAGGCCTAACTAATGATTCTTTATTCGCAATGCTTAGTTTGCCATGAGCATACCAAGTAATAGTTAAACAATAGTTAGTATTTTAGTTTACCAATGGTTAACTAATGACCGAGAATTCGGCCATTAGAGTGCAATATTCGGCTGTACCGAATCTTAAATACCCTCCACCTAAATACAATAAAAAATAGAAAAACTTAACTGACTATAGGATTAGTATATCCTCATTCTGTGTTTTCTATTCAGTGTCAGTGCAAATTTGTATTAGTATTTTATATATTGTTTGAAAGACAATTTTACGACCAACATAATTTATTTTAAAAGTTTTGAATTTTTATCTAATTTTGACCATTTATAATTGATGTAATTAATTACCGATTCATACTGTAATTTACAGAGTTTGTCTGATTTTCATAATAATCTTGCGTGTAACTCAACAATTTATAACATCAAAAGAACATTTTTCCATATTCACAACAAGTTAAGAAACAGAGTATCAAAAAGGATAAGATGTAAGATGAGGCTGGACCAATTATGGACTGATAGCCACCAGTGTGGCTTTTAAGTATTTGAGGATTATATTGGTTGAATTTCATCTCAATAACGTTATTTACAAGATTTGTATGGTTGGTTGATATTCTCGGAAGTGGACTTAATTCGGGAGCTATTGCCAATTATTGACTGACAGCTACAAAATCCAGTAGCATAATTGCCATATAACCGATATTAGTATGATTTCTGGATTAAAATTACTGGTCTAGATAAAAGTTAGTTCGATATCGATAATTATTAGACATTTTTGTGAGTTAAATTGTTTCTCGGAAATGGTTCTTATATGGCAGCTATGACAAATAATGGGCCGATCTTCTTAAATTTTGAAACAGTGAATTTTCTGCATATAAGGATATCTCACGTCGACTTTCAACATAACAATGGTATATTTAAGATACGAGTATATGTACATATGTACATATATTACTGTTAACGTGCATTTCGGTAGTGGCACTTATATGAGCGATATAGTCAAATATGGACCGATGTATATTACTGTTAACGTGGATTTCGGGAGTGGCACTTATATGAGCGATATAGTCAAATATGGACCGATGTATATTACTGTTAACGTGGATTTCTGGAGTGGCACTTATATGAGTGATATAGTCAAATATGGGCCGATATTCTCAAAATCCAGCTGTTTGATTTTGGCATGTATGTAAATGATCCGTGTATGTAAATGATCCGTGGACCGCTACCGTTATTTATAAGAGATTTATGAGTATGAAAGTGATTTTCGGAAGAGGGCTTTATATGGGGGATACGGTCAAATATGGGCCGAAATTCACAAAATTCTGCAGAATAATTTTTGTATATGTAAATGATCTATACAAAGTTTTGAGTCGGTACCGATATTTATAAGATATATATAAGGATACATGGCTTTTTAGGATGTGGTCCTTATATTTTTTTTAATTTTTGATAACCCATTGAATGCGCCTCTCAAAGACCTTTCATTAGATAACAAATTTACATATAGTTCCTTTTGACAAAATGTGAAAAAAATTAAAAAAAAAACTCTAAAAAGGACATTTTTATCATTTAATCCAGCTCACCAAATATTGACCCCAGGACAAAAAAATTGAGAAACGTAGTCTTAAAATGAATCAAATTTTCATATTAGTCGGGAACATCGATACCATATTTTTTCTCCATACAAACGGGGCCACCCTAATGTACATATACCCGCATTCACCACTTATGTATGTATAACGAAAATAAGACCTGCTTAACTTCAGCTTAACAACATTTTCTAAATTTAACTTTAACTATTACGTTTGCTGTGGAAACATTCACAGTTTATAATTTAGCAGCAGCATAAAAGAAAAAATCAAATGACTTTTTTGACTTTGTGCTTCTGCTTTTGCTTGTGTATTTTCTTTTAGTTGAAGTTGAGCACATACATATGTACATACATACATACTCGTACATACGTAGTGCTTGAAAATAGTTAAGCAATTTCAAACACTGAGGCTTATAATTTAAAAAAAATTATATTAATTAAAACTTTAGGAAAGTCACAAATGTAAATAATTACCATGATGAAATTACTTTACAAGGTGTTATCAAGATTACAACAATACAAAAGCAACCGAAACAACATCCCACGCCCGCCGGTTCTACGCACCGGAATGATCCGAGATCACTCGGCCAAGGGCTGTCAACTCAGCAATTACTGCTGTTATAACAACAACAACATGGTATTTTTTTTTTTGCTTTCATGTTTGTAATATCAAAAACAACTGACTATTATTTACAAACATTCCTATGGAAAAAAATTAATACATTCATACAATTTGTAATTTCAAGATGACACATACTTATGTTTTTGTTTACAATATAAATATTTTCAATAAAAATAATTTATACAGTGGCGAGCACACATGGCTACATATGATTTAAAAACCGAATAAAACTCTCAAATTTTTAAAAATATTAATGGTTTTTATTTAAAATGTTAAATAAATAAAACAAAAATGAAAATAAATTGAATTATTAAAGCGAATGTGAAGTTTAGGGTAAATTTATGTTAAATAGCAATGTATCCACTTTTGCACTTTAGTGTTCATTTAATCTGGCAGCAAGAATAAATGGACAGTTGCAGCGAATTTATGTACATAAGCACCGGTATTTGATATTCATAAATATATCAAAGCAACAGTAAATGTAATTTTTTAAATTGTTCATAATTTTTTTTTTTGCAAATTTTTAGTTTATCGCGTGCTCTTAATAAAAATGAGAAAAATATCAGACTTTTTAGAAAATCACATGGTGGATATTACAAATAATAATTACTCAGCCTGCGAAATTACTATATTTGGAAAGAGAGTGTTTTGCAAAATACCACTCATAAGCGCCCTCTACACCTCTAAAGACACAACTTAGAATATTTTTTCCCCGTTTTTTTTTTCTTTTTTAGTACATTAGAAATGATATTTAAAACTTATAATACAAATTTAATTTTAAAAATTGTTCATGGTTTATATTTGCTCGTTAAAAAGACATACGATAAAAACTTATAAAAACAGTTTTAAGGAAAATATTAAGACTTACAATTATATATAGTATAATAAAAGACTATATAAAGACTTTAAAAGACCAGCGAAAAAAGCTTTTAAAAACTTTAAAAATACCTACGATTGAAGCTTATAAGACTTTCAAGACCCTACTATTAAAGCTGACAAAAACTGTTGAAAAGTCCAACGATTAAGGCTTACAAAATTTTTAAAAAAAAGCCCTACAACCAGGGATGCCAGATGAATTTCGGAAAAAATCATCAAAATCCCGATATAAATCATCAAAAAAAAATCGGAAAAATAAAAAGTCACTATTTCTAATAGTATTTTGAAATTTGTATTTAAACAAAAACATCAAAATTCAAGTTTATATAGTCTCTTGCACAATATATGTATATCAAAATACATACATTTTAATTATTTACATAAGAAATCACAAAACTATAAAGTTAAACACAACTTGTGTAATATTTTTATAATATCTTAGCCCGCTTTCACACTCTTCAATTCTGACTCGTCAAGGCAAGTATTTTTTTATGAGAAGGGAAAAGAAAAATTGTTGTTGTCTCTAAAGAGAGAGTTTGATAACAAAAACATTAATAAAATCAACAAATGATAAAAAAATATTTAATAATTCAGAAAATCGTCACTTTCTATTAAAAAATCGTCACTATGCTATTTTTGAAACAAAAAATCGTCAAAATGATGATAAATCATAAAATCTGGCAGATATGCCGACTAGTCCCCATTAAGCCGTCGAAGCCAAACAATTGTAAATTAGCTCAAAACACCTCAGCTCCAATCATATAGAATTTCGTACGATATCTCCAATAGCTACCGAGTTTTAAAAAAAATTTATGGATAATTATACATTACAAAATTTCACAAATATGAATTTGCTTGTTTGAATTTTCCTACAAACACATTGTTCCTACACATTCTAGTAAGTTACAAAAATAACATAATTGTTGCTTATTTACCAGTTATTATATGGTGTTCAGACATGCATTTTTAATTGAGTCAATTATTGGTTAATTAAAAAGTGTTCATACATGCCCAATATTGCTAATTTAATTAGCGTTTGACAGCAGCTGACAAAAAAGAATACATTTACAGTGCACTCGGGAAAACGTCAACGCTCGTTTACGTCAACATTCCAAAACCTCAACCCTTTGTTTACATTACCTACTCTAAAATTTTATGAAATAAATAGAAAGAAGTCTCTCTTCCAAGTGTTGGAAAGAAAAAAACAGCAGAAAACAAATTACAGATTTTTTTTAAAACGTCAACAATTTGTTAAACGTCAACACCCGCGGTTTTAATTAGTTGACGTTTTCCCGAGTGCACTGTATTAGGTTCTAATATTATAATTTTCAGCATAGAAATATTTTTTATTAATTTAAAAGCGAAACAACTGCCATTTTAGTTATTACTAGTCACAGGGTTGTATATTTAATTTTAACAATTATTAGAACAATTCACTCTTAGTGAATTAATTAATTAATCAATTAAGCGTTAATTAAAAAATGTCAATTAAAAATGCATGTGTGAACACCATATTACCTTATTTGAAATTTTGTATGGCTAATTAAATTCAATTAGGACGTTAACTCACAACGTAGAAGGACAAGAGCAATAATCCACAAACAAGTTTACAGGCAATGAACAATTGAAATTAAATATTTTAATTTATGTGAATTGAGAATAGCAAAAGTAAGATAATTTTTAAATATACAATGCAAACAAATGGATCATTAATAAAACAAGATTAAAATATTCTTTGCTACATCTTTCCTAACTTTTAATTTTAGCTTGCTCTAAAAATTATTATTATTACTACTGTAAACTTTCTATGGACAAAAAGTACCAAATATTATCCCTTCTTCCCTAATCAAATCATCTCTGCTGATACAAACAACAATAACAACTGCATTTTAATACAAAGCAAATATCATCTGTCAATTTAACCAAATAAACTTACCTTATCAGCATTCCTAAAATCTCTACACACGTATGTAAATGCAACTGGCAACAGCATCAACAAGTGCCTAATATTACACACACACACACAACATTATACATGATTTCTCCACACATTTTAACTACCGTACCGTACACACGAACAAACATTAACCACCATTTTTTTTTAACAACAACTTGCTATTTTTCCATACATACATTTTTTGCATTTTTATTTCTTTGATTTCTCGTTTATTTTCAAACTTCAACGCTTGCAATTGCACACAATGATTAACAACACTTTATATTTTAATTATTTACTATTAGATAATTAATTAACAGTTTAAGATATTTTTAATAAATATTCTAAAACTTTACTGGCAAAACACTTGTAGACGGAACGATTTAATACAGCGAACTAAATCAGAAAAGGAATACGAGGAAGAAAGCTTAGAAATATAAAAGCTTTAAACTGTCTAAAGTCTAAATGACTTTAAGGCTAAAAGTGATATGTAAGAATAGAGCTTACATTTGAAAAGCAAAGACTACAACCATATTGTAAACGGATTTAAGTAAAGCTTTTATTAAAGAAAAACTTGTAGGTTGCAATGGAATACACACAAAATAAGATTTATTTAGAAAACAAAAAACTATTCGATAATTTAATAACTTATTGGAATTTCTGCTAAATAAATGAACGGTAATATTTATGATAGAAATGCAAAAAAAACGATCTTTGTACAAAATTCTTCTTTAAAACTAAAATTAAGTATGTCACCAAATAAACAAGAACTCACAACGTAGAAGGACAGGAGCAAATAATCTACAAACAAGTGACCAAGTGAACAAGTTTACAGACAATGAACAATTGAAATTAAATTTTTAAAATATTTTAATTTATATGAATTGAGAAAAGCAAAAGTAAAATTATTTTTAAATATTCATTGCAAACAAATGGAATATTAATAAAACAAGATTAAAATATTCTTTGCTACATCTTTCCTAACTTTTAATTTTAGCTTGCTCTAAAAATTATTATTATTACCACTGTAATCTTTCTATGCACAAAAAGTACCAAATATTATCCCTTCTTCCCTAATCAAATCATCACTGCTGATACAAACAACAATAACAACTGCATTTTAATACAAAGCAAATATCATCTGTCAATTTCACCAAATAAACTTACCTTAGCAGCTTTCCTAAAATCTCTGCACATGTATGTAAATGCAACTGGCAACAGCATCAACAAGTGCCTAATATTAAACCACTACACACACACGCAACATTATACATGATTTCTCCACACATTTTAACTACCGTACCGTACACACGAACAAACATTAACCACCATTTTTTTTTTTAACAACTTGCTATTTTTCCATACATACATTTTTTGCATTTTTATTTCTTTGATTTCTCGTTTATTTTCAAACTTCAACGCTTGCAATTGCACACAATAATTAACAACACTTTATATTTTAATTATTTACTATTAGATAATTAATTACTACTTTATGATATTTTTAATAAATATTCTAAAACTTCACTGGCAAAACACTTGTTGACGGAACGAATTCATACAGCGAACTAAATTAGAAAAGGAATACGAGGAAGAAAGCTTAGAAATATAAAAGCTTTAAACTGTCTAAAGTCTAAATGGCTTTCAGGCTAAAAGTGATATGTAAGATTAGAGCTTACATTTGTAAAGCAAAGACTACAACCATATTGCAAACGGATTTAAGTAAAGCTTTTATTAGAAAACTTGCAATAAAAAGGTATAATAATAATATGTATAATACTAAATATTTTTCTTAGATCTTAGAAAATAGCAGCAAATCAACATGTAACGGGTGGTTAAATTTCAAGGGCCGATGTTGATTTTGAATAAAACACAAACTATTTAGGAAATTATTGTAATTTTATTTTATTATGATATATTGGTATTACTCAATTATGTATGGAACAAAATATCGGCCAAATGGGCGCCGCGACCACGGCGGCACACCTCCATCCGATGGTCCAAATTTTCGATGACCCTGAGGCATAATGGAGGTTCTATGCCGTTAATGTGCCGAATTATCTCATCCTTTAGCTCTTGAATTGTTGCTGGCTGATCGACGTACACATTTTTTTTCAAATAACCCCTAAGAAAAAAGTTCAACAGTGTCAAATCACATGATCTTGGCGGCCAATTGACATCGCCATTACGTGAGATAACACGGCCATTGAATTTGTTGCGCAAAAGAGCCATTGTTTCGTTAGCTGTGTGGCAAGTGGCACCGTCCTGCTGAAACCACATATCGTGCACATCCATATCTTCCAATTCGGGCCATAAAAAGTTCGTTATCATCTCACGATAGCGAACACCATTCACAGTAACTGCCTGACCGGCCTCATTTTGGAAAAAATACGGCCCGATGATGCCGCCAGTAAATAATTGGGAATTATCGATACTGTTTCAGCTGAAGAAAAATGTCATTTTACTTTAAGCTTAAAGTAGGGATGGACGTACTTTAAAATTTCAACTTTTAATAAGGCGTTAAAGTCTGCAAATTAAGCTAATAATCGTTTTTGAATAATACTTTAAGCAAAATTTCTTAATTAAAAGTTGAAGTTTTAAAGTACGTCCACCCCTACTTTAAACCTAAAGAAAAATGACATTTTTCTTCAGCTGAATTGCTGCTATGTATTTTCTAAGATCTAAGAAAAATATTTATTATTATACAAAACTACTATTTTTTGCAAGTTTTCTAATAAAAGCTTTACTTAAATCCGTTTACAATATGGTTGTAGTCTTTGCTTCTCAAATGGAAGCTCTATTCTTACATATCACTTTTAGCCTTAAATACATTTAGACTTTAGACAGTTAAAAGCTTTTATATATCTAAGCTTTCTTCCTCGTATTCCTTTTCTAATTTAGTTCGCTGTATGAATTCGTTCCGTCAACAAGTGTTTTGCCAGTGAAGTTTTAGAATATTTATTAAAAATATCATAAAGTGGTAATTAGTTATCTAATAGTAAATAATTAAAATATAAAGTGTTGTTAATCATTGTGTGCAATTGCAAGCATTGAAGTTCAAAAATAAGCGAGAAATCAAAGAAATAAAAATGCAGAAAATTTATGTATGGAAAAATAGCAAGTTGTTGTTAAAAAAATGGTGGTTAATGTTTGTTCGTGTGTACGGTACGGTAGTAAAAATGTGTGGATAAATCATGTATAGTGTTGTGTGTGTGTGTGTAATATTAGGCACTTGTTGATGCTGTTGCCAGTTGCATTTACATACATGTGCAGAGATTTTAGGAAAGCTGCTAAGGTAAGTTTATTTGGTTAAATTGACAGATGATATTTGCTTTGTATTAAAATGCAGTTGTTATTGTTGTTTGTATCAGCAGTGATGATTTGATTAGGGAAGATGGCATAATATTTGGTAATTTTTGACCATAGAAAGTTTACAGTGGTGATAATCTGATACTCATGAAATAATTTTTAGAGCAAGCTAAAACTAAAAGTTAGGAAAGATGTAATAGAGAATATTTTAAATGCTTAGCTCTTGATCTATTAATAGTTATTTTATTTGAAATTAATAGTTTTATTTTTTACTTTTGAATTCTCAATTTACAAAACGATGGTGGCCCGACCATATAACATCCTACACCCAGTAGGTATATAAATAAAACAATTTTTCACAAATGGGCATGACTTTCGTGAATATAAATATTGTACCTATGTGTTAAACTTTATGTCGATATAAATACTTTTAAAAGATTTATGGAGGTTAAAGTAAATTACGGAGAGGGTCTTATATGGCAGTTTTGACTAATTGTGGACCGATCATCATAAAATTCGACCATATTATATGTATATATTCATTCATTATTTACTCATTTGTTAATTCATTTATTACTCATTTGTGATGAAATCTGTTTGGATACTTTTATAATTCAAACATTTATGATCGTTAAACTCCTATTGAAATTTGTATGGGGGTCAGCTGAAATAATAGACCGATTTCCACCAGTTCCAATCCCATCCGTCCTTGGGCCGAAAAAGTACCACGTACAAAATTTTATTGAAATATCTTCAAAATTGCGACCTGTACTCTGCGCAAAAGCTTTACATGGACAGCCAGCCAGACGAACGGACAGACGGACATCGTTAAATCGACTTAGGGAGTGATTCTGAGTCGATCGGTATACTTTAAGGTGGGTGTTGGACCAATATTTATGGGCGTTACAAATATCAGCACAAATCCCACTATTGTGGTGTAGGGTATAAACACATATTATTCAACAAAAAATATTATTTTTTATATTTATTACCTTTTAAAAATTTATAAAGAAAGTAATTGGTGTTTAATAACTATAAACACACTGGAATTACAATAATTTAAAATAGTAATATTCACAAACAACTAACCCCCTTATTCAGAAACGATTATTAAATTTAACAAACGTTTATTAAGACAGATTTGCATATAAAAATTTGCTTAATAAACGTTTGTTAAATTTAATAATCGTTTTTGAATAAGGGGGTACGACTTTAATAATATGTTAGGCACCTTTTCTTAGAATCGAGTCCATACACGCATGCATGAACTACTCCACAATGGACCAGGAGTACTCCAAACATAATCCATTTGTATGAAAAAAAAACTAGTCCATTTAATATTACGATGTCCTAGGACTGGACCATATAATCCAGCTTTGCATAACACGGGACTAGTCCCAAAACTACTCCTTGTAACTATTTTAAATATTTTACAACAACGACTAAAGCACGAATAATTGTCGTGCAACAAGAAGTTCTGCTTTTAAAATGAAATGGTCCATGAGTGCATTACATAGGACCGTGATGTAGTCACTACATTTTATGACCACGTACTCCATAGATTTTTGCAGGGAAGTTTAAAAATTTAAAAATACTAAAATTATCAACACGAAAATAACTAAGTTATAACTATCTATTTTGCTCGTTACTAATATAACTAATATTCACGCAAAACTGATTTGCTCTTAAAGAAGTTCAAAATTATTTTAAAAATTATGTCAACTGAAAAATATTTAAAAATCGTCAAATTAAGGGTAAAAATCGTCCAGTCGTCAAAATGACATTTTCCTCACCCAAAATCGTCAAAATGACGATAAATCGTCAAATCTGGCAACCGTGACTGCACGTCTAGAATGTCCGTGTCTACTCGTAGAATATTCAACCAAAGTCCTTAAAACTTAATGTTGACATATTGCTCAGCTATGTTTATAACAGGGTGTTCTAAATAATGTTTAATTTAAATTAAAACTTCTGCAAATGCTAACCAAGTTGTGTGTCGATAAACACGCCATCTGTTGATAAACATGTTTGATAAACATGCTGTATGTTGATACCGACAGTTATATTTAAATTGAAATACGGTTTCGTAACAATATTTACCTTGTTTAGTTTTATCAGTTTTTGTTGAATATATTAAAACATCATTATTAATTTTCAAATATTCTTTTGTTTTATTTCTAAAAATTTAAATCTGTATAATTTCCAAAACACTCACACATACTTAACTATTGCGAATTTGTTTTTTTTAGTTTTCTTTTATTCCGTAATTTGTTTGTTTACTTATTTTATTGTTTGTTGGCTACTTAAACTTAATTAAATTAATTATGAATATTATATTTTGTTGATAATTATAATTTGTGTGTGTGTGTGTCAGTGTTTAGAAAGAAGTGTTGTTTAAATTTGTGATGTTTTTGTTTAAATTTTAATCTAGGAAACAAGATTAAAATGTGGGTTTCCAAAATTAAACAATTAAAAAATTTCTTAGTTACTGATTTAGAAATGGCTATGGAACATAAACGTTTCGAAAAATTTGTACCTAATAGTTTTAAAAAATAATTTGAAATGGATTTTCCGTTTGTGTTTCAGAATCAGAGCGTTATTTTCTTTTGCTATAAATGGCTTGCTATAAATTATATTAATATTTATTTTATTATTAAATTAAAATTAAACGTATGTACATATAAACTACGAAAGAGGTTTGCTGATTTTGGGTAAATTGTTGATTTAATATTATACTAATATCAAAATTTTGATTTGGAATTTTAGTTTCAAATTTTTAAAATTTTTGGAATATTTAATTTTTAAATAAATTTAGATTATTTAAAATGAAATGTTACTAATAATAACTAAATAAAATGTATTCGAGATGTATTCGATCATAAACTATGTATATCATTCTTTAAAAAAAGCCTGCAATACCATGTCTATCAGGGTTGGAATATTAAATGTTGGTACTGTGTTCAATCTCAGAGTTCGAAAATTGAAAATTTTAATTATTTATATGGAAGATATTGAAAATTTTTAATAGAAAATTCTGTTACACCGAACAAAACTTTAGAAAATACTGTTATACACAGGATTTTCTTATTCTGAGGAAAATTTCAATAGAAAGTCTGGATTTCTTGAATATTTTCTATGGAAAATACTATTATATTGAGAATGTTTTATAGAAATTACTGTTATACTGCAAAAAACTGTTATACAGAAATTTTTCTTTATCAAATTCTGCTGTACACGCGAAAAAAAATAGGTGAAATCATTAGAAGGCATTAGAATCAATAAAAAAAAAATTATAGACAAGTATACCAAACACAATACCAACCACAATAGAAACTTTGCCTAGTGCAAAATTTTTGAATCGTAATTCAGCTCTGGGTGGAGAAAGAACTCGCGCATCATTGCCATTATTATTTAAGGCTAATCAGGCCGTCCTTGATTTGCTGCCTTCGAAAGTCTTGCGACTTACTCGCATTGGTTAATATTGGCGTCGTATAACTGTACGTTACGGTTTCTTGAAGTTTGCATTAAACAAATGCTATCGTTTTTGTGGTAGAGTACCAAACAAAACTCATTTTGGATATTGGTGGTGACCATTAAACTTAGGAGTTGAGTTCGAGAAGTCCGGTTTCCCATACGAAGGTATAGGTCGGTGGATCTTCCTGAACAAATCTCCTTTATGCGTAAGTCGTATATTGGTGATGGCTAAATTTGTAAATGAATTACAAACAGCAATGTAATTCTGATCCGAATTATGAGGAAAAGAAAAAAAATTGGTGTTACAAGGCAGAAATCAAATATACATATTTCAATTGTCTGAGGAAAAGTATGTAATAAATTAAAAGTGTTTCTATTATTTGTCAGGAGTTAATTTCTTTTTTGTTTGAAAGTTTTTCTTAAACTAAATAAAGATGCGTTTAAGTTTAAAATTAGAACACAAACTTAGTGAAAATTTCACATTCACTTCATTTTACAAATGTAGATCCCAGGTGTATAATACTACATTTATCACATCACATTTGACAGCTTAGTGTCGGTAATGATTTTAATATAAGATTATCGCAGCCAGTAGTGTCTAAGATCATTTCTGAGATTCTGAATGTTATAGAAAGGAAAATTTGTCAACAATGGATAAAATTCGTTATGACAGACGCAGAAAAAGCTGAAGCAAAGCTGCATTTCATTCAAAAATCTGATTTTCCAGAATGTTAAAAATTATTTTAGGACCAATCATGAATAAAAAATCCGTGGGAGTTTTTTCCCTTTTTATTTTTTTTTTTAAGAGAACAGCTAAATAGTACCCAGTCTACTTTAAATTGAAAATAAACAGGATCGCAACACATCTCTAAATACGTTACTTGTTTCTAAATAAATATTGGGTGGTATTATTGATTCCGCACGGAAAGGAAAATTAAGCGGAAAGAAATATCGATCGATATGTAAAATGTAATTATTCATTCCTGCGGCATGCCGCAATACTGACTGTGTAGAGATGATAACGCAAAAAGAAAAAATACAGCAGCAACGGAATGAAAAATTTCAAATTATGTTTCCTTACAAAAGATTTCTTTCCTTAACGGAACGCAATGTATAATTCCCACCATTGGATTTCATGCCTTAATTTTGAGCTTATAAAAATATTTTTGAAACTGAGATAAATATTCATACAGATAATATAATATTTAAGTGTAAATATTTAAATTAAAACTAAATTTTACTTATAAATAATAAAAAAATAATTTGGAGAAATGTTACTTAAATAAATTATGAACAATTGTTGTTCTAAATTTAGCAAAATTTAATTTGTTTGTGCTATAAAATTTTCAAGATTTGTTTTTATTTTATTTTTATAAAGAATGTAAATTGGTTTCGATGCAATAAAATTTAAAAATAGTTATTAAGAAGTGTGTGTTGTTGTTAGATGGTTGTTGTGGGGAGATTTACCTTAATTTACAATTTGTGTTTTTAAACTCAAGAAGGCTTTTTAGCCTTCAGGCCTTAAACAATTGTCATATTAAAAATATATATTGCACTTTATATCTATTGAGATTGCTGTAATAATTCTTTAATATTTATAAACATCAAAGGTTTTTTCTTTCTTGTATTTACATTAAATAATTATTTTGTTTTTGTGCTAGAAATACAAAATTAAGGAAATAGTTGTTGTAAATTGTTAGATATTAAAACTACACTACACTTATATTTAAATATCATATATAAAATAAATAAAACTAATTTACAGTACAAAAGAAAAATAGTAAAGGAAACATACTAGCAGCAGCTTAAACATTGTTTTCAAAAAACCAATAGTTTTACAAGAAAAATTTTCAAAAAATAAAAATTCCCCTTAAAATTACGAAAAATCTATGAAAATAAATATTTCCAAAAAGTTTTACGGCTAAAATGTATTTAAAAGAAAGCTACAAGCTAATTTAGCAGCTATTCATTCTACACATTTGGATACGTGGGCAGTTTGGCCGTTTCGACTTTATCCACCACCTTGAAGGAGGGGAATAGGCCCACTTGATTGGTGCGTGTATTTTTACCCTTTGAAAAACCATCCCAATGGTTGCCAGCAACCCCCACCAAATCGCCCGGCTTCATAAGCATCTCATCGTGATTGCGTGCCTTGTGTGGTATGACCACTAGGCGATTGTGTGGATTTTGTCCGCCATAGTAGTAAATATCGTCCAGCGATTTAAAACGATGCGCAGCATCGGGATACAAGGTTTGCATAATTTCATATGCAACGCGGCAGACTTGCGAACTAAAGGTACAAACTAAGTGGTCGGACAGCGACAGTAAGTGTATGTCCAATATGATGCCGTTCAAGGCAGTGTCTGTGTAGCGTGTAGATACGGCGGCCATGCGGGCCACCTCAGCATCGCCGATGATTTCATATTGGGGATATTTTTTGCGTGCCTCTTCTAAGACGCGGGCATCATCGGAGGCCAGGAATATGCGTCGTGGTATTGTGGTACCATTGATTTCTTGTGTCAAAAAATAGTCTTCGACATGTGTCATATATTCTTCTATACTATGGAAAGCAGCCTCGGTACCGACTTTGTCTGTACGCCGGATATGGACTCTGCAAGTTACAAAAAAGTATTTAATAAAAAAAAAATCCAACTGAATGAAAGCAAAGAGAAAGTAATTTTAAAAAACTCTACTTCCTAAAAAATATTCAAGACGTATTCTCTTCATTCTGAGAAATTCAATTCCTTTCAAATTCTCTTGAAGGATTTCCACGGATCATTTCTCTTTGCTTTTCCTCTCATCTCTACTCACCCCACTATTGGTCTCTTCCAGCCCAATTTCGACATGCCCGTCTCTAAGAACTCCTTAGTGCCTTGCTGTGGCCTTAATAAATACTTCAAGAACTGACCTACCCACCATACAATGGGATCACCGTGTAAACGTTTTAATCTGGGCGCCAAATCTTCTGGTATGGCCAAAGGCAAATACGATGGTCTTGGCATTAAAGAATCTATTATAGGTAAAACTAATACTTGTGTTTCCGGTCTACCCGGCCAGTTGTTCGCATGAGCGCCATCCAAATCAAAACAAGAGTCTGAAACCGGCTGGAAAACCTCTTCCCAGCCACCCTTGTGATAACGCCAGCCCCTTGATTTCAAAATCAAAGTACGCTCTGTGGCATAGGCCACTATAAAACAGTAGACAGCATGATGTAATTGACAGCCATAGCCACAGCCTTTATTAAGTTTACACACCAGTTTACGGGCCTTCGTACAATCGCTGGGATTTTGTAAATAATGTATGCGCCTTTGTACCAGATCACTTAAATCTTTAGCCTCTTTGTGGCGCCACGCTTCATAGCCATCTAGTTGCCTTAAATGTTCCATATCGCTCAACAGTGAACGTTTATGTTCGGCTCCCATTATCAGCACACGATTGATTTCATCGCCTATATCTGTAGCCGGTTCTCGCGTCACCTGTTTGCGTATTTTGCCCAATTCATTACTGAAATAGTTCCATATTTCGCCTATATTATCCTGTATGCGTCTACGCATTAGCTCATACTCTAGACTGGGTTCATTTGAGGCACTGCCATAGGGCAGAGGTGATTCAACTCTGGTTTCCCCACCAATGGGATTTTGTATATTGTATTCGAGTTTTTGTATGAGTTTCAGGGCTGACTGTTTGTCCACCTGGTCGCTGGAAGTAAAAAAAGAGACAAAGACAAAATTAATTTATTTAAAAATTATGAAATATTCATCCGGACGTTTGTTTTTCTATAGAAAAGAACTTTAGAACCTAACGCTAGAACACAACTGCGACGATCATCGAATTTCGCCCAACACGACGAATTAGTCGGTGATAATTTGCTGTCTAAATACGTCGCATGAAACACAATAACAACGAAAAAATACAGCTGTTAATTAGTAAATATATTTTTGTTTTCGTATAAACTGCGTAAATTAGAATTTTTACAAATTTCTTGTTACTAAATAAATAAATATAATTTAAATACAATATAGGAAATAAACTAATTCAAGGCTATATTTTCAGCTAAATCAACAATTAAACATTAAACTGTATGCAAGTTTTTGTTTATATGTGCATATGTATGTATTTGTTGAATTCACAACTGATGTTGTTAGAAGAGTCGGCGCACAGTGTTTCAGAATCGTTTTTCATCGGCAAAAAATCTGTAACTTTTGAACCGATGGAGATATTTTAGTATTTTTTTTTTCTTGTAAAGAGAAAACATCTTGAATTTTTTTTAATTACATTAAAATCGATTTAGCAGTTGATGAGAAATTTAAGGTCAAAGTTGAACTTTTGATTTCTTGTAACATTTAGTATGAAAATACGGGATTTTTGTTTTGTTGAATTTGATTTTATTATAAAAAAGGCACATGCAGATAAAAAAAAAACATTTTATCCACTTTATTAATACTGCAATAGGGTCCAATGGAACTGGGTTTTTATTGTTTATTTTCTTTTTTTTATTTAAATAACAATAAGAACAATAAAATTTTTCTTTTTTACTTAAATAACAATACGAGTAAAAGAAAATTATAATTATTATTCATTTGGTTGGAAAAGTTTTTTTTTTTTTTTTTTTTTTTTTTTTTTTATAGCCTTTATTTATTTATTGAATCTTCATATAATGAAATGACAATAAGTATTCAAATCTTAATACTAAAAAGAAAATAATAAGCCCAGCCAGTGCTAGACAAAAATTTTATGATACTAAAAAAATTTCACATCAACTGATCCAGTCATCTATTTTGCGCTTGAGTTAAAGCAAGGGTATCGCTCCTTCTCAACCGATTATGGCCACTAAAGTTAAGGATGTCTCGTGCAAGTGGGTTTGGGTGGTGTTCAAGTTTGCTGACATACTTTGACGCGTGTTTTGTAAATTCAACTTTTACTGATGGCACGCATAGATCTTTGTGAATTCGAGAATTTTTAACATACCATGGAGCTGCAGTAATTATACGTAGAATTTTATTTTGACCCCTTTGAATTTTTTCAATGTTTGATGCTGAGGCAGTACCCCATAATTGAATTCCATAGCACCAGATTGGCTTTAGAATTGCATTGTACAACAATAGTTTGCAGTCCAACTTTAGTGAAGAATTTCTGCCAATTAGCCAATTAAGTTGCACTGCTTTTAATCTCATCTGTGTAAGTTTCGCTTCAATATGAGACTTCCAAGTTAAACGGCGGTCGAGGTGAATGCCGAGGTATTTGACTTCATTATGTTGAGGAATAATTTGATTATTGATTTTGATGAACGAGCAAGTTTCTTTTCGCAATGTGAAAGTGATATGAATACATTTCTGTTCATTAACCCTGATTTTCCAAAGCTCTAGCCAATTCTCTAGTTTATAAACATAATTCTGCAAATTCTGTGATGCTACTTGGTGGTCCTTGTGAACGCTGATAAAGGCTGTATCGTCTGCGAAAGTTGACGTGTGGATTTTGGGGTCTGACGGCATGTCGGAGGCATAAATCAAATATAAAGTAGGACCCAGTATGCTACCCTGTGGCACACCTGTTTCAATTGGCTGAGCGGGGCTTAAAAAATTGCCTTCTTTGATTTTAAATTTGCGACCGTATAAATAGCTTTCCATAAGTTTATGGGTGTTAGCAGGCAGAGTTAATTTTATTTTGTGCATTAAACCGTCATGCCAAACTTTATCGAACGCTTGGGACACATCAATGAAAAGGGCGGAGCAGTATTTTTTGTCTTCAAACGACCCTCTTATCACATTTACCAATCTGTGTGTTTGTTCGATGGTGCTGTGTTTAGCTCTGAAGCCGAATTGATGATTAGGAATGCATTCAGTGTCGTTCAGAATTGGAATCAACTTAGTCATTAACAATTTTTCGAACAGTTTAGAAATTGTCGGCAATAGGCTAATTGGCCTATATGACTCTACTTTGGTGTGATCCTTCCCTGACTTAGGAATCATAGTGATCATAGACACCTTCCAATCTGCAGGATAGTATTCTAGGCGTAAAATAGCGTTGAAGATAAAGAGGATAATTCTTCTAGCTACACGAGGTAACTCCACAAGCATTTTATTGCTGATTTTATCCATACCTGGAGCCTTTCTAAGGTTCAGAGTACCAATAGCGCTTTGGACATCACCAAAGTTTAGTCTTAGAGGTACAGGAGGTCTAATAACGAGTGGTGGCAAATCAGATACGTTATTTGAGTTGTTTTTAGTAAACACATTTCTTAAATGGTTAACAAATAATGTCCCTTTCTCGGAATCATTTCTAGCCCAGTCACCAGTCGGATTTCGCAAAGGAGGTTTTCCTCTCACTGGTCTTTTTAAACCTCTTGCCGCCCTCCATAACGAGTAGTCAGATTGTGGGGTACTATCAAGACCCTCCAAGTAGGATGTAAGTGAAGCCGTTCTTTGGGTTTCTAAGAAATGTCTTAGTATATCTCTGCATACCCGTAGCCTAGCTTTCAGTTCAGGAGACCTGTGAAGTTGCCACTCTCTTCTCATTCTTCTTTTTTCTGATAGGAGATGTTCGAGTTCAGATAAATAAGTTCTGTTTGTCCTATTTCTACATTCAACGTGATAAGTGGAAGCGTGATGCACAGCTTGTCGAAGGTCCTCGGTAAAGTTGCCAATCGACTCATCGATATCGTCGGTAGTTCTCAACACAATATTTTCCGTGCAATGAGAACTTAAATACTTTTTGTATTTTATCCAGCTTACTCGGGTCTTAGTCATGTTTCTAAATGGAGAGCCACACACTTGAGGGAAATGCATTGAAATGATAGTAGGAGAGTGATCTGAGGACAAGTCTAATGAAGGATCCACTTGCATCCATTCTACAGGGATATTTTTCACTACTCCAAAGTCAATAACATCGGGAATCTTCCGTCGGTCCGTCGGCCAGTAGGTGGGATGTCCGCTTGAGAGTACATCTAAGCCCATTTGAGCAATGGTGTTGAAGAGTACGCGACCCTTTGGGGTTACCAGACGTGAACCCCAAAATGTGTGTTTGGCGTTAAAGTCGCCAGCAACTAAAAATCTAGCTCCAAGGGAATTAAAAAAGTTATGGTATTGGTGTTCTTTTATTGAGAATCGAGGCGGAGAATAAATCGATGATAAAACAAATTTGTATTGACAGAATTCAATGCAAATGTTTGTTGCTTGGAGGTAATCCTCACTTATGTTGTTCATTAGATAATGCTTTATTCTGTTCTTTATAAGAATTGCCGAACCTCCACAAGCTCTTCCGCGGGGATCTTTAGTATCGTACAACACGTAGCCATTAATTTTGAAGTACCCTGTCGACGTCAAGTGAGTTTCAGCAATCATCATAACATCAATCTGCTTATCCATCAGGAAGTATTCCAGTTCATTTTTATGTTGGCGGAGGCCGTTCGCGTTCCAAAAACAAATTTTTAAATAAATCATTTCTTTAAAATGGCTTGCAAGATAGTGGATTGCATTTTCAGCATTTCCTGCATCATGGATGTTATGGTGGTCGTAAAAGTGTTCATAGTTTGGACAAGTGTCTGCAATGTTGTCTCTAGATTGTTGATATGTGGCTCAGAATATTGCGATATAGGTTCCTGCTCCAGACCTGGCATATTAGATTTGACCACGTTTGCGTAAGAAACTTGTCTAGAATTAGGAGCGTTTACGTGAGTAGTTGATCGTACAATTTGAGGAAAATTCTTACTCGACGTGAAATTAGGTTGTTGAGGATGGTCAGGTAATACTGGCGACTTATTGGTCCTTATGCCCTTCAAATAAGTATAAACTGGACAACCTCTATAATTAGCGGTATGATTTCCTCCACAGTTACTGCATTTTTTTATTTTTAAGTCCGTTTTGGACTTATTACATTGAGCAGTTGCATGTAGTTCCCCACATGCAACACAAACAGACGGCAATTTACAATACGCTTTGGTGTGACCAAATTCTTGACAATTAAGACACTGGACGGGTCCAACACGCTTATGCGGTTCCTCCACGGTAATTCTACGATGCAGAAGATAAATGAGATTGTAAATTGGATGGGACTCGTTTTTCTTTAAGGCAACATCTCCAGGTTCCAATTCTACCCTGAACATGGGCTGAGGAATCTTTTCACGGTTTCTAATATTGACTACGCTCTTGATTTTGAACCCTTTGTCCATTAATCCGTTCTTTATCTCCGCAGGATCAACACATGGGTCTATACCCTTTAGAACGACTTGGAGTCCTTTTGCGCTTTTGAGCTGATAGGTATAGAAATCCCTGGTCTCCCTCTCCAACTGGTTGGACAATTTTCGAAAATCATCTTCCCTATTCACTTGGATCTTTGTCTCGCTGATTTTTCCATGTTTAATTGAGGTTACGCTAAACATGTTCTCACCTATTACAGCAACGATTCCTTGTACCAGTTTATTGGAAGTGGGCTCTCTCAGGTAAATTGGTGGGGGCTTAAACGTCTTTTTCGGTATTTCTGGGTCATCCGTCTGAAGTAGAGCAAATCTGTTTTGCTCATTTGGCTTATCACTGCTGACGGTCTTAGGAACTTTATTGGAATTGGAAGACATTTGAGCAGATGTCGGGCTCCTCTGTCGCTTGAGAACGGTGATGTACTTATCCATACCTACTTGTTTTTTGGGTTTGACTGCACTATTTGATGAAGATGATGATTTCTCATCGGATGAGATAACTATATTGGGCGAACAGGAACGGCGCCGTATTTCGGCTTTTGTAGTGAGAAGAGACTCCACGGATTTTCTTAAGGATTCTTCCTCAGAGATCCATAAATTTTTTCTACTGTAGCTTAGCTCTTTCTCAGAATTACATCTGAGCGGGACACTCATGCAGTTGTTTTGCAATTTTTAAATTACCGAAAAACCACTATTTTTCCACCTATTACGATCTTTTTTTTTTATATATATATATATTTTTTTTTCACTTATTACAAGTTTTTTTTTTTTTTATTTTTTTTTCACCTATTACGAAAATTCAGCCGCACTAAAAATAACACGTCCGACCAGTTCAAGCAACACTATGTGGTTGGAAAAGTGCCTGCAAATATTCTATATTGAGTTCTGTATTTGTACTGTCCTCTAGCAGCCATTTTGCTTCTTCATTTAAATCCTAATGTTCTATTTTCCATTGAATTCAAATGCTAGTGATGAGCGGTTCTAACGTTGCCAATAATATATTAATTAGATCTTCATTTGTTTAATTTCGTGTTGTTTTTCTGGTATTATGCTCTCTATAAAATCTTTTTTTCTGAGCTTCCTCTGTTAGATCTCCAAGTGGTACTAAATGATGCTTAATTACATCCTCTCCTTGAAAAAGAATGTTGTGAACTGTTGCTGACATTTTTTGCAAATGGTATTTGGTATTATATATTCGTGCAGTTTTCTTGGCATAATCACCAAATGTTTTAGCATCAATTTGTTCATTGCACGCAAGTAATTCGTTAATTGTTTTAAACCTTAAAATAAGATTTATATCAACACCTGTTATTTCAGATGATTTTTCGGGATCAGAAAAGAACCTTCTTACTGTATTCCCATCGTTCGTATTGTCTGATATTCATCCTGAACATGTTTCTTTTGTTTTACTTCTTAACTCGTTGTTGGTGTCGTTGTTTCTTATTGATTCTGAGGGCCAAAATCCAAATCATAACTAATTTTTAATATGTGCTCCATAAACTGTATTCTTGTATCATATGCATCAGTATTATCTAATGCTTTTTTCGGGACTTGATTTAAGTGGCTTTATGTGGTTTGGCATATAATGCAGCTGGAAGAAGACCTTGTGTCAGTCAAAGCCGGGCCTACTTTAACATCTATCATCGTTAACACTAATTTCTGTCTTACTTCAATTGTCTGGCCGCCAATTTCTAATTCTAGTGGCTGTAGTGTTGCAATTTGTGCTCTTATA
Organism: Bellardia bayeri; assembly: GCA_950370525.1. NCBI lineage: Eukaryota > Metazoa > Arthropoda > Insecta > Diptera > Calliphoridae > Bellardia > Bellardia bayeri. Next base: position 1,400,679 of record OX493266.1, on the reverse strand, counting down.
TCACTGCCTTCTTTTTTAAAGGTATCATGAGTTTCTTTTTTAAATTCAAATTTGTTTGGTCTGCTGTATTTTGTAGAAGATGGTGTGTGGTGGTGCATTGCACTGGTCGATGCCTCCGAGTCATTAAAATGTTTTATCAATCGCAATGGCACAAACGATACCAAGAACATATCTGTGTCTGAAATATTTTCATATGTACTGTTTGTGTCCAGAAGAACCATCACATCTTTATTTGCAAAAGAGAGTTAACTTGCAACTTTCATATTTCTTCAAATCATTTTTTTAAACGATTGTAGCAAGCATTGAACGGTATGATTAAGTAGATCTTGAAAGTTTACATCTGCCGAAATTGGTGTGATTGTAATAGTGTCCTTTGTTGGCAAACAGTCCTTCTTAGCAGCAGTTATGTGATGATAGGATGGAAACAGAGCCTTTTTCAATCGTACACAATCCAAATCCAAAAATAGAGTAGGTGAGTAGATCAAGGACATCACTGACCAATTAAAGCAAAGCAGTCCTGACTGTAAGATATCGAAAACATCAAACTGCTGGATGCATTCTAAAAATTATTGTACGTGTGATAAGACATCATGATCTATGATCAAGCAAATCTTTTTGTGGTACTCTGGATTTGTTTATGATTGCAATGTCTCACGACTAATTGCTAGGTAAACAACTCCGCGTTAAACTAGAGGATATCAGGAGTTGTATGCTGGAATATATTTTCTTTTTTATAGATGAATTTAGGTGGCGGCTTAAAGAAGAAGATTCTTCCGCCACTAGAGTAGCAGTTAGTTTTTGTTCTTGTTAACTCTTGACTTTAGAAGAGAAATGGGAACCAGTTTCAACTGGCGTGACAATTCTTAATTTCTCAGTTGTCGTTAAGACTAATATGTGCATGCTTGACTTTCAGAAGTCATAGAATCGTTGACTCTTAACTGCGGAATGAAAGCTAACAACGAGTATTAATGAAATTAATCAGATCACTGCAGTAACAATTTGTAACTTCTTAGAAGTCGTTTCATTCTGTTTTCTTCAGACTGATTCAAGTGCATATCTTTGGAATTCAGAAATTTGAAAGTTATTAATGTTAGAGATAAAAACCGTTTTAATAATTAAGTTTAGTTTCCTGGCTTAAATTGAATGTAAATTGGTTGTTGTTTACATTTGGCACTTTCTAGAGTTGGCTTATGATTCTTTAGATGATATAAATATGGTCGAATGTACTTTGGAATATTAATGAATATTTGCATTGCTTTATAATTAAGATGGATCATTCATCTTCATTTGATCTATTCGGTTGGTTTAGTCGAATTTAATTTGGGAAACAATTAGTCACAAAATTACCTTAACTATCAATGAACTTTAAAAGAAACTGTAAATCCTAACGGCAAATCCTTATTATATACTATCCTTAGAGGACCTTAACCAATCAAAATATTTAAAAGCTACTTTGAACATCAAGAGATCCTCAAATTAGTGGTAATTACAAATGAAATAAACATGTCTTAAATAATGAAATTTTACCTTAACAAGGTTTCCTTTTTCAACAAACTTAAAGAACAACTCCCGAAATGCTACCGCACTGCACAATGGACTCTAGAACCCCGTAAAATTTATGTTGTAATACATTTAAATATTCATTCAGAGTTTCTACAACAACACGGAAATTCATTACAAAGGGCATGTAAATACAAGTGTTTTTTTTTTCGAAACAAACACTATTTTACATGTTCCATACTTACTCGCACTCTACCCACTTTCGCATACAATTGTAAGCCATGGAATAGTTTTTAACAATGTCGTTTTAATAGTATTGAACGAACAACAAAAGCAACGGCAAACTTACAATAAATAAAACACAACAACAGAAACATAATAAATAAGCGCCGGAAATGACACCAGGTTGAACGCCATTTAACTAACGAGGCATATAGACGTCGCACAGAGAGAGATTCTATTGTATAACTATAGCCGCACATGATGAAGAACATGCCACAAATAGCATACAATAAGGAACGAGCAAAAATATACACCGAATCTGGGCAAATCTCGAACTTTTTAACGCTTCTCTTATGTTTGTATGCCTCCATATACATAATTTACACAAAACACTCAGCTTTTGTTGATGCCTCAGATCCACAATGTTGTGCATACACTTTTAAATTGTGCGTAGCATGCAACGTATGTTGTATGTATGCAGTTCTAACGTGTGAGTGAGTGAGTGAGTGAGAATTTGAATGGATGATTATGCTTGGTAATACATACTTTACAAGTATTTAGGAAACCACATGGAACAAGCAACACCATAACTGAATGAATAAATTAAAGAATGAATGAATGATTGCCTGCATATATGGATGACGTTATTTTTCATGGCTTTTTAAACTGAGCTGGACAGAGTAGTTATAATTGCATTAATATCTAAATTGTTCGGAGAGAACACGTGTAATTGGTTATGAAAAGTTGTGCCAAAGTTTACAAAAGTTGATTTATAATGTAAATAAGGTATCCAAGTAGTGGCAAGTATCAACATGTGTAAAGTTACTAGTTTTAAATTAAAAATATTGAGGAGTTTATTAAGAGAAGTTCAATATTATTTATAGGAGTTTAAGTCAAAGCGCAAATCAATCAATTAATAAATTGACTTGCTACGTACATAATTTATGTATAATCACCCCTATCGTGAATAAAAATTCCACATGAAATTTGTTCCCTTTTCACATTTTCCTATTAAAATTCAATGTTAAAAAAATTAAAGGGAACAAATTTCATGTGAAATTTTTATTCACGATAGGGGTGAATGTTTTTTCTAATTTGAAACAGATGTAGCGATCTACATTAAGATAAAATGAGATGTCATGCCAGATACTCTCTGATTGTTAGTTGTTTCATTAATATTAAAGAAAGCTTCGAAAATCATAGCAAAGTTGTTAGGAAAGTTGTAAAGCAACTAATAAGTTCACAACTGTATTTGAAATTAGGAAGAAGAGATTGATGCAACCACCGATCAGTCAATATAATAGGGTAGTAAGTATGTAGATCTTAAGCAATGTTAATCAATACTGCGGAAGGAAGCTTGGCAAGGTGTAAAGAATCTGAGGACCAAGGTCAGGTTAGGTTAGGTTCCGTGGGCAGCGGTTGTTAGAACAGCTCTCATTATTGATAGGGCTGGGTATTGGCTGAGTAAATGAGTTGCTCTTCCTCCTACTCATTGTGACAATTTCTACAGTAATCATTGTAGCGTAGGTCCAGTCTCCTGGCCTCAATTAATTAGCCATTTTTGGTCACGACGAAAGCTAATCAGGGCCAAATTGACCAAGCAGTAGAACAAGTAATTTCATTCGACCACATTCAATTGCACATTAATTTGAAGACTTGTTGTAGCCATTCTGGCCAATTCAGCAGCTATATAGTTGCCCTGTATTGTACTTTGCCCAAGGACCCATATATGTATTATCGTATAATGTATAATATGGCCACACCTTTGGTTAACCTATGCCACACTATTAACAGTCGCTTTGCTATTAGCTATTCGTTAATCAGCCCAATCATGAATAAAAATTCCGCTGGAGTTTTTTCCCCTTTTCATTCAATGTTAAAAAAATTAAAAGGAAAAAAACTCCCGCGGATTTTTTATTCATGATTGGGCTGAATATTTTAGCCAATTTGCAGCAAGGCAGAGATTTCTGCTTGAAGAATAAAACAGAAAACTTTAAGCCTAAAATAGGATTTTATCCCAAACTCCGCAATAAAGAATACGTTTCCTCTCTTGGAGATTTTCATAGCAGCTCAATATAGTAGAGATATCATAGTGAGTGTCCAGAATTTAGGCTCACAGCTGAGTTGAGAGCCATTGGATTGTCATCAAGTCCTGCCGGGTTCAGCATGGTGAATAGCGCTTTTGATGTCGTAGTTTTTACCACAGCTGTAATCAGTATAGCGGAATTCTTTAATGCACGTTATACGCCATTACTATATGTGGAATTCTTCAGTGCATGCCACCACACCAATACTCCTTTGAAAAGAATGGGCTTAACAACAGCATTTAACCGATCCAATTAATACCCTTTAGGATTGAGTCTCCAGTTAGTTCAATTGCCTTTTTGCATAAGTACATTGAGGCCTCATTATTCCTGTTTTAAATATTTAGATTCCAGAATAATTTTCTATCTAGAATAATGCCAAAATATTTAGTACTATCTGCAATCTTTAGTCTTATGCCATTTAATTTCATTGGAATAAATTCATCAATTTTATAACTCCTTTTGAAGAGTACTAGTTCCATTTTAAAGGATTCACACTCAGTCCACATTATATACTCCAGTTAGTCAGTGTACTAAGTGCTGCCTCCATTCATCTTGATATGTGTCCAGAAATTTACCAGATACTAGTACCGCTACATGGTTCGCATATATGACAGTTTTGATTCTCCTTTTTTCCATCTTGGTAAATATCCGCTACTCCAACTCTCACTCCCATCACTTCAATCACACTCAGATTCCATGGATACAGAAATGCATTCAATGTGCCATGTCCCGTTCCCAAATTATTTTACAAATTTAACTATTGTAGTCTTAGTTAGCACGATTTGGACTGCCATGTCTAAATAATGCGTTACGTATGCAATTTCATATTTGTTCAAATTCGTCTAGAGAGTTTCAACCTAAAAGTTACTTTTTCAAAAATGCAAAATGATTGTGAAGTGCTTAACAGTGCTCTGTTAACTGTAACATTATCAATGTTAAAAAAATTTAAATTCGAAATTGTCTTCACACACATCATCTAGATGATAAACTAAAATATTATTTTTGATAAATATTGTTTAGATTGGATTGATCTATCCAACAGTATATAAAGTTTCGTGTCAATTATAAAATTTAAGTTAAATAACCTGTTTACAATTACTTGTTTCTGTGAATCATATGCCTACAGATTTTGTAAGGGAAATTCTACAAAACAAAATTACAACAAGTCAGCAGCCTGTAGAAAAAATTTCTCACATCAAACATTTTCCTTCCACATAATTAAACTCAATTACGTCCCAGCTGGACACAATGAACCACAATTGGAACCACGATTTTCTAACAATTATGAGAACACGTATGTATAATTATTGTATAGAATATTTCCCTAAGTGTACCGTTGTTTGCACAGGCTGGCAGGGGTTAATTACCATTTACTGTTACAATTTTCATAATTAAATACACAGTTGTCAGTTTTTTATTTTTTTATTTTTTGTACATTTTCATTATGAATCATTATTCTTTAAAAGTATGTTAGAACACGCAAGTAAATAGTTTATTTTAAAATTTAAACATTATTATAATTAACAATAGAAGTTAAAACAATCGGAATGACATAAAAGGGTAATAATACATTTTTGTGGAAAAAGTTATAAATAACAACTGAAATGACAATTATTATTGTTATTTTTTTAAGCTAATGTTAGTTTAATTGGAAATTTTTAGGGGAATATTTAATATGAAAGCTAATGTGTAAGTACAGAATTTTAAAATGTATCGTATTTCTAACTAAAGAAAATCTTTTATGCGTTAAATTAAATTACCGCCTCTGGGTTCGGAACTGTTCAAATAATAGCATGTATTAATTAAAAAGCCTTTTTATATCCATCCTCCACCACCATAAGTGATGAATGAGGGTATATGTATGTACATACATACATATATAAGTTTGTCATTCCGTGTGTAACACTGAGAAATACTCATCTGAGACCCAACAAAGTACATATGTATATTCTTGGTCCTTACGTAATTCTAAGTCGATTGAGCCATGTCCGTCTGTCTGTGTAAAACACTCTCACGTCCAAAGGACACAACCGAAATCAACAAAGTTTACAAAAAACCGCTAATAGTTCTCCTAAGCAGTTTGGTATTGAAACTCAGCAAAATTGGTATAGTAGAACCATAGTTATAGACCAAAATGTGAGACAACCTCCATAAAAATTTGATATTTTTCAACATTTTTCTTGCTATATTTTTAAATATATTGCAGAAAATACCATGACATTTTGTATAAGTGTGAGGAAAATAGTAGGAATGGGTCCATGATTTCTCAGAGCCCCCATATAAAAATCCTACCGAAATATTGCTCAATTATATATAAATGCCTATAAAATTGGAATATCTATACAAAATTCAGCAGGAATATGTTTCATGCAAAAAGAAATCGCAAAACGAATTTGTTTTTAGTTCGGTCCATGTTTGATCATAGACCCCATATAAAGTCCACTTCCAAAATTCATTTAAATATGTACAAAACTGATATAAATAAGAATTAACAGCTCAAATTTGACATAAATAATATTTCAAAGTTCGAAGGACCATAATTTCATCTTGATTTATAAGGTTCTGTTAATGCTGTATTACATCCTCAACTGTCTAATTTGCCATGTTTATTATTATAGTATTTGTGCTTAAATTTATATTTTAATCGTATGTTTGTAAATCTATAATTAAAAAGCTTATATATTACAAAGGACCATAATTTGGGCTTGATATCGTAAGACTTTTAAATAAATTATTTGGGTATTTTGTTACATAAACTCTTTAAATAACTATGATGTAATGTTTACGAGTGTTTGAAGCAATATTTCATAAGGTTTTTTTTAATTCTTTATTATTAACGTATTTATTGTTTAATAAGTCTTTTTATACGTTTTATTTTCCAAAATCAATATTTATACATGCAAGACAAGACATAAAGCGACATGTTTGTTATTATACATTAGCTGGTGGTTGCCTTTATGGCTAAACAGTTGGATCTATACTCTTCGGTTACTATAAGTATTGCAGAAGCATTAATGCGACCGACTATTTTGTAAATATTTACCACATGATTTTAGGTTGCAAATGGAGTGACTTTCCTTGCTTTTGGAAATGTGTTAGTCTCAGGTCAGCAAAGACAGGGATCTCATAAAGAGGGATATATATTTGCTTAAGTACTGCAAGGTATGAAACCCAAGGGATAATTTGTTTTGGTGTAATCTATCACATTGGCGCTATTACAATCTTTTGAGAGAGATAGCAAAGCCGGCGCCCTGAGCTTGTACGATCTTCAAACTGAATAGAGTGTCATTGTCTACCCGATGAGTGTTGAAGCTGACTGGAGTCTTTAGCTAGTGCCACGGAATCAATTAAAAACCCGGGGACTTGTTCCTTGATCGGGACAATTAGAGTGCCCTCTTTGAGGACACGTGATGGCTGTGGTTGATTACCAAAGAATGGCGGTTGATTAAATGACTGACACTTATTACAAATTGTCCTTGGTGATGTTGCTGAAACAACAGAGCCGATTAAGCTAGTGGTGGCACTAAGCTCTGTGCTTAGGAAGTGTACGTGGCAGCTTTGCTGACGCTCCGTCTTTGGACAGCGTTAGATAGCGGCCTATGGCAACCGTCCTTGGCAGTAGTTGTTGTCAGTTGTTGCGATAGCTGCTTATTATTGTCACAGTACTAGGTTATGCTAATTGACTAAGCTATGTTGAAAGTAGTGGTGACACTTGGCTCGGTGCTCGGGAAATGTACGGGAATTGTGGCCGCCATTGACAGCATCACATAGTGTAATATAGAGATTGCAGTTATTTTAGTAATAGTCTTTTATCATGCTAATTGACTAGACTATGATGGCAGGAATTAGATGATCCAAAATCTTAAGCAAAGTGTTCGCATATTGATCGTTGCAGTCATGTATGAGAAATTGCAAATTGGATGCTAGTGGCAAGCCACACAAGTGTGCTCTTTAGTATGTGCTTGCAGGTTGATGATGTGCTGAATTAACCAGCGTTTAAGTGAGCCGCCACGTTAATATTAAAAAAATCTGTAAACCTTCGATTAACTCTTTCTCTGTTGTCTACATGATATCTAGATTGATTCATGAATGAAGGGTTATTGAAACCTGCTATTAAATCTCCCTCCGATAACTATATTGATTCATGAATGTCCTGTGTCTATTATAATATGACAATACATTCTAGCCTAGAGTTATTCTTGATGTGAATAACGAATGAATTGGATTTAGTTTCTAATTTTGTTCTCGTCTGCAAGACTGGGAAATCAGCTAGTTGGAGGTCCACTTCGATTAGAAGGAAAACATTTTCGAAATTTGAAAATTTTTCTTTTCGAATTAAATTACAAGCTCCGACTTGTAATTACGACTTTTGTGGAGATTTTTTCTAGTTACATGATATCTGTAAAAGTTGTCATAATGAGGACGAGAAATATTCAGATAAACGTCGGTCGTTGTCCAGCTTTACCGTGGATAAGGACAATGGAAAGTCCGTTACTTCATGATCTGACGGATTAATCGGCGGTAAATATGTGGAAGATTCATTAATTTGGTCTAGAATCGTACACGGGCTTGCAATAGTGTTCATAAAGTACCAAGATTGGATAATTT